>BSBN01001652.1:11374526-12689289 GCA_027924645.1 Cunninghamia lanceolata
TTTGACTGTGCATAACTTCCACATATGGACGAATTTTCAAGTGATGTAAAAGGGAAACCTACATGGAATTTCAAGCTCTTTCTAAATATGAGGTCACAGAAACAAAATATGAAATTTGACAAACTGACCTCATGATGATGATGCACCTCATCCTGACCTTCATGATGATGATGTACCTAACTCATTTTTACCAAACTGCCAGAAAGCAGACAAACACAAGTAGAAGCAAAAGCAAAGCGACAACAGGGGTCCTCGTTTGCTAAGGGGCAAAATGGGGCGTGTTGTGAACATCACAACAGATTGAAAGATCATGCCTGTGGTCATTCCCTTCTTCATTAGTCTCCTCTCCAACCTCCTCTACAATCATCCTCTCCCCTTCACCAAAATTGTCCATAGGATCACCATCATCTCCTCCTAAATCATCAACATGTTTCCTTTCATCCTTACCCGCATCCTCTTCAAAGATCTCTTAAACTTCGATGCCTTTGGAATTCAGCTGATCGTCCCCCTGAGTGGAAGCTTCAGAAGCACTTTCAGAGTAGTCAATTAGTTTAGCTTGTGGAGCAGGCTTACCAGTAATCCTTCCTGACCTCCTCACCCTAGATGAGAAGCCCTCATTCTTATCTTTAGTAGACAATTTAGCTTTATGTTTATTGCCAGGTCCCACAAGGTCACTGCTCAAATTCTTATGGGTACCTACAGAGTCCCCCACAATATCATCATCCAACTCCCTGAGTTTTCTTTTCTTACTTTTCACACTCCCTTTAGAGGCCAGAGTATGAATATTCTTCACCATGGTGGTCTCCTCAGTGGACATAGAGAAAGAAACCCCTTTCATTTTTTTGGGAAACAGAGGTAGGGCAAGGTTCCTTAGAAACAACAACATCAAGGGGGTCAGGATTGGCAGGAACCTCACAACTAGGAGTTTGAATTGGCTTAGGTGTCTCCAAAGCAAGATGGAAATTACAAACAAAGGATGAGACCTTGATGCAATAGGACAAGCCTTTTAGAGGGTTTCTTGTCCATCTTAGCTTTAACCCTAAAAATATAGTATTCAAGGGATGACATTAAGTAAAAAGGGAAAATAATTAGAGCATTATGCCTGAAATGATTAAGCAGAGGGAGGTGATAATTATAGAACCTGGTGAACCGACCTTCCAATGTGAAGTATTTCATGAGAAGAAAGCACATCTCATCCCACGGGTAGCTTGGCCCATTCAAACCCTCCCTGGTAGGGAACTAATTCCTCTCCTTCCCCCATAAAACGCTTCTAGTTCAAATGATCAGCTACCTTCGCCTTCCTTTGCAACATAGTACCCTTAGTAGAAAGACTAGTTGCCATGGCTATGACTTGTTCAGAGATTTCAAAACCAATTCTACCCATAGTAACTCTACGATTATGCCAAGAAAGGGCAAACTACATAGACAAATTTTCATCAAAACCATTCAAACATTCCAGAAAAGGACTAATGCCACCTTCCTTGCAATAATGCCAAACCACATCATTATCCTTTAATTCACAACAAGATATTGGCTCAGTGTGAATCCTTTCTCCCCCCATTATCTCCTTTCTCTCAAAGACATAGAGAACACGGAGCCGAGAATTAACAGTGTTTTCGGAAGGTAATTCTAACAGCTTGGGAAGGAATGATGAAATAGTAAATGAAGCAATAAATTAACATGCATGAGTCATCATTATCTTGGAGCACCTTCACAAATTCCAATCGATGCCAACCCTTCTCATGCTTGAAAATGATAATCATAAACTTCCTATGATTACCCCATATCCAACTCACCTTAATGTGAGTGTTAAATAATGCTGAAATGACATTATACAAAGATGTACAATAGTTCGTAATAATCCCATACTTAAAAATCCACATCATCATCGCCCAACAAATCCAACAAGCTAGGCTAGTACCCTCACTATGATGAGTCATCCTTGACAAGTCATCTCTTTTTGAATCAGTTCCCTTATGTTAGCAGGAATATTTCTAAATTGGTGCCAACAACGCCAATTCGTAAATTGCTAACCATAATCAGCAAGAGCATCAATAACCCCATTCCCCTCTCTGTAAATATGAGAAAGTTCCACTCTAGAGATCCTCTAGACTAGGATTTGAATATCCACAATAATATCTTTGAGTCTCCACCTGCAGATTCTAGAATGACATGGGTTACTTTTCCTAAGGAATAATCAGAAGCCCTAGATAATTTTAAAGCCTTCAAAGCAATGGTTGAAAATGAAATGGATATGAAAATCATATGCTTGAGGTCTGACAGAGGCAGAGAATTTACTTAAAATGAGTTTAATATGTTTTGTAAGAATCATGGGATAAAGAGGCATTTATCTGGTCCTAAAACCCCTCAGTAGAATGGAGTGGTTGAAAGAAAGAATAGGACTATTCAAAAAGATGCAAGGACAATGATAATAGAAGCAAACCTACTGGAGAGAAGCAATTTTTATGGTTGTCTATATACAAAATAGAGTATAGGTAAAAGCAAATGACATAAAGACTCCCTATGAGCTATGGTATGGAAGGATTCCTACTATTAAATACTTCAAGGTTTTTGGAAGAAAATGTTATATCAGAAGAGATGAAGAACTAGGAAAGTTTGATGCAAAGTGTGATGAAGGTATTTTCCTTAGGTGCTCTAATAAAAGAAAAGCTTACCGGTGCTACAACAAGAGGCTAAGAAGGATTGTTGAGAGTGTGAATGTTAAGGTGGATGAAGACATACAAAAGATTTTAGAAGATAATGGATATGTATCAGATTCAGATGAGTCCTCTTGTAAAGAAGAAGAAAATGTTGCTAAAAAGGTAGTATAGACTGGAGAAGAAGTAGAAACTAGAGAAAAAGAAGTGCAAGTTGAAGAGTAAGAAGCTCTAGAAAAAATCCCTAGAACACCTAAGTATGTCCAGAGGCATCACATTGAAGACCAGATCATTGGTGATAAGAGCAAAGGTGTATTGACAAGAAGTAGAGCTGATGAAGAACAAGTAAATCTATTTGATGGAGGCATGCAAAGATGAGTATTGGGTCAAGGCTATGGAAGAAGAACTAATGCAGATTGAGAAGAATCAGACTTGTGAACTTGTCCCAAGGCCAGAGAATAAGAATGTGATTGGAACTAAGTGGGTATTCTAGAACAAATTGCATGAGAATGGAGAAGCGGTAAGGAACAAGGCAAGACTTGTGTGTAATGGCTACTCACAAGTGGAAGGAATTAACTATGAGGAAACTTATGCTCCAATGGCAAGAATGGAGGCCATAAGGATGTTTTTGGCTTTTGCAACACATAAGGATTTCACTGTATATTAGATGGATGTGAAGTCTACTTTTCTGAATGGTGAGTTAGAAGAGGAAGGATACATAGAACAACTAGATGGATTTTAGTTATCAGAAAAATGGATGAGACGAACCTTGAAGGATATCAAAGTTGTGTATGATGAGCCAATTCCTATCTCTTGTGATAATACAAGTGCCATTAACATTTCAAATAATCTAGTGATGCATTCAAGGACAAAGCATATTTCAATCAAGTATCACTTTCTAAGAGAAGGTTGCAGAGAATGAAGTGAAGCTTGAGTATGTGCCTATAAAGGATCAGGTTGCTAACATATTCACTAAGGATCTTCCTAAGGATACATTTGAATATCTCCAGGATAAGTTAGGGGTTATTGCCCCCTTCCTTGAACTAGATGCATAAGGAGATACATCAATCCAGTGGATTTCAAGATTCACTCTTACCTGGACTGGTGATTAGAGGCTACCTCTCAAGGGAGTAGGTAGTAGTCATGATGATTGTTGTAGTTAGGGGAGTATTTAGAGCAGTGAAAGAAAAGAATGTTACAAAGCAGTAGTGAATAGTGCAAGTATGTGCAGTATCATAATCAAGAGAGCTTGAAAAAGATGTGTCACCCTTTGCCATTGATATCAAAAGGGGGGAGAGTCCATGTGAAAAACAAAGAGGGAGCAGTGATTAGAGATAGAGAAAGTAAGATGTGTAAAAGAAAGGGAGAGAGTATGAAAGAAAAGAAGATTGGTATAGAGATGTGTCTTGATGGTTTTTCACATCATGTGTTGCCATCAATGACTAAGTGGGAGATTGTTGCAAAGTATTTGCTAATTAGTGTTGCCATTGATGTCAACAAGTTTGTGTTGTCATTGATGTCAACTATGTTTTCTGATGAGGTTGTTGTTGCTTGATTCAGTTGCTTTGTTATAGGTGATTTGGTTGCTTTGTAGAGGTTCTCAAGATGTTGAGGATATGCTTCTATTGTTGAGCTTCCAAGTGCTTTTGAAAAAAATTGATTAATATTGGAAACAGTGTGTTGAAGGAGTCTTTTGGCTTATAGAGTGTTGTTTGAGTTTTTGCTCTACATTTATTTTATGTTGGAGATCTGAGTATGGAGTTTTGATATGTTATTGAGAAGTGTGTGAAGATGTTAAATCCATAATTTGGTACTCCAGATTGTTGTGCAATTAAAGTTATGTTCACCAGTTTGAAGACAGTGCCTAACAGTGTTTGGAGTGTGTCTAGAAGAAAGTATTTTTCTTTGCATTTCTCCATAGAATAGTTTCAAGTGTTGCAGTTCTTGATATATGCTTATGAGATCCTTATCTTTCTTCTATCTAGAAGGTTTGTGATTTGGTGATTTGGAAAGCAATTTCTTGTGTAGTAGAGTTTGCAACTGTTGTTTGTAAGCAGAGAGTGAACTTCCTTCATGTGAGTTTATGTGGTTGAATTTGTTGGCTTTCAGGTGACTTCAAGATGTTTGTGGATGTTTCTAGATTGTGTTAAATCTTTTTGTAAGATATGTAATGTGTGTTTATCTTTTGAGGAAGAGTGTGCTTAAAAGTTTTTGGTGTTAACACAAGATTGGCCGAATTGGTTGTTTGCACTAATTCCAGTTATGCTTTGGTGATTGTGAAAGCATGTTGAAGCATGTAAGAGTGGATTTAGGTCCATGCTAAGATGTGGCATGGTTTGTATTCATTCCATTCCTCTGCGGGAATGTTTAGGTCCATACCTACTTTGAATTTTATGGGTTGAGTAGTGTTGCCAACTGTGGAGAATGCTTTCAAGGGAAACAATTGTATAAATAAGTGTCAAGGATTTGTGAATGGGGGTGTGCAAGAAAGATGATGTAGTGATACAAATTTGATCAAGGGCAGTAAGAGATTTCATGAGTCAGGATACTAAATGCAGTAAGCAAAAGGTGTCTACTATTTTCAGTGATGTTGTGAAGATGTGGTTGATGTTGTGATGGATATTGAGCTTCATTGAAACTAAACTCTATGCATAAGTTAGATGCAAATATATCAATTCAAATCATGGCAGTGAGCCATTCTTCTCTTCTTTCTTTCTTTCTGAGTGGACAATGAGTCCACTTGGACAGTGAGTCCCCTACAGTGAGCATTCTTTCTTTTGATAGTGAGCCCTTTGTAATTTGGTATTGTTACTACATTATATTGGGAGCTCATCCTCACCATGTTTTTTCCCTTTTAGGGTTTTCCATGTAAAAATCTTGTGTTCTCTTGTGCATGTTGTTGATGTGTTTAAGTTTTTGTTATTTGTTTCTCATGTTTAATCATCATAACAGATTAAGGGTTTAAGTGAACTAATGTGGATATGAATATGTTAGTAAGGGTTTGAAATTCTATTACAACTGATCCACCCCCTCTCAGTTGTCTTATGCATTCAACAATTTGTTCCATGTGTGATCTTATATTTGTTTCTGTTATGTTTGAACTTATATTTTCACATGTCTTCAATGTATTTTCAATGTGTTTTTATGTGTATCCATTATGACTTATGTGTATTCTTTGTGCCTTATGCATATGCTTTGTGTCTTATGTGTATGCTTTGTGTTAAGCATGTATGCATTGTGTATTGTATGTCTTCCATGTGTATTCCTATATATGCTTTTATTACTCCACGTATGCATGAGTTATGTTATAATACCTTGTGTGTTTTGAAATATCTCTTTTCTTATGTGTTTATAACCTTAGGATCCTAAGTTTGGGAGCTACTGGTAGACCACAACTTGGTGTGTATCTTTGGGACTTTTGTGTTTGTGTGTTTTGTCCACCCTTTAGTATGTGTTTGAACATAAGTTTGTACCCACACTAAAGTGGAGGCTAAATGTTGAGTTGTAAAATGTGCACACTAGCATTTTACACTTAGTTTAGCACTTGGTTGGACCTATTCTATTGACTTTGTTAATCAACGTCATACCTGCATTTCCCATGTGGTCATGACACACAACACACGTGTCATGTCCACATTTGCCATGTGGTCATGACATGAACTTTGAAAAACTTTTCTACCTATCCTGAGGAACCCCCTCACACACGTCTACGTGCTCGGTGGCAATATGCATAAGGCGTAAACATGTCAACATAGTTTGGGAAAGTGCGGTTTCCTACGTAGTCCCCTGTGTGATGATAGCTGTCTAGGGGGTATGCGACATGAAGTGTGTCACTTTTAGGGTTAGAATGATTTCAAATCGGAACCCTAAGTTTCCTAGGTGTGAAGAGGGTTTCGTCAGTCTCAAAAACTAACCCTAACTCAGGTCAAAATAAACTCAAAATAAAGATTAAGAAAATAGTGGCATGATGGATGCATGATTAAAGTGGAATGGTGAAAAAAAGTAAATAAAATATCATAAAAATTAAACCCTAGAAATCTAGGAAAATTTTGACAGCATAACGCGTTTTCAATAAACGACTTAAAAATTTTAAAAAATAAAACTCCAATAAGAAATTAAATAAAATTTAAACTTAAGAACAAATTAAAAATAATTTCAAATAACCAAATAAGTATCCTGCCAAGGTCAGATAAATTGACCTTGCATAAAAAGCTTAAAATTTGAAAATAAAATTATTAAAATAATAACAAGTCGCCAAAATGGATTTCAAATTTTAGTCCGTTAATACATATAAATTCGGCATTATGTTTATTATCGAACTCGGATTAATAGAGAAGGGAAGAGATTTAGATACTCATTCCCGTAAAATAATAGTAAGATAGATAAACTAATAAAATGATAAAATCACGCTAGAAACAAAATAAAAAAATAAATATCCCAACTGAAATAAATTAAATCCAAAGGGAATACTCTTCCCAACTTAGCAAAAATTAATCCCCCAAAATAAAATTAATTCACAAGGTAATAAAATAAAAAATACAAATCCCCATTTAAAATATAAATCAATTAAACGAGCACAAGAGAAGAAATAAAAAAAAATAGATGTTTTAAAATAAGGAAATAAAACAATTCCCTCACAACTCCTCTCAATAAAATATTATTCCAAAATTGAGAAGCCCTAATCTCTAATTTAAAATTGGTTATCTAATAGAAGCCCTAATATGTATTCTATTGTTTTCTCTTGTTTGGTTGCCCTGATCCTCTAACTCATTCATCTTTTTTTTTTTCCTTCATGTTGCAGGTTAGGGTTTCGAATGGAGGTGGGAGCCATGGATGGAAGCTTACTGCTACCTCTTACGGAAGTATACACAGCAAACTAATACCATATATTTTTATTTTATTTTAAAACAGAATGATATATATATATATACAATAAGCATTATGGATAGGTTACATGCTGCAGGGTTCGGTGGTGAGGGAGACGAAGTTGCAGTCGTCGCCACTGAGGAGACTGCAGTGACCAGAGTGAAGGGCTGAAGGGGAGTGGTGAGTTCAGCGCTGAGATGAAGGGTTAGCGCGGAGTTAAGGGGAAGGGAAGATGTGGGGAGGGGGCCGTGCCTCCCCCCACACCCACGGGTATGGGGTGAGGCACGGCTCCCTCCCCACACTAGCGACTGTAAAAAATGGTAGAGGGGTGGCGGGTGGGTCGTCATCCCTCTACCTCTTTCTTTTTTTGTTTTGTTAAAACACTAACTTCTGTAGAAAAATTTGCTACAGTCCGCCATTAACAAAAATTTTGATCTCTGTTTTATTTTTCATTAAAATTTTAGTTTATATATATATATATACTCATGTGGATACTTGTTTATTCAAAAATATCTCAATATATTTGCATTCTCTCATTTATGTTTTATTTTATTTTTTATAGATATGTGCATACACTTATATATATATATATATATATATATATATATATATATATATAATATATATATATATATATATATATATATATATAATATATAAGTGTATATACATATATATATATTTTAATATATACACAGCAACATAAAAACACAAACTGGTTCAAACCAGAGGAATCTATATTTAACTATTCTGTTATTAAATACAGAAATAATAGCCATTCAATTTATTTACTTATGTATTTTTTTGATCAGAGATAAATATATGTCAAACTATTTTATACTGTGTGCTCAAAGCACCTAGGATCCAAATATGCATTATTTTCAGAAATAACCATAAATAAAATACCCCAACTACTGATTTGAAAGTAAAAACCAGTTTTCTAATTTAAACAAACAATGAACACAGTCTTGAAAAATAATGCTCAGAATACTAATGTTCTTTTTTTTTAAAAACAACAATGATAAATAAGAAACTACGAAGTTCTATTTCTGTAGTAATGTTAAAACAAAAAGTCATATTTTATTTTGAATAAATTACACTATGCAACTTTTTTTTTGTTTTCAGCAAGGAATAAGACAGTCATATCTCTTTTTTTTTTGGGCAAATAAGTCTATACAACAACTGATGTATATTTTTTTTTGAAAATAACAATGATATATATATATATATATATATATATATATATATATATATATATAATTTATCATGCATTTCACAAACTATAAACTCACAACTTAGAGAATAAACAACTTTCAAATAAAATAAAAAGTTTACATTACAATACTTTTTACAGCCCACTCCAAGGGCATAAAACTTGACAAAATAAATACAATAGGGCCACAAAGGCCATGGCTCAAATAGCCAACAACAAAGGACCAATAAACACAAAAATAGACTTCTCATCAAGCTCCATTCTTCATTTAAACACCTGCAATAAAACACAACAACAAGGGAAAACCCAGCCACTTCGAATTGCCCTCCTCCCTACCATAGACCTGCAAGTGGGTCACCCCTGAGCTAGGGAGGTAGGGATTCACATGGTAGCAAACACATTACAACAAGCATCAAACAATCACAACCCAAAATAAACCCCAAGGATAAACACATAACACAACTCATGAAAATAGGTTTGATAGGGGTAGGGAATGGACCCCTCTACTTTAAAGGCCACACCAAAATACCAAAATAGCAAGTCTCATGGCCTCAAGCCAAAACCTCTAAAACCACAACTCCTCAAATATCTCAAAATATACTTCCATGGCACTCTTGCCATTCAAATAATCTCTACAACAAGAAAGAAGCCCTCAAGGCATAAATAACACAAATATGGGAGTGACCTCAAGGAGGTTCCTTTCCCCTACCCCAAACAAGTTAAGCCTTACCTCCAAATGGAGGTTGTCTCACCAAACTCCCATCCCACACAAAATAAAGAAATAACAAACCACAAAACTACAAACACATCACAATAAATAAGCAAGGGTAAAGAACAAGACATAGAGCTTACCTTCAAAAGCCCTATTATGGAAGCACATTTGGTGATGAGCTCCAAGCTTCTCCAAACCTCCCAATTTCCAAAAATCCTTCTAACTTCCCCAAAATTGCTCCAAATAGAAGAAAACTCTAAAATCTAAGAACCCCACACTCCTCAACAAGAGGAGGTAATATAGGCCTTCTAAATTGGCCTTGAGGAATGAGGTGACACTTGTCACCTTCTCCTTCCTCCTCCAATGCCACTTGCAAGGGAGAGGAAGTGTGAGGGTGACAAGTGTCATCCTCCAATTCCATCTCAATAATCACCTTATCCACTTGTGCTCTCACACATGTGTGAGAGAACAAGTGGTGAGGTGGCATTCCCATTCAAACCTCCATGAGGATAAGGGATGTCATATGGCATCCTCTTATTCTCTAAGAGAGCCATCTCCCTCCAAGATGCTCTCACACGTGTGTGAGAGTCTTGGAGGAAGATCCCACACACTTGGGAGTCTTGGAGACCTCCCAAGTCCTCCTAGGGAAGAGATTCCCAAACTTTGGGAAGGGAGATGAGTCTTTTCCAAAGCATGACTCATCTCCCACCTTATCTAATTTCAAATTTCGTCACTTTGACTAAACCTTAGTTTAGAGTGATCAAAAGTGAGTTAATCCAAGGGTTAGTTAGTCAAAATTGACCCTAGACCCATGGGTAACCACCTAGGGTAAATTTGGGACACTAAGGTTCACCTAGGGGGTCATAAATCTACTTTAAATGGCCTAAAAAGAAAACAACAATTAACAAGTGGTATAAGTCAATAAAAAAATTATACAACACATACTATTAATTAATTAAACGAAGGGGTACTAGGCCAAAATGATAAAATTAAACAAGCACTTAAATCAACACTCAATTCAAACGTGACCCTTATCCCTCTTGGGAATGGGTCAGTTTTACCGGGAATAACATATGTGTGAATTCTACGTCCAATTTCATGTGGCCTGGAAATGTAAAACCTGCACATCTGGATCAAGTGTCAATCATATCATGAATAATCATAGCTGAAGCAACTGGAATTAAATTCATGCCATCGAATACAACAATAATCATCTATAACATAATTCTAAATTAAACTACATTTTTCTATCACATGTCAAATAATCATCATCACATAAATAACTAGAAATCACATCACAAAACATCATCTAATATATCTCGTATGTCGGATCACTAAATAGCATCAAAATATGATCAAATCGAATCACCATATGTCTAATCAAGTCTGCATAATGAAACCATAGTCTCTAAAAGTCTGATAATGACATCAACTGAAATGCATAATGATCAAAATAAGGAAGGGAAAATAATCGGCCTCACAAAGACCTATTTTAATGCCTTTTTGGGCTTAAAATGATGAAAATCTTGATCCCGATAAATAAACCCGACACAATCAACTTAGGACTAGACTAAGGCTGCTAAATTGGACACTTTCTAGAGTTTGTGGGCTAAAGGTTCAAGGCACCCAAGTGCCCTTGTCCCACTTGGGATTTTTAGCCCCACTTTGTGGTTTTGTTTGGGGACATTCCATTGGTTTGTATTTGTCAGCCTAATGATTTTTTTTTTTGTTGTAAGTGAGTGGGAATGTATATCTAAGTGAGTGTAGTTGTTCATTTTACACCTAGATGACCATGAGCTTATGAGAAGGAATTATCTTGTGATATTGTGTGCCATGCTAAAGTATTCTTCATGCTTGGAGTATTATCTACTTGTGGATGTTATTGAAGTTTGTTTGCAGGCTTTGAAAGATGTTGAAGCCCTCTTCATCATTCTCCTTTCTTGGTGTTGGATCTTGAGTCATCTTCATCAACTAAGGTCATCTCCTTTTTGGTTATTATCATTGTAGACACTCAAAAATGTCCCAAGTCTACGAGTAACATTTTTAGGCTAACTTCTATCTCCTCTCACATAGTTAAATAATTTTTAATTATTTAATTATTTCCTAATGTCCTATTCTTCTATTAATTAAATAATTTTGTCATATATTGATATATGACATATTGAACCACAACCACAACCTTCATTTAACACATCATCTATTATATCATCACCCACTCAACCTCAACAACTTCCACCTTAATCACATATGCCATCCCCACCAAATTCATACCAACCTAGTCCATCTACATATCAAGTCCATCTTACATCAACCTATCCCACTTCTTTCAATGTTAGCTAACATCCATATCAATTCACATCCCAAGAACATCCATATCAATTTACATCCCAAGAACATCCATATTAGTCCATACCCCAATATCTTCAACCTACATATCCCACCGTTTCACTGCACGACCAAATTACTTCACAAGACTATCAAGTGCCTTCACAACAAGAACATGCAAGCCTAACTTGTGCACCAAAATCAAGCATCCTTACATCCTCATGTTACCTTTGACAAGGGAGACACCACTCTAGCTTATGCATCCTATGGGTATCCTCCATCACCATCCAATCAAATGCTTATCCCAAAGCCTACTAGTCCTATACCAACATTACCATGTACTCTCAATCCTAATTCATTGGTCCCTCCACCTTCTAATCCATCAAGCACTTCATTATCCTCCCCACCATCTAATCCTCCATCCACTCCATGCCCTAAACTCAAATCACCTCTCTTATATGACCTCTATAGACACTATGAACTATATTACAAAAACAAACCTATGGAGTCATCCAAATCAACCCATCCAATTTCATCCCTCTCTAGCACAGACAATCAAAATCAAAATCCTAAGCCTACAACACCATCTAATCCCATTATCCCTCCACGTAATCCTAATCCTAAGCCTACAACACCATCCACCCTTGTTATCCATCCATTATATTGTCCATCTACCCATACACTTATGAAGGATGTGATCCAATAGCTATTATCAAGGAATCAACTATGTCACCATACACCTATCCTTGAGCCTATTAAAGAGTCTTCCAATACCATGTCTAATCTTTCAAATACATCATGTAATCCACAACCCATTGAGCCTATTGAAGAGTCTCCTCCAATGAGTCCAATTCAAGACCCATTGTATCCTCATTTTGGTGATTGTCAAGAGCCTATGAAGCCTCTCCAAGAGTCTACCACATCCACTTCCATTAAACCACAAGAGCTATGTCAAGAGTCTAGTCCTAAGCATGTGGAAACATTAACCCCTCATCCAAATTAAGATCATATCATCCCCATTAAACCCATCCCTAACCTATATCTTTTCCATGATCAAGTATTATCTATGATGATTACCCTATCCATGAGCAAATTGATCTCAACAACAACACACTTAATCCTATTTATGATAAAGCTCCCATCTGTGATCAAGATCCTATCTATGATCAAGAAATCCATGATGATCCTCTTAGCCAACTTTATGCATTCCATGATCAAGAGATAATCACTCCACCTATCCATAATCCCATAACCATCCATGAGAAAGATATCCAAACTACTTTTATCCATCTTCCATCTATCCCTACCCATGATGTATAAACATTCACTTCCCTTGATGAGACACTTGGATCCCAAGTAAACATAGATGATCAAACCGATAGCTTGGATCTTAGTGAGCATAATGATAATCAAGATCATCTTGATCCTTTGTCATCCACTATCAACCATGTTGCAAATATATCATCATATCCTATTGGTCTTACTACCTTCATACATGAATGTTCTTCCCTAGGAAAACAACAACCTCTGTCCACCACCTCACCTTCTCCATCCAATAAGGAGCTCATGTCTAGTCTTCAAAACACCATAGTCCTATTTTCTATCACATACTCCAAAAACTAAATTATCAAGGTAAAGGCTTAGGCCTTCATAAACAAGGTATTTTGGAGCATATCCATGTCAAAGTCCCTCCACACTCATATGGCCTTGGATATACTCCAAGGAAAACAATCTAAAGATGTTGGTACTACCTCCATGCCTCCTAAATCCACCACTTTCTTTCACAAACCTTATCATACTCCCAAAGCACATGTTGCCATTCCACCTCCATTATCCTACAAATCCCAAAAGCATGTGACCATACACCTTCCACCATCCAATTTACCTCCACTACTTCCAATTCCTAATATCCCTCCATCCACTCTACCTCCACTTCTCCCAATGCCTAATATCCCTATCATCCAATCCCCTTATCCATTCATCCAAAAATCCACTTTTAATCCTTCCATCCATAAGTCCCCTAAAGTTCCTAATCATGACCAATCAATGCACACATCATCTAATCATGAAGCTTCCACCAATTCCAAGTGATTCAAAAATAAAAATTTGGATGCCTCCTTCCATAAAGCAACAAATCATAAATATCCTCATGCCTTAGGGAACAAATACAAAGAATTAAAGTGAAATACATCCAAAATGTTATTTAAGCCCATACCTCCAAAAGAAAAGGCCAAAACTAAAATGGTTTAGGTCCCTAAGCAAAAAGAAGTCAAGTCAAATGACGCATCCACATCTCAAAAATCCCAACAATCCTCTTCCATCAAAAAAATTCCAAAAATCTCAAATTCCTTCATCCCACAAGCAATGTAAAAATCATAAAAATCCTAAGTCTATGTGGGTACCTAAATTCCTACATTGACCATCCCCTAAGCAAACATGTCCATTTCTTCCTACACCTCCTCCAAATCAAAAGCTTAAATGTTTATCATGATGTGTGCAACCATTGTTCTTGGTTCCTTTCAATTCCACAACATTTCCACATACCTCCATCTCCCCATCCTTCATCCATTATCCCACATATCTCCCCCATCACCTTCATATGGTCCATGCTTTTGCATAAGCATTTAATCCATACTTTTGCATAAATCTTCCATAATCCACATCATGTAATCCATTATCCCCCATCCATCTTTGCATAAAGATTTCATAATCCACTATCCACCTAATCCATCTACCTCTCAAAAAATCCGCTACCAACATCTATGAGCATAATGGAATTTGACATGGTCCATATGCAACATTCATCTATAATAGGACAATATCACCCTTCATGGAACTAGACACTTGAATCCCTCTTATCCATATCCACCTACCCCATCCAAATATCCCCCATAAATAAAAGAAAGAGAAAAAAATCAAAATAGTAAAGAAAAATCCATTCATCCAATGGTTAAAAGCACCCTTGGTGGCGCCTTGGATAAGTACCATGATGAAAACCTAGCAAACAGGTGTCATGTGTAGATTGATTATCTATGTGACTTACACTTGGGGACACGTTGTCTCATCCAAACTATCTATCCTATCATACTATTACCATATCCATCCTACCATACTTAGCCATTATACCCATATACCTATCCTATTGAGTCCATTCATCCTCCCTTCCTCCTTTTTATCTTGATAAAGATATGGGGGCAAAATGTTGACAATTTTTTTTGGATATCTCTTGATATACCTCATCTTTTCCAAATGATCCTATCATCATCTTATTGTCATAAGTTTTGTCATGTAAAATTTTAAGCATTACACCTAGAATGGGGCATGTTATTCCTATGTGACATAGTCTTTAGAGATCACATCCTACCTCCCCTATGATACATACATACATCCCCTCCATTATAGTCTATCATTTTACCCATCCATATATCATGAGTCTTCCATCCATTATCACCTATCCTTTCACCCATCCATATATCATAAGTCTTCTATCCCATTTACTATCACCCATCCTTCCATGCATCCCATCCTACATCCATCCTAGTGTTAGATGGCCTTTCACTTGCACATGATATTTTGATTATGCCAAAAGGAATCCAAATCACACACAAGGAACTTAGTTGCCCCAGTCATATTGCCAAGACAAACCACAAGCAGAAATCCTTCCATGCATCCCATCCTACATCCATCTTAGCATCTAGACGTACATTCCATTTAATCTCATCCATTGATCATCATACATTATCATTCAATCCTCATCCTTGATTCAAATCTAATCCTCTATAAAAGTAGGCCTTCATCTCTATTTCAAGGTTAACTACAATCTTCAATATATTTACTATCACTCATGTCATTCATCTTGTGATCTAGCTATCATACATCCACATTGAGCTTATCATATATCTTGCATGCTACAAATCTGAGAGCAAACAAAGAAAAATTGAGAAGAGCAATGGAGTAGAATCAACTTTGGAGTAGGAATTGAGATATTATGGCTTTATCATTTTCTTTCTATTGTCATCTTATGATTCGTTGTTAGATTAGGGTCTTTACGACTTGAATTTAGATAGTTTTGTGCTTGCTATTAAGGATCCACTGCTTTCCCCTAATTTTTCCTAATCTACAATCATCATTATCATTCATTATTCATCATATTGTTGTAGATATGGCCTCTGCCCTCCTAGGGAATGCACTCTTGGATCTAATCATTGATGTAGTGGAGGTGGGAACACCAACATGAGGTTTGACTGAGGCAAGCCCTTAAACACAACACAACCTTTTCCTCTTTCTTTGTGTACAGGTTGGAGAAACAGGTTTCGGGAACTAATTTCTAGGAAGAAGGCAGAGTAGATAGGTACAGGTCTAGTGACATATGAGTTTCTACTAAACCCTAGAAAAGGCCTAGGGTGCGTGAGCACCTTGGTCCTAGGCATTTCTACTACAAGATCCAAGTTTTGAATTTTCCTCTAACTTCTGTTGTACTTTCTATTTGTTGTGATCCAGTTCTGATAGTTAGTTATAGTCTATTCTTCATCTTCTAGGGTTTTATCATTGGTTCTAGATTTCTTGCTTGACTTTGGTTGAACATGGTTGATCCATCTATATACAAAAAATGGTAGAACACCTGTAGTTTGGCTCTCCTTCTTAGGTAGAAGCCAAGCTCATTTGTGCCCCAATGTTGTGGAAGAGGGTTTTGACAATTTAACTCTTTAGGCTAGATCACTCTTTTCGACTAAACACATGGAATTCCTCAAAGTGCCACTTTTGATAACCATAGTCTTCACAAGAAGTTATGCACAAAATTAAATAAAGAAAAATTTATGTAGATATTTTCTCTTGAATGATTTTAAATTGTGATTGATTTTCTTTGTAGCTTATATTGAGGTAAGTGCATGGAAATGAAGGACAAATTAGTGGGGTGACCCATAATATTATGTCCCACTTTTTGACCAAAGTAGGATATTGAAATAAACATTTTTAACTACATTTTCACTTTCTGACACCTATAGCAACTAAATAGTTTTAAAATGATATGTGTACTATCAAAAATTGATACCTCTTATAGTTTTACACTACATTTGGCACTCATTATGGTTTATATAGTCACCTCAATTTATAATATGCAATTTCCACCACTTTCATGAGATACAAGGATTAATCCTTTATCATTAGGTATTTGGACAACCCAAATTACTAGGACTAGGGCATATAGCGCTAGAGTCCTAGCATTTTGGCCCTGACAACTTATATTTTATTAGCGGCCTTATGACTTAAGTGATGCACCTTATTGATCTTGACTCTGTTGGACCCTCAGAATGTAATTAAGATGCATATATAAACAAGTCTCTTTCACTCATTTACACCTAACTATTCTCCTTATCTAGATGCTCTTTATGAAGATTCTCTCTAACAAGCTCTTATCTACAAGTTCTCTATTTTTGTAGATTATTACTATGTGTAATAACCCATATTGTAGATCTTGGTGGAATCTCCTTCCTCCTTTATTCTCTCCTTGTGGTGATTTGATAGTGGCATCATCCCATCAAGGGTTCCATGCTCATGGTAACATCTTTCCTTCATGTTTGTTTACATTTATCTTTGATTATTCAAATCTACCTCTGCCTACCTAGGGCACACACTCTTGATCTAATCCTTGTTATTGTGGAAGTGGGAACACTTACACGGGGGATTGACTAAGGCAAGATCCTATACAACACAACCATTTTGCCTCTTTCATGTGTGTAGATTGCATCAGAAGGTTTCAACATGAAATAGCGATAGGAAGATGGAAGATCTTGGAACACAAATCACTAGTCCAAAATTTGGTCTAAAACACTAGGACCAGGGTGCTGGGCACCCTAGTCCTCCAAATCTAACCCCTATTTTGGTTGTGAGCCCTGACATCTCTACATAGTCCTGATCTGCTTCTGGTTCCTACACAATCAGTCTGTGACACCTGTAAGTTGTCTGTTTAGTCAATTAGGTCACTTAAAACCCTATATCTTACTATTCTTAAATTAATCTCATCTATTACAATAGAGAGAACCAAGCCTCATACCATTTGGTTCTCCTTTGAGGACTATAGCCAAGTGTACAAGTCTTGGTTGGCTTGTGTTCTAATGTTGGATAGGAAAGATTGGTCTAGTTAGTGTATAATTGATTAGATCTCTTTTCCTATGTAACATTTTGGTGAACCCAATGATTCCTACACTTGCATTACTGATTTTATTCCTTAGATCTTTTGATGTGTTTAATTAGTTGATAAATATGATTAGACATTTATGTTGCATACCTTCTTTTATCTTATTTAGAAAGCAACACACTTGTAGATCTTTATTGATGTGATTACCAGAATCTTACATTTTGGTGAGTTCAACGCATCCTACATTTGCAACTTTCAGCTTTTCTATATCATATCTGATTATTATTGAAGTGATTAGACATTTCCTATTTGCACTTCTTGCATTTATACTTCTTCATTGTTGTGGTTACCAAAAACCTCACCTTTTTGGTAAACCTTGCTAGTATTGCACATAGTGGTCATGATTGTAATCTTATTGTTAGATCTTTGGTATGAGTGATTAGTTTCTAAATCTGATTAAAAGTTGTTGTAGCGTATCATGCTAGTCATTTGTCTTTAATTTAGAAAGCAAGAACATTCATATACCTATCTTTTCTTTGAGATTTGAAAGAAAAAACATAAACAAAACTCTCTAAATGCAAACATGTCCTCTTCTTTTCTTTCGTCACTATCCGCTTTACTTCAAAGAGTTGTTCCATCCATATCTACCTCTACTTCCACCACATCTTCCATAGTCCATGATAACTCCATAAGTCATCCTATCAGTCTTCATCCATTTGCCACATATTCAAGCCTCTTGGATATCACTAAGGATGTGAAGACCCATTTTCTTCATCTCTTAGTTGGATGTTCAAGACCTTTAGATATCACTAAGGATGTGAAGACTTCTTCTCTTTCTCCTTTGGTTGCATGTTCAAGTTCCTTGGGTATCACAAAGGATGTGGAGATTTCTTCTCTTCCTCCTTTGGTTGCATGTTCAAGACCATTAGATATCACCCACAATACAATCATAGATATTTCTCTCAACATCACTTTACCTACTCTTTATTCTAATGTTCTCCATTGTAGCAATGAAACTTTTGTGAAGGAAGACTCAAAGCTCACATTGGATCCCACACAGATACATGTTTACAACAACAAAATCAACACAATTCATGTTTCTAATTCCCAAAAAAACTTGTGAAACCCAAAATTGTTGTACATCTTCGTTCTAACCCTATAATCTCTGTTTGAGGTGTTCCAAACCCACCTCAACCTCTTGGTTACATTCTCAACTATGCAAAACAACTAATTTGTTCAAAATGTGTCGTAGCAACCTAGTTGCCACGTGGTTGTTCACATGTACAACACTCATAACAACAAGAAAAATAAACAAACACCAATTTATCCTACTTCTCTTCCACTTTCTTGACCTTTTCTTCCTCCACCACCTTTCCTTTCTCAGCACACTAATAGAGAATATGATCTTGTTGAGCAGCTTCATGCTACTCTGGCTAAGATCTCACTCTAGGAGTTAATACAAACTTTGCCTGCATACCATGGATTACTCAAGAGGGGTCTACAAAAGGTGATTATTCCACCTTTAGTTAGACCGAATGATGTAGCAACTCTGTTTGATTGTATGCATGTGACTAATATCGACATTGTCTTTCAACAACATGAGTTGCCTCCTAGTGATTTGAAGATGATGTGAACTAGTGATTTGTGAGATTTTGTTTGTAGATTCTAAATATTTTTTAAAAATAATTTGGAGTTAAATTGTATAATTTTTTGCATCTCCTTTGATAACTAGTTTTTAATAGTAAACAACATTTTTGTAAAGTGATGTGTATTCTGTAGCACAACTTTTTTTCTACAAAGGATAAAATTTTGATTCTTTTGAATTTAGATTGGTAACACCGATATATAGGGCATAAATTTGGTTTCATACTGTTTTGTTGAATTTTTTTTTAAATTAAGTTTTGAAGTCAAACCAATTATAATTTAGACATAGTCGTATTCCGTAGAACATAACTTTTTCTATATGTATCGAAATTCAATTTTTTTTGTCGAAACAAGGACATCAATACCTAGGGCATAGATATTTTTAGAATTTATTTTCACTGATTTACTAATTTTCCATGTGTGTAGAACAGAGAACTTGATGTTAAGTGAAAAACCTACATTCACAAGAAATAAAAAATAAATAGAATAATCAGGTTAAATATATTTAAAATTATACTTTTTGGGAAGCTTATAATAAGGACTACATACTTACAAAACATAAATTTTAAATGAATTCATTTTATCCCCCAAAAGGTAAATCAAAAGTGGTTTTTTATCAGCATTTTGATAGGTGTAGAGGAGACTCCATTATAGGTATGGTTTAAAACTAGCGGGGTTCTATCCAAGGGGGTTTGAATCTAAGGAGGTTTATCAAACCCTCTTCAATTAAAATCCTTTAAATGGAACCTTTCAAAGCTTAAATCATTATATTTTCTGAAAATATGTGATTTCAGCAAAAATCAGGATCTCCCAAAAAGTGTAACCCATTATTGTGGCAGCACCCCTATTCAAGTTCAAAATCAATAATGCAGATAATAATGACACAACCATTTTTATTAGAGCTCTAAAAAAAACCAAGAAAAAGATATAATGAAAGAATGACTAATTTTTCATTCAAAAAGGCCATAACTCAAAATTCAAGATAATCATTAATGCTTAGCTAATAGTGACCAATAGACAACCTCACTACACAATAGAAACCACTAACTTACAATGGCTCCTGCCCTCAAGGACTATTGAATAGTTAATACGACTACCATAATCCCTTGTGGGATTTTATTCTAAAATTTTATGAATTAAACTTGTAGCCTAAGTAACTCCAAGTTCATGGCCACATAGACCTTTAGGTCTTTATGACCATGTGTCTAAGCATTATGCTTATTCATATGTTTATAAATGCTCATACATTTTTATTAGTATAAATATTGAATTCAAAGTTATGTGTGTGTGTGTGTTATACCAAGATATTATACTAAGTACAATTCTCAATAACATATTTCACAGATTTGGATATGTATGTGTATGTGTATATATATATATATATATATATATATATATATATATATATATATATATATATATATATATATATATATATATATATATATATATATATATGTATGTATGTATGTATGTATGTATCTATGTATGTGTGTGTGTGTGTATTTTCACATAACTACAAATAATAATAACATTTTTTAACATAAGAAAAACCAATCAACTAACATACAGATAGAACAATGCACCAAAAACACATCACACAAAAAAGAACATGTTGAGACTAAGACTAGGAAAGATGGCACAAACTGAGTGACAAGACTCTTATCACTCTACAATTATTTGAACCTTATCAACTGGCTCTTCTCTAAACAAGATGTTTATGTTTTTTATTTAATTATTACGTCAATATCTAAACAAATCAAAATTAGTTTCCAAATAAGTATAAATTAATTCAATTATTAGTATATATCAAGCAATGGCTACTGATGTTGTTGGTGTCCTGTTGCTGCCCATGTGGTGGTGCTTCTACTCATGCTTGTGAACCCACTTAATAAACTGCTTCTTGCTTTAAACGTTTTATTGGGCAACTATACCCCCACCCAACCCCAACTATAGCAGCCCCCCCACCCCCCCCCCCCCCTCCCTCTAGAAGGTAGATTAGTGATGGGAGGTTAAGTCCGAGGCACTGGGTGGGTGGAATAGAAAGTTTGCCGGTGGGAGGAATATACAAAGTAATCAATTGAATGATCAAACTTGTTACGATATTCAAAGAATTTCCATATGCTTCATAACTGACAACAATGGTCAATTGTTGATAAGAGAATATATAATCCAAGTCCATAATCAAACTAAATCCATTTAAACAAAATGCAAAAACAAAGGCACATGACAAGTTTTTAGTTTTATACTTGTATATTGTAGAGTTTAGATTCAATTTGAGCTTAGTAGATGAGTGAGGAATGGTTGTAAGTTGCATAAATCTACAAGTTAGCAAGTAATGTGCATGTCTCATTTATCTTCAATAGGAGTGGGTAATGTATTAGTCACAATAGTGAGGTCTCGACCTCAATTGCCTTCAATGTTCTTGTAATCTTATGCTAGGATAGAGCATGTATAAGAGTTGAGGTGCTTCTAATTAGTGTGATGGTATTGTCGACTTCTAAATGTTGCTCATACCTCATGTAGTTGAGGGAGAAAAGGTAGAATGTAGGCAAAAATTTGTTAGTGTGACAAATAGTTGTTTCTAGATTTATTTTAATCTCATCTTCTTTCTTTCTTGACTCCATTGCCCAATGCATGAAGGAAAATGGTATGGAATTGAATGCATGTAGGCATGCTTCCCTTGCAAGTCACTAGAAATGTAGTGCATTCTTCTACACTCTAGTTTCAAAATTTTTGTTGTGATTGAAACTTGGTTAAAAATAAAACCATGCCAGAAAAAGTAAGATTTTACAGAATGAAATAAATATATTATAGTCATTTTCAAATTAACAATACATTTAAATGCAAAGGGGAATGCTAAGCATAACACAAGGAAGATAGAAAGAATAGCCCCTATTCAATATTTTTCAAACCAACTAGCAAAATAAATTATACATCATTATTATGCATTGCATAACTTCTCTAACAAATGGTGACCTTTTTCAAATGATTGAAATCTAAAGATGTTGAAGAAAATTACGTGCAAGCATATATCAAACTCCAACATTTAATATATTGCAAAATTAATAAAAGAGCAGTCCGACACTTATATTGTGCAATGTATAAAGTAGGGTGTAGCTATATGACGCAATAATGTTATCAATGCTACCACCATTCATACACAACATTGGGTTATAATACGATCAATGGACCGCACATTCTTGAGATGTATTTTCCAGTTGTCAGTTAGATGATGTGCCATTCGATGAAAAAGACATAACTTTGGTAAGTTATTTCACAATCATCATTTAAATTTGAACATGTTAATGATGTGACACAATGTATATAAAATCTTGTACAACCTTCACCCAAATTTATGTAGCACTACCAACACTAAATAATGGTTTTACCGCAGCATCATTTGAAGATTATACAGGTCAAATACAAACAAAAATTTAGCATATTCAAATATAAAATTTGGCATCAACCTTGCATGATGCAACATCTCAACTAAGGCGAAGAAATTCTATTACAACCCATCTCTAATGCAATCCATTAGTGTGGCATCTTCATTATATTATATAATGCAAGTATTTTAAGTAGGACATTGAAATAGCTACATGGGCAGTAGATACATTGTGCAAGCATCTCCAACGTAAATACAATTTAGTCATGCAAGAAAATATGACACAAGGAACACAAACAATTGCATAATACATATGAGTGGCCTGGCATTTCAATTATGTGCCCAGGTAAGAAATATATGGCATATGCTGTTGTATTATATGGTGCAACAACATACAGAGGCTATGCCGTATCAACAATATTTTAATAACATGCACACTATCTAATCTACATCATGAAAGAGGGCATCTCCAAATATGTCAAAAACCATTGGTTCGAGAAGTGTTAATGTTGGCAGTGGGACATGGTGTTTGCAAGCAGAGGAAGGGAATAATGATTTTATATTTAATCAAGCTAAAACAAATATCAAAAATGGAGCCTGCATTTGATAAAGCTTGGCTTTATTAGATCAAATGACCACACATTTTTAATCCATGTCCTGGAGGGTAATTATTCAAGGTGAATGTGGTAAAGTGAAAGCTTTATTAAAGGGTGTGGTCCTAAAATCATATCGAAAGAGAGAGCTCACAAAAGCAAAGAAGGAAATGATAAAATGAAAGCAGTTGTAGCATGATGGAGAGAGACTTAGGGTATTAAGCATACACAAAAGATAATATGGAAGAAAGCAGAGCAACAACAGCACAACAGTTAACAAGTAATGATAGTTGTAGATATTTATTTTTCTGCTTCTACAATTTTAACATGCCATTTTAATCAACATTTAGTGGGTGGATATTGATTTTTGCAATAGTGGCTTTATCCTAAACAGGTGTTCTTCATGCAAATATTCAGGGAGATGATGGGCATTTTTTTGCTTTCTAGTAGTCTTTTAAGCTCAACTTCTTGTTTCCTCTCTTTTCTTCTTCCTCTATACTTTTCTATACATTGTAAGATGATACCTGTTGAAGGCACAAGACAATTGAGAGGGGGGTGAATCAGTTGTATCGAAAACCTTAAATTCTCTTAAACAAAATCACATTCACATTCACTTATTTTAACTCCTTAATCTGTTTAGAAGATTAAACATGAAATGCACAATCAAACCTTAAACACATCAACACCATACACATATGAACACCAGATTTTTACGTGGAGAACCCTAAAAGGGAAAAACCACGGTGAATGTTAGCTCACAATATAATGTAGCAACTCTTGGCACCTTCAAATTTTGAGAATTTGAATTGCCTAAATCCTTTTGATGTGTCGACAGAGGCTAGGTCGATATGCTGCTCAATCTACCCTGGATGCCACCTTCACTGATTAAACTTTTGTAGCCTATGCATCACCTTGAAAATCCGTTTGGTGGGAGGTTTTTTTGGCACATTTGATAACATGGCTGCTCAGTTTCATACTTCCAAGGTGAGTTCTGATGGGGTATTTAACTCTTTCTTGACTGCAACCGGGCTAGATTTGGTGTTCCAAAAAGTTTCAAATCCAACAATTCTGAAGGTGACCTATTTCTCGCTTTGGTCTCAAACCTCTCCAGTTAAAATTTCATCAAAATAAGAGAGTATATGATGCATTATTGTAATGTATCTTAGTTGCGGCAAACTCATTCGGCGAGTCAGTTTACAAAGGAGGTCCCTGAAATATTCTGGCGATGCAGATTCTGAGAAAATAAGTTTTCTCTAAATAATTGATAATACCCTTGTACAAATTTTTGCGGTCATTGGATGTTTGGTTTGCCTGCGATAAACATGCGACGTTTGCCCGGGAAGAGAAATTCAATATTTGCGAAAGTCTAAAGTTAAAAAATGCAATTTTCAAGAGAAATATTTTATTGGCATTTTTAATAGTTTGAAGTGAAATGTTTTTTATTGGAAAATATTAGATGAAGGTTAATTAAACTTTAGGCTAAAGTTTATTGAGGAAAAGAAATGACTTTTGGTGCATTTTGCACCATCGCATGGGAAGTTCTTGTGCATCCTCAGACCCTGCGATGGTGTGAAATGCCCATTGCAGGGCATTTTCAAGCCCTCTTTCTCCTTTACAAGGTAAATGCAAGATTTTCCTATGCCATTGAAGGTTATTTCGACAGGTTTCAGGTGGCTCTGGGTGGATTTGGTTGCAGATGAAAATGACAAATCACGTTTTTCACTTTCAGCCAGTTTTTGGGGACATTATAGGGCCAAAAAATGTTGTTTTATGCTCAGAATTCTTCCTATGATCATTCGTAAGGCATTGGTGGAGGTTTTAGGATTATTTGCATTGACTTTTGGCTGCCAGCAAGATGAAAAATGACTCAGAAAAGATCGATTGGGCAAGAAATTGAATTTGGAATGCTGCTGTAATATTCCTATGAGGTTGAATGCCATCATAAAGCTGAAGAAGGAGGTCCCAGGTCACATATTGCATCAATGTAGAGGAATGAGGAATCTTCAGCTATCGTGCAAAATTGAGAATAAGTGAAAAATGTAAAAATTAAAAGGGGAAAATTAAACATATTTTATTTATTTAGTCTTCTCCTCTTTTAATGTAAAGTATTAATATTTCCCAATGTATTTTTGGAGGTAAAATGTAAGGAAATATCTCACCTACCTCCATATGGTAGTAAATTTTAGGGCACATGCTCTTGTTTTTTATAAGAGCATGTTGTTCCAGGTTGTTGAGAGAGAGTTCTTTTGGGCTTTGGACATAAGTTGTTCACATTTTGGGAAGTAGTTTTCTATAGGAGATGGTGACTGGATTTTGGGCTATAGGGGCATTTTCTATTATGTATGTGAGTAAACTTTTGAAGCTGTCTAAGTGAGTAAACTTTTGAATGACATTGTTCTTTCCAAATTGAATTAGATGAATAACACTACATATGTGTGTTTCTTGCAACTGTTTCCTTGAATGTAAGCATCTCTTTTGTGAATGAAGGAATCAAGGATTTTGGAGTTCACTTATGCACATTTGTTGTATTGAATATCTTATTTTACTCCTTCTGTTCAAGGAATGGATTAAATATTCTATAAGTAAGACATAGGAAGTGATGTTTTGCATTAGGGATTGTTGAAGTAGAATTGCAGGAAATACCCTTTCTTGGACTTATTATTGTAAGGCAGTAATATTATCATGAGTCCTTTGGATATTCCAAGTTTTTGGTGTCATAAGAAAGCATTTACATTGTTTAGTTTGATTCTATTGCCCAAATAAAGCACCGATCTGGAACCTATTTTCTCAAAGGTTCAAAAGAACAATGAATTTAAAGATAAATCATATGAATCAAACCATTTTACATTTTGTTTTGTTTTAGTTTAGGAGTTGCATGTTCTCTGATGTGAATTAGTTTGATAATCCAAGAACATTGCCAATCTGGGGTTAATCATATAAATCTTAGTGCATATTTGAGAGCATTCTGCCTAAGTTAAGTCAAGGATATTTTTTTTTTGTGAATGAGGGATACCCCCTAGGTGCGGCAGAACCTAAAGTGCAGGGGAGACAAGTACAAACATTCTCCCATCTTTGTTGGCCAAGTCCTACAGTAAACTAGATCATAAGAATTAGCAAACCTTTAGAGTTTACTGTCTGTTGATTTGGGGACCAACAAAACTGGTGACTCTGCTGGGGACAGTGACAGATCTATGAGCAAAGAGTCAAATAATTTAATGAATCTGAATATTTGTTTCAAAGTTTAAGAGGGTTTCAGACCTGAATAAGTTTAGTTGCAGCATATTTTGAAGAGGTTTCAAGTGACTCTGTTGTTGAGAAGAACCCAAAATGAAAGAAAGGCTGTAAGGAGCCTCATGCTACTTGCATATCAGTCATCTACTAGGAGGTGGCAACTCTGCGTATGAAGAACCTGATAAAGGATAGAAAGAAGTGCTAGATTTTCATAATCTTGGTCAGAGAAAAGAATTTGCAGCAGCTGCAACATACCCAAGTATTTTTCATATTTTGGTTTCCAAGAAGGATAAGCTTGTGTTTGAAAACAATATTTGAAAGTTTAGAAAAATTTTGGTTGCCTATTGAGTGAAATTAAGCACTAAGGAAGGGAAATAGTAGTGGTAGGCTTGCATATTTCTAGATTGTAGCCTCTATTAGGAAGTGAAGTATGCAATATTTTTGAAGAAACTCATTTCGAGGATCTTAAGCAAGCTGAAATAGAAATTTACATTGTAAAGACTTAAGATCATGTTGTAAAAGGAGTTTGAGTTGCCCTGTGTAACTGTGAAGTTAATATCAAAAGGCTTGTAAGGGTGTAAGAAAATGTATAACCAACCTATGCATCCCTGTGTGGACCCAAACATAACAATGCATGGTGTGCATCCCCTGTCATTGCATCAAAGAAATTTCAGCACTGAAAGGTACAAAGCCATAAATTTTGATGGCATTTGTGGTTACCCAAATGCTGTCCCTAGTGAAATTAGAAAATATTTACCTAAATTCAATGGTATAAAGAGTGAATAGCAAAAAACACTTGCAGAAGTTTAAAGATTTAATGGATAACTATGAGGTAGATCGTGAGGATGTTGTCATGAGGCTATTTGTTCAGTCTCTAAAGGGAGATGCCAGATATTGGTTTTCTTATTTACCAACATGCTCTGTCTATTCTTAGAGTGAATTTGTGGCAGCATTCATGGAGCAGTTTGGTGAAAGAATATCTAAGTTCTCAGTTATCAGTCATTTCATGGATATCCACATTGAAAAAGATGAATTAGTTCCAGCCTTTAACCTTAGATTCATAAAGGCATTGAAAAGAATTCCTAAAAAAATTAGACCTAATGATGCTTTAGCTTTATTCATTTATTTGGGTGCATTTAACAAGAAGATTAGTTATTTACTGAGGGATAAGGAGCCTACAACACTTCATTAGGCATATTAGATTGCCATGGACATTGAGAACAACTAGAAGTATGGAATGCACAAAGGTTTTTTGTCTACAAGTGTCTACTACCCTAAGGTACCCAGTGTTGATGAAAGGCATAATTCAAGTATTGAAAATGAATGTTAGAGCACTTACATCCCTGCTGTCCCAGTTTATGCATGAGCCCAATGTGATTATATAAGAGGTGTGGCATCTCAAAATGTAGATAGCAGCTATCGTATTGGGAAAAATCAGAACATGATGCACATAACTGAAGAGAGTGTATCAAAAAATCAAGATCCATCTTGTGTCAGTGAGGATAGCGAATGTAATCAGCCCACAAGCAACATGTATGCATACCAATATATCAGTGGCGAAGATAAAGGTGCATCGCATGATGACAAAATAGATATATATGAAATTTCTTCCTGTGATATCTTGGATGATGAAGTAAAAGAGGTGCAAGATGTCTTTCCATGTTATGTTTTGATCAGTGGCAGCAGTGCAAATGTTACAAATATTTCATTGCAAGTCAGTGATCATGATTCTAAGAGTGAAATTGTAAGCATTCCTTCTAAAAATCCTGAACATAGTTTATGTAATGATGAATTTTCTTGTGATAAGGATCAGGATGACAGTGAGCCGGATTATTTTTCGATGGATTATGAATGCTTCTATAAAAATGCTAATGTGCATAACACTGGAAAATGTGTTGATTCAGATCTATATGTGCAGCTACTAGCTCATGAAATTAATGTTGAGATGCAATATGCTTGTTTCTTTGTAGAGACAGACATGTTTTCATTTAATGAGGCATGGAATAGTGTAAGGCTTGATGAAGACACATGCTCACTTGTTGGTGAACAAGAACCATGCTATGGTGGATCTACTAAATCCAGGTCAGATGCTTTACTATCAACTGACAATTGTTGTTGTGAGTATGTTACAAAGAAATATGAAATTTGTGACTTGAGATTTGGTCTTGAAACTTTCGAGCCTCTATTTGAAACATTTCACATGAAATTGTATGATGGTCTGAAGAATGAGTTTGACATCATATATGAACTTGAGATGGAAATGTTTGTTGATGCATGGGATGTTGATAGAAATGATGTTTCTTGTGATAACCCTAATCTAAATGATGACAAGGATGTTGTGGATTTTGACAAGTCTTATTTCCAAACTGTTGGGGCATGTAATAGTATGACTGATTTGCAAGTCTCAAGTGAGTATGAATGTCAGTATAATGCAAGTCAATTTGAGCATCTTCCTATGTATGAACAAATTTTGTTTATCACACAAAATGAGTGCTTGTATAGCATGGGACAAAAATCAGAAGATGACTCCAAGGTTTTACATGAGCCTTCCACTCAGTTTGATTTTCTAGATTTGGAGCTCCAATTTGGCTTCAATGAATCAGGGCAAATATTTCTTGATGAGATTATTGAACAAATCATTTTTGAAGCCTTTATATTTGATATGCAAACTAAATATGTTTTCAAGATTTATGATGCCACCTGTCAAAGGGATTATGAATGTTTTCAATTTTTAGTTCAGTTGGATGAGCATTTAGTGGAACATGAAAGTGAGCTAGATAAAGTAAAATGTCAAAATGATTATGGATTTCAGTTAATGTGCAGGTTCAGATTGATAGAGGTAATGTTGACAAGGGCAAGCTCAGTGATATGGTTAGGCATGGTAGTGCCATGGTTAGTTTGTGGGTAGATCATGTCAATGCTTTTAGATTTGACTTGATGCAATCAGATGAAAACAAGGTATTTGACAAAGGAGGATACTGGTTTTTTATTTTTGGGGGCCTAGGGCCACCAAATAAAATTGAAAGTACAATTTTTAATGCAAGATGGAGCAGTTACATAGCAGCCCAATGGGGTAGGCACCTGGTCTACATCCCAGAGATAACTGAAATCTCGCTATGCCTACAAGAGGCATACATCCCCGAGCAAAAGCCACTGTTGGTACCTTCAAAATTTGAGAATTTGAAGTGCCTAAATTATTTCGATGTGTCGACAAAGGCTAGGTCGACATGCTGCTCAATCTACCTTGGAGGCCACCTTCACCAATTAAAATTTTGTAGCCTAGGCATCACTTTGCAAATCCATTTGGTGGGAGGTTTTTTTTTGCATATTTGGTAACATGCCTGCTCAGTTTTGTGCTTCCAGGGTGAGTTCTAATGGGGTATTTAATTCTTTCCTGACTGCGACCGAGCCAAATTTGGTGTTTTAGAAAGTTTCAAATCTTACAATTCTGAAAATGGCCTATTTCTTGCTTTGGTCTCAAACCACTCCAATTCCAATTTCATCAAAATTGGAGACCATATGATGCATTATTTTAATGCATCTTAGTTGCGGCGAACTCATCAAGCTAGTTAATTTACAAAGGAGGTCACTAAAATATTCTAATGATGTGGATTCTGAGCAAATGGGTTTTCTCTAAATAATTGATAATACCCATGTGTAAATTTTTACAGTCATCAGATGCCCGATTTGCCTATGGTGAACAGGTGTCGTTTGCTCGGGAAGAGAAATTCAATATTTGTCAAAGTCTAAAGTTAAAAAATGCAATTTTCAAAAGAAATATTTTATTGGCATTTTTAATAGTTTGAAGTGAAATGTTTTTAATTGGAAAATATTATATGAAGGTTAATTAAACTTTAGGCTAAAGTTTATTGAGGAAAAGAAATGACTTTTGGTGCATTTTGCACCATTGCATGGGGGGTTCCTGTGCATCCTCAGACCCCTGCGATGGTGTGAAATGCCCATCGTAGGGCATTTTCAGGCCCTCTTTCTCCTTTGCAAGGAAAATGCAAGCTTTTCCTACGCCATTGGAGGTTATTTCAACAGGTTTCAGGTGGCTTTGGGTGGATTTGGTTGTAGATGAAAATGGCAGATCACGTTTTTTCACTTCCAGCCAGCTTTTGGGGACATTTTAGGGCCATAAAATGTTGTTTTATGCTCAGAATTCTCCCTATGATCATTCCTAAGGCATTGGCAGAGGTTTTAGGATCATTTGCATTAATTTTTGGCTGCCAGCAAGATGAAAAACGCCCCTCCTCTGCCAAAAACGAACCAAAAAAGATTGATTGGGCAAGAAATTGAATTTGGAATGCTGTTATAATGTTCTTCTAAGGTTGAATGCCATCATAGAGCTGAAGAAAGAGGTCCCAGGTCACATATTGCATCAGTGCAGAAGAATGAGGAGTCTTCATCTACTATGCAAAATTGGGAATAAGTGAAAAATGTAAAAATTAAAAGGGGAAAATTAAACATATTTTATTTATTTAATCTTCTCCCCTTTTAATGTAAAGTATTAATATTTCCCAATATATTTTTGGAGGCAAAATGTAAGGAAATATCTCACCTGCCTGCATATGGTAGTAAATTTTAAGGCAACATGCTCTTGTTTTTTTATAAGAGCATGCTGTTCTAGGTTGTTGAGAGAGAATACTTCTGGGCTTTGGATAGAAGTTGTCCACATTTTGGGAAGTAGTTTTCTGTAGGAGATGGTGACTGGATTTTGGGCTACATGGGTATTTTTTGTTGTGTGAGTAAACTTTTGAATGACATTTTTCTTTCCAAATTGAATTAGACGAATAACATTGCATATATGTGTGTTTCTTGCAACTGTCTCCTTGAATGTAGGCATCTCTTTTGTGAATGAAGGAATCAAGGATTTTGGAGTTCACTTATGCACATTTGTTATTTGAATGTCTTATTTTACTACTTCTATTCAAGGAATGGATTAAATATTCTATAAGTAAGACATATGAAGTGATATTTTGCATTAGGGATTGTTGAAGTAGGGTTGCAGGAAATACCCTTTCTTGGACTTATTACTGTAAGGAAATAATATTGTTGTGAGTCCTCTCAATATGAAGTTTTGGGTGTCATAAGAAATCATTTACATTTCTTAGTTTGACTCTGCTGCCCAGATAAAGCACCGATCTGGAACCTATTTTCCCAAAGGTCCAAAAGAACAATGAATTTAAAGATAAATCATATGAATCAAACTATTTTATGTTTTGTTTTGTTTTAGTTTAGGAGTTACATGTTCTCTGATGTGAATGAGTTTGATAATCCAAGAACATTACCAATTTGGGGTTAATCATATAAATCTTGGTGCATATTTGAGAACATTCTACCTAAGTTAATCAAGGATAAATCTTTTTGTTGTGAATGAGGGATACTCCCTAGGTGTGGTAGAATGTAAAGTACAGGGGAGATAAGTGCAAACAATCTCCCGTCTTTGTTGGCCAAGTCCTACAATAAAGTTGATCATAAGAATTGGCAAACTTTTAGGGTTTACTATCTACTGATTTGGGGACCAACAGTAACAATACCAAATAACAAAAGAGGCTCACTACCGAAGGGCTCACTACTGAAGGAGTGGCTCACTACCAAAGGGGTGGCTCACTTCCAAGAGGGGTGGCTCAATGCTATGAATTGATATGATAGCATCTACAACATTACCAAGTTCAGTTCTATTGAAGCACAATACATATCACATTCGCTTCCTTACAACACAAACACTTTCATCTTTGCATCTTCGTACCCACACACACTACACATGGATTTATTACATTTATTTATACCAATCATCAACCTTGGAACATACATCAAGGTCAGCAATACAATCTACAACCTTTAGAATAGTCTCCAAGGTTGGCAAACATACATAATTCAAATTAGGTCTAGACCTAAACAAACTCACGGAGAAAATGAATGAAGGTAGAACACTTCACGGCTTAGCTTAGACCCAAATACATCTTCACAACTTCAACAGGCTTCTAGAATCCACAAAACACATCTATAAAGAGTGTTAACACCCAAGTCAACCAAACTTGTGCAAACACCAAGAATACTTAGGCACACACTTTCAAGAACTCAATCATAGCTTGCGGACCAAGCACAATCCTTTAACATGATTTGGAGACATCAATGAACAACATAAAATCACAAATCCTTGAAGACAACAAATCTCACTTGAAGACAACTTACAATCAACACTGCTAAGCTCTGCTACTCAATAACTTGCTTTCCGAAGCACCAAAACACAAATCTTTTGGAATTAAGATAGATAAGGATGTTATAAACATATGTCCAAAACCACAAGACCAAAAACCAAATTGTGGAGGAATGCAGAGAAAAATACTTTCTCCATGTCATACTACAAATGTTGTCAAGCATAGTCTTCAAACTAGTGAATATAACTTCTACTGTACAGTGATCGGTACCACCAAATTTTGGATTTAGCATCTTCAAACACTTCTCTAAAATATATCCAAATCTCACACTCTAGTCTTCAACACAGAAGAAATGTTGAGCAAAAACTCAGATAGTATCTTGCAAGCCAGAGTACTCTGCAACACACTGTTTCCACTTGGAGAGCAAATTTTCTCAAAAGCACTTGGAAACTCAGCAACATGAACAATATGCTAGCATTATCAACACTTCTTCAAGTCATTCAAATCACCTTAACATGACAACTACTCAAGAAACAATCAGTCAATATCAAAAGACACAGTTGACACCAATGACAACATAATCATGTTGACATCAATGACTACACCGATTATTACATACTTGCAACAATCTCCCCCTTTGTCATTGATGGCAACATATGATGTGAGAAACCATCATGACAAAATTTTGCATTAATCTCATTCTCCCCTTTTGTTTTATAAATCTTACTCTCTCTTTTTTTTCACATGAACTCTCTCCCCCTTTGACATCAATGGAAAAGGATGACACACCTTCAAGCTTTATCCCCCTGAGTATGATATGTGAGACCCCTATTGTGTGGCTTTCTATTTTACTTATGATGAACTTGATACATTCTGATACATTTGGATTCTCATAGTATTTGGGATGATGATGCATTTTTATATTTTATGGACACTATTGATGGATACTATGTTTATAGTGTGCATGTAATAGTCTTGGTATGGTTATTTGATTAATGAGTTTTTAAAGAAGACAATCATACATGATAGTATATGTTAGACTAGTTGATTTGTATTGAAATGCAAATGATGTATTTTATTTGATTTATATGTATATGTGAAAAAAAATTTCTATCATACTAACACATCTTGATGAGTGAACAGGATTTCCAGTATCGATGAAATTGAAGGGAAACACTTAGCCACTTTAAGTTGTTAGGGAAAATGGGACCCTGGCATATGTTCCTATGTTTTTATTTTCCTTGTTGTTTTATGTGGGGTCAAGTGGGTTCCATGTATGGTGTGTACCATGTATTAGGTGATTATGTTTTATGTGGGTTTTGAAATTTTTTTTTAAAAAAAAAATGCATTCTAAAGTGTGTTTAGAGGGTCCTAGGGTGTGTTTAATGTGCTAAAAGTTAGCCTAGGATATAAAGGTATAGGTGGGAAGGTTATTTTTGTTAATTGTAATCTTTTAAAAAGTGTTTTAACCCTTATTTTTTTCCCACTCATAAGAGTGACGAAAAAGGGATGTTGGTTAAGTGGTTGAGGTGGTTATGTGAGGAAGTTATTCCTCTCTTTTCTTTAAAAACCTCTTCCTCATGAGGAGGAAGGGGGGGTTTTTGCCTTGCTTATTTTTGTTGTTTTGAACTTGGGTGATTTGGACTTGATTTTTGAGAGTTCTTGGAAGGAGGAAGGAGAAGACTGGATTGGAAGAGAAGGAGACCATCCATTTAATAGAGTTTACCATTATTGGGATTATAGCAACTAGAGGTATTTTGTTTCTTCTTTGATATTTCTTTGTAAATTGTTGTGTGTTTAAAAAGGGAAAACTTGATATGAGGATTGTTTTGGGGTTGTTATTTTTATCTTTGATGTGACAAATTTTAGGGTATGTATTTGTGTCATTTTTGTGTTATTTTCTTAGGGGAGGTGACCCCCTCTTGTATAGAGGAGCCTTGGTCCTCCATGTATAGGGGTTGAGTGGGAGTAGCTCCCTCACATTAGGGCTTTTCATTTTGGAATATGAGTATTCCATTCAGGTAATGGCCATTACCGGGGTATGAGTGCCCTTGCATCTATGGGATATGAGTATCCGTTTGTATTTTTAGAAATGTATATATATTATTGGGAGGTATAAGGGTGTGGATTGGGTGGAGAGTATGATATATTTTATTCCCCATGTTTGGTTGAGCCCCTACTCCCCCTAAGTGGTTTTCCCTTAAGGTAAACCAATGTGATAGCAGTGTGTTGTGCTTAATGTATAGGTAAAATATTAGGGTGTAATTGTGTATGAGTTGTGTGGCTAAGTGATTTCTTCATGCAGTTCAATTCGGGTTCTTGGATGAGTTAAAGGTGTTTGGGAGTGGCTCAAGTATTTCTAGAAGAAAGTCAATGATGTTTTGTTCTCAAAAAAGGGACTTCTTTATTCATGATGTAATTTATTTTCAATATTGTAGATCATTGAATAAAAGGGGTTTTGAGTAGTAATCATGTTGTTATACTCTCAGTTGTAATGATCTTTTCAACAATTATATATATATATATATATATATATATATATATATATATATATATATATATATATATATATATATATATATGAATCTGTCTCTGTTGAAATTATTGCAAGTTGTTACAATACATATTGATTTCTCTATTTTGGAAAACTAGTAATCACATAAAATTTCTGGGTGGAAATAGGCACTCATTAGATTTGCTTTATATATGGAAGTTTAGAAATTTATGCAAAATGAACATGGATAGATATGTCAGGGATACAACTAGTTGTTAGAATGTCAAAAAAATGTGTCTGTAAATGTAATACATTTCATTCAGGCTATTTGCAAAAAAATATATTTTAAGTATGTGTTGGTCTTTGCATTTAATGGGTGCAAGGACAAATTTGTACCCTCTGCCATCACTGCCATTGTTCTGTGCATGGAGGAGAGGTTTTAAAATACTTATGGCATCCATCAATTACAAGTAACATGAACTAATTAAAACATCATTAGAAAACTACAAAATGAATTTGTAGATCAGCCAGATTTATTTATATATTTATTTGTAGATTCTGTGTTGTAAAATTAAAAGAGACACAAGAAAAATTATAAACTTCTATGACTACTTCTAGCTGAGGAGAGTATTTAAAAATATATATATAAACATTCTGCAACACTCACCCTCCACACCTGCAAAATGATACATATACACTGATAAAACTCATAAAATTTTTCCAGCAAATACAACGGCAAGTGTAAAACTCTGCAATGTTGCCAACATTCCTCTTACCTGTGCAAAACGGAGTTTGAGATAGGATATTGAAAGAAGAAAAAAAAAAACAGCAAAAATAAATAAATACATAGAAGTGTCAAAAGTCGTTATAACTACCTAAAATTGAAGAGAGGCGGAATGTTAAAACTGCCTCAAAGAATGTTCTCTGTAAAAAAAGGGAGAACCAATATACTTACGTATAAGGTATAATTCATAGAAGTCATAGGTAAGACTAATAATAATAAGGATGGTATGTGCCATATCAGCACTATTTAAATTTAAGGAGTTACTAAACATAATAACTCATAAACTATTTATTTTTCTTTCTTATGTGTCTAAAATTTTACTGGGAGATTTTCAACATCTTATAATAATATAAATTAATTATCATTTTATTTATTCTTCTTACTTTTGAAAAGTCTAGGTAACTTTTCTTAATTCCATCTCATGTAGAAAGTTGGGATAAATTTATTCTTAATAGTTAAACCTATTTCTTCTTAAAAATTAAATTTATTTATTTAGTTTTAGAATATATTCCCTTTTAATAGCTAAATTTATTTTTTTATTTGGGTGTTAACTCTCATTTAGAGTTTTGAAGTAATAGAATATTGCCATTAAACTTTATCAACTTAATTTATGCAATAAATTAGTTTAATTTTTCATAAAATAAAATAAGTAGAATGAGATACTAGTAAATGAAATTTTTATATGGTGGTTGCACTTTCATCTAATGATGTTAGAGTGGAATCATAATTAAGTATGCAATATTGACGCAATATCGGTCAGAACTAAACCTAGTTGTTGTCTTATGTAACGCTCCTAAAAGCATGTATTGACAATTATAGAATTGTTTACAAGAAAAAAAGGTTAGATCAGTGTTCTTAGGATAAGATAAACTAGACTAAATAAATTTAAAAGAAAATTTGCATGGCCCCTTCACCATTATAATTGATGAAACTTTTCCTTCTAGGTTGAAGCAAGTTGGTTAACAAGCTATTAGATTATCTCTTTTCACCACGAACCCTATCAATATTGTGTACAACCAAATATCTAATACATGCCACTATATTAGATTCTACAAGTACCCACATCCTTTTGAGTCAAGAACTAGAATGTTTCCCTTTTTTCTTTGCATCCCAATTTGAAACAGTGAAAGTGAAATCCATTTCTTTGCATCCCAATTTGAAACAGTGAAAGTGAAATCCAAAACTTGATGCCATTGAGTTAAGATCAATTTTAAAACTTGAACTTACCTTAGTAGTACTAGCGAGTGAAAAAAAAAATTGTAGTTATGTATTGTATTTCGATGTGTATTAGTTGGGCATGACATGATACATCACATACTTGCAATGTCCTTAGCTTCTCTGAATACTTTCCTCTGACTACAACACTCTTCAAAGTCACTACCTACTCCCCCTAAGAGGTAGCCTCCATCATCAGTCTAGAAAAAAATGACTCTTGAACCACACTGGACTAATGCATTTCCTCATGCATCTAATTAAACACAGGAGAGGCAATAACCCCTAACTTCTCCCAGAGATACACAAATGTATCCTTAGGAACAACTTTGGTGAATATGTCAACAACTTGATCTTTTGTCGGTACATACTCAAGCTTCACTTCTTTCTCTACAACCTTCTCTCTCATAAAGTGATACCTAATAGAGATATGCTTTATCCTTGAATGCATCACTGGGTTCTTTGAAATGTTAATGGCATTGGTATTATCATAGAAAATAGGAATTAGATTCTCATACTCAACTTGGATGTCCTTTAGAGTTTGTCTCATCCACAACACTTGTGTGCAACATGATGTTGTTGCAATGTACTCTGCCTTTGCAGTAGATAAGGATAATGAATCATGCTTCTTGCTTTGCCATGACACAACTATGTCTCCAAGAAAGAACACACCACCACTTGTACTTTTCCTATCATTTACACATCCGGCCCAATTTGCATTTGTATACACACTTAGGTTGCAATCATTGTTCTTAGGATACCACAAACCATGATCTGTAGTGCCCTTCAAATACCTAAATATTCTTTTTACTACCATGACATGTGACTCTCTAAGATCTACTTGAAATCTTGCCACAAGATAGACTGCATGCATGATATTCAGTTTGGTAGTAGTTATGTATAGAAGTCCTCCAATCATTGATCTATATTTGCTTTGATTAGCCTTAGGGGATTCATCATCTTTGCTGAGCTTACAACCAATTGTTATGGGAGCACAAACTAATTTGGATTCTTCCATTCCAAACTTCTTCAACAACTCCTTGACATACTTAGATTGTGAAATGAAAATGCCCTTATCTGTATGATTAATTTACAATCCAAGAAATAAGTTCATCTCACCACACATTGACATCTCAAATTTTTTTTGCATCTCATCTGCGAAGTTCTTACACATACCTTCATTTCCACCAAAGATTATATATCTACATAGACTTCAATAATTAGGATTTGATCTTTATTTACCTTAATATACAAGTTACCATCTACAGACCCTTTACTGAATCCCTGCTACAACAAATACCTATCCAATCTTGCATACCAAGCTCTAGGAGCTTGCTTCAGTCCATATAGTGCCTTCTTCAACCTGCATACCATGTCTGGTTTGTCTGATAACTAAAATCCATCTGATTGCTCTATATATACTTCCTCTTCCAACTCACCATTCAGAAAAACATACTTCACATCCATTTAGTATACTTTGAAATCTTTCTATGTTGCATAAGCTAGAAACAATCTAATAGCTTCTAGTCTTGCCCTTGGAGTAAAAGTTTCATCATAGTCTATTCCTTCCACTTGTGAGTAGCCTTTGCATACAAGTCTAGCTTTGTTTCTTACCACTTCTCCATTCTCATTCAAATTATTCTTAAAACCCCACTTTGTTCCAATCACATTCTTATCTGCAGGCCTAGGGACAAGTTCCCAAGTCTTGTTATTTTCAATATGCATCAATTCTTCTTCCATTGCCTTGACCTAATGTTCATCTTTACATGCTTCAGAGATAGTTTTAGGTTCTAGTGGTGCCTGTCTAGGTTTAGGGTTCTAAGTCATATATTTATAAGTCTTCTTTCATTACAAGCCCTTAAAACCCTAAGTCTTTAATCCCATGGCTCGCTCTTCACTTTATCTTCTAATTTCATGTTAACTGCTTGTAGTGGGTTCTCAGTCGTTTAAGTTACAACTTGAAGCCTTTATGATCATGAAGTAACTAGCCCCATGTCCTAGCTTTACCCTTTGTAGCCCGTGAAAATATTAAGTTTATGTCCTAAGTCTTCGTAAGGGTTATAATGTGCTGTGTGGTAGTATTTCATAGCATCACAGAGCATTTAAGATGATGTCATCATCCCTCTATAGGGCCACGACATGAGGACACCTGTCAAGGAATCTAGGCTTACAGACCCTTAATCAAAGATTCTAAATCAGGGAACCGCATGCTGCTAGGTGTTAAGGTGAGAAGTAATCTGTAGGGAAGTTCAGATCTGATGGTAGCATAAGCGTGCAAGAGAGTCCTGTTAGAGATAAAGATCCACTATACGATCACGAGATGGAGACACGTGGCATCCTCCTAAGAAAAGAATAAAGGTATATTCAAAGAAGGATGTGTGGAGGATTTAGCACACCTGCACAGAGCAAGTTGATGGTGGGCCATTTCTAGCTACGATGCTGCAAAATGATGCCACGTATCCACATCGAACAAAAGGTGAAGTGGTCAGTGAAGGATGTACATCTGATTTGGCTCATTCTCATTGGTCAAAGACTTTTCAATGAAGAAGTCCTAGATTTTCAAATCTAGCAGGTGAATGACAGCCGCAGATTTCACAAAGGAAAAATTAGATCAACGGCCTAGGTTTAAACTTTTCATGATGAACATTGGAGGCACCCTGTGACATGAATTTGAGTTAAGGCTGAAGCTCCGTGCATTAATGCCTCAGAGCCTAGGCTATGAAGCTTTTTAAAGGGAAAAATTAGGGCTTTCTACATCATTTTCACAAGCACGAGCAGAGTCCTAGCGTGCAACAAGCTTTCAGATGAATGAGAGAAGGAATTTCATGCTTCTATAGGCATAAAATGAGTAAGTTTACTTTGTTCGATTGGGCCCGTTTGAATTATAAGTTGATTGCTTATCTGGAGGGTAGAATACTATTGAAACAAGAAGCCCTAGTTTGGTGAAACGTGTCTATAATAATGAGTCAATCAGATATGCCCTCCACTTCAAAATGAAGTCTGGATGAGGACCTCATGGTCCAATTCCTAGGGTCTGTAAGATGCCCTCTGAGTGGGCACGGTCTCGCGGGGCCGAATGACAAAATTATAAATCTCTACTACAACTGTAGGGATGCCATATTGCCTGTACTAGGTTGGGTTCTCTTTAAGCACTAGCATCATATGATGGACTTCAAGGTCTTAGTCTATAATGCTTGGCTATTGGATTTGGCCAAACTGATATGCCCAAATGTATTCCCAAACCCAAACTTACTGAGGATGATTGCATAGAGGTATGATCCTCAGACAAGATCAGTTTTGGTAGGTAATGGCACAATGATGATAAAACTTACAAAGGCCTACATCTCCAGTGTGTTCAATTTGAACCCTGGAGTCAACATACCAATTGACCTAGGTGCACTAAAGGAAGAATATAAAAAGGTGAAATGAGGATATAGGGCCTTCAACCTACCCAAACACAGACCAAGGGGGATGGATGGCAAACTGAGAAAGATCTCAGACAGGGAGGGGGAGCCCTTTGAATGCTCCCAATTCATGCACTACTTTGTAAGAACTTACCACAGTCTCTGTCAGGTGCTCAGGAGGGATGCTTCAGACATGATGCCAATTTCTCCAATGATGATGGTAGTGAACATTCAAGACCTAGAGACAAACATCCATATGATTATGCCTCCTACATGGTACAAATGATGCACAAGTAGATGGTGGCAGTTAAAAGAAAATTGTATACTATAGATTCCCATGTTGAATTCATGTGGTATTCTTTGATGTTCCATCTAATTTTGTTTGCTTTATCAGGCATGCGGCATCAAGATTTACATGTCAGAATGATAGATTTGCAAGGGAATATGTTACCAATTCATATGTGGACATGCATGTTGAACATGCATTGTATTGATTCAGATTATGTAATCTTTGAAGAGCATTTTGTAAGGAGGATTCTTGGTTTTTTAGAGCCAGAGGGAGAAAGGCTACATGAAAATGTGCTGGATTTTCTGAGGCCTATGGATAGGACCCCTAAATTGGGGATCTATCATAACTGGGGTGACTGGTTCCTACATACCCACACCACCTATGTTAGAATTTATGGATGTGAGGTTCCTCCATATATTTTTCTTAAGTATGTGATAAAAAGGATTGCATTCCTGGAGATCATAAGGCAACTGAATGAGTCCGATAGAGAACACTTGAGGAGGCATAAGAAAGGATCATTTTTCCCCACTTCCCTCAAATTCAGTGACTTCTTGATAGTTGATAAGAATGGTTTGGATTAGACGGGCTCAATTTTGTAGGGTTATAGGATGAATGTGGAGAAGCCTAGGATATTTGACCCTAAAGGATTTACTGCCAGAATAAGGGTAAATGTGAAAAGACCAAGATACATTCATCAGGTCCTTTATAATGAGGACATAGTTAGAAACTATTTCACTATGATGTCCACAATTTAAGGATCAAATGGGAAACAATCATGGCAGGAGAGAGGATGAGAAGGAACTTAAATGCTACTTACCTAGGTGCCTTTGCAGAAATAAAGGACCCAATAATGAGAATTCAAATGGTTTTTGACCATGTAGATCAGCTAATTGCCAGTGCTCCAATGGGTGAGGAAAGGCCAACCTACCATCCCAATAGCTCAAGAGTAGGACATGTCAAAAAAAGGGAATCACCTGACTTCCTCCTTGCTAAGAGAGCAAAAATAATTGATCTAGAAAATGAAGAAGAAATTGAAATTGTGGACTTGGAGGAAGCAGAAGAACAAGAACAAGTGGTTTTCCATCAGGTGAATTCACCTAAAAGAATAAGACCTTACTCTTCCCCAGATAATAGACTGGCAAGAACAATAATAGGTTAGCATGTAGATATAGAGGATGTCAGGGTATTGGCTTGTGCCCAATTCATGGAAGATGATGAGTTTATCAACACTCCTAAATTTAGGAGTTATGTATTGAAAGTCAGAAGTGAAGAGTTTCAAAAGAGGATTGACGAGGCCAAGAGTGGGGAAAATCCATCAAAATATGAGGCCATCACCCAAAAGGTATTGAATGAGGTAAATTAGGACATCAGTGGGATGACCCCAGAAGAGGGCAGGGCCTTAGTTGCCAAAAAGCAATGTGTTGCTTCTTCCACATTGGACTTTGTCAGATGCCATTGCATTTCACACAATAACTAGAGAAGATTCTAATGTAACAGATGAACAAGTGGAAAAGGCACTCTCTAGTGCAGCTTTCAATCTTTGGTTTGAAACCTTAGCAATATGGGCATTGGCCCCAAATAACAATAAGCCTAGGATTGGATTAGGTGAATTAACATGGGATGTAATAATCAAAAGAGTATTAAGTGCTCCAGCTCCCCAAGCTGCAAGCCTAAATGTGCAGACAACACAATTTGTAGAAGCAGTGACAAACAAGCTGTAAAAGGACCATGATGAGCTATTACTAAAATATGGACAAGTAGTTGCAAAGCTTAACAAGTATAAGAAGCAACTATTGTTGGGGCCTAGCACTTCAAGCACTCCAGTTGTGATAGAAATTGCTGAGGTGTTTTTAGTTGATACAGAGCCATTGTTAGCATAAATAAGAGAATTGAAGGAAGAGGTGAGGAAATTGAAAGGGGAAAAGAAGAATTCATTCAAAGAAATGGTCACAAATTTGATAAATCATAGGATGACCAAGGTTGTAGGAAGGGTGGATGAAACATGGAAATCATATTCAATTCTGAGGACTGCCCTTGACAAACATGAGCAAGATAAGGAAAGCCTCAAGACTATGAGAATAGTGTGGTTGCTAAGGACTGGAGAAGTAAGAGGCCTTCATAGATGGTCAAGGTTTAATTAAGAGGCATCACCTGAGATAAAGCTAACACTTGACATGTTGTTGATACTTGAGGAGGTCGTAGCTTTCCAATTAAAGCTAGACAAGGTATTGGGTGAGAAAAGACAATTTCTTGAAAAAATAGATAAGAAAATAATGACAGGGATATTAGAAGAGGATGGACAGGTAAACGGCCTTGACAAGTGGAAGGATGACTTTAAGAGTAGTGTTGGCCAAATAATATCTACATGTTGTACTGATGGAGATCTGCGCATGAAGATTTTGAGCTCAACTTTAGACAAATTGCATGTGCTTGAAGTAAATCTTGAGTTGTTCTATAAGGAGGTGAAGATTTTGATGGATGCAAGGTACACAGGGAACAATGAGAAAATATCAAAGTTGATTTCTTTTCAATGGCCATCAGAGAAGTCATATGTGACCTAGACAGAGAAGTATGGATAGATGTGATTTAAGTGAATGCCCAACTAATATCTTCTCTGCATTTATGTGACAAGGCGTCCTTGGTCAATTGTGCTTCTCCCAAGAAATCATATTTTGTCTTTTCTCTATTGAATGTAATTAATGTCCCAACACCTATGAGTGGTGCTTTGTAATGTAAAGCGCATTGTAACCGACATAGGGTATTGAATGCTGAGTACCACGTTCTTGTGTCTATAAACTAACTAATAGACTCACTTTGTGTTGTTGTTGAAAGATTGGGATTTTGAAGAGTGAATAAAATACAATTTTTGTCCAGTTGCCCTATCTATGGTGCTGTAAGTTTCAGCTTAATGTGTTGAATGTGTTTTTCATAATCTACTTATCAGTTTCAGGTTGAATTATATGAATAATGTTGTAAGCATGTGTTTCTGTTAACTGTCTCCATTGTTATCTGCAATCTTCTTTTGAACTAAGTAGCCAAGGGTTGTCTAAGTTCTTGAATGCATATTTGTTGTATTGCATATTTGATTTCTTACTTCTTTTTAAGGAACAAATTAAATGTTTTAAGTCAAATATGGAGAGGAATGTTTGATAACAGGGATATTTATAAGTAGAGTTAATAAAAATACTTAGTCTTGGGAGTCATCTGTAAGGTAGATACAAAATCACCCCCTCTGAAATCTATGTGTTTGTTTGGCTTAAGGAAAATCATCTACATGTTGAAAGTTTGGCTCCATGCCCTAAGATAGGCACCGATCAAAGGCTTGGATTAATTTTATGAACCAAACCCTAATCTAGCAACCAAATATATAAAAAAACAAAATCAATTCAAAATATTAAACTTTAGGATTTTAGTAGGATTTTAGGTTTTAGAATCCTCTGATACACAACAATGAATTAATGTCCAAAGCTAGCCACTTTACATATATCATATAGTTTTGGTTTGCATAAAAAGTGGATTTATCTGCTTTTGTGTCAATACCTGGTTGAAGTCAAGGTTTATTATATGGGTATTGAATAAGGGAATCCCCCTAGGTCCAACAAAGCCTGAAGTGTAGAGAAGACAAAGACTCAGTCTCTTCTTCATTGGCCACTGACCTATGGATCCTGTGGATAGAAGATGGCTACTTTTTAGGGAAATTTAGACCATCAGTTGGGAACACCAATAGATTGGTGACTCCTCTAGGGAATTGGTAAAGAACTTGGACTATAAACATAAGTCCCATTAGTGGGTGGCGACTTTGAGAAAAATCTCCTAGCAGGTAAAAATAAAAGTTGCATGCAGGGGAGAAGATCCCTGTAAAACCCCTTGTTCCATGAATTACCAAGAAAGATGTATAGAAAGAAAGGAACTACTCAACCCAGTCAAGAAAGTTCACCAAGTCCTAGGAATAATGATGATCCCTAGAATAATGTTAGGTCTCCTGGGCAACAACAACACTTTTCAGCCTTAGAGGCTAATATTCAAGAAATTTATGAGAAATAACAAAGTGATGGGTTGAGGATAAGGTCTGATATGTTTCAAGAACACCCTTTTCTAGATTCCCCTATTAGATTTGAAGATATAGAATCACCAAGGGATATTGACAATTCTAATGTGATGAAACCATCTTTTATGCCAAGAGAAGAGGAATTAGTAGAAGAAATCAGGAATCTCAGGGCTGAATTGGATTACTTGCAAGCCTTGAAAATAAGAGATGATATGAGACAAAAGGTGGAAGCTTTGAGAATTTCCCATCAGAATGCAACTCCCACCCTCAATAATATAAATGTGTTAGGAAACTAATAGGCAAATGAGGTTCAAAATCAATAGAATAACCAAAGCATACTTGGAAACAATCAAGAGCTTAACCAACATGAAAATCAGAATCCACAAAATAATCAAAGACAAAATGTGAATAACAATAGAATACCATAGAATAATGCGAGAAAACAAAATGCTCATGGTAATGTAAACAAGAATACTAATGCCAACCAATTTCGTAGGAGACCCATGCAGTTGGACAGATTCAGACAGTTAGATTTCACTGACATTCATGGATACCCTAACCCCATTGACAATGATATCAGGGTTGAATTGCCAAAATTCTTAGGTAGCAATGTTTTGCAGGTGAAGATCACTTGAAGGCTTTCCTTAATGTAATGGATAATTTTGAAGTAGAACATGAGGATGTTTTCATGAAATTATTTATGCGGTCTTTGATAGATGAAGCTAGAGAATGGTATAGAAGTTTGCCTGACCAAAGTGTGACAATATGGGGATAAGACTGACCCTAGTTTCATCATTAGTGAGTTCACAAGTATTCCTAAAGGGTCAAATGAATTTGTTTCTGATTTCAATGCTAGCACTAGTAGAATTTTGGCAAATAAATGACTAGGTGACTAAAACTTTTAGTCATGACAGCTAAAAATGATTAAATTCTAGTCATGTTTTGCAACACAACTATAAATGACTAAATAAATGACTAATTTGGTGGTGGGTAAAAAACACTGCTATAAATGATAAATAATTAGTCACACAAGTAAAAATTAGAAAGAGAGGAAAATTAAAATAATATTTCGAATTGGAAAGAGGGAAATTTAGAGGGAAATTTTTCCATGAAAAATAATTCAAACAAAAGAAACCTGACTGCCTCTACACTCAAGACATTGTTCATGCATTGGACGTGTTGTACATGGGTTGAATTCATGCTCAAAAATATGTAAGGCTCATTGATGTCCCTCTTTTTGCATTGATGAATTGGAACACAATTGCTTGAAGATGTTAATTTTATTGTATTTTGTTAAATTATGTATTTGGGCAGACCCATTTTAGGGGGATTTCCCGAAAGTGATAGAAGAGTTTCTAGAGAAGGGCATGGCCAGATGCATTGCATTCAATCATTGAGGAACCTTACTAGCAAGTCTAGTATTCATGCATTTTTTAAACTATAATTTTTTGTTGTGTTTGGTACTCTATTTCAGTTATGCCCATTATCTAGATGCTATATATACAGAAACAAAAATCTAATTCAATTTGTTGACTGTTAATAATCAAACAATACCCCACTCTTATTAGGGATCAGGGTTTCAAAGATTAGTTGCGAAGAATCAAGGTTTCATCTAATTGTAGAAGAACTACCTCAACCTTGCAAACTTTTTAAAAAGAAAATAGCAAATAATCTTATATTGCTTAATACCCATTTCAGTTTCTGCCAGCCCTATCACAGTTTAGTCCCTTGAATAGTCATTATTATGTTGAATTATTAGTTATTAATACTAGTTTTGGTGTGTTCTGAACGGTATTCAATATGCTCTATTGTTAAAATGGGGTTTGATTTTTCTTAATTGGGGTCATCTTAGGTGGTTCAGCTTGGCTTAAAATGCCCAAGTGATGAGCTTGCAGATCAATCTAGGGTTTCTAGCTTTTTTCTATGATATGGAAGTCACCCTTTTAGATGTTTCTCTCCCTGATGATCATCTAACTAAAATGTCCTCTTAGGATGATGATTATTACTTTTTTAAAAATAGAAAGTTCATAGTTTATAATACTAATAAATCATCAATCATTTTGCTATTTCTATGATCTAAAAGCAAATAACAAGCACTCAAGAAAGAATCAATAATAACATAGTCAATTAATATGGTGGCCTAAAATAAGCCTCAAACAATACAAGGAAACAAGGATTACAACCTAGTTTGAAGTCTTTCCAAAAATATTGAATCAAGAGTAAACCACTAATGATAAGAAACAACAATAGGAAACATGGCTTACAACTTGGTCCCCATAAATTGTTGACACAAAGCAACCTAAATAAAAAAGAAACTAAAAGATGACATTTTTAAATAATCAGAACTCTATAATTGTTTAATTATGATTAAGTATGTGTATATGCTAAGCCTTCTTTGTACGACACATAGTACTAGCATGCCCAATGTGTTGATGATTACCACCACCATGAGGATGCTCAACAGGAATCATTGCCACACCACAAACCTTGGGCCAATAGTTTCTTTTGACCCTATATTTGTGATATGCATTGCCAGCTTTGAGCATTGGCTTTTCTGTCCTTCCACCACCAGTAACCTGACCAATCATGGCTCTGCAACTACTTGGCACAATCTCCTAAGCTCCAGATGAAAGATTTACCCTGTAAATTGAAACCAATTTCCAAGACTCGTCAAACAAGGCTATTAAAAATCTAAAAAATCAAAAACTATACAAATCTGAACATTAAGAGATAACTTAGGTAATTGTTCCAAAATTATTTCCACTATCTTTGGAATAATTGCATTTATCAGCTCATTGTAACCTTGGAAAAAAATTAAGCATAGAAATATGCCATAAGTCTCCACAAGGTGTACATCTAGAACTTAAAATAGTTTGAAAATAATTTGGAAAAATCCACCATCCATAGGACATCACAACATATGCATCACATGTTTGTTGCTAGCCAAAAAGCAAGATGATAAACAAAAATGATAATGAGTCAAGGGGAACATCAAAAGAAGTGAATTCAAATTAAATTTCAACTAGCTACTAAACGAGCACAACCCACTTTGACTTGTCATAAGTTCAAAATATTAGAATCGGTACATTTTTATGTTTGTAAAGGTGACAACAATCCAACAATGGATCAAACATTTCAGATTGAAATGCAATAGAAATGCATTGCAAATGATAACAATCAAATTTGAAATTACTCAGCTCATAAAAGAATAGTGGAGAAAAGGCAGAAAAGTGTTCTTTGATTTGATCGGGCCAATGAGAAATATTGTCTCAAAAATTCAACTATATCACCATGTCTTTGGCAACTTCGTTACCAATACCTTGGCAAACATTATTACACAAATGTAGAGCATTATGGGCAAAAAACTAATTTGAGGCTTCACTAAGATAGCTTGAGAAAGAGAAATGATATATCTTACTAAGACAGGCATATGACCTCGGAGATGGGATAATACCAAAATATAAAACAGATCATACATCTAGACACAATCCACAAAATGCTATTAATGGTGATATCATCTAAGATACCAATAGGCATTGAAAAATGAGATTAACAGTGATTGTCTATTGTTTTGACTTATTTTAACAAATGAGTTTCCAATGTGAAGTGTCAACCAAGGATTTTATTACCATTCTATTGACTATCATTTTCTAAGTCATGACTATCAATTATGAACCAAATGAGGCCCTCCAATGCTTTGGCTTTGGGGGCTCATGATTTTATCAATTGTTTGTGATGGAGTTGCCTGCTGTGTCTTCTTTTATGACTCCAAGGAACACATAGAATCAACATAGAAACAAGATAGGATGGCAACTATTGGAGCCAATGGGCCATAGATGCAAAATTAAAGTGAATGTCTAAGCATGGTTAATGATCTTTTATTTTGTTGTTTCTAATTATATTTGTTTAGCTATCAAGGGGGTGTAAGTCATGGTATACCTTTGTATCTCTTTATTGCCTTAAGGTAGATCCTCACATGATTCTTAATTTGGTAGTAGGGTTATCTCAACACCAAAAATTATTTAGGATCCCACTCCTTCATGAAATGTAATGATTGCAAACTACTATCCCTTGACTTATCTCTACCATAAAGACAACTCTATGGAACATGTAGAGGGTGTAAGTCATGGCTTGGCTGTGTCTAAGAAAGTTCATAGTTTGTTCATCTCCATTTCAGAAATATTGTCTCAAAAATTCAACCATATCACCATGACTTGTTCCCTACCGTAGTACTGCAAACTATTTCTTTGACCATCATGGGACTGCGGTATACTAAACATCACTTGAAGCCTTTCACTGCACTATCGTACTCCTTCATTGAAACTATCACGGGGCCGTGGTATTCAACACTTAAATAACTTAAAATCCTTATACCACCATACAGCAAGCCTCACTTGAGGCCGTCGTGGGGACACGGTATACTGTTTTCCTCTACTCCCTATTACCACCATATCGTAAGCTTCACTTGATGCCACTACGGGGGCATGGTGTATTGCTTTCCTCTGCTCCTTCTGACTACCATACTGCAAGCCTCACTTGAGGCCACCACAGGGGCACAGTGTGCTATTTTCCTATACTCTTTCTTACCGCATTACCACCAGTTATTCTCTTGATTGTCGCGGGACCGTGGTCAAGTATCATATGCCACTTAAATTTATACCGCTAGCCTGGCACTTCATTTTGAGACTGCTGCAGGGCTGCGGTAATCAATCTCTACATCCCACAATGCCACAAGTGCAATCTCTTCATGCTGTGGGATAGCAATAATTGCTTGCTCCCTTGTTATCCTTGGTTCCTACACACCTGCCAAGAGCTTTTAAGTGACCCACGGGATTGTGGTGAGAGACAAAAACACATCAATGATCAAAAATACAAATATCTTTCACTTAGACTTGGTATGGAGTGCTTATGAATGACTCTTGGAATAATTTTAAAAGAAATATACATCCCTGAGATGGATTTATGGAAGGAAATTTGCATAGATTTATGGATTTATCAAATGTATGAAGGTATCTTTATTGTAGGTTATTTTCCCTATATTATGTATTCTTGGTTTGAACTCCTTGATTTTGTGGTTTTTTGTTAGGACCCAGAGCTTTCATATGCAGGACCACGTACAAGGTGCCAAAGGAGTCATATGGATCATGACTTAGGAGTTGGTTAGTATTCATTGAGTGGTATAATGGTGGTTGAACTGTCATGGTCTATACAACTAAGAGATGTACTTGTGTGCTTTGTATTTTGTTTGTTTAATTTTTTGATGCTTAGAAAAACATCATAAATAGATCGGATGATATTTTTTGTAATTTATTCCTTCAATCACTTGTCATAGGTCTAGTTGGAGGTAGAAGAGTTGCTGGAATGGAGGGTGTACCTTATCCACCTATTTATTCAAGTAGAAATGTTGCAAGTTCCACTTCGGATCATCAAAGCCTTCATAAAAACATCTGCACAAAATTCAATAATGAAGAATTTATGCACAAATTCTCTTTTGAATGATGCACAAAGCCTCCACCACAACACCACACTATTGCTAGGCCTTGCAGTGATGTGGGTGATTCCCACATCACCACAAGGCCCAACAACAAACTGTGCGGTGTTGTGGTGGAGGATTTGTGCATCATTCAAAAGAGAATTTGTGCATAAATTCTTCATTATTGAATTTTGTGCAGAAATTTTTGCAAGGCTTTGGTGATCCTAAGTGGAACTTGCAACTACAATATCTGATAAAAATCTACTTCCAAATATGCTTTTGATGGATGTTCATATCCTCATCGAAAGCTCTAATTCACACACAGGCAAGAAGGACACTTTCAAAGGTTGAGGAGTTGGGCTTTACACCCACTGGTTGCATTTTCTTCAAATTTACTAAGGACTTTTCGAAAAAAACCCATTTTAAACATATCCTTTAATCACGACATTCCATGATATCACATTTCTTTGAGGCATTTTTTGAAACAGTTCGCTTTCCTTGTCTATGCTTCCACATTTTCATGTATGTCTAGCAGGGTACATGTAACTACAACATATAATGACAAAAAAATCCCTGTTGTTATGCTTTGATGGATGTCCCTTTGTTAATAATAGATATCTGATGTAGTGCACATTATTATAGTGCAAGCCTATTTTTCAGATTGTTTCTTTTAGGATCACCAATATTCTCCACAAGAACATTGTCCCTATTTAAAATGATGGAAATGGTTCACATCTTTTAGAACAATTTCTCTTGCAACAATCTTGGAGATGAACTTAGATGCAATGTGAAAATTAGAACATACTCGAAGGTTCTTAACAACTCTAATGGTTGTACTAGGGGCCATGTTTAACAAACCAAATGCAATTGCTAACTTTTCACTATGGTGGCAAATAAATGATTCCTTTTTCTTCTATTCCACAACATTAAGTAAAAGTCTTGAATCTAGAAATACCCTTTTGCCTTCATTTGCCAAGCCAATTTCTCCAATTTTGCATAGCTCTCCCATGTTTGTGGATGTGATCTGTCTCCTACACAAGAAAGCATGTACCATTTTATGCCCTTCAATCCAACTACATGCATGTATCTTTTTAATTCCTCTATCTTTCGTCAATCTCCTTACTATTTGAACCTCACCACACCTGCCCACTTCTACACAAATGTTTTAGAGAGGAACATAAGTTGCATCATTCTTAGGATCCAACTAAAAAAGCACTATTGCTGGAATACTCAGCCTACATTCAAATTCTAAATTCTTGGAAATTATATACAATAAATAGATTGATGGCTATTTGGATAGTGAAATTATTAGCTTTCTTAGAAATTAACTGAAATATCTTGTCTTGAAATATCTAGAAGGATTATTTTAATTAAAGAGGATTTTGTGGTTATTTTTGTAACAATGATTTTACAGTGTAGCTAGCTTGCTATTTTCATTCAAGATACAAGTCATCAAATTCAAGCACATACCAAGAAGATGGTACTCTACTTCAAACCGTCAACCTCACTTAGTTTAGTATGCCTACATGGGGATATTAAGGAAGTTGCAAAACAATTAATATACATCATTTGTTGTTTGTGAAGGAGAATCATGTCAGATCTAATATGGCAATGGATCAATATTTGGTTTCTTAAGTAAAGATGATGTCACAGTTGAGAAACTTGTTGTGAAACATCAGGTTAGTAATTTTTGGATGTTAAGGCTTCCCAGTTGGATATCAAAGATCTTTTCTCATCAACTCAATTTGGAATTTATGTATAATTAATGGATTCTTTCATGGTGCAGGTCTTTACTAAGGCAACACATGAACCAAGGTTGACATTTTTTTTTAATCGGTAAGGATGCTTAGAGCATCATAATTTATTAATACTAATAAAAACATTTTTACATATTACAAAAAAGGCCCTTCCTGGCAAAAAAGATAACACATGTAGAGCATTTTAAATAAGAGCCCTGAACAGAGCTACAGATCTAAAAGGCCCTTTCTAGCCAAAAAGGAAACCAAAGTTACAATGAAGACAAAAACTTAAAACAGAAAGAGTGGTTCACATGCTATCCATATTTAAATATGCAACCCTAAAGCCATGGAGGCCCAGTTGGATTCTCTTGAGAAAGGATTGTGTCATCATTGGTGAAGGGAATTACCAGTTGTTGGAAATTTGACAAGAAGCTCCATGCATTGAATACTTCCTCTATCCTTTCCTTCTTGGACCTTCCAAATGTAGATTTGTGAACCCACAGTGAATTATCAAAGAGCTCTCTATTACCTGATTGTAAACTTGAAATCGTCGCTTGATAAACATAGTTAAAATTGGGTTTATTAATGATATCTTCATGGATAAAAGAGTCCCCCTACCAAGGTTGAGCCATCATGGAGATTATAAGTAGAAAAAGCTTCAAATAGCTTGACATCTGGGACTAGATAGTCATGAACAAACATTGATTCTATCCTTTTAACCTTATCAACTTGATGAAATAAGTCCATCGCATTTGAGAGAAAATGAGATACTAGATGCAAAGCATAACATACCCTAGATTGCAGTAGAAAATCTCTATCACATACATCTATTAAAGCATCCTCCACTAACTCTTCATCAAGCAGTTTGAAGGCCCTAGCCATGAAATCTGAGTTGATGCTTCCGTGCATTAGTTGTTCCCATGATTGAATAGGCAAATGAAGTCGACAATTGCGGAGATAGATAGACATTGTAGATACACAGCAAGAGCAAAATGAAGAGGCAAGAATGAAATAATTAATGACACATATACCATCATCTCTTGCATAAAAAGAGGATCACACGAGCCAACATAATGAATTGAAGTCATTCAAGCCAGCGGGGAAATAAAACCAAGGCAGATGAGATCCAAATTGGATTATATTGCTTAGATCACAACAATCCTCTTATAGAGCATTCAATGAATAAAATAAAAAAGACATGTGCGAAGCAAACATCTAATGCCAGATGGAAATCTACATAGATTGCAAGCTTCAAAATGACTAAATATAGTACTAATTGACATGAATTAATAATTAAATTGACTATAATACTACCAATTGACAGAAATCAATGAACAGTGAATAAATATGACTAAATATATGACCAGTGTTAAATTAGTGAATAAAAATGACTAAATATACTACCAAATTGATTAAAATTAATGACTAAATACACTACCAATCGACAGAAATCAGTGAATAAAAATGACTAAATAAGTGACCAGTTAACAACAATCAATGACTAAATTAATGACTAAATATATTAGTGAAAAAAATGACTAAATAAGTGACCAAATTACACCAATCAATGACTAAATCAATGACTAAATATACTACCAAATCGATCAATCAAAACAACCAATAAATGACTAAATGGTTTAGTCATCAATTTGGTTGTGTTATAAATGACTAGCAATAAACTACTAATGGTGACGTGACCATGTTTGGTCATTTATAAGTAGTTTTTAGTAGTTTTTACAGTCATATATTGCTCTTTCTCTACTAGTGTAGATTTACCAGAGTTTTAAACAAACTGCCACCTCATATGAGGCCAAATGAACCAATGTGTATGGTCTTGTATATAAATGCCTTTGATGTCAAGACAACATATGAACTAAGAGATAAAAGTCTGGCTAGCCTTAGGGATGCTTTCATAATTGCAACCACTATTGAAAATAATAGGAAAGCATCAGGTAAAGGAAATAGAAGGGATGATGTGAGAATCTTGCAAAATTGAAATAATAGAATTCAAAATACTCATAGAAACATCTCCACATCTAAGGATTAATTGAACAAATTGACAACTGCTTTCAACGACTTAAGTTATAAACTTGCTAAAAATTAAAAGGGGCTTGGTCCTGAGAAGTAGAGCTATCAAAGGCAAGAAAAGAGACCACAACTACATGATATGCCATACAACACAAAGTGGCACAGTGGTAAACCTATCCTAAACAATAAAATTGAACAAAAATCTCAGAATACTAAAGAGACTCTTGACCCCTTGAAGAAGACTGTCAATATTGTTGAAGACACTCCATGGTTTATAGTATGTCAAATGCCTCACTCACAATCTCAGTGCATGATTGCTCAATCCTTTTATAATGATGCTAATGCTTGCAATTAATGTAATTAAACTCACTGTGTTGAAGATGATAGTGTTAACATGGTTTTTGCAAGTGGAGATTATTCCTCTTCTAATGAGGCAGATGTAGAGATAGATGTGAATGAAAAATGGTGTTATAATGATCTAATTTGTCAAAATGTTTTCTTAGATGAAGAAAATGGGGATCATCAAATCTATGCCCAAGATTCACATATTCCTTTAGTTAATTTAAAAAGACCTTCTAATGAGGAAATCAAAGCTCTTATAGCTGCTATAGTAGCTTAGGTTAAAAGCAATTATAATCTCAGAAGTAAGACTCAAGCAGGCGACTTAGGCCAACCACGACGCATTTTTGTAAAGCAACCTCAACATAATTAGAGGGAGCCAAAATCATAGAGAAAGTAGGGTAATAACAGTAAAAGAGACCCAAAAGAAAAATCAAGTAAAAAAACTAAAAATTTACAAAGTAAGGTCTATTAGTATGAGGAGAAAAACTATTGGCAAGAGACACTATATGGATTCATGGTTGTTGTCATTGATGGCAACAAAGGTCATCCCACATATCCGCAAGTCATGGTGTGTCCCTATCGGAAGTCAGAATAAAGATTGTTGTGGTCCGGTGAACAAGAACAGAGCATGTGGCAAGGTCCGACAGATTGGTCCGGATCTCTCAGAGGAAGTATCTTGGTGCAGTGCGGATTTGGGGAAGTCAAGAGGACTACCTTGAGTGGTATATTCCAAGGATTTAGCCTCCGGTGATGGACAAGGAAAAAGATATGAATAGTTGAGTACCGGATTCCTGAGAGACAGTGAAAACAGAGGAAGAACTGACTGACATAGTATCAGACTACTTTCCAGATGTGTTACTGTTGATGATAAAGGTTGTGAAGGCATGAATCATGTTTGGCCGACATGATTAATGATATCTACAAGTATATGCTTGATCCGCATTGCTTGGTGAGCAAGGATTCAGCCGACAGAACAGAGTTTGTAAGAAACTAGACTGTTCCAGATGCCGACTAGAAAGGTGATGAAATTACTTGTGCGGATATATATAGGGGATGGATTTAGTTGTGAAGTGTGTGAATGTATTAAGATATATGCGAATAAGTGCAGAACAGAGCAGAAGTAGTAAGAAAGATCCGGTATGTGAAAGGATGGCAGAATAAAGAACAGAGGAAAGATGAAGTGCAGCAGATCAGTGTACTGAGCCTAACCAGAACTGAACTCCAGCATATGTAGATGCTTCCAATCAGTTCAAGACTGTGATTCTTATCACTTTGTAGACAGTGTGTCTTCTTGTAGGCAGTGGACCTCTTGTGAGCAGTGTGCTCGGGCAGTGAGCCCTAATTGGCAAGTGCCATTTTGTAATTTCCTATTCTTCTAACAGAGAATAATTTTTAGGTTAATCACCCCGTGGTTTTCTCCCTTAACAGGGTTTCCACGTCAAAAATACTATGTCATGTGTTTCTTATTTCATGGTAATGTTTTTGTTTGATTCAATGCTGCATTAATTAATAAGAAAGTTCAAAAAGGGAAATAATTAGGATAACTGATTCACCCCCCCCTCTCAGTTATCAACAATTGGTATCAGAGCCAAGTTCCTCCTAATAGAGCCTAACAGCTTGTGGAAGATCTGGGAGTTCAAATGGATGCATATGGTTTAAGGGAGCAACTCAAGACTGCCCTTGAGGATCTTGAACAGTCAAATTCTGAAGTCAATGAATTAAAGGAAAGACTCAAACAGGCTGATGAATTCATGAGAGAATTAAAAGACAAATTAAGTCTCTCTATGAAAAAGAGAAAGGAGCTGCTCCAACAATTGGCAAGACAAAGTGATGAAAGCAATACAAATGAAGAATTGACTGAGCAAACCAAGTTATCTGAAAAGTTATCAAAAGAAGTCATTATGTTAAGACATGAAATGGAATCAGGAACTATAAAGTTTACTCAAGAGATTGAAGAAAAAAGAAAGGCTGAAGACAATCTAAGACAATCTCTTAAAGAAAAATCAGAAGAATGCCACCAGATGGACAGGATTATCAGACATCTTGAATCTGATCTTGAAGATGCCAAAGATAATGAAGAAAAACTTGAGGATCAAATTGCCTCTCTCAAAAGAGACCTTCAAACAGCAAATGAATATAAAGAGAAATTCAAGATAAGTTCTGCTCAACTTGAAGTTCTTCTTGGAAGTCAAAAGAAGACAGATGACAAGTATGGTTTGGGATATGAGAAAGGAGAAAGCTCCGGATCCGGTCAAAAGAATTCTGGATCAGAAAATCCAAGGAGCAGGCCTAGAAGACCTCCGGTAAGATAGCCCAATGCTCAAAGATATCCATCTTTCAATGGATACTGCCACAGCTGCAACCACTTTGGTCACAAAGCTAATCAGTGCAGAAAGAGAATGAATCAGATTAATTCATCCTTCTTCGGACAGTGCTTCAACTGCAAAAGGTATGGACACAAATCCCATGAATGCAGAAATATGCAAGTAAACAAATCATTCAAAGGTAGATGCTTTACATGCAATAGAGTAGGTCATATGGCTAATCAATGCAGATCAAGAGGATATCAGTCAAATATGCAAAGAAATGTTATTTGCCAAATCTGTAATAGGTCCGGTCATAATGCTAAAGTCTGCAGAAGCAAGAATCAGGACAAAAGAGGTCCGGTGTATAATCAAAATCAAGACAAGGGTAAACAAAAGATGAATAAGGATGAAGTTAGGAATCAGATGAGCAAGATTTAGGTGAAGAAAAGTTCAGAGAATGTAGAGGTTGTATCCGCACCAGACTCTGGTGCTGATATTTCTTCCGAAAATTAAAAAGTGAGCTCTGGCTCAGGGGGAGACTCAAAGAAAATCCTGTTCCCCCAGCCAATCAAGTGGTGCCGGATGTGGCACAAGATGCGGAGTAAAGGGTTTAAAGATATAAGTCTTGAGATGATCTAGATAAGATTTCAGAGGTCCGCATGGAGTTATGAAGAAGCTGTGATCGATCAAGTAAGACCTGTTCCGGGAGATGCTCCGGTATGACAGAGGATTACAAAAAGGTCCGGAGAGATCCAGAAGTGCACTATCTTATTCTACGGATTGGACAGAGTGTTTGGGATGTTCTTGTAATGTGTCATCTCGATTTATTCATGATTGAAAGATCCGCATGATGTTCATAGATCAGGACTGATCCGGGATACTCCAAGCTATCCGGACAAGACAAACCAGAATAATATAGGTGAAGCATTTATTGCAAATAGATATTAGGGTTTGCGGAGCAATATAAGGGATTTCTCAAAAATCATTTGCTCATTCTGCACTCAAGAAGAAGCGAAAAGTGGAGCTCTGCAACAAGATTCTTCAAGCACACCAAAGATCTCCTGCCGAAGTCATTGCATAAAGAAATCAATCCAACCACTCCGTGCTAACCGAAGGCGCATAAGGTATTCTCCGTTTTCATTATCTCACTGCAAATCTTTGAAGAATGGCTACTCCAAATATAGTTAAGATCTCTGATAGACCTCGCCCCACATTCAAGAAACATCCTTACAAATCATTGGAGGTAGATCCACTAGGAGCCTTCTCTAGTGTTCCTCATGGTGTATTGCATACGGAAGATATTAGGGTTTACATCCATGCGAATCTTGAAGACTTTGGAGAATCAAAACTGATGGATATCTATCACAAACAATTGATAGATGACTCCTTTGAGATCAAACCTCAGTACAAAGCCATCCGGGACAAACACTTTGCACAGTGCATTCATTTCCCCTGTTTTGAAGTAGATGAATGGGTCCGGTATGTACTAAGCAGAGTACATGACAACTTCCTATGGTTGAACAAGCCCTTCAAGATCACCAAGGATGCAATTAGGGCTGTAACCGGTCTGCACTCATCCAGTGGATTACCTGTTTTCAAGTCTGTCAAAAATCAGACAGTTAGTGATGCAACCGGATCCAAGTTTGACAAGAGAGCTATGACAGTCGATGACATCACTGAACTAGATGTCAAATTTGCAGCTATGATAATTGGTTACAAAATCTATCACTCCAGTAGGGAAAATTCAGTACCGGGAACTGCAATCTACACAGCTTATCAAATGTTAAAGGAGAATGCAGACTATGACTTGTGTGAGCTTCTGGTGAACCAACTCTTTGAAAATCTGCAGAAGATCAAGAAGGACAAGAAAAACTCCTTCAAGTATGGCAATCTGATCCTTTGTCTCTTCTTTTACTACATGAATGAGCTTCCCGGATCTAGTGGATGGATATGGCAGAATGACAGACCGGTTGCCATCCAAATCAGAGACTATTTGCATGGACTTGGGGATGCTAAAGCAAGAAATACAGCTCTATGGGGATACTTCAAGAACTTCCAAAGCATGATGCATGCAAGAGAAAGAATACCCCAATCCCTTGTTGAAAAGTACAAAGACACAGTATGCTTCATGGTAGAAACAGATCAGTGTCTAATGGAGGCAGTAGAACCAAGAACTGTATGGATCATGCCCATGGGGTATGAAGTGGATGAACAAATAGTGGAGCTGCATGTTCAACACATGCTAAGTCAGCCCAAAGATCCAAAGGCAGAAAGGTTTGGAACCTTTGAGGAACTGAGTGTAAAGATACAAGTAGAACTCAGGGAACCGGAGATAAAGAGGAAGGTAAGAAAAGAAGTTGAGCATATTGCTCAAGGCCTAGGCATCTCAAAAGAGGCACTTGATGCCAGCCGGGAAAAGAGGAGGAAGACTGAGGAAGAAGAGAAAAGTAAAGAAAGTGTTCCGGTTGAAACTCCCATCCGGACCAGATCGTCAAAAAGATCTGCACCTCCCACAACCAAAAGTTCAAAACTGGAAGTCCAGGCATCCGGTAAAAGATCCAAGACAAAAGCCACAAGGGCTTATGAAAGCCAAAAGGATGAAGAGGAAATAGAGTCAGATGAGGGAGTAAAAGAAATAAAGAAGCAGAAGAAGAAAGGATCCGGTAAACCCTCCACAGGCCAAGACAAGGATGAAATGGCAGAGGTATCTGTTGAAAAGCCCACTCTGTCTCTAGAGAGTGTAATCAAGTCGGTCACGGTGGATGGAAACCTTCAACCAATGACTGAATTTTATGATGACTACAATGAGGCTGACCAAAAGACTCTGCAGGAAGCCACAGTCAAATATCTAAACATATACAATAAGGCTTTCATTGAGATCATATCTCTTATTCCTAAAAGCCTAGAAAAGGAATTAGAAATAAGAAAGAATAATGCTCATGCAAAAGATCTTGAGATCCGGGAGCAGATAGCTATTCAGCTATATCCTCAAATTGATCCCAAGACAATGAACATAATCTTCAAAGACTGCAAAGATGAGTTCAGAAGTAAAGCCAGGATGAATCAACTCATGCTTGGTGAGACTGACAAAGTGGCCCAAGAGACAGAAGAGATCCTCCGGAAGGCCTTCAAAAGATTCAATCTTCCTGTTGTAGAGGACTTAGGTGCACAAACAGCTGCGGATTTGGAATCATCTGTTCCGGAAGAAGTGGGCCCTGAACAGACAAACATCTCTCCTCCGGTTTCCCCTACAGTCTTCGGATCCCAAGAAGAAGAGAAACTACAGGAGAAAGAAGCAGCAGCTAAAGAAAAAGAGGTTGACAGCACCCCAACAGAGAAAACCACGACTGAAAGTGGTAAGAGTAAGGAAGGAGAAAAGATTCAAAAGGACAAAACTGCAGAAGAGAAGAAACATCTGTCTCCGGCAAGAGACACTACACAAACTGTTCAAGAATTCCTGACAAAAGTCACTATAGAAATTGATGAACTGGACCTGCTAAAAGGACCATTAGATTTTGACTCTTTGTCACCGGTGCAAACAATGAAAATAGCCTCATTTGCAAATGAGAAAGTCAAAGAGAAGCTGCTGAAATCTCACATGGAAGACTGTGAGCTTATGGAGGTAGCATCTGGAGTGCTAGAAAAGATTATGCCATCCTTTCAAAAGGATCCCACAGCCTCCTCTTCTGGTAATCTCAAAACCTTAGTTAGCAGTGTTAGTACACATTTTGAATCTCTAGAAAAATCTGCTGAAGAAAAGGTCCAGAAGGAATTTTTGGATAAAAGACTTTCAGAAGTATTAGAATTAATCTCTAAAGATAGGAGAATTGTGAGTATTGGAATAAAGAGCTTAGAAAATGCTCTTAAGGATGGCGGTGACATTTACAAATTTTGTATATCCTAGTCAAAGGCAACAGCAGCAATTGATAAGAAAATAAAAGAGGAACAGGACAAGCTACAAAGTTTATCTCAAAGTTTTGATCCTCTCTCTTCCTCCATAATAAATCAAGAATGTCAGACTATTGCAGTCTTGAATGAAATAAAGAATCTTGAGAAGGAAAGGAAGAATATCACTAACCGGATGGGAGAACTTAGAAGGATTATAATCCCTAAGTTGGAAACTATGCATGAGGCCATCAGTGATGCTCAGACCACCGCCCAAACAAATGATCCGACAAATCTCAAGCGGGCAGAAGCTTTTGCATTTTTGTTGAGTGGTCACATTTCAATTTTGGATAGAATGAAGCAAAGTTGGGCTACAGAAATGATCCAATTGCAGACATCCTTTGCAGACATTCTTCAGTATATGTGAGTATGTAAATATGCGGCTCTGTATAGAAAATTTTTGAAAATTTTGGTGTGCGGACCCTACCCTTTGCCATTGATGTCAAAGGGGGAGTGAGGAGCAGTGAAAAATGAGGAATCCAACTAAGGGGGAGTTCCGGAAATTGTATATAAAGATAGAGCATCAGCCAAGGGGGAGCATAGTGTAAACACTTAGTCATTTTTCACTAAGTGTTGCCATCAATGCCAAAGGGGGAGATTGTTGGCAAGAGACACTATATGGATTCATGGTTGTTGTCATTGATGGCAACAAAGGTCATCCCACATATCCGCAAGTCATGGTGTGTCCCTACCGGAAGTCAGAATAAAGATTGTTGTGGTCCGGTGAACAAGAACAGAGCATGTGGCAAGGTCCGACAGATTGGTCCGGATCTCTCAGAGGAAGTATCTTGGTGCAGTGCGGATTTGGGGAAGTCAAGAGGACTACCTTGAGTGGTATATTCCAAGGATTTAGCCTCTGGTGATGGACAAGGAAAAAGATATGAATAGTTGAGTACCGGATTCCTGAGAGACAGTGAAAACAGAGGAAGAACTGACTGACATAGTATCAGACTACTTTCCGGATGTGTTACTGTTGATGATAAAGGTTGTGAAGGCATGAATCATGTTTGGCCGACATGATTAATGATATCTACAAGTATATGCTTGATCCGCATTGCTTGGTGAGCAAGGATTCAGCCGACAGAACAGAGTTTGTAAGAAACTAGACTGTTCCGGATGCCGACTAGAAAGGTGATGAAATTACTTGTGCGGATATATATAGGGGATGGATTTAGTTGTGAAGTGTGTGAATGTATTAAGATATATGCGAATAAGTGCAGAACAGAGCAGAAGTAGCAAGAAAGATCCGGTATGTGAAAGGATAGCAGAATAAAGAACAGAGGAAAGATGAAGTGCAGCAGATCAGTGTACTGAGCCTAACCGGAACTGAACTCCAGCATATGCAGATGCTTCCAATCAGTTCAAGACTGTGATTCTTATCACTTTGTAGACAGTGTGTCTTCTTGTAGGCAGTGGACCTCTTGTGAGCAGTGTGCTCGGGCAGTGAGCCCTAATTGGCAAGTGCCATTTTGTAATTTCCTATTCTTCTAACAGAGAATAATTTTTGGGTTAATCACCCCGTGGTTTTCTCCCTTAACAGGGTTTCCACGTCAAAAATACTGTGTCATGTGTTTCTTATTTCATGGTAATGTTTTTGTTTGATTCAATGCTGCATTAATTAATAAGAAAGTTCAAAAAGGGAAATAATTAGGATAACTGATTCACCCCCCCCTCTCAGTTATCAACAAAAACAAAGGTCCACATATCATGGATGACAGTCAAAAAACCACAAAAGCTAGAGCTGGACAAACTTAGAAGAAGAGTAAGAGTCTAGGAAAAGCAACAACTGTTATACAAAATTATGCCCCATTTGATATAACTCGGGCTTTATCATAGATGAAAGTCTCAGTCCCACTGATGGAAATGATGAAAATTGAAGAATATAGAAATAAGGCATTGTCCCTGATTTTAGGAGTATCCAATCAAACAGGTCACACTACTAAGGATCAAAATAACACTTAGGAGATGGGTGTTGATGAAGAGAAAATTCTTGAGGTTTACTTAGGAACAATAGTAACAAAATACCCTTCACAGGTGGAGCCATTCTATGTGTCCCTTATTGCTAATGGGAAAGTAATTAGGAATTGTATGCTTGATTCAGGTGCTTCAACAAACATCATGCCCTTAGCTGTTATGTAGCAGATTGGATTGAATATAGATAAGGCATGTGGAAAGTGATATGCTATGGATACTAGGGAAGTGCCAGTTATAGGGATTATGAAGAATGTGGACTTCATGCTTGCAGCTTATCCAGAAAAAACTTACACAATGAATGTGATAGTGGTGGATATCAAGCCACAATATGGTATGTTATTGTCTAGGAGGTGGGTAGCACTGATTGGGGGAAGTATGCAGTTGGATTTGTCATATGCTATGATTCCTATGAACAGTAAGGATGTCAAACTGATTAGAGAGGAAAGAGCATCAGATATAGTTGAGGATCCAGAACTAGAAGAGCATATTTGTTTTGTGGACACTGATTGTGAGAACTTTAGGATTGTATCATGTGACCAGGATACAGAGTAGAAAGAACTTATTAATGAGGAGCTTGAAAGACAGAAGGATCATGATGGCTTATGGACCATGTACTTTGATTGTGCTTGTTCAAAAGAAGGTTCTAGTGTAGGAGTGGTATTTCTGTCTCCTACTGGTAAGATCCTTAAATTCTCATTTCTATTGAAGTTTACTTGTACAAATAATATTACAGAATATGAAATTTTGTTGCTAGGATTATATGTTGCTCTTAGGCATGGCATTAAATTGTTAAGAGTGTTTGGAGATTCATAACTAATAGTTTCCCAAGTAAGAGATAAATATGCTTAAAAGAATAAAAGGTTGAAACAATATAAACATGCAATTTGGGACACTATTGAACTGTTTGATGCATTTTCAATAAATTGGATAGAGAGATCAAAAAATGTTATGGAAGACTTCTTGGCTAATGTAGCCATTAGGCCAGATGATGTTACTTTATCTAATATTACAAATGTTGAGATTAAATTCAGACCAGTAGTGCCAGACAACATATGTAGTTGGCAGGTTTTTGAGTATGACAGAGATTTGATAAAATTCTTGCATTACATAGACGAATATGAGAATCAAGAGATAGATTTCCAAAACTTTGTGGAAGTTGTGGATGGGAAAGAAACTCTCTTTGGAAAATAAGTGATACAACTCAAGACTAACAAAATTCCAAGAGGGTTGGTGGCTTTAGAAAGAGCCTTTGATAATAGAGATAAGTTGGTTGCTAAGACCTCTTCCTCTCACATTGAATATTTGGAAGAAATAAATTTGGGTACACACAATGGCCCAAAGAAAATTTGCATAGGTAAGTATCTGAAACCACACATCAAGGAAATGCTAATAGCATTACTAAGAAAATACAAGCATGTCTTTGCCTGGTCATATGAGGACCTGAAAGCCTATAGAGAGGACTTATTTCAGCATGAAATTCCCCTAAGGCCTGGAGCTAAACCATTCAGATAGAGGTAGAGACCTATTAATCCTACCTTAGCTCTGAAAATACAAGAAGAGCTTATGAAGCTTAGGGATGCTAGAATCATTAAGCCCATAAGACATTCCACATGGGTGTCAAATCTTGACCCAGTTAGGAAAAAGAATGGAGATATAAGATTGTGTGTAGAATTTAGGAATTTGAATGTATCTTCTCTGAAGGATAATTACCCATTGCCTAACATGGAAGCTATGTTATAGAAGGTGATGGGGTGTGAACTTTTGTCCCTGATGGATGGATTCTTAGGGTATAATCAGGTGAAAATGAAATAACTGAAACAATATAAGACTGCCTTTACAACTCCATGGGCAACTTATGTATATGTGAGAATGCCACTTGGATTAACAAATGCAGATGCTACTTTTCAAAGAGCAATGGATGTTGCTTTTGCAGGATTGATTGATTCTATCTTAGTTGTATATCAGGATGATTTAACTGCCTATTCAAAAAAGGAAGAACACCACTATATGCATCCAAAACAAATTTTCATCAGGGCACTAGAATATGGTATCTCAATAAACCCTAAGAAATGTGCTTTTGGGGTAATTGAAGGAAAACTCTTGGGACATATAGTATCTAAAGATGGAGTTAGGATTGACCCAGAGAGAGTTGCAGCAATTGATAAAATATAGATACCCAAGACAATTAAAGGCATTCAATCATTTTTTTGGTAGATTAACTTTGTTAGAAGAATTATTCCTAATTTTTACAGAAATTACCAAAGCTATATCCAAAATGTTGAAAAAGGGTGAATCTATAACATGGGGAACTAAGGCAATCCATTCATTTCAGAGCATAAAAGAGGCTATTAAGACTGCTCCTATCTTAAAATCTCCTAATTTTTCTAAGCCTTTTCAGTTATTTTCATTTTCCACATTCCATACAATTGTTGCATGCTTATTATAGAAGAATGATGATGGATTTGAATAACCAATTGCTTTCTTCAGCAAATCTTTACAAGCTACAGAGTTGAAAAATGATATTATGGAGAAATAAACTTATGCCTTGGTTAGGGCAGTTAAGAATTTCAGGCCTTATTTGGTTGGAGCATGGATTATAGCATATGTGCCTCATGTAGCAGTTAAGGACATATTCACTCAATAGGAGGTAATTGGAAGAAGATCCAGATGGATAAACAAACTCCAAGAGTTCAACATTGAGATTCAAATTACTAAATTGGTAAGGGGACAAGGTCTAGCTAAAATGATGATAAAACCAAATTTGGAGGCATGTCAAGTGAATGTAGCTCGGGATCAAGTTTGCAACATACCAAAGTCAGAATGGTACAAAGACATTGTCTACTATTTACAAAATTTGAACTGCCCAACTCACTTGAGTGATAATCAAAGGAGAACACTAAAGCTACAAGCTATCAAATATGTCATTGTTTAAGATGAATTGTATTGGAAGAACCCTGATGGTGTGCTGCTCAAATGTGTAGAAGAAGATCAGGCCATGAAGATTTTGACTGACATGCATGCAGGGATGTGTGGGGGACATTATACAGCTAAGAGTACTGCTCATAAGATTCTCAGAGTAGGATACTGGTGGCCAACACTTTTCTCTGATGTGCATAAGATGGTGAGAAAATGTGATTCCTACCAAAGATTTTCTAGAAAACTTAAGTATGAAGGTACATTACCTCTTAAGATTGTAACAGTGGAGGATCCATTTCAGCAATGGGGAATAGATTTCATAGGGGAAATAGCAAAAAATTCAAGTGGAGGACATAGGTGGATATTGGTTGCTACAGATTACTTTACCAAATGGATTGAAGCCATTCCAACAAAGAAAGCCACAAGCAAGGTTGTGCTTGACTTTATTCTAGAGCATATAATAATCAGGTTTGGAGTACCATCAAAATTGGTCATAGATAATGCAATGTGCTTCAGGTCTAGTGAGTTTGTTGATTTCTACAATAGTTATGGAATTAGTTTGTCTCATGCATCACCATATCATCCTCAAGGAAATGGCCAAGTAGAATCTAGTAATAAAAGTCTCATGAAGATAATTAAGAGGATGATTGATAAGAACAAAAGGGCATGAGAGTCTAAATTGAAGTTAGCACTGTGGGCTGATAGGGTAACAGTAAAAAAGGCAATTGGTAAATCTCCTTTTGAGCTAGTATATGGTACAGAGGCTAGGTTGCTAGTGAATAATCTCCTGCCAGTGTACAAGTTTATACAAGAAAGCGGTGAAGATATAGAAGATCCAATGGTTGAGAGAGTGAATCAATTGATTGCACTAGATGAATCTAGGAGAGAAGTACAAAAAATTAATGACTTGGCTCATCTGATTTTGCTCATTCTCATTGGTCAAAGACCTTTCAATGAAGAAGTCCTGGATTTTCAAATCTGGCAGGTGAATGATAGCCGCAAACTTCATGAAGGAAAAATTAGATCAACGCCCTAGGTTTAAACTTTTCATGATGAACATTGGATGCACTCTATGACACAAATTTGAGTTAAGGCTAAAGCTACATCCATTAATGCCTCAGAACCTAGGCTATGAAGCTTCTTAAAAGGCAAAATTAGGGCTTTCTACATCATTTTCACAAGAACGAGCAGAGTCCCGACGTGCAACAAGCTTTCAGATGAATGAGAGAAGGAATTCTAGGCTTCTACAAGTGTAAAACCAACAAGTTTACTATATTCAATTGTGCTCCTTTGAATTATAAGTTGATTGCTTCTCTAGAGGGTAGAATACTATTGAAACAAGAAGGCCTAGTTTGGTGAAATGTGTCTATAACAATGAGTCAATTAGATATGCTCTCCACATCAAAATGAAGTCTGGATGAGGACCTCATGGTCCAATTCCAAGGGTCTATAAGACACCCTCTAAGTGAGCATGGTCCTGCAAGGCCGAATGACAAAATTCTAGATCTCTACTACAATTGTAGGGATGCCATATTGCCTGTACCGGGTTGGGTTCTCTTTAAGCACTGGCATCATAGGATGGGTTTCAAGGTCCCGGTCTGTAATACTTGGTGGTTGGATTTGGCCAAGCTAATATGCCTGAACATATTCCCAAACCCAGACTTAGTGAGGGCAATTGTACAAAGGTATGCTCCTCAGAAAAAATTAGTTTTGGCAAGCAATGGCACAATGATGATAAAACTTACAAAGGCCTACATCTCCAGCGTGTTTAATTTGAACCCTGTAGCCAACATACCAATTGATGTAGGTGCACTAAAGGAAGAATATAAAAAGTTCAAACAAGGATATAGGGCCTTCAACCTACCCAAACACAGACCAAGAGGGATGCATGGAAAACTGATAAAGATCTCACATAGGGAGGGGGAGCCCTTTGAATGCTCCTAATTCATGCAATACTTTGTAAGAACTTACCACAGTCTCTATCAGGTGCTCAGGAGGGATGCTTTAAATAGGATACCAATTTCTCTAATGATTGTGGCAGTGAACATTCAAGACCTGGAGACAAAACAACCATATGATTATGCCTCCTACATAGAAAAAAAGATGCACAAGCATATGGTGGTAGTTAAAAGAAAATTGTATACTGTAGATGCCCATGTTGAATTCACATGGTATTCTTTGATGTGCCATCTGATTTTGTTTGCTTTATTAGGCATGTGGCATTAGGATTTACATGTCAGAATGATAGATTTGTAGGGGAATATGTTACCATTTTAGATGTGGACATGCATGTTGGACATGCATTGTATTGATTCAGATTATGTAGTCTTTGAAGAGCATTTTGTAAGGAGGTTTCTTGGTTTTTTAGAGCCAGAGGGAGAAAGGCTACATGCAGATGTGCTAGATTTTCTGAGGCCTATGGATAGGAGACCTGAATTGGGGATCAATCATAACTAGGGTGACTAGTTCTTGCATACTCGCACCACCTATGTTAGAATTTATGGATGTGAGGTTCCTCCATATATTTTGCCTAAGTATGTGCCAAAAAGGATTGCATTTCTAGAGATCATAAGGCAACTGAATGAGTCTGATAGAAAACACTTGAGGAGACATAAGAAAGGATCATTTTTTCCCACTTCCCTCAAATTCAGTGACTTATTGATAGTTGATAAGAATGGTTTGGATCAAACAAGTTCAATTCTACAAGGTTACACAATGAATGTGGAGAAGCCCAGGATATTTGACCCTGAAGGCTTTATTGACAAAGTAAGGGTAAATGTGAAAAGACCAAGATACATTCATCAGGTACTTTATGATGAGGACACAATTAGAAACTATTTCACCATGAGTGATGTCCACAATTTAAGGATCAAAAGGGAAACAATCATGGCAGGAGAGAGGATGAGAAAGAACTTAAATTTTGCTTACCCAGGTGCCTTTGCAGAAATAAAGGACCCAATAATGAGAAAATGGTTTTTGACCATGCAGATCAGCTAATTTCCAATGCTCCAACAGGTGAGGAAAGGCCAACCTACCAGCCCATCAACTCAACAGGAGGATATGTTAGAAAAAGGGAATCACCTGACTCCCCCTGCCAAGAGAGCAAAAATAATTGATTTGGAAAATGAAGAAGAAAATGAAGTTGTGGACTTGGAGGAAGGAGAAGAACAAGAACAAGTAGATGTCCATCAAGTGAATTCACCTGACATAATAAGACCTTACTCTTCCCCAGATAATAGACTGGCAAGAATAATAATAGGTCAATATGTAGATATAAAGGATGTCAGGGCACTGGCCTGTGCCCAATTTATGGAAGATAATGAGTTTATGAACACTCCTGAATTCAGGAGTTATGTATTGAAAGTCAGAAGTGAAGAGTTTCAAAAGAGGATTGAGGAGGCCAAGAGTGGGGCAGATCCATCAAAATATGAGGCCATCTGATGCAGAGGTAAACGCAACAGAAGCTTACAAATGGGAAGGAGGAGTCATTAACACAACCAGCATGTTAAAATCCTATCGGCTTATCATCATCATCCTATTTCTTGCTAACACAGACAGCATCATCATATTTCGAAGGGGCATGAAATATCCTCTTGCTAACTACTGTTCACTTCCTTATCGCCTTTCGCCGAGAGATGGTTCATCGACCAAGGGGAAATGTCTTACCCCCGATGACTAATGTCACCCCGATGAATATATCGGTCCTATACCGATCGGCCAGACTTGGCTTATCGGTCGGACTCCAACCCTCTGTCCCGATGTCCGATATCACCCCGATATCTCTTTTCATCGGTCAGGTTGCCTATCGGCAACACTTCTTCTATCGGCCAGGCCGAAAAAGGTCTCCCCGATGCTATTACTCCTACCGATGCCGAAACACTTAACGTCAGCAGGATAAATCTGCATCGGGTGATATTCGCAATATCCTGATGACGATGATGTCACATGCACCTGATGATGATGTCACCCGGTTATAAGACTCTTACATCCTCCGCAGCATGATAATAAAATGTCAGGTGATATTATACATATCCTGATGATGACTTTTAAGAACCTCCTGTCCTTAGCCAAAAAAATGATTTTTCCCTCCCGCATACGATAGTGATATGCGGATGATGGATACACACGAAAGATGATCCTGATGATGATATATAAACAATGAGTATATATCCAACCTATATCATCCTGATGCACTTGAAACATACAATTTTTGTCAGCTTCATAACCCGATCCGGATAGCGATATACTCACAGATGTCGATGCGATTCACTCCGTCTGGAAAAGTGCATGCAGATCCCTATATATCCGTCAGCTGCATGCAAACTCACAGAACCGCACAATTTTACAAAGAAAATATGATGATCGGGCCGGATCACCTTCAGATCAAAACTTAACAGTTTATCTTCCTAAATCCTAGCACATGAGGATGCTAGGGTGATTCACAGCATGCTACCAATCGATCTCCCACACAATGAAATGCATAAACAGAAAACTAAAATACAACCTAAACTAACATGCATGACCATTCCACCGATTCACAGAATCAACCGGTGGAAGGGTTGAAAGAATCCATCAACTTGTAATCAGAATAGAAATCAAAACATAAACAGCTAATAAACCAGATAATGCAATTGATGAGATCTTATTTAGATGAAACACAAATGTCCTATTTCTACAACAATGTTTCACAATGTCTGGACTGATCTCTGGATCTCACTCAATCACCAGTACAACATAACACAACTACTACTCTCTCTCTGATATGATATTCTCTAATCTCAAACCCTAACTGATCTGAGTTATTTATAGCAATATCCTACGAGTACTACCAACTCGGTTCCCAGCGGCTGGGAGCTTCCCAACAGCTGGGAGAGGACAACTCATACTACCTGATCACGAACTCTAACTGCCTGCACACTCTACTAGGCTGATCTAATACATATGCATTGGTCCAATGGACCTTATTACATTATGAAGTCAAACATGCTAAAAATAGACTAATGTCCTGTCATGCGGACAATATCCTATCTTGTAGGGGTGCTCCTGCACCATACTCCCCAGAAGAAGAAATCTCAAGTCCACTTGAGATGAGAGTATGAAGATCTGCACCATGTTTCTGGATCTGCTCTTCAGTCATCCATACTGCTTCGAAATTAGGTTTTCCCTTCCAAGAGACTAGATACTCCAAGTACTGTTTGTTCCGGGTCTGTTTGACCACTCGGGTGTCCAAAACCTTCTGCAACTGTGGAGGATCATGCTTGGGAATGTTATCATGGACTGTATCCTGTAGGAGTTCCTGATCTACATCTGGATAAGACTTGTATGGAGTTAAATCACATACATTGAATATAGGGGACAAACCAAGATCAGGGGGGAGTTGTATCTCATAAGCATTCTGTCCATGCTTGTGCAAGATCTGACATGGTCCAACTTTTCTCTACATAAGTTTAGTATATTTTCCCTTAGGAAGTCTGTCCTTCTTCAAATGAACCCATACCAAATCTCCAACATCAAACTGTACATCCTTCTTCTTTTTATCAGCATATTCCTTATACTTCAAGGTGGTTTGTTGCAGTTGGGTCTTGACTTGATCATGAACCTCTTTTATGGCTTCTGCAAAAGCTTCTCCTTTGGCACTAACAGGGTCTACTGTAGGTAGATCTCTCAATTCTAAAATTCCTCTTGGATGCATAGCATAAACTATCTGGAAAGGTGATTTCCCTGTGCTCCTATTGATAGTATCATTATAGGAAAATTCAGCTTGAGATAGAATAGTATCCCACTTTTCTCCATGTTGTTTTGTCAAACATCTAAGCAAATTTCCTAAGGAACGGTTCACTACTTCAGTCTGTCCATCCATTTGAGGATGATATGCAGAGGAAAAAGACAAATTTGTTCCAAGTTTCTTCCAAAGAGTTCTCCAGAAGTGACCAATAAACTTCACATCCCTATCTGACACTATACTCAATGGCAATCCATGGATTCTGACAATCTCCCTGAAAAATAAATCTGCAATGTATGAAGCATCAGCAGTGGTTTTACATGGCAAGAAATGTGCCATTTTGCTGAATCTATCCACTACAACAAAAACACTGTCAAACCCTTTCCTTGTCCTTGGTAAACCCAAGACAAAATCCATACTTATGCTTTCCCATGGTCTGGAAGGAATGGGTAAGGGCTGATATAAACCTGCATTAGTCGACCTGCCTTTAGCTTTCTGACATATCACACATGTCTCTACAAATTTTTTGACATCTAATTGTAACTTAGGCCAAAAGTAATGTCTTCGGACAAGATCAAGAGTCTTATCTAGACCAAAATGACCTGCCATAGCTCCACAATGTTTCTCCTTAATGATGTTTAACCTCATAGAACACCTTGGAATACATAACTGTCCACCTTTGAACAACAATCCATCCTGAATCAAAAATTCAGAGAATTTAGCATGATATTTCTCTCCAAAAGAAGTACATACATGATATATCTCCCCAAAATCTTCATCTGTCTCATACATGGTCTTTAGTGAATCAATGCCAACACTTTCTAATTGAATCTAGTTGACTGTTAGAACTCTCGTGCTCAAAGCATCTGCAACTTTATTCTTGACTCCTTTCTTATGCTTCAATGTAAAAGTAAAAGCTTGTAAGGTTTCGACCCATTTCATGTGTCTGTGGTTCAGCTTTTCCTGGCTGTTTATGAAACTCAGAGCCTGGTTATCTGTGAATACTATGAATTCCTTTGGCATCAAGTAATGCCTCCATTTCTTGAGTGACTGGACTAAAGCATACATTTCCAAATCATATGAGGAATACCTCTTTTTAGCATCATTGAGCTTCTCACTGAAAAATGCAATAGGTCTACCTTCTTGGCTGAGTACTGCTCCAATGGCCATGTGACTGGCATCACATTCCACCTGAAAGATTTTGTTAAAGTCTGGAAGTGCAAGGACTGGCTGCTGTGCCACCTTCTTCTTCAATGTTTCAAAAGAATCATCTGCTCTTTGAGTCCAAACAAATCTGCACTTCTGTCCTCCTTTGATGGTATCAAGCATGGGTGCACAAATATGACTAAACCCTCTTATAAACTTCCTGTAGAAGGTTGCTAACCCATGGAAACTTCTGACATCATTCATAGTCTTTGGGGTTGGCCAAGACAATATGGCACTTACCTTCTCCTTATCCATTTGTTACTTTCCTTGTGAAATGACAAAACCCAAATATGTGATCTCCTCTTGCATGAACAAACACTTGTCTAAATTTATCATCAGCTGCTCTTCATGTAACCTCTTAAGAACCAAATCTATGTGTCTGAGATGTTCTTCTGTTGTGTTTCTGAAAATCAAAATGTCATCTAGATATACTATGACAAACTTACCAATGAACTCTTTCAAAACCTCATTCATCAACCTCATAAAAGTACTAGGTGCATTAGATAAACCAAAAGGCATAACCTTCCACTCATATAACCCTTCATTAGTTTTGAATGCTGTTTTCCATTCATCTCCTGGCCTAATCCTGATCTGATGATATCCACTCTTTAGATCTATTTTTGTAAAATACTTAGCACCTCCCAAACAGTCAAGTAAATCCTCTATCCTAGGGATTGGAAACCTATACCTGATTGTGATCTTGTTAATAGCTTTGGAATCTGTGCAAAGTCTCCAAGTACCTTCCTTCTTTGGTGCTAGTACAGCTGGTACTGCACATGGACTTAAACTTTTCCCAATCAGACCTGAATCCAATAATTCTTCAATTTGTCTGGCTACTTCTGCATTCTGTTCTGGAGTTAGCTTATAGGCTGCTTTGTTTGGAAGTGTTGACCCTGGAATTAAGTCTATGCAGTGACTGATATCCCTGACAGGTGGTAGGGATCTTGGTATTCCTGCTGAGATGATACCTTTGTACTTATCCAATAGCTCTTGGATAGCTGGGTCTATGAACTTTTGCTTTTTCTCTTCCTTAACTTCTTGCTGATGTTCTTTACTCACCCTCATACATGGGATTAGGGCATATGCAACTGCACCTTCTGCTGTTACTTCTTTCATGAACTGTTTACCTTCCATCAGCATTACCTTCACCTCTTTTCCTTTAGATTTCTCCTCCTTCTCCGTCAATGGTAGTAACGTTATAACCTTACCATCTTTAGTGATTGTATAGATGTTTCTAACACCATCATGTTGTGCCTTCAAATCATACTACCATGGTCTACCAAATAAAAGATTGCAAGCATCCATCGTGGTAATATCAAACAACAACTTATCCTTATATGCTCCAATCTGAAATTCTACCCAAGCCTGTTCTTCTACAATTGTCTGCTGACCTTGGGTAAGCCATGAGACTTTATATGGGGATGGGTGAGGCAATCTCCTAAGCTTAAGTTTTGTCACCATTTCTTCAGACACAAAATTTTCAGTAGAACCAGAATCAATCAAAACTTTACATGCCTTACCTCCTGCTTTGCAAATAGTCCTGAAAAGAGTCTTTCTTTGAGGGGATTCTTTGTTAGGTACCTTCATGGTAGTCATTGTTCTTCTCATCATTAGAGACTCTCCACTTTCTGGGTATCCATAATTATCAGGAGCATTCACACTCTGAAAAGCATTAGAGCCTGTCATACTTTGATTATCAGGTTCTTGGACCAGATTTGTTCTCCTTTCTCCTGTTGAGCTTGTGGCCTTTTCTGGACATCTGCTGGCTATATGGCCTTCTTTGTTACAGTTATAACATCTGATGGATCCTCTGCCCTAGGATCTTCCTCTGAAAGGTCTTCTACCTCTGAAGTTTCCTTGCTGACTATAATTTTCCCCCTGGTTCTGACTATTGTTTCCCTTACTATTGTCATGACTGGATTCTCCTTGATATCCATGTCCATGTCCTCTACCTCTAAAAGGACCTCTTCCACCCCTTTGTTGTCTTCCTCTTCCTCTATTGTGTTGTTCTTGTTTTCTCTTTAACTTCTCTTCCACTTTCAATGCCAACTGAAAGCATTTCTGAACTGTATCTAGATTATGCAGACTTAAATCTTCCTGAATGTTGAACCTCAATCCATTAAGGTATCTGGCTACCTTCTCTTCTTCACTTTCCTTTACCTTTGTTTTCATACAAAGTTTCATGAATTCTTCTGTATATGAGCTGACATCTAGCTCCTTCTGCTTCAAGTTTTGTTTCTTCTTGTGTAATTGGATACTGTAATCCAATGGGACATAAGCTTCCTTTACTAATGCCATCATCTTCTTCCATGTAGTGACTCTACGCTTTCCTTCCTGTACTCTATCATCTTGGACGAAATTCCACCATGTCAAGGCAGCTTCTTTCATTTTTGACTGGGCTATTTTCACCCTCTGTTGTTCTGGTATCTCCTCTGTTTCAAAGAAATTGTTCAAGGAGTCTATCCACTCCATCACTGAATCAGGTTCCATCTTTCCTGTAAACACCAGCAAATCCAATTTCACATCCATGGTTCTCCTCTCCATGGCCTTGAGGGCATTCAACAGTGGTCTCTGGTCTGCAGGAACGACCTCCTCGCTCCAACTAGGGATCTCTTCTTCTTCCCTATCTTCTTCTCTACCAGAACCTACTCTGCTCCTCAACTTCGCTAACTCATCCTTCAATTCCTGATTCTGAGCCTTCACGGCCTTGCTCTCTGCAATCTGTTTCTTCACCAGAACTGCCAACTCAATGTTGGTCATCCTTGCTGGCATCTCAGATGTTCCTTCGTCACCTGACATCCTGCTATATCCTGATCTTTTCCAGAAGATCCTTCCTTTGCTCTGATACCACTATGATGCAGAGGAAAATGCAACAGAAGCTTACAAATGGGAAGGAGGAGTCATTAACACAACCAGCATGTTAAAATCCTATCAGCTTATCATCATCATCCTATTTCTTGCTAACACAGACAGCATCATCATATTTTGAAGGGGCATGAAATATCCTCCAGCTGACTACTGTTCACTTCCTTATCGCCTTTCGCTGAGAGATGGTTCATCGGCCAAGGGGAAATGTCTTACCCCCGATGACTAATGTCACCTCGATGAATATATCGGTCCTATACCGATCGGCCAGACTTGGCTTATTGGCCGGACTCCAACCCTCTGTCCCGATGTCCGATATCACCCCGATATCTCTTTTCATCGGTCAGGTTGCCTATCGGCAACACTTCTTCTATCGGCCAGGCCGAAAAAGGTCTCCCCGACGCTATTACTCCTACCGATGCCGAAACACTTAACGTCAGCAGGATAAATCTGCATCAGGTGATATTCACAATATCCTGATGACGATGACATCACATGCACCTGATGATGATGTCACCCGGTTATAAGACTCTTACATCCTCCGCAGCATGATAATAAAATGTCGGGTGATATTATACATATCCTGATGATGACTTTTAAGAACCTCCTGTCCTTAGCCAAAAAAATGATTTTTCCCTCCCGCATATGATAGCAATATGCGGATGATGGATACACACGAAAGATGATCCTGACGATGATATATATACACTGAGTATATATCCAACCTATATCATCCTGATGCACTTGAAACATACAATTTTTGTCAGCTTCATAACCCGATCCGGATAGCGATATACTCACAGATGTCGATGCGATTCACTCCATCTGGAAAAGTACATGCAGATCCCTGTATATCCGTCAGCTGCATGCAAACTCACAGAACCGCACAATTTTACAAAGAAAATATGATGATCGGGCCGGATCACCTTCAGATCAAAACTTAACAGTTTATCTTCCTAAATCCTAGCACATGAGGATGCTAGGGTGATTCACAGCATGCTACCAATCGATCTCCCACACAATGAAATGCATAAACAAAAAACTAAAATACAACCTAAACTAACATGCATGACCATTCCACCGATTCACAGAATCAACCGGTGGAAGGGTTGAAAGAATCCATCAACTTGTAATCAGAATAGAAATCAAAACATAAACAGCTGATAAACTAGATAATGCAATTGATGAGATCTTATTTAGATGAAACACAAATGTCCTGTTTCTACAACAATGTTTCACAATGTCTGGACTGATCTCTGGATCTCACTCAATCACCAGTACAACATAACACAACTACTACTCTCTCTCTGATATGATATTCTCTGATCTCAAACCCTAACTGATCTGAGTTATTTATAGCAATATCCTACGAGTACTACCAACTCGGTTCCCAGCGGCTGGGAGCTTCCCAACAGCTGGGAGAGGACAGCTCATACTACCTGATCACGAACTCTAACTGCCTGCACACTCTACTAGGCTGATCTAATACATATGCATTGGTCCAATGGACCTTATTACATTATGAAGTCAAACATGCTAAAAATAGACTAATGTCCTATCATGCGGACAATATCCTGTCTTGTAGGGGTGCTCCTGCACCACCATCACCCAAAAGGTATTGAATGAAGTAAATTAGGACATTGGTGGGATGACCCTAGAAGAGGGCAGGGCCTTAGTTGCCAAAAGTAATGTGTTGCTTCTTCCACATTGGAATTTGTCAAATGCCATTGCATTTGACACAATAACCAATGAAGATTCTAATGTAATAGATGAACAAGTGGAAAAGGCACTCGCTGGTGCAGCTTTCAATCCTAGGTTTGAAACCTTAGAAATATGGGCATTGGCCCCAAATAACAATAAGTTGATTAGGTAAATTAACAGGGGATGCAATAATCAAAAGAGTATCAAGTACTCTAACTCCCCAGGCTACAAACTTAAATGTGCAGACAACACAATTTGCAGAAGTAGTGATAAACAAGCTGCAAAAGGACCATGATGAGTTGTTACTAAAATATGGACAAGTAGTTGCAGAGCTTAACAAGTATAAGGAGCAACTATTATTGGGGCCTTGAAATTCAAGTACTCCAACTATGATATAGACTGCTGAGGGGTTTCCAGCTAATATAGAGCCATTGTTAGCAGAAATAATTGAATTGAAGGAAGAGGTGAGGAAATTGAAAGAGGCAAATAAGAATTCATTCAAAGAAATGGTCACAAGTTTGATAAATCATAGGATGACCAAGGTTTTAGCAAGGGTAGATGAAACATGGAAATCATATTCAAGTTTGAGGACTACCCTTGACAAACATGAGCAAGATAAGGAAAGCCTCAAGACTATGAGAATAGTGTGGTTGCCAAGGACTGGAGAAGTAAGAGACCTTCACAGATGCCTAAGGTTTGATTAAGAGGCACCACCTAAGATAAAGCTGACACTTGATATGCTGCTGATACTTGAGGACATTATAGTTTTCCAATTAAAGCTAGATAAGGTATTGGGTTAGAAAAGACAATTTCTTGAAAAAATAGATAAGAAAATAATGCCAAGCATATTAGAAGAGGATGGATAGGTAAAGGGCCTTGACAAGTGGAAGGTTGAATTTAAGAGTAGTGTTGGCCAAATAATATCTACCTATTATACTGATGGAGATCTGAGCATGAATATTTTGAGCTCAACTTTAGACAAATTGCATGTGCTTTAAGTTGTTCTGTAAGGAGGCAAAGATTTTGATGGATGCAAGGTACACAAGGCACAATGAGAAAATATCAAAGTTGATTTCTTTTCAATGGCCATTAGAGAAGTCATATGCGACATGGATAGAGAAGTATGGATAGACATGATTGAAGTGAATGGCCAACTAATATCTTCTTCGCATTTATGTGACAAGGCTTCCTCAGTTAGTTGTGCTTCTCCCAAGAAATCATATTTTGTCTTTTCTCTATTGAATGTAATTAATGTCCCAACACCTATGAGCAGTGCTTTGTAATGTAAAGCTCATTTTAACTAACATAGGGTATTGAATGTTGAGTACCATCTTCTTGTGTCTATAAAAGAACTGATGGACTCACTTTGCATTGTTGTTGAAAGATTGGGATCTTGAAGAGTGAATTAAATACAAGTTTATCTGGTTGCCCTATCTATGGTGCTGTAAGTTTCTGTTTAATGTGTTGAATGTGTTTGTCATAAGCTACTTATCAATTTCAAGTTGAATTATATGAATAATGCTATAAGCATGTGTTTCTATTAACTGTCTCCATTGTTATCTGCAATCTTATTTTGAACTAAGTAGCCAAGGGTTGTCTAAGTTTTTGAATGCACATTTGTTGTATTGCATATTTGATTTCTTACTTCTATTTAAGGAACAAATTAAATGTTTTAAGTCAAATATGGAGAGGAATGTCTAATAACAGGGATATTTATAAGTAGAGTTAATAAAAATACTTAGTCTTGGGATTCATCTGTAAGGCAGATACAAAATCACCCCCTAAAATCTATGTGTTTGTTTGGCTTAAGGAAAATTATCTACATGTTGAAAGTTTGAATCCATGCCCTAAGATAGGCACTGATCAAAGGCTTGGATTAATTTTATGCACCAAACCCTAATCTGGCAACCAAATATATAAAAAACAAAATCAATTCAAAATATTAAACTTTAGGATTTTTGGAGTAGGATTTTAGGTTTTAGAGTCCTCTGATACACAACAATGAATTAATGTCCAAAGCTAGCCACTTTGCATATATCATATAGTTTTGGTCTACATAAAAATAGGATTTATCTACTTTTGTGTCAATACCTGGTTGAAGTCAAGGTTTATTATATAGGTATTGAATAAGGGAATGCCCCACAGGTCCTGTAGAACCTAAAGTGCAGAGGAGACAAAGAGTCAATCTCGTGTTTGTTGGCCACTAACCTAAGTATCCTATGGATAGAAGATTGCTACTTTTTAGGGAAATTTGGACCATCAGTTGGGAACACCAATAGGTTCAACCTTTGAAATTAAATAGAGAGTTACCTATTCTTCAACAGTTATTCTTCTTGTCAGAACTCTTTTGTTTTTGTCACCAATGATTTGATCCTCTGAGTGACTCTTTTGCACATACTTGGGGGTTATATGAACTCTTTCCAGAGCTTCTTCTTCCTCACTCTGAACTTCATTGTCTTTGAGTTCTTCAACTACTTCTGTATTAGTAGACTCATCTAACTCATATCCATCAGGCTCTAATTTCTAAATATCTTCATCTACCTTCACATTTACACTTTCAATAATCTTCCTCAACCTTTTGTTGTAGCACTAGTAGGCTTTCCTCTTAGTGGAGTACCCAAGGAATATGCCTTCATCACATCTATCATCAAACTTTCTCAACTCTTCATCTCTTTTGATATAGCATTTTCTTCCAAAAACATTGAAATACCTGACAATAGGATTTCTTCCTAACTACAGCTCATAAGGTGTCTTTGTTCCATTTGCTTTGACTTGCATTGTGTTCTGAGTGTAGACAATAGTATGAATTGCTTCTTTCCAATAAACTTCCAAAGGTCAGCTTCTTTAATCATTATTCTAGGAGCTTCCTGAATTGTTATATTCTTCATTTCAACTACTCCATTTTGTTGAGGAGTTCTAGGGGCAAACAATTGTCTCCTTATCCCATGTTCTTCACAAAAGACATTGAATTAATTTGAAATAAACTTACCACCTTTGTCAGATCTTAGACACTTGATTCTCAAATCCATTTCATTTTCAAATTTTTTTTTAAATGCCTTGAACTTGTCTTGGGATTCTAATTTTTCTTTAAGGAAAGTAACCCAAGTCATTCTTGAATAATCATCAATAAGGAGCATGAAATACCTATCACGTTGTAGACTTCTTGTTCTTGTAGGATAACACAGGTCTGTATGCACCAACTCCAATAGATTAGTAGAGGATTATTCCTTACTCTTGAAACTTATCTTTGTTTACTTCCCAAACTAACATTATTTAGAGATGGCATTAGAAGGCTTCACAAGCTTAGGCAGGTCTCTTACATCTTGGACTGATCTTATTCTCACCAAATTATCAAAGTTAATATGACACATTCTCCTATGCCATAACTAGCTTTCATTTGTCTGAGCCAACAAACAACAAATGTTAGTACCTTTCAAATGATAAACATTACCATGAGTCTTCTTACCAACAACAATTATAGTTCTGGAGCTTTTCCTTATCATACATCCATTACCCTTAAACATTAGATTGTATCCTTTCTCACACATTTGTCCAACACTTAGAAGATTGTGCTTTAAGCCTTTGACATAAAGAACATCATTTGTATTATGCTTTCCATCAAAAGTAATTGATCATTTTCCACAAATCTTACCAGCTGCAGCATCACCAAATCTAACTTGTCCTCCATCATACTTTTCTAATTTAACAAACTTACCCTTATCTCCTATCATGTGATTTGAATAGCTACTATCAATGATCCATCCATCTTCCTTTTCAGCATGAAATGCAGGCAACTCTTTTGGACTTCCTTTCTTCTCATAGCTTGCAAGGTTAACATAAATAGGTTCTTCTCTTAGGGCAATAAGCAAGCATTCACTAGCATTACCATCTTCAAAATCATGTTCATCATCAGTTACACCATCATCATCTCTAACATAGTAACTCTTTCTTACCATCTTACCTTTACTTTGATTGTTCTTGATCTTCAAAGCTCTATCAAGAAATCTTAAAGCATAGTGACTAATCTTACCACAACTGAAACATTTGAAAGGTAACTTACCTCTGAACTTTCCATTGCCTCTTTTCTTTCTGCTTGCAAATATTGCCTCAAGCTCATCAAAGTCTTCTTCATATGATTCCACAACATACTTATCTGATCTAGTAGTCTTTTCTTCCATGGCCTTAAAAGCAGTCTCAGTTTTCACAAGGGCATCATTAGTACCAAATTCTCTCATCTCAAAAGCAGTTAGTTTACCAAGCAATTGATCTTTTGAAAGCTTATCCATATCAAATAGTTCTTCAATGGTAGACGTCCCTTGTGACTATAAGATTTTGGAAGAGTTTTGAGTAACTTATCTACAATATCCTTATCATCTATCATTCCACCAAGACCCTTGATGCTGCTGACAACTTCATCAATCTTATGTATGTAACTTGTTATGTTCTCATCTTCAAACATCCACATTGTTTCATATCTAGTCTTCAAGTTCTACAACTTAGCCTTCTTGACAGCTTCATCACCATCATAAATGTTTTTCAATTTCACTCAGATCTCATGAGTAGTTTCCAGAGCCACAACTTTCACCATTTCAATGTTAGATAAAGCATTTAGTAGTGCATTTTTAGCATTGCCATTAGTCTCATAGGCCCTAATCTCAAGTGCAGCCTTTAGACCACCCTCAGGTATTTTGTATTCATCTTCAACTATTTTCTAGATATTAGAAAAAGATATCCCTAAAGGTATTGTATTCATCTTGAGATTAGGGCCTATGAATAATACATGAACAAAAGGAATAATACATGAAATGAGAACATGACTAAAAAACCATGTTTTTGCCAAAACTATCTCGAATGAGCAATTAGAGGAGATAGTTTTGGCAAAAACATGGTTTTTTAGTCATATTTTCATTTCATGTATTATTCCTTTTGTTCTTGAGATCATACTAAGTATATTCATGCTTTGGAGAGCTCTACACATTTTTTATTTTTCAAAGCATTTTTAAAATTTTAGTAGCTTCTAACTGCCCAAAAATACTTTAGTGGTTTAGTGGTTATAACTATGTTGTATTATTCCTTTCTCTTGACATGTCATCAACTTTATTGTAGTATGTGGCTTCTTTGACTAGTATGTCTACCTCTTTGTGGGAGATGTCTAGGGTGAGGCAATGGTAGAGGACTCCCCTCACCCATCTCCTTGATGTGAGGATTTAGATATTGACATATATTAGATGATTGTCCAAAGTCAGAAGAGAGGTCTTCCCATTTCTATCTCTGAATCTCACACTCAAATTAAGGATGTGCAGATTGAGAGGATGGGTCTAGCATTATGTAGTTCGTCAACCCTTCAATGTTTAGTTTGGTGTTTGTTCTATTTTGGTAGTGGGGTTGCAGTTGTGTTGTTTGACAATTATGTTCTTCAATTGTTTGCCTGGTTTGATGTTTGTATATAGTTGTGTTGTGGTTCTTCTATTTTATAATTTTCTCTTCTCTTCCTATGTGGTGTTGTTTGTAAAGGGTTGAGGCCCTTCAACCCCTTTATCATAATTAAAAACTCTATTGTATTATTGATCAAAATAATGAATCTATGATAATTTTGTCCTTCTTCATGATGAGTTAATAAAATGATCTTTATAGTTTAGTGAATGATTAATTTGTGGATCTATAGATGATTGTTATGTAAAGTCTAAGACAACAAAATAATTTCTTTATCTAGTAAAGGGCCTAGGTTGTGTATTTAGAAGAATTTCGTATTCTAAATTTTTGATGCAGGAGCATCCCAAGTTGAAAGGCAATCTTGAATCAACCAAAACAAATAGTTGTTCTTTTCTTTTTTGCATTTCAATCAGTACAGTCTCTAAATTGTGCACCGCATTTTACCGCATGATCATTTTACACCTCACGACACAAGGTCAAGACTCTACAAAGGCTCATATACATCATATCCATATTTCAAGATATTTTCAGTTGTCTATAGAAAGTTATTGATGTCAGAAGCTTCATCAAGATTCACTATTCAAAGCCTTCAGCATTTAATTCAGCATAACAAGTTTGTGGCACCTTCCCGTGACTTGCAGTACTTAATGGAACATCTCACAAGGCATTATCAGACTAGAGGCATCTTCAACTAGAATTGCAACATGATCCATCAACATTGGAAGCTTCACCATTGGAATTAGGTCGACCCACATGTTTCATGAAGCATTAAACTTTGAAAACCCTTAAGGCCAACATGGATCATTCCTTGAGCTAAGAACTGCTATATAATCATTCACTAGATGCATTAGGAGATAGTTAAGAAGTTGATAGTTAGTGGATAGATTGGAAAGTTAAGATTACAGGATAGCACTTCAAAGCTATATCTTTCTTGTAAGTTGTAATAAGTTGGAGGACAAGCCTATGAGTCAATTGTAGTCCACATATTGCTGGCATATGAAAGTTGTAATTGTTCATGATATTGAATCAATAAATTCTATTTGTTGTTCCATTCTTTGTGTTTTCCCATTGTATTTACTCTAACATTGCATGGTAGGATAGTCCTATCCTTGGATCCTCCATCCGTGACTGTACCAAGTGGTATCAAAGCTAAGTTTTTGAATCCTTTGGAACAGAAGGCATTCTGACAAATCTTAAGGTGACATATCACCGACCTGAGGCAACTTGCAAGTGTTTGTCAACAAAGTACCAATTGTGAGGTAGTTGTAACTTTGTAGTTAGATCACTGAATTGAGGCAATTGTACTAGATCCAATGAAGAGATGCCACCAAGGAGGATGTCTATTCTAACCAATGTTACCAGAAGAATGGAAGAAGTGTTAGTGTTGATGCTTAAATTTACAAGTCAAACACCAACATGGGAAATCTTAAGAATGTGAGACTTGAGTCTTAAGACAACCTCCAGATTTTAAAGAAGTTGGTTCTTCTCTATAGGGTTTGTTGTAAAGGGAAGAAAAAAAAGATTACAAATAAAACCCTTAAGACTAAAAATTCTAAGGCAGTGAGCCAAGAGAATATATTGTGATTCAAAACTGGAACACAGTGATCAAACCCTTAAAAAATTTACTGCCAAATTAAAGAGCATAGCACATGATTAATAGTAATAGAGAATATATCATATATTTATCAAAGGCTCAATACAAAAAATTGCAAAAAAGATTCAGAAAACACCATAACATGCACATAACACTACTCTCTCTTCATTGATGGTCAGGAGAATAAAGTACATGAGGCAAAAATGCACAAATTACAATATTCAATCCCTCCTGAGAGGTATTTATTAAGGAAAATGATATTTTCTAGTCCAACAACAAAAATAACTCAAAAATCTCTTTCTGCATTTGAATCCCATTCTTTGTAACATACTCCATTATTTATAAGATGAAATGAGGCTCCAATACTCTTGTGACCATTTGGATCCCAGGTACCTGCTACCAGCATCTCCAGTTAACTGAGGATTCAGTTATCGGCCCATGCACTGCAATCTCTGAATCCTGAGATGCCATTCTTTTCCTTCCGTTGCAACCAACTCTGTGAGTCTTTAAAAATGATAGATTCTCTTGCCTTTCACTGAGTTGCCTTGACCAATGGCATGAAAGATACGCCTTTAAACATAGAGTCTAACTGCCTATGTTGTTAGGATAGATGGTGCCACTCGCAACTCTCAAAAGGACTCAAAAGATAATACGTGGTGGCCTCATGCTCCTCGAGTAGAAACTATTCAAAAGGGCTCTTCAAATGAGCATGGCAATGACATGTGGGACTCTTAGTAGTGTTTCTACTCAATAAAAGAGACTTCTAATCTTCCTGACATGTGGCAAGCTCTGTGGCATTTTGTTTAGACACATGGCAGGTCGGTACTTCTTCCTTAAAACTTTTTCAAAGTTTCCCTTCAGATGCCCATGGCTGTGACAAGTGGCATCTCCCATACTCTTCATACCTTTTAAAACCTTGGGCACCACTAGTACATATGAGAAACTCTGCAACATTTAAGGACTTATAAAAAAGACCCAACAGATGACACATGACAAGCCCGCACTCATTTAACAAGAATTGACAAAATATTTCCTACAAAGGCCCGCCGTTGTGACATGTGGTAGCTTTTACAGAGACTCAAAAGCTTATAAAGGAAACATAGAACAACACGTAGGTGCCAACACTTGGTGCTATTCATATAAATTCATTCCTTGTAAAAAGATGATAAAAAATGGGGCCCGAACACTGACACGTGGCTCCCTTCATGACTTCTTCATATGCCATTGATAAAACATAGTAGAGACACTTGGTATGCCCTGAGACTCTGTCAAAAGACTCTTAATACTTTCCTTTAGACTCTATGCTGCCGATAGACTATGCCACATGGAGCCTTGGCCCTCCTTTAGAGAATCTCTTCACCACTAACTCTTCAAATGAGCACCACTGTGCCACTTGTATTTACTCTGACTCTTCATACATATACAAAATGTAGAGTTTTTACTCTACAATTCTTGGCGACTCACAAGGGACTCTGTGCCTGCATAGAGAGAACCCATAATCTTTTGTAAAAAGAAACAAAACCAAAATTGAAACACAAAAAAAAAGTCTCAGAGTTTCTATAATATGGGCTGATAATCAGACCACCCTACATCAATTAGGCAACTCCTCTTCTAAAGAGCTTGGAAAGCAAGATCCAGCTCAATTATCTCTCTGTGAGAAAATGTCTACAAACTTTGCACAATAGCACACAATTGAAACTCCAATTGAGCCATGGGGAGCAGAATTGATTCTACCTCCATCACACTAGATGACTCACTTAGACTCTAAAAAACTATCTGATCATTCTACTTCAAAAGTAGTAGAGCTTTAATCTAGCCTATCATCAAGACCATGTTATTATCAGGGAATGGTGAGGGGAGTCCTAATTGGACCAGATTCATAATGTGTCCCTTCATAGCTTTGACTCCTTCTTTCCATACATTCAATAAAGCCTTACACTTTGTAACAGCTTTCTTGCAACTGAGGATTTCATTCACCTTTTTCACTACTATCATTCTGTCATTTATCCATGCTCCTGTAAGGTCTCATTAGGAGCATCATAAAACTTCTAGAGTAAGAGCTGAGAATCTAAAACCTTTATAGAAACTAAAGACAAAATTGCCTCAACAGAAGACTCCACCCTCTCAAACAACTGTTGGGCATTCAGGAGGAACTTAAGGGTAGGTGTCAACTGTGATACATCCCTAGAGATTCTTTACCAAGATGACACATACAGCTCCTTAACCATTGTTAGAACTCCAACATTCTAAGGTTGTTGGTTGAGTTCTAGAGTCAATTATTTTAGTTTTTCTTGTTCTGGTAGAAACTGGGTCTGTAAAACACTGACCTGATCCTTTTCACCCTTAAGACCTTGCTAAAGATGAGACACTTCCTGAGTCTGGTTACCACATTTTTTCTCTAATAGAGCCTTCTCCTATTCCAATACACTCATAGCAACTTTGGTTTGTGCCAATTCAGACTGCATCTCGATTACCTTTATCTGTGATACGTGATGCACCTCTTGGGACATAGTAGCCTTGACTTTCTTATTCAATGTATCAATCTCAAGATTCTTAGCCTGGATATTTGTAGAGAGGCCATCTATTGTGGATTTAGTCTTAACCAAATCTGCCTCCACCTTTTGTAGTTTCCTACTGACCTTAAGATAGTCTGTAGTCACTATTGTTGAAGTCTTAGTCATTAATTCCACCTTATCCTGTGGTCTGAACTGAGTCAAATCCATAGCCACGACATTCATTGTGTAGTCTTCTAGCTTCATTTGCTCAAGGGGCTTCACTACATTAGGATTCATGTGGGCTATAGTCAAGGACTGTTGGGCAGGATCAAACAAGGATCTCATTTGGGGAGTAGCAGGGGTTTTTCCTTCTCTAATCCTTTTCTTCTCCCTCCTTGACTCTCTTGCCTTCTTGGCATCTTCTGATTGGCTTTGAAAAGTGGGTGGAGAGGCTATTAAGCCACCAGCTGGTGTAGTCATAGTAGGAGGGTTCACATAATGAACTATCCAGGCAGTGCAGCAAGAGTAAATACAACAAAAACAACTCAAAGATAAGAAACAAACATAGATTTAGTCATTCAATATATGATAGAATTCAAATACAATATGGCCGGCATCATGCGGGTTTACAAGTAGGGCTCCAAGGCCTGAATATCAGAATATGCGCAAGATATAGCTTTGAAGTCCCCTCGCAAAAGAGCCAACTATCTATCTTCTAAATCATGAGAATTATGCTAGCCAACTAACTGCCTTTCCTAAGGATCTATTACATCAATATGTATCATCTCTGGTACAAAAGATTCCTCCGCATCAGCCAAGGAAGGTCACAAACTCCAATGAAGAGTAGTAACATGTGTACACAGATAGGTTAGACCCAATCATGTAGAACACCTCTACAAATGAATGGAATGATGTGTGGATCTCAGGGAAGGTCGGCCACAAACCAAATATCATTGAATGATATGTCGTTAAGCTCCACAAGTCAAGGAATGCTCTGCAAGTCTTCTCCTTTAGGTCATTATCAGAGATTGTCAAGATGCTCTATTTTGAGAAAACAATTAATCTTCTGATAGTGATATCTTTCTGGTACTCAATACAAATGCTCTAAATTCTAAATATGATGTAGATGAATGAATCTAGATGTTAAGTCTAGCTTCACAAGATGTGCAATGCAACTACGACAAAATGCGGACCAAAATACAGAAACTACTACTGACCGAACTACCTAAAATGAACTGGAAAATGAAAGGAAACAAATTGAACTATAGACAACTAAAATGTAAATGTTTTTGGTTGATGCAATATTGCTCTTGAATCAGGGATGCTCCTACATCAAACATTTGGGGTTATTGAAAAAGTGAGTCCCTCACTTTGCTGGGGCTAGGGGAGAACTAAGACGTCCACCTCAGCCTAAGAAATCCATGCTAAATCTTCTTTCAATCTGCCTTTCCACTTCACAATATATTCTTTGTATTGTCTTCCTCTAGTGCTACGTCCAACTCTACTATCCAAAATGTCTTCAATCTGCTTAGGTGCTTGTTTTGGTAACTTCTTCTTCAAGTCTTCTTCCATGCAGTCACTAGAATCTACTTCATGATACTGATAAAGGTCTGCAATGTTGAAAATAGGTGATATGCCCAATTTCTCTGGTAACTCTACCTCATATGTATTTCCTGAATCAAATTTTTTGAGTATCTTACAAGGTCCAAACTTCTTCATCTTCAACTTGTCATAAGTTCCAAATAGAAATCTCTCTTTTCTCAAGTATACCATTACTTCATCTCCCACTTCAAATTCCTTGTCTTCTCTTACTAGAAATCTCTCTTTTCTCAAGTATACCATTACTTCATCTCCCACTTCAAATTCCTTATGTCTTCTCTTCTCATCTACCTTCTACTTATACTTACTGTTCATATCCTCCAAATGCTTTTTCACCTAATTATGCACTATTTTCATGTGATCTGCAAATTTCTCTACTTCTGTACTTCACTTTTCCTCCATACCAATGTCTCTCAATTCGATAACTCCTCTAGGATTTACTCTGGTAACAATCTCAAAAGGTGTTCTTCTGGTACTCCTATTTACTGAATTATTGTATGCACACTCTGCCTATGAAAAAATCAAATCCCAACTTCCTGTCTTCTCTCCAACCAAACATCTTAACAAGTTTCCCAAACTCCTATTCACTACCTCTATGTGTCCATCAGTCTATGGATGAAATGCTAAACTAAAATTTAAATTGGTTTTCATCTTCTTCCAAAGTGTCTTCCAAAAGTATCCAACAAACTTTGTGTCTCTGTCTGAAACTATACTCTTAGGTAATCCATGTAATCTCACAATCTCCTTGAAAAATAGGTCTGCTACATGCATTGCATTAGTTGTCTTCTTACAAGGTATGAAATGAGCCATCTTTGAAAATCTATCAACCACTACAAATATTGAATCATGTCTTCTCTATGTCTTCGGCAATCCCATCAGAAAATCCATACTTATGTCTTCCCAAGGTCTCTCCGATACTATCAAAGGTTTATACAATCCAGTATTCTAACTACTCCCTTTTTCAACTTGATAAACTCTACAACTCTGCACAAATCTCCTAACATCCTTATGTATCTAAGGCCAAAATTAGTTTTCACTTACCAAAGCCATTGTCTTATCAATGCCAAAATGTCCTGCCAATCCACCATTGTGTTTCTCCTTGATCAAATTATCCCTCATTGAACTTCTAGGTATGCATAACTGATTTCCTCTTAACAACATATCTTCCTAAATAAAATAATCCAGCCACCTACTCCTATCTACCACAACAGGTTCCTTACATGCTTTCCAAGGTTCTGCAAAATCAATGTCTCCCTTATACATGTTATTCAATTCATCAAAACCCAACACTTCCACTCTCATTTCTGTCAACAAGTTTCTTCTTCTACTCAAAGCATCAGCAACTTTGTTTGATTTTCCACTCCTATGCTTCAACACAAAAGTCTAACTCTGCATGAACTCTACCCATCTCATATGTCTCTGATTCAACTTACCTTGACTGTTCAAGTACTGCAAAGCTTGATGATCTGTATATAGTACAAACTCCTTAGGCAACAAGTAATTTCTCCACTTCTTCAAGGCTTGAATTATGGCATAGAACTCTTGATCATAAACTGAATATCTTCTCCTTGCATCATTCAACTTCTCACTAAAATATGCTATAGGTCTACCTTCTTGACTAAGTACTGCTCCAATCACATTTCCACTTGCTTCACAATCAACTTGGAATGCCTTATTGAAATTTGGTAATGCCAAAATAGGCTTCTCTATCACTTTCTGCTTTAACAATTCAAAACTTTTATCTACTCCAGATGTCCACTTAAAGTCTTTCCTGTCACCTCTCATTGTCTCTGTCATAGGGTTACATACTGAACTGAAATTTCTAATGAACTTCTGGTAGAAACTAGCCAATACATGAAATGATCTAACCTCTCCAATGCTCTCCGGTGTAGGCCACTCAACAATTGCTCTTACTTTCTCAAGGTCCATCTTTAATCCTTCCGTAGAAATCACATATCCCAAATATACCAATTCTTCCTTCATGAAACTACATTTCTTGATGTTTATCAACAATTTCTCTTCTCTCAACCTCTACAAAACTTGTCTAATATGCCACAAATGTTCCTCTTTTGACTTACTAAAAATTAGAATGTCATCTAAGTATACAATCACAAACTTACCCAAGAATTTCTTTAAGACTTGGTTCATCAGTCTCATGAAAGTACTTAGTGCATTTGTCAATCCAAAAGGCATCACTAAGCACTCATATAATCCTTCATTTGTATTAAAAGTAGTCTTCCATTCATCTCCTTCTTTGATTCTGATATGATGGTATCCACTCTTCAAGTCTATCTTTGTGAAATATCTTGCTCCACTCAAACAATCCATGATATCATCCATCCTAGGTAAAGGAAATCTACACTTAACTGTGATCTTGTTTATTACTCTCAATTCAGTACACATTCTCCATTCTCCATCTTTCTTAGGTGTTAATACTGCAGGTACTGTACAAGGACTCAAACTTTCTCTGATCAAACCTTTCCTCAGCAACTCCTGTATTTGTCTATTCAATTCTTCATTCTCTATTGGTGTCATTCTGTGTGCTGCTTTGTTAGGCAAACTTGCTCTCGGTATAAGATCCATGTGATGACTTATACTCCTTATAGGTGGTAATACTTTAGGTACATTATTTGATATGGTCTTCATACTCTATCAGCAACTTTGTTATCTCCTCTGATTGTTCTCTTCTAGTCTCTTTCTTCAATGTTTCAGGTTTCTTAGGAATCAATGCATAACACATATTCTCATGTCTGAAACCATCTAGAAATTTTCTTCCATTTACCAAATAGATTCTAGCATTCCCACATACTTTACTCTTAGGATCTTCTAAAGGAATCAAAGTAATTCTCTTTCCATTTTCTGTTATAGTGTATCTATTCTTCCTCCCATCATGTATAGCTTTTCTATCATGCTACCAAGGTCTACCCAACAAGATATGACAAACATCCATAGGCATAATATCACACAAGACTTCATCATGACAAGATCCAATATGAAATTTCACCAAACATTGTTCACTCACTAGTACCTTATGATCATCCTGAATCCATGCTATTTGATAGGGCTTAGGGTGTTTCAATCTTTCCAACTTCAACTTAGTCACCATCTCCTCTGAAATTAGGTTATCTAAACTACCACTATCAATCACAACTTTACAACACTTACCTCCTGATTTGCATCTTGTCCTGAACAAACTTTTCCTCTGTGGTGGTTCCTCATTTGTTTCTACTTGAAATAATGCTCTCCTCATCACCAATGATTCTCCTTTCTCTGGCTTATCAACTGAACTTAGTGATCCAACAGGTTCTTCAACATAGGCTACTCTTCCACTATTCTCCATCTTCTTACTTGTACTACCCTGATTACATTCAAATGCTCTATGTCCTTCACCTCCACACTTGGAACAAGTACCTTTGAATGTTCTCTTATCAAATCCTCTTCCCTCTCTTATGTTTCCTTCATTCCAGTGTGCACTAGGGTTTCCTCTTCGGTAAAAATGTATGTCATCTCTCTGGTAAACATTATTATCTCTGTCATCCTTCCTGAATGTACTGTCAAACTTGTTCTGCTCTGAATGTGATCTATCTCTTCTAGAAAATATTCTACCTCTCTGAAATTTACCTCCTCTACCTTTTTGTCTTGGATCATGTCTTTTATTCATCTTCTCTTCAACTTTTACGGCAAACTGATATGCTTCTTCCAAAGATGTCATCCTTACCAAACTCAGTTCTTCTTGAATGTTCAATCTCAGTCCATTGATGTATCTAGCTACTTTCTCCTTGCTTGCTTTACTATGTCATGTCCTTATAATCATCTTATGAAATTCCTCAGTATACTCCTTCACAGACTTCTCCTTCTGTCTTAGGTTTTGCCATCTTTTCAACAGCTCCAACTCATAGTCAGCAGGTATGAATTGATTCTTCAATTTTGTCACCATTCTATCCCACTTTGTAATCTTTTCTTTTCCTATTCTATTTCTTTCCAACTAAACTTCTTTCCACCATATAGCATCATGTCCTTTCAATTTTGTCTTTGCAAATTTCACCTTCTCTGAATCTTGAATCTCTTCATATTCAAAGTATTCTTCCATGTCATTTATCCAGTCAATCAATTCTTCAAGGTTCAAATTACCAGTATAATTCAGCACATCAACTCTAGGTCTTTTTTCAATCTTCAAAATAGCTCACAACATCTTTATTTGATTTGATTCTTCTTCTTCATCACTTCCTATGGTTTTTCCAATTTGTTCAATAGATTAAAATTCTTCATCATCATCACTTTCAACATTCGGTCTTGGTGACAATCCTCTTCGTCTATCTTCTTCAACAACATCCAAATGAATTTGCATTGTTTTCATAATCTCCATCATCTCATCCATTCTACTATCCACTGTTCCAATAGAAACAACTCTCCTCGGCAGCATTCTTCCTAGCATCAAGTGCAAACTGCCTCAAGTTCAGTGATCGAGCTACAAGGTGACAACTACCTCACAATCAGTGATTGACCTTGCGACACAAGTAACCTACCTCAATTCAGCGATCTATCCATAGCAAGATCTTACAAAATTCCTTCTCCAACTTTGCTCAACTCGCTCCCAAAGATTCAAACTTTTTCTCTGATACCACTTGGAGAAGTCATGATAGGAGGGTTCACAAAATGAACTGTCCAGGCCATGCAGCAAGAGTAAACACAATGAAAACAACTCAAAGATATGAAACAAACATAGATTCAGTCATTCAAAATATGATAGAATTCAAATACAATATGGTCGGCATCATGCATGCTTACAAGTAGGGCTCTGAGGCCTAAATATTAGAATATGCGCAAGATATAGTTTTGAAGTCCCCTCACGAAAGAGCCAACTATCTATCTTCTAAATCATGAGAACTATGCTAGCCAACTAACTACCTTTCCTATGGATCTATTACATCAATATGTATCATCTCTAGTACAAAAGACTCCTTCGCGTCAGCCAAGGAAGGTCACAAACTCCAATGAAGAGTTGTAACGTGTGTACACAAATACGTTAGACCTAATCATGTAGAACACCTCTGCAAATGAATGGAATGATGTGTGGATCTCAAGGAAGGTCAGCCATGAACCAAAGATCATTGAATGATATGTCGTTAAGCTCCACAAGTTGAGGAATGCTCTGCAAGTCTTCTCCTTTAGCTGATTATCAGAGATTGTCAAGATGCTCTATTCTAAGAAAACAATCAATCTTCTGATAGTGATATCTTTCTGGTACTTAATCCAAATGCTCTGAATTCTGAATATGATGTAGATGAATGGATCTATATGTTAATTCTAGCTCTGTAAGATGTGAAATGCAACTACGGAAGAATGCAGACCAAAATACAGAAACTGCCACTGACTGAACTAGAAAATGAAAGGAAACAAACTGAATTGCAAACAACTAAAATGCAAATGTTTTTGGTTGATGCAAGATTTTTCTCCAACCAAGGATGCTCCTGCATCACCATCAAATGGGAAGCCTTGGGGTACGCCATAGGGTATGGTAGTCATTGTTTGTTGGCTTGGGTCTTGTGGCTATGTGGCTCTTCTAGGTATTGATGGAGAAAAGAATGGTAAACTGAAAGTTTGGGGAACTAATAGAGATGTCAAACTAGGAGGAGGTGAGAAATATTGCAAAGGCACAACATTTATGATAGGAGATGTAGACACTTGAAACAAATGCGTGGCTAACCCCAAAGATGAATTGGAATGAGGATAAGGAGTAGGTAAAGATGTACTTACTTGTGGGGTTGCTATGGTGGCAGGGATCTATCTTTATGGAACCTCTTCTAATTCTTCCTCTTCCTCCTTCTACAAAACCAATTTGAACTTCCTCTTCAAAATTCTAACTGTTGGGTCCCTAGTTGCCTCCTCTGTCATTGCTTGTTGTATTGAAATGAGTGATTCATGTGAAATTGAGGCTCTAGGGTCCCCAGATGCTGAAGCTATTTGGACCTTGTGAGCCAGCTGTTGTGTTGCCTTTTGTTGCTCAATAACACTAAGATATTGTGGCCATGTAGTCAACTTAGGTTCTTGCTTAGACATTTCTTCTTTTGACTATTCATGCTCTAGGATGTTGCTTGTATCTGGGCTTGAGACTGGAGTCATATGATCATTGTCCCACAACTTCTCCCATTTTTTATCTGACTCAACCTGCCTGAATGTCTTCTCAGGATGGGCAATCTCTTGTCTATATTTCCAGTATGTTGAGATCTTATCATTACTCCAGTCCTTTTTCAGGGTCTGCCTCAAACCATGAGTCATCTTTATTTTTGGATCATAATCTCTGATAGGAGCATAGAATGTCTCCAATGGTTTAGGGCCTTCACCAAGAATATCACTTAGTTCCATATAGACATCTGGGGTATCATCCTTTGGTGATCTCCTATGTTCCCAGAATGGTCGGCTTTCATGGATGAAGGTAGCATGGACCTTATTGTTTATGAGCCAGGAAGCCAGAAAGTTGTCAGGATCGTATTTCCACTAATCTTGCATCATGACTAGCCCATAGTTTTCCATCTTATTTTGTAACAAAGGCTTTGTCTCTCTTCTCATGACTTTTATTCCACCCTTATTCCAAGGGGTATCATAGAACTTATTTTTCTTCTTTTTGTTTCCAAAATGATTATCAATTATTGACAATTGGCGGGCCAAGACTCTGGAAGTTAGGACCTTTGGGAGCAAAAAAGGTTCACTTGCAAAACCATGGACTCTTATCATTATAAAATGGGCTCCATAAAAATAGTCATAAGGAATTGGGGAATTTGTGATGAGGCCTCTCACCGTATTGGTCATTGTATTTGTAATCTCCTCATTATCCAATTGCTCATATATTGGGGCACAAAACACTCCCCAAATTCATATGGGTCAGAGGTTTTAGACAATACATGAGTCCATGTAAACACATAAATAGTCTTTCTATCATCCACCTCTAAATCATACATATACTTCTAGAATAACTGGTAGTTTTGGTACAGAATCAAATGGAAGAGGTATGATGAATACCTAAAAGTTTGCATGTGTTTGAAGTTAGCCAATTAATCATAGAGGGCGTGGGTGATAGTAAAATCAAACTTATACTCTTGAGCCCTTGTGACCTTTTTGAGGCAAAAAATAGCCCCAACTTGCCAATCATGCACTTTCATGTCTTCATCTTGGCCAAAGATAAAGGCCAACATTAAACAAGCATCCTACACGTTTGTGGTTAGTAAATTCCAAGCTAGGGGCAGTGTTGGCATTTGAGTACTATCTTCATCAATATATAGCTCCTAATTTAAGAAAAATTGCTTGTCATACATATTCTGCCAAATATTCTACATCTTAGCCACATCGTAAAAACTGGCATCCTGATCATATATTATACCTAGCATATCACAAATTGCCTTTGGAGTAATATGAAGCATAATGTTATGCATCTAAATAGTTGCAGTTGGGTCATCAAAGTAAATTGCACACAAGTGAACCAACTCTGGATAGGATTGGATGAATGGAACCATGAATTATGCTAGACCAGAAGTCCAAATTCTCATACCAAAAGTTTCAAACTTACCCTGCTTTGCCTAGATAAGGAATCTTGCATGTGCCCCCTCTCTCAGGTTCTTTAGATTCTTCAAAATTCTGGGGTCAAATACTCCTTCTGCATAGTTGAACACCTGGGAGGAATCTACAACCTTACTCTTTTCAAGAACTCTGGTCTATGGCAGGCTAACCCTAGGTTGCACCTTAGCTGAGGCATATGGTTTACTCTTTTTCCATTTTTTGGGCAAATCAAAAAGACATGCTTGCTCACCACCCCTTGAAGATTGGCCTTCTTCCACCATTTCTACAACTTCAACCTAAGCTCAACTCTTGCACTACTATTTTGAAAACTCAAGCTCTCTCAGAAGGAGTTCTATGACAATCGATATGATAATGAAGGTTCGAGGTATACTTTTGAAACATTGACTTTAATGGGAATTAATGTTGCACATTAATGAGACCATCATTTTTCATTAAATGAGTCTAAGAAAATGCACCAAAATGGTAGTTATTAGATCCTCTAGATCATAAAGTGACTCTTGCACTAACTCATCATAAATGTGGCAATCTCTTGAAAATGATTGGCCCTCATCCTAGACTTACGAGTCTTTACTAATGGTTCTACTGAAAAGACACTTAAGAGTTTGATGAGATGTGGACACGTGTTTGAAGAAAACTTATTTGAAAAAGTGGGAAAAACAAACTTAAAAGGAAATAAAACGTAAGGAAACTATGCTAACTATGATATAGGGGCAACATTAGTTTCTATGTGTTCAAGTGTTTGAGAAAGATCCCATTGACAGGAATTTCCAAGGGTTCTCCTCCCATAGTCTCTAATTCATATGCATTGCGATCTTATAGGGACATGTCCATAATGAATCAAATTTTCCATGACATCCTAGTTTTGAGGCTCTCTCGTCCCACTTTAAGACCTAAGAACCAACCTCAAAATCTGGCTCTAAAGTCTTTTGATCAAACCAATTTTTCACAGTTTGTTGATGATTCATCAGAGACTCATAGGTTAGTTCTCTCTTCTCTTGCAATTCCAATAGTTCCGTAAGCCTCACATGCATTGGGTCATTTTCTTTAATTTCCATTTGCTTGATTAACTGTAAGGTGGGAATCTCTATTGACAATGGCATCACTGCACTTTTCCCATACACAAGTTCATAAGGAGACACTTTAATCACTTGTTTTGGTGTTATTCTGTCAGCCCATAATTCTGCATTGAGGTGTTTGTGCCATTTCATTTGATAATTTGTTCCCATTCTTTTTATGAGCCTGATCAGATTCTTATTTGTTGACTCTGCTAGACCATTCCCTTGTGGATAATAATTATATGAAGTCTTCAAATAGATGCCATTTTTTAAAGCAAATTTAGATAATCTTGATCCTAGGAATGCCTTAGCATTATCAGATATAATAGTGTGAGGGGTCCAAAATGAGTAACTATCCAATCAATAAAATCTATAATAACCTTTTCAATGGCTTATTTCAACGGGACAGCTTCGCTCCACCTAGTAAAATAAACTGTTGCTGTAAGGATCCACTTTTGTCTTGAGCTTGAAACTAGATTAATCATTCCTATGAAATCCAACCCCCATTGAGAAAAAGGTTCTTCCACAACTATTGGATTCAAAGGTAGAGCTGCATTTTTTCTTATACCAACATAGAACTGGTAGGCTTGACATTCCTTAACCATTTTATGGCAATCAGAAAATATTGAAGGCCAATAGTATCCTGCTTGAGTAATTTTAATGACAATAGTCTTCATAGAAAAATGTCCCCCTGATGTCCCATGATGCAATTCATGCAATATCCTTTGAGCCTCATCTTTTTTCACACACCTGAGTAGGATTCCATCAAAATTATTTCTAAAAAAGACATGATTAATCAAGATGAAATTAGATCCTTGTTGTCTATAGTATCTTTTCTTTTCAGGGAAAAGTGTCTTAGGGAGTCGACCGGTTTGCATTAATTGTATCCTGTCACTAACCCAAGAGTCTAGATCATTTTATTGTACTTTTAGTATGATTTCTTCATCTTCCTTCTCTATTGACACTTCTTAGTCTTGAGCAATTTATTGGCAGAGTCCTCTTCCTCTTACCAATTTAGTGGGCTTTACATCTACATCATACTCTAGAATCTTAGTTAGCCAATTGGCTCTTTTCTCTGTGATTTCACCTTCCATAATGTATTCTTTGACACTTGAATGAGCTACCAATATCAAAATCTTATTTCCTATCACTAAGTGTCTAAATTGTTTCAGTCCTTTAACTATGGCATATGCTTGTTTTTCAACAAAATTATATCTGGATTCATATTCTTGCAATATTCTAGAAAAGAAAGCAATAGGATGTTCTCCTTCTTCTTCTTGATCTTTTTGGGTTAAGACAGTTGCTATACTATATTCTCCCCCATATACATACATTATGAAGTCTTTAGAAAAGTCTAGATTATGTAGTACTGGGGCAGTTGAGATTGCCTTCTTTATATTTTCAAAAGCTTGTCTACCTTCTATTGTCCACTTGAAATTTAGATCCTTCTTCAATATCAGAGTGATAGGTCTGATTAATCCTGTAAAATCAGATATAAATCTACTAACGAAGTTCATCTTCCCCAAAAAGGATTTCACTACCTTCTTGTTGATAGGTAAAGATAAATCCATTAATTCCTTAACTTGATTAGGGTCAATAGAGATTCCATCTTTTGAAACTATGTGTCCTAGTAACTTTCCTTGAGGTACTCCAAACACACACTTCTTGGGGTTCAGAGCAATCCCAAACTCTTGACACCTTTGGAAGATAGCTTCTAAATGGTCAAAGTGATCCTTAGAATTCATCATGAACACAACTAGATCATCTAAATAGATCAGGATGATCTTATTTATCAGCCCCTTAAATTCTATATCCATAGCATGTTGAAGTTGCCCCAACATTTGAAAGTCCAAAAGGCATCTTTGCATATGCAAAGGTTTCCCACTTGGTGGTGAAAGTGGTCTTGTATTGGTCCTCCATGGCCACCCAAATTTGATTGTAACCTGAAAAACCATCCAACAGGGAAAACCTTTATGAACCAGGTACAATTTACAAAATTTGTTCTGTTGAAGGGAGTGGGTAATAATCTTTCAATGAGCCTTTGTTTAGGTCTCTGAAATCAACACAGAGTCTAATTTCCCCATTCTTCTTCCTTACTGGTACCGAGTTTACACCCAAGTTGAGTGTTTAATTGGAAAGATTATTTTAGATTCTAATAGCTTCTAGAGCTCTTCAACAATGAGTGACTCAATCCTAGGGTTCAATGGTCTTTGTTTCTGATGTATGGGCTTTGACCCTTCCATGAGTTCAATAGTATGTTGGACTATGTCTCTATTGTAACCATGAAGGTCTTCATAAGTCCATGCGATTACCTTGTCATATTTTTTACACAAAGACATCGGGCTATCTTTTTCCTCTTGGGTGGTAACATTGCCTACTTTTAGCTTCCTTCATTCACCAACTTCGATCTCTGAATAATCATCTCTATTCGCTACAAACTTCCTTTTGTCTAAACTTACATCATTAGGGTCAAAAAGATTCTCCAATGTTCATTAACCCTCTTGGAAGCTTGTTTGATTTCAATTGCATTATTTGGTTGTTGTATGCCTCTTCAATTTTCGGTTCTAATTGATCTGCAAATTCCCCAGACTGCTATAAAAATAAGAGAATCTAATGGTCATCCTCAAAAACCTACCAATTATCTCCATTATCAAGAATAGCAGGGTGGATAATAACCTTGACTATTTCTTCATTGACCAACAGATCTTTAGTTGGGTCAAACTGAGAACCAATCTGGGTCATTCTATCTACTTCATATTATGGGACCTTGGTATGACTTTTATGTTGAAGGCATCAAAACCTTTGATCATATCCCATATTCAGTGGTGATATGATCTCATTCTCACATTCTTTACCACGACCTTTTCTCTAATCTACTTTACTACCAACTCTGAGTCACCTAGAACTTTCAAATTCTTTACACCTTTCCTTTTTGCAAGACTCAAACCGTGCACTAGAGATTCATACTCAGCTTCATTATTTGTGCATGTAAAATGGAAGCACAGGGCTCTGAGGATCTTCTCTCCTTTTGGTGAGGTAAGGCAGATGCCTACTCTAGCACCATTCTTACTTCTAGCTCTATCAAATTTTAGGGTCCAAATCTTAGAGTCTTCATCAGAATCTTCCTCTTTCATATTTTCTTTCTCCATTATCTCAGGTATCTCTTGATCTTCATCAAAGATGACATAGGTTCCCAAGCCAGTAGAGTCATAATTTCCATATGGGTCACTTTGAATCATAGATATCATTTGATTCTCTTCTTCTTCTCTTTCATCATGTTCGGTCCATTCTCTTGTTTCCTCCATATTTAGACTCTTTCTTCTCTATTGATCATAGCATGGGATTCTTCAAACTTTGATGTTGGTTCCTTAGTAATATACTCCTTAGACAAAGGTTCAAATAGGACCTTCATCTTTGTACCATATTTAGTCCTTAAGATTAAATGTGACCAGTCTAATGACATATACCCTCCAATTTTGGAAGTGAAATCTCTAGATAGACATAAACTAAAGACAGGGTGAATATCAATGATTACTACATCTTGCAAGACAATTATGTTTGGGAAAGTATACAACTGCAATGGGAGCTTCTTGATAATGCCTATGGTCTAGACTAACTTTCCATCTAACTACATGACTCCTTTGGCTAGTGGCTCATACTTTATCTTCAAGGCATCTGCTATTTTCTTGCGCATGACTGTGGTGCTAGCACCCGAACCTATCATGGAATTATGTAACAAATTCTTCCCTACTATTAGGGTCAAGTAAAAAGGATTTGTCTATCTTACTCACCTCTTCCTTGGTATTCACCAGAGCGGATGTTCCTTGAGATTGGGCTTCCTTGAAATGAACTTTTCTTTTATCAACTTCTCCTTCTTTAGTGTTGGTAGCTTTAGGCTCCTCTTAAGATTGTAGAGATTCTTGTAACAACAATTTTTGTTTGAGAATGTCTAACATATCCCATAGGGATAAATTGGCAAGAACCTTCTTCAACTATTCGACCACATTCATGGGTCCTAATGATTGTGCCTTATGGTAGTAGGGATACCTTTTCTCCACCACTGAATTAGAGACTCCTTGATTCTAAGTTGTCATTGACACTTCTTGTCTTGGTATAGGTATATAGGGGACTTGAACTAAGGGCCCCTTAGTTACCTTAATAGGATTGACCTCAGGCAAATCCACCATTATCCTCTTCAACCAAGTTTAATAGTCTAACTGCACTAGAGGCTTCTTGGAGGTAGATGCTTCATTTATAAACACTAATTCTTCCTCCTTAATCATCAAGAATAGTGCATGTTCTGGGGCTATTTCTCCTTCCTACCCAATAAACATCCCCTGCATTTGCGCTACTATTACTACATTTTGAACATGAGGTGATTGGTATGGGAAAGATTCAGAAGATGAGGTAGCCTAGCCTTCTATTCTTCTTTGCTTTGCCACCTTCTGCTGCAAATTACCTCTAGGGCAGTCTTTGAGCATATGTGCATTATTGTAGGCAAAGTACCATGCATTTACCTCCTTAGCCATATTATTTTGTCTAGGAACCATTTCCCTCCTCGAGTTAGCTAGGACAGTTTGTAATGGTGTAGGTACAAGGACAAGCTGATTAGATGATTGTTGGTAGTTTGGTCTCTGTGGCCCTTGGTACTGATTTGACTGATATGGGGGCCTTGTTGCAAATATGTGTCTATGATGTGTTGTCATTGATATCAACATATCTCTTTTTCAGAGATAGTGAAGACAATGTAGTTTAGCAAAGTAGATTGCTCCACATTTCTAGTGAGATGAAGATCAGAGTCTGCGGACTAAAGGGCTTTGTAAAGGATTGTCTGAAGTTGCTCCATTTAAGATATGAGAGGTCCGTATGGAGGATTGGTGAAGTTATGGCCGTCTGAGTAGAACTAGGTTTTGCAGTTGTTTAGAGGTAACAGAGTTACAAGAATTTGGTCTGGATTGCTCTGCATTGGAATATTATGGTCTATGGTTCTAGAGGTATGTTTTGGATGTTGATGTGTATCCTCAACTCAAGTGGTTCATGGTTTGGAGGTCTGCAAGCAATCTTTCTAGTGTGACAGTCATGACAGTCAGTGTTCTTAAGTTCCCATATGAAGGTGCAAGTGATTCTGGTGATTTGAGGTGGTGCGGTTGTTCTTGTTGATTTCATTGTGCTTGTGGTGGTTTCTGGGTCGTGTGCCTATTGTTTTGGTGGTCCACATTGAGGATTGAGCTCATAGTTGAAGATTTCTCCTTGGGTGTTGTTGTTCTTTCCAATCTTGGCTGACCAGATGCTTGGTGCGTGTTACGGATGATCTAAGAGAAGTTCTATGGAGCATTGTGTGTTGTTCGAGGAAGATTTGAGTCCCAACTATGTTTGGTCGATAGTGTAGTGGTCCGAATGTAGCATTTTGTATTAAGTCAAGTCTTGTAATTATAATTACTTGTAATGCCTATCTTGGAGAATGTTCCAGATAGATGATTGTAAGGCCAACTTTGATGTTCATTCCAAAGTCGATGTCATGTATAAATAAGTGTAATGAAGTCATGGAAAAGTTGTCCTTGAGAGAAAATGATAAGATTCTAAGAAATGTCCAAAGGCAAAGCAGAAGAAGAGGAAGATTAGTGAAGATGCAAAAGTAGCGAAGAAGTGTTTCTCAGTGTAACCTTTCAATGTTAACCATGTGAATATTTCTGTAGACAGTGAGTCTCTTGGAGCAGTGAGCTCTAGGTAGTGCGCTTGAAGGCAAGTGCCTTCCCATTTTTCTATTCTTTTAATAGAGAATAAATCTTGTGGGTTAACCCCCATTGTGGTTTTTCTCTTAACTAGGTTTCCACGTAAAAATTTTGGTGTTATGTGTGTTGATTATGTTTCTGCTCATGTGTTGTTGATTCATGCTTTCATGGTTATATCATTAATCTGTTAATAAGTGGTAAAGAAGATTAAATGTAGAAAAGGTAAAGTTTTTGTGACAACTGATTCACCCCCCCTCTCAGTTGTCTGCTCTAATTTCAACAATTAGTATCAGAGTTGGTTCCTCTAAAAGAAGCTTGACTGCTTGAGGAGATCTAGGATGTCGACATACAAGAAGGATAGTCCAATATTTGATGGAACAAATTACTCTCTTTGGAAGAATTGCATGGAGTGTCATTTGCAATGCATGGGTGATCCTTGTTGGTTGATAACTAAGAATGAGTATACTCCTCTGAAGAATGGTCCTACAACTCCATATGAAATCAAAGATGTTGAAAACAACATTCATGTTAAAGAAGCATTGTTGAGTGCCCTGACTGATACAGAAATGACAAATGTCTTGGAATTACAAACTACTCATGAAATCTAGAAGAAGTTGGAAACTTTGTATGAAGGTGATGCATATGTCAAATGTGCTAAGTTACAAAGCCTGAAAGGTAGATATGAAAGTTTGAGGATGAGTGAAGATGAAAACATCACTTCCTACATGTAGAAGGTGATGAAATTATGTGCAGTATCAAGTGTGCTAGTGGAAAACTGAAAGAATTAGAGATTGTTGGCAAGGTGCTTAGATCCTTACCTACTTCATACAAGCATAGAGTTGCTTCTATTGAGGAGATTAGGACTATGACATATGTTACAAGGGATCAATTGGTTGACAATCTTTCAACATTTGAAATGAGTGAGTTTGGTGATTCTCTTCGTAAATTAGAATCTGCATTTAAAACTAGTGTTTTCAGAAAGCAAAGATTTGATCTAGGTGAAAGCTCTTCAAGAAGACTAACGAGATATGAGAAGGCAAGGAAGGAACTTGAAGAAGATGAATATGAGATTGAATAATTTGAAGCCCTTATTGCCAAAAGATTACTAAGAGGATCTGGTAAGTATGATAGAAAGTCGCCTTTAAAATGTTTTGCTTGCAATAAGATTGGTCATTTTGCTTCAAGGTGTCCAAAGAGTGTTTCAAAGCCAAACCCTAACAGACCTAGGATTTAGAAGAAATGCTACTATGTCCAAGAAGTTGCTGATGAAGGAGTCACAAATGATGAATCTGATATGGGAAGTACCTCTAGAAATGAATGGGTGTTCATTGCTATCAAAGAAGAAGATCTGGTGCCTACTAAATCTGCTAGCTATGTGAATGTGGAAAGTGCCTTGGCTGCTCAGGTTGAAGAAAAGGATGAGTTGGTGATTGACAATGGATGTTCTCATCATATGACTGGTGATAAAAGTAAGTTTTTAAGTTTGGAAAGATATGAAGCTAGAATTGTGAAGTTTGGAGACAATTCAGCTGGTAGAATCCACAGCAGAGGATCCATCTCTCTTGATGGTAAGAATGACACTAATGATGTTTTGTATGTAGAAGGATTGAAGCATAATCTTCTTAGTGTTGGATAGTTGGTTGACAAAGGGTATGATCTCTAATCCAAGGATGGAAAATGCAGAATTTTGGGAAGCTCTAGAACTCAGATAACATCTGGTACATAGACTAGGGGTAATATCTTTCATTTAAGTGGTGCTCGTAAAAGTTGTTTGATTGCTCAGATTGATCAAAGTTGGTTATGGCATAGGAGAATGGGTCATGCAAACTTTGATAATATTGTCAAGATAAGTACTACTCAGGCTGTGAGAGATCTTCCAAAGCTTGTGAAACTTGCTAATAGCATGTGTAAGGAATGTCAGTTGGGTAAATAGAACAGAGCTACATTCAAAAGTAAAGAACAATTTTCAAGTGGATTGTTGGAACTTGTGCACACTGATTTGTGTGGTCCTGCCAGAGTTAGGAGTTTGCAAGGAGACATATACTTCATGTTGTTGATTGATGATTATTCTCGGATGATGTGGGTCACTTTCTTGAGAGAGAAATCAGAGGCTCTTGATAAATTCAAGGTGTTCAAGGCTAAGGTGGAGAATGAGATTAGTGTCAAAATAAAGTGTCTGAGATCTGATAGAGGTGGAGAGTTTACCTCTGGTGAGTTTAAGGCATTTTTTGAAGAGCATGGAATAAAAAGATAGTTATCTGCTCCTAGAACTCCTTAGCAGAATGGAGTTGTGGAAAGGAAGAACCAGACTATTCAAGAGGCTACTAGAACCATGATGATGGAGTAAAATGTTCCACATGTCTATTGGAGAGAGGTTGTGTGTACTACTATCTCCACTCTTAACCGGGTACAGATCAAAGGTAATACTGGTAAAACACCTTATGAACTATGGTTTGGTAATACTCCTACTGTGAAATACTTCATAGTATTCGGTAGTAAATGCTATATCAAAAGAGATGAAGATCTAGGCAAGTTTGATGCAAGATGTGATGAAGGAATATTTTTGGGTTATTCTAACCAAAGCAAAGCATACCAGTGCTTTAACAAGAGATTGAAAAGGATTGTTGAAAGTGCTAATGTCAAGGTTGATGAAAGCAAGGAGAGACCTTCCAAGTCTTGTGGATATGATTCAGATGATCAAAATGAAAGTTCAAACTCAAACTCAGATTCAGATTGCTCTAGAGAATCTAGTGACTCAAGAAGCTAGTGCAAATGTTGAGGAACAAGTTCAAGAATCAGAAGTTTAAGAAAATCCCAAAACTCCCAGGTATGTAAGGTTGAATCATTCTGAAGATCAAATTATAGGAGATAGAAACAAAGGTGTTCAAACTAGAAGAAAAATTGCTGAAGAACAAGAAGAGTATTGTTTGATTTCAAAGATTAAACCAAAATTAGTGAATGACGCTTGTAATGATGAAAGCTGGGTAAAAGCAATGGAAAAAGAATTAATGCAAATCGAAAAGAATCATACTTGGGATCTTGTTTCTAGACCTTAAAACAAAAATGTAATTGGAACTAAATGGGTCTTCTAGAATAAATTGAATGAAGATGGTGAAGTTGTGAGAAACAAAGCAAGATTGGTTTCTTGGTTGAGAAAAAAGGAGGCAATATCTCTGTCTACTGCAGAGGTAGAGTATATAGCAGCAACAAGTAATTGTACTCAAGTTTTGTGGATGAAGCAAATGTTGAAGGCTATCAGAATTGTGTTTGAAGAGCTTGTTACAATCTTCTATGATAATTCAAGTGCGATAAACATCTCAAAGAATCTAGTGTTGCATTCAAAGACAAAGCACATATCCATCAAGTTTCACTTTTTGAGAGAGAAGGCAAATGAGAATGAGTTACATTGGAGTTTGTTCCTTCAAAGGATCAGATTGTGGATATCTTCACTAAGCCTCTACCTAAGGACACTTTTGAATATCTCATAGGGAAGCTAGGGGTTATTACCCCTCTTGTTCAGAACTAAGGTGCACTAGTGTGCATCAGTCTGGTGGAACTCAGTCATATCTTGTGATCCAGATTGGTGTTAAGGGGATACTAGTCATGGGGAGTAGTTAGTATTTTATTCTGGAGTTCAATTTAGTTTTATCTAAGAAACAAATAACAAAGGAGAGATGATTGCAAATATGTTCCCTTTGCCATTAATGTCAAAGGAGGAGAGAAGTCATGTGAAAAACTTAGAAGTAAGTAGTTGCTGGTGAAAGGGGAAGAAGTCCTTGTCTTGATGGTTGAATCAGTTTTTCACATCATATGTTACCATCAATGACAAAGGGGGAGATTGTTGCAAATATGTGTCTATGATGTGTTGTCATTGATGTCAACATACCTCTTTGTCAAAGACAGTGAAGATAGTGCAGTTCAACAAAGTAGATTATTCCGCATTTCCAGTGAGACAAAGATTAGAGTCTATGGACTAAAGGGATTTGTAGAGGATTGTTTGAAGTTTCTTTAGTTAAGATTTGAGAGGTCCACATGGAGGATTGGTGAAGTTATGGCCATCTAAGTAGAATGAGCTTTTGCAATTGTTCAGAGGTAACAGATTGATAGGAATTTGGTCTGGATTCCTTTGCATTGGAATATTATGGTCTACGGTTCTAAAGGTATGTTTGGGATATTGATGTGTATCCTCAACCCAAGTGGTTCATGGTTTGGATGTCTGCAAGAAATCTTTCTAGTGTGACAGTCATGACAGTTAGTGTTCTTAAGTTCCCATATGAAGGTACAAGTGATTCTGGTGATTTGAGGTGGTGCGGTTGTTCTTGTTGATTTCATTGTGCTTGTGGTGGTTTCTAGATTGTTTGCCTATTGTGTTGGTGGTCCGTATTAAGGATTGAGCTCATAGTTGAATATTTGTCCTTGGATGTTGTTCTTTCCAATCTTGGCCGACCGGATGCTTGGTGCATGTTGTGGATGATCTAAGAGAAGTTCTATGGAGAATAGCATATTCGAGGAAGATTTGAGTCCCAACTATGTTTGGCTGACAGTGTAGTGGTCAGCATGTAGCATTTTGTATTAAGTCAAGTCTTGTAATTATAATTACTTATAATGCCTATCTTGGAGAATGTTCCAGATAGATGATTGTAAGGCTGACTTTGATGTTCATTCTAAAGTTGATGTCATGTATAAATAAGTGTAATGAAGTAGTGGAAAAGTTGTTCTTGAGCGAAAATGATAAAATTCTAAGAAAGGTCCAAAGGCAGAGTAGAAGAAGAGGAAGAGTAGTGAAGATGCAAAGGTAGTGAAGAAGTTTTTGGGAGCAGAGCAAAGGTGTTGTGAGCTTAAATGGAATTAAACCTTGGCATGGAGAAGATGTTTTTCAGTTCAACCTTTCAGTGTTAACCATGTGAATATTTTGTAGACAGTGAGTCTCTTGGAGTAGTGAGCTCTGGGTAGTGCACTCGAAGGCAAGTGCCTTCCCATTTTTCTATTCTTTTAATAGAGAATAAATCTTATGGGTTAACCCCCACCATGCTTTTTCCCTTAACCAAGTTTCCACGTAAAAATCATGGTGTTATGTGTGTTGATTATGTTTATGCTCATGTGTTGTTGATTCATGTTTTCATGGTTATATCATTAATCTATTAATAAGTGGTAAAGAAGATTAAATATAGAAAAGGTAAAGTTGTTGTGACAACTGATTCACCCCCCCTCTCAGTTGTCTACCCTAATTTCAATAGGCCTATTTCCTTGAAATCCTTGGTAAGGAGGTTTTTTATATGAGGTTTGCTGCCTCTTAAGGTTGATGATTTCATTAGAAAATGTTCTAAGAATACTCTTAACATAATCCATTTTAAATGGGGGAGCAAAGGGTACTAGGGCAGCGGGTCTCTGGGATGCAGGAAACATATACATAGAAATAGGAGTTGATGAAGTACTAGGGGCCTCTTCTTGAATGGGGATTGATAATTCAGGAAACATGGGCATGGGGGTCTTGGAGGTAACTTCCCAGCATCTATGAGGCTATTCTTAGATCTAATAGCTAACTCATATGCTTCAAGTAGGGTCTGTCCTCCTAAGGACTGAATCATAACCAAAATATCAAAGTCGAAAGCTTTAAGGTAGAAAATAATTCCCATACCCGCAGGGGGTCTTACAACAACTGGAATCCTTTGCCAAGTCTTTTGAAATCTAGTGTTGAAGTTAGTAATGGCTTCTTTGGGAGCCCTCTTTATGGTGATCAGTTGTTGTAAGAGAGAAGATATGTCTCCCTTTTCACTAAATCTTTCAAAAAATGCATCCCCTAGTTGATCCCAAGTCCCAATAGAATTAGTTGGTAAAGATCGGTACCAATCAAGGGCTCTCCCTTTGAAAGATGTAGCTAAGAGCCTCATGGTGATATTTTTTTCTGTGACATAGTGCAATGTATATACATCAGCCACATCCTATAGGTGTTCAGCCAGAGTCTTGAAATCCTCTCTTGAGAACTTGGGTAGTACTAGATGGTGACTGGTTGTCATTGATGTCAAAAAGGTTGGTTGATGAGTGGTCTTGCAACGAATGTTTCAGGGATGCAGAATGTTTGATAGAGTTTTGTTTGACCTTGTGCAAATACTTCATGAATAAATCCTCAAGGATGGTGCAATTTTTAAGTCAAGATGTCTTCAAGTGGCAGAGATTTAATGCAGAGACAATGTATTATTTGTTTCTTCTTTGAAATCCTTAATGTCTTGTGATGATCACATCATGTGAGTCTTGCAGATGCAGAGAATGGACTTATTCTCTTGGTCTTCATAGGTTTGGCATTTTTGGTGCTTTAGAAGTTGATATGTTGATCATGATGCAAGGTTGGTTGACAAAGTAAGTTTACAAGGTCTCATAGGACTACAGGTCATTTGAGGATCACTTGAACTATTGACACATGTGTTGATGTTTTGGCTATCATAGTTCAAAGTACTCATGAGTTGTTGTTCAAGACACTTGTCAGTTGTTTTGTCATTGTTATTGCTTCATTGTTCAGGAGATGGTTGATCTGATATTCATCATGAACTTCATATGGTTAAGATAAATAAAGTTATTTATCAGGGTGTTACAATGTATGTTTCAATGGATCTTGGTTTGACAACGATCACATGCAAGAGCAATTTAGATCAGGGTTTTATGTTGGATGGGTTTGCAGGTGTATACAAAGTTGAATGGGTTTGCAAGTTTGGTAATCCAAGAACATTCATGTCAGTTTGAGCATAAGGCATAATTCAAGTCAATTTGTTTTTGTGCCCTTAATATGAACCAAATCTATGTTTTGATCTTGATATAGTTAATTGTCTTAGATCAATTGTATAAAAGTTTATTCGTGACAGGATTGGCTCAATGGCAAGGTGAGGTATTCTCAGTCAAAGTTCTGATTATGAAGTATAGATCTTAATCATTATTTCTTGAATAGGTTTGGTGTCTCATTCAACTTAAGATTAAAACCTTGATTAGGAGCTATTATGCAACATCATAAGGAGCCCTAAGTTGCCCGTCATATACAAGTTCACCTTTTATTATGGTTTTGTATTGACTTGCTATATCAAGTCGAGAGGGTTTTAAGTTATAACTTGAAGGGTCTTAATGTCATGGGTGATCGGCCCTTTTTCCAAGTGTGACTTATAGCTTTGGTCTCTCACAAAAGAGTATGAGTGGTAAAATGAAATCAATGGATCAATTTAAAACCATGAGGAGCCCAAAAAGGATTATCAATGGCTTGTTTCAAATTTAGAAACTTTTGTTTTCACTCCTATATTGACGGCCATTTGGATGTCTTATCTCTTTCACAGTACATAGAGTGGAGTTTGTAATGAAGTGTTTTTGGTATTTTGAAAAAGGTAGATTCCTTTTTGGATATTTTATAAAGTTTTATTTCTAATCTCGTGGCATGAAAGACTATTATGAAGGAAGCCTACAAATAAACAAAAATTGCTTTTTTGAAAACCTTGCAGTTGGAAAGTCTTTTTTATGGGTTTTTCATCCTAATTGAAGATTATATTTTTGATGATGATATTGATTTTTTAATGAAGATAATTTTGTGAGGAAGATTGACAAAATTGAATGGAGAAGATTTGTCTTGTGAGAAAATAAAGGATTCTACTTTATGAGAAAGAAAATATGGATCAGAGAGAAGAAGAAAATAAATGTCATATTGAAGATTTTTTTCTTGTTTTTTATTTGCAATCAGAGATTGTGTTTTCTTGTAGGAATATGAAGCATCATTGAAGAGATTGAAGGGAAGATGGAAGATTAGCAATTGAAGAAAAGATTTATACAGAAAAATTTTCATAGATGAACATTATTATGCAAAGTAGATGAATATGAAAGGTCAATTCATATTTATTAGTTTTGCAGGTGCTTTGATAAGTGTGTTGAAGTGCAGAGCATCATAAAGTTATGAAGATAACTTTATGAATATTCTTTTGAAAAGAAAACATAGAAGAATGCATGTATGAGCTAAATGTTCTTGATGGAGGATCAGGTGATTTCAAAATGATATGCAGAGGAAGATATTGAAATTGAATTGTAGAGATAAGAGTGTTGAAAATTTGTTCCCATGAGCTCGTTTTCAGAGAGATGTGTAAAAGGAATTATTTGTATGGTCTTGACTTGAAAATCAAATAGGAGAAATTAGGGTGTATGATGAAACAGAGAGTGTAATTGGTGCAAATCAGATTGATTGGCAATCAATTCTTGCACATAGAGTTTTATGTTTTAATGATGGTAATTGTCTATGCCAGTGAGGTACAGTATACCAGTGAGGCTTATAGGTTATTGTGAACTTAACATTTGTCAGTGAGACACATATTGTAGCCAGTGAGGCTTCTTTGTAGCCAGTGAGACATGTTTTATCAGTTAAGCCAGTGAGGCAATTTTGGAGTGGTTTTTCTACCCCTGGAGGGTTTTCCACCCATACAATTCTCGTGTCTTGATTCATATTGATCTTCTCTCTGTGGTTGTTTGATTTACTCATGAGTTTTTGTTTTTTCTCAGTTATGTGCATATGTGTTTGAGAAATCAATGATAGCTTTCTCTCCTTGTGTTTTGAAAGTTAAAGTTTGCAAAAGATTTGAAAATTCACACAACACTAATTCACCCCCCTCTCAGTGTTGTCCTTGATTCCTACAATTGGTATCAGAGCCTAGGTTCCCTGTTTGAAGTCTAATAGGCTTGGGTAGGTCCTAGTAGTGGAGTTCAATGGGTAAGTGCAGAAGAAATAAGAACATGAGAAATGTCAAGCTTCATTCTGGTCAAAAGACGCAAAAGACATCATCCATATCAAATCCAGATGTTGATATAAAGTCAGTTGATAAAGATGTTCTCCAAGTTGAATCTGATATTGTATTAGAAGAAAAAGTTTCAGACGTTCCTTAGTTTGATGGTTCAAATTTTTCAGTTTGGTATGTTAGAATGCAAGTTTATTTATCCTCCTTAGGATATGATGTTTTAATGTCAGTTGAGAATGGTAATTCTGCAAATAACAAAGAGGCTCTTAAATGCAATCATATAGCCAAGAAGGTTATTTTATCTGGTTTATCTAATGATATTTCTTGTAAGGTTGTGTAGTGTGAAACCGCTCAGGATATCTAGAAAGAACTGATAAGAATTTATCAAGGGGATAATTTGGTGTCTAATGAAAATGACCATGAAAGGAAACTTTCAAATGAAGGAGTTGAAGTTCAAACCCAATCAGATTCAAAAGAAGCCATCATCACAAGTGATGATGATCAGGATTATGATGAACAAGATTGTGAGATTGATTTGGAAGGAGAGCTCAGATATGCTCTAGCTGAACTCAAGAAATATAAGAGAGAGAATCAAAAACTAAATTCGTAGCTGCAACAAGAAAGAGAATCTAAAGACAATGTACTTTCAAAACTTGAAATTGTATCTACAGATCTTGAAGAGGCCGGATGTCAGATTATTAGATTGAAGACAGAAATTGAAGAAGCTAAGAGGATAGCTGATGTCTCAATATCTGACCTTAAAGTTACAAGGATTGAGAATCTAAAACTAGAAGGTGATATTATCAATCTGAGAAAAGAGTATGATGGTCTCAAGGATTTATCTAAGAAATATAAAGTGTTTGAAGACAACTCAAACAAGTTGCATGAGATGTTGGGCAAACAGAAGGATCATCAGGCTACTACTTGTTTAGGATTTGAAGGGAAGTGTTCAAAAGCCAGGCAAACTCCTAGAAAGAAAATTGATCTTCATGCTAGTGCCATTGAAAACAAAATGCATAATCAAAGAAGAAGAAATGCTCCTGTAAGACAAGCATACATGTACAGGTATAACTATTCTTTTAATGGTTATTGTTATACTTGTAATCAATTTGGACACAAATCAGTTGTTTGTAGAAAGAATACTGATATTGTTTGTTACAAGTGCAATAATGTTGGACACATACAAAGAAATTGCAAAATGAATAGAATGTATGATCCTACATGAAAGCATAACATAATTGCTCAAGAGATGTCAAAAAGGTACTATCAGTCATTTGGTTATGATTATAACATAGTTTGTTATAATTGCAATTCTTTTGGTCATAAAGCTCATAGTTGTAGAAAAGCATCATCTAATTTGATAGGTTGGAAATGGAAAGAGATAGAAAAGGTTTGGAGAAAGAAAGCACCTGTAAAAATTTGGAAGCAGAAAGAAAGTAAAGAGAAGTCAGAATCTAAGCTTGTGCATCTTGTACAAGTCATTTCATCTGTTGCATAACATAGCATGAAGTAAGGGGGAGGTATCAAATGTTCTATCAGTTAACCCCAAGAAGTTTCAGGAAGGAGATCATTTGATATGATGATCTTGTCTGTCTATCATTCTTGCCATGCTTAGAAATAATTGATGATGATGTTGCTGACAATGTTGATGTTTAGTATGTGATAGTGTTTCAGATGTTCTTTGGCTCATTATGTTGTCAAGATGTTTCAAGAGTTCAAATGCATAAATTGTTCCTGATCATGTTGATGATTACAAGGTTGAATTGACATGTATTGCAATCCAAAGTGTTTTGGAAAATGTTGTTGCAAGAAGATATTGGTTGGCTGATTTGTATTATAGCGTCAAGAGGCATTAATTCTTGTTGATTGCAGTATGTTTTAGATGTGGTTATGTATATATCAGATTTGACAGTGTGTTGTAAAGAGATGTACTGGAACAACAAGATGGTCTTCATTCTTTCATGTCAAAAAGGATGTGCAAGAATAGATTGGTTAAAGAATGAATGTTCATTTAGAAGTAATCATTGGTGTAATAATTTGACATGTTCTTTGTTGATCTTCCTCATTAATATGGTTCAGAAAGGTTTGTTCAAATTGTGTGGCTCTAGTTTTGAAGTGGTTTCAGGTATGAGCTTCAAGTTATGACAATCTAGAGTTTCTTATGACATTGATGGTGAGTCTTGTATTTCTTCAAATCAGAGGCAAGTAAAGGTCTTATCAAAAATGCTCTTCTTGGCTTCTTATGTTGGGAACTGTGTGATAAGGAGTCTTCATGATTTTTGCCTGCAAATTTGTTCATCAAAGAGTATTGGTGTGTTTATGATTTCTTTGCAAAATGTTCAAAAGGTTGATATGTTGCTATCAGTGCTAAGTTGAGTTGAGTTATGTTGATTATTCCTGTCAATGAGATATTTATGAGTAGTGATTTGTTTGTGTACTTCAACATAGGGGAAGTAAATATTTTCATTGGAGATTTTTCATGTAGGTCAAAAAGTGTTGTTGATTGAAGAAGAATTGTTTGTTTTGAAAGTTTATCTTTCAATCACATGTGATGTCATCAGGAGTGTGTCAGTCTTCATCTTCATAGTGGTATTGTAATAAGAAGTAGTATTGTGCTTCAGATGTTAGTTTCTCGGTATCTTTTTTTCTCTCAAGTTTGAAATGTTGATGTTTAGGATAAGTTTTGCAAAATTGCATTCAGTGCCTTCATTACTTTGAAAGATAATTGGTATCAAAGATTTTGGTAAGTGGTTCTATTTTTTTTGGTTGAAGATAACAAGATAATAGTAGTTTATGTCTTCAAAGTCCTCATAATGCAATGTGTTTGTAAATGTTGTGATCAAGCTTTAACATCTTTCAGTGGAGTTATTTTCTCAAGGGGAGATACTTGTCTTTGTCATCAGATGTCAAAAAGGGGGAGAACAAAAAATTGCTTTAGGTGGTTTTTGCCATCAATGACAAAGGGGGAGATTGATGGTGACTAGTTGTCATTGATGTCAAAAAGGTTGGTTGATGAGTGGTCTTACAGAGAATGTTTCAAGGATGCAGAATGTTTGATAGAGTTGTGTTTGATCTTGTGCAAATACTTCATGAATAAATCCTCAAGGATGGTGCAGTTCTTAATTCAGGATGTCTTCAAGTGGCAGAGATTTAATGCAGAGACAATGTATTGTTTGTTTCTTCTTTGAAATCCTTAATGTCTTGTGATGATCACATCATGTGAGTCTTGCAGATGCAGAGAATGGACTTATTCTCTTGGTCTTCACAGGTTTGGCCTTTTGGGTGCTTTAGAAGTTGATATGTTGATCATGATGCAAGGTTGGTTGACAAAGTAAGTTTAAAAAGTCTCATAAGACTGCAGGTCATTTGAGGATCACTTCAACTATTGACACAGGTGATGGAGTGATCGTTATCATTATCTTGATAACATGTGTTGATGTTTTGGATATCATAGTTCAAAGTACTCATGAGTTGTTGTTCAAGACACTTGTCAGTTGTTTTGTCATTGTTATTGCTTCATTGTTCAGGAGATGGTTGATCTGATATACATCATGAACTTCATATGGTTAAGATAAATCAGGTTATTTATTAGGGTGTTACAATGTATGTTTTAATGGATCTTGGTTTGACAATGATCACATGCAAGAGCAATTCAGATCAGGGTTTTATGTTGGATGGGTTTGCAGGTGTATACAAAGTTGAATGGGTTTGCAAGTTTGGTAATCCAAGAACATTCATGTCAGTTTGAGCATAAGGTATAATTCAAGTCAATTTGTTTTTATGCCCTTAATATGAACCAAATCTATGTTTTGATCTTGATATGGTTAATTGTCTTAGATCAGTTGTATAAAAGTTTATTCTTGACAGGATTGGCTCAATGGCAAGGTGAGGTATTCTCAGTCAAAGTTCTGATTATGAAGTACAGATCTTAATCATTATTTCTTGAATAGGTTTGGTGTTTCATTCAACTTAAGATTTAAAACCTTGATTAGGAGCTATTATGCAACATCATAAGGAGCCCTAAGTTGCCCGTCATATACAAGTTCACCTTTTATTATGTTTGTGTATTGACCTGCTATATCAAGTCGAGAGAGTTTTAAGTTATAACTTGAAGGGTCTTAATGTCATGGGTGACTGGCCCTTTTTCCAAGTGTGACTTATAGCTTCAGTCTCTCACAAAAGAGTTTGAGCGATAAAATGAAATCAATGGATCAGTTTAAAACCATGAGGAGCGCAAAAAGGATTATCAATGGCTTGTTTCAAATATAGAAACTTTTGTTTTCACTCCTATATTGACGGCCATTTGGATGTCTTATCTCTTTGACAGCACATAGAGTGGAGTTTGTAATGAAGTGGTTTTGGTATTTTGAAAAAGGTAGATTCCTTTTTGGATATTTTATAAAGTTTTATTTCTAATCTCATGGCATGAAAGACTATTATGAAGGAAGCCTACAAATAAACAAAAATTGCTTTTTTGAAAACCTTGCAGTTGGAAAGTTTTTTTTATGGGTTTTTCATCCTAATTGAAGATTATATTTTTGATGATGAGATTGATTTTTTAATTAAGATTTTTATCAGAGAAGGTGAAAGGTTTTCATGAAGATAATTTTGTGAGGAAGATTGACAAAATTGAATGGAGAAGATTTGTCTTGTGAGGAAATAAAGGATTCTACTTTATGAGAAAGAAAATATGGATCAGAGAGAAGAAGAAAATAAATGTCATATTGAAGATTTTTTTCTTGTTTTTTATTTGCAATCAGAGATTGTGTTTTCTTGTAGGAATATGAAGCATCATTGAAGAGATTGAAGGGAAGATGGAAGATTTACAATTGAAGAAAAGATTTATATAGAAAAATTTTCATAGATAAAAATTATTATGCAAAGTAGATGAATATGAAAGGTCAATTCATATTTATTGGTTTTGCAGGTGCTTTGATAAGTGTGTTGAAGTGTAAAGCATCATACAATTATGAAGATAACTTTATGAATATTCTTTTGAAAAGAAAACACAGAAGAATGTATGTATGAGCTAAATGTTCTTGATGGAGGATCAGGTGATTTCAAAATGATATGCAGAGGAAGATATTGAAATTGAATTGTAGAGATAAGAGTATTGAAAATTTGTTCACAGGAGCTTGTTTTTAGAGAGATGTGTAAAAGGAATTATTTGTATGGTCTTGACTTGAAAATCAAACAGGAGAAATTAGGGTGTATGATGAAATAGAGAGTGTAATTGGTGCAAATCAGATTGATTGGCAATCAATTCTTACACACAGAGTTTTATGTTTTAATGATGGTAATTGTCTATTCCAGTGAGGCACAGTATACCAGTGAGGCTTATAGGTTAGTGTGACCTTAACATTTGTCAATGAGACACATATTGTAGCCAGTGAGGCATGTTTTATCAGTTAAGCCAGTGAGGCAGTTTTGGAGTGGTTTTTCTACCCCTGGAGGGTTTTCCACTCATGCAATTCTTGTGTCTTGATTCATATTGATCTTCTCTTTGTGGTTGTTTGATTTACTCATGAGTTTTTATTTTTTCTTAGTTATGTGCATATGTGTTCGACAAATCAATGATAGCTTTCTCTCCTTGTGTTTTGAAAGTTAAAGTTTTCAAAAGATTTGAAAATTCACACAACACTGATTCACCCCCCCTTTCAGTGTTGTCCTTGACTCCTAAAGTACTCTCAGGGCATTCGTAGGAATCGAGTCCCATGTATCTGGAGGTGCTGGAAATATGAGTGGGCTACTATTATTCTAATTAGCATAATTTCAAGGCAGAGCCAAGGCACCCATTTGTATCGCCAGGACATTCTACTGATTAGCCCTTCTTCTTGGAGTAATTATTAGTGGTGGTAATAAGAGTCTCAAATTAGCAGCGACTCTAGCTTGTGTAGTTGGTCCACAACTCTGACTTCTTGTAGGAGGCTGGCTCATGTGATTCTTATCAAAGAATTTGTAAAGATAGTTCCACTAGACATGCCAAAAATGGTTGATGCTTAAATTTACAGGGGTCAAACACCAACATGGGAAATCTTAAGAATGTGAGACTTGAGTCTTAAGACAACCTCTAGATTTTAAAGAAGTTGGTTCTTCTCTATAGGGTTTGTTGTAAAGGGAAGAAAAAAAAGATTACAAATCAAACCCTTAAGACTAAAACTTCTAAGGCGGTGCACCAAGAATATATATTGTGATTCAAAACTGGAACACAATGATCAAACGCTTAAAAGATTTACTGCCAAGTTAAAGAGCATAACGCATGATTAATAGTAATAGAGAATATATCATAGATTTATCAAAGGCTCAATACTGAAAATTGCAAGAAAGATTCAGAAAACACCATAACATGAACATAATACTACTCTCTCTTCATTGGTGGTCAAGAGAACAAAGTACATGAGGCAAAAATGCACAGATTACAATATTTAATCCCTCCTGAGAGGTATCTATTAATGCAAATGATATTTTCTGGTCCAACAGCAAAAACAACTCAAAAATCTCTTTCTATGTCTGAATCCCATTCTCTATAATAGATTCCATTATTTATAGGATGAAATGCAGCTCCAAGACTCCTATGACCATTTGGATCCCAACCACCTACTACAGCATCTCCAGTTAACTAAGGATTTGGTTATCGGCCCATGCACTACAGTCTATGAATCCTAAGTCGCCATTCTTTTCCTTCCATTGCAACCGACTCTGTGAGTCTTTAGATATGATAGATTCTCCTGCCTTTCATTGAGTTGCCTTGACCAATGGTGCGATAGATACACCTTTAAACACAGATTCTAACTACCTATGCTATTAGGATAGATGGCGCCACTTGCGGCTCTCAAAAGGACTCAAAAGATAATATGTGGCAACCTCGCACTGCTTGAGTAGAAACTATTCAAAAGGGCTCTTCAAACAAGCACGAAAATGACACATGGGACTCTCAGCAGTGTTTCTACTCAACAAAAGAGACTTCTAATCTTCCTAACATGTGGCAAGCTCCATGGCATTTTTTTTAGACACATGGTAGGTCGACGCTTCTTCATTAAAACTTTTTCAAAGTTTCCCTTCAAATGCCTGCAGTTGTGACAAGTGGCATCTCCCATACTCTTAATACCTTTTAAAACCTTAGGCCCCACCAGTACATATGATAAACTCCACATCACTTAAGGGCTTATAAAAAAGACCCAACAAATGACACGTGGCAAGTCCATGCTCATTTAACAAGACTTTACAAAATATTTCCTACAAAGGCTTCCACGGAGACTCAAAAGCTTATAAAGGAAACATAAGACAACACGTAAGTGCTGACACTTGGCACTATCCATATAAATTCATTCCTTACAAAAAGATGATAAAAAATGGGACCTGAACACTGACACATAGCTCTCTCCACTACTTCTTCATATGCCACTGATAAAACACAGTAGAGACACCTGGCATGCCCTGAGGCTCTATTAAAAGACTCTTAATACTTTCCTTTAGACTATGCGCTTCCAATAGAATCTACCACATGGAGCCTTGGCTCTCCTTCAGAGAATCTCTTAACCACTGACTCTTCAAACGAGCACCACTACACCACTTGTCGCGTACCGCTGCTTTGAGACTCTTTCTTTTATATTTACTCTAACTCTTCATACATATACAAAATGTAGAGTTTTTACTCTACAGTTAGAAATTATGAGAACAATGAAAGTTTATTTAGATGCTATAGAAGAAGATAGGAAGAGAGGTATAAACCCTAGACATTAGGATGAGAGTGATGATGATGAATTAGGAGTTCAAGTTGTAGATTAAAATGAAGAAACCCTAGAGGAAGAAGATTCAAATCATGTAAAAAAGTTCAAAGTTATTTCTAAGATTGGTAAGAGACCTCGGATTGAGATTTCAAACTATATAGGTAATTTGAACCCTGAGGAGTTGATTGACTGGATAAATGAAATGGAAGAATACATTGAGTATGAAGAAATTAAAGATCTAGAGAGAGTGAGATTTGCAAAAAATAAGTTGAAAGGACATGTTGCCATTTGGTGGAAAGAAATTTAGTTGGATAGAAATAGGGGAAGAAAATAAATAATCACAAAATAGCATAGAATAGTGAAAATTTTGAAGAATCAATTCATACTTGTTGTTTATGAACTAGAATTGCTTAGGAGATTGCAAAACCTAAGGCAAAAGGAGAAAATGGTAGAGGAGTATACTAATGAATTTCATAGAATGATCATTAGGACTAGATAGTGAAGCAAGGAGAAAGTGGTGTGGTACATTAATGGACTAAGAAAAACATTCAAGAAGAACTAAGCTTGGTATGGATAATAATGGTGGAAGAGGCATATCAGTTTTTGATAAAGGTTGAAGAGAATTTGAATAAGAGATTTGAGAATAGACAAAGAGGTAGAGGATGGAGATTCTAGAGAGGTGGAACACAATGTGGTGAAGGAAGATCATGTATGAAACAAAATAAGGAAAGTAGCTCATACCGCAAATAAGAAAGAGACAACAATTCATATCACAGAGGGAGAGATTACATGAGTTTCTACTATAATAGCAGAGGAAGTCATAATTATTAATGCAATGAAGGATACTGAAAGGATGAAAGAGGATTTGATAAAATATTGATCAAAGGAACTTGTTTCAGTTCTAGAGGTGAGGGACACCAAGCATTTGAATGTCATTAAGAGATTTCTACCAAAAGGACAAAGAATAGTGTAAGGGCAACATATGCAGAGTAAGAACTAGATGGATCAACAAGTTCAATAGGAAAACTAGAAAAGGGTGAATCATTGGTAATGAGGAGAGCTTTGTTAGAAGTAGAGATATCTGAGGAGCCACCGCAAAGGAAAAGTTTGTTCAGTACAAGATGTAAATTTAGAGGTAAAGTGTTGTAAAGTTATCATTAATAGTGATAGTACTAACAATTTGGTTTTAGAAGAGATGGTGAGGAAGCTAAATATAAAGAGGTTCGAACATCTGAAACTCTACAAGATAGAATGCATTCAAGATGAACACAAGATACTAGTGAGTGAACAATGTTTGGTGAAATTTCATATAGGATCTTATAATGAAGTATTGTGTGATATTATGTCGATGGATGTCTGACATATATTGTTGGGAAGACCATGGCAATATGATAGAAAGGCAATACATGATGGGAGAAAGAATACATATACTGTAACATCAAATGGGAAGAGATGCATCTTGATACCTTTGGAAGAGAACAAGAGTGAACTATGCGATAACACTAGAATCTATTTAGTAGATGGAAGGAAATTTTTAGATGGATTGAGACATGAGAACTTATGTTTTGCATTAATTCCAAAGAAGTGGGGTAGCCAAAGTGTAGAGAACCCCATCGCAAAAGGAGAAGAATAGCTATAGAAGGGCACAACAGAATTGTTGATAGAATACCAAGATACTATATCAAAGAATGTGTTAGAAAGATTACCATCAATCTAGAGTATCATTCATCATATAGATCTGATACCTAGATCTATTTTACCAAAAAAATTGGTGCATAGAATGACACTAATAGAAATTGTGAAGCTAAACAGATAGATACAGGAGTTGTTGAGGAAGGGATTGATTAGAGAAAGTTTAAACCCGTGTGTAGTACTGGTAGTGTTAGCACTGAAGAAAGATGGAGAATGGAGGATGTGTACAGACTCAAAAGAAATCCATAAGATGATATTCAAGTATAGATTCCCATTGCCAAGGATGGATGACATTATGGATTGTTTGAGCAAAGAAAAACATTTCACAAAGATAGACCTAAAGAGTGGATACCATCATATCAAAATCAGAGAAGGACATGAATGGAAGACTACATTTGAGACAAATGAAGGATTGCATGAGTGGTTATCCATGCCTTTGTCTACTTGGATGACATTTTGATTTTTAGTAGGACCAAAGAAGAACATTTGCAACATATTAGACAAGTGTTTTGAGGCTCAGAGAAGAGAAATTGTTGATAAACATCAAGAAATGTAGTTTCATGAAGACAAAATTGGTATATTTGGGATTTGTCATTTCTACAGAAGGATTGAAGATGGATCCAAAAAAGTAAGAGCAATTGTTGAATGGCCAAAACCTTTGAATATTGGAGAGGTAAGATATTTTCATGGATATGTAAGTTTCTATAGGAAGTTCATACAACAAATTAGTACTATATGCACATTAATGACAGAGACAATGAGAGGGGACCAGAAAGAGGTGGACAATTGGATCAGATAGGAGTTTTGAATTGTTGAAGCAAAAGGTGATAGAGAAACTAGTGTTAGCATTACCAAAATTTGACAATGTATTTCAGGTTGACTATGATGCTAGTGAAATGCAATAGTAGCAGTATTAATTAGCCAAGAAGGGAGACCCATAGCATATTTTAGTGAGAATTTGAATGATGCAAGGAGGATATATTTAGTATATGATCAAGAGTTCTATGCAATAATTCAAGCCTTGAATAAGTTTAGACATTATTTATTTCCAAAAGAATTTGTGTTGTACACTTACCATTAGGCTTTGCAGTATTTTAACAGTCAAGGTATGTTGAATTAGAGACACATGATTCAACTCTACTAAAAATGAGTTTGAAGAGTTTTGTGAAGAACATGGAATCAAGAGGCAATATTCTGTTGCTAGAACACCTCAGAAAAATGGTGTTGCAGAGAGAAAGAATAGGATTGTTTAAGAGATGGCTAGGACAATGTTGAGTGAAGCTAAGTTGCTTGATAAATATTGGAAAGAAGCAATTCATACCACAGTCTACATTCTTAATACTGGACAACTAAGAAGACATAGCAGCAAGACACCATATGAACTTTGGAATGGAAGACCAACATCAGTCAAATACTTCAAAGTTTTTGGAAGCAAATGCTACATCAGGAGAGATGAAGAAGGTCTAGGAAAGTTTGACTCAAGAGCAGATGAAGGTATTTTCCATGGATACTCAACTACCAACAAAGCCTACAAATGCTGCAAAAAAAGACTAAGGAAGATAGTTGAAAGTGCAAATGTTAGAGTGGATGAAGAGTCACATCAAATTTCATATGAGTAAGAGGATTGTTGGCTAGACGAACCTACCTGCACATAAGAAGAAGTAGAAGTTAAAGAAAAGAAAGAAACTCAAGAGAAGACTATCAAGGCTCCTATCAAGTATGTTCAAAAGAATCATTTAGAAGATTAGATCATTGGAGACAAGAATGAAGGAGTTCAAACAAGAAGGAGATTTGCAAGAACAAATGAACAAAGATTTTATTTACTATCAAGAGTAGAAGCTAAAGCTTTTGATGAGGCTAGCAAGGATGAAGGATGGAACAAGATATGGAAGAAGAGATAAATCAAATAGAGAAGAATTAGACTTGGAAATTGGTGCCAAGGCCTATAGACAAGAATGTGATTGGTACAAAATGGCTATTCATGAATAAATTGAATGAAGATGGAGAAGTGGTTAGGAACAAAGCAAGGTTGGTTTTCAAAGGTTATTCACAAGTTAAAAGTGTTGACTATGAGGAGACATTTGCTCCAGTGGAAAGAATGGAAGAAATTGGAATGGTTCTTGCATTTGCAGTGCATAAGAGATTAAAGGTATATCATATGGATGTCAAATCTACTTTCTTGAATGGTGACTTAGAAGAAGAGGTCTACATAGAGAAACCTGATGGATTTTAGTTATCACAAGACCCAAACATGGTATGTAGACTTAAGAAGGCTCTGTATGGTCTCAAACAAGCTCCTAGGGCTTGGTATGCAAGGTTGGATATGTACTTACCCCAATAGGGTTTCAAGAAAGGTACCACAGATAGTAATCTTTACATCAAAATTGAAGGTGAACAAATTATAATTATTGTTGTTTATGTTGATGATATAATCTTTTATGGATGTCATGAGATGTGTAAGAAGTTTGCACAAGATATGTAGAAAGAAATTAAAATGTCTATGTTAGGTGAGCTATCATTCTTTCTTGGACTCCAAATTACTCAATCAATTGATGGCATCTTTATATCTCAAGCAAAATATGTCATGGAAATGTTGAAGAAGTTTGGCATGGAAGACTGCAAACCATTGAGTACTCCTATGGTAAATAGTTTCCATTTGAGTAAATATGATGAGTCACCTGAAGCTAATCAGACTTTGTATAGATCTATGATTGGGGGCCTACTATACCTAACAGTATCAAGTCCTAACATTATGTAAGCTGTGTTTGGTTGTAAGGTTTCAAATTGATCCTAAAGAAACACATGTGAAAGAATTCAAGAGAATTTTGAGATACTTGAGGAGCACTCTGGAACATGGGTTGTGGTATCAAAAGGGTGATGACTTTTCCTTGAGTGCTTATATTGATGCAGATTGGGATGGCAGTGTTGATGATAGAAGAAGTACTAGCGGAGGAGCTTTCTTTTTGGGAGATAGGTTGGTCTCATGGATTAGCAAAAAGTAGGATTCAATGTCCTTATCAACAACAAAGGCAGAGTATATAGCTGTAGTAGCCTGCTACACTCAACTATTGTGGATGAAGCAAACATTGAAGGATATCAAGGTAGTATATGATGAGCCCATTCCTATTCATTGTGAAAATACAAGTGCTATCGATATCTCAAAGAATCCAATGATGCATTCTAGAACCAAACACATATCTATCAGATATCACTTTTTGAGAGAGAAGGTTGAAAATCAAGAAGTTAGATTGGAGTATGTGCCTACAAAGGGTTAGGTTGCAGACATCTTTACAAAGGCACTTTCTAAGAACACATTTGAGTATCTCAAATAGAAGTTAGGGGTTTTTGCCCCTCCTTTTAACTACATGCATAGATGGGACATCTTTCCAAGGGGATTAGTTCAAGACATCTTTAACTTTGGATTGATGGAGGTAGGTAGTTAAGAAGCTGAGAAGGATGACAAGGATTGATGATCAGTTAGGGGGAGTTGACAGATAAGTAGCAGGCAAAGAAGTTCAAGGTTAATGAAGACAAGGGGAGATAAAGGAAGTTTTTTTAGAGAAAGACCACTGGCCCTTTGTCCTTGATGTCAAAGGTAGAGAAAATTAAATATCAGGTTAAGTGTTGCCATCAATGCCAAAGGCGGAGATTGTTACATATGTGTTGTCATTGATGTCAACAATGTTGTGTTGAGGAAGGTTGGAAGAGGAAGTGAGATGATGTGTTGATCAGTGATGATCAATGTTGTTCAGATATGCAAAAAGATAGTGTTGTCTAAGGGAGATTGTTGTAGATTGTTGTGAGATAGAGAAGCAAAGTAATGAGTATATGTTGTGGTGATCAGAGAAGTTGTGAAGTGAAGGGTAAGGTGATGAAAGTCATGTACTGTGCATATTGATTGGATCAGTATCATATGTACATAGTTGTAACCTATCTTCTAGAGGTGAAAGTTGTATGTTGATATGAAGAAGATATAATTTCTTGTTGAAAAGAGTTGTGATTGTTGTGGTATGATGTTGTGAATGAAGTCTCTAGTGTGATGAATATTATATTCTTTGTTTCCTGATGAAAAGCATTGTTTTAGTTTTGAAAGAAAGATTCAGGAAGTCCAAGGCATTGGAAGTTGCACTGAAGTAGCTCGAGAGAATGCTCAACATTCCTCCACATTTGAATGTATGGCCTTCTAGTTTGGAAGCTAGACAAAGATAGGTGTGAAGAAGGTATGTTCTTGATTTTAGAGGTTAGAAGTTACCGTAGAAGATTCTAGAGCTCACAGAGTGAATACAATGATCTTGTGTTAGTGCAATCAAAGAGGGTCGGAGGAATGCTTCACATTTCTCCACATTCAAAGTTGTGATGCCACGACATGAAGTATGGTCAGATATAGATGAGAAGATTGTTATATTCAAGACCAGTTTGCAAGTGATGCCTGGTTAAGTGTTTGTGTGACTGTGCTAGAAAGAAGATCATTAATTCAGAGAAAGGAATGTTTGTGAATGTGTTTACAAGTCATATAATGTTCATGAATTGATCCGTACAATGTTAATTGGTCTCTCTAGTACCTTTTTGGGTCTAGACTTATTTTGTGGAAGGATAAGTGTTTGATGGGCCGACCTAAGGTGCTTTGATGATCCCACTAGATGATTTGAGGTGTGTACCAGCTTGGAAGAATGTGTTAAGGAAGAATAGGTCATGTTTATCACTTGGCTTGAACCACATTGGATATCTACATCATTTGGAAGCTGACTTGGTGTGCCCGTTGCACATTTCATTCTACATGTTTCATCTTGGTCAACATAGGAGAAAGATTTTATAATTTGTAGAAGGTATAAATAAAAGTTCTTGTTTGGTGTGAAATGCATGTGTGAGAGAGTGTGTGAGGATGTGTGTGTGAGGAAGTGTATTGAAGGTAGCAGTGTTTTTTGTGTAGAGGAAGTGAAGTTTTGTGATAGATTGAAGTGTGTTGATGTTGTGGAGGTTCTAGATTAGTGGAATTTGTCAAGTATGATGTTCAGAGGTTGTAGCCTCATTCTGTAAGTGTTGTTATATTGTATTTCAAGGAGTTGCGGCTTCGTTTGGGTTGTAGCCCATAAATAATATTTTAATATTGTTTTTACTTGTGAGGCTTGATTTGGATAGTAGATCCAAGTAGCTTACTCACCATGGTTTTTTCCTTCTAGGGTTTTCCATGTAAATTGGGTGCTATGGTTGTTTGCTCATGTGTTGTTCTTTGATTTTCTCAATTTTCTTTACCATCTGTTTAAGGTAGTAAAAAATTTTGGTTTAAAGATAACTTCGATTAAGTTTGGGCATATACGGATTCAACCCCCTCTTAGTATAATAATGTGTTCTAACAAATCCAACTCTCATGTAAGTGAAACTTACCGCAGATCACTCTAGACATCTATGGATTGATAAAATTAAATTATGATGAATTGATAGAACTATGATGAACCTCATTAGCAACATGATCCATCAACATTGGAGGCTTCACCATTGGAATTAGGCTGACTTGCATGTTTCATCAAGCATTTAACTTCGAAACCCCTTAAGGCTAACATGGATCATTCCTTGAGCTGAGAATTGCTATATAATAATTCACTAGATGCATTAGGGGGTAGTTAGGAAGTTGGTTGTTAGTGGATAGTTTGGAATGTTAAGATTACAGGATAATACTTCAAAGCTATATATTTCTTGTAAGTTATAATAAGTCAAAGGACAGGCCTGTGAGCCAATTGTAGTCCGCATATTTCTAGCATATGAAAGTTGTAATTATTCATGATATTGAATCAATAAATTCCATTTGTTGTTCTATTCTTTGTGTTTTCCCATTCTATTTACTTTAAGACTGCACAGTAGGACAATCCTACCCCTGGACCCTCCATCCATGACTGCACCAATTTTCTTTCAATTCTATCTCCTTTACCTCTATCAAGTGTTTGAAAGATTGAATTAAAAATCAAATGAAGAGCTAGCTTCTCAATTCTAGATCTCATTTGTGATCCATGTCCCATGCTTGATATCCACATAAGTGTTGATTTGAGTGAGATAAATCAAGATACTAACAATATCCACTCTTCTAGTCATTTTTTTTAAGTACCTTGTCACACATAGGTCATCTATCAAGTCATCCATGTGTAGTAATGGGAATTTATCTTTGATGTGTGTCTTGTTAATTGTGTTAGACTTAGTAAATAATCTCAAATTCCCATACTTCTTTTGTGCTAGTACTATATGTACTACACATGATCATAAATCTTTTTAATTAGACCCTTTCTAAATCAACTCTTCCACCTACTTCTTGATCTCTTCACTCTCCTATGGTGCCATCTCATAAGCCACCTTGTTGGGTGGAATTGATCCTCGTATTAAGTTGTAATGTCAAAAATTGCATACTCTACATATTTGACTCTACAAATTACACTCATTTTAATGTCCATCTTTATAAAGAATGTTATAGGGATCATTTTATCTATAAACTAGACTATTCTCCTAATATGAGTGCCAATCTCATGATTTTGTATTTATTTACTATTAATTCAATGTCTTCCTATGTATTTGTCATCTTTCAATAATTAATTTTTATGTTTTGTTAGATATTTTGTACTTACACAAATGCCTCTACAATTGTTGAAATATCCTTGTCTATTTAAAAAATAAACTAAATGAATTCTAGGAGTAGGCTGTGCACTTAAAGATTTGAAAGGACAGTTGATAGATAATATAACCATAAAACTTCTTGTTGGGACTAACAATGAAGCAAAGCCACAAGATCTACTAGAAAGTTTGGTCCTGGCAAAAAAGAAGAACTCTAATAGAATCATTATTGAGGGTGATTCATTCAATAAAACAAATTCTATTAAAAATAAATCCTTGAGCAGTTTGAAAATAAGGTATATTCTACAAGAGGCATGGGAGATTTTGGATCATTTTGAATATTATGAAATTCAACATTGCTATAGAGAATGAAACAAGATTACATATAGCCTTGCAAAATTTGGCTTATGATCAAGGTCAAATCATCTTGGAGATCAATGTTAGAACAATCCAAGATTTCCCAACCATTCATGATAGCTTGGCATATGATCAAAATCAATTCCCTATTTAGAGGTCAATGGTGTACTAACTTTTGTTTTCTTGTTTGTAGGTCCTATTAATTTTGTGTGATCATTATTATGTTATGTTTCATTTTTCAAGGCCATCCTTACACAAGCAAACCATCCTCTCAAGCTATCAAAGTGTGTGAAAATAATCATTTCTCCTTTACTAGCATCCAAAGCATGTGTTTTGTATAATGTTGATGCTTCATTTACCTTTAGATATGTAAGCTATATTGAATTGACAAAGGCTACCCCTATTCATTTTCTATCAATGGCATTGGTAATGTTCTATCTCTATCCTTTTATCTCTTCATTAATGACATGGAGAGCTCATCGAAGAATAAGTGCATTCTCAATCTTGTTAAAAAGTGGGAATTCCCTAAATTTGGAGTTTTTGACTATGAATTGTTAGAGAAGGTCTTCAAGATGGACTATCCAATGGTTGAAGATACAATATAGTTGCTAACCAGTCATGAAATCCTTCATGACCCACCAAGGCTTATGTATTTCCCCTAAATAATGACTATATTTCTGCAAAATGTTATGGATTTGCTTCAAAAAAATTGGGCATTAGAATTATTATGAAGCACGATGGCTTGGAGCCATGGAATCTAAACGAAAATATTATAAGGTTCACGAGGTCATGCATGAGCATAAAAATTCTATGAAGACAATTAGCAAAGAAAAGCAAAAGCAAGAGAAAAAATAATGAATTTGCCTCCTCAAATGCACAGAGTAGGGGGGTATTTATAGGTGGAAAACCAACACCAAAGGTGGTGGTGATTGGGGAGTGATATGACTCTGATTAAGAGTGAACAATGGTTGGAAAGGAGATCACATGAGAAGAAATGAAGTTAACAATTGACTGATTGCAAGATAACTAAGATTAATTTAGAGATCAGATTAAGCTAATTGGGAGTGTTCAATCAATTAAGATGAGTTGACAACCAATTAAAGAAGAATAATCATGCAAGAAGGGCTCAATTTTAGGAAATTTAGCCCAAAATAGAAGAAAACATGCATTTTAAAAGATAAAAGGGTCACCCCCTTTAGGAAGTGGGTCACCCCTTTCACTAGGCAAAGTCACGTCTGGAGATCCTACTTACGTTGTTGGGTTACCTAAGGAGATCCTAAATTCATAGGGGGTGACCCATATAGGAGGTTTTCCACAAGTGGTTTCTGAGGTCAAGAATGATCTAGGAGATGTAAGAATGGTTTTGCAATCCCAAAACTAACCATAGGGTCTTTGCAGGGTGGGTCGCCCCTTTTGTTGGAAGTTGTTGTCATTGATGTCAAGAAGGTAGGCATGATTATGGAACAAATGAGAGTATAAAGACATGTTGTTATTGATGTCAAAGGAGGTGTCAAAGGCATGTAGATTGTTTCACATATTGTCATTGATGTCAAAGAAGGTTTCAATGATGATAAGGTGTGAAAGATTATTTCAGTGATGTCTTAGATACTTGTGGTAGCTTGAAGGTGATTTTTCCAAGTCAAGGTACATGTGGAAGGTGGCAATTCTAGGTCAAAAGATGGTGACAGTCATAAGATGAATGTCCAACAAGCACTTTGATTTGTTTGTTGTGTGGTCAATGAAGTAGAGATGATAGGATAGTGTGTAGATGATTGTTCTAGTGTGCAGATGTTTTGATGATAAGATAGTGTGAGGACAGTGTGCAGATGTTCTCTCTAATATAACTGCTCCAAGGATGGTAATGGATCAAACACAGTCTATCAAGTGCTACAAGCATGGTAGACACTTCAAGAAAACTTGTTAATGGTATTGGATTAGGTTAGAAGATAATGCAAATTATCTCTACAAGAAGACAATGCAAAATACTCACATAGAAGATAGTGTAGACTGGTCTTGCTAAAGACAATAGATGGTTTTTTTGGATAATAGTGGCATCAAAGGTCTGATGAATCATTGCAACACATGTTATTTCAATATTAAGTATATTCTTTCTGAATGCACCTCAAGAACAACAATCATTGAGACACAAATAGTGGATTTGTCTCTCTTCTAGTCCATGTGATAGGAGCTAAGCAAGTCATGGCAACAAGAGAAATTGCTGCAAATAGAGATACCATGGTAGCAAAGAAGAAATTATCTTCAATACTTGTTGATGATTACTCAAAACCAAGGTTCCTAGCAAAAGGATCAAAGCAAGTTATAATGATAGAAGAAGACCAAGTCATGGTGATAAGAGCTAACCTAGACATAGTGACAGATGGAGAAGGCATTGTAGCAGAGAAGAAACTATTTTCAATTCTTATTATCAAGACTTTCAAGGCAATCTCAGATATATATAATGTGAGGAAAACAACAACTATAATGTGAAAGTTTAGTCAATCAAGTGGAGTAATACTCTTTGGAATTCAAGCTAGATAGAATCATGAATGCAAATTGCTTCATTCTTTAAGCCAACTAAGAACAATTATGATAAGGAAGTTTTGGATGACTAGAGGATATGAGATTGTTTAAATTAAAGATTTAAATATTGCTTGAGGAGGATGACATCAGTCATATAATGTGTAAATTTTAAATATAGATATTGATGTATATGAAGCCAACCTTGCCAAACATTAAAGACAAGCCGTGTATAAATACAATTCACAATTTGCATGTAAAAAAATGTGTGTATGTGTGCGAGCAAGGAATGAACAATCATAAAAGAAGAATCAATCTGCAATCACTATAATTCCATTATTGCTAGGGTTAGGGTTTTATTTGAGAGAAATGAATAAAGACTGTGAAGGCATGTGTGCAAGCAAAAGGGGAAAATCAATAAGTAGACTTCTTGATACTAGAGTTAGGGCTTCATTTGTTAGAATGGTTGGACAAGATGATATAATTCTTGTAGAAGAATTGGAGATCAAGTATGAAGATATGTTAACTAGGTTGATGATTGCAAATAGAAGGTAACATGACAATAGACTAAGTATAATGTGTTTGAGGTGGTGACATCAGATTGAGTATGATGTATTTAAGGTGGTGACAACAGATTGAGTATGATGCAGTTGATGTGAAGACAGTAGCATATGTGACTTATCATCAAGATATAGAGGTTGAGTATGTGAAGTTAGTAACAACAAATTAGAATCAATTTTATATACTCATTTATAGAGGTCTGATATAGTATTTGTATCTTGAAGAAGTTGATGCCTCATTTGATATATATTGTATGCATTATAGCACATTAGAAGATTGGTGTCTTCATAGGGTTGGTGCCCTTAATACATTGTAACAGGGAATTGGTGCTTCCTTTGTGTTGGTGCTCATAAATCAAGGGATTGGTGTCTCCTTTGGATTGGTGCCCATAAACATCATTGTAAAATTCATTTTATTTTGTGAGGCTAGATTTGGATAGTAGATCCAAGCAGCTAACTCACCATAGTTTTTCCCATCTTAGGTTTCCACATATATCATGTGTCATTTGTGTGTGCTCTTATGATTTTCATGGTATAATCATTACATTTTCTTGAAAGGATCTAATATGCAATAAGTTTTAAGGAATATTGATTCACCCCCCCTCTCAGTATTGCACTATGTTCAACAATTGGTATCAGAGCATCAGGTTTCTCATTACAGCTTAACATCTGAAGGTAGATCTTGGATTGAACAAAATGGCTAGATAGGAAGGATCCTCTTCTAACAAAGCACCACTCTTTGATAGATCTAACTACATTTTTTTGAGTATAAAAGCCTATTTGACTTCTCTAGGGTATGATGTTTGGAGATCAATGATTGATGGCTACAAAGGTTTCAAAAGGTATAACTTCAAAAAGAAGAAGAAAAACATCTATTCTAAAGAGGACTGCAACTCATTAGAAGCAGACCACTGCTTGTCAGAAGATGAAAGGGAAGAGACCCTCTTCATGGATATGAAAGTTCCTGACAGTCTAAATAGTACATACAGAGTTGAAGAAGACATGACAGCATTCGATGAAAAAGTATGTGAGGTTGATCTTGAATGTGAACTAGTCTTTGATCTTGAAGACCTAAGATCAACAAGGGAAGAAAACAAGGAACTAAAGGACAATCTTGAAAATTTAGAAGAAATCATTGTTGACTTGAAGATTCAAATAGAGGAAGGTAAAAGGATGGATACATTCTAAATACTAATCTCAATGTCAAATCAGATGAATGCTCCATACTTGAAGAAGAAATTGTCTCCCTGAGGAAATAACTAGAGAAAGAAAAGGATCAGGTAGACAGGAGTCTAAAATTTGAGAAAAGCACAATCATCCTTGATGAGACAATCAACAACAAGAGATCACCAAAGAATATGACTAGTATTGGGTTTGAGAAAGGTTGGAATTCAAGAACTAATAAACCTGCAGAGAAGGCTACGATGAAGAAATTAGAACTAAGCACTAAAGTATCTGAGAGAATTGAAGATAAGAAGCAAAAGATGGATGATGGCTTCATGAAGGTCATAGATTTGAAGAAGAGATTCAGAGGTCCCTCTCCTGCAAGGCAATCTACTATAACTAGGTTTTCTCAATCCTTTTATGGTTATTGTTTTTCATGCAACCATTTTGGTCATAGAGCAAGAGATTGTAGAACACATACAAAAATTAACTTTATTTGGAACAAGAGTAGAAGTCCCTATGTGTTCTCAAATAGGAATTCATTTTCTCCTTTAGTGGATTATGATGTTATATGTTATAAGTGCAATAGTTTTGGACATATAGTTTGATATTGTAGAAGTGGTTTTGTGAAACTACTTAGACAGAATAAGAAAGTGGATACCCTATGCAAGCAAAAGAAACAACCTACAAAAATCTAGAAAAGAAACCAAGAACTAGAAAAAAAGAGGAGAAATCTATGTTTGTGCTTCATGCACAAGAAGCATCACTAAGTCCATATGGAGAAGTACAAACTCAGTGGGAGATAATCATTACATCATCATTTAGCTCTGTGGAGAAGACAATATGATCAAGAGTAGTACTAGTTTAGCAAAAACCATCTGATAATAAGGTTGATGATAATAGAAATAGCCAGAGGATTGACATAGATGTACATTTGCCTTTGGTATAAAGGGTAAGAGCTCATTTGGTTAAGTAATCTAGTAAATCAAAGGAAAGTATTAAGGAAGAGGGTCTAGTAAAGCCTATGGAGAGCACTACAAATGAACATGCCCAATAGGAAGTAGTTACAACAGATGCTTCTCAATGCATATCTAATATTCCAGTATCTTTAAATATGAAGAGTCGTGATATATCTCTAAGAAAATTGTTGAGTTACAACAACATAAAATCCCTAGACTAGTGCTCACTAGGTAACATGCGGATTTAAAGTTAGTTTTAGAATACCATAGACACAGAGATTGTCTATTTATGAGATATGGATAAATAGTTGTAAGGTCATCTAATGATGATACTGTGAAAATTTCAATGAAGCACAAGGCACATGAAGGGAATTACAAACTTAGTAAGATAAGGAAGGATATTTTTGTGATATTTGTTGTGAGTGTAGTTTCCATTATTTAAATCATGGACAATGGAGATACAAGAGCTTTAGATACACTGGTGAAACTTTTTAGTTGTCCATATATTTCCTTCAAAGATGATAAACCTATAGTTGTCATTACACATGGAGATGAATGGAATTATTTTGATTGTATTAAAGCCCATACTTTTCTACATGCTCATGACATAGTTGATTTAGACAACTTCTATAGTGGTATGTTTGCATTAAAGTTTGCATATTCAAAAGGAGTCAGCTAGACATTCAAGATTGTGAAAATAGGCTAAATGTGAAGAATTGGTAGCAAAATTTGATACCTTGACTATGGAGAACATGTCAATTAAATCTGAGCTCACCCACTTGGCAGAGGAGTGCAAAACATTAACTGTAGAAAATGTATCCATAATGGAACAACTGGACAAAGTGGATTTAAATAAAGTTTTTGAGACTTAGATCAAGCAAGGGTACAAATGTTCTTGTGTCTTATTTCAAGCCAGTTACTAAGCTTTCCAATAATATGAGTCAAACCAATGAAGCAGGCCCACAAGTAAACAAAAACAAGTGTATTAGAGTTCAATGTCATGATCAAGGCCTATAGAATTTCAAGATAAGACTTTGAAGTTGTTTGAGAGTCTATTGGGATAATCATATAGTGTATGTAGTTTGAAGAAGTAATAGACATAGTCGTTAGCCCTAAGGAGGTGCCCCAGTTGGTAATGACTCAGATCTTGGCTACAAGTATGAAAGGTTGAGTTACAAGATGTGATGGCAGTTTGTAGAAATAAGGACATGAAGATGGTAGTAGGAGTCCATGTTATGCATAATAGTCATTTATAATGACATTGAATGTCAAGTATGAAGGCTACTGAATGACAATAATCACACCCTAGGAGAAACTACTCAATACTCATTTGACAATAGCATTCAAGTGTCAAGTGTTTGACAAGTCACAAAGAGAAAGAATGGCAGGCTTAATGAATGATGATCAAGAAGATGTTTCCACCATAAACAACATTTGTATCCATGAACAGATGTAACTACAAGGAGGCAATGCAAAAGGGACATGTAATAGTGTTTCAATAGCTTGAAGGTGGTTTAAAGGTCATGAAGGTAAATATGTTAAGTCACCGTGACAGTGAATAAATGAAGGACAGTCATATGAGAAACAAAGACACCGTACCTTATGGTCCCTTACGATAATCATATACCTTAAAATATTTAATAGAGAGTTGATGACACTTGTGGTTGATGATATGGAGTTCTTGTTCCTAAAAATTCATAGGCAAAAGTTAGGAGTTATTTTTCCTCCTTATTCTCAAAAGTGAAGTGCAATAGAAGCATATATCTAGAGGGAGCATCTCCAAGGGGAGTAGGTAGATAAAATACTCTAGATAATCAAGTTTGATACAACTAGCCCTGGAGATATCTGTATAACATAGAGGAGAGATCCCTCTTAGAGGGAGTTGGTATGAAACAAAAACTAGTTGCAGGTATGCATGTGATGTCTAAGGGAGAAAAGTATGTCTATAGAGAGAAAAAGGAGAAAGTGTTTAGAAGGACTATGAAAGAAGATTATTTCAATTAGTATCAATCCTTGCACTAGTTGGTATTCTACATTAGTACAACTTGAATAAGTCATTAATGTCAGTTGGTTATAGTGATTTTGAAGTCATTTCCATCAAAGAAGTGTTGCAAATCGTAATTTATGTTCTTCAAATAGGGAGAGATAAAGTGTTCATAGTTCTATAGATGGTCTATGGTCAGGGAGTATTGAAACTGTTTGTCTGAAGGGGAAGAAATGTTGCAAGTGTGTACTAATCAGTGTTGTCATTGATGTCAACATGTTTGTGTTGATATTTATGTCAACTGTATCTTCCACTGTTGTTGTTGTTGGTTGATTGAGTTATGGTGTTAAGGTGATTTGAATGGTTTGCAAAAGTGCTGTTGATGTTAGTATATTATTCTTGTTGCTGGGTGTCTAAGTGCTTTTGAGAAAATTTGATAAATATTGAAGACAATGTTGAGAAGAAGTATTCTGGCTTACATGACATTGTCCAAGTTCTCGCTCCGCATTTCTTCTGTGTTGAAGACTAGAATGTGAGGTTTGGATATGTTTTATAGAAGTAGTTGAAGATGTTAAATCCAAAATTTGGTGCTTCGAAATGTTGTGGTTTGAGATTTATGTTCACCAATTTAAAGATTGTGCCTAGCACTATTTGCAGTGTGACTGGGAGAAAGTATTTTTCTCTGTATTCCTCTATAGTTTGTTTTTTGGTCTTGTGGTTCTAGATGAGTGTTCATAAGGTCTATATCTATGTTCTATCCAAAGTAATTGTGATTTGGTGTTCTGGAATGTAGTTTTCTTGAGTAGCAGAGCTTAGCAGTGTTGGTTGTGAGTAGTCTGTGAACTTTCTTCAAGTGAGACTTGTTGTAGCTGAATTTGTTGGTTCCTAGGTGATTTCATGTTGTTCGTAGATGTTTCTAGATCATGTTAAAGGCTTGTGCTTGGTCCACAAGTTATGGTTGTGTTCTTGGAAGTGTGTGCCTAAGTGTTCTTGGTGTTTACACAAGTTTAGTCGACTTGGATGTTAACACTAATTGTGGATGCGCTTCATGGATTGAGGAAGTGTGTTGAAGCATGCAAAGATTTTTTTAGGTCTGAGATAAGCTATGAAGTGGTCTACCTTCATTTATTTAGTCTGCAAGAATGTTTAGGTATAGACCTAATTTGAATTCAGTATGTTTACCAACCTTGGAGATTGTTTCAAAGGTTGTAGAGTGTGTTGCCAACCTTGGTGAATGTTTCAAGGTTGATGATTGATATAAATAAGTGCAATTGATTTGTGTGTAGTGGTGTGCATGAGGATGGTGATGTTTGTGTTGTGAATTTGAATAAGAGGCAACAAGGACTTTCATGTGGTAGAAGACCTAATGCAGTGAGTAGAAGTCATCTACAATTTTCAGAGAGGCTGCGAAGGAGATGTTTGTTGTGCTTCATTGGAACTCAAATTAGGCATGTGGTAGATGCTATCATATCAGTTCATGGCAGTGAGCCTTCTCTTCTTTTCTTCCTTATTCGTTAGTGAGCAGTGAACCTTTCTTTCTTTTGTAAGGCAGTGAGCCTCTTTGTAATTCGGCATTGATACTACATTATATTGTGAGATAATCCTCACCATGTTTTTTCCCTTTTAGGGTTTTCCACGTAAAAAATATAGTGTTCTTTTATGCATGGTGTTGATGTGATTAAGTTTCTATTATCTATTTTTCATGTTTAATCTTCATATCAAAATAATGGTTTAAGTGAATTGATGTTGATGTGACTATGTTTGTGAGGGTTTAAAATTTTTGATACAACTGATTCAACCCCCCTTAGTTGTCTTGTGTATTCAAAAATTGGAATCAAATCAAGGTTCCTAACAACTTGAGGTAGATATGGGATGGAGCACAAGAAGGATACTCCCTTGTTTAATGGATCAGACTATGTGCTCTGGAAGATAAGGATGGAAGCTTTTCTAATTTCACTTGGTTATGATGTTTAGAAATGTGAAGTTAAATTACACTATGCCTATGGGTGGCGTAAATACTGAAGATGAAATCAAAGTTGTAGAAATAGATGGTAAGGCAAAAAATGCTCTCTTAAGTGGACTTACTAATTCTAAATTGGTGAAAGTTGCAGATTTGAAAACTGCTAATGAGATTTGGAAAAGGTTGGAAAGTGTTTATGAAGCAGATGAGAAGGTCAAAAGGGATAAAATACAGAATTTGAAGCTCACTACCATTGGCATGTCTAAACATGAAAACATTGCAAGCTACTTACAGAGGATAGATTAAGTTGTCAATGGCATCAAGGGACTCAATGGAAAAATAGATGATCAAGAAGTAATATTGAAGGTACTTAGAACTGTTCCTAAATCTTACAGTCATAAGGTGTCTTCTATTGAAGAATTACAAAATTTGAATCAATTTACCAAAGAACAGTTGCTTGGCACCCTAACTTCTTTTGAAATAAGAGAGTTTGGCACAAGTAGTGGAATTGCAAAAGATGAGACTACTTTTAAAGATGGAAAAACAAAGAAGATTATTGAATCAAATCTAGAAGACTTTGATGAAGTAGAGGATAACTTTGTAAGAAGGATGAAAAAGGGTACTAGTAAGTTCAGTGGTAAGCTACTCTTTAAATGTTTTAGTTGTGGAAAAATAGGTCATTATGCTTCAAGGTGTCTAGATAGAGCTCTAAGAATCAAGAATAAGGAAAAAGGTAAATTAGCTAGGAAAAATTACTGTGCAAGTATTTATGATGATGATTCTAATTTTGAGGACAATAAGGATAATGAATGCTTATTTATTGCCATAAGAGATGAAACTGGTTCTCCTAACCATGGAAGTTGTGTGAAGGAAAAAGATCTAGAAGCATGTGCTAACCCTAAAGACACTGTTATATCTTCCTTTCATGCTAGGAGTGAAAAGGATGACTGGGTCATTGATAGTAGATGCTCAAATCATATGACAGGTGATAAGAGTAAGTTTATTAAACTTGAAAGGTTTGATGGTGGAGTAGTAAGGTTTCGTGGTGATGAAGCTACTAAGATTTGTGGAAAAGGTTCAATTAGTTTTGATGGAAAGCATAACATTGATGATGTCCTTTATGTCACAGGTTTAAAGAATAATATCTTGAGTGTTGGATAGATGTGCAGCAAGGGTTATAATCTTATATTCTAAGATAATGGGTGTGAGATCAAAAAAAACTCTGGAACAGTGATTGCTGCTGGAAAGAAGATAGGTGGAAATGTCTATCATCTTAAAGGTGGTGTTAGTTACTACCTTATGAATTAAATCAGTGAGAGTTGGCTATGCCATAGGAGAATCTGTCACATCCATTTTGATATCATGGTAAGGATAAGTTCAGTTCAAGTTGTGAGAGATTTGCCAAAGTTAACAAAGCCTATTATTGTTGTATGAAAGGAATGTCAATTTGCAAAGTTTACAAGAAGAAGCTTCAAAAGTAAGGATCAGTCATCTACCAAATTGTTGGAGTTGGTTCATATAGACCTTTGTATTCCCACAAGAGTAAGGAGTTTCCATGGTGACATGTATTTTATGCTATTCATTGATGATTATTCTAGAATGACTTAGGTTACTTTTCTTAAAGAAAAATTAGAAGCCCTAGATAGGTTTAAAGCATTTAAAGTAATGGTTAAAATGAAATGGATATGAAGATCAAATGTTTGAGGTCTTATAGAGGAGGAGAGTTTACTTCTAACGAGTTTAATGTGTTTTGTGAGAATCATGGGATAAAAAGGAAGTTAATTGCTCCTAGAACTCCATAGCAAAATGGAATGGTTGAAAGGAAGAACATGACCATACAAGAAGCTACAAGGACAATGATAAAGGAAGTAAATCTATCATAAGTATATTGGAGAGAAGCAATTCATACTTCTCTCTACATATAGAACAGAGTATAGGTGAAGGCAAATGATACAAAGACTCCCTATGAGCTATGGTATGGAAGGATTCCCACTACTAAATACTTCAAAGTTTTTGGAAGCAAATGTTATATCAGAAGAGATGAAGAACTAGGAAAGTTTGATGCAAGGTGTGATGAAGGTATCTTTCTTGGATACTATACCAAAAGAAAATCTTACCAGTGCTACAATAAGAGGCTAAGAAAGATTGTTAAAAGTACTAATGTTAGGGTTGATGAAGATATGCAAAGGTTCTTAGAGATCAATGGATAAGAATCAGATCAGTCCTCTTGTGGAGAAGAGGGAAAGACCAATGAGAAGCAAGTGCGGGTTGAAGTTCAAGAAACACTAGAAGTACAAGTTGAAGAACAAGAAGCTCTAGAAAGAGCTCCTAAAACTCCTAAGTATGTACAGAGGCATCACACTAAAGATCAAATCATTGGTGATAAAACAAAAGGTGTATTGACAAGAAGCAAAGCTGTTGAAGAATAGGTAAATCTGTGTTTACTTTCCAAAGTTGAACCTAAAATAGTGGTTGAGGCATGCAAGGATGAATACTGGGTTAAGGCTATGGAAAAAGAACTGATGCAAATTGAGAAGAATCAGACTTGGGAACTTGTCCCATGACCAGAGAACACGAATGTGGTTGGAACTAAGTGGGTGTTCAGGAACAAATTGAATGAGAATGGAGAAGTGGTAAGGAACAAAGAAAGACTTGTATATAAAGGCTAGTCACAAGTGGAAGGAATAGACTATGAGGAAACGTTTTCTCTGGTGGCAAGACTGGAGGCTATTAGGTTATTTCTAGCTTATGCAGCACATAAGGATTTCAATGTATATCAAATGGATGTGAAGTTTGCTTTTTTGAATGGTGAGTTGGAAGAGGAAGTATACATAGAGCAATTGGATGGATTTTAGTTATTAGAAAAACCATATATGGTATGCAGATTGAAGAAGGCATTGTATAGACTAAAGCAAGCTCCAAGAGCTTAGTATGCTAGGTTAGATGGGTATTTGTTGCAGTAGGGATTTAGTAAAGGGTCTGCAGATAATAATTTGTATATCAAGGTTGGAAAAAATCAAATCCTAATTATTAAAGTCTATGTGGATGACATAATCTTCGATGGTAATGAAGGTATGTGCAAGAACTTTAGAGATGAGATGAGAAAAGAATTTGAAATGTCAATGTGTGGAGAGATGAATTTCTTCCTTGGGTTGCAAATTAATCAGACAGATAAGGGTATCTTTATTTCACAATCAAAGTATGTCAAGGAGTTGTTGAAAAAGTTTGGAATGGAAGATTCTAAACTAGTTTGTACCCCCATAACAACTAGTTGCAAGTTGAGCAAGAATGATGAATCTCCTAAGGCTAATCAAAGCAAATATAGGTCAATGATTGGATCACTGCTATACCTAACTACTACTAGACTGGATATCATTCATACAATTTGTCTTGTGGAAAGATTTCAAGAAAATCCTAGAGAGTCACATGTCATGACAGTGAAGAAGATATTCAAGTATTTGAAAGGCACTCTAGATCATGGTTTGTGGTATCCTAAGAACTTAATGACTTCACCCTAAGTGCCTACATAGATACAGATTAGACTGGATGTGTAGATGAGAGGAAAAGTACAAGTGGTGGTACATTCTTTCTTGGAGATAGAATTGTGTTGTGGCTAAGAAAGAAGATGGATTCAGTATCCTTATCTATTGCAGAAGCAGAGTACATTGCAGCAGCATCATGTTGCACACAGGTGCTATGGATGAGACAAACTATGAAGGATATCAAAGTTGAGTATGATGATCCAATTCCTATTTTATATGATAATACCAGTGCCATTAACATTTCAAAGAATCCAGTGATGCATTCAAGGACAAAGCATATTTCTATCAGGTATCACTTTTTGAGAGAGAAAGTTGCAAAGAAAGAAGTGAAGCTTGAGTATGTGCCTACAAAGGATCAAGTTGCTGACATATTCACCAAGTCTCTTCCTAAAGATGCATTTGACTATCTCCAGGAGAAGTTAGGGGTTATTAGCCCTCCTTCTTTGAACCAAATGCATAAGGAAGTGCATTAGTCTAGTGTGATTTAGGATTCATTCTTTTTTGGATTGATGATGGAGAAGGTAGTGGCATTGAAGAGTGTTGCAATGAGGGGGAGTATGGTGCTGGAGCACCTAACACCAGGTGGCCTCCGTGAGGCATTTAAGTTCATGTTCTGTTTTAAAATAGGTTTTGTGTTGTAATAAGGTCTAAACGCATTTTTCCTTTATGTTTGTAAGTCCCAAGTAATTAGGTTACATTTGTCAAGTTGTTAGTTTTAGACGCTTGGATTTAGTTAGTTTTCTCCTAGCCACTTGGAATGAGTTGTTGTACCTCGGGGCAAGCTTATAAACTTCTGAGAAATGAATCAAATGCATATAGTTTGGACATTGTAATCAGATTGAAGCAAAGAAGGATTGTATGCAATTGTGCATTGTTCTAAGGAGAAATAAAGTTATTATGTTCCATCAGTTTGATTTCTGTTTCCTGTAATTATAAATTGTTTAGCTGTACATTTCCATTCTCCTGTGTTTTCTATTTTTGTGATATGGCAATGTGAATAATTCCACTGATAAGATTTCTGTCGAAATTAGTGGAATGGCTTTGTTGTACAATATGTGTTTTTTGTTTCCTGTTTTGTTTTCCTGTTTGACGGGACAGATGTTCCAGACTGAGGAGTGTGCACAGTAGCATGCCCTAGTATCCCTATGTGCTAGGTGTAGAGTGTAGATCAGACTGTGTGAGAGTTAAAACCCTAATGGTGTATCACTGTGTTGGTTCATTGGCGCATCAGCCAAGGATTGCAAGTGTTCACCGACAGTACAGGTTACGCCGAAGGTAAAAGCCATCAATAAGAGTTGTGGCATCAGAAGACAAGTTAGGGGTTTTGCTGACACGAAGAGTCATACCAACGCGGTTAGGTTTAATCGATGTGGGAGCCATCACGGTTAAGGAGAGGAGGAACTTAACCACCATCGGGATGTTGGCAGAAAGACGGAAGACTCAGCTGATAGAGGAAGTCTCATTGATGATGGAGATGTATCGGGGGGATGTCCAGTCGATGGAAATGTTCTGGCAGTTCATTTGTTAGTTTTTTGCCAATTGTGAGGAATTAGGACCTGGTCTGTGGAATTTGCTATGTGCTCCCCATCATATTGGTATCAGAGCTAGCGAAAGGTCTAGGCAATTATGTATTTGATTTTCTAAAGGAAGATGAATCCTATTCCTATAGTGTGTGGACAGATGATGATGAGGACTATCAAGACCATTCACCAATAAAGATTTGGCTGGAAGAGGGTGCAGAGTGAGTCTATTGCGAGAGAAAGTGGTAGTGCATCTCCAGGATCTGCTATTGGACGAGAGGAATGGGTCTGTGAAGCAGTGTGTAGGATGGACAGCTGATTGAGCATTGTGTTGTACTCAAATTAAGGATTTGTAGAAGTGTTGGCATTGTCTGTGAATGTTTATGTCAGATAGAGAAAGTGAAGGAGAGGCTAGCGATATGCCTCCAAAGGGGATGACCACCGAAGTGGTCAAGAAATTTCAAGAGATGGAAGAGATGATCAAAAATGGAGTCAAGGAAGTACTCCAAGCTAAATTGAAGGCAATGAAGATAGGAAAAAGGATAGAGGAAGATTCGGATGAAGAAGAAGAGGAAGAGGAAGAAGCAGAAGAACAAGAAGAGGCAAAAATACCGGCTAAACAAAAGTAATTCCTAGAAACCATCAAGGCAATTGGCAAGGACTCTTCAGAGGCTCAGATAGATATTCCCATGTTCAGTGGAAAGATGAATGCTGATGAAGTTATGGAGTGGATTGAGGCTCTAAACAACTACTTCGAATACAAGGAAGTTCCTGAAAGTAAGAGGGTTAAGTTTGCAAAAACTAAACTCAAAGGTACTGCCCTTACATGGTGGAATTACACCCAAGGAGAAAGGGCAAAGAATGGGAAGAGTATGATATCTTCGTGGAGCAAAATACTGGAGAAGATCAAGTCTCAATTCCTTCCATCTGACTATGAGGTGCAGATTTATAGGAAAATGCAGAACCTTAAACAAAAAGATATGGATGTGGCTACTTACACCGAAGAGTTTCACAAATACACTCTTCATTGTGGGTACATGGAGGATGAAAAAGTTAAGGTAGCAAGGTATCTAAATGGTCTAAGAGTCAATATTCAAGATGAGATAAGTTTATTTACCCCTGAAACTGTGGAAAAATACTTTCAAGTAGCATTAAGAGATGAAGAGAAGCTAAAGAGGAAAGGTGAGCAGCAAAGTAGAGGAAGAGGTGACAGAAATTTTAGAGGCAGTGGAGGAAGAAGTCCTAACCAGCAGCCTAGTGGTGAGTCTAGCCAAGAAGAGCAAGTTGGAGACTCAAGTAGCAGAGGAGGCTACCAAGGAAGAAGGCCAAATGAAAGAGGTGGGACAAATGGATCAGACAGAGGATCCAAGTTCTCCAACATGAGATGTTATAACTGCAATTAGATAGGGCATCCAGCTTATAAGTGTCCAGAGAAGGCCTCAACTTCTCATGGAAATGAGAGAAGAACCACATTGACTCAAGAGGATGCAAGGAGTGTGACATCTCTTGAAGTGAATTTGGCATCAGAGGTGGGAGAAAATCTCATGATCAAGAGGACATTGCTCAAAGAACTAGTGCAAACTGAACCATCACAGAGGAGAGCTCTTTTCGGGATCAATTGCAAAAGCAAAGGTAAAATATGCAAGGTAGTCATAGATTCTGGTTCAATAGATAATATGGTGTCTAGGGAAATGGTGGATAAATTGAACATAGAAAGGATTCCTCATCAAACTCGTTACAAAGCATCTTGGGTAAGTGATAGTCAATCACTTTTGGTAGATGAACAGGCATATGTTGATTTTTAGATTGGAGAATATAAGGAGAGAATTTTATGTGACATTTTGCCCATGGAGTGTTGTCACCTACTTTTAGGTAGGCCATGGAAATTTGATAGGCAAGCATTATATGATGGATATGCTAACACATACACCATCAAGAAGGATGGGAAGAATTTTGTGATGACACCATTGCAGGAGAATACTAAAGCAAAGAAGGTAGCCAAGATCATTTTGGTGGGTAAGAAAGAGTTTGTGAAGATGCATGAAGAAGAAACAAGGCAAGTTGAGGATACCTCAAGGAGTGGGATTACCAAAGATCACAGTTTGAAGGTGATTTTAGTTTTGAATGCTGGAGATCAGATGGTAATGTCTGAGATGGATCAGCAGAAGGTCAAAGAATAGTTCTGCAAGTAGCCACAAGTTGATTGGAAAGAAGAAGATGCTATCATCATAGGGACCATTGTTTGTCCTCTAGAGCCAACAAGAGTTGGAAGGCAAACATATTCTACCATAGCAGTAGTACAAGAAGCATCAAACAAGATTTTGAATGTAGGTGTTCAGACAGTTATGACAGTAAGCAATTATGGCCTGTAACATCCAAGTTTGATTGCAAGCACTCACTCATGGCAAGGTGTGACTAGAGCCTACAATGCTAGGCATGAGTTTTCAATTCCATGGAAGCAAGTTGTAGTCCAAAGATCATGGGAAAGGCATGAGGTAGCAAAGGATAATGGTGGTACAAGACAAAGAATCAACTCATGGGACATGAGTTCTTTTCTAGGTGGGGTGTATGGTGCAGGAGCACCTAACACCAGGTGGCCTCTATGAGGCATTTAAGTTCGTGTTTTGTTTTAAAACAGGTTTTGTGTTGTAATAAGGTCTATACGACCAATGCATTTTTCCTTTATGTTTGTAAGTCCCAAGTAATTAGGTTGCATTTGACAAGTTGTTAGTTTTAGATGCTTGGATTCAGTTAGTTTTCTCCCAGCCACTTGGAATGAGTTGTTGTACCTCAGGGCAAGCTTATCAACCCCTGAGAAATGAATCAAATGCATATAGTTTGGACATTGTAATTAGATTGAAGTGAAGAAGGATTGTATGCAATTGTGCATTGTTTGAAGGAGAAATAAAGATTATTCTATTCCATCAGTTTGATTTCTGTTTCCTGTAATTACAAATTGTTTAGCTGTAGATTTCCATTCTCCTGTGTTTTCTGTTGTTACAATATGGCAATGTGAAGCATTCCACTGATAAGATTTCTTTCGAAATCAGTGGAATGGCTTCGTTGTACAATATATGTTTTTTGTTTCCTATTTTGTTTTCCTATTCAACAGGGTAGATGTTCTAGACTAAGGAGTGTGCATAGTAGCATGCCCTAGCATCCCTATGTGCTAGGCGTAGAGTGTAGATCAGACTGTGTGAGAGTTGAAAACCCTAATGGCGTATCGCTGTGTTGGTTCATCGGCGCATAGGCTAAGGATTGCAAGTGTTCACTGACAGAATAGGTTATAGCGAAGGTAAAATCCATTGATAAGAGTTGTGGCATCGGAAGACAAGTTAGGGGTTTTGCCGACAGGAAGAGTCATACCAACGTGGTTATGTTTAATCAACGTGGGAGCCATCACGGTTAAGGAGAGGAGGAACTTAACCACCATCGGGGTGTCGGCAGAAAGATGGAAGGCTCAGCTGATAGAGGAAGTCTCGCCGATGATGGAGATGTATCAAGGGGTTGTCCGGTTGATGGAAATATTTCAGTGGTTCATTTGTTAGTTTTTTGCCAATTGTGAGGAATTAGGACTCAGTCTATGGAATCTGCTATGCGCTCCCCATCAGAGTAAGAGTTGGTATAGGATGGTGTGTACTCCTAAGGGGGAGGTATTTAGAGTAGTTGAGATGAGTACAAGTATGTGCATTATTATACCCATTGGGAGAAAGCTTGAAAAAGGTGAGTAACCCTTTGCCATTGATGTCAAAGGGGGAGAGAGTTCATGTGAAAACAAAGGGAGAGTAAGATGTATAAAAGAAAGGGGAGAATGAGATTAGTTCAGAATTGTGTCATGATAGTTTTTCACATCATATGTTTCCTTCAATGACAAAGGGGGAGATTGTTTCTGCAAGTATGTGCTAATCGGTGTCATTGATGTCAACATGTCTATGTTGTCATTGGTGTCAACTGTATCTTCCAATGTTGTTGTTGGTTGATTGAGTTATTGTTTTAAAGTGATCTAAATGGTTTGCAGAAGTGCTGATGATGTTAGTATATTATTCTTGTTGATGAGATTAGTGCAGAATTGTGTCATGATGGTTTTTCACATCATATGTTGCCATCAATGATAAAGGGGGAGATTGTTGCAAGTATGTGCTAATCGGTGTTGTCATTGATGTCAACATGTATGTGTTGTCATTAGTGTCAACTGTATCTTCCAATTTTGTTGTTGTTGTTTGATTGAGTTATTGTATTAAGGTGATCTAAATGGTTTGCAGAAGTGTTGATGATGTTAGTATATTGCTCTTGTTGCTAGGTGTCCAAGTGCTTTTGAGAAAATTTGATAAATACTGAAGATAGTGTTGAGAAGAAGTATTTTGGCTTACAGGACACTTTTCAAGTTTTTTCTCTGCATTTCTTCTATGTTGAAGACCAAAGTGTGAGGTTTGGATATGTTTTATAGAAGTGGTTGAAGATGTTAAATCCATAATTTGGTGCTCCGGAATGATGTGGTTTGGGATTTATGTTCACCAGTTTGAAGATTGTGCCTAGCAATGTTTGCAGTGTGATTGGGAGAAAGTATTTTACTCCGCATTCCTCCACAGTTTGGTTTTTGGTCTTGTGAATTTGGATGAATGTTCACAAGGTCAATATCTATGTTCTATCCAAAGAACTTTTGATTTGGCACTCTAGAATGTAGTTTTTTTTAGTAGCAGGGCTTGGCAGTGTTGGTTGTGAGTAGTCTGTGAACTGTCTTCAAGTGAGACTTGTTGTAGCTAAATTTGTTGGTTCCTAGGTGATTTCATGTTGTTCATAGATGTTTCTAGATTGTGTTAAAGGCTTGTGCTTGGTCTACAAGTTATGGTTGTGTTCTTGGAAGTGTGTGCCTAAGTGTTCTTCATGTTTACACAAGTTTAGCCGACTTGGATGTTAACACTAATTGCAGATGTGCTTCATGGATTCAGGAAGCATGTTGAAGCGTGTGAAGATATTTTTAGGTCCGAGATAAGTTGTGAAGTGGTCTACCTTCATTTCTTTACTCCACAAGAATGTTTAGGTCCAAACATAATTTGAATTTTGTATGTTTTCTAACCTTGGAGATTGTTTCAAAGCTTGTAGAGTGTGTTGTCAACCTTGGTGAATGTTTCAAGGTTGATGATTGATATAAATAAGTGTAAAGGATTCATGTGTAGTGGTGTGCGCAAGGATGGTGATTTTTGTGTTATGAATTTGAATTAGAGGTAGGAAGGACTTTCATGTGGTAGAAGACCTAATGTAGTGAGGAGAAGTCATCTACAATTTTTAGAGAGGTTGTGAAGGTGATGTTTGTTGTGCTTCATTGGAACTAAACTCAGGCATGTGGTAGATGCTATTATATCAGTTCATGGCAGTGAGCCTTCTCTTCTTTTCTTCCTTATTCTTTAGTGAGAAGTGAGTTCATTTGGATAGTGAGTCCACTGGTAGTGAGCCCTTGGTAGTGAGCCTCTTTGTAATTAAGTATTGATACTACAATTATGTCTAAAAATGTCCCCTTGGGGGATTTTCCCTTTTAAGGTTTAGCTCCTACATCCTTAGAATGCATTTAGAGCATCTTGCATGTTAAATGTGAATCCCAATGAGAAAAACCTAAAGTCTTATGGTAAATAGGACCTAGGGGATGTCATTTAAATAGATCCTAATCAAAATTTAGAGGGTGGACTTGGGCTCTAGTGCCCTAGTCCTACCCTATTTTGGGTCTGCCCTAAATTTTAATGTCAGTTTTATGACCATTACTTAGGTCCTATTCTGACATCTCAAATTTGAATTATGAAATTCTCGGTGGGAATATTGTTTGTAGTTGCATATATAAGCATGTTTAGGATTTCATTTGAAAACTAGGAGATGATGGTGAACTTTTGGAAAACTTATGATTTTAGAGCATCCATGGTATTCATTATCATAGAGAAGAGCATTGTTATTGTGTTTGTGATCGTAGATTTAGCTTCATCTTCTCATGTTATTGAAGAGCCTTCATTTATATGAGATCTACACTTTAAGGTGACATTTTATTTTTTGTTTGAATCATTTATCATTTGGATTTTGCCTCTATTCCAAAGGGATACACACTCTTTATCTAACAATAGTGTTTGAAAGACTTGAATGTCTCTCCAAGGCTTGACTAAGGCAAGCCTCTAAACACCACAACCCCCAACCACTCTCCTTGTGATCGCAGGTTACAGGTTTCACATTTGGACGGAGTGGAGTTGTAGGGAATAGTAAAACAGTGTGTAGATTCCAAATCCCTAAAGAAAAGGACTACTTGGACAAGGATGTTAGTGGAAGTGTCCTCCAAAGTTGCAAACAAAGAAATAATTCAAACAATGATAATTACCATCTGAAGAGATTCTGACGCCCTGAAGAACATTCGACATTGGACTAGGGAGCTAGTGGAGGTGTCCTCTACATCTTCCAAGGCACAAACAAAAGATACATTGAATATCAGTGTTGGGAGGAGATCCATATTCTATATAGAATATATTACCTTGGATAGGTGTGCTAGTGGAGGTGTCCCCAACTATTCTGCATCCTGAACTTTGAAAAATAGTTAGTTATTAATCTCTGCCTACTACCTTAATTTGCTTACTATTTTGCATACTTAAGGTTTTAAGAGTATTTGAGAATTAAATTGAGATATTGATTGATAACATATGAGATTCCACATCATTCCAAGTGACAACCCAACCTATTAGGCGAATGCTCTCGCTTAGTAGAGATTCAACTCGGTTAATATGTCCTTGAATGTTTGTAGTGAAAGGAAGATTTACCCCTAAAATTAAAATCAACCCCTCCTATTTTTACCTACTAAAAATTTTGGTGAACCTATGTTTGTCTAAATTTTGCACCTTGCTGAGTGTTGTGTAATATATTTGGATTCATTCATCTTATTGGATTTGAAAAATTACAAAAAAATCAAAAAATTTGAAAAAATTGAAAAAATTGGCATCTTAGGCTTGCATTTTGGCATAATTTGAATTAATTAGCATTTAATTTCATTTAATTTCTCTTATTTTCATTAGATCTAATTTAAATTACAGAAATTCATCATTTAGTATTCAATTGCATTGCGTTTTCATGCTTAATTTGATTAAAAAATTGCTTGAAATTGTGCATTTTTCGTAAAAACCTAGTGTTGCATTAGCTAGGGTTTGTAGTTAAAATCTTGTTTAAGATTTTACTACCCTTAAAAAACACTCATTTAGGTCTGATTTATAATTGTAGTGTTGCATCATAGTGTCCTCTTTGCAAAAATTCATGTCTAGGGTTTGAAAAGCTTGCATTTTCATTAGATTTGGCCTTATCGTCTCCCTAGAAGTGCATCATAGGCATGTTATGAAGGATATTATTACATCATTGGGCTTATATTGACCTTATTATTCACTAATCCTCTTGAAATTATTCACAACACCTCTTCTCTCAGTGATTTGCATTGAAAAATTGAAAAAAAAAGTGAAAAATCAAGCATTCTTAGGTCATATTCATACATAGTTTTGCATCATAAGCATTTTGTGAAGGATATTATTGAATTATTGGGTTGAAATTGACCTTATTATTCTCTTTCCCTCTTTAAATTCTTCACAACACCCCTTCTACTAGTCATTTGCATTGAAAAAAGTTGAAAAATCAAGCATTTTAGATCCTAAACATATCTTGCTCCTTGGATATATTATATTAGTTTGTGCATTGAGTGTCACATGATTTTGTATGATTATTATAACTCACTTTCCTAATAGAAATAACCCTTTAAGAAGAAGTAGAAGACTCATGGGATCTAGTGCTTTTTAAGAAAATGATATTCCTACCTCTGAAAATCCATTGAACACCTTCTTTACAAAAGGAGACACAAATTCTGCAAGACACTATGTCTCCTACAACCACTATGGAGGATCAAATATTTCATGATGTTGATGACACTATTGAGGTGGTAACACATGTACCTAATGAGCAAATAAACAAACTTGATAAAGAGCTAGCCGATTTTCAAGCAATTGTGGAAAATGAAAGGATAGCGGAAGAAGCTATACCTACGATTCATAACATAAGAGAGTTGATAAAAGAAGGACAATATGGTGTTAATGTACTTTGAGGCTTAGCGCATATTGTAAAAACTAATGTTATGCAAGTGACTGAATGTGCAAAAGTTATTAATAACATTTCATCACTGACTCATACACAAGTATTAGCATCTATATCGACTACGTGAATATCTACATCTACATCAACGATTTTAACTACTAATACAATTGCTTGTAGTAATGTTATCACTGGTATTGGAGTATCTAATGGCACTAATTCACAAAATTACAAATCTGTGGGATTTAACTATTAGAACTTGGCACCTAAGGTGACCTCTTTTATGAACTCTTATTCTCAACCACCTCTCCATCACACTTATTCTCAACCACCTCTTACATACAACTACTCACAACTACCTTCCACTTACCACTATGTTCAACCATCACTCACCTATTCACAACCTCCGCTTGTCACTACTCATCCTCAATCACCTCCACACTTTGGTTCCAATTCCTCACAACAAATCACATCTCCTAATGATGCCCTCTTAAACCAACTCTTGCAAGGAATGGCTTCTTTACAACAAAAGGTGACAATTTTGATGAATTCTTCACAACCTAATATACCAACCTATCATTCCCATAATCCCCTATCTTATGCAATCTTGAGAACTCCTATGCCTGAGAGAGTTGAAACCCCTCGCTTTAAAAAATATGGTTGAAAAGGTTATCCTAATACTCATGTGGCAACATTCATGACTATGTGTAGTGATTTTTACTTTTAAGAGGACTTGTTAGCAAAAGTTTTCCCACGATCTCTCAAAGATACTTCTTTAGAATGGTTTTGTTCCCTATCTCTGAATTCAATACACTCTTTTTCATAGCTAGTTGATCAATTTTTACAACATTTTCAAGAAAACATTAGACCTCAAGTCTCTTTTATTGATTTAGTTCATTACAAGCAAGGTCTAAAAGAGAAGTTAACTGAGTTTATTAGTCAGTATCAATCTCTGTATGCACAAATTCAATATCAGATGAAAGATGAGGATGTTTAGAAAGTGTTTATTAAAAATCTACAACCAAACATCCAGGATAAGACTCTCTTGATGAAGTATAACTCTTTTCAACATTTATGCACTGCCCTTCGTGATTATCAGCTTTTGTTTAGTGAGTATGAAAACCAAAACTCATCGGCTCAAGTTGGTCAATCCATGGGTGGACCATCACAAAAAAAATTTAAGAGGAATAATAAGACTTTCATCAAATTTAATGGACAAAATTTAAACAATTTCTCACAAGTGTCCACTATCACTAATCTGAAGAGGACACCGTTTCAACAAAGAAATTTTACTTTGATATCTAAATCCTATCATTCTATCATGAATCAAGCTATAAGTAATATCCTCTTGAAGCTTCCTCCGATTAAACCTTTGGATCCTAGTAGAATGCAAGGACCTTATTTCAATGCTAATGCTTTTTTTCATTACCATCGGCAACAAGGACATGATATTGAATGATGTATGCTTCTTAAACATGAAATATAAGACCTCATCAAATTAAATGTTATATAGGTATCTGGTGTGAATGATAATGGAAATAATTTAGTTTCTCTGCCGAATCAGAATTTACATATCTTTACAAATCCCTTTCCTAAGCATAGCCATAATAACATGATGGAACAAAATACAATAGAAATAGAAGATGAATATTTGAACTACATTGAGGTAATTGCTACAATAGAGGTGGACAAGGAAAATACTGAAGTATTACCTCACCGATAAAGAAATGGTATTTATGTTGAGGTTCCTCCTCCGTTATCCTTTCAAGGATCAAGAGATAATCAAAATGCATTAGAAAAAAAACTAGAACAATCGAAGAAAGAGATCATGATAAAATAAAAGATTGAAATAGTACAAGATAGTCTTTGTCACTATGACAGATGAACTCAACAAAGAAAGAGAGCTAAATATCAGAAAAGAGTAAGAAGATTATCATCTGTTGGCAATACTAGTGGTTCTCCTCATCATAAGCAACAAAAGATTTCACATACACAAGGACTTGAGAAACAAATACCGCATGGACCTCCTGACAAAAAACAACACTCTAATAAGAACCACTCAAGGTTCGCACAAAACTTGATAGAGCATCTCTCCAAGATGCTTGCAAGTTCCAAATTTTAATACAGTTGTCTTGGCAGGTAAGTATTTCTAACCCTTTACCTTTGTGTTGTGTTTCCCCCGTGATGTGTTATGTGTTGTTTAAGCCTCCTTGGATGACCCTTGATTCTCTTGTAATGTTAAGGATACTAGGAGACTACCTCTGTTGTGACCCTTCTTCTATCTATATCATCATTCTTCTATATTGCCTCTCCTTTATTTTCATTGTTGTGTGTTGTGTCGTAGGGGCATAGCATTGTTGTTGGTGACTTGGGGGTACCTTCCTACATGACAACCCTAGGACACTCATTTCTCCTCTCTTGATTTATTGTTTACCTTCCTCTAGTGATTCTATCTAGATGGTGGATGACAAAAAACATATAATACTGATATGGACATAGTGTCCCTTTAGTGAGAAATCAAAAATTGGACCTAGTCCATACATGACGATGGGGTTGATATATATTATCTGATGCTTGGCTAGTAGAATCACTCCGTGTAATATTTTGATGTTCTCTTATTGCACTTACAAAACATAACAATACTATTGCTCTATACACTTTGTTTATCTTGGATCTCACCTTGCTCGACTCTTTATGTTAATAATTACATGCATTGTTGTTTATCATGATTATATGGTTGCTAACACCTTTCCTTGTAGGAAATTGTGTGTTTGTGGGAACATTTGGTGATTGTAAAGTGCATGTCACCTCTGGGGGTATGGGCTTTGCGAGAGCCCGTGTTCCCTTATGTGTTTTCTTTCTACCTTAACGTGCTTGATATTGGTACACAATATCAACCATCTTAATGTGGGGGCAAATATAAGGTAAGTTGTCTAATGATTTTGGTACTAACGAAGCATGTTGGTAAGCCCTCTGTGGAGGTAGGATGTTGTATCTCTAAGTGAGTGCACATCTTTATTTTATATTGTAATCATTAAGCCCTTTGTGGAGGTAGGATATCATGCATATCCTTTTCATTTTAAGCCCTCTGCAGAAGCGAGGATGGTGTATTTCTTGAGGAGATTGCACATCCTATCATTTTCTGAAAGTCCTCCAAGCAGGCGGGGTTGGTGTATCCTCCCTTAAGTGTATCTTTAGAGATTGTTGTGGTGAAGCCCAATCATTGGTGTGTGCCTATAATGTGCCTGAGATGGTAATGAATCTAGAAATAGGTTTCTTCCATCACTTATCTGTCGTGTTTTCTCTATTTCTTCCATGTGTGTGTGTATGGTGTGTTTGTTCCCAAGCATAGTCTAAAGATTGGTGGCGATGATTCCCTCCTATGCTTTGGTATTTGTATGGCATGTTTGTTCTCAAGTGTACTCTAAAGACTGGTGGCGAAGAGTCCCTCCTACACTCTGAGATCTATATTGCATGTTTGTTGCCTTATATGCAGTCTAATGACATGTGGCGATGAGTCCCTCCTACATTTTGGGTTGTGTGTTTACTTTCCATGTACTTGCATTTGCATTCATATATATAAATGAAAAAGAAATAATCACTGCATTCACTGTATTCACTATGTTTTATGTGTCTTGTTGGCCTTGTTCTCAACCTGCCAAATTTTAAACTTTTGCATCAAAGTTACTATGTTGAGTCATCCTTAGTCAGTAATTCCTTTTTGATTCTCCTGAAGTGTCAAGTTTCTTTCAAGTTTGAAGGAGAAATTGTTCACCTTTTTCAATTGTAGTCCAGGAGGCAGTTATGTTACGTGGAAAAATTAGAAAAATAATTAAAATTGAAGATCTCAAGCAGCTGGGAGGAAATTCTCTTATAGGGGTGTTGTTATGTCCATTTTGCAAAATGTGGCAAAGTTTCAGAGCTGTATGCTTCACGGTTTGCAAGATATTAAAAGTTAATCTTTTCTGCATGTGGATTACGGAAATAATTAAAGAGGCAATTCTATTGAAGTTCAAGAGGAATCCTTTTATCTACGGCCTTATATCACCTTTTATGGACAATTGGCCAAGATTTCATAAAGATCTGACGCTCCAGTCAAAAGTTACGCAAATTTTATTAGTTTTTGCACTTTCATGGTTGATCAAGCTAACATTCGTGGGGTGGAGTTTATTAAAAATAATACAATGCTTCATTTGATTACATGATGCAAGATACATTTTTCTCATGTGCAGATATTAATTTCTAAATTGCTTGGGGCAAGCTGCAAAAAAGAGAAATTAATGCAAGTTGGGCTTAAGTTGGAGTCTGCTTTTGAATTCGGCTAAGTTCACACCAACTTTCACTTTTTGCAAAGTTCGCGTTAACTTTCAGTATTGGATAACTGAAATGAAGGTGTGGGTTTCAATTTTTAATAACTTCTTGGAAGTTTCACTTTTTCAAAACCCATGAAGTTGTAAGTTTTGAAAAAGGAAAGTATGAGTTGTGGTTTTTAATAACTCGAAGCACATTTCCAAAACCAATGACCAAAATGAAAAGTAGTTACCCTAACTACCAAAGCAAACTAAAGGAATAATTGTTTTCAAACTTGCTTTTGGAGAAGCCAAAAGGTTTTAAAACTCATATAAGTTGCCAATGAAGAAATATTATATTGAAATATTATTCTCTTGCATGGGTAAAGCTGAGAGAAAGGTAGTTATAACTACCCGAGCAGTTATTGGCAAAGCACAAGAACTAGAATTTTTTTAAAACTGAACTCCATCACCTTCATCAACATCTACTAAGGCTGAATCAAAAATCAAAACTTTGGAAGAGGGTATCGACATCCATGAAAGCAAATGAGAAATGAATATATAAAAGCCTTCTTTTGTGCCACATAAATCACCCTCACAGTACAAGAGATACATCCATGTTTAATTATAGGTGTAGAGATAGAACCATACAATTTCTACACTTCCAGATGGAGTTTCATGGGAGTCTATACTCATAGCCTCATGATCACAAAAGTGATTGTATATCAAAGGAAGTGTATAGAAAGAAAGTGCATGATAATGAAACCTTTGTTACTTTCAAACAAATGCAAAGAAGTTTGTGGTAGTCATGGCCAGAGAGAGTTGAACCTGCCTTAGGTTTTGTGGTAAACTCACAATTTTCAAGCTTCTAAGCTCGCATGAGCACATAATGCACATGTATAAGTTTGACTCGCAGCCCCATTGTGATATATGATAGAGAATAATGGAGGGGGTTGGAGTCCCGTTTTGCAAAAGGGGGAAGACTATACCAAAGTGTCTTCGCACTTAACACACAGGAGTTCAGAAACATTTAGTATATACTGCCAAAAGTTGCGGTGCTATATAAGCCAAGATGTTACAAGAACAAAGGCATATAAGGGGTTTTGAATCAATCACACAGATAGCACAACCCTTATGGGTTTCAGAAAGAAGAGGTGCCCATAAGTTTTCATTTCGCTGGCTTCAACATCTAAGAGTGACAATGAAAGGTCAAGATAACCAGTCGTGGCCATGGAAGAAGAAAGAGATGCATACATAGGCCCTGGTGAAGGGGTGAAGGACCCTTGCGAAGAAGGATGGCTACAATTTTAGAAATTGCCAACAGCTACAAATCTGAAGTGAAAAGGAGTGAAGATCTCCCCTGTGTTTGAACGACAAGTACAAACAAGGGTGTCAACTTCCAAACAAGAAGTAAAAACAAGTATAGTGGGGGCAATTTATTTAGCATCTTCAACAAGTGAGCTACTATTGTGGGAATAGAAAGCATTACTAAGGAAGCCAACGCCTTTTGAGATGGTAAGGTGGCAATAAACAATTTGTTCGGCCATTGAACTGATAAGATTTGATGAAGAAACATCCACGCTTTACTTACCAAAAATTAGGATAACACATCATTCAAATTCAACAATGAGAAGCATTATTGCAATGGAAGTGAGCTTGGAATAAAGGTACCACCTGAGACCAATGACTCAGTTTGCCATATTTATGGATGAGCTAATAGATAGTGAGGAGGACGTTGATGTCCTAAGGCAAGCAGAGGTGATTACTAACTTCCTTGAAAGAAACCAACAAGTGGTAAACTTTTTCAACTCAGTATCTAAAGGGATTGCCCCTTATAGGTGCTGCAAAGTTATTTACGAGGCCTCGAAGAGGTTGCATAGGTACACAAGAAGAAAGAACAAAATCCTGTGGAGCAAGTTCAGTTTTCCATATCTCAAGAGGGCACATAAGCAAGACATCTCATGTAGTTGATATCAGTGAGGACACCTATGCTCGGTCCAATTCTACACTATGACAGAGAAATGTTACTCATCGTGAATACATCCAAATCAGAAATGGGTGATATGTTAGACTTAAGTAAATTGCATTATAGGCCTTAACACAGTGTAGGTATAGCCAACAAAGATCAACTCAAATTAGTACCGTACTTAAGGAACCCTCTCAAACCTATGAGCAAGAGGGATTATCTTAGCCAGTCCAAGTGAAATAAGAATCTTCTTAGGTTGGTTCTGGATAAAATATACCTCCTCGCCCTAAATATAAGCAACACAAAGTCAGTCAGAATGCATATGAGTGATCTACACAACAAGGATATGATTAGAGCACACATTCAACAATCGTATTGCAAATGATCTCTGCAAATGGATCTTGTAATTATGATTAAAGTTTGAATTGGCAAAGGACATGGGATTTGCTAGAAGACCTTAAAAGAAACTTTTTAAGGGCAAACTTTCTTTTAGTCTGATGGTTGATATGTTGTAGCCTTTATGGTAATACTTGTTTGTGTAACAAGGGTTCTCATCTCAAATTACTTATTCTTAACTTAACCTTGTGGTAGCATTGAGATCTTTGCCAATGACCGAAGATTGTTTGCAAAAGTGCTCTAACCACAGTGTTGATCAATGTGGCAACAACAAAAACCCTTTGTTAAGGTTTTTGAGAGAAATGGTTTTCCTAATGCTATTTTCATCTACATTTGCGATGGAGCTCATAATGGTAACATAGTCAAGTTAGTGTAGACCTCTTTCGAGTATGGATATGTCATTGCATATTATTCTATGGATGGAACTATATCATTATAATTTTATGAAGGGAAAGGATGGTCATCAAATGCAGTTGGAGTACATGTCCTTAAAGGCCAAGTTGCTATCAAATAGATGACTCATGGATTGGGACAAGACACAATGCTTGCCTAAATAAGACTAATCATTTGGTCTATTATCCAAAAGTTTGCAATTTATAAGTTTTGGTTCTCATTTTGTAAAAGTGACTCACGTTGCTTATTGTAACCAAAGTTAGAAAGTAGACTTTATTTCTAGGAACTTGGAGAAAAGTCTAACTTAAATAAAGTGTACTTCTTAAAAGGTAGTTACTTGAAGTGGTTGGGAAGTAGTTACAAGTGGGTTACTAGGTGGTTATGGGAAAAAGCCTATAAATATGTGGCTATTTGAAATGTTAGGGGGGAGGGACTCTTTAGAGAGAACTTTTATAGGGGGAACTTATGAAGAAACTTCTTGGGACATTTTTGGTCTTACACATTATATAGCTTACTTTTGGAATTGTATAATTTTGAAAAGATAATGAAGAATGCATTTCAGTTCATATGTTCTTGATGTATTTATGAGTTATGATTACTAGTTTCTCGTATGTCAAATTGGTGATCTTTCTATGCATTTGTGTAAATCAAAGTTATCCATTAAAGCATGCAATTGGGGTGATGAAGCATAATCATGTCTCAGTATCCTGATTTGAAAGTGTTAAGATAAATTATCTCTTCGTATGTTGAGATTTTCCATATTTCTTCATCATTGTTGCACATATGTCATGAAATTCATCATGGAGTTTAGGAAAGTGGTTTCTAGCTTTGTGGTGAAACCCCCTCATACTTTTCAATAAGTTTGTGAAACTCTTGTTGGTTTTCGTGCATCTACTACAAGGGTTTCTACATGCCCATTTCTCCTGTTATTTTTCTTTTCTTCCTTTTTGTACTTTCAAAATAAAAGTACACAAAAACCATAAATACCCCCATCATACAAGGGAGTTACCCCTCTCAAACGTAGAGGAAGATCATTGCTCTGTCGCGATCTCTCCAACTGTTGGGACAATTTAGTCACCACTCTAAGGGCAATGGGTCATTTTCAAAGGTTATTTTGTGGTGACAAAATCTGTTTACCAACATGTCTTCAATAATATCTTCTTCGTGTTTTGCATGACCGTAACTATCTTCTCAAGGTTTTGTGTGCTTGTTAATGTCTTCAATGTGTTTGGTGTGTCTTCACTGTACTTGGCATGTTTGCTATGTTTTCACCATACTTTAATGCATGTATTGGCCTTGCATTTATACATACATTAAAGTGGGGACTAAATTTTATGTCAGAAAATGTCCCCTTGGGGGCTTTTCCCTCTTAAGGTTTAGCTCTCGGGTCCTTAGAATGCATTTAGAGAATCTTGCATGTTAATTGTGAATCCTAATGAGAAAACCCTAAAGTCTTATGGTAAATAGGACCTAGGAGATGTCATTTAAACAGATCCTAACCAAAATTTAGAGGGTTGACTTGGGCTCTAGCACCCTAGTCCTGCCCTATTTTGGGTTAGCCCTAAATTTTAATGTCAGTTTTATGACCGTTACTTAGGTCCTATGCCGACATCTCAAATTTGAATTATGAAATTCTTGGTGGGAATATTGTTGTAGTTGCACATATAAGCGTGTTTATGGTTTCATTTGAAAACTAGGAGATGATGGTGAAATTTTGGCAAACTTATTATTCTAGAGCATCCATGGTATTCATTGTTGTAGAGAAGAGCATTGTTATTGTGTTTGTGATTGTAGATTTAGCTTCATCTTCTCATGTTATTGAAGAGCCTTCATTTATGTGAGATCTACACTTCAAGGTGACATTTTATTTGTGTTTGAATCATTTATCATTTAGATTTTGCCTCTATCCCACAGGGATACACACTCTTTATCTGACAACAATGTTCGGAAGACTTGAATGTCTCTCTGGGGCTTGACCAAGGAAAGCCTCTAAACACCACAATCCCCAACCACTCTCCTTGTGATTGCAGGTTACAGGTTTCACATCTAAACAGAGTGGAGCTGCATGGAATAGTAAGAGAGTGTGTAGATTCTAAATCCCTGAAGAAAAGGATTTGCTTGGACACAGGTGTTAGTGGTAGTGTCCTCCAGAGTTGTAAACAAAGAAATAATTTGGATAGTGATAATCAGCATCCAAAGAGCTTCTGACACCCTGAAGAACATCCAACATTGGACTAAGGTGCTAGTGGAGGTGTCCTCCACATCTTCCAGGGCAGAAACAGAAGATACAGTGAATATTAGTGTTGGGAGGAGATCCATATTCTATACAGAAAACTGTACCTTGGATAGGGGCACTAGTGAAGGTGTCCCTGACTATTCCACATCCTGAACTTTAAAAAATAGTCAGTTATTAATCTCTACCTACTACCTTAGTCTACAAGGATTTGTCATAATTCATTAATTTGCTTACTGTTTTGCATGCTTAGGGTTTTAAGAGTATTTGAGCATTAAATTGAGATATTGATTGATAACATCTAAGCTTCCACGTCGTTCCAAGTGATAGCCCAACCTGTTAGGTGAATACTCTCACTTAGTAGAGATTCAACTCAGTTGATATGTCCTTGAATGTTTGTAGTGAAAGGAGGATTTACCCCTAAAACTAAAATCAACCCCTCCTCTTCTAACCTACTAAACAACTACATTATATTGTGAGCTAATCCTCATCGTGGTTTTTCCCTTTTAGGGTTTTCCACGTAAAAAATCTAGTGTTCTTTTGTGCATGGTGTTGATGTGATTAAGTTTCTATTATCTATTTTTCATGTTTAATCTTCATAAAAAAAATAAGGGTTTAAGTGAACTAATGTGGATGTGACTATGTTTGTGAGGGTTTAAAATTTTTTATACAACTGATTCACCCCCCCCTCTTAGTTGTCTTGTGTATTCAACAAGAAAACCCTTGTTAGACCTCTATGTTGGGTGGGATCCCTTTTCTATTGATGTCAAAGGGGAGAGATAGAGTAAGTGGGAACAAATGTGAAAGAATAAGATTATGTTTGTGTTGCCATCAATGACAAAGAGGGAGATTGTTGGCAGTTGTTGTCATTAATGTCACAGGGGCATACACGTGATGTCAAGAAGGTAGGCATGATTATGGAATAGATGAGAGTATAAAGACATGTTATTATTATGTCATAAAATGTCCGCTTGGGGGATTTTCCCTCTAAAGGTTTAGCTCCTGGGTCCTTAGAATGCATTTAGAGCATCTTACATGATAATTTTGATTCCCGGTGAGAAAACCCTGAAGTCTTATGGCAAATAGGACCTAGGGGGTGCTATTTTAATGATCCCTAAACAAAAATAAGGGGGTGGACTTGGGTGCTAGTGCCCTAGTCCCACCCTATTTTGGGTCTGCCCTAAATTTTAATGTCAATTTTATGACCATTATTTAGGTTCTATGCTGACATCTTACGTTTGAATTACAAAATTCTTAGTGGGAATCTTTGTAGTTGCATATATATGCATGATTAGGTTTCATTTGTAAACACTATGGAAACTAGATGGGCATTCTGATCTACAACCTTATGTTAAAAGTGATTTACGGCAATCATTATGTTGCAGAGCAGTACTTTATTGTTATTATGTTTGTATTTGCAAATTTGACTCCATCTCCTCATGGCATGAAAGAGCTTCTTCCTTCCATGAGATCTATGCTACAAGGTGATATCTATTGTGTTTTTGATCATTTATCATTTGGATTTTTCCTCTATCCCACCGAGATGCGCACTCTTATCTGACAACGGTGTTCAGAAGACTTGAATGTCTCTCTAGGGCTTGACCGAGGCAAGCCTCTAAACACCACAACCCCCTCCCACACTCCTTTGTGATTGCAGGTTACAGGTATGATTTTCATGGAGTGGAGTTGTAGAAAGGAGGTTGCAGACATCAAGGATTTAGGATCTAAAAGAAAGAGGACAACGGTGAACATTTTGGGAGAAGCGTGCTAGTGTCAGTGTCCTCCATCTTTTCTAGGGTAGAAACAGAAGATACAGAGTAGATTAGTGTTGGAAGGAGATTCAGATTCTGTGGTGAAACATATACCTTGAACTAGGATGCTAGTGCTAGTGTCCCTGACTATTCCGCATTCCAGGTTTCAAAAAATAGTGAGTTAACAATCTCTGTCCTTCACCTTAGTCTAAAAGGATTTGTCATATTTCACTAATTTGCTTACTATTTTTCTTATTTAAGTTTTTAAGAGTAATTGAACGTTAAATTGAAACATTTTTTGATACATCTGAACTTCCACATCGTTCCAAGTGGCAGCCCAACCTGATAGGTGATTGCTCTCGCTTAGTGGAGATTCAACTCGGTTGATATGCCCTTGAATGTTTGGTGAGAAGGGAGGATTTGCCTTTGAAACCTAAACCAAAACTTATCCCCCCTTTTTCAATGCTAAAAATTTTGGTGAACTCATGTTTTGGCACCTTTCTGAGTGTTGTGTGATAGAGTTGCATTCATTCATCTTATTGCATTTGAAAAACTACAAAAAAATTCAAAAATTTCAAAAAAAAATTACATTCTAGGGTTTGCATTTTCACATAATTTTCATTAATTTAGTTGCATTTTATTTAATTTCTTATTTTGACATTAAATCTGAAATTTATTTTTCATCATACATTTATTGCATTCAAAAAATTACAAAAAAAAATTGAAACTTTTGAAAAATTTGAAAAAATTGGCATCTTAGGCTTGCATTTTGGCATAATCTGAATTAATTGGCATTTAATTTCTATTATTTTCATTAGATCTGATTTAAATTATAGAAATTCATTATTTAGTATTCACTTGCATTGCATTTTCATACTTAAATTGACAAAAATTGCTTGAAATTGCACTTTTTTTCATAAAAACCTAGTTTTGTATTAGATAGGGTTTATAGTCAATATTTTTTTAAAGATTTTACTACCCTTTTAAAATACTCATTAGAACTAATTTCTAATTTTAGTGTTGCATCAGAGCAGTTTTCTTGCAAAATTTCATGTCTAGGGTTTGAAAACCTTGCATTTTCACTAGATTTGGCCTTATCGTCTCTCTAGATTTGCACTACAAGCATGTTGTGAGGGATTTTTTGCATTATTGGACTGATATTAGGGATATTATCTTCTTCCCCTACTCAAATTCCTTACAACACCCTTTCTACTGGGCCTTTACATTGAAAATTGGTGAAAATTTACATATTTTAGGTATATTTTCACTAGGTTTTGACTTGTTATCAATCTAGATTTACATCAAAAGCGTGTTGTGAAAGATATGATTGCATCACTGGGCTGTTCTGAGGCATATTTTTTTTTGTCCCTCTTGAAATTTTTCACAACACCTCTTCTCTTAGTGATTTTGGATCTTAAACATATATTTCTCCTAGGGTTTGTGTTGGCAAGAGACACTGTGTGGCTTTATTGGTGTTGTCATTGATGGCAACAAAGACCACTCCACACATCCACAGGACATGGTGTATCTTTACCGGAAGTCAGACTGAAGAATACCTTGGTCCGGTAAGCAAGAATAGTGCATGCAGCAAGGTCTGACAGTTAGGTCCGGATCTCTTAGAGGAAGTATCTTTGTAAAGTGTAGACTTGGGGAAGTCAAGAGGAATACCTTAACTAATAGATTCCAGGGATTGAGCCTCTGGTGATGAAAGAGTAATGAGATATGAGCATCTAAGTAATGGAGTCTAGTTTGGCAGAGTAGACAGAGGAAGAACTGACTGACAAAGAATTAGAATTATTCCGGATGAGATATTGATGGTGATCAAGGTTCTTAAGGTATCATCCATGATTTACCAACATGTTAGATGACTTCTATAAGTATCTCCTTGATTTGCATCACTTGGTAAGCAAGGATTCAGCCAACAGACCAGAGGTTGGGAAAATATTGAGTATTTTGGATGCCGACTAGAAAGATATTGAAATCCTTTAAGTGGATATATATACTAGATGAATTTTGATAAGAAAGAGTGTATGGTGTATTGTGTGGTGCGAAGAAAAGCAGAAGAGCAGTGTGAAGGCAGTAAGATAGGTCTAGAATGTAACAGGACAACAACACCTAAGGAGAGTAAGAATGAAGTGTAGCAGATCAGTATATTGGGCTTAACCAGAACTGAACCTCAGCATATGTGGATGCTTCTCATCAATTCAAGTATCTAGTTTCCTTGTACAAACTATTGTAGGCAGTGAGCCTCTTATGAGCAGTGTGCTCGGGCAGTGAGCCCTAATTGGCAAGTGCCATTTTGTACTATCTTATTCTTCTAATAGAGAATACAATCTTGGGTTAATCACCCCGTGGTTTTTCCCCTAACAAGGTTTTCCACGTCAAAATCATTGTGTTATGTGTATTGATGTTATTTCCATTTCATGGTTATGTTTGCTTATTTGATTTAATGCTGCACTAATTGATAAGGAAATTCAGAAAGCTGAAATAATTAAGATAACTGATTCACCCCCCCTCTCAGTTATCAACAATTGGTATCAGAGCCAAGTTCCTCCAAACAGAGCCTAACAGCTTGAGGAAGATCTGGGAACTCAAATGGATGTGTATGGTATGAGGGAACAACTTCAGTCTGCCCTAGATGATCTTGAGCAATCAAACTCTTAAGTCAATGAATTGAAGGAAAGACTCAAACAGGTTGATGATTTCATAAATGAACTAAAAGGGAAACTGAGTATCTCTATGAAAAAGAGAAAAAATCTACTTTAGCAATTGGCAAGTCAAAGTGAAGACAATGGTACAAATGAAGATCTGAAGGAGAAAACCAAGTTATGTGAAAACTTATCAAAAGAGGTCATTATGGTAAGACATGAAATGGAATCAAGAGTTATGAAATTCACCCAAGAAATTGAAGAGAAAAGAAAAACTGAAGATGATCTAAGACAATCTCTCAAAGAGAAGTCAGAAGATTGCCACAAAATAGATAGAATAATCAGGCATTTAGAATCTAATCTTGAAGAAGCTAGAGATAATGAAAAACAACTTGAGAATCAGATTGACACTCTTAAAAGGGATCTTCAATCAGCAAATGAATACAAAGAGAAATTCAAGATAAGCTCTGCTCAACTTGAAGTTCTTCTTCAAAGCCAAAAGAGGGTGGATGACAAGCAAGGCTTGGGGTATGAAAAAGGTGAAAGCTTCGAATCCGGTCAAAAGAACTCAAGATCAGAACATCCAAGAAACAGGTCTAGAAGACCTCCGGTAAGACAACCAAATGCTCAAAGATATCCATCTTTTAATGGATACTGCCACAATTGCAACAACTTTGGTTACAAAGCAAATCAATGCAGAAAAAGAATGAATCAGACTAATACATCCTTCTCCAGACAATACTTCAATTGCAAAAGGTATGGTCACAAATCCCATGAGTGTAGAAACATACAAATAAACAATTCATTCAATGGTAGATGCTTTGCATGCAATAGAATGGGAGACATGGCTAATCAGTGTAGATCAAGAGGATATCAGTCAAATATGCAAAGAAATGTTGTCTGCTACAGTTGTAATAGGTCCGGTCATATTGCCAAATTCTGTAGAAGTAAGAATCAAGACAAAAGGTGTCCGGAATAGTATAATCATAGCCAAGACAAAGGAAAGAGAAAAGTAAACATGGATGAAATTCAAAGGGAGATGAATAAGATCTGGGTGAAGAGAAGCATAGAGAATGTTGGGGATGGATTTGCACTAGAATCTGGTGCTGATAATCCTTCCAGAAATTGAGTAGATGAGCTCTGGCTCAAGGGGAGTCACTAAGAAAACAAATCCCCCAGCCAGCCAATTGGTGCTTGAAATTGGCACATGGGAAGTTGCGGATTAAAGGATTCTCAGAGAAACATCTAAGGAAAGCTTGGTAAAGATATGGAAGATTCGCAAGAAGATTTGAAGAGTCTAATCTTCCAAGATTGATCCGGTTTAACAGTCATCCGGTAAAACAGGATTGTCACAATTAAATCCAGTATGATTCAAATTCGAGGCATCTTGTTCTGTAGATAGATCAAGTGTTTGGGGAAAGTAAGATAGTTTGTTATTAATCACTAAGGATAACTCTAAGTATATCTCAGTGATCCAGAAAAAGATCTTTCTCAAAATAAGAAGAACCAGGCAACCAGAATGACTTGAGTTGCACATTTATTGCAATATGAAATTAGGGTTTTCCCAGAAATAAAAAGGCTCATTCATCTGTCATTTGCACATCTGCATTCAAGAAGAAGAGAAAAGGAGCTCTACAACAAATTGTCTCAAATTCTCAAAAGATCAACCGTTGAAGCCGATTCATCCAGCAAATTAATTCATCTCATTCAGCAAACCCTAGAAATGCAAAAGGTATTTTCTGTTGTTGAATATCTCTCTGTAAATCTTTGAAGATAGGTACTCCAAATGTTGTAAAGATTTATGATAGGCCTCGCCCTAAATTTAAGAAACATCCCTACAAATCTTTAGAAGTGGATCCCTTAGGTGCATTTTCCAGCACTCCGCATGGGGTTTTACATGTTGAAGACATTAGGGCATATATTCATGCAAACATTGAGGAATTCGGAGACTCCAAACTAATGGATATTTACCATAAGGAACTGATAGATGAATCTTTTGAACTAAAACCTCAGTATAAGGCCATCTGAGATAAACATTTCGGTCAGTACATCCATTTCCCATGTCTTGAAGAAGATGAGTGGGTCCGGTATGTGTTGAGCAAAGTACATGATAACTTCTTATGGTTGAATAGACCATTCAAGATCACCAAGGATGCAATTAGGGTAGTAACTGGTTTACACTCCTCCGGAGGGTTACCTGTTCTCAAATCTATCAAAAACCAAACTATGACTGAGGCCACCGTATCAAAATTTGATAAGAGAGCAATGACCATAGAAGATATCACTGATCCAGATATCAAGTTTGCATCTATGATAATTGGCTATAAGATATATCACTCCAGCAAGGAGAATTTAGTATCCAAAACTGCTGTGCATACTGCTTATGAAATGTTGAGAAAGAATGCAGATTATGATCTCTATGAACTCCTTCTAAGCCAACTGATGAAAAAATTACAGAAGATCAAGAAGGACAAAAAGAACTCTTTTAAGTATGGTGGACTGATCAATACTATGAATGAGCTGCCCAGATCCAGTGGTTGGGTATGGAAGAATGATAGACCTGTTGCAATTCAAATCAAAAATTACTTGCATGGGCTTGGGGATGCTAAGGCAAGAAATACAGCTCTATGGGGTTACTTCAAGAACTTTCAAAATATGATGCAAACCAAAGAAAGAATTCCCAAATCATTGATTAAGAAGTACAAAGATATAGTGTGTTTCATGGTTGACACTAATCAATGCCTAATGGAGGCAGTGGAGCCAAGGACAGTCTGGATCATGCCAATGGGGTATAAAGTAGATGAGAAAATTGTAGAGCTGCATATCCAACATCTGTTGAGCCAGCCCAAAGATCCTAAAAAGAAAGGTTTGGAACCTTCCAAGAGCTAAGTGTAAAAGTTCATGTGGAACTTAGATAGCCTGAAATCAAGAGGAAAGTGAGAAGGGAAGTTGAAGAAGTTGCCAAGAGGCATGGAATCTCAAAAGAGGCACTTGATGCCCACAGAGAAAAGATGGAAAGAGCAGAAAAAGAAAAGGAAGAAGCAGACAAAGAAAGTGCTCCGGTAAAAGCCCCCTCTCGGACCAGATCTTCTAAGAGCTCTGCACCTGCAACTGCTAAAAGCTCAAAGGCATCTAAACTAGAAGCAAAATCATCTGGTAAAGTAGAGAAAAGAACTAAAACAAAGACCACAAGGTCTTACATCAGTCAGAAGGATGATGAAGAAACTGAGTTAGATGAGGAGGTAAAGAAAATGAAGAAGAAGAAGAAGAAGAAGAAAGGATTCGGTGAATCTTCTACAGGTCAAGACATGGAAGAGATGGTAGAAGAATTTGTTGAAAGACCCACTCTGTCCATTGATGATGTAGTCAAATTAGTCACTATGGGTGGAATCCTAAAACCAATGACTGAATTCTATGATGATTATAATGAAATTGACCAAGAGATCCTGCAAGAAGCTACAGTCAGATATTTGAATATCTATAATAAGGCTTTTATTGAAATCATATTTCTCATTCCCAAAAGCCTAGAGAAGGAATTAGAAATAAGAAAGAATATTGCTAAGGCAAAGGATCTTGAGATCTGGGAACAGATAGCCATTCATCTCTTTCCTTCAATCACTTAGAAGCAAATGAATATGATCTTCAAAGATTGCAAGGATGAGTTCCGGAGTAAGGCTTGAATGAATCAACTCATGCTTGGAGAAACTGATAAAGTGGCAAAAGAAACAGAAGAAATCCTTTGGAAAGCCTATAAAAGATTCAATATTCCTATTGTAGAGGATTTAAGTGATGATCCCTCGGGAATGGACAACAAAGAAGAATTTACTAAGACCGTAGCAGAAGAGGCAAAGGAGACTAGTGAAGAAAAAGCTAAGGACTTAGATTCCTCTGTTCTGGAAGAAGAAGTCCAAGGAGAAGTAAATTTGGATTCTCCAGTAGTCTCTAGATCCAAAGGAGAAGAAAGAATAGAGGAGAAAGAAGAAGAAGTGAAGGGAAGAGAAGAAGGTCAAGTTGAGAAGAACACAAGTGACAGTGCAGAAGGAAAGAAAACTTTGTCTCCAGCAAGAGACACTGTAGAAACTATCAAGGATTTCTTGACTAAAGAAATGATGGAGATTGATGAACCAAAGTTACTTCAAGGACCATTTGACTTTGATTCTCTCTCCCCAGTTCAAACAATGAAGATAGCATCCTTTTCCCAAGCAAAGGCTAAAGAGAAACTTCTAAAGTCTCACATGGAAGACTATGAGCTACTAGAAATTGCATCCGGTATGCTTGAAAAGATCATGCCATCCTTTCAGAAGAATTCATCAGCTTCCTCATCTGGTAATCTCAAGTCTCTTGTTAGTTATGTCAGCAATCATTTTGAATCTTTAGAGAAATCAGCTGAGGTGAAGGTCTGGAAAGAGTTTTTGGATAAGAGATTCTCCAAGTTACAAGGCTTTATAACCAATGATAGGAGAAATATGAATATTGGGATAAAGAGCTTAGAAAATGCTCTTAAGGATGGAGGAGAAGTATATAAATTTTGTATATCCTAGACTAAAATAACAAAAGATATTGAGAAGAAAGTGAAAGAACAAGATGACAAATTGTCAAGCCTCTCTCAGAATTTTGATCCTCTCACTGTATCCATAATAAACCAGGAGTGTCAAACTATTGTAGTCATGAATGAGATTGAGAAGCTTGAGAAGGAGAGGAAGAACATATTAAGCAGGATGGGTGAACTTAGAGCGATGATTATCCCTAAATTAGAGGCCATGCATGAGGCCCTAACTGATGCCTAGACCACAGCCCGAACCAGTGATCCGACAGATCTTAAGAGGGCAGAATCTTTTGCATTCCTATTGAGTGGTCACATCTCAATTTTGGACAGGATGAAGCAGAGTTGGGCAACAAAATTTGCCCAGTTGAAGACATCTTTTGCAGATATACTTCAATATATGTAAGTGTATCATGTATTTATACTTATGCGGCTAAGTATAGTTGATATTTTTGTTTTTGAGGATTGTTGGTATGCAGATTCTACCCTTTTCCATTGATGTCAAAGGGGGAGTGAGGAGTAGTGAAAAATGTGGAATCCAGCCAAGGGGGAGCTCCAGAAAAATGTACATTAGAATAGAGCATCAGCTAAGGGGGAGTGTAGTGTGACACTTAGTCATTTTTCACTAAGTGTTGTCATCAATGCCAAAGAGAGAGATTGTTGGCAAGAGACACTATGTGGCTTCATTGGTGTTGTCATTAATGGCAACAAAGACCACTCCACACATCTGCACGACATGGTGTATCTTTACCAGAAGTTAGATTGAAGAATACCTTGGTTCGGTAAGCAAGAACATTGCATGCAGCAAGATTCGACAGTTAGGTCCGGATCTCTTAGAGGAAGTATCTTTGTAAATTGTGGACTTGGGGAGGTCAAGAGGAATACCTTGACTACTAGATTCCAGGGATTGAACCTCCGATGATGAAAGAGTAAAGAGATATGAGCATCTAAGTATTGGGGTCCAGTTTGGCAGAGTAGACAAAGGAAGAACTGACCGACAGAGCATCAAAATTATTCTAGATGAGATATTGATGGTGATCAAGGTTCTTAAGGTATCATCCATGATTTTCTAACATGTTAGATGACTTCTATAAGTATCTCCTTGATTTGCATCACTTGGTAAGCAAGGATTCAGCCGACAGACCAGAGGTTGGGAAAATATTGAGTATTCTGGATGCCGACTAGAAAGATATTGAAATCTTTTGTGCAGATATATATACCAGATGAATTTCGATAAGAAAGAGTGTGTGGTGTATTGTGTGGTGTGAAGAAAAGAAGAAGAACAGTGTGAAGGCAGTAAGATAGGTCTGGAATATAACAGGACAACAACACCTAAGGAGAGTAAGAATGAAGTGCAGTAGATCAGTATATTGGGCTTAACTGGAACTGAACCTCAACATATGTGGATGCTTCTCATCAGTTCAAGTATCTAGTTTCCTTGTACAAACTATTGTAGGTAGTGAGCCTCTTGTGAGAAGTGTGCTTGGGCAGTGAGCCCTAATTGGCAAGTGTCATTTTGTACTATCTTATTCTTCTAACAGAGAATACAATCTTGGGTTAATCACCTTGTGGTTTTTTCCCTAACAGGGTTTTCCACGTCAAAATCATTGTGTCATGTGTATTGATGTTATTTCCATTTCATGGTTATGTTTGCTTATTTGATTTAATGCTGCACTAATTGATAAGGAAATTCAAAAAGCTGAAATAATTAAGATAATTGATTCACCCCCCCTCTTAGTTATCAACAGTTTGTTCTATTAGTTTGTGCATTAAGTTTTGCATGTTATTATATGTCTTATAACTTTCTACCCTAATAGAAATATCTGTTGATAACTGAGAGGGGGGTGAATCAGTTATCTTAATTAATTCTATTTTCTGAACATTTTTAATAATTAATGCAACATCAATTCAAGTAAGCAAACATAACCATGAAATGGAAATACACATGACACAATATTTTTGACATGGAAACCCTGTTAAAGGAGAAAACCATGGGGTGATTAACCCAAGATTGTATTCTCTGTTAGAAGAATGGAAATACAAAATGGTACTTGCCAATTAGGGCTCACTGCCCAAGCACACTGCTCACCAAAGGCTCACTGCCTACAAGAGACTCACTGTCTATAAGTTATAAGAAGAATAACAAGATCCTTGAACTGATGAGAAGCATCTACACATGTTGGAGTTCAGTTCTGGTTAGGCTCAGTACACTGATCTACTACACTTCATCCTTTCTCTTCTTTTATGCTACTGTCCTTTTACATACTAGACCTTCCTTACTGCTTTCCTTCTGCTCTTCTTCTTTTCTTCGCACTTCACACAACACACACACTTTCATTGAAATCCATCTGGTATACATATATATATATATCCGCACAAAGGGATTTCATCCTCTTTCTAGTTGGCATCCGAAATAGTTAATATTTCCCAAACTCTAGTCTGTCGGTTGAATCCTTGCTTGCCAAGTGATGCGAATCTAAAAGAAACTTATAGAAGTCATCTAACAAGTCAGCCAATCATGAATGATACCTTAAGAATCTTTATCACCATTAGAATCTTATCCAGAATAACTTCTGATGCTCTACCTATCAGTTCTTCCTCTGTCTGTTCTATCAAACCGGACCTCAAGACTCAAGTGCTTGTATCTTTTCACCTTTCCATCACCGGAGGCTAAATCCTTGGAATCTATTAGTCAAGGTACTCCTCTTGACTTCCCCAAATCCACACTTCACTGAGATACTTCCTCTAAGAGATCTGGACTTGACTGTCAGACCTTGCTGACTGCTATGTTCTTGCTTACCGGATCATAACACTTCTTCAATCTGACTTCCGGTAGAGACTCATCATGTCTTACAGATGTGTGGGATAACCTTTGTTGCCATCAATGACAACATACATGAATCCATATAGTGTCTCTTGCCAACAATCTCCCCCTTTGGCATTGATGGCAACACTTAGTGAAAAATGACTGTGTCACACTATACTCCCCCTTGGCTGATGCTCTATTTTTATATATATTTTTTGGAGCTCCCCCTTAGCTAGATTCCTCATTTTTCACTGTTCCTCACTCCCCCTTTGACATCAATGGCAAAGGGTAGGGTCTGCACACCAAAATTCTCAAAAAGTCAACTATACTTAGCCGCATAAATAGCATACTTACATATACTGAAGTATGTCTGCAAAAGTTGTCTTCAATTGGGTGAATTATGTTGCCCAACTTTGCTTCATCCTATCTAAAATTGAGATGTGACAACTCAACAAGAATGCAAACGTGTTTGCCCTTTTTAGATCTATCAGATCACTGGTCCGGGCTGTGATCTGAGCTTCTTTTATGGCCTCATGCATGGCCTCTAACTTAGGGATAATTATCCCTCTAAGTTCACCCAACCTGCTTATTCTATTTTTCTTTTCCTTCTCAAGCTTCTTGATTTCATTTAGGACTATAATAGTCTGACATTCTTGATTTATTATGGAAGAGGAGAGAGGATCAAAATTCTTAGAGAGTTTTGTTAGTTTGTCCTCCTGTTCTTTCACTTTCTTCTCAATATCTAATGTTACTTTGGACCATGATAAACAAAATTTGTACATTTCCCCACCATCTTTAAGAGCATTTTCTAAGCTCTTTATCCCAATATTCATATTCCTCCTATCATTAGTTATTAACCCTTGTACCTCTGATAATCTTTTTGCCAAAAATTCCTTCCGGATCTTATCTTCTGCTGACTTCTCTAGGGAATCAAAATGTGTACTAACACTATTAACTAGAGATTTGAGATTACCGGATGAGGAGGCTGAGGGATCCTTCTGAAAAGATGGCATGATCTTTTCTAATACTCCGGATGCAACTTCTATTAGCTCACAGTCTTCCATGTGACACTTCAAGAGTTTTTCTTTAGCCTTTGCATTAGCAAATGAAGCTATCTTCATTGTTTGTACCGGGGAAAGAGAATCAAAATCAAATGGCCCTTGTAGAAGTTCCGATTCATCAATCTCCATTGTCTCTTTGTTTAAGAATTCTTTAACAGTTTATGCAGTGTCTCTTGCTAGAGATAGATTCTTCTTCTCTTCTACAGTCTTAGAGCTGTCTCTTGGAGCTTTCTCTCCTTCTACACTCTTACCACTAATAGCTGTGGTCTTCTCTATTGAAGTCTTCTTTCCTTCTACAACCTTAGTACTGTCATCTTCTTTTTCCTTCACTCCTTTTTCTCTATCCTCTATTCTTTCTTCTCCTTTGGATCCGGAGTCAGCAAGGGAAACTAGAGGAGAGATGTTTGTTTGTTCATAGGCCACCTCTTCAAGAGCAGAGGGTTCCAAGCCCTTATATTTTTCTTCACCGGTGTCCATTACTTCTTCTGTCATTGCCTCAATAGATTCTTTTTCAACACTTGTAGCCGAGGGATCAACACCCAAGTCCTCTATAATAGGAATGTTGAATCTTGAGTATGCATTCTGGAGGATCTCTTCTATCTCTTTTGCTATTTTGTCAGTTTCTCCAAGCATAAGTTGATTCATTCTTGCTTTGCTCTGGAACTCATCCTTGCAATCTTTGAAGATCATATTCATTTGCTTTGATTCAATTGAAGGATATAGCTGAATGGCTATCTATTCACGGATCTCAAGATCTTTTGCCATAGCATTATTCTTTCTTATTTCTAACTCTTTCTCTAGGCTTTTGGGAATGAGAGATATAATTTCAATAAAAGCCTTATTGTAGATATTCAGATACTTGACTGCTGCTTCCTGTAAGATCTTTTGGTTAGCCTCATTATAATGATCATAGAATTCAGCCATTGGTTGAAGGTTTCCATCCACAGTAACTGATTTGACGACATCATCTAATGATAGAGTGGGCTTTTCAACAAACTCTTCTGCCATCTCTTCCTTATCTTCACTAGTAGAGGGTTCACCAGATACTTTCTTCTTTTTCCTCATTTTCCTTACCTCCTCATCTGACTCAGTCTCTTCATCATCCTTCTGACTGATGTAAGACCTTGTGTCCTTTGTCTTAGTTCTTTTCTCTACTTTACCGGATGATTTTGCTTTCGGTTTTGATACCTTTGAGGTCTTAGCAGTTGTAGGTGCAGACCTCTTAGAGGATCTGGTCCGGGAGGGGGCTTCTATCGGATGACTTTCCTTTTCTGCTTCTTCCTTCTCTTTCTCTGCCCTTTCTATCTTTTCTCTATGTGCATCAAGTGCCTCTTTTGAGATTCCATGCCTCTTGGCAAATTCTTCTACCTCTTTTGTCACTTTTCTTTTCATCTCCAATTGTCTGAGTTCCACATGGATTTTTATACTTAATTCTTCAAAGGTTCCAAACCTTTCTGCCTTAGGATCCTTGGGCTAACTTAGCATGTGTTGAACATGCAGCTCTACAATTTTCTCATCAACTTCATACCCCATTGGCATGATCCACACTGTTCTTGGTTCCACAGCCTCCATTAGGCACTAATCAGTTTCTACCATAAAGCACATTGTATCTTTGTACTTCTCAACTAGAGATTGGGGGATTCTTTCTCTAGCTTGCATCATACTTTGACAGTTCTTGAAATATCCCCACAAAGTTGCATTTCTTGCCTTAGCATCCCCAAGCCCATGCAGGTAGTCTCTGATTTGGATTGCAACAGGTCTGTCATTCTGCCATACCCAACCACTAGATCTAGGAAGCTCATTCATGAAGTAGAAGAATAAACATAATATCAGCCCACCATACTTGAATGAGTTTTTCTTGTCCTTTTTGATCTTTTGTAGGTTCTCCAACAATTGGCTTAGAAGAAGTTCACAAAGATCATAGTCAGCATTTTCTCTTAGCATCTGATAAGCTATATAAACTGCAGTTCTCGATACTGAATTTTCCATACTAGAGTGATAAATCTTGTAACCAATTATTATGGATGCAAATTTGATATCTGAATCAGTGATATCTTCAATTGTCATAGCTCTCTTGTCAAATTTTGATCCAGTTGCTTCACTCACTGTCTGATTCTTGACAGATTTAAGAACAGGTATCCCACCGGATGAGTGCAGACCAGTTACTGCCCTAATTGCATCATTGGTAATCTTAAATGGTCTATTCAACCATAGAAAGTTATCATGCACTCTGCTCAACACATACCAGACCCATTCATCTTCTTCAAAACAAGGGAAATGAATGCACTGTGCAAAATGCTTATCACAGATGGCCTTGAACTGAGGTTTGAGATCAAAAGAATCATCTATTAACTGATTGTGATAGATATCAACTAGCTTAGATTCCCCAAATTCTTCAATATTCACATGAATGTAAACCCTAATATCTTCTATATGCAAGACACCATGCGGAACACTGGAAAATGCTCCTAGGGGATCTACTTCCAAGGATTTGTAGGGATGTTTCTTGAATTTGGGGTGAGGCCTATCAGTGATCTTCACAATATTCAGAGTAGTCATCTTTAAAAAGATTTACAGAGAGATATTTAAGAACGGAAAATACCTTTTACGCCTTTAGGTTTCACAAAGTGAGCCGGATCGATTGCTGGATGAATCGACTTCTGCAAATGATCTTTGATGGGCTTGAGGAAATTTGTTGTAGAGCTCTTTTTTGCTTCTTCTTGAATGCAGAATGAACAAATGTTTAATAAGAAGAACCCTTATATTACTCTGCAAACCCTAATACCAAGTTGCAATAAATGCTCAACTTAAGTCATTCCAGTTTGCCTTGTTTTCCCCATTCAAATGACTTGATGAACCGGATCAATCTTGTTCTAAACATCTTGTGGATCTTTCATATCTTAACCATAGATTATTTAGATGATTCTCTAAGAACCCTTTAATCCACAACCTTCCTTGTGCAAATTCTGGCACTAATTTACTGGCTAGGGGAAAAGGTTTTCCTTGTGTCTCCCCCTAAGCCAGAGCTCACCTTTTAATTTCCAGAAGGAATATCAGCACCATATTCTGGTACAGATCCATCCCCTACGTTTTCTGTACTTCTCTTCACCCAAATCTTGTTCATCTCACTTTTAACTTCATCCGCATTCACTTTTCCTTTTCCCTTGTCTTGATTCTGATTATGATGTATTGGACCTCTTTTGTCTTGATTCTTGCTTCTACAGAATTTTGTAATATGACTAGATCTATTGCAATTGTGGCAAACAACATTTCTATGCATATTTGATTGATTTCCTCTTGATCTACATTGATTAGCCCTATGACCCATTCTATTGCATGCAAAGCATCTACCATTAAAAGAGTTGTTCATTTGCATACTTCTGCATTCATGAGATTTGCGACTATACCTTTTTTGCAATTAAAACACTATCCAGAGAAGGATGTGTTAGTCTGATTCATTCTACTTCTGCACTGATTAGCTTTGTGACCAAAGTTATTGCAGTTGTGTCAGTATCCACTAAAGGATGGATATCTTTGAGCATTAGGTTGCCTCACCGGAGGTCTTCTAGGCCTGTTTCTTGGATTTTCTGATTCAAACTTCTTTTGACTGGATCTGGAGCTCTCACCTTTCTCATATCCCAAGCCACACTTGTCATCTACCCTCTTTTGGCTTTCAAGAAGAACTTCAAGTTGAGAAGAACTTATCTTGAATTGCTCTTTGCATTCATTTGCTGTTTGAAGATCCCTTTTAAGAGAGATAGTTTGATCTTCTAGTTTTTCTTCATTATCTTTAGCATCTTCAAGATCGGATTCAAGATGTCTAATTATTCTATCCATCCTGTGGCAGTCTTCTGATTTCTCCTTGAGAGATTGCTTTAGATCATCTTCAGTTTTTCTTTTCTCTTCAATTTCTTGGGTAAATTTCATGACTCCTAATTCCATTTCATGTCTTACCATGATGATCTCTTTTGATAATTTTTTGCATAACTTGGTTTTCTCCTTAAGATCTTCATTTGTATCATTTGTTTCACCTTTACTTGCCAATTGCTGAAGTAGTTCCTTTCTCCTTTTCATAGAGAGACTTAGTTTCCCTTTTAGTTCATTTATGAAATCATCAGCCTGTTTGAGTCTATCCTTCAATACATTGACTTCAGAATTAGATTGCTCAAGATCATCTAGAGCAGACTGAAGTTGCTCCCTCATACCATACGCATCCATCTCAATTCCCAGATCTTCCTCAAGCTGTTAGGCTCTGATTGGAGGAACTTGGCTCTGATACCAATTGTTGATAACTGAGAGGGGGGTGAATCAATTATCTTAATTAATTCTATTTTCTAAACATTCTTAATAATTAATGCAACATCAATTCAAGTAAGAAAACATAACCATGAAATGGAAATACACATGACACAATATTTTTGACATGGAAACCCTGTTAAGGGAGAAAACCACGGGGTGATTAACCCAAGATTGTATTCTCTATTACAAGAATGGAAATACAAAATGGCACTTGCCAATTAGGGCTTACTGCCTGAGCACACTGCTCACCAAAGGCTCACTGCCTACAAGAGACTCACTATCTACAATTTGTAAGAAGAATAACAAGATCCTTGAACTGATGAGAAGCATCTACACATGCTAGAGTTCAGTTCTGGTTAGGCTTAGTACACTAATCTACTGCACTTCATCCTTTCTCTTCTTTTATGCTGCTGTCCTTTCACATACCAAACCTTCCTTACTGCTTTCCTTCTACTCATCTTCTTTTATTCGCACTTCACACAACACACACACTTTCATCAAAATACATTTGGTATATATATATCCGCACAAAGGGATTTCATCCTCTTTCTAGTCGGCATCCGGAATAGTCAATATTTCCCAAACTCTAGTCTGTCAGCTAAATCCTTGCTTGCCAAGTGATGTGAATCTAAAAGAAACTTATAGAAGTCATCTAACAAGTCAGCCAATCATGAATGATACCTTAAGAATCTTTATCACCATCAGAATCTTATCTGGAATAACTTCTGATGCTCTACCTATCAGTTCTTCCTTTGTCTGTTCTATCAAACCAGACCTCAACACTCAAGTGCTCATATCTTTTCACCCTTCCATCACCAGAGGCTAAATCCTTGGAATCTATTAGTCAAGGTACTCTTCTTGACTTCTCCAAATCTGTACTTCACTAAGATACTTCCTCTGAGAGATCTGGACCTGACTGTCAGACCTTGCTGACTACTCTGTTCTTGCTTACCGGATCATAACACTTCTTCAGTCTGACTTCTGGTAGAGACTCATCATGTCTTGTGGATGTGTGGTATAACCTTTGTTGCCATCAATGACAACATACATGATTCCATATAGTGTCTCTTACCAACAATATCCATTTAAGAATAAGTAAGAGACTCATGGGATCTAGTGCCCTTGAAGAAAATGATATCCCTACCTCTGAAAATCTTTTGAACAACTTCTTTACAAAAGGAGAGTCACAAATTTTGCAAGACACTATACCTCATACAACCACTATGCAAAATCAAATATTTCATGATGTTGATGACACTATTGAGGTGGTCACACATATACCTAATGAGAAAATCAACAAACTTGATAAAGAGTTAGCCGATTTTCAAGCATTTGTTGAAAATGAAAGGATAGCGGAAGAAGCTATCCCTGTGATTCAGAACATAAGAGAATTGATTAAAGAAGGATAAGATGGTATTAATGTTGTTCAAGGATTAACACATATAGTACACAATAATGTCATGAAGGCAACTAAATTTATGAATAGTATTAATAATATATCATTATCTCACATGCAAGTATCGGCACCTATACCGACTATGGGAATATCTACATTTACATCAACGATTTTAACTACTAATGCAAATTCTTGTAGTAATACTACCACTAGTATTGGAGTATCTAATGGCACTAATTCACAAAATTACAAAGTTGTGGGATTTAACTATCAGAACTTGGCATCTAAGGTCACGTCTTCTATGAATAATTACTCTCAACCACCTCTCCATCCCACTTATTCTCAACTACCTATTACATACAACTATTCGCAACCACCTTCCACCTATCACTATGTTCAACCACCACTGAACTATTTGCAACCTCCACTTATCAATACTTAGGCTCAATCACCTTCTCACTTTGGTTCTAATTCCTCACAACAAACTGCATCTCCTAATGCTGCCATCTTAAACCAACTCTTGCAAGGCATGACTTCTTTACAACAAAAGGTGACAAACTTGATGAATTCTTCACAACCTAATATACCAACATATCATGCCCGTAATCCCTTATCTTATGCATTCTTGAGAACTCTTATGCTAGAGAGGTTTGAGACTCCTCGCTTTGAAAAGTATAGTGGAAAAGGTGATCCTAATACTCATGTGGCAGCATTCACGGCTGTGTAGTGATTTCTACTTTGAAGAAGATTTGTTAGCAAAATGTTTCCCATGATCTCTCAAAGACACAAGTCTAGAATGCTTTTTCTCTTTACCTCTGAATTCAATACTCTTTTTATAGTTAGTTGATCAATTTTTACAACATTTTCAAGAAAACATTGGACCTTAAGTCTCCTTGATTGATTTGGTTTATTGTAAACAAGGTCCAAAAGAGAAGTTAACTGAGTTTATTAGTCAATATCAATCTCTCTATGCACAAATTCAATATCAGATGAAGGATGAGGATGTTCAGAAGGAGTTTATTACAAATTTACAACCTAACATCCGTGATAAGATTCTCTTGATGAAGTATAATTCCTTTCAACATTTATGTACCTCCCTTCGTGATTATCATCTTTCATCTAGTCAGTATGAAAACCAAAACTCATCGGCTCAAATTGGTCAATCCATGGGTAGACCATCACAAAACAACTTTAAGAGGAATAATAAGACTTTCATCAAGGTTAATGGACAAAATTCAAATAATTTCTCACAAGTGTCTGCAATCACTAATCCGAAGAAGGCATCGTTTCAACAAAGAAAGTTTACTCTAATATCTGAATCCTACCATTCTATCATGAATGAGGTTGTGACTAATAACCTCATGAAGCTTCCCCTGATCAAACCTTTGGATCCTAGTAAAATGCAGTGACCTTATTTCGATGCTAATGCCTTTTATCATTTTCATCGACAACAAGGACATGATACTGAACGATGTATGTGTCTTAAACATGAAATGCAAGACCTCATCGACTCAAATGTTATACAGGTATCAGGTGTGAATGATAATGGAAATAAATCGGTTGCTCTGCTGAATCAAAATTTACAAATCTTTACTAACCCCTTTCTTAAGCATACTGATAATAACATGATGGAACAAAATACACTTGAAGTAGAAGATGACTATCTGAACTATGATGAGATAATTGCTACAATAGAAGTGGATAAGGAAAATACTGAAGTATTACCTCACCCATGAAGGAATGGTATTTATGCTGAGGTTCCTCCTCCATTAGCCCTTCATGGATTGGGAGATAACCAAAATGCATTGGAAAAACAAGTAGAACAACCAAAATTCAAACAATTTCTCACAAGTGTCTGCTATCACTAATCTGAAGAAGGCATCTTTTCAACAAAGAAAGTTTACTCCAATATCTGTATCCTACCATTCTATCATGAATCAGGTTGTGCGTAATAAGCTCATGAAGGTTCCCCTGATCAAGCCTTTGGATCCTAGTAAAATGCAACGACCTTATTTCGATGCCAATGCCTTTAACCATTTTCATCGACAACAAGGATATGATACTAAACGATGTATTTGTCTTAAACATGAAATGCAAGACCTCATCGACTCAAATGTTATACAGGTATCGAGTGTGAATGATAATGGAAATAAATTGGTTGCTCTACCAAATCAAAATTTACAAATCTTTACTAACCCCTTTCCTAAGCATACCAATAATAACATGATGGAACAAAATACACTTGAAGTAGAAGATGACTATTTGAACTACGATGAGATAATTGCTACAATAGAAGTGGATAAGGAAAATACTGGAGTATTACCTCACCCACGAAGGAATGGTATTTATGCTAAGGTTCCTCCTCCATTATCCCTTCATGGATTGGGAGATAACCAAAATGCATTAGAAAAACAAGTAGAACAACTGAAGCAAGAGATCATGACAAATGAAGAGATTGAGATAGTACAAGATAGTCCTTATCACTATTATAGACAAAATCAACAAAATAAGAGAAATAAAAACTAGAAAAGAGAAAGACAGTGATCATTAGTTGGAAATAATAGTGGTTATTCTCCTCATAAGCAACAAAAGATCTCACATACATAATGATTTGAGAAATGACCATCGCATGGACTCCTTGACAACAAACAAGATGCTCATAAGAACCACTCAAGCTTCGTACAAAACTTGATAGAGCATCTCTCCAAGAGGCTCGCAAGTTCTAAATTTTAGTACGATTGTACTAGCAGGTAAGTATTTCTAACCCTTTACCTTCGTGTTGTGTTTCCCCCGTGATGTGTTAAGTGTTTTTTAGGTCTCCTAGGATGACCCTTGATTCTCTTATAAGGTCTAGGATACCAGGAGACCGCCTCTATTATGACCCTTCTATTTGTATCATTATTCTTCGATATTGCTTCTCCTCTATTTTCATTGTTGTGTGTTGTGTCTTATGGGCATAGCATTGTGGTTGGTGACTTGGGGGCACCCTCCTACATGACTGTCCCTAAGGCACTTGTTTCTCCTCTCTTGAGTTATTATTTACCTTCCTCTAGTCTAGTTGTATCTAGTGGGCGGATGACGAAAAACATATTATACTAATATGGGCCTAGTGTCCCTTCAGCGAGAAATTAAAAAATGGACCTAGTCCATACATGACAATGGGGTTGATATATATTATCTGATGCTTGGCTAGTAGAATCATTCCATGTGATCTTGATGTTGTCTTATCACACTTACAAAACATAACAATACTACTTTTCCGTGCACTTTGTCTATCTTGAATCTTGTTTTCCTTGGCTCTTGATGTGACTAATTACATGCATTGTTGTTTATCATCATTATATGGATGCTAACACCTTTTCTTGCAGGAAATTGTGTGTTTGTGGGAACATTTGGCAATCATAAAGTACATGTCACCTCTGGGGGACATGGAATTTGTGAGACCTCATGTTCCCTTGTGTGTTTTCTCTCTACCTTAATGTGCTTGATATCAATACATGATATCAACCACCTTAAGGTGGGGGCATATATAAGGTATGTTTTCTAATTTAGATGCTAGCAAATTGTGTTTGTAAAGCTTTAAATCTATTGCAATCATTTAAGCCCTCTGTGAAGGCAAGATATTGGGTATATCCTTTTTATTCTTAATCCCTTTGTGGAGTTACACATCCTATCATTTTCTAAAAGTCCTCTCTGGAGGCGAGGCAGATCTGAGACTATCCTAACCCTTAAGCGTGTCTTCAGTGATTGTTGTGGCAAAGCCCAATCATCAATGTGTGCCTATAATGTGCCTAAGATGGCTGTGAACCTAGAAATAGGTTTCTTCCATCATTTGTCTATCGTGTTTTCTCTGTGTCTTCCATGTGTGTGTGTATGGTGTGTTTGTTCTCAAGTATAGTTTCAAGACTGGTGGCAATGAGCTCCTCCTATGCTTTAGGATTTGTATGGCATGTTTGTTCTCAAGTGTAGTTTGAAGACTGGTGACAATGAGCTCCTCCTACACTTTGAGATTTATTTAGCATGTCTATTGCCCTTATATAGTTTCAAGACTGGTGGTGATGAGCTCCTCCTGCATTTGGGTTGTGTGTTTACTTTCCTTGTACTTGCATTTGCATTTCATATATGAGAAAATGAAAAAAGAAATAATCACTGCATTCACTGTATTCATTGTGTTTTGCATTTCGCCAATGTTGTCTTCTTCGTGTTTTGCGTGACTGTAACTATCTTCTCCGTGTTTTGTGTGTCTGTTGCTTTCTTCAATGTGTTTGGCGTGTCGTCACCGTTCTTGGCGTGTTTTTTGTGTTTGTTGACCATACTTTAATGCATGTATTGGCCTTGCATTTATACATACATTAAAGTGGGGGCTAAATGTTATGTCAGAAAATGTCCCCTTGGGGGCTTTTCCCTCTTAAGGTTTAGTTCCTAAGTCCTTAGAATGCATTTAGAGCATCTTGCATGATAATTTTGACTCCTGATGAGAAAACCCTGAAGTATTATGGAAAATATGATCTAGGGGGTGTTATTTTAATGATCCCTGAAAAAAAATAGGGGGGTGGACTTGGATGCTAGTACCCTAGTCCTACCCTATTTTGGGTATGCCCTTAATTTTAATGTCAATTTTATGACCGTTATTTAGGTCCTATGCTGACATCTCAAGTTTGAATTACAAAATTCTTAGCGGGAATCTTTGTAGTTGCATATATAAGAATGATTAGGTTTCATTTGCAAACTAGATGGAAACTAAATGGGCATTTTGATCTACGAGCTTATGTTGAAAGTGATTTAAGGCATTTATTGTGTTGCAGAGTAGTACTTTGTTGTCATTGTGTTTGTATTTGCAGATTTGACTCCATCTCCTCATGGCATGAATGAGCTTCTTCCTTCCATGAGATCTACGCTACAAGGTAATATCTATTATGTTTTTGATCATTTATCATTTGGATTTTGCCTCTATCCCACCGAGATATGCACTCTTATCTGACAATGGTGTTCAAAATACTTGAATGTCTCTCTAGGGCTTGACCGAGGCAAGCCTCTAAACACCACAACCTCCTCCCACACTCTGTTGTGATTACAGGTTACAGGTACTGAGTTTCACAAAGTGGAGTTGCAGAAAGGAGGTTGCAAACATCAAGGATTCAGGATATGAAAGAAAGAGGACAACGGTGAACATTTAGGGACAAGGGTGCTAGTACCAATGTCCTCCATCTTTTCTAAGGCAAAAATGGAAGATACAGAGTAGATCAATGTTGGAAGGAGATTCAGATTCTATGATGAAAAGTATACCTTTGACTAGGGCGCTAGTACCAGTGTTCCCAACTATTCTGCATTCTGGGTTTCAAAAAACAATGAGTTAATAATCTCTATCCTTCACCTTAGTATGAAAGGATTTGTCATAATTCATTAATTTACTTACTGTGTTTCTTATTTAGGGTTTAAGAGTAATTGAGCACTAAATTGAAACATTTGTTTGATACATCTGAACTTCCACATTGTTCCAAGTCTTGCTCTCGCTTAGTGGAGATTCAACTTGGTTGATATGCCCTTGAATGTTTGGTGAGAAGCGAGGATTTGCCTTTGAAACCTAAACCAAAACATTTCCCTCCCTTTTTAACCACTAAATGGTTATTGATGTTAAAGGAGGTGTGAAAGGCATAGAAATTGTTGCACATATTGTCATTGATGTCAAAGAAGGTTTTAGTGCTGATAATGTGGGAAATATTGTTTCAGTGATGTCGAAGGTACTTGTGGTAGCTTGAAGATGACTGTTCCAATCCAAGGTATATGTGGTAGGTGACTATTCTAGGTTAAAAGACTATGATAGTCATAAGGTGAATGTCCAACAAGAACTTTGGTTTATTTGTTGTGTGGTTAATGAAGGTTAAGGCTTCTAATTTCATAGCCATAACCTTTCTCAGCTGACTTATTTATCCCATTATTTTCTCTCTCTATTCTAGGAACTGACTTAGCTAACTATGTAGATTTTCAATTTGAGCCCTGATAGCTCCATCTTTGTCCTTTAGTGGATCATACTATTATGGAGTAAAAAGTCAACACGTGTCTTTTTACCTCCTAGTTTAGCTTTTAGGTCCTATTTGCTTCATTATACATTCTAATTGAGCATCCTGAAGAAAAGAGCTCGACACCCATGTGAATTTGGGACCTTGGGCCCTTCATTTAGCTTAGCACTGACCTAGATTAGGCCCTTGGACTTGGGCTCCAACCACCCAAGTCCTTCTTGATTGTTTGGGAGAAATAAATGGTATATCAGCCTGGGACCTTTAAAAATGTTCCTCCTTTTCAGCTTTTGTGATTTAATTTCAAAAATGTTAGCGAGAAAGTATATATAAGTGAGTTTTTGACTTCATTTTAAACCTAGATGGATATTGTAAACTTAAGATATTGGAGCAAAAGAGCATTCAAGGCATTCATTATGTTATTGTTATTGTTGTAGATTTGTGTTTGTATTTGTGTGTTTGTTGCAAATTTCGAATCATCATCCATCTCCTTATGAGTTAAAGAAGTTTCATCCTCCTAAGGACTTCACCTCTGAGGTGACATCATTTCTATTCAAATCATTTGAATCATTTCATCATTTGGATTATCTTTAGCCTCTACCCTACAAGGGCATGCTCTCTCTCTAACAACAGTGTTGGGAAAGCTTGAATGCTAACTCAGGATTTGACTAAGGCAAATCCCTAAACACCACAACCCCCAAACCCCTCTCTTGTTATCTTGTGTGTAGGTTACAAGTACAGGTTTTGAGAAAAGTGGAGCTACAGGAAGGCAGTATAGGAATTAAGGTTTCAGGATTTGAAAACAACTTGGAAATATCTCTTCAAAGAGACTTGGGTGGTTGGCAACCTAGTCTGTAGGGCTTCCAAGTTCTAGATCTGGTTTCTGAGCATCATTTACATCATCTTCTCAATTTTGACCTCTGGCAAATTCTCACTTTTGGACTTGGGCAGTTACCAAATTTGTTCTCCGACACCTCAACTTCCAGGAGATGGGTTCTAATATCTCACTAATCATCTTTGTACTCTCATATTTTAGGTTGCTATTATCATTTGTCTATTTCAAGTTGATTATCTCATAACTAGGGTTTTACTCATAGTTAACCTAGGGTTTGATAAAAGGCTTGGTTGAATCTTATATTTCCTTGACAAACAAGAGTACAAAATCAATAGCTCGGTCCTCTTCCATCTTGTAGTGACTTAAGCTTGGTTTTGTCCTTGAATGTTGTAGTGAAAGGAGGGTTTGATCTAGTGTACTCACATACATACATTCATCTCCCTTCTTCTTTTACTAATAAACATATACATGTTGGATACTTGAGTTAATTGTGACTTAATGGAGTCAACTTGATTCTTTATGTTCTTTGTTGTAGCAGGCCAATTAAAACAAAATTCTAGTATAGGACTTTGGCTTTCTCAATGCCCTTCTGAATATTTTTCAAATCTTCTCATAGATTTTTGTGTGCCTTTGCACACTTGTCAGACATGTAATCCAACCTTTTGCTATTTATTTGTTCTTTTATCCTTTTCTTAGCCTACTTTTCTATATAAGAACATGAGTCTTTAAAGACTCCAACATGAGTTTTATCTGTTGAGTAGGATACAAGGTGGGATCTCTCTTTACCTCAGGTAATTCCTCTTGCAATATTTTGAGTTCCTCTTCTAACACTTCAACCCCTTCAAATTGTTGCTACAAGATTTCTTCTCTAGCAGGGGATTGAAGAATATCTCCTAGTTGTAACTTGTGAAGTGGAGATATACTCGACAAGTTAACTTGTCCATCTAAAACAGGCAACTACCACAGCTGTAGAGTAACAACTAGTTGAATCTTTACTTGCTAAGTAAGAAACTCCTTGACAAATTCAACTGGAGAGGAGGAGGATGGTATGTCTTCTTCCTTTTCTAAATTCTAGTCTGAATCATTGTTTATCTATTCCTCTTCTCTTTCAAAGTTATTTTGTTTCTCAATATTCTCTGTAGGTTGATTAACAAGTCCACTATTATGATCTAGAGAAATGCTTTATTCTTCATGACCCTCTAGTTCTTGATCTTTTGTAGCTTTCTCTTCTTTCTCCTCTTGAGAATTTTGATGCTTTGTGATTTGTGGAGGAGATGCAGTCAAATGACGTGGTGACGGAGGAGATACTTGTGATTATTCCACATTTTTAGTTCCTATTAATTCACTTACAATTTTCGCTATCACAACCTCTGTTTCCTTTTGAATTTTCTCTTTATCACTTTCCTTCATGCCCATAAGTGTATCCACTCATTGTTTTGTCCTCAGCTCTTGGTCTTGCATTTGGTTGTCTTTTTCTTCCTATGATATAGATGATCTGGCCTTCTCAAGATCTTGTTGTCTCAGCTCATTATTCATTTTAATAGCTTCTTCTCTTTTCTACCTTAATGCCTGAGCTAGGCTTTCTAGGACCTTCTCAATCACATCAATCATAGGTAGGTTATATTTAAGCATATATTTGATCACTACTTTTTCAATTGTCTTTTGATCCTCAAGAGGAACATCAAGGTATAGCTCAGCAATGTGTTTTAACAACTCATGTTCAATTCCATTGAATACTGCTTCCAGTTGAAGAGGACCTTTTGTGGATGCCACTAGAGGGTTTTTCTTAGACTTCTTACTTTTTCTTATTATCTTAGAGGTCTCCTCCTCACCTTCTTCTTCTTCAATCACACCACCTTTCACCCTTTTCCTCTTGACTTGCACTTTAGGTCCTGCATGCTTCTTATCTTCACCCTTTTTCTGTGCCTGGGTCTCTAAAGCAACTCTTCTTCTAGTAGATCCCATTTGTGCTAATTTAGAAGGAAGTGACACATTTGTAGAAACAAAGGTAGCTCTGCTAGTTCTCCTCAAATTTTGTGCAACAGATGGAGCAACAGGAACATGATGAATCTCCTCACCAGGAGCTTTTGAAGTGGTTCTGGTTGAGATGCCCCACATCTCATGTAGTTTAGGCTTATTCTTCTCAAGGTGTTCTTCTTGATCCTTCTTATGCATTTTATTCATGATTTCATCATAGGTTCTAAACCTTTCAGCATTGGTATCTATGGGTTTGCTGAGCAGAATGTCAGCATAAACTTTTATTTCTTCTTCAAAGACTTCCTATGGAAGTCTAGGAATCCATACAGTTCTGGGTTCAACTGCCTCCATGTAGGTGTAATCTTTGTCAACAAAGAATGTAATCTTCTCCCTATATTGTTGTATAGAGTAGTAGGTAATTCTTTCTCTAGCATGCATTTTGGTCTAAAAGGTTTTGAAGAAACCCCAGTACATTTTTTTGTAGTGATTTGGATCACTAAACTCCCTTACATGACTCTTGATTTGAGCTACTACCGGAATGTGCTCTTGCCATATTTTTCCACTAAATCTAGGTAATTCATTTAAGAAATAGAAATTAAGACATATAATCAATGTGCCATACCTAAAAATGTAACCAATTTCCTTTGTCCTTCTTATAATATCCATAAGTTGTTCTCTCATGACTTCACAAAGGTGAAAATCTTTCCCTTCTTTGACAATCTGATATGCAGTACGAATAGCAATACCAGTTGTAGAACCTTCTTTGTTTGGGAAGTAAACTTTATATGCAATTCCCATTGCTATATATTGAGCACTTAGATTAATGATGTCATTCATAGTCAGTGTTCTTTTATCAAACTTTGCTCCGGTCAACTCAATGACCTATTCATTCTTGACTAACTTCATCATTGGTATAGATCCGGTGGAACATACCCCAATGATAGCCTTAATTGCATCTTTGGTTATTCGGTAGGGTTTGTCTAGATGTATGAATTCATCATGAATCCTACTTAATGTGAATTTGACCCACTCATGCTCATCACAAAAGTCAGGGTAGTCTTTCCAGATATCTAGGTGTTTTGTCCCTACATTTGTATATTTAGGTTTGTAGATAACTTCATCATCCAAAAGTTGATTCCTGACCTCCTCAAATTTCACATGATTGATTTCATCTATCTTTGAGTGAACATGAATTCTAACATCCTCTATATAAACAACATAATATGGTATATGGGAAAATTCCCCTTTCATATCAACCTCTCTAGCCTTAAATGAGAATTTCTTGTATTTGGGTCTATGTTTTTCAAAAACATTGACTGGTTGCGGTGTCACCATCACAATTTCTCATAATATAGTAACTAAGGTTTTAGAAGGTAGCAGTTTGATAAATACCTTTTTATTCAAACCCTTGGATTTTATCTTCAACTCAAATTTGTTGAACGCTTTGATAGACTTCTTATCAACTCAACTCTGGGGTGAATACTTGGTTGCAAATGAATTTTGATTGTCCAAAAGGTATAAGTATCCTATGTTTTCCCTAAATATCCATAATTAATGCTCCTTCATTTGGTAAGTAAACTACTGTGGGATTTCCCTGTGAATTCACAGAGACTCAAGGATTCTCTACAAACCTCTGCAATAGATTGTTCTGCTCTAAACAATTGGGAGAAAGATATTATCTTGTCATATCAACATCCTCTCCAATTATTTTCATTCATCTTGATTGTGTGAGTGGATTTCTTTTGCAAATGCCACGACGTCCAAAGGGGGGAAGAAAGAGTATATCCTGATTAGCTCCTCCTGACCCTATGTCTTATCTCAATTAGTAACGAAGTCCTCTGCACTAGGCAGAGACACACATTCCTCCTTCTTTTCATTACTTTATTCTATCTTTCTTTTCCATATCTTTACTATTTCCTTCTTCTGTTGAGTAACAATTTCCTCTATCTTTTTGTGTTGAACAGATGGTTTCTCAATGCCATTCTTTCCAAATCCTGCCAAGTATGTCCTAGATTGTTACACTTGAAGCAAACATTATTATTTTTAGGAGTCATACTATTTCTCCTTACCTTTGCTTTGCACTCAACAACTTTATAGCCAAATATATTGCATGCATAACAATACCCATAGAAGGAATGAGAGATCATTGCATCATGTCTTGTAGGCACAAATGAATTTTTCTTTGTGTGGTCATTTCTTCTTGCCATGGTTCTACAATCAATATCGTTATGAACAAATTTATAGAAAGAATAACAATAACCATTAAAGGATTGAGAGAACTTGAGATAGGCAGCCTGTTTAGAAGGAGACTTCTTGAAAGCTTCCTTGACACTTATGAAGTCATTATTTATCTCCTGCACCTCTTCTTTAGATTCTTTAGAATAGGATTCTCCCTTCTCCCTTTCAAACATGATCTTTTCAATCCCAAAGAAGTCTTGAGGAACATCTGTCTTTGACTTTTGACCTTTCTTAAATCTAATTCCATCCTTGTTCTTAAGTGGTCTTTGACAACTGATTATTTAATCAAGGATGTTGGTGCTTTTTTAAAGTTTTAGACCTCTATCTATTTGTTCCTTTGCTTTTTCCAATTCTTTCTTTAGAGAGACAACTTATTCTTCAAGCTTGGAGCATTCAACTGATTTGTCATTCAGCTTTAAATTTAGACAATCTGCAACATTCTTACTTTCTTCAATTTGAACTTTGAACTTTGCAATTGTACCCTTTGATTTGGTGGGCCTAATCTTGTAGTATTCATTTTCACTTCTTGTAGCATCTAGATCTTCTAGGGAAGAAATGATTTCTCCTTCATAATCAACTACACAATCTTCAGGATTGTAGGTTGTCATTTTATATCACCTTTCAGAGGATTCTTCCCAATGAATCTTACCTTTGTTCCCATGTGTTCCACACCAAGATCTACCTCAATTGTAAGGATGCATCCAAGGAACCTTGCTCTGATACCAATTGTTGAACACACAGAAGTACTGAGAGGGGGTGAATCAGTACTTAATCAAATTACCCTACTTTTTGTAGTATTCAAATTAATGTGACTATTCAAAACATGAGAAGTGCAAGAACACAAAGACACACACAGCCATAACACCAAATTTATGTGGAAAACCCAAGAAGGAAAAACCATGATGAGCAAGCTACTTGGATCTATTGTGCAAATCTAGCCTCACAAATAAAATAAGATTACAATATTGTTTATGGGCTACAACCCAAACGAAGTTGCAACTCCCTGATTAGTTACACATTTACAAAGTATATCATGATGTTCTTTATGTGACACAAAATGCTGACCACTTCAGGCCTCCTTATAGCAACAATACAAATCTCTACAATATCAAATTATATTCAAGAATTCATCTTTACAATTTCAGAGCACAATATAACTTCTGCAACTGTATGAACTGATCCTTAGCATTCTTCATCATCATATCTACTTCTGCTGAAAGTATATTCGCATAATCTTGACTTAAAAAAACCAACACACTCACATTTTCAACAATTTGATTCTTTATATATATCCTCCACAAGCTTCAAAGTCTTTCTCTTTGGTCAGCCAAATAGAAACATGTACCATAAAACATGTGTAGTGGCCATATCAATCACCTCCCAAACATGTGCAATAGATAAATCCTAATGTGGTACAAGAATAATGCATAATTAGGTCTTATTCTACTTTGACACTCCCTTCCAGGTTGGCACACATCTGTTACAATCATCAAAGTCTTTATTAAACACCAAGTCAGTACCATAGCAACAACCCATCCTTGTATTTGAATCCAAACTTAAGGCGATACTGAAGGAGATAAAATTACATCATACAGACCACTTGCTGATCATTATGTGACTTGTAAAACATTCCTATATACTTCTCTTATTATCTTAAGATGTTTCATGCTAGTGCAAACACTAGGACTCTGATGTAGGAATCCTTAGCAACTTTTGCTTGCTCAATCTTAAGATAAACCAATGGAACCAAAGCTTGTGGTGAACTCAATCACTTGAAACTTGATTACCACATACCTCCCAGTCATAAGAACTTATTATTCAATTAGCAAGACCAATTGTCATCATGTGGTGTATTGCAGTAACATTTAACTCTCTTCTTCTATTCACTCCACTCAGCACCAAGACATGTCTTCATACATTTAACTCTGGAAAAGCATCTGTGATACAAATTATTTCTTGAAACTTTAAACATGCATCCTTGTTAGTCATATCTAGTTGTTCTTCAAGATGCAACTCCATATCTTCATCTGTGGAGAACTGTGGAGCATCCTCTTGTCATTTTGTGACTATACTTGCCCTATTTTTTTACTATCTTCATTCTTCTGTCTCCCAAACACTTTGCAGTAAGAATTGTGATCTCAAATTTGAAACAGTGATACCTAAGAGTAATACCTATCCATCTATCCTATCTGTAGGCTCATATCTCCAGATGTGGTAGAGTGTGGTACATTCTTTTGAGCCTGTAACATCTTTCTGTACATACACTATACTTAACCAGTTCTTCTTCAAGTTTTTGGAACTTTATCCATTAGGTGTCAATCATCATGTGTTCATGTTATCATAATGCAACAAAAACCCAACTATATCTATTCACAGTCTTCAAACATAAGAATATTAGGAATGTCAACTTACATAAGTGCTTCAATAGATAAGGTATAATAGTGTATAGATGGTACTGATCCATTTTCTTTATTTTACAATTCTCTAATTCTCATTCCCAGTATGCTCCTTTTAGTTCCTCCACACATATTCATGTCTAACTCATAATGCAAACTCCTTGTCATCTCATGTTCCACTCTTTCATACTGCAACACTTCATACCACTATTGACATCAATGGCAACCTATATGCAACACCCTTCCCTATTGTTGCCAAGAGGACAAAGAGGTTGTTAACCAAAGGATTCCTGAGGGTAGTGGAGGCTCACACGTCTCACATTCTAGGTTCTTTAGTGTTTTTTTAATTTTGATAGTAATTAGCTAATCTTAAAATTTCTCTTGGGAATAATAATTGGATGTTGCAATTTCCTTGATAGGCTAAATAGGATTTGCATTCATAGATTAGTTTTCTTCAAGTATTTTGCATCATTACCTTAGTTTATTTCAAACAAATTTCATTTCTTAGAGTAATTAGATCCACAATATCTAGAAAACCAAACAAAAACATAGATCAGATTGCATTAGTTAAACACATTCTAGATTGCATACATATTTTAGTTTCTCGATAAAATAAAACACTTTCCTTTCATTAAAAATCTAAAAAAAGCACAAAAACATTGCATTGCATTCATATAGGCTTGCATGCATTCAGAAACCAAAAAAAAGCACTAAAAAATTAGTGTCACAAGAAGATTGCAAATCCTTGATTTCATCACGAGGTCAATATTAGTCAACATTAGTCAAACCCTTGATTCCATCACAAGGTCAACACTAGTCTACCAACACAAAGCAAAGAATGTTAAACCTTAGGTCATAAACCCTATGTCAACCCTAAGTCAAATTGAGGTCAACTCCAACCAACTCTCTCTCAGTTTGAACTCATGAATGTACCCTAGGCTTAGAGGTGAGTGCGTGAGGGCAATCCTTGTAAAGATTGAGGAAATTCACCCTAGACCACAACACAATCAATTGATGATCCAAGAACAAAAACACGGGTTGATTTTAATCCAAACACAAGTCATCATCCAACAATTTGAAGAATAACTCCAACTTAATAGAAACATAAACAAGAACAATTGTTAACACACACAATGTTGGAATCTTCAAAATCAAAATTGGAGAATAGTGACTAGTGACCCTTTAGGTCATATAGTTATTTCAACTACAATGGTCACAAAGCACCGTATCAAAATCAATATGTAATAAATTCCCCAAGACCAACTGACCACTCTCTACAAAGTCCAGCTCTCAAGTGAGCAGAACCACCCCCATGTCTTGCCTCCTCTCAACTGGCTATTTCCACGAGAGTGAGAGTGACATGGAGGTTCAACCCATTGAAAGGGTAGGGGTCCATGTGCTCTCCAAAGTTGACTCAATTGCCCCATGCTACCGAGTCATGTTTTTTACTATACAAAGCATCTCCTAGAATATCTCCTTGCTCATACCTATCATTGCATGTACTCCAACAATGTTGCATGTGCACCTACAATATCATACACACTCTAGTAACTTACTTAGGAAAATATTTGATAGTGAGTACTCCTCCAAATGACTCATGGTTACAACAATAGAAACACTAAACATAGGCAATCCTCCATGAAAACCACAACATTTGAAACTCACCACAACTTATCACATCTCACTACAACTAATTCTATAGCTATTTATTTTTCTATGATCAAATAATGTCAACATGAACTAGAACTTGATTTCATCATCTTCTCTCACATAGGAACTCTCTATAGGTTAGTATTACACTAAAGCTCCAACAAAATCAATCTTCAAAAAAAAGTTATTAGCTAAGAGATGAGAGCCCATTCTATAGCTCCTTGAGCCACAATAATATTCTAGTAGATAAATTTGTTGTATTTAGGAGGCACATAATAAGTGGAAGTGGATTCTTTGATGAAAGGCCAAACCATTAGCAATAATTTTGTAAAAACTTTAGAGGAGAGTGATTAAAATTGCCTAGATATAATCTCAATATTAAAGAATTTAAGGATGAGCTTGCTATGACTCTTTTAATTAGCTTCTCCAATGAGTTCATGTCAATGGATTATAAATAAATCTTATGTAAACAGAACGAATAGTATCTGAGACTGTTTGACAAAACTAAAATGGAATCCATAAATTATGAGGCTTTATCATGAATCATTTATTGACTAACATCTTTGAGATTATTAATGAAAAAAACTTAACATAGAAAACTTGTTGAGCTTCAAAGAACTTCTAGAGAACATTACGTATGCATTTTTCAATATCCTTCTTCCTCTTTGAAATAGAGGGTTGCATATCAAAAATGTGTTTGGTGTGGGCGACCAAAGCACACGATATGAAGAAGTTTGGTGAGATGCTCCCTCAGATCCTTAATCTTTTTAATATTATAAAAGGATTGAGAACTTGGAAGTGTTTGAAAATTTCATACAAACCTATCTCTAATTTTAAACTAATCTACATATAGTGAGTTAAAATTGGGGCCTTGTGGGTTCAAACACTTCAAATACATTGATTTGGCAATTGTAAGGTTAGAAATTACCTACTTTGCAATCTTTTCCAAGTTATGTTTAAGCACTCATTTTGGTGTCCATCCTCATAAACATGTTTAGAACTTATTTTTTCTATTTCTTCACCTAAATCCACCACTGATATGTTTGATGCTACCCCTAGACCTATCTTCACACCTAAAATATTACTAAAATTCTTAGGAGAAAATTTAATTTTGGGAAAAATTATATTCAAGCACTGGAGAGCATAAATTACACCTCAATGATAAGGCCTAAATTAACTCTTTTTTATTTAAAATTTTGAGTACTAGAAAACCTAATCTAGTGTTGTCCTAATTTAGACACAAAACAATCAAATAGAGTTGGTCTGAAGAGTTTAAATTTGAGAAGAAAAAAATTATTATGAAGATCCATCTCACACTCACACTCAAGTAAAGACCTCATACTAAGTTTTCCTAGACCTCCCTTACTCATCCTTCATGCTTGAAACGTGAAAATCCTCATTGTTTCAAAGTTTTTTTGTGTGATCTAAATCATTTTCATTCAATAGCATCCTCATCTTGCTTATAGTCCTTTCTAGGGACTTCATCTTTCCAAATCTATATGTCCTAATCTCCCATTGTTGTCACATCCCTTCTCTAAAACTCTTATTGCAATTTCAACCTATGTCAATATTGCTTCTCAAAATCATATCAATGAGATTCACATCTCCTAATATGCCCTCCATTGTATAAGAACACACCACCTAAGCATAGATATCTTCTTAGGGTTTAGTGGTAGTTGCAATACCTTGCACACACCACAAACACCCCACATAGGATCACACACATCTAATATTTACATTGACATATTGATAGCTAAAAAAATTCAAATAGGGCATTGACTAAGGTAGTCTCCCAAACAACCTAACCCATTTTCCTTATGTCTTATCTTAGATATGAAATATATAAAGATTCAAAGTAGTTGCAAATAAAGTATAGGTGGATTTGGAACCAACAAAGGTAGGAAATAAATCATCAAAAGTTCCAGAGTCATAGTAGACAAAGACTTAGGCACCAAACTACATTTATATCTATCCCAATACCCACTACAACGTTTCCAAACACTTGCACCCAAGGAAGTGAAATTTATCATGTCAAAAATTTTAGGGGTCACTAATGCCCAACCTTGGTGCTACATTTTGCACTAGCACCCAACCTTAGTGCTACATTCTACATTAGTTCCCAACTTGATCCCTAGTGTCTGCATCAGTGCTAGATTATATTATTGTTTACACTAGTGTCCATGTCTTGGTAATTTGTCTTGCATAGGTTAAGGACTCAAAATTTGTCTAGTACACTCTTGGAACCTTGCATAGTCGTCCTATCAAGTCAAATTTGGCATTCAAGAAATCTAAGGAAGCATCTTGTCATCTCTAATCTCTTACATTTACATGTTTACATTTCCTAGCTAATGAACTAATCTTTCACGCTCTCATTTTGCGTTCTTTCATCCCTAGACCTGTCTCCTCGACAAAAGAAAACAACTAGGTGAATTCACGAATCTATGGTATGTTCGTCATTTCAAATTTCATTAGTTGTTTTGATATATATAAATTTTGAACTAATGAGCTAGTTATTGTAGGTACTATTGTAGAAAATTGACAACAGGTAAGGCCTATTTCAAAATCAGTACATACACTTCATGTAGACTACCATCCCCAAGGGGGCAAATGTGTAAGAACCAAAATCATGCATAACCTCCACGAGGACCCCATGATGAATCATAATCCTTGTCATATACATGTAAGCATGAAATAACATCCTCTCAGGAACAATTCTCTTGGTAACATTATTGCAAATATGTGCCTAAGCGGTGTTGTCATTGATGTCAACATATTCTTATTGTCATTGGTGTTAACTGTGCCTTATTTTGTTGCCTGTTCAGGAGACTGGAATGTTGAGGATATTGAGAAAATTAATGAAGATTCTATGTTCGTGGACCATATGGCTATGTAGAGAATTGTTAGAGGTTTCTCCAGTTAAGATTTGAGAAGTTCGCATGAAGATTTAAAGAAGTTATGGCCATCTGAGTAGAACCAGATTTTGCAGTGTTCATAAGAGACAGAGTAACAGTTAGTTGGTCCGGATTGCTCTGCAGTGAAATATTATGGTCTGTGGATCTGAAGGCATGTTTTGGAAAGTTAGTATGTATCATCAACTCCTATGGTTCATGGTTTGGAGATCCGCAAGCTATCTTTCTAGTTTGACATTCATGGCAGACGGTGTTCTTGAGGTTCTGGAGGAAGATACAAATGATTCTGGTAATTTGGTATAGAGTGGATGTTATTGGTGAATTCAATGTGCTTGTGGAGGTCTCTGGATTGTGTGGCTATTGTATTGGAGATTCGCATTGAAGTTTAAGCTTGTTATTGAAGGTTTCTTCTTTGAGGTTGTTGTTCTTCCTAGTTCTTGGCTAACCGAATGTTTCAAGCGTGTTGTGGATGATCTAAGAGAAATTCTTTGGAATGTGGTGTGTTGGTGAAGAAAGATTCAAGTCTCATCTATATTGGGTTGACAGTATAGTGATCCACATTAAGACAAGCCAGCCTTGATGATCATTCCAAGGTTGATGAAGCATATAAGTACTTGTTGATAAGTTATGAAAAAGTATCCTTGTGTGAAATGAATTAAATTTGAAGAAGGATCAAAAGCAGAGCATAGAAGGAGAGGAGAGAAAGTAGTATAGAGTGAAGAGTTTGAAAAGAAGAATTTGGAGATAGAAGCAGAGGTTTTTGGTGAGCATTAATGAAACTAAACCAGGCATGAAGAGATGCTAATTATCAGTTTGTTCTTTCTGTATTAAACTCAAATTTCTTGTAGGTAGTGAGTCTCACTTTTTGAGCAGTGAGCTATGGGCAGTGATCCTGAAGGAAAGTGTCTTCCCATTCTTTTTAAGTACTTTTAACAGGGTACAAATCTTGTGGGCTAACACCCACCGTGGTTTTTCCCTTAACCAGGTTTCCACATCAAAAATCTTGGTGTCAATTGTGTTGATTATGTTTCTACTTATGTGTTGATGTTATATGCTTTAATGTTTGCATCATTAATCAACTTGCCAATTGTGAAAGAAGATTAAAAGAAAAGTAAAGAGTAATTTTGGGGACAACTGATTCACCCCCCCTCTCAGTTGTCCGGGCTAATTCCAACAATTGCTATCAAAGCAAGGTTCCTCTAAAAGAAGCTTGGCCGCTTGAGGAGATCCAAGATGTCGTCTTACAAGAAGAAAAGTCTGAGATTTGATGGAACAAATTACTCCCTCTGGAAGGTATGCATGCAGTGTCATCTGGAATATATGGGTGATGCCTTTTGGTTAATAACCAAGAATGTGTATAAGATTCTGAAGAATGGACCTTCAACTATAGATGAACTCAGAGACACTGAACACAACATTCAAGCCAAAGAAGCATTGTTGAGTGCCCTATCTGACACCAAATTGGCAAATGTCCTTGATTTGAAAACCGCTCATGAAATCTGGAGTAAGTTGGAAAATCTGTATGAAGGTGACAAATATGTTAAATGTGCCAAGCTACAAAGCCTGAAGGGTAAATATGAAAGATTGGTAATGAGTGAAGATGAAAACATTACTTCCTATATGTAGAAAGTAAATGAACTTGTGACCGGTATCAGAAATGCAGGTGGAGTATTGGAAGAATCAGAAATTGTTTCCAAAGTGCTCAGATCCTTACCTGCAGCATTCAAGCATAAAGTTGTAGCCATTGAAGAAATTAGGATAGTAACAACTATCACAAGGGATCGGTTAGTTGGTAAGCTCTTAGCATTTGAAATGAGTGAGTTTGGTGACTCTCTCCCTAAGTCTAAATCTGTATTCAAGGCCAGTGTATATGGAAAGCAAAGATATGATCTGGGTGAAAGTTCTTTAGGAAGATCAAATAGATTTGTGAAGACAAGGAAGGATCTCGAAGGTCATGAAATTGAGACTGCAGATCTTGAAGCTCTTATTGCCAAAAGAATGCCAAGAGGATCTGGTAAGTACGAAGGAAAGTTGCCATTAAAATGTTTTACTTGTAATAAGATTGGTCATTTTGCCTCAAGGTGTCTGGAGAGGTTTTCAAAACCAAACTCTAACAGATACAAAACTCAGAAGAATTGCTACTATGTCCAAGAAGCTGGAGAAGAAGGAGTCACAGATGATGAATCTAATCATGGAGAAGGTGATTGGGTGTTCATTGCTATTAAAGAAGAAGATCCAATGTCTACTAAATATGCTAGCTGTACAAATGTGGAAAGCACCTTGGCTACTTGGGTTGTTTAAAAGGATGAATGGGTGATTGATAGTGGATGTTCTCATCATATGACTGGTGACAAGAGTAAGTTTGTGAGTTTTGAAAAATATGAAGGTGGGCTTGTGAAATTTGGAGACAACTCAGCTAGTAGAATCTGTGGCAATGGATCCATCTCTTTTGATGGTAAGAATTGCACCAATGATGTTATGTATGTGAAAGGACTGAAACATAATCTTCTCAATGTTGGATAGTTGGTTGACAAAGGTTATGATCTTTGATTCAAGGATGGAAAATGCAGAATCTTGGAGAGCTCAGGAACTGAAATTGCATCTGGTACTCAAACTAGAGGTAACATCTTTCATTTAAGTAGTTTTGGCAAAAATTATTTAATTGCTCAAATAGATCAAAGATGGCTATGACATAGGAGGATGTGTCATGTGAATTTTGATAACATTGTCAAAATAAGATCCACTCAGGCTGTAAGAAATCTTCCAAGACTTGTGAAACCTGATAGCATATGTAGATAATGTCAATTGGGTAAACAAAACAAAATTTCATTCAAAAGTAAGGAACAAGCTTCAAGTGGGAGATTGGAACTAGTACATACTAATCTTTGTGGTCCTAGAATTAGGAGTGTGCAAGGAGACAGATATTTCATCTTGCTGATTGATGATTACTCCTGGATGATGTGGGTAACTTTCCTAAAAGAAAAATCAGAAGCTCTTGACAAGTTTAAAGTATTCAAGGTGATGGATGAAAATGAGATTGGTGGGAAATTGAAGTGTCTGAGATCCGACAGAGGTGGAGAGTTTACTTCCAGTGAGTTTGATGCTTTTTGTGAAAAGCATGGAATAAAAAGACAATTATCTACTCCTATGACTCCTCAACAAAATGGAGTTGTGGAAAGAAAAAATTGGACCATTCAAGAAGTGGCCAGGACCATGATGATGTAAAAAAAATGTTCCTCAAGTTTATTGGAGAGAAGCTGTGAGTACTACTATCTACACTCTTAACTAGGTGCAGATGAAAGGAAATTCCGGTAAGACTCCTTATGAACTATGGTTTGGTCATCCTCGTACTATGAGATATTTCATAGTTTTGGTAGTAAATTCTACATCAAAAGAGATGAGGATCTAGGCAAGTTTGAAGCAAGAAGTGATGAAGGAATTTTTCTGGGTTACTCTACTCAAAGCAAAGCATACCAGTGCTTTAACAAGAGATTGAAAAAGATTGTTGAAAGTGCTAATGTCAGAGTTGATGAGAGCAAAGAAGGACATTCCAGGCCCTGTGGATATGATTTAGATGATCAAGTTAAAAATCCAAGTCAAGAAAGGCAAGTGCAATCTCAGATTCAGATCCAGATTGATCTGGATAATCCAATATCTCAAGAAGATAGTGCAGAAGTTGAGGAACAAGCTCAAGAAACAGAACCTCAAGCAATTCCCAAAACCCCCAGGTATGTAAGAATGAATCATCCTGAAGATCAAATCATAGGAGATAGAAACAAAGGTGTTCAAACTAGGAGAAGAGTTGTTGAAGATCAAGAATAGATTTGTTTAATCTCAAATATTGAACCTAAATCAGTGAGTGAAGCCTGCAATGATGAAAATTGGGTAAAAGCAATGGAAGAAGAATTTATGCAAATTGAAAAGAACCACACTTGGGATCTTGTTCCTAGACCTGAGGACAAAAATGTGATTGGAACCAAATGGGTCTTCTGGAATAAACTAAATGAAAATGGTGAAGTTGTAAGAAACAAGGCAAGGTTGGTATGCAAAGGCTATTCTCAAGTGGAAGGAATTGATTTTGAAGAAACTTTTGCTCCGGTGGCAAGAATAGAAGCAGTCAGATTATTTCTTGCATTTGCTACTTTCAAAGATTTTAAGGTTTATCAAATGGATGTCAAATCAACATTCCTGAATGGAGAGTTGGAGGAAGAAGTCTACATTGAGCAACTGGAAGGATTTCAGTTGTCTGATCAAAAAGATATGGTTTACAGATTGAAAAGAGCATTGTATGGACTCAAGCAAGCCCCAAGAGCCTGGTATGCGAGATTGGATAAGTATTTACTAAAGCTAGGGTTTAGGAAAGGCACTGTTGAGAGTAATCTCTACTTCGAGATAGATCATGAGCATATTCTGATTGTTGAAGTATTTGTTGATGATATCATTTTTGGTAGAAATGAGAGTATGTGCAAAACTTTTGCTGATCAAATGCAAAGTGAATTTGAGATGTTAATGTTTGGGGAAATGAATTTCTTCCTAGGTCTATAAATTATTCAGTCAGATAAAGGCATCTTCATATCTCAGTCTAAGTATGTGAGAGAATTGTTGAAAAAGTTTGGAATGGAAGATTCAAAGCAAGTAGGTACACCTATGGTAATCTGATGCAAGTTGAGCAAGGATGATGACTCCCCCAAGGCAAATCAGAAAAAGGTATAGATCAATGATTGGAGGACTGCTTTATCTAACTCAGACTAGACCTGACATCATGAATGTAGTTGGACTTGTTGCTAGATTTCAAGATGATCCTAAAGAATCTCATGTTGTAGCTATCAAGAGAATTTTTAGATATCTCAAAGGAACACTTGATCATGGCTTATGGTATCCAAAGGATGATGACTTCACTCTTCAAGCATACATTGATGCTGATTGGGTAAGAGATGTGGTGACAGAAAAAGTACTAGTGGTGGTGCATTCTTCTTGGGAAGGAGATTGGTTTCTTGGTTGAGCAAAAAGCAAGAGGCAATATCTATGTCTACTACAGAGGAAGAATACATAGCAACAATAGGTAATTGTACTCAGGTTTTATGGATGAAGCAAATGTTGAAGGATATCAGATTTGTGTTTGAGGAACCTATCACAATCTTCTATGACAATTCAAGCACAATAAACATCTCAAAGAATCCGATGTTGTATTCAAAGACAAAACATATATCCTGTTAGTGCCTGAATTGACTGGTAGTTTTCTGAGCAATTTTCATTCAGGCACTCTCCCTAAGTATCCAAAAAATGTTCTAAGTAATGGACCTCCTCAGCATTTTTCAGCTGCAGCATCATATTTTCCTGAGGAGGAGGTCATCATCATCATGTTTGTTTCGATGAGGGTCAGCATCATCATGTTCTCCGTCGACCGGTTTTCTCATCGTCATCATCATATTTCGCTGTCGGGTGATGTTTGGGTTTTATCCTGATGATGCTGATGAGCTACAGTGCGCCCTGATCTGCTTGCGAGGGTGATTTTTCAAAGTATCCGGTGATCTTCCATTTATCACCTTGCCCAAACATGATGATGATGTTGCCCCATTATCTTGAAGGGGTTATTCTCTAAGTTGCTCGACCTAACTTGTTTTTTCCTAAGGCTCATCGTCATCATCATCATATTTCCAGTTATCATCCTACTGCTTGCGGAGGTCATCATATTTTCTGCCTTCATGATATTTCGCCGGGGTGATATTTCTATCATCGGGTGATCTTGGTTATGATCATCCTGATGATGTTGTTGAAGAGTTCTAAGTGCGACCCGATATTCACTGGGGTCATCATATTTTGAACGTCAGGATGATCTTGGTCAATATCATCCTGATGATGTTGTATCACTTCTTATTCTTTGTTTCTCATCCTGATGAGGCTGACGTCATCCTTATGTATCAGGGTGATATTTGTTTCTCTGCCTATCTGCATCATGATATTCCGAAGGAAGGGGTGATATTTTCATATCACCCGGATATATGTTTGCTCGAGCATCATGATGATGCTGATATCACGGAGATATCCGCCTGCCGGCTTCGCGCATTATCTACTGGGGGTGATCTTTTCAAGCAGCATCAGCATATTCAGTTATCGCCCCGATTTTATAGTGGAGCTACAGTGCAACCTGATATTTGAACATCAGGAGGATATTTCCAAATATCCGGTTGTCTTCCGAATATCATGATGATGTTAATATGATGATGATGTCATCAAGGTCCGGGGGGGGTCATATTTCTAACACTGATCATCTTAAAGAGACCTCCTGATATTTGCAAACATGATGATGACGTCATCCGGATATGAGGAGGTGCGCAGTAGGCAGGATATGATGATGACGTCATCAGGATGTTCATCGGCCAGACTTTTGGAATAAGCTCAGCAGGAGGATGTTCCTCCGATGGATCAGGTTGTGCCGATTATCATGAAGGGTATATTTCAAATATCATGATGACGTCAGGGTGATATTTCGAACAGCAGGATATCATGCTGCTGGAGGATGATGATGATGAGGTTATATACTAGTGTCGTCAGGAGCAAAAGCACCGACATGATATATGCTCATGACCTAGTATATAAAGTGTTATTGAGGTCATCGCGGGGTGCATGTGGGATATTGTTATCCTGCATTTTCAAACATCATGATGATGAGTCTCGGCGGGAAAAGCTTGCGATAGTCTGTATGATGATCTTCCCTAGGCCGCGGGTTGGTGCGCCATTAATGGCGATTGTTGCAGAGGTATGGGCGATGGCGTGGGTCGATCTTGTACCCGACTGGAGGTGTCAATCAACGGACAGGGGCGCAGGGCTCGAGAAATCTTCCTGTCTCCTCCCCTACCTGCTGCATTCAGGTTTGGGCGCCAATCCGGTTGTGTTTGAGCGCCATTTTCATGATACTGTGTATCTGGCAAAATTTTGGTCAACCATGTAATTAATTGCTGAGCACCTACCTGGCTGTTATAAGCAGGTTGTGTTGCTCATTTCAAACGTTGTTGAAAGTTGATGATTTTTGGCTCTGTAATCCAAAACCAGCTGATCTGGTTGCTCTGTACAGCTTGATCTTGTGAGTTTATGTATCTCCTGTTGTAGGACTTGGCATGAATCCACTGATTTCATGGTTGATCTTGTATGAGTAATGCTATCTTAGCATGTGTTGTGTTAATTCTGTCTCCAGTATTGCATGTATCCTTCTTCTGGATCTGGATGTTTGCTTATGTTTAGGTTCTAGAGCATAGAATTCCTATGTTGAATGTCTGATCTTTTAACCTCTGCTCAAGGGGCAGATTAAACTGTTTTCAGGTTGAACATTGGGAAGGGTATACTGCAGTAGGGATGCCATAAGTAGAGATAGCTCAACACTCTATATTGGGAGATATCTGTAGGGCAGATATCATGTGTATCCCCCTGAAATCCAGTTTTAGCTATTCATGCTGATCATTCACAGGTGTATGTCTACCGACTCCAAGCCCTGGATAGGCACCAATCATGCTGTGTTCTTGTGTTATACACCATGTCCAGCTTTGCATCCAAATTCATATCAAACCATTTCATACTTCCACCTGTTAGTTGTAGGAGTAGGATTAGGAACCCCCTGCATGCTCTCATACCCAACCAGACATCATGTCCAAGAATGTTGCCAGCCTTGTGATCTATCATACAGATCTTGGTCCATACATGAGAGTATTCTGCCTGTTGTTGTCAAGTTAGATCCTTCTATCTTTGAGCTAGTCAAGGTTACATCTTGAGTTATAGGGATACCCCCCTTGGTGCAGCAGAACCAGAAGTGAAGGGGAGGAGCTCACGCAACCTCCTGTATTCAGTTGGCCTGAATCTGCCTGTGCATTAGAAGTGGCAAACCCTAATGCTGATTCAGAAGAAATGTCAACAAAATGGCGACTCTACTGGGGAACGTTGATGTAAAGTAATATCTTGCAGTCTCTGGTGAAATGATACTCTGCTGGTGGAATGAACCTGGAAAAGTAGCTTTCAGCTAGTGAAAATTTTGTCCTCTCTGGAGAGGTGGCGACTCTGCAAAAAAGATCCAAATGCACATGAAAGATGGATGTATGTGATGTGACAGAAATGTGTTGTTCATTTTTCTGCATCTGTATGAGAAAAGGTACCTTGTTCCTTCCCCTTTTATTTGCTATTTTACTGCATAGGTTAGATGCCAGGGGAAGCCTTAGGTCTTAGACAGACAAACAATGTCTAAGAGTAAGATTTTTGTGAATCCAAGTATGAGTTATCCCACACTCAGTGGTGAAATGTTGGATAAAGGAATAGAGGAGATAAGAAATAGGTTGATATTCTTAGAGGCTGAGCAGGCCCAGTTAAAAAGCAGTAACCCTATTGTGTCTGCCTGTCAGAAAGCTAAACCTCCTGTCAGCCCTTTTGATCCTTTGTATGACCAACTGGATTTGTCATGGGTGGATTATGAAGTAGAAATTATGCCTGCTAGGATATACTGTCAGATGCCTAGATTTAGTGGTCACAGTGTATGTGATGGGAATGCACATATCCAAAATTTTCAAAGTTTTATGGGAAAATATTCATTCAGAGATGAGGATATGTGGATGAGGTTTCTTGTTAGGTCCTTTGATGCAAAAGCAAAAGACTGGTATTTGAGCTTTCCAAAGAAATCCTTTGCCTGTTGGGATGAGCTTGCCGACTGTTTCAAGGAAGAATTTGCAAAAGAACCGGCTGATCTTGTTGCAGAATTGATGAGAATCAGAAAACAAAATGAAGAGCCATGTGTTGATTTCAGTCATAGGTTTGCAGTAGCCCTTTCACATGTCCCTGAAAGTTTCAGACCTGATATTTCAGCCTGTGTTGGCATATTCTTTGAAGCTTTTGAGGAAGGCTCTAGTGCATTACTGAAGGATTTCAAGGTGACAAGTATGCAGATGGCATACAAATTTTTAGAAAATGTAGAAGAAATGAGAAATGTGCACCTGCTGAAACCCCTGTCCCCAGGCCTTGGTGTGAATAATGGTTATGAAGCTGCAAATGACCAAATGATTATGGCATCATGTGCAGATAAAAATGAAAATAAAAGCATAGAGATTGAGATTGCTGTATTTGAACACAATGCTAACAATACTGCTCAACTGGATTGTTCACCAGCTGAGGATGCCAGTGAAAGGACTAGTGAGGATTCCCATTGCAATGATGAGGCAACTGACCATGAAAACAATAACGAGGTTGTGGACAGTAATGAGCAATTTTTAGAATGGACCTGTGGAGACAATTGTGAGTATTGTACTCAAGACAGAGAAGATATAAGCAAACAGAGAAGCAGTCCTATGTGTGACCCATTCCCTACCTTTCAAACACATGGAGATCATGAAGAGCAGTCAAAAATTGAAATAAGTGCTAGTTTAGAGCATGATTATTTTTCATTTGATGGCTGTTTTGCTTATGACACACAGGCTGATACTCCTCCACAGAGTGAATCCATTGATGATGAAGAGGTGTGCTCTGCTGCCCATGAACAAATGGCATACTATAATGAAACTGATGCACCTGGGCCACCCATTTATGACACATGTGGTGATGAGGATCTGTCTGAGTATGGTGAAGATCTAGACATTATTTTTGACTTGGATTCTGTTTCTCATCTTGATGAAAGAGGAAACAACATACATCAGGTAAGTGACTGTGAAAATGTGCCTGACTTAAAACAGATGCCAGAGCCTGATCTTTTCCAGCCTGGTGTACCAGATGGTTGTGTACATGATGTACACAATTGTGATTTTGAAAGCTTTTCTTTTGATGAGCCAGCATATAATACAATGAGCGCTGATCTTCCTAGTTTTGTGATAGACTCTGAGTGTTTCCTATTTGCAGTCCAGCTAGGAGATCATGTTGCAATGCATGACGATGATATAGGTGATGAGTGCTATATGCCATATGAACATGCATTGTTTGATATATTCTGCACCCACATGTCACATGATGCTGAGGGTTATCTGCACAAGGGTGATAATGACAAACCAAATCAGAGGGTTGAATATGCAGATGACAAGATTTGTTTGTGGGTGGATCTTTGTAGTATCTCCAAGCTTGACCCAGTGCATGCAGATGAAAACAAGATATTTGACAAAGGGAGATACATGTTTTTCTTTTCTTGGTGGCCTTAGGCCATCAAGTGTGTTTGGTGATGCAGGTATTTGACTCTGTGCCCAATGGATAAGGGACTGGTCTGCATCCCAGAGATCTGGTGTTCTCGCTGCAGGTTTTCACCTGCACGTCCCCAGACAGAGCCACTGTTAGTGCCTGAATTGACTGGTAGTTTTCTGAGCAATTTTCATTCAGGCACTCTCCCTAAGTATCCAAAAAATGTTCTAAGTAATGGACCTCCTCAGCATTTTTCAGCTGCAGCATCATATTTTCCTGAGGAGGAGGTCATCATCATCATGTTTGTTTCGATGAGGGTCAGCATCATCATGTTCTCCGTCGACCGGTTTTCTCATCGTCATCATCATATTTCGCTGTCGGGTGATGTTTGGGTTTTATCCTGATGATGCTGATGAGCTACAGTGCGCCCTGATCTGCTTGCGAGGGTGATTTTTCAAAGTATCCGGTGATCTTCCATTTATCACCTTGCCCAAACATGATGATGATGTTGCCCCATTATCTTGAAGGGGTTATTCTCTAAGTTGCTCGACCTAACTTGTTTTTTCCTAAGGCTCATCGTCATCATCATCATATTTCCAGTTATCATCCTGCTGCTTGCGGAGGTCATCATATTTTCTGCCTTCATGATATTTCACCGGGGTGATATTTCTATCATCGGGTGATCTTGGTTATGATCATCCTGATGATGTTGTTGAAGAGTTCTAAGTGCGACCCGATATTCACTGGGGTCATCATATTTTGAACGTCAGGATGATCTTGGTCAATATCATCCTGATGATGTTGTATCACTTCTTATTCTTTGTTTCTCATCCTGATGAGGCTGACGTCATCCTTATGTATCAGGGTGATATTTGTTTCTCTGCCTATCTGCATCATGATATTCCGAAGGAAGGGGTGATATTTTCATATCACCCGGATATATGTTTGCTCGAGCATCATGATGATGCTGATATCACGGAGATATCCGCCTGCCGGCTTCGCGCATTATCTACTGGGGGTGATCTTTTCAAGCAGCATCAGCATATTCAGTTATCGCCCCGATTTTATAGTGGAGCTACAGTGCAACCTGATATTTGAACATCAGGAGGATATTTCCAAATATCCGGTTGTCTTCCGAATATCATGATGATGTTAATATGATGATGACGTCATCAAGGTCCGGGGGGGGTCATATTTCTAACACTGATCATCTTAAAGAGACCTCCTGATATTTGTAAACATGATGATGACGTCATCTGGATATGAGGAGGTGCGCAGTAGGCAGGATATGATGATGACGTCATCAGGATGTTCATCGGCCAGACTTTTGGAATAAGCTCAGCAGGAGGATGTTCCTCCGATGGATCAGGTTGTGCCGATTATCATGAAGGGTATATTTCAAATATCATGATGACGTCAGGGTGATATTTCGAACAGCAGGATATCATGCTGCTGGAGGATGATGATGATGAGGTTATATACTAGTGTCGTCAGGAGCAAAAGCACCGACATGATATATGCTCATGACCTAGTATATAAAGTGTTATTGAGGTCATCGCGGGGTGCATGTGGGATATTGTTATCCTGCATTTTCAAACATCATGATGATGAGTCTCGGTGGGAAAAGCTTGCGATAGTCTGTATGATGATCTTCCCTAGGCCGCGGGTTGGTGCGCCATTAATGGCGATTGTTGCAGAGGTATGGGCGATGGCGTGGGTCGATCTTGTACCCGACTGGAGGTGTCAATCAACGGACAGGGGCGCAGGGCTCGAGAAATCTTCCTGTCTCCTCCCCTACCTGCTGCATTCAGGTTTGGGCGCCAATCCGGTTGTGTTTGAGCGCCATTTTCATGATACTGTGTATCTGGCGAAATTTTGGTCAACCATGTAATTAATTGCTGAGCACCTACCTGGCTGTTATAAGCAGGTTGTGTTGCTCATTTCAAACGTTGTTGAAAGTTGATGATTTTTGGCTCTGTAATCCAAAACCAGCTGATCTGGTTGCTCTGTATAGCTTGATCTTGTGAGTTTATGTATCTCCTGTTGTAGGACTTGGCATGAATCCACTGATTTCATGGTTGATCTTGTATGAGTAATGCTATCTTAGCATGTGTTGTGTTAATTCTGTCTCCAGTATTGCATGTATCCTTCTTCTGGATCTGGATGTTTGCTTATGTTTAGGTTCTAGAGCATAGAATTCCTATGTTGAATGTCTGATCTTTTAACCTCTGCTCAAGGGGTAGATTAAACTATTTTTAGGTTGAACATTGGGAAGGGTATACTGCAGTAGGGATGCCATAAGTAGAGATAGCTCAACACTCTATATTGGGAGATATCTGTAGGGCAGATATCATGTGTATCCCCCTGAAATCCAGTTTTAGCTATTCATGCTGATCATTCACAGGTGTATGTCTACCGACTCCAAGCCCTGGATAGGCACCAATCATGCTGTGTTCTTGTGTTATACACCATGTCCAGCTTTGCATCCAAATTCATATCAAACCATTTCATACTTCCACCTGTTAGTTGTAGGAGTAGGATTAGGAACCCCCTGCATGCTCTCATACCCAACCAGACATCATGTCCAAGAATGTTGCCAGCCTTGTGATCTATCATACAGATCTTGGTCCATACATGAGAGTATTCTGCCTGTTGTTGTCAAGTTAGATCCTTCTATCTTTGAGCTAGTCAAGGTTACATCTTGAGTTATAGGGATACCCCCCTTGGTGCAGCAGAACCAGAAGTGAAGGGGAGGAGCTCACGCAACCTCCTGTATTCAGTTGGCCTGAATCTGCCTGTGCATTAGAAGTGGCAAACCCTAATGCTGATTCAGAAGAAATGTCAACATATCCATCAAGTTTCATTTCTTGAGAGAGAAGGTGAATGAGAATGAAGTTAGATTGGAGTTTGTTGTTTCAAAGGATCAAATTGCAGATATATTCACAAAGCCTCTTCCCAAGGATACTTTTGAGTATCTAAGAGAGAATTTAGGGGTTATTACCCCTCCTGATAGAAACTAAGATGCACTTATGTGCATCAGTCTAGTGGAATTCTCAGTCATATCTTGAGATCTGGATTGATGTTGAGAAGATACAACTATAAGGAGTAGTCAGTATGCAAATGATGGAGGTCAGTAAAGATTGCAAATATGTGCCCTTTGCTATTGATGTCAAAGGGGGAGAGAAGACATGTGAAAAACAAATTGCTAATGATAGGGGGAGCAATGAAGAAAGTGGTTGCAGAAGTCAAGGGAGAAGTTCTTGTCGTGATGGTTGAATCAATTTTTCACATCATATGTTTCCATCAATGACAAAGGGGGAGATTGTTGCAAATATGTGGCTAAGTGGTGTTCTCATTGATGTCAACATATTCTTGTTGTCATTGGTGTCAACTATGCCTTATTTTGTTGCCTCTTCAAGAGACTGGAATGTTGAGGATATTGAGAAAATTAATGAAGATTCTATGTTCGCGGACCATATGGCTATGTAGAGATTTGTCAGAGGTTTCTCTAGTTAAGATTTGAGAAGTCCGCATGAAGATTTGAAGAAGTTATGGCCATTTGAGTAGAACTAGATTTTGCAGTATTAAGAAGAGACAGAGTGATAGTAAGTTGGTCTGGATTACTCCACAGTGAAATATTATGGTATGCGGATCTGAAGGCATGTTTTGGGAAGTCAGTGTGTATCATCAACTCCTCTGGTTCATGGTTTGGAGGTCCGCAAGCTATCTTTCTAGTTTGAAATTCATGGCAGACAGTGTTCTTGAGATTCCAGAGGAAGATACAAATGATTCTAGTAATTTGGTATAGAGTGGATGTTATTGGTGAATTTGATGCGCTTATGGAAGTCTCTGAATCATGTGGCTACTGTATTGGAGATCCACATTGAAGTTTGATCTTGTTATTGAAGGTTTCTTCTTTGAGGTTGCTATTCTTCCCAGTTCTTGGCCGACTGGATGTTTTAAGCGTGTTGCGGATGATCTAAGAGCAATTCTCTGGAATGTCGCATGTTGGTGAAGAAAGATTCAAGTCTCAGCTCTATTGGGCTAACAGTATAGTGATCTGTGTTAAGACAAACCAACCTTGATGATCATTCCAAGGTTGATGAAGCATATAAGTACTTGTTGATGAGTTGTGAAAAAGTATCCTTGTGTGAAATGAATTAAATCTGAAGAAAGGGTCAAAAGCAGAGTAGAGAAGAAGAGGAGCAAAAGCAGTATAGAGTAAAGAGTCTGAAAAGAAGAATTTGGTGATAGAAGCAAAGGTTTTTGGTGAGCATTAATGATTTACTGAACCAGGCATGAAGAGATGCTAATTATCACTTTGTTCTTTCTATATTAAACTCAAATTTCTTGTAGGTAGTGAGCCTATCTTTTTGAGCAATGAGCTCTAGGCAGTGAGCTCGAAGGTAAGTGCCTTGCCATTCTTTTTAAGTACTTTTAATAGGGTATGAATCTTGTGGGCTAACACCCACCGTGGTTTTTCCCTTAACTAGGTTTCCACATCAAAAATCTTGGTGTCAAGTGTGTTGATTACGTTTCTACTTATGTGTTGATGTTATATGCTTTAATGTTTGCATCATTAATCAACTTGCCAATTGTGAAAGAAGATTAAAAGAAAAGTAAAGAATAATTTTGGGAACAACTGATTCACCCCCCTCTCAGTTGTCCAAGCTAATTCCAAGAAACATTTGGGTTTTTCGTCCTCTCTTTGTTTCCCCTTTGATTGTACTAACCTTTTCCCTCACTTTTGTTACTTCTCGACAATTGTCAATTTCCATTTTCTGTGCTTACAACTTCGTCCCTAAGCCTTGAATTCATCCATTTGTTGTTATTTAACCTTTCCCTAGTGTTTTTCATCCAATCCGACCCCTAGGAGCCCTCTAGAGGACCTCCCAAGCCATCTCCATCTTTTAGTTTTCAGTTCTGGTCAACCAAGACAAATCTCCCCTTATCATTTCAGGATCTCCCTTGGGAGATTTGATTTTTACAAGTGGAGATTTGGACATTGACCACTTTTTGACTAGTTTCTGGAGGTAGTTCACCTCCTTTTCCCATAATTGTCAATCTCCAACCCTGCTTTCCAACTCAGGAACTCCCCTCTGTGGGTCACTGATGGGTCACCTTTGAAGGCAACCTGGACTGGTAAAAGGGGTGATCCTATCGTCTTTTCCATCCGTGAAAAAACTTGAGTTTTGGACATGAAAAAGCTTCATTTTGACTCATTTTTCCTCCTATTTGCATGAGATTTTGGCCTAAACATAGAGTTAACTATTCCAAGCCTCTAAGCATGCATAATTATCTCCTTTTTATCTCTACTTGTCAACTCATACACTCTTGCTAACTTCATTTTTGCTTCAATAATAAGCTATATTGGCTTGTTCACTCCCTAATTAGCCTAGTTCACTCCCTAATCATCTTAATTATCTCTCCAATCAAATGAGTTAACTCTCCATTCTCTCCCACCTCTCATGACCTCTTTCAACCTATAAATACCCCCTCCCTCAAGCAAAAAGGGAGGTAATTTAATTTGTGCATCTTGTCTTTGCAGGTTTTTTCTCTCCACATAGCATTTATATGCTCATACAAGACTTTCAAGCATTTTATTTCATTGTTGTTTCATCCAAGATTTTATAAAATCTTCTCTACATGTCGATATGCTACCCATTTGCAATCCATAGTGCTCATTAGCTCACATTGAGCTCATGTTTCAAGCTTTCTAAAGCTCTTTTGCATCCCTTCCCTATATTGTTGCCAAGAAGACATGGTATCGCTGTTGTAAGAGGGCAGAGAGGTTATCAACACAAGGATTCCTAAGGGTAGTGGAGGCTCACACATCTCATATTCCATGTTCTTTAGTGTTATTTTTTATTTTGATAGTAATTGGCTAATCTTAAAATTACTCTTGGGAATAATAATTAGATGTTGCAATTTCCTTGCTAAATAAGATTTGCATTGATAGATTAGTTTTCTTCAAGTATTTTGCATCATTAGCTTAGTTTATTTCAAAGCAATCTTATTTCTTAGAGTAATTAGAACCAAAATATCTAGAAAACTAAATAAAAACATAGATCAGATTGCATTAGTTAAACACATTCCAGATTGCATACATATTCCAGTTTCTCGATAAAATAAAACACTTTCCTTTCATTAAAAATCTAAAAAAAATTAGAAAAACATTGCCTTGCATTCATATAGGCTTGCATGCATTCAGAAACCAAAAAAAAGCACAAAAACATTTGTGTCACAAGAAGATTGCAAACCCTCAATTTCATCACGAGGTCAATAAATTAGTCAAAATTAGTCAAACCCTTGATTCCATCACAAGGTCAACACTAGTCAACACTAGTCAACCAACGCAAAGTAAAGAATGTTAAACCTTAGGTCATAAACCCTAAGTCAACCCTAAGTTAAATTAAGGTAAACTCCAACCAACTCTCTCTCAGTTTGGGCTCACAAGTGTGCCCTATGCTTAGAGGTGATTGTATGAGGGTAGTCCTCATAAAGATTGAGGAAATTCACACTAGACCACAACATGATCAATTGACGATCTAGGAACAAAAACACAAGTTGATTTTAATCCAAACATAAGTCATCATCCAACAATTTGAAGAACAACTCCAAATTAACAGAAACATAAACAAGAGCAATTGTCAACCCACACAATGTTGGAATCTTCAAAATCCAAATAGGAGAATAGTGACTAGTGACCCTTCAGGTCATATAGTTATTTCAACTACAACAGTCACAGATCACCATATTAGAATCAATATGTAAGAAAGGCCCCAGGATCGACCAACCACTCTCCGTGAAGTCCAACTCTCAAGTGAGTAGGACCACCCCTGTGCCTTGCCTCCTGTTAATTGGCTATTTCCATGAGAGCGAGAGTGACATGGAGGTTCACCCCATGGCAAGGATAGGGGTCCATGTTCTCTCCAAAAATGACTCAATTGCCCTGGTAGGCTACCGAGTCATGTTTTTTACTATACAAAGCATCACCTAAAATATCTCCATGCTCATACCTATCATCGCATGTACTCCAAAAATGTTGCATGTGCACCTACAATATCATACACACTCTAGTAACTTACTTAGGAAAATATGTGATAGTGAGTACTCCTCCAAATGACTTGTGGTTACACCAATAACAACACTAAACATAGACAAGCCTCCATGAAAACCACAACTTATCACATATCACTACAACTAATTCTGTAGCTATTTATTAGTCTATGATCAAACAATGTCAACATGAACTAGAACTCATCATCTTCTCTCACCTAGGAACTCTCTATAGGTTAGTATCACACTAAAGCTCCAACAAAATCAATCTTGAAAAAATAGTTATTAGCTAAGAGGTCAAAGCCCATTCTATAGCTCCTTGAGCCACAATAATATTCTAGTAGATAAATTTATTGTATTTAGGAAGCATATAATAAGTGGAAGTGGATTCTTCAATGAAAGGCCAAATCTTTGGCAATCATTTTGTAAAAACTTTAGAGGAGAGTGATTAAAGTTGCCTAGATATAATCTCAGTATTAAAAATTTAAGGATGAGCTTGCTATTGACTCTTTTAATTAGCTTCTCTAATGAGTTCATGTGAATGGATTATAAATAAATTTTATGTAAATTAGGACCAATAATATCTGAGAGTGTTTGACAAAATTAAAATGGAATCCATAAATTATGAGGCTTTATCATGAATCATTTATTGACTAACATCTTTGAGATTATTAATGAAAAAAATCCTAAAATAGAAAACTTGTCGAGCTTCAAAGAACTTCTAGGGAACATTACATAGGCATTTTTCAATAGCCTTCTTCCTCTTTTAAATGGAGGGTTGCATATCAAAAATGTGTTTGGTGTGGGCCACAAAAAAACACAAGATATGAAGAAGTTTAGTGAGATGCTCTGTCACATCCTTAATCTTTTTAAAATAATAAAAGGATTGAGAACTTGGAATTGTTTGAAAATTTCATACAAACCTATCTGTAATTTTAAACCAATATGCATATAATGAGTTCAAATTTGGTCCTTGTGGGATCAAACACTTCAACTACATTGATTTGGTAATTGTAAGGTTATAAATTACCTACTTTGCAATCTTTTCCTTGAGTTATGTTTAAGCACTCATTTTGGTTTCCATCCTCATAAACATGTTTAGAACTTATTTTTCCATTTCTTCACCTAAACCTACCACCGATATGTTTGATGCTACTCCTAGACCTAGTTTCACACCTAAAACATTACTAAAATTCTTAGGAGAAAGTTTAATTTTGGGACAAATTATATTCAAGCACTGGAGAGGATAAATTACACCTTAATGATAGGGCCTAAATAAAATTTGGACTACTACAAACCCTAATCTAGTGGTATCCTAATTTAGACACAAACAGTCAAATAGAGTTGGTCTTAAGAGTTTAAATTTGAGAAGAAAAAAAATTAATATGAAGATTCATCTCACACTCACACTCTCCTCATACTAAGTAAAGACTTCGTACTAAGTTTTCCTAGACCTCCCTTACTCATCCTCCATGGTTGAAACTTGAAAATCCTCATTGTTTCAAAGTTTTCTTTGTGATCTCAATCATTTTCCTTCAACAACATAGTCATCTTGCTTATAGTCCTTTGTAGGAATTTCATCTTTCCAAATCCCTATGTCCTAATCTCCCATTGTTGTCACATCCCTTTTCTAAAACTCTTATTGTAATTTCAACTTATGTCAAGAATGCTTCTCAAAATCATATCAATGAGAATCACATCTCCTATTGTGCCCTCCATTGTATAAGAACACACCACCTAAGCATAGCTATCTTCTTAGAGTTTAGTGGTAGTTGCAATACCTTGCACACACCACAAACACCCCACATAGGATCACACACATCTAATATTTACATGGACTTATTGATGGCTAAAATAATTCGAATAGGGCATTGACTGAGGTAGTCTCCCAAACAACCTAACCCATTTTCCTTATCCCCTAGCTTAGATATGAAATATATAAATATTTAGAGTGGTTGCAAATAAAGCATAGGTGGATTTGAAACCAACAAAGGTAGGAAATAAATCACCAAAAGTTCCAAAGTCATAGTAGAGAAAGACTTTGGCACCAAACTACATTTATATCTATACCAATACCCACTGCAAATTTTCCAAACACTTGCACCCAACTACAACATTAATGTCTACTCTAGCACCCAAGGAAGTGAAATTTATCATGTCAAGAATTGTAGGGGTCACTAATGCCCAACCTCAGTGCTACATTTTACACTAGCACCCAACCTTAGTGCTACATTCTGCCTTAGTTCCCAACTCGATCCCTAGTGTTTGCATCAGCGCTAGATTATATTATTGTTTATACTAGTGTCCATGTCCTAGTAATTTGTCTTGCATAAGTCAAGGACTCAAAATTTGTCTAGCACACTCTTGCAACCTTTCTTAGTCCTATCAAGTCAAATTTGACATTTAAGAACTCTAAGAAAACATCTTCTCATCTCTAATCTCTTTCATTTACACGTTTATGCTTCCTAGCAAATGAACTTAATCTATTGGGAATAAAATATAATACTTGATATATTGTTGTATAAATATTGTTACATTTTAGTTTATGATCAAGTTTAGATAGATTAGTGTAAAGAAATAGTAGTTATCTCCTAGGTCACTTAAAACTTACAAGGTGTCAAAACTTATCTTTCAACAACAGAGCTCTCTAACTGTAATGTGACATACCTGTTCGTATATTCTTAAAGATCTTTTAATGTGTTATTTTTATTTTTATTTTTATGTTCTTATAGACTAGACAAAAGGATGCAGAAGGGGTTTTCAGTTTTCCTGCAGATGTGTTGTTCGAGCATACAATATAGAACATAGAATGCAAACCCAGAAAATATACAAGGAATGTAAGAAAAATATGAAAGATCCAGTTCGTATATCAACAAATTAAAAGGTTCTATCACATACCCATATGCAGAAATATAACTTCAATTTTTGGCTTCCGCTGAACCAGCCACTAGAAATTACAATATTGCTCCAAATCATCAAGAAATCACTAAGTTTCAAGCATTCATTTTTAACAGCAATACAATAGGCCTTAGAGGCCTCACACAATGCAAAACAAACACTCCCCACAAAGAGGAAGAGGTCAAAATGCCCCACGTCACACCTGGGGATGGATGGCCCTTGCTGGGAGTGATGAACAGCAATGATGCACTCTCAGATCCCTCTAAAAATCCTCTGATATCAGTCTGCTACTGTAGTCTCAGTTGGGCGACCCTTTATGAAGGAGAAATAGCAAGAAGGAAGCTCTCGACTGCCTTAAGAAGTGGTACGGCCTACCTAGGTGAGGTGCAGTCAGCATGTGCAGTGTATATCGGTCTTGAACCTCTGTTATTTCCTTAAAAAATCCTTAGTTCTTCAATACCATCGGCTAAAATAGATAACCTTCAGAAGATAAAGCAATAACTCCTCAAAACCCTATCAAATAAACTCCAATGAAGCACGAGAATGAATACTGGATGTATCCATCATCAAAGCACCGTTGGGTGGTATTGCACACCTATAGAATGTTGTTACCTATGGAGGTTTCCATCTCCACAAGCCTCTGGTTTGAATCCTCAAACCCCCAAAATGGTAGACTCTGGCAGAGCTCAAAAGAAGGAGATATCATAAGCAAGCATCCCTTTAAATGACACACCTTTCCCTCTTTTAAACTCTCTAAGAGGGATGTTACATTTTAGGAGGGAAATATTTCTTTTAAAATTCACTTTTAATATTTCCCCAAAGGAGCGCTCCCAAAAGGTAATTTAAGTGACCCTTTAAATTTTTCTTTTTTTCATCACTTAACCAAACAGCTAGTCCATCAGAATTCTATGATGGACTAACCATGAGCCTAGAAGGGGACATTACAGTCCGCCCTCCCTAAGATTGCTTGCCCCAAGCAATCTCAAGTCAGGATGCTCTAATATCTGCTCATTCTCCCAAGTAGCATCCTCCACGGGCAAGTTCTTCCATTTAACCAAGTACTCTCTGATGTTCCTCCTCCTCAAATTACGTTCCCTGGTATCAATTATAGCCTCAGGTACCAGTATCAACTTCCCCTCTTCATCAAGAGGAGGCAACTTTGCGGAGGGTATCACCTTATGCCCTAACGCCTTCTTGAGGCGAGATACATGGAATACATTATGTACCCTGCTACCTGCTGGAAGCTCCAACTCATAAGCCACTTCTCCAATCCTCTTGGAGATCCAAAAAGGTCCATAGTACTGTGGCTTCAACTTCTCCGCCCCACTCTTTCTGAGAGTGGACTGTCTATAGGGTTACAGCATGAGATACACCATGTCACCAACCACAAAAGACCACTCAGTCCTCTGCTGATCTGTATACTGCTTCTACTGATTATAGGCCTTCTGTATGTTCTCCTTCAAAGACCTCATGATGTCCTGACTCTCCTAGAGGAGGTCTTTGGCCTTCGGCACTCTGCTATTACCAAACAACAAATCAACAAAGCTCGATGCCTCATACCTGTATAGGACCATAAATGGTGACATATGAATAGACATGTGGTATGTGGAATTGTAACAATACTCTCCCATGTGAAGCCACTTAACCCATGCCCTTTACTGCCCTGAAACATAGTTTCAGAGGTATCCTTCCACCCATTTATTAACTATCTCTGTCTGACCATCTGTCTGAGGGTGATAACTTGTACTGGGTGTGAGCTCTGTCCCTGTCAACCTTAAGAGCTCCTGCCAAAAATTACTGAGGAACCTGCTGTCCCTATCACTAACAATGTTTTAAGGTAATCCATGGAGTTGAAATACCTCACGAAAGAACAATTCTGTAACCTGTGCTGCAGCAAAAGTGGTAGGGATGGCGAAGAAGTGTGCATACTTTGTCAGCCTGTCCACTACCACGAAAATGCAATCCCTACCTTGGACTTTTGGTAAACCTGTGATAAAGTCCATAGAAATGTTGTCCCACTTCCTTTCAGGAATGGGTAGGGGTTGTAATAATCCTCCTAGGAATGAGTGCTCTTGTTTGTTCTGCTGACATATTGGGCACTCTCTCACATACTGCATCACCTCCATCTTGAGGCCCTTCCAGGTGAACCTCTCTCTAACCTACCTATAAGTTTTGAAGTACCCCAGGTGTCTTGCCATTGGCAAGTCATGGAATGCCCTCAAAATCTTGTGTTTCATCTGAGAATATGACACCAAGAAAATCTTGTTCTTGTAAATGATTAAGTCATTTACCACTGTATACCTATCATATTTGATAGTGCCATCAATTATCCTCATAGCCCATGCATCCTTTGCATACTCAGCTAATATCATCTCCCTTCAATCATCTGCAATGGTTCCAAGTGCACATAAATGGGGCCTTTAGATAGAGCATCGACAACAACATTTTTCTTTCCTTTGACATACACAATGTCAAAGTCGTAGGCCTATAGCTTGCTGACCCACTTTTGTTGCCTCTCATTTAAGTCTTTCTAGCCAAGGAAATGCCTCAGACTGTTGTGATCTGTTTTGACTACGAACTTACTGCCCACAAGGTATTGTCTGAACTTAGCCAAGGCATGCATTATGGCTAACATCTCCTTGTCGTAAATACTATAGCTGCATTCCACACCCCTCAATTTCCTACTCTCAAATGCTATGGGGTGCTTATCCTGCATAATTACCACACCAATGCCTTCCCTTGAAGTATCACACTGCAACTCAAAGGGCTTGCTAAAATCTGGCATGGCCAATACAGGGCATGTACTCATAATCTGATTGAATCTGTCAAAGCACTCCTGTGTACCCCCTGTCCAACTAAATGCATCCTTGCAAGCCAAATATGTGAGGGGAACAGTGACTCAGAAAACCCCTTCATGAACCTGCAGTAATATCCACATAAACCCAAGAATCCCTTCAGTTGAGTAAGATTCTTTGGTGGCGGCCAGTCTACTATTGCCTGAATTTTCTCTGGATCTACCTTCACGTTACCAGCACTGATGATGTGACCCAAGTATAGCAACTCAGTCATCCCAAACTCACACTTTGACATCTTGGCATATAAGGATTCCCTCTCCAGAATACTCAACACAATGTCAATGTGTTTCACGTGCTCTTCCCACGTTTTGCTATAAATCAAGATATCATCAAAAAATATCAGGATGAACCTCCTCAACTTCTTTCTGAAGACTCTATTCATGCAAGATTTGAAGGTAGCTGGTGCATTAGTCAAGCCAAATGGCATGACTAGGAACTCAAAGTGCCCATAGTGACACCTAAATGATGTCTTCTCCACATCCTCATCTCTGACCCTAATCTGATGGTACCCAGATCTCAAGTTAATCTTGGAGAAATAATAGGCCACGTGTAGCTCATTAATCAGCTCATCTATCCTGGGTATGGGATACCTATTCTTGATTGTTTTCTTATTGAGTTCCCTGTAATCAATGCACATTCTAAGAGTCCCATCCTTTTTATTTACTAACACAATAGATGATGCAAATGAGCTCTTACTCGGTCTTATGAGTCCCATGGCGAGAAGCTCTTTGATAGATTTCTCGATCTCATCTTTAGATCTCTTCGGGTGCTGGTATGGTGTGATGATCACCAGGTTTGCACCCTCCTCCAACTCGATCACATGCTCGATACCCCTGTCAGGCGGTCTACCTGGTGGAATATCAGTAAACACTTTGGTGTGTTTAGTTAGAAGAGCTTGTATGTCAGGTGGGTACTCACGTTCCTACCACTCCGTAGCTTCGGGCGTCACCAATAGCTCTACTGCCCATTGTACTTGATCATGGTGAATCAATCTTTCCATTCGCTTGAGAGAAACAACTCTCAATCCACCATCTGAAATTCCCCTGAGCACATGCTTAACTCTGTTCACTTCAAACTTCATTTCCATTGTCCTCAAATTGATAGTGAACTCCCCTATCTCATGAAGCCATTTCATTCCCAGCACCACATCCATGTCGTCCATGCTTACCACATAAAACTCTGACTGGCAAGTATAATGGTTTAGCTGGATCGTCAAGTTGGGAATCCTCCTAGTGCAAGTGAGTACAAACCCATTGGCTACCTTTACCTTAAATCCTGCAAACTCCTCTGTTTGTAACCCCCTCTTAGCAACCAAGCCCTCATCTATGAAGTTATGAGTGGCACCTATATCTAGCAAGGTAATGCACCTCTGTCCACACAATACTCCTCGGATCTTGAATGACCCTTCTCTCTGAATGCTGGAAATGTGGGCTATGGGTAGGGAGGTATCATTATCCCTATCTTGTACTTTAGATGCAACATTTGTCCCTGAATCATCACCCTCTGTATGCTGCTCCAAATGCGTGTCCGACTCCACAGACTCATCTGCTAAGAAATACTCAATCTGTTTTGCCTTCCCTTGGGTAGCACACTTGTGCTTAGGATCCCAAGGTTCTCTGCAGTGAAAACAAAGCTTCTTCCTCCTGAGGTCATTCAACTGATCATTATCAATCCGGGAAGAACTCTTATGTGGCTGGTGTCCCGAGTCCTTGTGGAAAGGTTTCCTATCTCTTTCCTTATCTCTCCTATGCTGAAAGTTCTTACTTTGAAATTTGCTCCTCCCTACGGACGATTCCATATCACAGGCCTTCTTCATGGCCTCATACAATGTCATAGGGTCTAAACCCTTCACCCATCCCCTTAAAGGATAAGACAACCCATCAACAAAGAGCATGATCAACCTCCCCTCTGATATGTTTGAAACCATGACTGAGAGATCCTGGAACTCTGAAATGTATGAGTCCACTAATCCATTCTGTCTCAACTGTGCTAGCTCCTTGAATTGCAATTCAGGGTCCTTCTTGTCGAACCTGTCTATGAGTCTGGCTGTGAACTCAATATAAGATGTGACCTAGTCATGTCCCAGAGTCACCTTCCCATTGCTCCACCACTTATGCGCACTACCCTCCAAGTGTAAGGCAGCGTATGTGATGGCATCTGTCTCTGGCATGGGGTTGATCTGAAGTTAACTGTCCAACTTTTGTACCCACGCTCTTGCTGAAGTTTTTCCTGAACTGTCAAAGTAGGGTAAGGTCATCTTGCTGACCTTCTTTTGCAGCTCATTGTTCTGTTGTCTATTACCCCCTCTAGGTCTGTGTCTCATCCGAAGGTCTGAGTAGTCTTAGAAGGTCATTTCAGCTCTAAACTCTTTGCTGGAAGCCTGCCAATCCCTAATGATCTCTTCCTAAAACTCCAACTGTGTAGCATCCCCGTCAGGTATCTCATCCCTCAGCCTAAAAGTTAGAATGCCTGGTCTATCTACGGCCGTGAGTCGCGTAGCACCCCAGTTATTCACTGAAGCCTCTCCATCATGATTCCTATGCCCATTTCTATCACCAATGTTTCGGTCACCATTCCTATCTCCATTCCCTCGGTCTCTATTCCTATCATGCCGGTCTCCATGCCTGTCATTCCTGCCTCCATTTCTATCATTTCTATATCTATTTCAACCTATATCCTCCTCATCTTCTTCCAGCTCAGGAAATAACCAGCCAAGAAGCCTCCCAAGTGCCTGTTGAGACCTGTCCAAGCTAGCCACGATTTGTTGCTGACCTCTAGCCAAATCATTGAGGATATCTCGTGTGTTTGGTTCTTCAATATCCGTATCTCCCATTTCCCTTGTATGCTCTGTAAATGGAGGTAACTCTCTAGAAAAGGGGTCTATCTGTGAAACCTAAGAATCGTCCTCTGCCACTGCTACCTCTATCTCTGGGTCTGACTCAAAAGGATCGGTTATTGGTACTAGATTCTCTGGGACTAACAACCATGGAATCTGTGTTCCCTATCTTGCTCTGGTGTTTCTGAAGGAATATCTATCTGCCGGTCGCATATCTCATTTTTACTTATGCATGTTTATTTCACCTCACAGAATGGTAAGATCATGGCTCTGATACCACTGTAAATGTGTCCTACCTATTTGTATATTCTTAAAGATCTTTTAATGTGTTATTTTAATTTTTATTTTTGTGTTCTTATAGACTAGACAGAAGAATGCAGAAGGGGTTTTCAGTTTTCCTGCAGATGTGTTGTCCGAGCATACAATATAGAGCATAGAATGCAAACCCAGAAAATATACAAGGAATGTAAGAAAAATATGAAAGACCCAGTTTGTATATCAACAAATTAAAAGGTTCTATCACATACCATATGCAGAAATACAACTTCAGTTTTTGGCTTCCACCGAACTAGCCACTGGAAATTACAATATTGCTCCAAATCATCAAGAAATCACTGTGTTTCAAGCATTCATTGTTAACAGCAATACAATAGGCCTTAGAGGCCTCACACAATGCAAAACAAACACTCCCCACAAAGAGGAAGAGGTCAAAATGCCCCACATCACGCCTGGGGATGGACGACCCTTGCTAGGAGTGATGAACAGCAACGATGCACTCTCAGATCCCTCTAAAAATCCTCTGATATCAGTCTGCTACTGTAGTCTCAGTTGGGTGACCCTTTATGAAGGAGAAATAGCAAGAAGGAAGCTCCCGACTGCCTCAAGAAGTGGTATGGCCTACCTACCTAGGTGAGGTGCAGTCAGCATGTGCAGTGTATATCGGTCTTGAACCTCTATTATTTCCTCAAAAAATCCTCAGTTCTTCAATACCATCGGCTAAAACAGATAACCTTCAGAAGATAAAGCAATAACTCCTCAAAACCCTATCAAATAAACTCCAATGAAGCACAAGAATGAATACTGGATGTATCCATCATCAAAGCACCGTTGGGTGGTATTGCACACTTGTAGAATGCTGTTACCTATGGAGGTTTCTGTCTCCACAAGCCTCTGGTTTGAATCCTCAAACCCCCAGAATGGCAGACTCTGGCAGAGCTCAAAAGAAGGAGATATCATAAGCAAGCATCCCTTTAAATGACACACCTTTCCCTCTTTTAAACTTTCCAAGAGGGACGTTACATTTTAGAAGGGAAATATTTCTTTTAAAATTCACTTTTAATATTTCCCCAAGTGAGCGCTCCCAAAAAGTAACTTAAGCGACCCTTTAAATTTTTCTTTTTTTCATCACTTAACCAAACGGCTAGTCCACCGGAATACTATGATGGACTAACCATGAGCCTAGAAGGGGACATTACACTAACTTCAATTTAGACACTCAAATTCACTAGAGACAATTGTTTCAAGGTAGCTACATGGTCTCTTTTGTCTAAAATGCTCCCTTTGTATTAAGCATCCATAAAAAGCATTTCATCCACAATGTTTTAGAGTTCCTTACATATCAAGGGCTTTAGGTACATAAATCTAAAGTTTAAGAATTCTTAGAGTTGACAAAGAAAATTCCATGTTGGGCTTTAGGTACATAAATCTAAAGTTTAAGAATTCTTAGAGTTGACAAAGAAAATTCCATGTTGTGTCACATTGAGTAAAGATAAACTAACTATTTGTTACACGGGAGGCCTTTCTTAATAACCTTATATGGGAAGCATAAATAAACCATAGCTCTCTATAAAATTTTGTTTATTATGAGTATGAAAAGTGTGTAGTTTTATTCATTAAGAATAACTCAACAACTCATCAATCTAACTCTTTATCTCAATATTTACCTCTAAATAATTTTTTTCAATCTCACTTTCAAAGACATAAACACATTATACTTTATACTTTATAATATATCTATCTTTATTGTAAACTTTAATATTTAAATTTATATTCTTCTTCCAACCCCATTAACATGATCTATATAACTTTCACTTTTGCTTTTTCATTAAAGGAAAACAAAAATTGTTCCAAGACAAATATTGTGGCATAAAATAAATGAAGGTTTATCTGCCACCACATACATAATATTTTTACGTCGGCAGCCACAAAAGTGATGAGAGAAGCAGTTGGCATTCTTTTGGAAAGAGCAGCAAAAGACGGGAACGAATCGGGGCCCTTCAATTCCTAAACCCTAAAGCCGAGTTAGCACGACCTAATTTCAACATTAGTGGCCATGTTTATGTCACTTCCTTATTTTTCACGTCAAGTATGATCTACATATCCGAATCTGATGGCGATGGCACAAGAATTCGAAAGTGATGGAGAAACCTAGATCGCAGACGTTGGGTCCCACTTATGGGCTACTTCGATTTTCAGTGGCCGGCAACATTTCTGTGCTTCAGATCCCGTAGCCAGAAATACGGTCACTCTTTTCTTTTCGCTTTCTTCTCTAGTCCTGTGGAATCCAATTCTAGTACAAGTTTCTCGCCCTGTTTTTATTACAGAACGCCACACCATTTTGCTCTAAAATGATTCTCAACTATCAACACCAGCTGTATAAATGTTACTCCCTTCTTTTGCTTTCCTTTGTCAGACAGATTCTCGTGACGCTTTTCTAAAAGTTGGTGTTTGTTGGTGTTTGTAGAATCTTAACAGTTAGTTCTCAGACAATAGGAACCCAAAATCCTGCTTCTCTTTCTATTATTTGCTCCATTTTAATGCTATGTGGACGGAATTAAAGATGGATCTGAGCATGGCGAAGAACCCCAGGAAAATCGAGCTTATTAGAACACATTAATTGGGAAATTTGGGGTCTGCTTTCTTTCAAGATAACTTAGAGACCCATGTGATAAACCTTGAGCTTTTAAGATATGAACACCTAGCATATGATTTGTCCTCTGATTATTTAATGTGTGACCAGTAGGACCCAGATTACAGGTGGGCTTTGGCGAAGATAACTCAGGTAATGACGTATGGCAATGAACCTTGGGATTCATGGAGGCGACATTATAGAAAAAGATTTAAACTCCCTAGATTTATGATCAAATAAACTCTAGAATTTAAAGCAACAGAAATATCTGGAGATACCAGGTGACTGCGCATTAATGTCATGAGAAAAATCTAGGAGAAATCATATGAACACCAAATGACTCTCACCAAAATTATAAAAAGAAGCTTGAGGATAGAGATCTAGCAGATTGCTTACCTAGAGAAGTTTATCCAAGGTTGTGTTGTGTATCGAAATGGAGTTTAATATCCATGGATTTTAAAGAGATGTAGATGAAGAATGGAGAGATCAGTCATTACACCATGATGCAAATTCCACTATGCTAATAAAAAATGGAAAGTAGGACATTTATAAATAGAAGAAGCAAAAGAAAAATAATAAAAATATGATTCTAGATCATTTCCTAGCTTGATGGGATAAATATATGATAGTAACTTTGGGAGTTATAAAAGTTATGTAGGAATTATAAAAGTCATGTAATAAACAAAAATAAGAAAAATCTGATTCTAGATCATTTCCTAGCTTGATGGAATAAATATATGATAGTAATTTTGGGAGTTATAAAAGTTATGTAGGAGTTATAAAAGTCATGTAATAATCAGCTTTAAGAAGATAATTGAAAGACAATAAGTTATAGATTTTATTTGATTTTATATTATGAAATATTATTATTTTGGATTCTGTGTCTAAGTTTTTTTATCACTTATTTGTGATAGATGTTAAGTTTTTATCTTAATGGGATGTCATTATTAAGTATGTAGATTAGTTTGTGATAGATGTTAGGTTTCTATCTTAATGGGATGTGATTATTAAGTAGATTGGTTTGAAATCATTATAGTCTTCATTTTTTCTATAAAATTTATAAAATCTATGTTGGTTTGTGTGCATTTGCAACATTTAGTAAAGTGTATGAATAAATATTAATTTAGGCCTTGTTAATGCTCACATTTTTATGAATATGTTTTCTGGTTTTATCATTTCAAGGTATTTTGTGAAAAAGGTAGGAAATGTAGTACAATCTAGGAGCGAGTTCATTTGTTTCTATCTTTATAAACTTGATATCTTTTTTATATTTCTTCAAAACTAGATAGAGTAGATTAGAGGAGGGTAAACTAAGGTTTATTTTTCGTGTATGATTTTTAGTAATAAATCATTGGAGTATATCTTGTGAACATAAACAATAAATAATTATCGTAGTTTGTGTATGGACCAACATTGAATCACAAACATTAATAAAAACAAATAAACTATTGAAACATATCAAGAATGATTAGGAACTTAGAATTTTTAAAGGATACTAGTAAATCCCCTTAAATGGAACCATTTCACATAACCTTTGAGCTACATCTCATATTATGACCTTAAATGAGTATACAATACCTCGAAGAAGTGATTCATTTTCAAGAGAGAACAAGTCTTTCCACTTATTGTCGGTGTGATAAAATAATCATCAAAACAAATGAATCTATAGGAGTTGGGATGTTTTTGTGCCAATGAATTTGACTTGAGTGTTTTTGTGCCCCTAAAAATGATCTAAATTTGTGAAAATGACCTAGAGAACTTAAAACTTGTGCTTGAGGTCTAAACTATCTATTGCATATATTTTTCCTACTTTTAAAACTATAATAGTTTGTCAATTTATGTAGTGTGCTATAAAAATGAAAGAGGATTAATACCAAAACTAGATAAGTGTCCAAGGAATCATACAAGCTCTCATGGAACCCACTACTATCAAAGTAGTGACTAATATGGTAGAGAGTCTACAGAAGTTAACCCAAAACCCAAGTGTCTAAACCAATTCCTAAAATAGAAATTTGTAAATCTACAAGGTAGTAGTTTTTTCCATTTGTGGCAAGGCACTCTAGATTATAGAGTGGTAGATTGTCAATTTAAAAGAGTGCATAGGATGGAAATTAATCTTAAAGAGTAGGATATGTAAATTAGTGAGTCAAAGCTATGAGAACATTGTAGGCTAGAATGTTAGGGAGTTGAGATGGATAGATCATCTAAAAACTACACTCCAACTCCAAGGTACTGGCATGGTCCTTGTGACCCCTAAGAATCTTTCATCACATAAAGAAAGTGGATGTGAAAAATATAGAGAGGACATATGCTGAAAAAAATCAAACATACCTACCCCTACTTACCCTAGGATTATACTAAAGTATAGTCTTATATGACCTACTAGATATGATATGCATATCTAGATTCTCCCAAAGATAGTGGTCATGTCAAGAGTTATGCTTTGTGGATTATGTCAGGTGCATTGTATGTCATGTTAGTAAAACAATGTTAGTGATATTATGATTAGTTAGGCTACCAAAGCTAAGATAGATTGTCCCTCACTAATAAATCCTTCAATTCAAGTGACCTTTAGTAGGAACCTTGAGAGAGTTGTAAGACCATAAGCCTAGTGACCAGTAGTAATCACAAAGTAACCCATGTGTTATGATGATGACATGTGTAATTGATGTGATGATGGCATGTAGATGTCAATGTGATGGATGTATGCTTGAATTTCACCCATATGTATATGATTTGTATATAGTCAATTTCATGTGCTATGGATTATCCATTTAGTTGATCTAGACCTTGTTGATGGATGGGAAAGATAGGGATTCCATTGATGGTTAGGCTCAATACCCTTCCCTTCCTTAATTGCTAGAGTACAATTCATGGTCAAACAAAGATTAGAAGATTGTAGGTGGGTCCAAAAGCATAAAGGTGTATCACACTTTTTTGCCTGAGTGGAACACTCAAATCAGTATTTTTAGCCAAATTTTTATTTTTTGTCACTTATAGAAAGAAAACTATTAATGACTTAAGGACAATGTGAACTAGTAATTTTTGAGATTTAATGTGTAAATTCTAAATATATTTAAATAATAATAATAATAATAATAATAATTTGTCTTGTTTCTTAAACATTTGTTAATAACTTGTTTCTTATATTTTGTAGTATTTTTAATGAGTGATATTTTGCCATCCAACATAAAGTTCTTTTTAGAAATAAGATCAATTCAAATTTCTTAAATATACATCAGTAATACTGATATCTAAGCATGCATATTTTTTGTAATATTTGATTTATTATTGATTTTTTGATTCAGACTAATTATAAATTAGAGTAATATTTTTCCATCTAACATAACATTTTTTGTATATACCCAACATAACTTTTTTTTAAATCAAGGACATCAATATAGAGGGTTGCTGTATTTTTTAGATTTTTTTCCTTTTTTAATATTTTTCCATGTACAACAAACATAGACCTTTATGTTTAGTAAAAAAACCTACATTCACTAGAAAATATAAAACAACTATAATAATTAAACAAAAAGTATTATCAATTATACTTTCTCGAAATCTTACTTTGAGTGCTATGATTGTGCAAAATCTTGGATCATGGTGACTTTTTTTGATTTCCCAAAACTTGCCTTGAGTCAACATTTTTATCAAAATGTGGGTGACGAAAAGGAGGAAGGGACACATAAGGAGATTCAAATGGAGGGCCTTCTAATGAAGGACCTTTGACTTAAAATGTAGTTTTCATATGCACTTTTTTTCTTAAAACATTAAAAATAAAACACTTTCATTTGAACCCTCTAACCTTCATTTGAACTCCATAAACACATGGCAAGCCCTATACCTTCAAATCAAAGTCATCCATTTGAATATGTTCAATGATTTTTGCATTCTAAGACTCATTTTTTGTGAGATGTTCCACAAGTGGGATAAGACTTTATGCTTCCACCTAGATATATGTACTTATAGATGGTTGTGAGCAAAGTGTTCTTGTAATTTATAATTATACTATTATATGAGGCATGTAATTAATTATTTCCATGTTGTATTAGTACACCATGATACAAAATAAATAGACAAATGACTGTAAATATACTTGTATAGAAAAGTACATTATTTTTTGTTAGCATTTTTGGTAGTTGGTACAAGTACTTAGGATTGAAAACTAGATCCCCATGGAAGGAAAAATATTTTAAGGTGGGTGAAAGTTCAAAGTTATGTCACACTTCAAACCAACTTATCATCATCAATGAATTTAAACATTTCTAACTAAAAGTCAATTTTGGTGAAACATATGTTCTAGTTAGATTCATTCTAGTTAAATTAGATATAGGCCACAACTTTTCCAATTAGAAGTGTCCACTAAATACATATGTATCATCACTTTGGGGATAATTTACCAAAAAATCAAATTATTTTAAAAAACTAATATTCTAAAAATACCCTTTTGTAGATCTATAAGTGTAGTTTGTAAATTTTATTTTTAAATATTTCAATTAGTATTTATATTTTATTTTTTATTTTTACTAAAATTAGGTCATCAATGTACCAAAATATAATTTTGATTGTCCTCTCAAGATTTTTTTTTTAAAGTTTATTAGAAATATTTTTAAAAAATTATGATGCATTAGAGGAGAGATTCCATGTCAAAATGTTATAATTTTTTCCTATTTTGGATAAATTGTTAAAATAAAAAGTTATGTCCCATCGAAATAGTTGTGCTTTCATGTGCAACCTCCAAGATTTATTTAAAAAATATATTTACCAAAATAAGGAAAAAATTAATCCATGCACTAAAGTTTCAAGTTGTAAATGCCAAGCAAAATTGAAGGAAAAAAAATACTATATAAAGAGCTACGTCCCACTTAACCTTATTTTTTAGCATTTTATCAACAACTAAATTATGGTGTCAATTTTACAAAAAACTATATTATGATCATTTTTTATTTTTTAAAAAATACAAACATAAAATACAGTAAAAAATCTACATTTTATTAGTTTACATCATTTAAAAATTCAAAATATATGTCACTTTGTGGTCACTTAAGTTAAAAGGATAGATTAGTGTTGGTCATTGCCTTTACAAAAGTGTGACATAGTTTCAAACTTCCACCATAGGTTTCATTATGCAATGGTTTCTAGATTCAACTGTGTAAGATTTTTGTTATCAACGTTTCGAATCACACTTTGTGATTCATCATCAGGATGAGGAGAGCTATAGGAAAGAATTACAGAGTGTGATTCGAAACGTTGATAACAAAAATCTTACACAGTTGAATCTAGAAACCATTGCAGAATATTATAGACTGTGGAAATCTGATGTGTTTAATCATAGGTTTCATGTCAAAAATCATAATCTTTAATAAGAATTAAAATAGAGTACCAAAAATAGTCATTAATGAATAACAAAGTGCCAAAGCCTTTTATAGCTAAGACATATAGGCATGATGTCAAAATGCATCCTTGATAAATTCGATGAAATGTGCCACAATAGTCAAATTAATTCACATTAATAGCGAGATGTGAAGTTATTAGTAAAAAACAAGATTTGAATATAACCTATACAATTTTAGGTCCAAATTAAATGCCATCACATCTCATGATATGTTTTATCAAAATCCATCTTGACAAATGATCTATTAGCTAGGAGATGAGGGCCCATTCCATAGTTCCTTAGACCACAAAAATATTCTATTAGATGGATTTTCCATAAGTGGAGTAGAAAATAAGTGATGTAGATTTTTCAATTAAAGGTAAAATTTCTCGCAATCATTTTCTAAAAATTTTTAGAGAAGAGTGATTGGGTGCTACCTAGTTATAATCTCAATATTAGTAATTATGACGATAAACTTGTTTTTGACTTTGTTAATAGGGTTCTCCAAAGAGTTTGTATGAATGGATTCTAAATAAATTTTATGTAAATTAGAACCAATAGCATCCAAGATAAAATTAACAAGGGAATCCATAGATTTTGAGGCTTTATAATAAATCATTTAATTAACTAACATCTTTAATATTTTCAATGAAAAAACTTGTAGGACACAAAGACATTTTTAACAACCTCCTTCCTCTTTGAGATTGAGGATTTGGTATCAAAAACATGCTTGGAGTGGGCCAAAAAAAGCACACAAGATGGAAAGATATTTAGTGAGTTTTTCCCTTACATCTATAACCATTTTAATCTACTAAATGGAGCGAGACTTTGAAGTGTTTGAAAAGTTCCATACAAACCTATTTCTAATTTTAAACTATTTCACATATAATGAGTCAGAATTTGGGCTTTGTGGATCCATTAATAAAGCTCTCTAACTTCAATTTAGAGGCTCAAATTCACTAGAGATAATTGTTTGAAGGTGGCTTCATACCCTTTTGTTTAAAAATGCTCTTTTTGTGTTGGAGGCTCAAATTCACTAGAGAGAATTGTTTGAAGGTGGCTTCATAGACTCTTTTGTTTAAAAATGTCTTTTTGTGTTAGAGGCTCAAATTCACTAGAGACAATTGTTTGAAGGTGGCTTCATAGACTCCTTTGTCTAAAAATGCTCTTTTTTGTGTTAAACATCCATAAAAAGCATCGCATATCAAGGGCTATATGTATATAAATCTAAATTTTAAGAGTTCCTTAGATTCCACAAAGAAAACTCTAAATTGTGTCATTTTGAGCATAGATAAATTGATTATTTGTTAGGTGGGCAGTCTTTCTCTCATTATCAAGAGCACAAATAATGTTTGCATGGGCAATGTTTTATAATAATATCACATGGGGAGCATGGATAAATCATGGCTCTTTACAAGATTTTATTTATTATAAGCATCAAAGATGTGTAACTCTATTTATTATCAGACAACCCACTAATTTGTTAATGTAACTCTTTATCTCAATATTTATCTTTAGATTTGTTTCTTCAACCTCGATTTCAGAAACACAAACTCATTATAATTTATAATTTATCTTTCTTTTTCTTTCAAATTTTAATATATAATATAATTTTCAAGTACAATCCCATTAACATGATTTGGCTAATTACAATAGTAAAAAATCTCACATTACACATTGATATCTTTGGTTTGGCGTTTTCCTCATTGAAGGAAAACAAAGATTGTTTGACGCAGGGCCTAAATTTGACAGTTGTCCCTTCTTGCCAAGTAAATTTTTTTTGACGGTTATCTACTCAAACTTGCCCTTTAAATACTAAGACACATTTTTATAATAAAAAATTATATATACACAGTTTTGCCACAAGCTCGATACAATATCATGGACTGTGGAAATATCATGTCTACAATTATATATAAACTAAATACATATATCAGAACAACTCTATATAAAATTTGACGTTCTATTTAAAATCTACCCTTTCAAGTGATACTATCTTCCTAAAATTTTGATTGTATTTTACGACAAAATAACTAAATACGGCCATGCAACCATCAAATTTAAGCCGTCCAATCATCAAATTTAAGCCCCAGACATCCAAGCCATAAAATAAATGAATGTTTATCTGCCACTGACATACCTGGTATTTTTACGTGGGCAGGCACAGAAGGGATGAGAGAAGCAGTTGCTATTCTTTTGGGAAGAACCCCAAAAGACAGTGGAACTTCAATTCCTGAAGCCCGAGGCTGCGTTAGCATAACTCCATTTTAATTGTAGACGCCATGTTTCTGTCACTTCCTTATTTTTCACGTCAATATATGATGAACATATCGACATCTGACGGCGATGGCAGGCCCAAAAATTCCAAAGTGGTAGAGAAATCTACGTCGAAACACGTTGGGTCCCACGTATGGGCTACTTCAATTTTCAGTGGCCGGCAATGTTTTTGTGCTTCAGATTCCGGGGCCGAAAATAAGGGCACTCCTTTTTTGTTTTTCTCTTTCTTCAGTAGTCTCGTGGAGTGAATCAAATCCAGTTCTGGTACAAATTTCTCGCCCTGTTTTTATTACAGAACACCATTCCCATTTTTCTCTCAATGATTCTCAACCATTAAAACCAGCTGTATAAATGTTATTCCCCTGCTTTGCTTTCCTTTGGAAGACGTATTCTCTTGACGCTTTTCAAAAGTCGGTGTTTTGAGAATTTTAACAGTTAGTTCTCAGACCATAGGAGCCCAAAATCCTGCTTCTCACTGTATAATTTGCTCCATTTTATTGCTATGTGGACGGAATTGAAGCTGGATCTGAGCATGGCATCGGATGAGGAAGAGGAAGCTCCTTCGTTATGTGATCTGCCTCAGAACGGCAAAGCTGTGTACGAAAGTAGTGCAGGGGATTCGAACAGGGGATGTTCGGAGCAACAAGATTTTAACTTCGATTTAAGCTCAATGGCGTTCCAGGCATGCCCTGCCGACGATCTTTTCTGTCAAGGGCGTCTTCTTCCTCTCACTCTTCAAAGATGCCGCAGCGAATCAAACGCACAGTTTTCTTACAGTAAATCAAATTGCTGCAGTGAAAATCGCCGTCTGTTGACTGAAAAGCTGCAGGCTTGGAGAATTGATCCGCTGGAGCCTAGGTCAAATTTCTGGAATTATAATTCTCAAGCTTCCAACACAGAGAATTATAATTCTCAACCTGACAGAAATCTACGGCGTGCTAATTCCGCTGCTCCGAAATCTAAATCTAAACCAAATCGAGCCTCATTGCCGTCTCCAAAGCCGCCGCCGCCGCCTCCTTCAGGCAGTAAAACCTCTCTGAAATGGCAGCAGTTTTTAACTCTTGGATTGCTCAAAGCTCCTGCGATTAAGCTTGAAGAAATGCATGTCAGGCAAGGGAGGTCCACTATTAATGGCGCGGAGAATCCGGTTCTGAAGCGATCGGTTTCCTGTAACTACGAGGAAGGCCCAAAGCTTGGAAAGACGGAGAATAAAGATCCAACTTTCAGACGGAAATCCAAGTCTGTCAAAGAAAATAGGTTGGTTGAAGGGAAAACCAGATCCAAAGGCTGGAGAATGCTCGCACCATTGACATCATTAAACGGCTGTAAGGCTTCTCCTAATTCTGTCGTTAACTGCTCTTCCACCATTGTTTAAATTAACGGCCATCTAAGCTTTTAGGGTAAATAAACTTCTGCAAATTTGATCTATCTTGCTCGTCATTTGTGCACGCCGTTACATTCCATTTGTACACACTGTCATATATATTGTGTATATATCATTATTTACTTTAGTATACCATATATTTATGGTGAAGCCCTGAAAATTTGAATATATACTTTTGCAATATATCTGCAAATTCTGTCGTTTTGATCCTTTCCCTCTGTTAAAGATGGCATGAATGGCAGTTTTTGACCTGTAGCAGTTTCAGAAATATGTTTGACGGACATGGATCTCCGTCAAATTTAAATTGGATCAACAACAACAAACAATTCGTTTGTGAAAGGTTTCTTTTAATGTTATGCCATCAAAAATAGCAAATTCTCAAACTGGTAGGCAGTTGATCTAGTGATGAGAATGTTTGTATTACAGAAAAAATCCATCAGAGGTCAATTCTTACAAATTACAAAGATTGAACAACAGACTATAAGAAATGGATAAAGTCTGGTTCGAAATACTCATCCTACAAAGAATTGAGCTCATGGTGGATTTTCACACGCTTCTTTTCCATTAGAATAACCAGTGTGGAAGGCACTGATCGTTTCCTTCTTCATCAGCTTTTCATTTTGTATGCGAAAGTATACTAATAATTGCATACCATGCTCTTCTGGAGAAGGGCAAAAGTTTCCTGTCATGCCATTGTTGCTTATTTTTCTTGGCTCTGGTGAAAGGAAATAAAATCTGCGTCTCAATTTGGTTGTGCTCAGGTCTATCTTTGACATTCCTGCATTGCCAATGGGATCCATATGTTTTATTGAGATCCTTATCCTTAATGTATATGATCTGAAAACCGATCATATTGATGTTTAGGATCAAACTTTTGTTTTTTTCTCAACTCGAGGGGATTAAATGATCTGATCCCAAACATTGATAATGTTTTTTAGATAAAATAAAAACAGAATCTAGGGAGAAGTATGCTTCAGTAGCTTACCTTTCTTTGTATGCACTGGGGACACTTTTCCAGCCCACTTGTGGGGTATGCTCCTCCATTTAATCTGCCTGTAGGTCCATGCTATTAATGGCCGCACTTGTGATTTTAGATTATCCTATTTAAAGTTGGCAGGAAACCACGAGATCCCACTGTCATTTTGGGTACATTATAAAATCTCAAGGACGGATATTGTATTGTATTTATTTGTGCTATTTTGTTGTTTTAATTAAAACATCTCACGTATAGGGAGCATGGGATTAGATAAAATTGTCCGTATATGGTGGATTCTGGTTTCATATGGTACACCAGATCCTTTGAAAATATAATTATTATCCATCTTATTCTCTAAATGTTTTCTTTATTGTAAAGTAACTGTATTTTTATGCACCATTTATAGGCATACTTATAAAAAAGATAGTCATCAACATTCAGGGAAAATTACATAGGCCCCCAGGGATTGACAAACTACTTACACTTCAATATCATCATTTTTTGACAAGCCCTCAAATGAGAAGGATTCAAAGCAATTTTTGTTTCCCCAAGACATTTCAACAATTAGGTTCACTTTGAGAGCTATGGCAATTTCTTTCATCCCTTTGTGTAGCTTCACCAATCTATCAATAAGGCGATGGAAATGATCCATATAACAATCATGAAATGCCTCAAACTGGTTATTGACCCTCATTACATCCTTGTGAATTATAAAAGCTCTAGAAGCTATTGACAACATTGTTGTATAGTTGAGTGCTTGTGCAACATCAAACACATTCATGTGGACAATAGACTACTCGCGTTCAAGTAGTGACCCCATGGCCTCTCTTATTCTGACACACAACATTCCATCCATGTCCTTCGCTATACTCCACATTTGGAGCAACCAAAGTCATAGATTAGGATTGGTAATTTCCCCCAAGTTCATATACTCAATAAAGCTCTCTGCCACCCTACCAGTGTCCTCCCTACCTCAAATTGTTTGTGTAGTGCCCCTCCATTCTCACCTTGATTGTGCAGGTGGTCGAACTAAGGAGCATGAAAATGAAGTTAGTATGTTTTATTGATAATCCTTGTTGCAACATTGACAACTCATATGCTCTGACATTGTTTACATTCAGGTAATTATGATGTTGATTTTACTATGATTGTCATATGTTAGAATTAATTTTTATGCGACTGATTTTATATCATAGGATGTTATGTTGTGATGTTTTGTGTGGATCAATCTTATTATGTGTATCATGCGATTATCTGATGATGGTTCTTATTTAGTCATTCAGTAACTAATTGCTGTGTGTTGTGATTACGCGTTTGATGTATTGGTGAAAGGGACAGTGTTGCATTACTCATGCGTGAGTACCCTGCTATGCTGCAATTCCCTTCCACGGCGTATTTGACTATATATATATGTGTGTGTGTGTGTGTCTATTTGTTTGACTGTTTGGTTGCTGTAGGATGCAGGTATCAGGCATCGATTCCACCTAAATTGACAGGTCTGAGCGTGCCTTAAAACCAATGGAACTGTTGAACAGAGATAACATATGGTCCCCTAGTTAGCCATCATCCTTGAAAAGGACGAGTATCCGGTTTTGCACACAGTCAGTGTTGTTGGTATGGACATAATAGTTAGTCATTGTTGTGGTGGTTTTGCTTTCCGATCGTGCATAGTGTCAGGTATTGTTTGATTATTGTTTTGGTTAATTGCTTCATTAAAATAGAAATTATTAGTCCACTTTGATAAATAATCATAATTATAATGAAGAAAATAAAGTGTTATTAAAATGGGAATATAATTGATAAAATTAAAATGAAATATTTCATAAGCAAGTAAATGTGTTGTTAGTGGCAATAAAAATAATTTTATAATATTTATGAGTTGTTCTAAAACTTATTTATAGCAAATACTAAAATAAATTAAAAAATAGAAAGAAATTATTGTCTGGTTGTAAATGAAATAAATAGCATGTTGTAAGAAAGTAATAAAGGCAGAATTTATTGCCTTTATTAGGGGGAAATCTTCTGGAAGATATTGGAGGATTTCTCTCTCTAAATAGGGTTTTGGATTAAAAAAAAGGACAGAGAACAAGAAAGAAGGCATTCGAGAGAAGAACAGGCAAAAGCCAATTCTCAGGAGAACAAAGAGGTGGTAGGCAGCCCAATACTTCAAGGAGATTGTTGTCAAACGAGTACATTCTTCTTCTTACAATTTTGTTGTATATACTGAGTAATCAACTTTTCTTACTTAGCCTGAGTGCTATTAGATTTGATTTATTATATATGAATGGCTTGAATACATTTGAAAACAACCTCTATTCTCTATGGTCAAGTTGATGTCTTGTTTTGATTTGTGTTACCCTATTAATCTCTCTTCTTTTAATCGGCCTGTCTAATTGCATTGGCCTTGTCTTTAGTTTTCACCCGTTTATTATGTTTTATTAGCTTCCATGCCCTTGTTTTAGATGGCTACACCTATTCTTGGATTCTATTCAATCCCCTTGATGATAAAGATCTTTGTATCGACCCCGAGTTTTAGAACCTGCCAGCATATTTTTTTTCAACTCTATTTTCTTTCAGCTTGTTAAAATGTGGCAACCTATTTTACCATTTAAATCCTTTGGTTTTTAAGCTTTTTAGTTTCCTTTTGATCTGCCTTGTTTTGATTCCAAGCGGCTTGGTTCTTGTTTTGACCGGCCATTCACTTCTTTGCAACCTGTATGCCTTATCAAAGCAACCTTTAAACTATTTGAATTGGCATTTAAACTATTCATCAACCTTTAAACTATTTCATCGGCTCTTAAGCTATTTCAACGACCTTTATTTAGATTACATTGGCCTGTATGCCTTTTAATCAGCCTGTTTGTTATTTAAATAGAATCGGCCTGTATGTAATAAGATTAGTCTTCTTATTGCCTTACATCTCTCTTTTTAATAGAGAGTTTGCCTTATAGCTTATTTGTTAAGACATTTATTCAGAACTATATTTGGTAGATTTGTATATTTATCTATCAGAGGTTGTATCTTCTAATTTCATTTACCGAAAGTTTCTAAAGTCAAATAAAATCTATCTATTTTTATATGAGATCTACCACCGAGAGAAACACACCCTCACAATCACTACAGGATTAACTGACATCTTAATGAAAAGTTTAGAGTGTCCTCATGGTAGTCCACACATGGCAAGAAGGTCAACCATGTGCTCATAATGATCAACTGTAGGCATATTACACTAAGGGTTACAAATGTGTTTGAAGTTTGCACAATTCTCATCTACTGACCTCATGGTCGTATGCATCTAGATCTCAAGCAAAGCTTACAAGGTTGATGTGCTCCATTGATTATAAAATTTTGAAAGCATCCTTGCAAAATTCATTTTTGTACAAACCTGTGATTATTGCATTCCATGAGGTGACTTTTCTTTGAGGGATTTTGTCAAACAGTTAACGTGCATTGTCTATCATTTAGTTCTTGTGCCTAGTCTATGTATTCACATTCTGCTAGATTTCAGCTTACACCTACCTTTTGCTTCTGCTTGAATGTTTCTAACACCTTTTCCAATGAATCCATTTTGTTTCTATTTTGTGATCAATTGCATTCCATATGATATAATCTATGAGGCATTTCTGTTATGCCTCCATATTTGCTTCTCTTTTTCATCAGATAATTGTATTTAGCTAAGTCATATTGATCCACATATACGAAATAGTCATGAGATTCCATCTTGAGTAACGCATTACCAAATCATATTGATTCTTTAATGTTGCGCTTCTTTTCCTTGATTTACACACCTCTGTATTTATGTCGAATCATCATGGTCATTGTTTTGATTTAAAACCTACCAATCGCATTTGCATGAAGTTTCTAAAGTCTTTCCAACAAGTCTATTTTGAGTATATCCTACAATCAATGCATTCCATTAGATAACATCTCTTTGAGGCATTTTGTCAAGCATTTTATTTGAAGAAGGTAACCAATGAAATCTTAGAACTCACAAAATTGATTTTTGGTTCATGCAGTAGTCTCTTTATGAATATATATGTTTTTGCTAGGCCTAAAAATAAATTGAGATTAAACTTATCTTAATATATATTATGTTAAGATCTTAAGGACGTTTTAATGAATGATTTTCTCAACCTTCCATTTACTTTTTCGTAGAAGTTATAGAACTTGTTTAAAAGAATTAGACATAAATAGTGTCCTTGGTATAAATTGAATATTATCAATAATCCCTTCTTCCTTTATTAAGGAATTGATTTAAATCTGTAATATAATTTATCCATAAGGCATCAAAACAATTATAAGTTAAATCTTGATTTCTTTTTTATTATGATCTCAATTAGTTAGAAAAGACAATTTCCTTATAAGAATATTCATTCTTCTCTTCTAGATTTTATATTAATATAGAATGATTCAAAAATTTAATATTGTCAAAGAATAAAGATGGTGAATTCTATTATGTTTAAGCCAGTCAAAATATCTTAGGAATTTATTTCTTTATTAAACTTAATGATTCTATAATTTTGGTTCTTAGCTATTTAGTCAGTAATGCTTGGAAAAGTATTGCTGGAGAAAGAGACAATTGATTGGAATGATTCTAATGTTATCATTTATGTTTTAAGAAAATATTGTGAGTCAGGTAAACCTTGATCTTTCACTACTCTTAAGTATGTATTGAATTGCAATTGTGTATCTAAGATTAAGAGGTTGTCGCTAGACTCGTTAAGACCCATAATTAGTGCATCATATCATATGTTGCATTTGTGGTATTGTAATTGAAGTATTGATGAAGGATCTTAGTTATGATGTGCATTTGGGAATGGATGTGATGTGAGACCATGGTGTCAAGTGTTGTGTCATTTGGGGAAGTTGTTTCCAGAGGCCTAAGAGGGTGTAATTGTGTGGGGGTTGGCTATGTGTGCATCATGTGAGTTGAATGAAATGCATTATTAAAATATTGCCTCCTATTCGTGTTGGTATGATACACGTGCAAGATGGTTTGTGTCTTGCTAAGTGTACTTATTCATGTGATTATGATGATTATGCAAAATGGGAATGCCTTGCTCTGTGTAATGTGAAATGATGTATATTTTGAGAAATGTGATAGTTCATGCTTGGTTTATGTTTTGGGCTTTGTGAATCTAGATGGGGCCAATGTCCAAAGTGGCTTGTCAAGATAACCCACTGGAAGTTGTTAATCTAGTGATAACTTAATAATAAATTTAGAGGGTTGGGTAGTTTCCACACTAAATAAGATAATTGGATGCCTCACCCATGCCTATAGTGCTCGTTCAGGATAGGATGGGATGAGAAGACCATGGTTGGCAAATCAACTTCTTTGTCCTCACAAAAGAAATGTTGGTTCCGCATGTGTCACCCTATGGGGCCAGCGTCTAATGAGAGACTGTCAGGATAACCATAGATGGGGGCCGGCGTCTAGTGAGAGGCTGTCAGGATAACCCATGTTAGGACCATGCGATGATACTCTTCCCTACTACATGCTAGCATTCCCTAATTGTGTTTTCCCCTTTCACGTTGTGTGATTGCCTCTGGAAGTGATGTTTGAGTTACTTGGGATATTGACATGTGTTGTTGTAGTCATGTGTAGTCCTTGTTCCTTATAGTCTACTACCTACCTGACTGGTTGTTGTTGTGGGACCTTATGTTATCTCCTAACACAGGGAGTGGACCTTAGGGTTTCACATTGTCAGGTGGTTGTGCTTTTATCTCCATTGGTTTCCTTGTTGTTGTTCGTGTGCGAGAAGGATGTATCGCATGTAGCAGATTTCAGATCTTGTTCCAACTTGAGGAGACAGATATTTATGTTCATGTTCTAGTCTTGTATATCAACAAAATCATGTACTGTTATCTTGATGTATGTACCCAATGTAATCAGGAAAGTGAAATTGTAAGCAATGTAATGTTGTACTCTCTTGTAAAGGAAATTGTGTATGTACTTGTAATCCTATATGCAGGATCTTGATGTTCTTATCTGATGAAATAATTTAGAATTGTATGTGTTTATTCATTTGATACAATTAGACTTAGAATGAACTGTGGTTGTTAGTTAAATCATAATGTTGGTTAGATCTTGTTTTAGTTCGTTAGTAATGTAGTCGTGGAACCCTAGAGGATAAATCTTAATTTAAATGTTATGAATAAATTTATGACTGTTGTTATTTCTTTCGTTTTAAAATAAATAAATAAATATTTGTCCTTTTTGTAAGCTTAGTTGTGTTATCCTCTAGGTTCTTTGGCGGGGCGTTACATTTGGTATCAAAGCCAGGTTGCAACACTGGGATCTCAGGATTGTTGTCGTTGCTCTAGGTTAAACATTTTTCTCCTTGTGGTGAGTTGGTAATAATACCTCTCACCTATGTGCCTTAGTATGATGTTAGAAGGTTGATAAATTTATAGACTTGTTCTTTGATTCTAAAGGAAATAAATTCGTTATGCCTTGTTTTACTTATGTGACTGCTATGTGTTCTCTCCCCTTCTTTTCTGAAAATATGATGATATATCTGACAATATGATTTCCTTGAATGTTAGTGCTTGCTGATTTGTTAAGGCCTTGAGTTCCTCTTGTGGTCTCTAGTACTTTAGAAGAAAGAAGCATGATTACTGTTAGTGCATGTAATTAGGAGCCTAGTATTTGCCCCTCTAGTAATGTGAATGTCTTGTACTCATTCTGTGTGGGGTGTTATTTTTTGCTCCCTGGTTTGGTGAGGTAATCATACTTGGGGGTTATGTTTAGCTATGGGTACGAAAGCACCATATCATCTTCATGTTAATTGCATTATATGTGTAAGTATTGGAATGATTTGATCACTCGGTGGCATCATGCATCGCAAGTCATGTGGATTATGTGATGTTGTTGTGTGTGGGGCATCTTTGCATGGTTACTTGATAATATGATATCATCTCCAAGTTGGCCATGTCATGTGGAAGATCTGTTGTGGTTTATGAAAGTTATCATTGTGTATGCCTATGTAAGAACCATGTGCAAGAGATCAAATTGGAGCTTGTGTTGGACCCATGAGATCATGAATGTGATACTGTAAGTCAATTACAGTTTTGAATTATTCTTGTGTGTGACATCATACATTTCCTCAGTAATTATCTTCTTGCATAAGGAAGTAATTGTATATGTTCATAGCTTGGTAAAAAGAAATTGTACTGCATTAGAGATTAAAAAAAAATTGTAAATAAGTAGTGACTATGTTGCCTTAAACCCTTGTATAAAAGTTGCGTAGATAAAAGGATGTAGATAACTTAATTGACTGTGTGTTTGGTGTGCATTCTCTAACGCATTCTGGACCTTATGTCTTTGGGTGTTGTGTAGAGGATACTCCCTTTTGTGGCTAAAATTAGTCACACCATGATGTAGATTTGTTTGTAATTTGGTCGTTTTGAAATTTTTGATAGTTGATTTATGTGTTGTTGGTGGGCTAACAATGAATTTGTTTTCTTTGAACTATCTTATGATAGGAGTGGCCACCAAAACTTTTTTCTTTATACTTGAATTATTGTTGAAAATTGTCGGCATTTTGTGACTTAAGATTGGATTTGATTATTTCCTGATGCAGAGTGCCCAGCAGAAGCGGATGAAGATTTGACTATATCTTCCCTATCGGCAAGAGGTCCTCCAGTGTTTCGCCGAAGTCAAGGATGTCTTCGCTATCGGAAAGACATGAACTATCGGCCGAACCTTATTCTTTTATCCCGATGGCCAAGTTCTCACCGATATCTCCTTAGTGGTTCGTTGCCTATCGGCAACACCTCATTCTATCGGACCACGAGAAATTTCTCATGCCGATATACTCCGTCACGCCGATGACCAATCTTTGTCGGCCAGACTTCCTCCTTCGGTGAAGCTTCTTTCACCTACACCGACACCTTGTCTCTCTCCGATATCGTCAGGCACATCGGCCAGACCTCCTGCTTCGGTAAGACTTCGGTTCGTGGTCCCGATGGTTCATCTCACTCCGACGAGTCCTTTGTCGCTGAGACTTCTCGAACTCCTTCCGATGAACTTTTATCGGCGGGACTCTCACGGTCGCCGTGACTTCTTCGGCTTCCCCCGACAAGGTTCCTCACGCCGATACTCTTTATCGGCAATACTCCGAGGATGTCTCACCGATCGGTGAAACTTTATACCGTCGGCTAAGTATATTTTCCTTAGCCCGATATCGTTTCTCTCACCGATGCGAACAATGATGGTATGTGCCTCCGGCACTATACCAATCTTCGGCAAGACGGAGGGCCTTTCACGCCGATGGATCTCCAACTGTTCTGAGGCTCCGAACCAGAATTCCCTTCGACAGAACAACGGAATTAGGCCGTTTCATTTATCAAACCCTCGATCACTTGTAGCAATCTGATCCCACATCAAAACTATCCAATTTCACTCCGATTTCCCGACTAGCCACGTGACGATGTCTAGTCGAACTTGACTGAGTTCGCTGGCTTCCTGGGTAAGAATTCAACAACAACAAACGTGAGAAGTCTTTCCCCCATCCCACTGTTACTATACAGGGCTTCAGTGGACAGAGGAAAGGGCCTCCATGTATGAATCAAAACCCTACTCCTAGGTTACGAACCAGCCACTGTGGAACCGTGGGTTTTACACCGTCTGCACACTACAGAGTCACTATGGATTGACGGATAGCATCCGGTTAGGGTTCTATTTACAAAATCAGGATAAAGATATCAAATCACTAAGAACAACCAAGAAAATCAACACAGATCATACCCAGAACTCTCTTTATTCAGTTATCAAAAAAAGAACTTGTTGTAATACACACTTCTCTCCCTGCTCCGTGTGACATACAACCTGCCTCTAAAGAAGATGTAGAGACAGCAGTTATCCCCTCCAACCGTGCAAACTGATTTTCAAATCAGTTAGCCGTTGGTTTACCCGTCATACAAGCAAAACTACATGTGTGCCTTGCACAATTACATTCATGGGACCAAATTGACCCTTATTACAAAATGAAATGGCTTAAGAGCCTTATGAGACAACAAAAGAAAATATGATCTTGCACTACAGAGAATGTGCTCCTGCACCATACTCCCCCTGCAGGAAAGACTCAAGTCCCTTGAGTTGCTAACTGCTGAAGTGTCTTCCCATGCTTTAGAATATCGGCTTCACTCATCCAGGTTGCCTCTGAATCAGGAAGATCCTGCCACTTGACCAAGTAGTCTTTGTATACCCCTTTTCTTGTCTTCTTGACAATTTTGGAATCCAAAATGCATTCCAATTGCAAAGGCTTACTTGGAGGTAAATCTTTGATCCAGTCTTCATCTTCAATCACAGCATCTGAGCTATCTTCAGCATGTAATGGAGGTCTAAAAGGGAACAGGTCTGCAACATTGAAAATGGGAGAGATACCAAGGCCAGATGGTAATTCTATTTCATATGCATTTGGACCAAATTTATGCACTACCTTACAAGGTCCTATCTTCTTCATCAACAATTTGGTTGGTTGCCCCTTAGGTAATCTTTCCTTTCTGAGGTAGGCCATCACCAAATCTCCTACCTGGAACTGTACCTCCCTTCACTTCAGATTTGCTCTATCCTTGTACTTGGAGACAGTTTTCTCCAACTGAAGCTTGACCTGATCATGTACTGTTTTCATGGTAGCAGCAAAGTCTTCTCCTAGAGCACTCCTTTTATCCCATCCTTGGAGGTCTTTGAGTTCAAGTGGTCCTCTTGGGTGGAAACCATAAACTATTTCAAAAGGGCTTTTCCCAGTACTTCTGTTTCTTGAATCATTATAAGCATATTCAGCTTGACTGATCACTAAATCCCATGCTAATCCATGCTGTTTGGTAAGGCATCGCAAAAGGTTTCCCAAGGACCTATTAACAACCTCAGTCTGACCATCAGTCTGGGGATGGTAGGCTGATGAAAAAGACAACTGAGTGCCCAATTTTCTCCATAGGGTCCTCCAAAAATGACCAACAAATTTGGAATCTCTATCAGTAACAATTGATAGGGGTAAACCATGAATTCTGACCACCTCTCTAAAAAAGAGACCAGCAATCTGAGATGCATCATTTGTGCATTTGCATGGTACAAAATGAGCCATCTTACTGAATCTATCCACAATGACAAAAACACTGTCTACACCCCTTGCTGTCCTAGGAAGACCAAGCACAAAGTCCATACTAATGCTTTCCCAAGGTCTGGTGGGAATGGGCAGTGGTTGGTACAAACCAGCATTAGAAGACATACCCTTGGCCTTTTGACATATGGTACAGCTTGCAACATATCTCCTTACATCTGTCTGTACCTTGGGCCAATAATAGAACCTGGTGACTTGTTCCAAAGTCTTGTCCAACCCAAAATGTCCTCCTAAGGCTCCATTGTGCTTCTCCTTGACGATATTGTCCCTCATTGAACATTTAGGAACACACAACAAACTACCTTTAAATAGGAGCCCTTCTTGCAGCACAAAATCAGAATACTCGCCATGAAAAGTGTTAGCCAAACTTGCACACACTTCATAGGCAGCCTTGAAATCTGCATCATCCTTGTACAACTCCTTCAGACATTCTAGACCCATATGTTCCATTTGTACTTCCTGTATGACCAGTATCCTTCTACTCAAAGCATCTGCCACTTTGTTGGCAACACCTTTCTTATGCTTAATAGTGAAGGTATAGGCCTGCAATTGTTCCATCCACTTAACGTGCCTATGATTCAACTTTTCTTGACTATTTAGGAAGCTAAGAGCATGGTTGTCAGTAAAAACAATGAACTCTTTTGGCAGTAAATAATGTCTCCATTTTTTTTAGAGCTTGCACCATTGCATACAACTCTAGGTCATAGGTAGAATACCTCTGTTTGGCCTCATTCAACTTCTCTGAAAAGAATGCTACTGGATGTCCTTCCTGACTAAGAACAGCACCTATAGCCTGTTGGCTTGCATCACATTCCACAACAAATACTTTGTCAAAATCAGGGAGTACCAACGTAGGTAACTCGGCCACTTTCTGTTTCAACAGTTCAAAACTATCATCTGCTTGTTTTGTCCATTGAAATTTACACTTCACTCCACCCTTGATGGTATTGAGAATAGGAGCACTTATGTGACTGAACCCTTTAATGAACTTCCTGTAAAAAGTTGCCAAACCATGAAAACTTCTTACATCTCCTACTGTCTTAGGAGTAGGCCAATTGAGAATAGCCTCAACTTTTGTAGGATCCATTTTCAAACAGCCATTGGAAATCACAAATCCAAGATACACTAGTTCAGTTTTCATAAAATCACATTTATCCAAGTTGATCATCAACTTACTCTCATGCAATTTCTTTAACACCTGTCCAAGATGCTTCACATGCTCTTCTTTGGTCCTGCTGAAAATCAATATGTCATCAAGATAAACAATAACAAATTTTTCAATAAATTCTACAAGTACCTCATTCATCAACCGCATGAATGTGCTTGGAGCATTACTGAGACCAAATGGCATGACAAGCCACTCATAGAGACCTTCATTTGTTTTGAAAGCAGTCTTCCATTCATCTCCCTGCCTTATTCTGATCTGGTGATAACCAGATTTCAAATCAATCTTGGAATAGTAACATGAACCACCAAGATAGTCCAACAGATCCTCAATTCTTGGCATAGGAAATCTATACCTTATGGTGATCTTATTGATAGCCCTTGAATCTGTGCATAATCTCCATTTGCCATCTTTCCTAGGAGCAAGTACACTAGGGACTGCACATGGACTAAGACTTTTCCTAATCAAACCTTTCTCCAAAAGTTCTTGAATCTGTCTACCTTCTTCTTGGACGACGTATGGTGCAGGAGCACATTCTCTGTAGTGCAGGATCATCTTTTCTTTTGTTGTCTCATAAGGCTCTTCTCTCCAACCTGCTCTGGTAAGGGATCCATCTGAAACTTCTTACCATTCTTGGTGATCATATATGTATTCTTTTCACCATCATGCAGTGCCTTCACATCATACTGCCAAGGTCGTCCAAGAAGAAGGTGACAAGCATCCATAGGCATAATTTCACATAGCACCTTATCCCTATAATCACCTAGTTCAAACTCTACCCAAGTTTGTTCTTCCACCAAATAGTTCTGATTCTTATTCAACCAAGATATTTTGTGAGGATTAAGATGGGGTAATCTTTTCAGTCTACACTTTTCTACCATTTCAGTAGACACTACATTTTCAGTAGAACCTGAATCAACAATGATTTTACAAAGCTTACCATATGCTATTCCTTGGGTTCTGAAGAGATTCTTCCTTTGTGGGGGCTCCTGCTTCAATGGCATCTTCACGAGGGTCCTCTTAATCATCATATTCTCTCCTTCAAGCACTGGTGCAGCACTACCAATTGGTGAGTTTACACTTTGACAATCATCCTCCTGCAATAGTTGGTTCCTTCTCCCACCGTCATGAGAGCTAGACGCCTTCTCAGGGCACTTACTTGCAGTGTGGCCTACTTGATTGCAGTTGTAACATCTTCCAGTGAAGACTCCACGTCCTCTGCCTGCACCACCATCTCTTCCTCTGCCATTAGGTCTTCTCCAACCTCTGAAACCACCACCTTTTTGTTCTGTATCAGAACGTGATTCTTGTTGACTAGAACTTTCACCTTTGTTTGGCTGTCCTCTGCCAAAATTTCCTCTTCCCCTATTGTTCCTGCCACCTCTTCCTCTGTTATTTTGATCACCTCTCCTTTTCAGTTTATCCTCTGCCCTAGAGGCTAACTGAAAACATTCATCCACAGTCTTGGGAACCACCATACTGAACTCATCCTGTATATTGTACCTCAGTCCATCCAGGTATCTGGCCACCATCTCTTTTTCTTCTTCTCTGTGATTGGCTCTCATGCTCAATCTGTGGAATTCTTCAGTGTATGTAGCCACGTCCATATCTTTCTACCTAAGATGATTAAACTTTCTGATAGTCTGCAGATCATAATCACATGGTAGAAATTTGGCTCTCAGCATGGCCACCATTCTGCTCCACTTGGTGATTGGACTCTTTCCAACCTTCTCCCTTTCACATTGAGTGTAGTTCCACCAAACCAATGCAGAACCTCTCGGTCTGGTCTTTGCAAACTTTACTTTCTTACTGTCACTATACTCTTTGAAGTCAAAGTAATTACTTATGGCTTCAATCCAGTCCACAAGAGTATCTCCATCCAGTTTCCCATTGAACGTGGGAACATCCAGTTTCGGATCACCACTATCTCCATGACCCTTGAGTGCATTCAGAAATGCCTTTTGATCAGCAGTCATACCTTCTCCTTGAGGATTCTCCCCAGTTTCTCCTTCTTCATTCTCCTCTGACTCAGAAGTGCTTCCATCCTTCTCTTTGGATCTTTCTTCCTTCAGTCTCTCTTCGAGCATTGCTTCCACCATCTTCTGGATGGCTGCTTTACTCATCGTCTTGGGAGGCATTGTGCTAGCCTCTGTTTCTATCTCCAATTCTTCGTCTGACATACACGGCTGTGATTCAGAATATTGGCTCTGATACCAATTTGATGCAGAGTGCCCAGCAGAAGCGGATGAAGATTTGACTATATCTTCCCTATCGGCAAGAGGTCCTCCAGTGTTTCGCCGAAGTCAAGGATGTCTTCGCTATCGGAAAGACATGAACTATCGGCCGAACCTTATTCTTTTATCCCGATGGCCAAGTTCTCACCGATATCTCCTTAGTGGTTCGTTGCCTATCGGCAACACCTCATTCTATCGGACCACGAGAAATTTCTCATGCCGATATACTCCGTCACGCCGATGACCAATCTTTGTCGGCCAGACTTCCTCCTTCGGTGAAGCTTCTTTCACCTACACCGACACCTTGTCTCTCTCCGATATCGTCAGGCACATCGGCCAGACCTCCTGCTTCGGTAAGACTTCGGTTCGTGGTCCCGATGGTTCATCTCACTCCGACGAGTCCTTTGTCGCTGAGACTTCTCGAACTCCTTCCGATGAACTTTTATCGGCGGGACTCTCACGGTCGCCGTGACTTCTTCGGCTTCCCCCGACAAGGTTCCTCACGCCGATACTCTTTATCGGCAATACTCCGAGGATGTCTCACCGATCGGTGAAACTTTATACCGTCGGCTAAGTATATTTTCCTTAGCCCGATATCGTTTCTCTCACCGATGCGAACAATGATGGTATGTGCCTCCGGCACTATACCAATCTTCGGCAAGACGGAGGGCCTTTCACGCCGATGGATCTCCAACTGTTCTGAGGCGCCGAACCAGAATTCCCTTCGACAGAACAACGGAATTAGGCCGTTTCATTTATCAAACCCTCGATCACTTGTAGCAATCTGATCCCACATCAAAACTATCCAATTTCACTCCGATTTCCCGACTAGCCACGTGACGATGTCTAGTCGAACTTGACTGAGTTCGCTGGCTTCCTGGGTAAGAATTCAACAACAACAAACGTGAGAAGTCTTTCCCCCATCCCACTGTTACTATACAGGGCTTCAGTGGACAGAGGAAAGGGCCTCCATGTATGAATCAAAACCCTACTCCTAGGTTACGAACCAGCCACTGTGGAACCGTGGGTTTTACACCGTCTGCACACTACAGAGTCACTATGGATTGACGGATAGCATCCGGTTAGGGTTCTATTTACAAAATCAGGATAAAGATATCAAATCACTAAGAACAACCAAGAAAATCAACACAGATCATACCCAGAACTCTCTTTATTCAGTTATCAAAAAAAGAACTTGTTGTAATACACACTTCTCTCCCTGCTCCGTGTGACATACAACCTGCCTCTAAAGAAGATGTAGAGACAGCAGTTATCCCCTCCAACCGTGCAAACTGATTTTCAAATCAGTTAGCCGTTGGTTTACCCGTCATACAAGCAAAACTACATGTGTGCCTTGCACAATTACATTCATGGGACCAAATTGACCCTTATTACAAAATGAAATGGCTTAAGAGCCTTATGAGACAACAAAAGAAAAGATGATCCTGCACTACAGAGAATGTGCTCCTGCACCATTTCCCCACTTGGGTTTGCATTTTTTTTTAATTTCTATGGTGGCTATTCCGAATGTTTGTTTCTGTTGGCTCCGTTTCATGTTAAGTGTTGTTTCTGTTAGCATAATTATTACATTGTTTACCTTGTAACTACATTTCATAGTTATGTCAGTTATACCTATTTATAACTGTCAACTACTGTTATATATTCACTTGATGTATTCGCCAATATCATTGAATAAACATTTTCTTCATTCTCTGTCGATCCCTCAAATGGTATCAGAGCCTTCTCTGATCGCTGGGTGTTTCCTATGTGAAATGGAGTATCCTGTGAGCAGTGATGGCCAGCAATGCTGACTGTGACGAGTAGAAGATACGTGCTGGTGATGAAATTGCAGTGGTGAAGCTTGAAGATCAGCACATGAAGTTTGAAGTTTGGCGCTATGTAAGTCTGGAATCTGCTGAGTGTCTCTTCGCTGGAATGAGACCTGTACGTGGCCAGAGGAAGACATAAGGTGCTTGAAGACTGAGTTGAGGTGTGTAGAGGGAGACACCCGATGAACTTTGGCGCTGTTTGGTGAAGTATAGACTGTGACAAGGCCCTTGGAAGAGGAAGACATAGTCTACAAAACCTGGCAATCAAAGAAAAGTGGATGTCAACCACACCTGATGCCAGCAGTGTGGTCAGTAATCATACAAATGAGCCACCTCGAGGCGGACGTACTGTTTCAGAAAGCTCAGGCTTCTACTTTGCCCTTCTAGATGCCCTGCAAAACACCGGTAATCTCCAATTCGATGAATTATTTAGGCAAGGATTGCTAGATTACTTTCTATTTGATGTACAATGTGAAGCAAGGAAGATTAGAGCAAAACTAGACAAGGGTTATGATGCTGATGACAAAGATCACGTAGAACACACACCAAAGTGTCCCCATCTCATAGCATAGGCCTATCGTGCTCATCTCCGTGCCATAATTTCCTCTTGAAAGTGAATGTACTGTCAAATAAAATAATAATAAATTTGTTGTCTGGATTTTTTTTTTAAAATGTCTGCCTCGAAATTGCTTCTTTCTGATGCTCAACTTTTGAAAGGGCCAAATTATGCCGCATGGAAGACAAAGATGCGGACAATTCTCATTTTTTAGGAGCTATGGGGAATTGTCATTGGTGACATAAGTAGACTAGAAGATCCAGATGATAGGCAAAATTTTGACAAGGCCGATGCCAAAGCATTGATGTTGATAACACTCAGCATCACCGATGAAGTTCAACCTCACATTCAAGATGCAGAAACATCTAAGGTGGCATGGGATTCTCTCTCCACAATCTACCAAGTGAAGAACCAGACGAAGATCCTCCATCTCCAGTCCAAGCTACATACACCCAGTATGCAAGCTGGCGAGAAAGTTGAGGAATTCTTATGGCAGGTATCTGAATTGTGAGCTAAGCTTGTTGCACTTGGAGAAAAGGTGGAGGACAAACTACTTGTCCTAATTACGCTGCGAGCACTGCCATCTCAGTTCAAAATCTTTGTCACCACGCTGAACATCACCAAGAAAGATGTTTCATATGATGAATTGTGAATCTGTTGCAACAAGAAGAAGCCATTCAATCTATCCAAGGTGACCTTGAAGACAAGGCCCTGATCTCCAGACAATCAAAAGGTCAGAAGTTTCGTGGAAAGCGGCCATAGAAACAACAAGAACATCAATAGTCGAAGCCTCCAAAGGCAAACCGATGGTGTCATATATGCAACAAGAACAATCATGACACTATCAACTATTGGTACAATGCCTTAACAAAAGGCAATTCAAGTAAAGAAGGCTTTTCTAGTTGCAGTGATACTCAGCCATCCAAATGTCGTCATCATCGCAGAAGGCACAAAGGCAATATAGAAGCCCAACAAGATGATGCATCAGAAGAAGATGAACCAGAAACAGCCAACTGCGGCACTCATCACAATCTAGTCCTTGTCTCCCAAACCTCGCAGCCCACGAGGGATATTTGGTTGATAGACTCAGGTGCCAGCAAGCATATGACAGGCAATCGTGAGCTGTTCGATGCACTGATAAAACAACCTACTGGAGATAGAGTTTGAATTGCTGACAATAAGGAGTATGTTGCAGAGGGTATAGGCAAGGTCATCATTCTTCTTGGGAGAAGCCGTTGTACCCTCACCAAAGTGTTGTATGTTCCTGGTTTGACAACAAACCTACTCTCTATCAGTCAGCTTCTGAACCACAAACTGAAAGTTGAGTTCCAGGTGAAGGATGGGGTTAAGACCTGTCTAATCTCAAGAGAAGGTATGATACTTGCTAGAGCCTTTATGAAGGATAGACTGTTTGCATTAGATGCTGTCTCCTCCCCTACAGTAGCTCTATCAGCCTCAACAATAGAATCTACGGGACTTTGGCACTATCGCTATGGGTAGCTTTTAGTCAGCTCCTTGCATCAGCTCAGCTCCAAACAAATGGTAAGAGGTCCTCCTCCAATTTCAAATTCATTGCCTATATGTCCTGGATGCCTTGCAGGTAAACAACACCGAGATCCGTTCAAGGCTAGTAGCTTCCGTGCTAAACATCGCCTTGAGTTGGTACATACCGATCTGTGCGGACCCATGTTTGCTTCATTTTCAGGCCATAAGTACTTCCAATTGTTCGTGGATGACTTCTCCCGAAAGACCTGGGTGTATTTTCGCAAGAAGAAAGATGAAGCCTTTGCCAACTTTCAGGACTTTCACAAGCAAGTTGTCAAAGAAGCCGGCCAGTCTCTTCTTGTCCTCCGCTCAAATCAAGGGGGGGGAATTCACCTCCAAGGAGTTTGTGGCATACCTGAAGCATCATGGCATCAAGCAGCACCTAATTGCTCCTATACACCCCAACAAAATGGAGTTGCAGAACGTCGCAATCAGACTATCATGGAGATGGCTCGATGCATGCTCTCCACAACCAAGTTGGAGGAAAGATTTTGGGCAGAAGCAATACAGACAGCTGTATACCTCATCAACAGGGCACCAATGAAGATCCTACAACACAAGACACTGGAAGAGGTATGGACTGGACAAAAGCCTTCAATTTCTCATCTAAGGGTGTTTGGTTGCACTGCATACATGCATGTCCCTACCAATAGGAGAAAGAAGACTAATCCTAAGACACTTCAATGTATATTGCTGGGATATAGTATTACATCAAAAGCTTATCGTCTCATAGATCCTGAGACAATGAAGATACATGAGAGTCGAGATGTGGTATGTGATGAATCGTCATTCGATTCCTTATCAAAGAAAGAAGAGCAACAGCCTCCTACTTCTCATAAATTGCTCTCACAATCAGATGATGAGCATGTGGAAGACTCTCATAGAGAAAGTGAACTACAAGGAGAGTTGTATGTTGATTTGGGCCCTCTAGAAAACATTGCACACCAGCAACAGCACAGTCAACCTCTAAAGTGGGTCCAAAGTACAATCAGGGACTCTAACCTACACACTCTTCTAGACACTTCGTCAGGAGTCAAAACTAGGAGTCAGACAAGAAATGAAGTGAATATTGCGCTCATGAGTACTGTTGTTGACAGCACTGAACCTGACACAGTTCGAGAGGCATTAAGCCAACCTCTGTGGAAGAAGGCTATGGATGCAGAGTATGATTCTCTAATGCAAAATCATACTTGGGAACTTGTCAATCTGCTTGAAGGGAAGAAACCCATTGGCTGCAAATGGATCTTCAAAACAAAGTAGAAGGCAGATGGATCTATCGACAAGTACAAAGCACGACTTGTAGCAAAGGGATATGCTCAACAGGAAGGCATTGATTATGAAGAGACCTTTGCACCCACTACGAAGATCAAAACTATCAGAATGGTCTATGCATTGGTAGCATAGAAGGGATGGAAGCTTTAGCAGATGGATGTCAAGAGTGCTTTCTTAAATGGTGATCTCAAAGAAGAAGTGTACATGACCCAGCCAGAAGGGTTTGTTGATGAACATCATCCACACAAGGTATGTTGTCTTATCAAATCTCTATATGGCCTTAAGCAAGCTCCTAGGGCATGGTACATTAAGATTGATGGTCACCTATTGCAGCATGGATTCACTCGTAGCCCCTCAGATCCTAATTTGTATATTAAGAAGGTAGGCACAGAGATTGTCATTCTAGTTTTGTATGTGGATGATCTTATTCTCACTGACAGCTCAGATAGTCTCGTTGATGATGTAAAGAATGATCTCAAGAACTCCTTCGACATGACAGATTTGGGGCTACTTCATTATTGTCTTGGCTTGGAGATATGGCAGAAGAAGAACCACATATTCATCTCCCAAATGAAATATGCCAAGACACTCCTGGAAAAATATGGAATGATCAACTGTAAGCCAATTTCCACTCCAATGGAGAAAGGTTTGCAACTATCCCATTTCTAGGATTCACCTCAAGTAGATGTCACTCTCTATAGGCAGCTGGTTGGGAGTCTTATCTACTTGACCTACACCAAACCAGACTTGTGTTTTGTTGTAAGCTATCTCGCTAGATTCATGCAGGAGCCAAAGAAGTGTCATTGGGTTGTAGCAAAGCATGTGTTGCGATATATCCGAGGCACAGTTGATTATGGTCTGGAATATAAGAACACCCAGTTCTTCTTACAGGGATATACAGACTTGGATTATGCAGGATCTATAGATGACAGGAAATCCACCTTAGGCTATGTTTTTCATCTTGGATCTGGGCCAATTTCGTGGGTTAGTAAGAAGCAAACTATTGTTGCTCTTTCATCCACTTAGGTTGAATATCATGCCGCACGAGGAGCTGTGTGCGAAGCGATTTGGTTACGTCGCATTCTGGCAGATATGGACATTCCCGAAGAAAAGTCACCAGTTCTTCATTGCAACAATCAGGGTGTGTTAAAACTTGTGAAGAATCCAGTTTTCCATGAGCACACTAAGCATATTGAGGTCGAGTGTCATTACATTCAGGATCAAGTTTTGAACCACCACATCCAGCTCCAGTACTACCCTACCGACTCTCAAATAGCAGACATGTTCACCAAATCTCTTGGTAGGATCAAATTTGAACTGTTTAGGGGGTACGTTTGTAAAAACAATGTAATAAGGGGGGAATGTTAGCATAATTATTACATTGTTTACCTTGTAACTACATTTCGTAGTTATGTCAGTTATTATCTACAGTTATACTTGTTTATAACTGTCAGCTACTGTTATATATTCACTTGATGTATTCACCAATATCATCGAATAAACATTTTCTTCATTCTCTGCCAATCCCTCAGTTTCTATTATGTTCATTTCAAACCTCTGATAGTGTGTTCAAGGGAGGACTCCATGAAAAATTGTACTTGCATGTTTAGTAATTAGTTGGAACCATAGTGGAAATAAGAGATGAGATGTATTTTTCCTTGTTAAAATGTGAATGAAATTCCCTAAATCGTATAAAATTCTCAAAATATGTGTGATTGGTTATAAGTAGATCTCATGATACACCTTAAAGGTAAGGAATTGATGTTCTTCTTGTCTTTATTAGATGATTGTGCTTTTCTTATGAACAATTGCTTAATATGGATACGTATGTTGGTAATAGAAAATTACAATACTAATATGTTATGTTTCCACCCTAGTCTGTTAAGTCAAGTTTTCAGGGAGAGTATGTCGTGCCCCTCCATTCTCACCTTGATTGTACAGGTGGTCAAACTAAGGAGCATGAAGATGAAGTTAGTATGTTTTATTGATAATCCTTGTTGTGACATTGACAACTCATATGCTCTGACATTTTTTACATTCAGGTAATTATGATGTGATCTTACTATGATTGTCATATGTTAGAATCAATTTTTATGCAACTGATTATGTATCATAGGATGTTATGTTGTGATGTTTTGTGTGGATCAATCTTATTATGTGTATCATGCGATTATCTGATGATGGTTCTTATTTAGTCGTTTAGTAACTGATTGCTATGTGTGTTGTGATTACGTGTTTGATGTGTTGGTGAAAGGGATAGTGTTGCATTACTCATCTGTGAGTACCTTGCTACGCTGTGATTCCCTTCCACGGTGTATTTGACTATATGATTATATGTGTGTGTGTGTGTGTCTATTTGTTCGACTGTTTGGTTGCTGCAAGATGTAGGTATCAGGCATCGACTCCACCTAAATTGATAGGTCTGAGCGTGCCTTAAAACCAATGGAACTGTTGAACGGAGATAACATATGGTCCCCTAGTTAGCCATCATCCTTGAAAAGGATGAGTATCTGGTTTTGCACCCAATCAGTGTTGTCAGTATGGGCATGATAATCAGTCATTGTTGTGGTGGTCTTGCTTTCTGATCGTGCATAGTGTTAGGTATTGTTTGATTATTGTTTTGGTTAATTACTTCATTAAAATAGAAATTATTAGTCCACTTTCATAAATAATAATAATTATAATGAGTAAAATAAAGTGTTATTAAAATGGGAATATAATTGATAAAATTAAAATGAAATATTTTATAAGCAAGTAAATGTTTTGTTAGTGGCAATAAAAATAAATTTATAATATTTATGAGTTGTCCTAAAACTTATTTATAGCAAATACTAAAATAAATAAATAAAATAGAAAGAAATTATTGTCTAGTTGTAAATGAAATAAATAGCATGTTGCAAGAAAGTAATAAAGGCAAAATTTATTGCCTTTATTGGGGGGAATCTTCTAGAAGATATTGGGGGATTTCTCTCTCTAAATAGGTTTTTGGATTAAAAAAAGGAGGACATAGAACAAGAAAGAAGACATTCAAGAGAAGAACAGGCAAAAGCCAATTCTTAGGAGAACAAAGAGGTGGTAGGCAACCCAATACTTCAAAGAGACCATCGTCAAATAGGTAGGAAAATAAAGAGGCCTAAGGTCTAAACCAGTCATTGGGTTCAAATCAGGTTGGTTACAAAACTTGTGTGCTCAGAAAAGTTGGCAAAAATGCTTAGAAATGGCTATCATATGATAAAATTGTTAGAGTGGTATGACACAGAGAGGGGGGGTGAATCAGTGTCTGACAATTCTTTTAATTAAAAAACAAATTTATAATTTCAATATTTCTTTGAATAATCATTCATGTACTAAATGTTATCAAATACCTGCAAAAGAAATATTAAGTAGATGAACACATCAAAAATCATGCAAAGAAATATTGACACAACAATTTGTCATGAGTGGAAAGCCCCTGGCATAAAACCACTCAAAAACAAGCCTCACTGGCTTATAAAAGAATCTCACTGATTATAGGCCTCACTGACTTACAATATTGCCTCACTCACTTACAATATTGCCTCACTGGCATACAACTTATCAAGAGATAATGTAAAAATAAGTACAGAGGATTGCTCTATTTCGCTGATCTTCACATCTCTATTGTAACATCAACAATGATGCATTTTATTACACATACACACATTGTAAATACTACAATAGAGTTACACATATATAAATTTCTTATGTCTTCTCATGAAACTATTTTAAGATGATAACTGAATGCTAATCCATTGTTAAGTGTCAAACTAATCCTTGCAAGAACAACTGTCATAACTGCCATATGATTAGGAAAAGAAAAAGTATCTTTGCTGCAACAAATTATCAATTGTGTCTCACATAATCAGAGTTAAGTGTTCAATGTGAGTTGTGACACTTAACTAAGATTAAATGATCACTTCATCATTTAAAGACTGTCCACAGAAATTATAAACCTTCTCAACTGTCCAAAGTTTATTCATGAGATAAAAACATTGTGCCACCGAAAGTATATTCTGACAACAAAAACCAATTGGAAGATTAAGTTTTCAAGTGTGACTATAAAGCATAACTGACTCACTATAGTTAGGGTTTCAAGAAATTAAACATAGAGGTAGCCGGAGTGAGTTAGGGTATTAATAACTTAGGAGTGGAACGACTTTCAGCACAGAGACCATATAAGTTGGCCGTCAACCAAAAAGAACAAAGAAAGCCTTCACTTACAAATGCAACTCAGGGTTTTTAAAAAAAACTTTGACTCTACGGTGAAACCCAAATGTTACACACTAAACCCTAATAGAAGTTTATGGGTAAAATTTTAAAAAAAAACTTTTGTTTTCTAAAGCAAAGATTGTTAATCCTAGAACATAAATCTTAAATATGAAACTTAAACACAAACCCTTAATCAAAAATATTTTGTGGGTATTAAAAAAAATAAACGACATGTAACCACAACAAATGAGACTTCAAATTTAAAAAGTAGGGAAAAGGATTGAAAACACCTGATAAAAACATGATTCTAATGTCCTTTGTTAATGGCCATGATTCAACCACTTTCCAAATAGTTATGCCATCTCCCATAGTCAACCTTCAAGCCCAGAAAACAAATTTTCCATATTTTCTCATGATAGTTGAACAAACCCTTGGCGGAAACAGATAACAATGATGAAAATGAAAGGCTTATTGCAATATTCATGCCTTTTGAGCTGATAAATTGAATGTGCCAGTATGCCCTAAAAAGGGCTCAAAAAACAAAACACTACATATAGCTTTTACTATTGTCAATTACCTGTTCAGCAGGTTAACCCTTTATTGATGACCATATGAAGGACTACAAAATAAATCATTTTGTCTTTTTATGAAATGTCACCTTTGAGTCTCATGAACCAAACAACATTGTAATTGGTGCCTAGTCAAAAATAAGTCATATAGTCATAATCCATGTTTGACATCATTGCCAATATGCCACATCACTGCCAAAATGCCAAACGGGATAACTCCCCCTTTGGCATTGATGTTAAACTATGAAAAGATCCACATTCATATGCATCACTGAAACATTGAAACTGAAAGAAATCAAATTTAATCTAAATTTGATAATGAATTACCACAACCACAACCACTGAATAATGATGACACAACTTATCCCCCTTTTGACAACAATGCTAAAGGCATGAAGAAGTACCTGTGTAGAAACCAAAGATCAAACTAATAAGCTGTCAGAACCAGAAGAATGAATAAGCAAATGATACCAAAAGCATGGAAACTGTCAAAGCTCCCCCTGAAACCAACAATTGTAAGAATATTATTGCAGAGAAAAAGATGAAACAATGCCAAGTTTATCCCTGAGATTCTCAAAAGTTGTTCTGGGTAGAGGTTTTGTAAATATATCAGCCACTTGATCTGTTGAGGAAACATAGTCCAAAACAACTTCATTAAGAAGCACTTTATCCTGGAGAAAGTGATATCTGATATCAATGTGTTTAGTGCAGGAATGCATCACATGATTTTTAGAGATATTGATTGCACTGACATTGTCACATAGAATTCTGACAAGCTTACAGACAATAACCTTGTAATCATTCAAAGTCTGAACCATCCAGAGGATTTGAGTGCAACAAGAGGTCACTGCAATATATTCAGCCTCAGTTGTAGATAGAGAAATAGAATCTTTCTTTTTACTATGCCAAGCAACTAGCCTTCCACCAAGAAAGAAAGCACCACCTGAAGTGTTTTTTCTATCATCAAGACTACCAGCCCAATCAACATCTGTGTATGTTGTCAGTGTGAAATCTGAATGTCTAGGATACCACAACCCATAATCTAATGTTCCTTGAACATATTCAAGTATCCTTTTTACAGCATTTAAATGAGATTATTTAGGTGCAGATTGAAATCTAGCTACCAGACAGACAACATGCATTATGTTAGGTCTAGTAGCAGTCAAGTACAACAAACTGCCAATAATAGACCTATAAAAAGTATGATCAATATCTGGTTTATTTGCATCAGCACTTAGCTTACAGCCAATTTCCATAGGTGTACTTACCAGGTTACATCCATCCATTTAAAAACATTTTAACATGTCTTTGGCATATTTTGTCTGAGAAATGAAAATGCCATTTTTTAACTAAGAAACTTGTAAGCCAAGGAAGAAAGAATGTTCACCCAACATTGACGTCTCAAATTTTGATGTCATGACTTGTGGAAAGTATGCACTTAGTTCATCATCATCACTGCTAAATATTATGTCATCAACATATACAACCACTATCAAGATGTGACCATTTTTAGTCATAAAATACAGATTACTACCAGCTCCCCCTCTAGTGAAGCCTTGTGATTGTAAGTATTTGTCTAATTTGGCATACCAAGCTCTAGGAGCTTGTTTAAGGCCATATATTGCCTTTTTCAATCTGTACACATGATGTGGCTTATCTTTGCAAACAAAACCTTCAGGTTGGCCCATATAAACTTCCTCTTCTAAGTCCCCATTCAGAAATGTTGTTTTAACATCCATTTGATATACTTTGAAGTTTTTATAAACTAAAAATGCAAGGAATAACCTAATTGCTTCCAACCTTGCTACTGGAGCAAGGGTCTCATCAAAGTCTATGCCTTCTATTTGAGAGTAACCTTTACAAACCAGTCTAGCTTTGTTTCTAACAACAATTCCATTTTCATCAAGTTTATTCCTGAAAACCCATTTTGCCCCTATAATATTTTTGTCTTTTGGTCTTGGGACAAGTTCCCAAGTTTTATTTTTCTCTATTTGAGTTAGTTCATCTAACATGGCTTGAATCCATAAATCATCTTTACTAGCTTCAGCATAGGTTTTAGGCTCTAATTGAGATACTAAACAATATGGACCTGTTGATTTGCTTGTGCAGTTTTTCTTCTAGTTTGTATGTCAAAGTCTAAGTCACCAATAACATGTTCATTTGGATGATTCTTTTGCAACAATCTTCTAGAAGGAGTATAAATAGAAGATTTAGAAGGAGTATTATTTTTAGGACTTACTGATTGTCCTTGAGGCACTCCGAGATCTGATTTTTCTTTAGATTTCTCTGACTCTTCTTTTGTGCTTGGCTCTTCTTGAATGATTTCTTCAACTTGTTGAAACTGAGGTTGTTGTTCTTGCTGCAAATTCTCAACCACTTTGACATTAGAGCTTTCAACTATTCTTCTTAATCTCTTATTATAACATTTGTAAGCCTTGCTATGAGTAGAGTAACCTAGAAAGATCCCTTCATCACAACGTGATTCAAAACTTCCTAGATGATCTTCTCTTCTTATGTAACATTTGTTGCTGAAGATTTTAAAATAAGATACATTAGCAGACTTACCATACCAAAGTTCATAGGGTGTGTACCTGGTTTTGACTCTTATTTGTACCTTGTTCAAGGTGTAGACTGATGTATGAACTGCTTCTTTCCAGAAAGCATTTGATAGTCTAGCATCTTGAAGCATAGTTCTAGCTATCTCCTTTACTGTCCTATTCTTTCTTTCAGCCACCCCATTTTGTTGAGGTGTTCTAGGAGTTGCGAACTATCTTTTTATGCCATGTTTTTCACAATATTTCAGAAAAGCAGTAGAAGTATACTCTCCTCCATTATTAGACCTTAAACACTTCAATTTTAAATTTGTTTCTCTCTCTACCATTCTTTTAAAGATCTTAAATCTCTCTAAAGCCTCAGACTTATGCTTTAAAAAAGTGACCCAAGTCATTCTTGTGTAATCATCTATGAATAACATAAAATATCTTTCACCATTTAAAGATTTTGTTCTAGTTGGACCACATAAGTCAGTGTGAACCATCTGGAGAGGTTCTGTAGAAAATTGTTCTTTAGATTTATTAACATTTCTTGTTGTTTACCTTGTTGACACTCTTTACAAATCAGATTTTTAGGCTTAGAAATAGCAGGCATATGTCTAACATTTTTGTTGTGGCTGATTTTAACTAAGTTATCAAAATTAATATGCCCCAACCTCCTATGCCAGAGTTTTCTTTCCTTAATTTAACTCATAAACATATATTATTTTTGCACTCATTAGCAGATCCATGCAGATTATAAATGTTACCTTTAGTTCTCAAACCTGAAGCAATGACCTGCCTTGAATTTTTGAGAATCTTGCAACCTTGTGATGTGAAAACTACATCAAATCCACTATCACAAATTTGACTTACACTCAATAGATTATGAGTTAGTCCTTAAACAAAATAAACATCTTCTAGAGGTGTGTTATCTTCTAAAAGAATTGTACCTTTTCCTGTGATTTGTAAACAATAATCATCACCGAACTTAACTGACCCACTTGAATAATTTTCAAATGAAGTAAATTTACTTCTATCCCCAGTCATATGATGAGAACACCCATTGTCTATAACCCAGATTTTATTTTTCTTTGCATGAAATGCAACTTCAACAATCATAGCCTTGCTGATTTTGGGCACCCATTTCATTTTGGAATGCTTAGTAAGAGAAACAATTTCTGATTTACAAAACTTGGCAATATGTCCAAGTTCTTTGCAGTTGAAGCATCTTATCTTGTTCAAAAAATTAAAGGTCCTGCCATTCAGAAAATTAGGCTGCTTTCTAAATGCAAACTTACATTCAATTGCTCTATGCCCATATTGATAACAATAAAAATAATAACTAGAAAATCTAAAAGGCATTTTACCTTTAAACTGATTATCATTAGAGCATTGGCCTTTTGAGAACCCTAGACCAGTCATGTCTTTATATTCTTTTTGTTTACCTAGCATATCAGCAAGTTTATCACTGTTGTTACACATTTCAAGTTCTTTTCTTAGTTTTACTATTTTAGCCTCCCTGGAACAGCACTCTTTATCCTTGGTTTTTAATAGTTCTTGAGTATCTGAAAGTATTTTTCTATTTTCTTCAATACTTAGTTTTAAATCAGAAATCTATTTTTCTTGATCAATAATTAACTTGTTTTGCATTCCACTTTCTTTCTTGAGTCTCTTAATTTCTCCAAAGGCACACTTTAATTCTCCTTCTAAGTCAACCTCATTTTCAGACATTTCTGCTTGTTCTTCTTTTGGAATAGCAATAATTGCTGCCATGAAGAGTGTTTCATCTACTTCATCAAAAGATTCCTCTGATGCACTATCTGATATTCTGGCAATTAGACTCCTTTTTCTTTTTAAAAGACTTTTCTTGTTGATGTTGAAAGGTTTTTTCTTATATTGTTTTCTATTATCCTCTTGTTCACTGTCAAATTCTAAATTTGGACACTTTGCTACATAATGTCCTATTTTTCCATAGTTGAAGCATTTAAAAGGTAATTTTCCTTTATATCTACCTGAACCTCTTCTGAGTTTACTAACAAAGATAGATTCATCTTCACTAACATTTTCAGTTTCATGACTTGTTTCAACCTCCTTTTACACAGTTTTAAAAGCTGCTTCCTTAGCTTCCTTACTAGGGTTATCATTTTCCATTTTCATTTCATATGCAGTAAAAACTCCATGAAGAGTGTCAACAGTTATTTTCTTTAGGTCTTTATCTTCAAATACAGAGGTTTTGGAGTCATATTTGGGAGTTAGGGTCCTTAAGACCTTCTTAACTACATTTATCTCTTCTAGTTTCTCCCCTGGACCTCTAATACTGTTAACAGTTTCCTAAACTCTTTGAAGGTATTCAGTTGTCTTTTCATCATCTTTCATTCTCATTCTTTCAAATCTTTCTCTAAGAGCTTGTAACTTAGCTTCTTTAATGCTTTCATCTCCTTCATAAATACTTGAAAGTTTATCCCAAATACCTTTAGTTGTATCACATTCCATAACTTTATTTAAGACTTCATTAGACAAACCACAACAAATAGCACTAGTAGCCTTTAAGTCACAATCAAGGGCCTTTTTTTCATCAGCATTAGATGGTTTGCCTATGACAGTACAACCAGTTTCAATAGCTTCCTAGACATCATATCCTAAAGCTTTGATATGACGAGTCATTCTATATTTCTAGAAAGTATAATTTGTACCATCAAATAATGGTCCTTTGGATGTGGAAAGACCATCTTGAAAATACATGGTTACCACTCAACCAGGAATCCCCTTAGGCTTATTAGGCCTTATAGACAAAGGGTTTGGCTCTGATACCACTTGTTAGAGTGGTATGATACTGAGAGGGGGGTGAATCAATGTCTGACAATTCCTTTAATTAAAAAACAAATTTATGCTTTCAATATTTCTTTGAATAATCATTCATGTACTAAATGTTATCAAATAACTACAAAAGAAATATTAAGTAGATGAACACATATCAAAAATCATGCAAAGAAAGATTGACACAACAATTTCTCTTGAGTGGAAAACCCCTGGGATAAAACCACTCAAAAAAATGCCTCACTGGCTTATAAAAGAATCTCACTGATTACAGGCCTCATTGACTTACAATATTGCCTCACTCGCTTACAATATTACCTCACTGGCATACAACTTATCAAGAGATAATGTAAAAACAAGTACAGAGGATTGCTCTATTTCGCTGATCTTCACATCTCTATTGTAACATCAACAATGATGTATTTCATTACACATACACACATTGTAAATACTACAATAGAGTTACACATATATAAATTTCTTATGTCTTCTCATGAAACTGTTTTAAGATGATAACTAAATGCTAATCCATTGTTAAGTGTCAAACTAATCCTTGCAAGAACAACTGTCATAACTGCCATATGATTAGGAAAAGAAAAAGTATCATTGCTGCAACAAATTATCAATTGTGTCTCACATAATCAGAGTTAAGTGTTCAATGTGAGTTGTGACACTTAACTAAGATTAAATGATCACTTAATCATTTAAAGACTGTCCACAGAAATTATAGACCTTCTCAACTATCCAAATTTTATTCATGAGATAAAAACATTGTGCCACCGAAAGTATATTCTGACAACAAAAACCAACTGGAAGATTAAGTTTTTAGGTGTGACTATAAAGCATAACTGACTCACTATAGTTAGGGTTTCAAGAAATTAAACACAAAGATAGCCAGAGTGAGTTAGGGTATTAATAACTTAGGAGTGGAACGTCTTTCAGCACAGAGACCATATAAGTTGGTTGTCAACCAAAAAGATCAAATAAACCCTTCACTTACAAATGCAACTTAGGGTTTTAAAAAAAACTTTGACTTTACGGTGAAACCCAAATGTTACACACTAAACCCTAACAGAAGTTTATGGGTAAAATAAAAAAACTTTTGTTTTCTAAAGCAATGATTGTTAATCCCAGAACAGAAATCTTAAATCTGAACCTTAAACACAAACCCTTAATCAAAAAAATTTTGTGGGTATTAAAAAAAATAAACAACATGTAACCACAACAAATGGGACTTCAAATTTAAAAAGCAGGGAAAAGGATTGAAAACACCTAATGAAAACATGATTATGATGTCCTTTGTCAATGGCCATGATTCAACCACTTTCCAAATAGTTATACCATCTCCCATAGTCAACCTTCAAGCCCAGAAAACATTTTTTCCATATTTTCTCATGATAGCTGAACAAACCCTTGGCAGAAACAGATAACAATGATGAAAATGAAAGGCTTATTGCAATATTCATGCCTTTTGAGCTGATCAACCGAATGTGCCAGTATGCCCTAAAAAGGGCTCAAAAAACAAAACACTACATATACCTTTTGTTGTTGTCAATTACCTGTTCAGCAGGTTAACCCTTTATTGACCATATGAAGGACTACAAAATAAATCATTTTGTCTTTTTATGAAATGTCACCTTTGAGTCTCGTGAACCAAACAACATTGCAATTGGTGCCTAGTAAAAAATAAGTCATATAGTCATAATCCATGTTTGACATCAATGCCAATATGCCACATCACTGCCAAAATGCCAAACGGGATAACAAAAATGTCAAAGGACACTAGTGCATCATGCAAACATCTATCTGTCATGCTAATGTCTAGGTAGAATGAGCTTTTGAAGGTTTGTGACACTAGAGAAATATGAGATAAATGCAGAAAAGACATGGGTTTACACAAAAGAATTACAAAAAGGTGAAATATAAACACAACTTTGGCACAAAGGGCGGGAAAGGCTAAGGCAAGGGCCAAATGAGCCTAAAACATGCTAAGGGCTACATACACTAAAGCAAGTTCAAAACATAATGTGAAAATTGTAAGCGCATGTAATTTTTGAAGTTATAATTCCTTGTGTAAAGAAAACCTAATTACCACAATTAAACAATTTATAAAATCCTCTAGGTTTATCTATTAATTGGGTCTCTTAAAGATAGATAGGAGAAAACTAAAGGATACAAAAAATGTGCATTACTGTAATGGTGAAATTCACATACCCATGTCATTTTTTTTAGTATTGTGCCCATTTTAAGGATACTACCTTGATCCATTGACATATTGACAAATGGCATAATTTTGTGTAAAGTTGGGTCCCTTGTCTTATGCAACCTATTTATCCATTACACACTTTCCTATACACTTATCCCTTACCCCATACCTATATTCACACATTCACCTTACTTGTATGTTTATTACACCTATACATGCACATATTTCCATGTACTTGGTGTCCACATTGTTTTGGCCCCTTTTATGCCTCCGGTCATTTTTGTGATTGTAGGATCAACCGTACAATTGCAAACTTGACCCTTTCAAATTCAAATTTTGGCCAATTCTCACCTATATCCTTCTCACCCAAGGCCAACTAAACACAATTTTGTGTGATATGTTTCTATGTCCTTGTAATTAAAGGCATTCAATGTATTCACTTTACACAAGGAAGAATCAATGAAACATTCACATTACAACACTTCAGTTAGTGCTCTAAAAAGAATCTCTAGATGAGCATGATCATTCTAGGAGCATATTCATGTTTGATTAGTGTTGTTTTTGAATCTTGTCCACAATTCCACGGATTGACTTAGCAGACTGTGTCTCCTATCAACACAATGACAACCCTACCAAGGTATTTATAAATACTCCCTATTTTTAAATGTCAAAAAGGAGCAAAGTAAGAGCAAAACAATTGGGCAAGCAACATAGAAGAGTTTTTGCATTATGAATGGTCGAGTCCAGACATAGAAGACAAATATGTAATCATAGACTTCACTTAGATTCATAGATTTGACCTAAGATAGAGTACAAATTTGGCACAAGATCTAAGGCATTGCATAGACAAAGAGGCGCCATTTCAAGAGCAGTAATTAGTCTTTTTCTAGAATCTTCAAAAAGAATAATCATTTACTTGAGAAAGCTTCTAGTAACAACTGTGTATTTCATATCACACTCTATGAACCATCATCAAAATGAGAAAATACAATCATTATTTGATTATAGGGCTAAATGCCATTCTCTTTTGCTCTTACTTTTATAAAATAACTATATCAATTATTTAATTTATCTATCCCAACTTATCATCATTTAATCTCAATTAATTTTTAAACCTTATTCTATCTTAATTCAATATATATATCCACTATTATGAATCCCAAAATAGAGATAAAGTTTGTAAGATTATATATATGTCCCACGGAAGGCGAGCATTACCCATTTAACAAGATTGGTCTTAATGTGGGATGTTAAAGGAAACAAAGCCCTCATCTTCATGGGAGACAGAACATCTTGGCTTTTCCCTTGTTACATTTAATATATCAGCAAGGCATCCGTGTGTTGTGCTGTAACAAGTACGCAACATGGAGTACCACCAAAAACGTTTAATATATAAAGCCATAAAAATAGCTTAAAATATTCTAAAAGTCTTCTCCGGAGTGTGAAACAAAACTCAGAGGTATTGATGTCAAAGCACGAGTGTTCTGCAATATGGTGACATGAAATGATGAGTGGAGTTGATAGGATTGAAAGCTTTCCGGACAACGTAACTGGTGAAAGGGGCATCCTCTTCACTCATGACGATAAAGTAAACAGTATTTTGACGTAACTGCACTGGACCTCAATTCCACTCTTTCATACCTTTCATGTTCAAGAGATTGGATGAGCACAACTTTTCAAAAGCTTTTTTCTAAAAATAAACGAGATGTGTTCCTTTTAAAGAATTGGATTAAGCTTTTAGTAAGAAACAGTTATAACTACAGCTACAATAAATTATAGAAAGAATGGTTAAAAAGGTAAAATATAGAAAGAATGGGCCTGATCACATGATAGTAGAGAAGTTACTGTTGTTTGATTGTTAGTGTAGTCATAATATTATTTGATTTATAAAGAGTTTATTAAGGATCAAGTGTTGCTGAAGGCAAATTACAGAAATAACCTTAAAAGTTATCCCGCCTGATCACATGGTGGTAGTAGAGAGGTTACAGCTGTCTTGTTGTTAGTTTAGTTGTAATGTAAATATAGAAAGAATGGGGCCTGATCACATGATAGTAGAGAAGTTACTGTTGTTTGGTTGTTAGTGTAGTCATAATATTATTTGATTTATAAAGAGTTTATTAAGGATCAAGTGTTGCTGAAGGTAAATTACAGAAATAACCTTAAAAATTATCCGGCCTGATCACATGGTGGTAGTAGAGAGGTTACAGCTGTTTCGTTGTTAGTTTAGTTGTAATGTTATTTGATTTATAAAGAGTTTATTAAGGATCAAGTGTTGCTGAAGGTAAATTACAGAAAGAACCCTAAAAGTTATACAGCCCAGGATCACATGGTAGTAGAAAAGTTACTGATATTTGGTTGTTAGTTTGGTTGTAATGTTGTTTGATTTATAAAAAGTTTATTAAAGATTAAGTGTTGCTGAAGGTAAATTATAGAAATAATGATAAAAGTTATACAGCATGATCACTGTACCAGTAGAGAAGTTACTGTTGTTTGGTTGTTAGTTTAGTCGTAATGTTATTTGATTTATAAAGAGTTTATTAAGGGTTGCTGAAGGTAAATTATAGAAAGAATGTAAAAATTATACAGCCTGATCACACAGTAGTAGAGAAGTTACTGCTATTTGGTTGTTAGTTTAGTAATTTATAAAGAGTTAATTAAGGATCAAGTGTTGCTGAAGGTAAATTATAGAAAGAGTGGTTAAAGTTATACAGCCTAATCTCACAGTAGTAGAGAAGTTACTGCTGTTTGGTTGCTAGTTTAGTTGTAATGTTATTTGATTTATAAAGAGTTTATTAAGGATCAAGTGTTGCTGAAGGTATTAACTAAATATTATAAAATATAAGATCAGATTCAACTATAGATAAAATTGACAAAATGCAAGCAAGAAAAACTGACCCAGAGGCTACAATCTGAACCACAAATCACTCAATAGGACCGTGTAACACTAAGAAGAAAGAGAGGGAGATCATCCTACCAAAAGACCATCTGAAAAGACGGCTCTCCAAAAAAGAAAACCAAAAACCTCTCAATCATTCTATACTCTAAACAGCAAGCAACACCAATACTCCCCAACCTAATAGTAAACAATTCCTAAATCATAAAGATCTTGGATCACACCATTGAAACTTTACTCATAATACAAGCTCTGCCCCACTGATCAAGAAGATCCAGCTCTACTAGTTGTGGTGGAGCCAAGCTGTTCTGCTTTAAAATTCCTAGCAATGGGATTTGAAAGAGAAGTAAAAATTGAAGTGACCGGAATGTGGGACCCAACGACAGCGATGGTGATTTATGATGACAATTGGACTCGATGCCGGCGATAATAACGTCAACATGAAATATTTTAACTAGCACCAGAATGCAGACGGTCACTGCCTTGTCTTCTGGAACGAAAGATGCGGAGTAGAAGATCACAAACCGGAAAGTGACAAAGGAGAAAAAAAACATGATATGTCTGCCAGAACATGCCACGGACTAATTTGGGATCAGCCATCAACTTTAGCTTTTTATACAGGAGATTAAAATGATAAGCTTTCTAAAAAAAACATCCAAATCACTCTACTTAAATATCATCCATTTGGATGGTCAAACAGCCAATAGCAATTTTACACCTCATTCACAACAAAAAGTGGTAAATATTTGTCCTATTTTTATTGTTAAAATTGACTTTTGACTGTTGAAATGGATGATATTTAAGAACAGCCCAATACAAAGTAGTGTTACATTAATACTTTGATTTAATATTTTTAAGAAATTAAAAAATCTGTATGAATAATATTAAATTTATATATGTTTTCTCTCTTTTAATTATGTACTAATGCTTGTAGACTTTCACACTAATTTATGTAATTCTTAGTACAGAGTTTACAAGAAATTTTAAACCCAATTTTAATATTTTGTAAAAATAATTATTATAGTTATATCAAAAAATAGAAAAATAAAATAATATAGATTAGATATTTAAAATAATTATTAAAAATATCAAGGGTGATAGCAACAATCCAAACTAGGGAGAGCCCACTATGCTTATGGCTTTGATCATGTCCCATTCTTCTACCATAAAGTTGATGTAATCCTCTATTAATTCCTATTCAATGTCTTTGTCCTTCACCATCTTTCCTTGCTTTTAGGTTTTTATTCTTTTGTTGACTTTGGTTTCCATGTAACTGTCCTTTTTAGCTTTAAACCTTTCCTTCAACGTGTTCATATTTGCAACAAAGTTCTTAATGGTCATCCTACTCAACTGAACAAATTTGTCCAAAATAACCTTTAAGGATTTGTTTTCAGCCTCCATTTGATTTATTCTCTCCTCAAGGGCAACCACCTTATCCTTAAGCATGCATTCCATTTATGTAAAGTTAAGGTTCCTCACATTTTCTCTGATTTCTCCATTATCCTTCAAAATCCATTTCATTATGCCCTTGTTGAGGCTTATATCATTCTCCAAAGAGAAAACCTTTTTTTGAATATTTTTGGGCACAGTCTCATTGGTTATTCTCTAATTGTTCCAAAAATCTCACTCAACACTCTATTTTTTCCTTTCTTTACCACTACTCTTCTCTAACACCTTACCTTTGCTTTCTATGTCCTTGCAATGGTCCTCTAGTTTGAGGATGGATATAGTTCCAAATAAGAAGAGCCACTCTACAATTCCTTCACATCAATGACATGGATCTTACCCTGTATCTTCTTGAGCCAAGAAGTCCTAGTCACCCTTCTCATGGAAGAAAAACCACTAGTTGTGTTTTAATTTTGGTTGATTTTGGGGTCTTGGGGAGGCCTTCTTTCCCCTTCTAAGGAGATGAGTCTCGACAGAGTCCATAATTGGATTGTCTCCATCATGCTTCACACTAGGATTAGATTAAAAGCCATAGTTCAGGTCTTTTGCATGGTTGAATAGAAAATTTAAATCTTGGTGAATGGGGATAATAGAATTCTTGGATTGAACATCCATCACCCAGTTTTCCAAAGACATTAGTAGAAAGAAAGGAATGCTTATGAGCTTCTCGTGTTTGAAATGGTTCAGAAAAACAAAATGAAAAGAGAGTGTGCATTTGTATCAGCCTTCTAAAGTTACATACCTCTTGATCTAGTGTGACACCTCATTCTAAGGCTTTGGAATGGAATCTCTGAGAAAGCCACCTTGGAATTTGATAATTCTTTTCTTCTCCTATCAAGAAGGTTGTTACCTCTTCATCCTTGTCCCCTTTACTCTTGTAATATATCCTTCCTTTCTTGTTGATGCCCATAACTTGGGCAATGCTTTCCTTGGAGACCTAGAATGAGATACCTCTAACATTCACCCTTATTTCTTTCCAAGAGTTTTCAAACTCTATAGAAATGTGGGGGTCGTAGCCCATCATCATTTCAATAAAGTTGGTGAAGCCTTCCAAATTGAAAATGTTTCATACCTTCATTTGTTTCTTCACAAATTTCGCTACCATTGGCTCAACTCTACATCTATCACCCATGACCACTCTGCTAACCCTAATAGCCTATTGAATACAAAAAACTAACACCTTCTTCAAAGCTCTACCATCCTTCCTGGGAATAATCACTACAAAACAAGCCTTTCTTGCACAACAAGTAATCATAAAAGTGTGCAAGATTAAAGGATAGGTGATGAAACCCATACACAAACTAGCACAAGCCCCATTACACTATAAAATTGTCTTATTGATGAAATCCCCATGGAAACCAATAAGAGACAACATAACAAATTTCCACATCCATTTCTTATAACTATTAATCTACTCTCTACCTTGCCAACCTATGCAAGTTTGAAATGATGACATCCATGAACCAAAGAAAGGCCCCATCAGTCTTCTTGCACAATTCCTTGAGGGATAAAAGGGTCACAAGACTAAAGTGATCCACAAAGATGGGAGAAAAATACCAATCAATTATTAGCTTCTTCATTGATTAGGTTAGTGATAACCTTTGGGAGGTTGCGGGGAGGAAAAAAAAATTTAGAGTCTTCTGTGGTAGCCCCTTTGTTAGTGAACCAATCTGCAGCCTTATTGTCATCAATACATATAATTTATAACTATTGCTTCAAAATATTGGATTCAACTTAAATAATCTGCTATTATATTTTTTAAGGACCATAAGGGAGGGGATTTCCTTGAAAGATAGTTGATAATATTTAAAGAATCCCCTTCAATGGAGAGATGTGAAATATTCATTTGTTTAGCCACTTGTAGATTGCACCAATCAATATTGGCCTCCACCATATGATTCATTTTCACCTTCAGGGTCCCACAAAGATGGCTAGAAGAGCACTGCTAAAATCTCTTAAAAACCCTCCTTAGCCACTCCTAGAATTCCTTTAAAAGCACCATGGAAATTTAGTTTAACCCATCTAGGGGTGTGACACCTCTATTTTACTATTTTTCTATCTTATTTTGGGCCTTTTCATTGATTTCCAAATCTAGAATGTTCTAATTAGTATCTATTTTTAATTCCTTCTCTTGTATCCTTACGTCCATTTTGTTCTTAATCACCAAGAAGTTCTCGTAAATAGACTTCTCAATTCTCAAAGCTACACTCTCCACATTTCTCAATTTATTCTGGAAGATTTGAAGATTTCCTTCCCACCATAATCCACAAAAAATATGAGGGAGAGTTATATTTCATTATTTTTTGAGGCTATCACAGAGAAAAGGAGGCTCCCATTGGGAAATGAGATTAAGAATGGAATTTGGTTGAACCCAGCACACCTCAAATTTAGATAGAAATAAACCTATGGTTTTTGAAGCAAAAGAATAACTTAATATTTTCCCTTTAATACACCAAATTAGATGGATTGGATACCAGGGGGCAATTTTAGGTTCTATTTGAACTACCTACCTTAATCCTTAATTCAAATTGAAGTTGTGGATGAAATGGTAAAACATGTTCAATGATGTATACAATCACAAAGTATAACTTGCAAATTTTTCCCCTTATTTTTGAGATTTGTCAACATGTCCTCATATTCACTAAGAGATCCCTTTATACAAATATCACCATTTTATAGCCATATTGTTGATAAATTTGTAAAAATATTTGTACGTCATTTGTGTAATTTCTTGTGTTATTTACCACCTTATCAAGAGGAACCTCCCATGACTTATGTGTGCTTATATACAACCAATGAATCAATTTTATTAAACAATAAGCATATTCCCTTGAATCTTTTTAAAGTGACAATTGCAAGTTGTAGCATAGAAAAAAGTGTATGAAGAAAATGTTCTAGAGATGATTATGGGTAATTACATCCTAGATTTGTTGTTTTTGTGTATTGGGGTCAAAGTGTTCCAAGCTTATTGGAGTGACAATAAAAGGTTATGACAAGGAATTCATCAGCAAACTAGTGTAAAAGGAATATGATAATGGATGAAGATGATCAGGAGTGGTATGGGACATCCCTGGGAAGTCTTCAATCAAGGTTGTAGTTCCCAAAATGACCCAAAAAATCAAGTTTGAAACATTCACCACTTTCTAAAATTGAATAACATGTGTTCACTCTGACAAATCTAAAAAAACATCTTGGTGAATATATTGAGAATTGGTGAACTCTCTTTGGTGAAACTAGTTAACTTATTTTGATGTCTAGACAACAAATGGAGCTTGAAGAGTTTTCACATTTGATCTTCCTTTTTAGCATACGTTTTTTCATCTTATCATGGTTGGAAGGCTATAGGAAGGTCATAGATTACTATACCACTTTTGGGAATTGGTTAGCTCTCATGATATTGTGGTGGTACAGTCTAGATCTTCAAGACTGTGCAAGTTTGTATCCAACTTTGAATGAAAGTGGGAGTGTAGTGTGGGTGTAATAGGAGCTCTGCAATTAATGTGTGAGATTATTGATGTCTTGTTGGAAATTTAAACACTTGTAAATGATCTTTTCATAGTAGAACAATGGGTATTTTCTCTCTAGAGCTGAAGTTTTTCACTCTATGTTGGGTTTCTCTATGGTAAATTAGATTGTGTTTTATTTTGTGTATGTTTCATTTGTTATTTCTATATGTGTGTAAAGATCTTTGTATTTGATCTCATGAGGCATAGATTGGATAGTTAAGCTATTTAAAAACACAAAAAAATGGTCATAGGTTTGAATCCCCAGTTCAATTGTTGCATGCGTAAGTGTAGTTCATGTGGCTGGAGGTTATAGGAGCCACATTATTAGAACCTCACAAATGGGGTCCTTGCCAGTGTTGATTCCTCCATATATAAAAAAGGATATTTTTATTTTCCTAAGTTACACATGTCATTTTGTGTGTGGCATCCATGGTTAAGTGGTTAATAGTCCACTTTAAAGGTTTCTTGGAGTTCTTTGCATAAAACTTCCATTTGTTAATAGTAGAATGAGGCATAACCTCTCTATTTATGAATCAACCTACCTTATTTCCTTTTAATTTAAATTGAAGTTATGGACGAATTGGTAAAACATGTTCAAAACACATATAGTCACAAAGTAGAACTTGTAAATATTCCCCCTTATTTTTGGTATTTGTCAACATGTCCTAATATTCATTAGGTGTAATGTCCATTTTTAAGTAATTATCTTATGTGGAGCCTATCTTTACTTTCTTGTTAGGGATATAAAAAATTTAATAAAGGGGCCATGGTTTAGTAGCAACAAATAAAATAATAACAAATAATATGGGCATGTGGGTTTCCATAAAAAGGTTGTGATAACCCCTAAGATACTTGGTAGCTTCTTCATGACAAATTCTATGAAAAGACATTAATGAGGAGTTACAATTTGGTATTCATAACAAAGTGGGGATTATTTTGGGGTAATAATCTTAACAATATTTTAATTGCTATCTTTGAGAGGGAAAGTGGGGTGTTAGAAATTGTGCCATACTGGTGCTATATATTGATGTGCTTAGTTGCCTTTGAGTCATCTACCAATTTATTTAGTATTTTATGTCATAGTTTGATCCTTGTGTTCAGATATGGGATTTAAGGAGGAAAACCCTTCGATTTGGAGATCAAAGGATGGAATCCCTTTGGTTTCATGAGAAAATCTAATTTAGAGGTTATATTTGTGTTGAAAGCTTCTTATTTTATTTTTCCAACAAGTATTTGTATTTGGAGCAACACTATATTGTAATAATAGATTTGATTCATATTTATATGTTGTTTATTTGATGACATTCTAGCATTTTTGAATGTATTTATTTAGCTCCAGCATATTTGTATTGTTCATCAAATCTATTGTTACATCTTTTGGGATTGTTGTTTATTTGATTTTTATATATAAATCATTATTCATCCACTGTATGCTCTCACCTTGTCCTCATGGGATCCTAGTCATCAAAAAGTGTTGAATAATAAATATTTACTCACTGTATGCTCTCACCTTGCCCTCACGGGATCTTGGTGATAATTAAGTAGTAAATTTTTAATTATAAATATTTGTTTAGGTCATTACAATGGTATTAGAGCTTTGATCTTGCCAACCTAAGGGGTGAACAAACTGTTGATTCTACCTATTAAAAGAGAAATAAGATATTTGAGAAGAGAATAAAAGAAGTCACAACAAATACTTGATCCAACACAAGATTCAGATAAAGAGGAAGAAAAGGTAGAAGGGGAAGAGGAAAGAATAAATTGATAGATGAAGAAAATGAGGGTTTCTTCCATGAAACTTTGATAAGAATTTATTAGGGACAAGAAAGAATGGTGAAACTAATGGCACAAATGCTACAATTTCAAAGCAACATGAGAGATCTAGACCATGAAAAAACATCTCAAGAAAAGAGAGTACATCCACAAACAACTAATTTATAGTTAGCTCCATACCAAAGTTGGCTAAGCCTATGTTTTTATAGGAGAGTGAAGAAAAAAAACTCGAGACTACTTTTGCAGAAGAGATTGATAGAATATATGAGGAGTATCAAGGGAAATATAAAGCATTCAAAACCATTGTATCTTTTGTCAACTACCTATAGATCCTTGAAAAAATAATTTGTGGTAGAAGAAACCCTAATGGTATAAAAAATGGTTAGAAGAGAGGTTTACAACAAAAAGTAAGTAAATTAAATGCTCCTACCTTTGATGGTAGTACCAAGATATCTACCCAGGCTTGGTTACAAAAATTGTAGGCTCACTTTACTCTTGTCCCTACGGAGGAAAAAGATGCCATTCAATTTTCCACACTACATTTAGAGGATGGTGCTTATGATTGGTGGCACCATGGTTTTGTCATGCAAGGGCATAGCCTTGTGCAAACCTTTGATGATTTTAGTCAAAGGATTCTAGATTTATTTGAGCAAAAAGATGAGGATGAGTACCTCAAGGAGCTTGTAGGACAATGGAAAAAAACTCAATAGAATCATATGTTATCAAGTTTTATCATGTTGGAGTTATGGTACTAGATGTCTCTAAAAAGAGAATAACATTTCTCTTTTTTAAAGGTTTATTTGAACCTCTTAAAGGTCTATTAAGAATTTTACACCATCTTCACTCCAAGAGGTTATAAAGCTTCTAGGACTTTAACACTTGAGCCATTTGTGTTAAAAAGGTAGATTTTCATCTCAATCCAAGGCTCCCACCTTTGGTCAGCATAAGCGAAATTTCAAAAAAGGAAGATTTATTTCATATTTGTAGAAAACCACACCACAACTATCTACAACAAAGAAGGTGGATGATTGCATCAAAAATGAACTCACTTGAGGTGTTTGTCTAGTAAGGAGCCATGGGAATCTAGTCATAGATTCCTTGTCAAGGGACAAAATCATTATATTGAGGTGGTATCTGATGATGATATAGATTTTAAAGAACCTAAGTCACAACCAATCATTGAGGAGCATGAAACAAAAAAGTTGGAGAATGGAGATTTAGGCACAAGCAGCAAAACACTTACAGATCTTTTAAGAGCACCTTAATATCATTTGTTCAAATTTAGAGGAGTATTATTTAAATAGTAGATCATTATGCTTACTAAGAGTGGGATACTCACAACTTCATTTATGAAGGCCTAGTGGTTAAGAGAGGACTAAAATTTGAAGATTGTGTTAGGTTTAATGTCATTTTTTCTAATGGATTAAATATTCCTTACATCAAGATAATATGACAACTCAAACTATCCCTTACTGATCATAAGGTATGTAATGATTTATATGTTGTGGGATTGGGAGAAATTGACATGGTCTTGGGTGTAAAATGGTTACATTCCCTTGGTGAGTTTTCATAGAATTATTAATCCATGGAGATAAAGTTTAAATCTAAACAAAAAGATGTAGTTCTTCGAGGTATCTATGATGGATCACCATGAGTGGTCATAGATAAAAGAATGAAGAGGAACTTTCACAAGGGACAAGTTGTTTGGGAAACAATTTGTTTGGTGATTCCTACAAATTTATCTGTGGGTAAGCACTATAGTTATCATATCGATATTCAAAATATTTTGAATAAGAATAGTGTGGTGTTTAGTGATTTTCCTTTAGAGTTACCACTAGATGGAGGATTATAGCACATCATAGATTTTGAAATAGGTTCTAAAACTATCATGACCACCCCTTGTCACCATCCAAGGATGTTGTAAAGAATAGATAAAAAATGCCATAAAGGAATTATTGAAGATGGGTCACATTAAGCCTAGTTCTAGCCCTTTTGCATCATCTATAGTAATTGTGAAGAAAAAATGGTACAATGAGGATGTGTATAGACTACAAAGCATTAAATAAATAGACTATCATGAATAGGTATCTAATTTTTAGGATCATTGAACTTATTGATGAGTTGCATGGAGTGGTTTACTTTTCAAAGATTGATCTAAGATCAAGATTCTGCCAAATTTATGTGCAAGATGAGTATGTGCATAAGACAATATTTAGATGTCATTTTGGGAAATTTGAATTCTTGGTCATGTATTTTGGCTTGACAAATGCTCCAACCAATGTCCAAGTAATCAATTAAGAAAGTTTGCTTTGGTTTTCTTTGATGAAATATTGATTTGTAATAAAACTTTGGAAGAACACTTGAAGCATTAGATACAGTCCTCGGAATATTAAAGCAACAAACTCTCTTTGCAAAAGAATCCAAGTGTGAGTTTGGGGTAAAAAATATTTTGTGCTTGGGTCATATCATTAGTGCTCAAGGTGTCTAGGTGGATCAACAAAAGATCTAATCCATGTTGGAATGGCCACCTCATACCACATGAACATGGTTGAGAGAGTTCTTTGGTATTTATAGTTACTACAAGAGATTTTATAGGGCAGTACCCCTAACTAATATGACTAAAAGGGGGCTTTCTTATGCAGTGACATCACTCAAGAGGCCTTTGAGAAGATTTCGGAGGTAATGAGTTCATGCCATGTACATTCTATTAAAAATTTATCACAATTATTTGTTGTAGAATGTGATGCTTCAAGTGAGGGAATTGGAGTTGTATTAGTGTAGAAGGGACATCACATAGTATTTGAGAGTAGGAAATTGGAAGAGTAAGAAAATGGATTTTTCCTTTTATGACAAGGAGATGTTTTCCATTTCTAAAGAATAATTTAAGCTACTCTTAAGTTTTACATTACATTAATGAAACAATCATAATGAAATGAGATTGGAAAAAGTGCTGAAATAATAAAATGGATACAAAAATGGAAATTGCAAAAAATAAAGAACTTGGCACCAAAAGATGGAGTTCACTATCTTGGATGTTGACATAGTGCATGAACATCCATGTAATGTACTGAAGTTCAAATAACATGTAATTGTCCTAGTCTTGTGCTGTCATCTAGAAAAGTTGAAAAACTCAAAGTTTTCACCAAATTTTGAAACTACCTACACAATAGGAAACAAGGACAACAAAAATAGCAAACTAGGGGATACCAGGTAATAAAAAATGATAAAATGAAGATAAACTAACAACAAAACATAAAATAATGAAATGAAAAGATAGAGGAAGATACAAGAAAACCTTTGTGCTGTTGAATATCTCCCAAAATACTTGTAGCTGAGAACAAGAAAAATGTTTGGGGTTGTTTAGGAGCTTTCCAAGAGTAGTCAAGCCCCTATGTTGGTCTTTTGACCTACATGGATAGCTAATGATGAAGAGATTGGAAAATAGTGTGTTCTCCTATCGTACATTCATCTAGGAATTAAAAGCAGTGATAATAAAATAAATCTATAAGTATTTATCCCTAGTCCATAGAGAAGAACACCCTAGTGTGTGTATGGTAGGATAAAAGGGTGGTGATAGACACCAAAATATTTTCCAAGAATAATAAAGATGATAAAGAGGAGAAAATACTATTAATTCTTTTCTTAAACAAAAAGAAAACTTACTGAAACAAGATTGCCAGTGTGATGTAGAAGATAGGATGAGTACTTGTGATTGTCCAAGAAGATTTCAGTAGCATGCAACTCCAACAATGGAGTCTTTAGGCAAGAATATACAAGAGAGATAGAGAGATTGAGAAAGAATTTTTTCAAGAATGCAAGAATAGGATTAGATAGATTCAAAATTTACTTTTGCATAAGGCTTGTAGGGAAGCTAAAGTGTCATATTTAGATGTTGCGGGCATTTTTTTGATAGATGGGTGTTACAATAGGTAACAACAGACAACTGGGTGGGAAGCAACATTTCAAATTTTTAGAAACTCATGAGATGCTAGAACATCATATGGACATATGTGCATCGCACTAGTATCCTAGAGAAATCACTCAAAATCCAACACATGTTTTTTTGTTAGTGAGAAGAATCGGGATCTGATAAAGAAATTTGGCAATTTGGTGAAGGAAAAGGCTAAGGTTGAGCTAAAATGATCCCTAAAAATGCTAAGGGAATGGACACTAAAGCAAGCCCAAAATATACCATGAAATTGCAAGGGTATGAAATTTTCAACATTACATTTTTCCCACTTTAGTGTGCTGATGACACTAGGTGATCTAAGCTATATGCTAAAGTATAAAAAATGAAATATTGAAAGTAAATATCATCATAAAAGGATAATCCAAAAAGGATATTGTAGAGGATGTAGAGAGCTCTTCAAGAAAAGGAACCATACCCTAGGCTAAGAACCTACAAAACAAGTACATTAGACAACAAAAACCTACAAGATAACAATATTAGAAAGCAAAACCTACAAAACCACTATGTAAAAGCATCACAAACATATATATGGAAGAATCTATAACAATGATAAAACCTACAACACAGATGCATCAAAAACATATAAACATGCATCACACATGTCAGAAGGAAGGAAACAATACATGGGAAGAAGACACATTGAAAATAAACAAAGAAAAATCTTGGGTCAACATGAAAGAGACCTAGGTGTGAAAGTTGTCTCAATACTTTGTATCATCCCCAAAAGGCAATGAAAACAAAAGAGATGAAAAATAGAGGAATTCTTATACGATGAGGAGAATGTAACGAGTTGATCGATTGCTTTAGAGAGAGAATAAACAGATTCAAACAAAGAGAAAGGGAATCAATCAATATGAAAGAGAGCATGTGACTCAACTCTAGCTTTCTCTATGGCTAGGGGTCATGAGGATAAAATGCATGATTAAAGGAATAGATTTATTTTTGCTAGGAATCATGAGAATTAGAATGAAGAGAAACAAGCATTTTCCAGCATTGTGTTGCTAGAAAGGATGCTAGGTATGGTTCAAGATCTAGCATTGTGATGATAGGAACCATACAATACTTTCATGAACCATAAGCACTAGCAAACTACATTGCTAGGTGACTCACAAAAAGTATGAAAAGTAGCCCAAAAATGGAGCACATAGTCTAGCAATGTGTTGCTAGGGGGGTCACATGTAAAAGTAATATCATGAATTACATGGACTAGCATGGATAGGTAATTTTGATAAGGGTTGTTAATCCAAGAAAGAGTATCTACTTGGAACAACAAGATACTAATGTTGAAACGAGCATGCCAATAATATAAAAATGGTAGATGTATGCCCCCACTTAAAATAATTGCATAGAAGAAGTGTATGCAATTGATTTTAAGGTAGATGAAAGGAGATAAAGAAAGAAGGATGTCTATATCTATAGGAAGGATGCATGCAGGGGTTTTCTTTCAGAAGAAATTGTCACTACCCCCAAAATATGGGTGAGGACAAAAAAGATGAAGAAGGTTGTGTTGTTACCTAAGAAAAGAGAAGGTGATTGCACTTGAATCTATACCGCCATGAATGACAAAAAGCAAAGAAAGAAATCTATGTGTGCCACATAATAGGTATAATCACAACTAACTAATAGTATAATCAACCAATAATGATGGTGAAGTTATTGGATGACTTAGTTGAGTCCACCTCACAAGGAGAATGAAGAAGAGAGTTTTTTGGAGGTAGAGTTATAGCATGAGTGAATATAGAAGTTATAGGAGGAATGTCAGCAATGGGCTAAAACAACTTCTTATTACAAGAAGGAATAAGTGTATCATCACATTTGAGGTGAAAGTGCTCTAGAATTATTTGGTCAACTTCAAGAGCATGAGGAACTAAATCAGAAAGAGAACAAAACTGCTGAAAAATCATAGCCTATTGGACATGTGGTAGAAAGTTCTCATGAAATATAGGTAGAAGAAGGCTATTAGGGGCATGGAAACCCTGTCAAATAAGCAAGGAAAGGAAACAAGTGAATCCCTAGACACTTTCATCAATAACTTGTTTACATTGTGCTAAGTGTGTGAGAGAGATAGTAGGCTAAGAACAACATCAGAAAATGATTGTAAGGAACCAATAGGTAAGGTGAAGAACCAGTCTAAGGTAATATCTCTTAATGTTTTAGGAAAGAATTTTTCCAAGACATAGTCATCACATGTATGAGTCAATCATATGGTAGAGAAGTGTTTTACATGGTGCAACAGATCACCATGGCCATTGCATTTATTAAAAGAAAGAGATCCCATACCAATTAGAGAGGGGTATGCAAGAATGTCAAAAGATAAAGGAGAGCATAGCTATGTGGATGTAGAAGAAGCAATAGGTTGATCTCAAGAAATCAATGGCAATGCCTTCAAAAAAGAAAATGGTGTAGAAGTAGTAGTAGGTAAAGAAAATGGAGAAATATAATGGCAAGGGTTAATCTCTAGAATATATGGCTCTAATGAGAAGAGGAAATAGTAGATAAAGGATCATGTGAATGATGCTCAATGTTTATCAAAGGAGGACTTTCGGCTAATGTGATGTTAAGAAGGTGATGAATGATACTAGCATGCTAAACATTATCTACAAGAGGGAGTTCATCCTCTAAGAAAGAGGAGGGGATGAACAAGAAAAGAGTATGTCTTACCAAGAGTCCATCCTACATCTTGAGTTTTCTTCCTTCATATTCCTTTCAGGAATGGAAAGATTTCTTGCATACATCTTTGGTCTTATTTCTTCCTAAGAGGAGGAATGTTCGGCGATCTTAGATCATCTTCAACATTCATTGTTGAGCATCTACCATCACTGTAGGTGACTCTACATTAAGGGGGGCTACTTGGTCTCTCTTCTTCTCTCTTATGGGGGGAAGTTTTTCCTCACATGGGGTTTTGTTCTTCTCATACTATAGAGAGAATTTTATGTTTTATCTATCTATTCTTGGGGGTGTTTTCTCTCTTTTGGGGAGGAGTTTTGTCCCACTGGGTTTTATCCGTTTGTGAGAGATTGTTTATTCATGGGTACCTGACATGGCTTTGTAGCTGAGCCCCATTTTTGCATCTTTGCATTTGTCTACTTCTCCCTAAGTTGCAATTAAGGGGGATGTTAGTGTGAACATGGGTGTTTTCCTATTCAGTTTCCCCTTTATAGTGTGAACAAGGTACTTTATCTAACTACTTCATAGTTAGGACCTATTCACACATGTTCACATGTTAAGTTGACTTTTAGGTAGTTAGGACATTTAATATTAGTGTCATCTAGAAGGTTGTCATTTAATATTTGTGTCTCATGTCATAGGATTAAGACACTTGTCAACATCCTACCTTGTACTACCTCTCATCCTTGCCTATATAAGGAAGGTAGATCTCATTGTACATTTCATTCAATGTATATTGTGTCATGTCAAGCTTTGCATCTTGTATATTTTTTTCATCATTAATCTTGGAAATAAAGTGTTGTTATTGCTCTTTTCTCTTGTTGTGGAAGGTTGTTTTGGTTGCTGGTGATCCTAGGTTTCCTTAGGTCCATTGGTGACTCTTACAATGACATTAAACTTAAAACACCAACACCTTCAAATGGGTGGGTTATAACTACTAGAGCTATCTTTTTTTGTGGTAAAGTATCCTAATCCTTCTATGCTACATCAGACTGAGAAAGTCTTTTAAGATCCCTAAGACCAAAAAAATGTCATACTTTAGCCCAACTATTCTCTCAAATCATACCACCTAGGAATGTCTTGTTTGCACCTATAGGTGGATGTCAGGTCCACCTGGAAATACCTATCTCATTTTTTGTTAACTCAAATTCATTTACCCACACCGTGACAAATGTAATGTTCCAAAATGCTTCAATTTCATTAAGTGAAAGGGTGCTAGGAGTGAAATTTTACATTCTGAACCTTGTGGTACTGAATTTAAAATGCCAACATATTTGAGTGGGTGGATTACTACTATTGGAGGTGTCTTTTTGGTGGCCAAGCATCTTGATCCTTCCAAGCTACATCAGATTGTGAAAGCCTCTTAAGAGCCCTAAAAGAAAAAGGGTGTCAAACTTTGATGCAGTGATTCTCTCAAACTATGGCACCTAAGAATATTTTTCCTAAACATACAAGTGAACATCGAGTCCACCTACAAATACCTATTTCAATTTTTGTTAACTCAAATTTATTTTCCCACGAGGGCAATGAACATAATATTAAAAAATGCTTTAGTTTTGATCAATGAAAGATTGCTAGAAGTAAACTTTTGTATTCCACACCTCGTGTTATTGAATTGACAATACCAACATATTTGAGTTGGTGGATTACTACTAATAAAGGTTTATTTTTGGTTTTCAAACATTCCAGTCCTTCTAAGCTACATCAAACTAAGAAAGTCTCTTAAGAGCCTTAAGAGAAAAATGGTGTCAAACTTTGACACAATGATTCTTAGAATCCATGGCACCTACAAATGTTTTGTTTGAACCTACAAGTGGATGTTAGGTCCATCTGCAATATCCTATCTCAATTTCCATCAACTCCAAACTATTTGACCATGCTGACAATGAATGCATACTTACAAAATGTCTCATTTATGTTCAGTGTAAGGGTACCAATAGCCATATTTTTGGTTCTACACCTTGTGGGACTGAATTAATGATGCCAACATGTCAGCGTGGAAAAATGAATTCTAGTGGAGGCCTCATTTAATTTTGTAGGTGTCTCGATCCTTTTGAGTTACATCAAATTGAGAAAATCTCTTAAGAGCCCTAAGAGCAAAAAAGTGTCAAATTTTGATGCAGTAATTTTTAAAATTTGTGGCACTTAAGAATGTTTCTTTTGTATCTAAAGGTGGATTTCAACTCTATATACAATATCCTATCTAAGCTTTTTTCAAATCTAAACTATTTGACCATGCTGACAATGAATGCATTCTTACAAAATGTCTCATTTACATTTAGTGTAAGAGTGTCAATAGCCATATTTTTTATTCTTCACCTAATGGGATTAAACCAATAGTGATAACACATTGGATTGGGTAGGTGAATTCTTTTGGAGGTCTTGTTTTGTTTCCCATGTGTCTCAATCCTTTTAGGCTACATTAGACTAAGAAAGTCTCTTAAGAGCCAGGTAAGAGAAAATAGGTGTCAAACTTTGATGTAGTTCTTCTTGGAATCTATGAAACCTAGGAATGTTTCTTTTGTACCTATAGGTGGATGTTGGGTCCATCTACAATAGCCTAGCTTAGTTTTTATAAACTCTAAATTGTTTGACCATGGCGATAATGAATGTATTCTTACAAAATGTCTTATTTGTGTTTAATGTAAGAATGTTAATAGCCATATATTTTTTTATACACTTCGTGCAACTAAACCAATGGTGCCAACATGTTAGGGTGGGTAGGAAAATGTTAGTTAAGACCTCATTTCATTCCTCAAGTATCTTGATCCTTTCAGGCTACATTAGACTGAGAAAGTCTCTTAAGACCCCTAAGAGCAAAAAGGTGTCAAACTTTAACACAATGATTTTTAAAATCCATGGCACCTAGAAATGTTTTGTTCACACTTACAAGTGGATATTGGGTCCATCTACAATACTCTATCTTAGTTTCCATCATCTCCAAACTATTTGGCCATACTAACAATGAATGTATTCATGCAAAATGTCTCATTTATGCTTAGTGTAATAATGTCAATAGCCATATTTTCATTTTGCACCTCATAGACTGAACTAATGGTTCCAACAAATCATGGTGGGTAGTTGAATGCTAGTAGAGGCCTCATTTAATTTCTAAAGTGTCCCAATCCTTCCAGGCTACATCAAATTGAGAAAGTCTCTTAAGAGTCCTACGAGCAAAAATGTGTCTTAACTTTGATGCATCAATTCTCAAAATCCATGACACCTAGTAATGTTTTGTTCACAACTATAGATGTATGTCAAGTCCATCTACAATATCCTATCTCAGTTTTTGTTGACTCTAAACCATTTGACCATGCTAACAATGAATGCATTCTTGTAAAATATTTCATTTACATTCAATGTAAGGGTGCCAATAGCCATATTTTTTGTTCTGCACCTTGTGGGACCGAATAGATAGTGTCAATACATCATGGTGGGAGGTTGAATTCTAGTAGAGACCTTATTTCATTCCCCAACTATCTCGATCCTTCTAGGTTGCATCAAACTGAGAAAGTCTCTTAAGAGACCTAAGAGCAAAAAGGTGTCAAACTTGGATGCAACAATTCTTAAAATCTATGGCACCTATGAATGTTTTGTTCACACCTATAAATGGATGCCAAGTCTTTTTATAATAGCTTATCTAAATTTTTTCATGTAGAAATTATTTGACCATGCCGACAATGAATGCATTCTTGTAAAATGTCTTATTTATGTTTAGTGTAAGAGTGTCAGCCATATTTTTTATTCTTCACCTCATGGGATTGAACTAATTACACCAAAATATCAGAGTGGGTGGTTGAATAATGGTGGAGGCCTCATTTCATTCCCCAAGTGTCTTGATATTTTTAGGCTACATTAGACTAAAAAGTCTCTTAAGATCCCTAAGAGCAAAAATGTGTCAAACTTTAATGCAATGATTATCAAAACTCATGGAACCTAGCAATGTTTTGTTCACACCTACAAGTAGATGTCGAGTCTACCAATAATAGCCTGTAAGGGTAAAATGGTGATCAATCAAATGAAATAAACATGACCCAAACATCAACAGAATAGTGAAACAAGAAGGATTCAATAAACAAAGCAATGAACAAACACAGTGCAAACCTCTCCCGTTTCGAAACTTCTGTTGTTCGCCTATCACAAATCGTCCTTTTGCAGATGAGATGAGCCTTCAGAGAGTGCAATCTTTTTAGCTGTTTTAGGAAGTCGATGGTGAATGGCTATGGTGATACACAATGAAGATGAGCTCCAATGCAAATATGTGATCTCAAGCTTGTAGATGACCAAAGGGTGCCAAAGGTGCGCTGGTGATATTTCTACAGAGTAACGATGTCAAAAGCCTGGATAATTAGAATGGAAGGATGAAGCTTCATTTATAGACTTGGAAGAATGGGAATCAACGGTTGAGAGGAGATATGAAGATCGACGGCTGAGGATGGTTGAGGAATGTGCAACCAGTGGAAATGTGACAAGTGTCCCAGCTCCATCATGAAAGGGGGAATGTGACAAAACTGATTGGAGAGTTAACTCCATTGACTGGTCTGTTAACAGACTTGATTGATCAGTTAGAAGAATAAATCGTGGAACTGACTGAATTGATTGAGGATTTGACTCAATTGACAGGTTAGTTAACTTTTTTGATTGATTAGTTAACTAATCTCTAATTTGAGAAGAGATAGGCCATGTGGGTGAGGGAAAATAAGATAATTAAATATTAAATATATTTAATTACATGTGCAACCTGATGAGGTGGACAAGGTGAGGTGGAAAAGATGAGGTGTAAAGGTGATGTGGAATTTTGGAATTTAGAACTTAGGATAGAGGAATTTGGATTAATTAAATAATTTATGATTATTTAATCATGTAGGACATTTAGAAGAATTTTAATTAAATAAATAGATTTTATTTAATTATGGAATAGTGAATCGATTAAATAAATTTGGAATATTTATTTAATTAATAGAAGAATGGAATAAATATTTAGAATATTTATTTAGGATGATTTGTGTCATTTTTAGGCGTATACATTTTGCCCCTCTTTGATGCAATGCAGTTTATAGCGTTGCTTCAAAGAATTCGATAGTCTGAATGATGATACATGCCCCAGTTTGCCCCTGGTACAGATTTAATGACGATAGGATGCCCCCTCGGGAGATTGGACGGGAAAAGGGCAAAAGACTCAGAGACGGACAATCTCACGAAGACGAAGGGGTAAGGATAGGTTGGAGGAAAAAGGGACGCGGTCAGGGATGCGAGAAGAAAATGGGAAGAAAAACAGGCACGGGAAGTAGTCACAGTCATCACCTAGCCAGAATTAGGGTTTGGAGGCTATAAATAGGAGCTGGGTCCACAAGAATAGTCATTTGTACACTTGTTTACTCTGGATTGGATTGAGAGAGCTTAGAGCAACTTGGAGCAGCATGGCAGCCAGAGCAGCAAACATTCCACGCGAGGAGCACCAGTTCGAGCGAGTCCGTCGATTCGGGCGGCCAGCAGAGGCAAGACCCCCGGTATGTGCTTCGAAAAATTTCTCCTAGGGTCGATTTAGGATGTAATAAATGCACTTAGAAAATAGGTAAAGTGTATGTGCTGAAACTCAGAACGGCGCATATGTCTTGCGAAGCGGCGCTTTTGTCGTTGCGCGGTGCATATGCCGGTTTCGGCGGCGCATACATGAAAGCTGCGCATCTGTGCAATGTAGCGGTGCTTTTGTGATTTGGCGGCGCATGTGTAGATAAGCCGCGCATATGTTGAAAGTAGCGGCGCATCTGTTGATGCTGCGCATATGTCAATTTTAGCGGCACTTTCATAATATGCCGGCGCATATGCCTAATTTGGCGGCGCATATGTCGGATCTGCGCATATGTGCACTGGGGCGGCGCATTTGTGTGAAGCGGCACATATGCTGATTTTAGCGACGCATATACCAAAAAAGGCGCTTTTACCACCTGTAGTGGCTCATTTGCTGTGAATAGAAAAGGACTTAGCCAAATTGACCTGATTAGCATCCTGTTTGACGCGGTAATCGATGAGCTATCTCCGAGATTGTAGAAATCTAGTCAAGAGATGTAGTGTGCTGTTTTGATCAATTTGAAATGCTAAGTTTAGTTGATATAGTTCAGTAGGTATGTTGAGTATGGTATATGTCGCTTGAGATTGACGCTTTGTCTTGCTTGCTTGCAGGAGGAGATTTGGGACATGCTGCAGTTGAGGGAGACGTTTCCCATGCCCTTATTGCAGAGATACATGCTGACAGAGTCTGACAGAGTGGCGCTTGGTGCCATGGGTTTGGATTACGTATGCTTTATGACCGAGGTGCGGGCGAACCGCGGACTGCTAACAGCTGCCGTGGAGAGATTCCACAGTGAGGACGGGACCTTCCACTTTCTGACGGGAGAGATGACGGTGACCCTGGAGGATGTCTACCAGATACTGCACTTGCATGTGGTAGGCGAGCTAGTGGAGTATGATGCACAGTGGGACGTGGGACTCACCGAGTTCCAGCGGGTATTTGACGATCCCGAGCTAGCTGGGCAGGTTATCTCGTGGCAGGATATATATGACTATTATGACTACTTCCCTGGGATTGTGGCAGGACTGATCGGGGGCGTTGTATGCCCGGATAGGAGATCACATGGGTTCCCCATTGGATGGGGCAGGATCATGGAGCGGATGCTGACTAAGGGCACCCAATATGCGTGGGGAGTCTGCGTTCTGGCCCATCTATACCACGACATGCATCAGGTGGTGTACCACCGCAGCACGAGTCTATCGGCTGGGGTGTTGCTGTTACAGTTCTAGCTGTGGGAGCACATAGCGGTGACGAGGCCAATATGTGTCTTCGCTAGGCAGCGAGGAGAGCCATACAGTTATGGCTATGCAGGAGTGATTTCCCAGCACAGGCTGGGGAAGCTAGAGTACTGGAGACACACCCTGGATGGAGTAGATGTGGTCGTTTGGCGACCATATCTGGACTGCGAGCCCTGGGATGACGAGGGAGACGAGCTGCCATACTGCTTTCAGACCAGGTGGCTAATAGGCCGGACACGGCATATTTTGGAGAGACAGATGGTGGGCAGGGCGCAGCGACAGTTTGGGTGGAGACAGGGTATGCCACAGGGGCAGGCCATGTTCGCATGGATGCACGCAGAGAGGGTCCGATGGGGGCCGATGGCTTCTTATGAGGAGGCTCTGGTAGAGTTTCAGCAGACGCCGTATGTGGCCTGGGACATGCGGAGAGAGATAGCAGATGCGAGGGTGACACAGGAGTACGAGGATTGGATTATTGCACATCCTTTCCTGAGATATTCAGGACCCGGCATGCTAGTGCCTCGTATTGATGAGGCGGACTCAGAGGAGGAGGGAGAGGCTGGCCCAGGGTAGAGGGCAGTTAGAGGAGGACGAGGACGGCGGGGTGGCAGGGCCAGAGAGAGGCCGAGACAGCGGAGGAGGATAGCTCAGGCTGAGCAGGCAGTGCCAGGGCAGGGAGGGGCACAGCAGCAGATACCGCAGCAGGCACAGATGCCACCACCCCAGCAGGTACCACAATAGCAGGTGCCCCAGCCACAGGGGCCAGGACAGGCAGAGGCAGCACGAGAGGACCATAGCCAGCCTGAGGGGATAGGTGCGAGAGCTACAGGCACTGTTGAGGAGGGTAGAGCGGAGGCAAGAGATAGATGCAGCGGTGATCGTTGGGTTGACTCGCGAGAGAGACATGGCCGACACACGGGTACGGATTATCCGTGTAGAGCGGGACACTGCTGTGGCCGCTATGGGGATAGATGCAGCGAGTTCCTTTTTGGTTGGGCAGGTGCAGCAGGCATAGGCACAGGTTGGCCAGTTGCAGACGCAGTTGGCACAGGCACAGACAGACCTAGCCAGAGCACAGTCCCAGGTGCAGTATTACCGAGGGTTATACCATGGTGCCGTGGCATCGAGCCAGAGGGCAGGGAGCTTCAGGAGTCAGTCTGGGGCGACTCATAGAGCAGGTCCATCATAGTCAGGGGCCTTCGTGATGGGTCCTCAGCAGTCAGGAGCTGGCAGTGGTGGCCCACAGCAGCAGGGATAGACAAAGACTGGATTTTGTACATTTTGGGACATGTATCACCATCCGTTTGGATGCATATTGTATATGACACTTTTATTCCAGAGATGGATGACGATTTTGTACATTTGGACCGCTTTTATATGATGCAACTGTGATATGGGACGTCTATATGATCTAATGCAAATGTATGTATATGTGTTATGATTTCTATGTTATTATCTGTGCTTTAAGATGTGATGTGATGCAAATGTATTGGTGACCTAATGCATGGGATGGTGTATTCTACGAACCTAAGCATGTGCATGACTGGTCCTACGAAAGATTGATATGCTCCTATATGCTTTGTTTTTGTGAAGTCCAAATGTACTCTATCGACACAAGAATGATATGATAGACAGATAGAAGAATGGTTGTGACAAGATGACTTAGAAACTCTACTTGATATCGTTACTCTGCATAGTTTGGATAATGAGGATTGCATGGATGTGTATGTGGATGTAGGATGGATGCTTTGCTTTTAGAGTGCTTTATTTCATCATTGGGCATTTGTTTTTGGTACATTTTCTGGATTGTTGTAAGTGAATGCAAGCATCGAGGTATAATTGAACCAAGATGACCTGAGTATCGCTTACATGGATTGTGATTTAGCAAGTTAATACAAGCATCTAGTCAAAATTGAATCTAGATGACCTGAGTACCTCTTGCGTTTCAACAAGAAAGGATTGCCCCCGTTCATGTTAGACCTTTGATGTCCTCGATGATCTTTTGCCGATCACGTCCTAAGACAAGGTTTCACATTACTAAAGTTTAATCCCCAAATAGCAAACAAAGAAAATAATCATGCCCCCATCATAGCATCTCTAGCTTTTGGCATCCTTGAGTAGCATAGGAGGGTATGATAGCAAAAATCCAAACTCTGTAACTTAACCATGGTTCCAATCCATAAAACATTCTTGCATTTAGATGTGTTTTTCTTGCCATAATTTAGATAAAATCAGTTAGAAGACCTTGGGTATTTGCTTTGCCATGGATAGGTTAAGATGCTCATTGTCAAGATTTTTGCTTGAAGCGCAGGTTCTGCTTGCATTTGTTTGCTTGGTGAGAAGATTGCACAATCCTTATTGGGGAGATGGACCCTAAGGGACGGACCTAGTGCCTCGGGGGCTCATTGCTAAATGGCCTTGCCTACGTGACGACGCAGAGGTAACGTAGTTTGGGGTAAACCCTAATGGACCATGGATGGACTAGAAGAAAGACGACAAGAATGAAGACAAGAAGGAGGATGAATGGGATTATAGAAGAAATGGAAGCCCCGAGGGTGCATTAGAATAATGGCCTTGCCTACGTGACGGCGCAGAGGCAACGTAGTTCACGGACTCAGACCATGGACACCGACGAGAGACACTATACTAGGCTCACATTGAGGAGACGGTATGGGACAAAACCTTGGTTGACAAGGCCACAAGGAGAGTATCAAGCCATGATAGGTAACTGTTAGGTGTTTATGGTGGGGTAGATATGGGTCGAATGGAAAATGAGTGAAGGAAGAATGGACTCAAGGTGATTGGATGCTCAAAGATGGAGGTGGTTTATCACAAGTAATGCCTGTTTACCAGGTTTTCATCACTTGCTTTTATTTGCACGAGAAGCTAGAAAGTAAACATGATGCCTGTTTGCCAGGTTTTCATCACGATACCTATCCAAGGCGCCTGTTTGCCAGGTTTTCACGAAAGGATGATTTTTTTGTATGCTTTCTATTTTTTTTTATTTTTCTCTTTTCGACTTTTTTTGTATATATATATTTTTAACATTTTTGATTTTATTGTGCCCCCTTGCATTGGGATTCTCCTAGGTATAGAACCGGCGAAGATGCATGCTGTTGATTGGATCATCTAACAACTCACCCTCAGATGTGGCCAACTGATATGCCCCCGATCCGTAAGCAGCTACAATCACATAGGGTCCAAGCTAGTTAGGCTCGAACTTACCTTTCTTTTCTCTGTCCTACTGATTGCGAGGGTTCTCTTTTAGAATGAGGTCCCCAACCTTGAAGCATCTTGGTCTAACCTTGTGGTTGTAGCTTCTTGACATCATCTGTTGATAGACTTTGAGATGGTCAAAGGCTTTCTGGCACCTTTCCTCTAGCAGCTCTAGTTCTTGTAGCTTGGAGACTCTGTATTCGTCATCTGATATGAGACCTTTCAACAACACCCTGAGGGATGGGAGTTCAACCTTAATGGGAAGGATGGCTTCAGAGCCATAGATAAGGGCATAGGGTGTAGCACCTGTGGGAGTGCGTATACTGGTTCTGTAGGCCCACAGAGCGGGATTGAGTTGGATGTGCCAGTCGCGACCAGCTTCATTGACAGTCTTCTTTAGGATTTTCAGAATGGTTTTATTTGATGCCTCAGCTTGGCTGTTACCTTGGGGGTAGTATGGAGTGGAGAAACGGTGTTGTATTTTGAAACGTTCACAAAGTTCCTGGACATCCTAATTTTTGAAAGGTCTCCCATTATCCGTTATGATGGATGAAGGGATGCCGTATCAGCAGATAATGTAATTCAGAATGAACGAGGAAATTTGTTTTCCTATGATGGTGGTTAGGGGAACTGCTTCAATCCAATTTGTGAAGTATTCAGTGGCGGTTATGATAAATTTATGGCCGTTGCAAGAAGGTGGATGAATCTTTCCCACAAGGTCAAGTCCCCATTGGCAAAAGGGCCAGGGTGTCGTTAGAGGTCTCAACTCCTGAGCAGGTGCATGAATTAGGTTCCCATGTATCTGGCACTATTTGCACTTTATGATGAACTGACAGGAATCCATTTCCATATTGGGCCAGTAATAACCCAAACGCATGAGTTTCTTAGCTAAGGAAGGACCGCTGGAGTGTGTTCCACAGATCCCTTCATGTATGTCTCGCAAGGCCGTTACAGATTCTTCTTGTTCTAGACAACGGAGTAAAGTACCATCCAGACCACGTCGATAAAGGGTATTAACTATGATGGTGTAACGGGAGGCTTGTCGGATGAAAGTTCACTTTTGGTTGGAAGAGAGGTCGGGTGGAAGAATATTGTCCTTGAGGTAAGTGTAGGTTTTACCGTACCAAGGTGAATCAGATCCTACTAGGAGGCAAATGGAGTGGGTTTCGAGGAGATCATAAGCCGGTTGCCGAATGGTTTCTACTAAGAACTCATACCGTGACTCGTATTCAGGTATTACAAGAAGAGAGGATATGGTAGCCATTGCATCTGATGCTTTGTTCTCGATCCTGGGTATTTGTTCAAAGGAGATGGTCCCAAAGTGTTCCTTGAGGTCATCGACCATCTGTTTGTATGGGATGAGCTTCTCATCTTTGGTCTGATACTCGTCGTTGACCTGATTTATGATAAGCTGAGAATCACCGTAGACACATAGTGCTTGGATTTTCCACTCAGTGGCCATCTTGAGACCAATTACCAAGGCTTCATATTCTGCTATATTATTAGTACATGGAAATAACAACCTGTAGGACTTTAGAATTGTGTCGCCTTGGGCAGTGATAAACAGGATACCTGCCCCCGATCCATGGTTGGTGTAAGACCCGTCGAAGTAGAGTTTCCAAGGAGATGTTGACAGAGTGAATAAAGACTCATCGGGGAACTCAAACTGCATTGGTGAAGTGTCCTGTAATGGTGCCTCAGCCAGTTGGTCAGCTATGATTTGCCCTTTGATGGCTTTTCTATCCACATATTCTATATCATATTCACTAAGAAGCATAACCCACTTTGCTAGTCGACCTGTGAGAGCTACTTTGCTGAGAAGATACTTTAGTGGGTCGATTTTGGCAATGAGTTTGACAGGATGTGCCAACATGTAGTGTCAGAGTTTTTGTGAAGCAAAAACTACCACAAAGCATGATCATTCGACCTGTGAGTATTGTAACTCGTAGCCCACTAAGGTTCGACTGATGTAGTATACAGCTCTTTCCTTGTTCTCATAGTCTTGCTGCGCTAAGAGAGCCCCAAGAGCAGTAGGTGTAGCAGAAATGTAGAGAATCAAAGGTTTTCCTTGGATCAGAGGCATGAGTATAGGAGGGTTCATAAGGTACTCCTTTAGCTTGTTGAATGCCTCTTCACACCGCTCATCCCATTTAAATGGAATATTCTTATGTAGGAGGTGACTGAAAGGTTGGCACTTGTCTGCCAACTGTGAGATGAACCTTCGGATGGCCTGTAGCTTGCCCTGTAAGGATCTCAACTGTGATTGAGTCTTGGGCGATGGCATGTCCATTATTGCTTTGACCTTGGCCGGATCTACCTCTATGCCGTTTGCTGACACGATGAAGCCTAGCAGCTTGCCCGATGTTACCCCAAACACACACTTCTTCGGGTTCAATTTAACTTGGAATTGATCCAACCATTGGAAGACTTTCTCTAGGATATCCAGGTGTGAGTCCCTCGTGAGAGATTTTGCTAAGATATCATCGACATAATCCTCCATGGTCACATGCATCATGTCATGGAATATGGTTGTCATGGCCCGCTGATATGTAGCACCTGCGTTTTTCAGCCCAAACGGCATGACATTCCAGCAAAAGGTACCCCAGGGACAAGTGAAAGCTATTTTGTGCTGATCCTCTAGTGCTATTTTGATCTGGTTGTACCCTGAGAATCCATCCATGAGTGACAGCATTGTATGTCCTGCCGTGAGGTCGACTATGATATCGATGTTAGGCAATGGAAAGTCATCCTTGCGGCATGCTTTGTTTAAGTCTCTAAAATCGTTGCATAGTCGAACCCTGCCATCTGGTTTAGACACTGGCACGATGTTTGATATCTATTCAGGGTAATCTATGGCCCTGATGAACCCCACATCTAGCAATTTCTTGAGTTCTTCCTTGACCAAAAGGGCTATATGGGGATGCATCTTTCTCAGTTTCTGTTTTACGGGCTTCACCCCTAGATCCAAGGGCAGATGATGCAGAATCAAGTTAGGGTCTAGACCTGGCATGTCAGCATATGACCAAGCAAAGCTGCCTCTCTTCTTCTTAAAGAATGGTACAAACCTAGTTTTCTCAAGTGGTGTGAGAGATTTTGCGAAGTGGATGATCTTGGGCTGCTCTTCGGTGCTAATATTCATTGGCTCTGTTGGCTCCACCACAATCTGTGACCGTTCCTGGTACATATCACTAGGGAGGGTGTCAAGCATTCCATCGTCAGGTGCCACAGTTGGGTTTTCACCTTCGGATACGTCCTTTCTTTTTACTATTTTATGATTTGACACTGCCGCACGGCGGTTTTCACTGTTAGGTCCATTTTTTATTTTAATATTTTTGCAACTAGAAGGCTTGGCACCCTCCCCAAAGTAAGCCACAGTATTGAGTTTGATCGCAAAACTAGCTTTATGATCTCCTTTTGGTAAGTGATCCCTAAGGTCCATATAGTCAATGTAAGCATCATCATTCTGGAACATATCTAATTAAGGGGTTCCTTGCAGATCCGAGTCAATAAACTCAGGGTGTAAGAGGGGAAGGGAGTCAGATGAGAGATCTGATTCATTAATGTTGTGAATGGAAATATTATGGGCACTGGTAGGGGTAGTGTTCTGGGTGGTACTCTCCTCCAGGTTGTTTATCGCAATGGAATCGAAACTTTCCTCGAAAGCCATAATCTCGGGGAGGGGCAAATCAGACTCCAGTGGTCTATCCCGTTGCATCTGTCCCTCATGGTAGGGGCTGAGAGTTTGGATGGTGTCAATCTCCTTGTCATCGTAGGAGTGCTCTGTCAGCTCGTCCCACTCATACTCATTCGACTCATCTGAATCTGCGTCACTATTCACTTGGAATGTTTGAATTGTCTCCACTAGGCAGGCATTTTCTTTGGTTTTACCTTTACCTTTGTACCCTAGGGCAGTTGTGTTTCTAGCCGAAGAGGATGAAGAAGGTTGGATAGGTTCAACGATTCCTTCTTTTCTGAGGCCTATGGGGCCTTGTCCTTCGTATCCCATCCTGTGCAGAATGGTTTCACCCCGTCCATAGAGTTCTGTAGGGAGTCTATGCAGCTCTTGGGGTGTGTTTTCCTCTTCAGCATAAAGCCATTGCAGGAGATCTCGCTCCTCTGTCTCATTAGATAAGGCCCCCCATTTTACAAAGGGATTTGCGGGAGTTGTAGGAGGAGCAGATGGCTTTGGAAAATGCCTAGGTTGATGCTTGGGTTTGCCAAAGGAATGAGGAGACAAAGGCATGGTGGCAAGGTTGAGGCTGTGCTCAATGGAGTACTCCCCCATGCCATTTTCTTTTATGGTAAGTTTCAGCGGTTTGGGCCTCGAGGAGGAAGCTTTGGCAGTATGGTCTTGTGGTGGAGTAGGGGAAATGTAGGCTCGGTTATTGGGAATGACACATTCAGATTTTGCTTGGAAAGAGTTGCAATGTTGGTAGGGGTCGGGGTCGCCTTGTATGGTGACCTGCTTGCCATCGTGTGGGAACTTAATGCATTGATGGTAGGTGGAGGGAACAGCCTTCATGGCGTGGATCCATGGTCTCCCTAGTAGAATATTGTAAGCAAGCTCCCGATCAAGGACTTGGCACACCACATCTTTAATTACCGGTCCCACTTGAATGGGTAGGACAACCGTGCCCTTTGTGGTTCGTTCCTCCTCGTCATAGGCTTTGATAGTAATTTTCTGTCTTGGATCTACTGCCTGTTCGGAGAACCCCAGTGCAAGGACTAGCTTCAACGTGCAAATATTTAGACCAGCGCCCCCATCAATGAGAACCCTCTTGATGCGGTGCTTGTGCACGAATGCGACAATGTGTAGAGGAGTGTTGTGGGGTTGAGATATGGAAAGGTCATCTTGCTCTGTAAATGAGATGGAAGTGGAGGATGTCAAATTACCCACCATGGTTTGAAACTTTTCTTGGGCTAGGTTAGTGGGGATAGTAGTTTCCACTAAGGCTTTCTCAAGAATCTCCTTATGAGAAGGAGATAGACGCAAGAGCTCCAATATAGAAATGTGAGCCGGAGTTTTTTGCAATTGGTCGATGACATTATATGGGTGGGAGTTGGACAGAGATGGTGACGACCTTGGAGGAGTGGTGTTGATCGTGACTCTACCACTGCGGGTAATTATACTACAACCAGTTCTGTTAGGTCCTGGTTGTTGGTTGGGGGATATGACGTTGACTTGCAGAACATGCTTAGAAATGCAGTTAATGGTGTACTCAAAGGGAACGATTGCATAGTTAGCATTACTCGACCCACTGTTCTGGTTTGGCCTGTTGCGATTGTTGTCATTATTATTATGGCCATTGGCGTTGTTGCCATTGTGACCATCGTTGCTGTTGTGGCCATTGTTGCGATTATTGTTATATGGCCAGTTGTGGTTTAGAAGAGGATCCCAGTAGGCCACATGAGATTCATTGGAGGTATGCTGTTGTGTCCCTCCCTGATTCTGATCCAGTATATCCTGTATGACATTCTTAAGGTGGATGCAATTGTTAGTCGTGTGCTCCCGTCCTCGATGATACTCACAATAATCCATGTCCTTCCAATAGGGAGGTTTGACGATAGGCTCATAGTCACTTGTTGGCGGTAGAGAAATTTCATTGTTAGCCAACAACTTCCTGAGGGCAGACTCTTGAGATTCCCCCAACGGCGTGAATTTTCTCCTTGGATTTGAATTGAACCAAGGTCTAGGTTCCCGAGGGGGTGGCTTGTTGAGTGCACCGGTATTTGCTTCTCCCTTAAGAGTGAATATAGGTTGTTGCTTAGGGGCTGCCGCCTTGGCATCCACTACTCCATCGTTGACCACATTCTTGTTCTTGGTCCAAAACTTTGATTTATCTGTTGTATAATTGGAAGGAGGTGTGTCCTTGTAGAGCTTGAGAGTTCCTTTAGTGATCATAGCTTTTTCAATGAAGAGGCCCATTTCAATGACTTTGGCGAACGAGGTAGGGCATTGTATCTGAATCTAATAGCTAAGATCAGTGTTTAGGTTGTGGACAAACATTTCCAATAGCTGCTTCTCAGGCATGTCGTAAGAACACTTACTAGCTAGCTGTCTCCATCGTTGTAGGAAGGCGGCGAATGACTCACCACCCTTCTGTTTGGTGTTGCATAGGTCTAGCATAGATACCTTGTGTTCTATGTTGTAAGAGAAGTGTGTTATAAATTTATTGACAAGTTCATCAAAAGTTTTGATTCCTGGTGGGAGACGCGAGAACCACTCCATAGCTTGACCACCTAAAGATCGTGGGAATAGTCTCATTAAGTAGGTCTCGTTGTGAGCTACTTCTAAGCATGCTGCAGTGAATTCCCTGATATGATCTCTAGGGTCCCCCTTCCCTTTATATTTGTCAAATTTCAGAACTCCGAACTGATAGGGGAATGGTTTCATGATCAAATTTCTGTCAAAGGGGTATGGTGCTATATCTTCCAAAGAGTAGTTCTTAGAACTTGTACCAGTCTTAAGGTTGGATATCTCGAGCTTTAGACTTTCAATTTGTTGTCTCACGTCTGCCATAGGAGTAGTTGGATCTACGGGTTGCTTTCCTCTCTCATTTGTATGAGGAACCGTGTCATTTGTACCTCTCTCATGCACATGTGGGACTGTGTCATTTGTGCCCCTCTCATGATCATTGTCTGCATTTTCCATGATGGAGCTAATGTCAAAGTCTGCGGGGAGCTTGATTCCGAGACTAGCAAGATGATGGAAATATTTATGGGGGTCTTCGAGGATCATCTTCTCTACGACGCGTTGGAATTTTCTATCTTGCATGTGCGCCACTAATTCTTCATGAGAAATCTCTTCTTCACCATCACGTGGTGGAGAATGTGATCAGATGAGTCGGCCATTTCGATTTGTTTGTTGTATTGGGATCGAGTAAGAACCATGCAAGGTGACGCAGGATGGAGGGGGTGAGGACTAGAGATTCTGGCAAGGTGCCGACTGAGACTATTATGAATGGGATACCTAGGATAAGACTTGGACAAAGGATTCTCTCACTCAATGACTTCAAGTAAGATGGTTGACACAAGACTCTAGCCACTAGCAAGGGTAGTCGATACCAGTCTTACTGTGTAGGGCTTAGTCGTTCAACAAGACTACTAGCAAAGGTACTGTGACCTACTAGGCTTATGTGAATTCACTAATGAAACGAAAAAGAACTTATGCCGAATCGATATGGGATAGGCTGACTTTGGGACAAGAGTGATTTGGACAGAAGGTGAATGCGACAATGGACGAAAGAGAAAGAGTTGGGAGAAACGGATGGAGACTGACTGCAAGGTTGACTCTGATCTCAGAAAGTGAAACTAGGCTGAAATGGGTGCTCTGATCAGGTGAAAATTTCTCCTCAAAAATAGGGCAAGTGCTCACTGTCGCATATGCACAGAAACAGATGCGCAGCAGAAATGGACAAATGCACAGCAAGTCGCAGTAAATGCGCCGGTCTGGTGAACTATATATGCGCAGGAACAATGCACATATGCGCAGCAAAAAGGTATATGCGCAGTAAGTCGCTATAAAAGTGCCGCAAGTCTCTGTGTATGCGCAGCAGAAATGTGTAAATGCGCAGCTCTGAAGTTTTTGCAAAATTTTTAGTTTTTTCTTCTATTTTTGGTATTTTTTGGCTAGAAAAGGTCTTCCTGATTTGATACTATGAATTTAATAGCAAGAAAACACAGCAAGCACAAAGAATATTTTGTAGTTTTTCATTTTTTTTGTAAATTTTTCGACTCTATTTTGGACAAAAGCAAGCACAAAATCCTAGGCGAGAAATGGATTATAAGGGATTTGGGCCACTAAAACAAGAGGTATTTAATTCGGGCAACCGTTCAAGTGGTTACACGTGCGGCGGCGCTACTCTCCATTATGGAGTCTCCCAGCCTCACAGGGTTGCGCCTGAGAGGGTTTTGGGGGAGGTTGGCCATCGGTGTAACATAACAGCACTTGTTGCAGGAAGTTTTCACCTCAAGCACAATTTATTTTAAGTGGCTTGGTAGGGCTTGGCGTTAGCCTGTTACTACTCAGGGTCGTTCCCACTTGGACAAGCGTGCATCCAAGGGCAGGCCCCTAAAGGTTAAACAAATAGAATGACAAGTCTGGCACTCTGATCACCTAGAAGAGGGGAGAGCATAAGCCTATTGTCATTCACAAGCACAGAATACACTGATTAATCCACCCTAGTTAAAAGTGAAAAACTAAATGGGCTAATCTACTCAAATAGAACTTTGAAGTGATTCAGCAATATAGCAGTGGTTCAGTTTTAAATCCCAAAAAGCAGTAGTGAGTTCAATTCTTAAACCGCGTAGCACGAGTTTGTTAACTTTGAAATTCAGGTCTCATGATATAGCAATGGTTCATTTTAACTTCAGAAAGCAGTAGTGAGTTCAATTCTTAAACCGCGTAGCATGAGTTTGTTAACTTTGAAATTCAGGTCTCACGATATAGCAATGGTTCATTTTAACTTTAGAAAGCAGTAGTGAGTTCAATTTTAACCTTTTGATAGCAATAACTTGGAAGGTGTTTGCAATGCAAGCAAGAAATAAATCCAGTTACTTCCTCCCTAATTAGAACTAGATGAAGATTTGAATGAACATTACTTTTTACTTTCCCTTTGAAAATGAAATGTGAACTAATTAGATGCAACTACATGGAACTAAACCTACACCTATCCTGCAAAACCGCTCCAGCAAACACCTGCGAAAGGGTTAGCGTTAGCAACTTCCCCTAAAAAAAGTACTAAAACTTCAGCCTGTAACAGATGCGCAGCTTCAGTGATCAGATGCGCAGAAATGATCAACAGAAGCGCAACAATAATGAATGTGCTGCAATATTGCACGTATACACCGTAAAAAGGAATGAATGCGCAGTATAAATGCATGTGCAGTAACAGTCTTTAAAAGCACCGCAGGAATGCACAGATGCGCAGGAAAAATAAAAGCGCCGTGACAGTGCACAGAGGCGCTGCGAAAACACACAGGTGCGCAGAAAAAGCAAAAGCGCCGTAACAGTGTTTATATGCGCCGTAAAAATACACAGATGCGCAAAAATAGCAAAAGCACCGTAACAGTGTTTATATGCGCCGTGGAAATGCACAGATGCACTGAAGTAATCTGTGCATGACTCTGCATGACCTGTATGGAACCTGCCTTCAAAAAAGCTTAGAAACGGTAAAATAAAGGGGCAAACAGCCCCACAGTGGGCGCTAAAAATGTAAGGGTAAAATGGTGATCAATCAAATGAAATAAACATGACCCAAACATCAACAAATAGTAAACAAGAAGGATTCAATAAACAAAGCAATGAACAAACACAGTGCAAACCTCTCCCGTTTCGAAACTTCTATTGTTCGCCTATCACAAATTGTCCTTTTGAGATGAGATGAGCCCTCAGAGAGTGCAATCTTTTTAGTTGTTTTAGGAAGTCGATGGTGAATGGCTATGGTGATACGCAATGAAGATGAGCTCCAATGCAAATATGTGATCTCAAGCTTGTAGATGACCAAAGGGTGCCAAAGGCGTGCTGGTGATATTTCTGTAGAGTAACGATGTCAAAAGCCTGGATAATTAGAATGGAAGGATGAAGCTTCATTTATAGACTTGGAAGAATGGGAATCAACGGTTGAGAGGAGATATGAAGATCGACGGCTGAAGATGGTTGAGGAATGTGCAACCAGTGGAAATGTGACAAGTGTCCCAGCTCCATCATGAAAGGGGGAATGTGACAAAACTGATTGGAGAGTTAACTCCATTGAATGGTCTGTTAACAGACTTGATTGATCAGTTAGAAGAATAAATCGTGGAACTGACTGAATTGATTGAGGATTTGACTCAATTGACAGGTTAGTTAACTTTTTTGATTGATTAGTTAACTAATCTCTGATTTGAGAAGAAATAGGCCATGTGGGTGAGGGAAAATAAGATAATTAAATATTAAATATATTTAATTACATGTGCAACCTGATGAGGTGGACAAGGTGAGGTGGAAAAGATAAGGTGTAAAGGTGATGTGGAATTTTGGAATTTAGAACTCAGGATAGAGGAATTTGGATTAATTAAATAATTTATGATTATTTAATCATGTAGGACATTTAGAAGAATTTTAATTAAATAAATAGATTTTATTTAATTATGGAATAGTGAATCGATTAAATAAATTTGGAATATTTATTTAATTAATAGAAGAATGGAATAAATATTTAGAATATTTATTTAGGATGATTTGTGTCATTTTTAGGCGTATACATAGCCTATCTTAATTTTATTCAACTCTAAACTATTTGACCGTATCAATAATAAATGCATTCTTACAAAATATCTCATTTATGTTCAATGTAAGGGTGCCAATAACCATATTTTTTGTTATACACCATGTGGGACCAAAGTAATAGCACCAACATGTCAGGGTGGGTAGGAGAATGCTAGTAGAGATCTTGTCTTATTCCTCAAGTGTCTCAATGCTTTTGGGCTACATTGGACCGAGAAAGTCTCTTAAGATCCTTAAAAGTAAAAAGGTGTCAAACTTTGACATAGTGATTCTCAAAACCTATGGCACCTAATAATGTCTCATTCACACCTACAAGTAGATGTTGAGTTCATCTATAATAGCCTATCTTAGTTTTCATCAACTTGAAACCATTTGGTCATGCTGACAATGAATGCATTCTTACAAAATGCATCATTTGCATTCAATATAAGGGTGCTAATAGCCTTATTTTTTGTTCTACATCTCATGGGACCAAATTGATGGTGCCCACATATCAGGGTGGGTAGGTGAAAGTGAGATAAGGTCTCATTTCATTCCTTAGGTGTCCCAATTCTTCTGAGCTACATCAGATCGAGAAAGTCTCTTAAGAGCCCTAAAAACAAAAATGTGTCAAACTTTGACACAATGATTCTCAGAATCCATAGCACCTAGGGATATTTTATTCACAACTACAACTAGATGTTAGGTCCATCTACAATATCTTATCTTAGTTTTTGTCAATTCCAAATTGTTTGACCATGTCGATAATGAATGGTTCTTACAAATGCCCCATTTGTATTCAGTGTAAGGGTGACAATAGTCATATTTTTTATTCTACACCTTGTGGGATCAAACTGATAGTGCCAACACATTGGGGTGGGTGAATGAATGCTAGTGAAGGCCTCATTTCATTCCCCAGGTATCTCAATTCTTCTAGGCTACATCAAACTAAGAAATTCCCTTAAAGTCTCTAAGAGAAAAAAATTGGGTGGGTGAATTGATATTCACTCATGTAAACCAAGGATCATCTGACCTCTAAAGGAATTCCACTAAGGATAAGTGTCATTATCATTAATTTTAAATGCACATAATAAGTTTTAGAGGATAGTCATCTCAATCTAAACACTATCATTAACCTTTTTAAACTATAATGAACAAGATTGTATCATAAAGTCTTCAAAAAGATAGTTATCAAGGTCCTAACAACATTCGTTTCACTATCATAGATAGTCCTATTGCATAAAAGGATAGTTAAGTTAGACAAAAGACACCCATATATCCTTGAGGATAGTCATATCCTTAAAGATAACAGTCATGAATGTACAATAGAAGGTTGCCATTGAAATGAATATTATAATGGACTATCACCAAAAATAAAATTTGTTATATCATATGTTGCCTATTATAGAAGATAATCAATATTTATGGATAGCCATTTAAATATTAATAACAATCCATGGATAGTTAATATACTAAATGGGTAGTTAACATGCCATAAAAGACTATCATTCCAAAATGCCTATCATAATATGGTCTCAATCATGCATAAACCAAGAAAGCACTATCATGAAGAAAGTGTTTGGATTAGGGCATGAGAAATACCCCTTGATTGTCATAAACACTAATATGCAGTATAAGATGAATTGAAATGAATTGTAGATGGATCATGAAAGTTATAGAACAAAACTTGCCGCAAGACTACATGAGCTATCATGGAGACTTAAGGGTTATCTCACCATTAAAAGATCAACACAAGATGATTATTACAAGCACCAAATAGTTAGTCATGCAAAGTAAAAGGACTATCATGTTATACCATCTTAATCACTTATCATATCGGATGCCAAATAAGAGAGAGAACATAATCAACTCATAACAACAATCACCCCAATCTTATAGGTCATCACACAAAAACAAAAACTTATCATAAGTATAAATCAATGGTCAATCATACATTAATTACAGTATAAATCAATGGTCAATGGTCAATCATATGGGATTTAATTGTAATTATAGTTAAAGCAGAAGAGTTATTGGAAAGATCTAACATTTGAGAAATATGATTATAAATGAAGTAGGTTCATTGTGATATCAATAATGTTACATCCACACTTAGTTAACTAATTATTTTTGCTGAAATATGTTGTAGATTCTGTTGACTTTTTCCCAGACTGGATGCTTATTCCCAGATTTCCCTACAAGGTAGCCATCAGTGATCAACAGGATCTCTGGGCCAGGGGGTCAACAGTGTAGGAGATAGACTCTATATTTTATCTCCTCTTCTTCTTCAGGCTCTGCAAAACCTAGGGGGGTATTCCCTACTCAACATCCATGAGGATATGCATACAAGGCTGGGATGCTGACAGAAAGCAGATAGTCCTCTTGTAAGTAGACCAAAACTGAATGATAAGAGCAAAGGGGCTAGCTTTGGGCCTATTAGCAGTTGTAGACAGAGGACTGAGGATCCTAAAACTAACTCTAATGTCCTAATGGTTGTTTTAGATTTTGATTTGGAGTTTAAGTGTGGATGCAAAGTTGGACATGGTTATAACACAAGAACAAAGCATGATTGGTGCCTATCCAGGGCCTGGAGTCAGTAGACATACACCTGTGAATGATCAGCATAAATAGCTAAAACTGGATTTCAAGGGGATATATGTGATACCTGCCTTACAGGTATCTCCCAATACAAAGTGTTAGGTTATCTCTACTTATGGTATCCCTACTGCAGTATACCCTTCCCAATGTTCAACCTGAAAACAGTTTAATCTACCCCTTGAGCAAAGGTTAAAAGATCAGACATTCAACATAGGAATTCTATGCTCTAGAATCTAAACACTACTCAAATATCCAGATTCAGAAGAAGAATACATGCAATACTGGAGACAGAATTAACACAACACATGCTAAGATAGCATTTCTCATATAAGTTTAATCATGAAATCAGTGGGTTCATGCCAAAAACATACAACAAGAGATACATAAACTCACAGGTAAGCTGTACAGAGCAACCAGATCAGCTTGTCATGCATTACAGAGCCAAAAATCTTCAACTTTCAACAACCTACAAATGAGCAACACAACCTGCTTATAACAGCCAGGTAGGTGCTCAGCAATTAATTACATGGTTGACCAAAATCCCGCCAGATACACAGTACCGGATAGATGGCGCTCAAACACTACCAGATTGGCGCCCAAACTTGAATGCAGCAGGTAGGGGAGGAGACAGGAAGATTTCTCGAGCCCTGCGCCACTGTCCACTGATGTACACCTTCCATCGGGTACCAGATCCGCCCACGCCATCGCCCATACCTCTGCAACAATCGCCATTGATGGCGCACCAACCCGCGGCCTCGGGAAGAACATTAATTCTGCATCGCAACCATTTCCCGCCGAGATGCATCATCATGATATTTTGAATATGCAGGATAACATTATCCCACATGCACCTCGCGATGACCTCTTCAACACTTTATATACTAGGTCATGAGCATATATCATGTCGGTGCTTTTGCTCCTGACAACACTAGTATAAGACTTCATCATCATCATCCTCCAGCAACATGATATCCTGTTGCCCGAAATATCACCCTGACGTCAGCATCATATTGCAATACAACTGCATGATATTCGCCTTCACCCGCACAACCGGATCCATCGGAGGAACATCCTCCTGCTGAGCTTATACCGAAAGTCTGGCCGATGAACATCCTGATGACATCATCATCATATCCTGCTGACGTCATCATCATATTTGCCTACTGCGCACCTCCTCATATCTGGATGACATCATCATCATGTTTGCAAATATCGGGAGATCTCCTCAAGATGATCAGTGTTAGAAATATGACCCCCCCGGACCTTGATGACGTCATCATCATATCAACATCAGGATGATATTCGGAAGACAACCGGATATTTGGAAATATCATCCTGATGCACAAATATCAGGTTGCACTGTAGCTCCACTATAAGATCGGGGCGATTGATGAATATGATGATGCTTGAAAAGATCACCCCCACTAGATAATGCACGAAGCCGACAAGCGGATATCTCCTAGATATCAGCATCATCATGATGCTGGAACAAACACACACTCGAGTGATATAAAAATATCACCCCCTCCTTCGGAAATATCATGATGCAGATAGGCAGAAAGAAAGATATCACCCTGATATAAGGATGACGTCAGCATCATCAGGATGACAAAACAATCGAACAAGAAGTGATACAACATCATCAGGATGATATTGACTAAGATCATCCTGACGTTCAAAATATGATGACCCCAGTGAATATCGGGTCACACTTAGAACTCTTTAACAACATCATCAGGATGATCATAACCAAGATCACCCGATAATAAAAATATCACCCCGGCGAAATATCATGATGCAGATAATATGATGACCCCCGCAAGCAACACGGTGATAAAAGGAAATATGATGATGATGACGACGACCCTTAGGAAAAAACAAGTCAGGTCGAACAACTTAGAGAATAACCCCTTCAGAATAACGGGGCAACATCATCATCATGTCTGGGCAAGGTGATAAGTGCAAGATCACCGGATACTTCGAAAAATCACCCTCGCAAGCAGATCAGGGCGCACTGTAGCTCATCAGCAGGATCAGGATAAAAACCAAACATCACCCGATAACTGAATATGATGATGACGATGAAAAACCCAGTCGACGAAGAACATGATGATGCAGACCATCATCGAAGACAAGATGATGATGATGACCTCCTCCTCAGGAAAATATGATGCTGCAGCTGAAAAATGCTGAGGTGGTCCAACACTTAGAAAAAATGGGCAAGAAGATAAAGGGTTCAAATGAAGAAACCCCCTGATCATGACAAATCAACCCCAGGTCAAAATGAGTGCTAACAGATTCAACTTGATCTACTAAGGACATCAGCTGATTTACAGGGGGAGAAATGTTATGTGACTTTTTCTCCAAAATGCAAAAAAAAAAGTATTTATGAATAACCCTCTAAAATTATAAGAGGATAAATTTTATTTACTCTTTATAATTAAAAGGGAGATGGAAAATAAAGGATATTATGATCCTTTGGTTAAAATGGACATAAATAAAGAATATCAACAAAAACTTGTCATAAGTATAAATCAATGGTCAATCATACATAAACAAAACGTACTTCCTTGACCACAAAGGTCAGCCATATATCAAGAATAGGTAGTTCAATTTCAAAAAGATGGTGAAATTCATTTGAGATCACATATTAGAAAAACATCAATACAAGAAGAGTTGTCTTACAAAAGGAGAATACTATAATTAACATGATAAATATGTTGATTAAGATTGTCTAACAATAATCTTAAGTTTGAAGTGGCCATTAAAACTATTTAAATTAATCTTAAGTTTGAAGTGAGCATTAAAGCTATTTAAAATGTTTATGATCACTCCTAATGATAAGTTTAATCTTAAGCCTTGTTATTCAAACCACTCAAATAATTTAAACCATATAAGTCATTAATTATTTATATATATATATATATATATATATATATATATATATATATATATATATATATATATATATCTTAATAAGGCCATTGAGGTATACATAATGTCATGAAAATACCATATAGTTTCATAAGGCCTATAATGCCATATAGACATATATATATATATATCTTAATAAGGCCATTGAGGTATACATAATGTCATGAAAATACCATATAGTTTCATAAGGCCTATAATGCCATATAGACATATGATGAATGTATAAACAAAGCCATATAGGCATGTACAATGGTATACATTGGCAAAATATAAATCTACATCTACATGCCATGAAGGCATACAACAAATATACAAACATAAAAACTATGGAGTGTTATGGAATAATTGACAACTCTTGCTTTGCCATGAAAATGGAGAATCAATACCATAATTGACATCTCTCCTCCATTGACTAGATCTCATCTCAAACCTTTTTGTATCTCCACCTATTAATATAATTAAATAATATACACATTAATATAGAAAACATGAAATATATAGTAACATAAGTAAATAATCACTTACTGTGAGCCGATGATCCTCCTCAACCATCTATTGATTCTTTTCATCCACTTTAGGGGTAGGTGCATGAAGTGGAGTTGTGACCTCATGTGGCATGCATAAAGAACCAAATTAAACAAAATGAATATAATTTATTTACACTAAATGATGTTAGATAAAACAACAAATACATAATGTAATTTACATTACTGACTCATACTTGTGTTAAAGACATTGAAGAAAAAACTATTGTAGCAATGCCCATCTCTATTGTTCCATGAATATTAGGAGTTTGTACTGATGTCATCAGCTAAAAATAAGAACAAATTTATTTAACCAAAATATACATAACATTATCTACATACATAACGATTAAAAATAGTAAAACTTACCTCAGTGAAAGTTTTGATACTTGACTACTACCACCCATGTGTCATGATGTTGGAGGTCTAATATCTACTTGTTCACCATCGAATTGTCATTTTAATATTATCATTGGTATTTAACAAAAAAATTACATATAGTATATTTAGTATTTTGTTACAAATTTGATGTAGGAGCATCCACAGGTGTAAGAGCAATCTTGCATCACCCAAAAAAATGATTTTATTTTATTTCCTTTTAATTTTAGTTTTGGAAAATACCCATGAAGCTTATTTCCTCTAAAATGTCTTGAAGAATGGTTTTAAACATCTAAAGTTTTCAAAAAGGCTAAAAATAATAGGGCCTCTATTTTTAGAAAGTTTGTGTTTGAGCATGTATGGACCTAAAATTTTCCCCAAAGCTCCAGAATTGCCAAATGAACATTATGGGTGAGTTTTGACCCAAGGTCAGGTCTAGATGTGAAGATATTAAAGTTTCTAGTTTTTGAAAAACCCAGAAAAAAATCTTAAATTTGGGTTTTGAGGCTTTAAATGGCCAAATGAGGATCCAAAATTTGGGGAAATTGAATAATTTAAATTCCTAGGTCGTTGAGCACTATGAGATCTTGAGTTAAAAAAATAGTGGCCCAATCGGGTACCCAGATCAAAAGTTATGGCTCCCAGAAGTTGTGTTATTTTTAAAATTTGAAATTTGAATATTTTCCAAAGGTGAAGAAAAGGATAGTTGGACTTAATTGTGTGCTCAAAGTGGGAGTTGAAATTTCCAAAGCATGTCATGAAATATCATTTAAAGGTAGGAGTCATGCAAGGTGGTAGGGTGGTGCATTTATGGCTTCTTTTTAGCAATTTCGAAGGAGAGTTACAGAGAAGAGACAATTAAGGGTTTGAATGACCAAGAGAGTGGTGAAGTAGCTTGAGGAGAGATATTGAAGATAATTTGTAGCTACAAGTTGTGGAATACATTAAGAGGATCAAACAATGCCATTTTGAAGCTCCAGAACAGGCAGAAAGCTCTAGAAATCAGAGGATTGAAGCTGCATATTGTTGCATCATAGAGGACTTTGTTCTCTATTTTGCAATACTTTCGAGGTCTGAATTTGTTGTTATTTAATAGATAATATTATTTTAACAAGAGTTCACATGACCCTTGGGTGTTTGCATTCAGTCAAGATGCCTTTGTATGCATTTTTGTGTACATTTCTGTGAAGTAATTTTCATGCTCAATAATATGAAATTTTCATGATTTTTTGTGTTCGTACAATTGAGGGTGTGGTTTGCTATTGTGAGGGTATTGGGTAGAGTACACCCTTATCAAAATTACATACATGTGAACTTGTCATGCCCACATAACCATGTAATAAAGGGCTGACAGATACATAATGCATACTTTGACCCTAGAATTTTGTAATACATACAATTTTTTACATTAATTTTCATTCATAATAGATTAATATAGTTAATTGTAGATTTCAATGGGAAATATACTAAATTGCACAACCTTATTAGAAATTTACTGTCAGTCAATGCCAAAGGTCACATTTAGTAACTCATTAGTCAAGACCATACTATCTAATATAGATGTATCATGTGCTCCACCCTGTGTGACATACTCCTCAAAGTGTGGAGCATTCTCTTTGATATGTGTACCATCATCATGACTATGTACATCCTATGTTGTATATCTCATCAAAAAATACTCATACCTATAATTACATGTAGATCCACAAGAACGTCAAATATGTAGTGAGAGTCGATGTCTAGAAGAATCTATTGGAAACAAGGCTGATAATTGAGAGGGGGGGTGAATCAGTTATCTTAAATATCTTAACTTTCTTTTCTTCTTTAATATTAGTGCAGCATCAAAACATAAGAGCATACATAATCATGAGAGCAGAAATAAAATCAACACACATAACACAAGGATTTTTACGTGGAAAACCCTGTTAAGGGAAAAGCCATAGGGTGACTAACCCAAGATTGTATTCTCTATTAAAAGAATAAGAAGTATAAAATGGCACTTGCCAATTAGGGCTCACTGCCCAAGCACACTGCTCACAAGACGCACACTATCTACAAGAGACCCACTATCTACAATGTTTATGGAAGGTAACCAAGTGCTTGAACTAATGAGAGGCATCCACATATGCTGAGGTTCAGTTCCATTTAGGCTCAATGTGCTAATCTACTGCACTTCATTCTTCCTCTACTTTAGTGCTGTTGTTCTGTCACATAATAGACTTTTATTGCTGCTTCCACTCTGCTCTCTGCCTTACCTTTCCCATAATTTTCACGCACGCACACCTTCATACCGAAATCCATCTGGTATATATATCCGTACCAAGGATTTCAACATCTTCCTAGTCGGCAACCGGAATACTCAAGATATTTCCAAGACACTGATCTGTCGGTTGAATCCATGCTTAATATGTGATGCATATCAAAGACATAGACTTGGAAGTCATCAATCATGTTGGCCAACCATGAATGATCCCTCAAAAAGCTTGATCACCATCAGTTTCTCATCCAGATTAAAGTCTGATGCTCTATCAGTCAGTTCTTCCTTAGTCTACTCTACTTGTTAGGAACCCAACACTTAGATGCTCATATCTTTTTACTCATTCATTACCAGAGGCTCAATCTCTGGAATATAGTAGACATGATACTCCTATTAACTTTCCCAAATCTGCACTTTGCTGAGTTACACCCTCTAAGAGATCCAGACCTGATTTTCAGACCTTGCTGCATGCTCTGTTCTTGTTCACCAGACCAGAACTTCTTCAATCTGACTTCTGATAAAGGCATACTAAGCTCTGCGGATGTGTGGGATAGACTTTGTTTCCATCAATGACAACAATCATGAAGCCACACAGTGTCTCTTGCCAACAATCTCCCCCTTTGGCATTGATGGCAACACTTAGTGAAAAATGACTAAGTGTCGTAGCAAACTCCCCCTTGGCTGATGCTCTGTCTTATGTACATTTTTACCTGAGCTCCCCCTTAGCTGGATTCCACATTTTTCACTACTCCTCACTCCCCCTTTGACATCAATGGTAAAGGGTGGAATCCGCACACCAAATTTTGCAAAAATTATCTTAGACATAGTCGCATAAGTATTTATACATGTTATACTTACATATACTTAAGTATATCCACAAAGGGAGTCTTCAACTATACAACTTCTGTTGCCCAACTCTGCTTCATCCTATCCAAAATTGAAATGTGGCCACTCAACAAAAATGTAAAAGCTTCTCCCTTTTCTTAAATCTGTCGGATCACTGGTCCGGGCTGTGATCTGAGCATCAGTTAAGGCCTCATGCATGGCCTCTAACTTGGGGATAATTATCCCTCTTAGTTCACTCATCCTACTTATTATATTCTTCCTCTCTTTTTAAAGCCTCTTTATTTCATTTATAATGACAATGGCCTAGCATTCTTGATTCATTAAAGATGTGGTGAGGGGATCAAAATTCTGAGATAAACTTGATAGTTTATCTTCTTGTTCTTTTACCTTCTTTTCAATATTGTCTGTCACTTTAGACCAGGATAGACAAAATTTGTATATTTCTCCACCATCTTTAAGAGCATTTTCTAGGCTCTTTATGCCAATATCCAAGGTCCTCCTGTCATTAGTTATGAGTCCCCACACTTGAGTGAATCTCTTTCCCAAAAATTCTTTCTGAACTTTCTCTTCTACCGATTTCTCCAAAGAATCAAACTGGGTGCTAACAGAATTAACAAGAGATTTCAAATTACCGGATGAAGAGGCCGAAAGATCCTTTTGGAAGGATGGCATGATCTTCTCTAGCACACCAGATACAATCTCTGTTAGCTCATAGTCATCCATGTGAGACTTCAGAAGCTTTTCTTTTGCTTTAGCTTTAGCAAAAGATGCTACCTTCATTGTCTAGACCGGAGAGAGGGAGTCAAAATTGAGTGGTCCTTGAAATAGTTCTGGTTCATCTATTTCCATCATTTCTTTGGTTAAGAAGTTTTTCACTACTTCTGTAGTGTCTCTTGCTGGAGACAGAGTCTTCTTTCCATTTGCATCCTCAGAATTGTCATCAGAGATCTTCTCTGTGTGTTCTTCTTCTCTTCCCTTTTCCTCCTCTACTTGACTCAATTTCTCCTCTTTTCTTCCTTCTCCTTTAGTTCCGGAGTCTGCAGGGGGATCCGGAAGAGAGATGTTTACTTCTTCATGGACATCCTCTTCTGGAACAGAGGAATCCAAGTCCTTAGTATTTTCTTCACCTATCTCCTTTGACTCTTCTGCATTTTTCTTAGTAGATTCTTCTTTTGATGTACTTAATCCTTCGACATCCATGACAGAAGGTTCTTCATCTAATTCCTCTATGATAGGAAGGTTGAATCTTTTGAAGGCATTCCAGAGGATGTCTTCTATTTCTTTTGCCACCTGATCAGTCTCTCCAAGCATAAGTTTGTTCATTCTGGCTTTGCTCCGGAACTCATCCTTGTAGTCCTTAAAGATCATGGTCATTTGTTTTGGAATAATTGAAGGATAGAGCTGAATTGCAATCTGTTCCCGGATCTCTAAATCCTTTTCCTTGGCATTGTCCTTTCTCAGTTCAAGTACCTTCTCTAGACTTTTGGGAATTAGAGAGATGATTTCAATGAATGCTTTATTATAAATGTTCAGGTACTTAACTATAGCTTCTTCCAAGATCCTTTTGTCTGTGTCACTATACTCATCATAAAATTCTATCATTAGTTGCAGATTCCCATCCACAGTGACTGCCTTGATGACATCATCAATAGAGAGAGTAGGCCTTTCAACAAATTCTTCTGCCTTTTCTTCTTTGTTTTTGCCGGCAGAGGATTCCATGGATGTCTTCTTTTTCTTCTTCATTTTCTTAACCTCCTCATCAGTCTCTGTCTCTTCATCATCCTTTTGGCTTATGTAGGACCTTGTAGCCTTGGTTTTTGTTCTCTTTTCTCCCTTTCCGGATGTTTTGGCTTCCAGTTTGGAGGATTTTGATCTCTTAGAGGTGGTAGGTGCAAAACTCTTTAAGGATCTAGTCTGGGAGGGGACTTGCACCGGAACACTTTCTTTTTCTACTTCTTGTCTCTCTTTCTCTACTCTTTCTACTTTCTCTTTGTTTGCATCAACTGCCTCCTTTGATATGCCATATTTCTTGGCAATTTCCTCTACTTCCCTTCTCACTTTCCTTTTTATCTCTGGTTGGCTCAGTTCAACATGTATTTTTACACTCAATTCTTGATAGGTTCTAAACATTTCTGCCTCAGGGTCCTTTGGCTGACTCAGCAGGTGTTGAACATGTAGCTCCAAAATTTTCTCATCTACTTCGTAGCCCATTGTTATAATCCAGACTATTCTGGGTTCAACTACCTCCATTAGGCATTGATCAGTGTCTACCATGAAACACACTCTATCCTTGTATTTTTCAACTATAGATTGGGGGATTCTTTCTCTTTCCTACATCATACTTTGGAAGTTCTTGAAGTATCCCCAGAGTGCTGTACTTTGAGCCTTGGCATCACCAAGCCCATACATGTAATCTCTTATTTGTATGGCAACCGGTCTGCCATTTTTCCATATCCAACCACTTGATCCGGGTAGCTCATTCATATAGTAAAAGAATAAACATAGTATTAGCCCACCATACTTAAATGAGTTCTTCTTATCCTTTTTTAGTTTCTGCAAGTTTTCTAATAGTTGGTTCAGAAGAAAATCACATAGGTCATATTCAACATTTTCTCTTAGCATCTGATATGCAGTATATATTGTAGTTTCGACACAGAATTCTCCCTACTGGAATGATACATTTTATAGCCAATTATCATAGAGACAAATTTGATATCCGGATCTGTGATATCTTTTATTGTCATTGCTCTCTTGTCAAACTTTGATCTAGTAGCCTCACTTACTATCTGGTTCTTGACAAATTTGAGAGCAAGCAACCCACCGGATGAGTGCAATCCAGTTACTACCCTAATGGCATCTTTTGTTATCTTGAATGGCCTCATCAACCACATGAAGTTGTGATGTATTCTATTAAGAACATACCAGACCCATTCATCTTTTGCAAAACATGGAAAGCGGATGCAATGTCCAAAATGTTTGTCCCGGAGGGCCTTGTATTGAGGTTTAAGTTCAAACGTTTCATCTATTAATTGTTTGTGATAGATATCCATCAGCTTGGATTCCCCAAATTCCTTAATATTGGCATGTATGTATACCCTAACATCTTCTACATGCAGAACTCCATGCAGAATGCTAGAGAAGGCACCTAAGGGATCAACTTCTAGGGATTTGTAGGGGTGTTTCTTAAACTTTGGGCGCAGCCTATCAGTGATCTTAACAACATTTGGAGTAGCTATCTTCACAAGATTCAGAGAGAGATATTCAAAGATGAAAATACCTTTTTATGCTTCTAGGGTTCACAAAATGAGCCAAGAAGATCGTTGGTTGAATCAGATTCTATGGTTGATCTTTGAGAAGGTTGAAACAATCTTGATGCAGAGCTCTTCCTTTCTTCTTCTTGAAAGCAAATGTGCAAATGATGAATAAAGAAACCCTTTTATCTCTACGCAAACCCTAATTTCCTATTGCAATAAATGCACAACTTAAGTTATTCCAATTCCCTTGTTCTTCCTTGTTCTGAGAGAGATCTTTTTGAATCACTGAGGTGCACTTGGAATCAATTTTAGTGATAATTGACAATGTATCTCCTCTCCTCCAATCAAGCCATTTATCTGTAGGTCAAGATATTTCAATTTTGAATCATATCGGATCTAACTGTGAGAATCCTACTTTTACCTGATGGCTGTCAAACCGGATCAATCTTGGAGGATTAAACTTTTCAAAACTCCTTGCGGATCTTTCATATTTTTACCGAGGGTTATTTGGATATTTCTCTGAGAACCCTTTAATCTGCAACATTCCATGTGCCAAATTTAGGCACCACTTGACTGGCTAGGGGAATTTATTTTCTTTTGTGACTCCCCGTGAGCCAAAGCTCATCTATTTAGTTTTTGGAAGGAATATCAGCACCAGATTCTGGTGCAGATCTATCCCCAACATTTTCTATACTTCTCTTCACCTAAATCTTGTTCATCTCCCTTTGAACTTCATCTGCATTCACTTTTCCTTTTCTTTTGTCTTGATTTTGATTATGATGCACTGGACCCTTTTTATCCTGATTCTTATTTCTGCAGAATTTGGCAATATGACCAGATCTATTGCAATTGTAGCAAACAACATTTCTTTACATATGTGACTGATATCCTCTAGATCTACATTGATTAGCCATATGTCCCATTCTATTGCATGCAAAGCATCTACCATTGAATGAATTGTTTATTTGCATATTTCTGCATTCATGAGATTTGTGACCATACCTTTTGTAGTTGAAATACTGTCTGGAGAAGGATGAATTAGTTATTCATTCTTCTTCTACATTGAGTTTCTTTATGATAGAAATTGTTGCAATTGTAGCAGTATCCATTGAAGGATGGATATCTTTGAGCATTTGGTTGCCTTACCAGAGGTCTTCTAGGCCTGTTCCTTGGATTTCCTGATCCAGAGTTTTTCTGACCAGATCCGGAGCTTTCACCTTTCTCATATCCCAAGCCATGCTTGTCATCTACCCTCTTTTGGTTTTCAAAAAGAACTTCAAGTTGAGCATCTTATCTTGAATTTCTCTTTGTATTCATTTGTTGTTTGAAGATCTGTTTTAAGAGTGTCTATCTGATTCTCAAGTTTTTCTTCATTATCTCTAGCTTCTTCAAGATCAGATTCCAGATGCCTAATTATTCTATCCATTTTGTAGCAGTCCTCTGACTTCTCCTTGAGAGATTGTTTTAGATTATCTTCAATTTTCCTTTTCTCTTCAATTTCTTGAGTGAATCTCATAACTCCTGATTCCATTTCATGTCTAACCATAATGACTTCTTTTGGTAGCTTCTCACATAGCTTGTTTTTCTCATTCAGATCTTCATTAGTATCGTTGGCTTCACTTTGACTTGCTAATTGTTGAAGTAGTTCCTTTCTCTTTTTCACAAAGATACTTTGTTTTCCTTTTAGCTCATTTATGAAATCATTAGCTTGTTTGAGTCTTTCTCTCAGGTTATTTACTTTAGAGTGAGATTGCTCAAGATCATCTAAGGTAGACTGAAGTTGTTCCTTCATACCATACATGTCCATTGAGATTTCCAGATCTTCCTCAAGCTGTTAGGCTTCTATTTAGAGGAACTTAGCTCTGATACCAATTGTTGGAAACAAGGCTGATAACTGAGAGGGGGGTGAATCATTTATCTTAAATATCTTAACTTTCTTTTCTTCTTTAATATTAGTGCAATATCAAAACATAAGAGCATACATAATCATGAGAGTAGAAATAAAATCAACACACATAACACAAGGATTTTTACGTGGAGAACATTGTTAAGGGAAAAACTATGGGGTGACTAACCCAAGATTGCATTCTCTATTAAAAGAATAAGAAGTACAAAATGACACTTGCCAATTAGGGCTCACTACCTGAGCGCACTGCTCACAAGAGGCACACTACCTACAAGAGACTCACTGTCTACAATGTTTATGGAAGGTAACCAAGTGCTTCAATTGATGAAAGGCATCCACATATGCTGAGGTTTAGTTCTGATTAGGCTCAATATACTGATCTACTACACTTCATTCTTCCTTTGCTTTAGTGTTGCTATTCTGTCACATACCAGACTCGTATTATTGCTTCCACTCTGCTCTCTGCCTTACCTTTCCCACAATTTCCACGCACGCACACCTTCATACCGAAATTCATCTGGTATATATATCTGTACCAAGGATTTCAACATCTTCCTAGTCGGCAACCGGAATACTCAAGATGTTTCCAAGACACTGATCTGTCAGCTGAATCCATGCTTAATATGTGATGCGTATCAAAGACATAGACTTGGAAGTCATCAATCATGTCAACCAACCATGAATGATCCCTCAAAAAGCTTAATCAACATCAATTTCTCATTTAGATTAAAGTCTGATGCTCTATTGGTTAGTTCTTCCTCAGTCTACTATGCCTGTCAGGAACCCAACACTTAGATGCTCATATCTTTTTACTCATTCATTACCGGAGGTTCAATCTCTGGAATATAGTAGACGTGATACTCCTATTAACTTTCCCAAGTTCGTACTTTGTTGAGTTACACCCTCTGAGAAATCCGGACCTGGTTGTCAAACCTTGTTGCATGCTCTATTCTTGTTCACCGGACCAGAACCTCTTCCATCTGACTTTTGATAAAGACATACTAAGCTCTACGGATGTGTGGGATAGACTTTGTTGCCATCAATGACAATAATCATGAAGCCACATAGTGTCTCTTGCCAACAAAATCACCCTCACCACCCTACAAAAGAGGCTTGCTATGCTTTAGTGAGGTCTGTGTGAATATTGTTGTGACAAGAGGTCACGTGACCCTTAGGTGTTTACATTCAATCAAGATTCCTTTGTATGCATTTTTGTGAATATTTATGTGAAGCAATTTTCATGCTCAATAATATGAAATTTCTATGAATTTTTTGTTCGTACAATTGAAGGTGTGGTTTTCTATTGTGAGTGTGTTGAGTGGATTACACCCTTATCAAAATTACATACATGTGAACTTGTCATGCCCACATAACCATGTGATGAAGGGTCGACAGATACATAATGCATACTTTGACCCTATAATATTATAATACATACAAATTTTTACATTAATTTTCATTCATAATAGATTAATATAGTTAATTGTAGATTTCAGTAGGAAATATACTAAATTGCACAACCTTATTAAAAATTTATTGTCAGACAATGCCAAAGGTCACATCTAGTAACTCATTAGTCAAGACCATACTATCTAATATAGATGTATCATGTGTTCCACCCTATGTGACATACTCCTCAAAGTGTGGAGCATTCTCTTTGATATGTGTACCATCATCATGACTATGTACATCCTTGTTATGTAGGAAAAAGGGGGAAAGGGTTGATTTGATGATATGCCTCAATCCTCCTTTCACTACACACATTCAAGGACATTTAATCAAGTTGAATCACAACTTTTGCAAGAGGATTCACCTATAGGTTGTTTGTCACTTTTAATGATAGGGAAATTTAGAATTTATTGATTAATGTATTAATTTTGGTGGTGCCCACCTAGAATTTGGGTTTCAAGTATTCATTCGCAGGCCTTTCATGAAAAATCCAAAAAAATTCTAAGTCCCTAAGCCTCCTGCACAATTAAATTGTATGTATCGTTCTTTGTATATGGCCATTGTATCTTTGTATGCACAGATGTGGATGCAAAGTGGCAAACTTGAAAAAGAGTTAAATCAACTTCAGAATGGAGAAAAATGGTTGTATGTATCATTGTATACATATCGGGTTGTATGTGTCATTCAAATACAATTCTGGAGGCAAAAATCTGTATGTATATCGTAGATTCCTAGAATATTCTATAGGTGTATCGAAGGAGATAGTATGTATATTTTGTTGTATATTTGATATACAACGGGTGAGATACAACACCGGACTTCAAAAAGTTTCAAATCGGGTTGAATGGTGGTTGGGCCCATAGGTATGTGCAAAGGGGATTGTATGTATGTTTGATATACAATACAACATACAAAGCAGAACATACAATCCCAGATTTCAAAAGTTATTAAATTAGACCTGGCGGGCAGTGATACAATGGCAAAGTTGAAAAGTCAAGGGTATTGCCTTGTATGTTGGGTTGTATGTATCTGTGCATGTACAATGGCATATACAATGGAATATACAATCGGACATACAACGAAAAGATACAATGAAATATGCAAAACGAGAGCGGTCAAAGTCAACAGTCTTCAGGAACATGGTGGGGCCCACACAGTTGTATGTCCCGCGATTGTATGTATGTGCATATACAATGCGAGATACAAAGAGCACATATACAATCCAGACACGAAGGAAAATATGTTTTGGCAGATTTCAGTTTGGAGTCCGTAGTTGGTTGTATATTGCGCATTGTATATGCGATATACAATGAGAGATGTAATGAGGCCAATACAACACCGGATTTGAAATTTATTCCAATCTGCCTCATAAGTATGATGGAATCTATAGTTGTATGTATTTGCAATATATAAGGTGATGTACAATGGGGAAGATACAAAGCCCAGACCTGACTGCAGTTTTAGATTGTTTCATAAGGATTTGGGGTCCGCGCTTGTATACATTGTGATTCTATGTATATACAATTACATATACAAAAATTTGTAGGTGAAAAAGGGCAAAAAGGCAAAATGTATGTTCACAATGTGAAAAGTCAAAGGGGATAATGCGCCTGTGTGGCATGTTTTCATTGGCAATGGACTTTTCAATGTTGCTGATGTGGATTTTCAACCTGTATGGGTGGATTTGGACCACCGATCTTGCATATTTGGAGCCCGATTATGTGGCTGAGTTTGAAGGATGAAACGAATGTCTGTTGGCACATTTTTTTTCATGCATTCATTCCATAGTCAACTACCTTACTGCATGGCGCCAAGAAAAATGTCACATCTGCTGGTATGATCGAGGTCCAGGTTGCTTGTGTCACTGGCTTTCATGGAGGATTTGATGGCTTCAGTGACCAAAAATTTAATAAAGATCTGATTGTTGCATCAAAAATCTAAAGAAGTGATCTTTGCATTTATGAAGTCTATCAGTGTGTAGGTGGTCGGAAGCTTGTGTGCTTCTTGAAAAAGGAATCCATGGCCATTCTACGGGGGGTGGAAGGCTTAGGCAAGTTTTTGGAGGAAATAATGAAAACAGAGCTTTTCTGGGTTGTTCTGTCTCATTTTGTGAGTTTATGAGTTGCATTTGAATGCATGTTCCACACATGTTCAGTTTTATGTTATGTTTATATGAAAAATGCTTCTTTGCATGTGTCTAGCTATTTATCTCCATTTATTGTATGCATCCCTTCTTTTGAATTTGGTTGCTAAGGGTTACTAAGATTCTAGGATATAGATTTCTGTATTGCATGCTTGATCTCTAACTTCCATTCAAGGAGTGGATTAAACTATTTTAGGTTAAGTATGAGGAAGAAGGTATGGCAGCAAGGATATTTGTAAGTAGAGATAGCTAAATACTCATTCTTGGGTGGTATTTGTAGGGCAAATACTAGTCTTAACCCCTTGAAATTTGAATGCTAGTGCAAATCATTCATTTGTATATGTCTAGTTGCCTCCTTGCTCTGAGATAGGCACCAGTCTGCTGCTTGTGTTGTGTTATGTTTCCAAAACCCCTGTCTTGCATCCAAAACATAAAAACAAATCATTTCAAATCTGTAACCTATTAGTTTGTAGGGGTAGGAGTAGGACCCTGCATACTCTCATCCACAACCAGTTAGATATGTCTAAGAACATTGCTAGCCTTGTGATTTATCACACAAATCTTGGTCCAAACATGAGAGTATTCTACCTGTTGTTGTAAAGCTAAATCTTTCTATTGGGTGAGTCAAAGTTAAATCTTTAGCTGTAGGGATACCCCCCTTGGTGCGAAAGAACCAGAAGTGAAGGGGAGGCAGCTCACACAACCTCCTGTATTTGTTGGCCGAATCTTCCTGTGCATTGGAACTGGAAAACCCTTTGCCGATTCAGAGAGAAAAATCGAACAAAGTGGCGACTCAGCTGGGGAATAGAGTCAAATAATTTAAAGGCTGGAAAATCTAGTTTCCAGTGAATTTGTTGTAGCAAGACCAAGGAAGAACCATGTGGTGCTCTGCTGGCATGATGAATCCAGAAAATAATGGTGCCTTATTTATACTCTGTCCTCTCTATGAGAGGTGGCGACTCTGTTGATTGAACCTATCCAAAGCTGCAACATATTTCCAGGTATTTCATCTTTTCATCCAAAAAATGATTAGTTTAGAGCAACAAACCTAGTTGTGCTCTCAAAGAAGGCCATTTTTAATTGAAAGATATAAAGCTCTGAATTTCATAGGGATAAGTGGTTATCCAAATGTTATTCCCAATAATATTAGAAAATGTTTGCCAAAATATAGTGGATCAAACTCTGAGTCTACAAACAAACATCTGCAAAAATTTTGTAATTTGATAGAAGATTATGAGGTAGAGGTTGAAGATGTAGTAATGAGACATTTTGTTCAATCATTAGAGGATGATGCTAGGGTCTAGTTTTCAGACTTGCCTGTGTGTTCTATTTCTTCATAGGTAGATTTAGAAGTTGCATTCCTAGAGCATTTTGGTGAAAGATTTGATTTGGCCTCATTGATCATACATTTCATGAATATCCAAAAGGAATATGAGGAACTGGTTCTAGCCTTTAATCTTAGATTTATTAAGTTGCTCAAGCAGATTCCTGAATATATGAGACCCAATGATGCATTGTGCTTGGCAATTTATTTGCTACCTTTGATGAAGAAATGAGTTATTTATTGAGAGATAAAGAACTAGCTACACTTCACTAGGCGTACAAATTTTCTATGGATATTGAAAATTATCAAAAATATGGAATGCCAGTAGGTTTCATGACTACAAGCCTTCAGAATAGTTTTCAAAGTGAATATATTTCAGCTTTCCCAATGTGTTCATTGAGAGATGATTTTGCAAAGGGGAATGTATTTCAGAACAATGGGTGCAGTCATGATGTGATGCATGAACATGAAGAAGATGTTGTCAAAAATGTGGGCACATCCTATAATGGTGAAGACAAAGATTGTTATCAGCCTCTAGAAGAAAGATCTGCAGATGCAAAATGCCCTTTAGATGATCAAATGAAAGATATACATGAGGTTGTGTCCTGCAGCAATAGGCATATCCTAGTTATTCATGATTATTTGTACAAAGTGGATATGCAGAGCTCCACTCTGAATACAGAAGATGTTGTTTCAAGGGATGGCAGGGAATGTGTTGATGATTGTCAACATTCAGACCCATATGTGAGCCTTTCAGATGATGAAATATATATGGATGCTGAATAAATTGCTTCCTTGAAAATTATGACCACCTCTACAATGTAGAGGTTGAAATGTTTGCTTTTGATTATCACTGCATTGGTGAAGAGGAAAATCAGGGTCACTATTCAGATGTAAATGGACAAGTTACAGATGTGTATGCTCATACAATTGGGGATAGTGTTGGTTGTAGGGGTGACTACAAAGCTTTCAGTGAAGGGCTGCATTTTGAGTTCTTTGTGCCCTCTCTTGAGACATTCCAGGTGGACCTGAATGATAAAATTGCTGAGCACAATGATGATGGATATCTGAATGTTTATAAAAATGAATATGATTATGGGATGTTGCTTGTGCCTGAATACTGCTTGTTCAATACAGAGGAGCTCTTATTTTTTTAAGAAGGGCAAAATTCTGATGTGGATTCATTTGTTTCATGTGAGTCTGTTATTTTTCCAAGCAACATCAGTGACTCATATGATCCTGATAGTCTACTATTGAGAATGGTAGATGCTTATGAATCTTGTTGTATATTTGTTAAAGGAGAAAGGAGCAGCAACACAAATAATTGCAATGCTGGGTGCTGCAGACAGCCAAGTGTTTTTCGGCTTCATTTGAAGAAATCAAAAGAAAACTAGATATTTGACAAAGGAAAATACTATTTTTTCCTTTTTGGTGGCCCTGGGCCACCAAGTAAATTTTAAAAAGTGTGATTTGTGATGCAGGTTGGTGCAGCTTTGACTCTGTGGCCAATGGATAAGGCACTTAGTTTGCATCCTAGAGATCTACGGTTCTCGCCATGCCTGCAAGAGGCATGCATCCCTAGACAGAGCCAATGGTGGTGCCCACCTAGAATTTGGGTTTCAAGTATTCATTCGTAGGCCTTTCATGAAAAATCCAAAAAAATTCTAAGTCCCTCGGCGTCCTGCACAATTAAATTGTATGTATTGTTCTTTGTATATGGCCATTGAATCTTTGTATGCGCAGGTGTGGATGCAAAGTGGCAGACCTGAAAAAGAGTTAAATCAACTTCAGAATGGAGAAAAATGGTTGTATGTATCATTGTATACATATCAGGTTGTATGTGTCATTCAAATACAATTGTAGAGGCGAAAATATGTATGTATATAGCAGATTCCTGGAATATTCTGTAGTTGTATCGAAGAAGATAGTATGTATATTTTGTTGTATATTTGATATACAATGAGTGAGATACAATGCTGGACTTCAAAAAGTTTCAAATCGGGTTAAATGGTGATTGGGCCCACAGGTATGTACAAAGGGGATTGTATGTATGTTCGATATACAATACAACATACAAAGCAGAACATACAATCCTAGATTTCAAAAGTTATTAAATCGAACCTGGCAGGCAGTGATACAATGGAAAAGTTGAAAAGTCAAGGGTATTGCCTTGTATGTTGGGTTGTATGTATCTGCGCATGTACAATGGCATATACAATGGAATATACAATCGGACATACAACAAAAAGATACAATGAAATATGCAAAGCGAGAGTGGTCAATGTCAACAGTCTTCAAGAACATGGTGGGGCCCGCACAGTTGTATGTCCCGCAATTGTATGTATGTGCATATACAATGCAAGATACAAAGAGCACATATACAATTCGGACGCGAAGGAAAATGTGTTTTGGCAGATTTTAGTTTGGAGTCCACAGTTGGTTGTATATTGTGCATTGTATATGCGATATACAATGAGAGATGCAATGAGGTCGATACAACACTAGATTCAAAATTTATTCCAATCTGCCTCATAAGTATGATGGAATCTGCAATTGTATGTATTTGCAATATACAAGGTGATGTACAATGGGGAAGATACAAAGCCCGGACCCAATTGCAGTTTCAGATTATTTCATAAGGATTTGGGGTCCGCGCTTGTATACATTGTGATTGTATGTATATACAATTGCATATACAACTGCATATACAAAAATTTGAAGGTGAAAAAGGGCGAAAAGGCAAAATGTATGTTTGGGATGTGAAAAGTCAAAGGGGATAATGCGGCTGCGTGGCATGTTTTCATTGGCAATGGACTTTTCAATGTTGCTGATGTGGATTTTCAACCTGTATGGGTGGATTTGGACCACCGATCTTGCATATTTGGAGCCTGATTCTGTGGCTGAGTTTGAAGGATGAAACGAATGTCTGTTGGCGCATTTTTTTTCACACATTCATACCACAGTCAACTACCCTGTTGCATGGCGCCAAGAAAAATGTCACATCTGCTGGTATGATTGAGGTCTAGGTTGCTTGTGCCGCTGGCTTTCATGGAGGATCTGATGGCTTCAGCAACCAAAAATTTAATAAAGATCTGATTGTTGCATCAAAAATCTAAAGAAGTAATCTTTGCATTTATGAAGTTTGTCAGTGTGTAGGTGGCTGGAAGCTTGTGTGCTCCTTGAAAAATGAATCCATGGCCATTCTACGGGGGGTGGAAGACTTGGGCAATTTTTTGGAGGAAATAACAAAAATAGAGCTTTTCTCGGCTGTTCTATCTCATTTTATGAGTTTATGAGTTGCATTTGAATGCATGTTGCACATATGTTCAGTTTTATGTTATGTTTATAATGAAAATGCTTCTTTGCATGTGTTTAGCTGTTTGTCTCCATTGTTGTATGCATCCCTTCTTTTGAATTTGGTTGCTAAGGGTTACTAAGATTCTAGGATATAGATTTCTATATTGCATGTTTAACTTTTGACTTCCATTCAAGGAGTGGATTAAACTATTTTAGGTTAAGTATGAGGAAGAATATATGGCAGCAGGGATATTTGTAAGTAGAGATAGCTAAATACTCATTCTTGGGTGGTATTTGTAAGGTAAATACCAGTCTTAACCCCTTGAAATTTGAATGCCAGTGCAAATCATTCATTTGTATATGTCTAGTTGATTCCTTGCCCTGAGATAGGCACCAGTCTGCTTCTTGTGTTGTGTTATGTTTCCAAAACCCCTGTCTTGCATCCAAAACATAAAAACAAATCATTTCAAATCTTTAACCTATTAGTTTGTAGGAATAGAAATAGGAACCTTGCATACTCTCATTCCTAACCAGTTAGATATGTCTAAGAACACTGCCAACCTTGTGATTTATCCAACAAATCTTGGTCCAAAAATGAGAGTATTCTGCCTGTTGTTGTAAAGCTAAATCTTTCTATCATTGGGTGAGTCAAAAGTTAAATCTTTAGCTATAGGGATACCCCCTTGGTGCGGCAGAACTAGAAGTGAAGGGGAGGTAGCTCACGCAATCTCCTGTATTTGTTGGCCGAATCTGCCTGTGCATTGGAACTGGCAAACCCATTGCTAATTCGAAAAAAACTCCAACAAATTTAATGCTCAATTATGCTTCAAACACTAATTATGGAAAATTGTAAACAAATGGATGAATTCTAAAAAATGCTCGCACACAAAGACAGTAGATAGAGATTAGTTACTGACCATTTTTCAAAGTTTAGAATAAAAAACAGTCAGGGGCATAGGGACTAGCACCCAAGTCCAAGGTGGCAATTTCTTCAAGCGCTTTCAGACTCCTTCCGACACTGATGATCCCTGTTCAGATGCTTTTCAGGTCTGCAACTCTGGAGGGCATAAGGACTAGCACCCAAGCCCTATCAGTGCTCTTTTCTACCTCTTTCTTTCAGATCCTGAATCCTTATCCTCAGCAACACTTCTCTGTAACTCCACTCTTCACGATCCAATACCTGTCACCTGCAATCACAAGGAGAGGGGTTGGGGGTTGTGGTGTTTAGCAGCTTGCCTCAGTCAAGCCCCAGAATGGCATTCAAGCCTTCCAACACCGTTGTTTGATAAAGAGTGTGTATCCCTACGGGATAGAGGAAAAAATAAATTGATAAATGATTGATTTAAACACAAATAGATATCACCTTGGAGTTGTAGCTCCAATGTAGATGAATATCCTTCAACACATGAGAAGATGAAGCCAAATCTGCATAAAAAACATAGTAACAAGACAAGTCTACTCTGCCATAATGAATGCTTTTGAATGCTCTAAAATCATAAGTTTGCCAAAATATCATAATCATCTTCTAGTTTACAAATGAAACCCTAAACATGCATATATATGCATTCCTGCTACAAATTTCGCAATTCAAACTTAAGATGTCATCAACGAAACATTTTAATGGTCACAAAACTAACATTCAAATTTGGGACCCACCTAAAATAGGGCAGAAATAGGGCGTGAGCGCCCAAGCCCCTGGGTCCTATTTTAAGGCAAGGTCAAACTCAACAATGTCCCTCAAGCCCCATTTGACATGGGTTTCAAGCCATTTGTCTCAGGAGTTAAATTTAACATGCAAGATGCAAAATAAGGGACCCGGGAGCTAAACTTGGGAGGTCAAAGTCTTAGGGGGACATTTTATGACATAACATTTAGCCCCCATTATAATGTATATATGATCTTACGATCCATACATGCATTAAAGTATGGTCAAAACACAACAAACACACCAGACACTTGAAGCTAATGCATACACAAAGATTGATGAATTATTTCTAGCCCCCAGTCTTAGGTAAAAATTAGAGAAAACACATTGCAGACATGCCAAACACAGTGAAGATAGTAACAGGCACGCAAAACAAGGAGAAGACAATAACAGTTAGGCAAGACATGGAGAAGACAATATTGAAGACATGCAAAACATGATGAATATAGTAAATGCAGTGATTATTTCTTTTTCATTTTCATATATAAATGAATGCAGATACATGGAAAGTAAAAAAGCAACACACAACCCAAAATGTAGGAGGGGCATTTTGCCATGCTCTTTGGACTACATATGGGGGAGAAAACATGCAATACAAATCTCAAAGTGTAGGAGAGGCATTTTGCCATGCTCTTTGGACTACACTTGAGAACAACCATGCCATACAAATCCTAAAGCATAGGAGGGATACTTCACCACACTCTTTGAACTATACTTGGGAACAAACACGCCATACAAAGCCCGAGTGTAGGGAGGGGCATTTCTCCACACAGCTTTAGACTACACAAGGGAGAAAACACATAGAAGACACATGGAAAACACAAGCACTGTATAGCATGTCAAAGACATACTATACGTCTTAAACATGAAAAATAAGGCGATGGAAGGAACTTATTTCCAAGCCCCCACCATCTCAAGCATACTACAAGCACACCTGACGGTTGGGCTTATGCCACAACAATCGCCAAAGACATGCTTAAGGGAGGATACACCAACCCCGCATACTCAGAGGACTTTTGAAATAAAAAGGATGTGCACTAGCTCAAGAGATACGCCATCCTCACCTCCGCATAGGGATTTGAATAAAAGGATATGCACGATATCCTACCTCTGTAGAGGGCTTCATTGATTACAATATAGAATAAAGATGTGCACTCGCGCCAAAGATGCAACACCCTGCCTCCACAGAGGTCTTACAAACATGCTTCTCTAGTACCAAAATCATTAGATAGCTTACCTTATATGCCCCCACCTTAAGGTGGTTGATATCGTGTACCGATATCAAGCACTTTAAGGAAGAGAGAAAACACATAGGGGAACGAGAGCTTTCACAAATCCCATGCCCCCAAAGGTGACATGTATTTTATGATCATTGAATGTTCCCACAAACACACACTTCTTAATCTAATCAATGCATGAAAACAAAGAAGCCAAGGCTACACAAACAGGTTCGAGTCTGAGTATAGCCATGGGGCTTATACTGCAGGCATCTCTGAACCAAGTGTAACAACAAGGCGAGACACCCAAAACAATCAAAGTGCATGGAGTAGATGTATTGTTATATTTGTTAGCATGATAAGACAATATCAAATATCACACAGAGTGATTCTACTAGCCAAGCGTCGGATATATAAATCAACCCCGTCTTCATATATGGACTAGGTCTATTTTTTCTTTGCTTTCTAAAGGGACACGTGGTCCGTATTAGTATATGTTTGTTTTTCATCATCCACTAACTAGATAGAATCACTAGAAGAAAGTAAACAATAAATCAAGAGAGGAGAACAAGTCTCTTAGGAACAATCACCTATGAGGATGCCCCCAGGTCATCAACCACAATGCTATGTACCTAAGACACAACACACAATAATGAGAATAGAGGAGAAGCAAGATAGAAGAATGATGATACAAGTAGAAGAATGGTCACAATAGAGGTAGTCTCCTAGTATCCTTGACCTTACAAGAGTATCGAGGGTCACCTAAGGACGCATAAACAACACATAACACATCACGAGGGGAACACAACACAAGAGGGTAGGTCACATAAATGAGAAAATAATGCTACGACATAGGTGACCATCAAGGTTAGAAATACTTACTTGTTGCACAACCGAACTAGCGGTTGTTGACAAGCAAATCATCGTCTTCCCAATCTTGAATATGAGAGGAAAGAGGTACATAAGGTACAATAGCCCAACTTTTGTCATTATTCTTAATCTCTTTTTCTTTAAGTTTTTCTTTGCTTGGTTCAATGTTACGTGGAATGTTTTCTTGTTGAGGTACATTTCATTAGGCAAAAGCTTGTCTTCTACTCCTTTCTCTTGCTTGTCTATTCCTTTTTGTCTTATTGATTATATCTTCAAAAGTAGTTTCATGTTTTTCCATAGGTTTTCTTATCTCAAAGGAGGAAGCTTGTTCAAATCTAATTTGTCTTGAAGAAGTGCTTTGTTTTCCACGAGTCACTCCTGGTCCTTGTAAGGATGATAGAGGAGGAACCTAGCATAGATTCCTTTACCTTTATCTCTAGGAAGTTCTTCTAATGCAGGTTGTTCTTTTCTTGCTGCTTGTTGAATAGAAGGTTCAGCCACTCTAGATAATTGTTTTTCTTTGTATCGTCTATATGCTAAGAAAGATTGGTCTCTTCAAGGTTCAGGTTCTCTATCAGGTCATGGCCAAAAGTAATCAAGAGTAAAGTTCTTTTCCATAACTATGGTTTGCCATGTATTACGACAAATAGTACGCACTTGTCCATGTAAAGGGAATTTTATGCATTTGTGAATTGTTGAGGGGACAACCTTCATAGCTTTTAGCCATGGATGTCCTAATTTTACATGGAAGAGGTTAGATAAAGGGATGACATCAAATAATTGATCCATGGCTTTATCATAAACCATAACCAATAAAGTTATCTTCCCAAAGGTAAGCATTCAAAAGCTCCAGTATGTGTCTTAATCCTTAAATCCGAAGGTTCATAAGAATCTTGTATCAAGTCATGTGAGAGAAGGAACTCTTCCATTACCAAATTAGTCATGTAATTAGGATCTATAATTGTACCATGCATGGGAATCTCCATTATATTCACTGTAATATAGAGAGGTCCTTCAATATCGTTCATTGTTTTATCATGAGCTGTAAATGTAATTTCGGGTTCAAGAGTTTTTCTTTTTAGATAAGGCCTAAGAGGGAACCTAGCATTATTGTTATGATTATAAGCCATGTGTGTATGTTTTCAAATGGATACCAAATCTTATTTTAAAAGATTTTGATACATATGTAGTGAAATGTATGCAAAACTATATATGTTTATGACTAACAATGCTTTATTTTTTCACCATTTCAATGCAAATGCCTAAAAGAAGTAGCATTGTAAGTGAATTGATGAGAGGTAGTGAATTATAACCTTGATGTCAGTCCAATAATACAGCAATATCCTTCACAACACACCTATAATGCAGATCTAGATAGATGACAAGGCAAAATCTAGTGAAAATGCAAGGTTTTCAAACCCTGATTGTGAAATTAAGATATGAAACTATGCAAAATGATGTATGAATGTTTTCTAATTAGATTTATTATGTAAAATAGCTCAACTCAGATCTGAAAATTATGTTACAAGTTCTATAATGCTCAATGCAAATGCAATTTTAAAGAAAAATGATTGAATATGCTAGTTTTTGTTGAAATTTACTATGTGAAAATGCAAAAACACACTATAATGAAACACTACAATCAGAAATCAGTCCTAAAAGAGTGTTTAAAAGAGTATTAAAATATGAAACAAGATTTTAATTGCAAACCCTAGCTTTTGAAAAAACTAGGTTATATGAAAAATGCATAATTTCAAGCAAAATCTAACCATTCAAGTGTGCAAATGCAATGAAAAAATTATTATAGAATGATGTACTACTATAATTTATATCAAATCTAATGTAAAAATCAAAGATTAGATGAAATTTAATTAAATTAATGCAAGCCTAGGATGCCAATTTTTTTCAAATTTTACAAATTTTTTAATTTTTTTGTAAATTTTCAAATGCAATAAGATGAAAATGGAATGACTGAATGTAAATCTGAAGTACAACACTTAGCAAGGTGCAAAATTCAATAAAAACATGGGTTCACCAAAATGTTATGTAGGAAAAAGGGGGAAAGGGTTGATTTGATAATATGCCTAGATCCTCCTTTCACTACACACATTCAAGGACATTTAACTGAGTGGAATCACAACTTTTGCAAGAGGATTCACCTACAGGTTGGTTGTCACTTGTAATGATAGGGAAATTTAGAATTTATTGATTAATGTATTAATTTAATGCCCAATTATGCTTCAAACCCTAATTATGCAAAATCGTAAACAAACGGATGAATTCTGACAAATGCTCGCACACAAAGATAGTAGACAGAGATTAGTTACTGACCATTTTTCAAAGTTTGGAATACGGAATAGTCAGGGGCATAGAGACTAGCACCCAAGCCCAAGGTGGAAATTTCTTCATGGGCTTCTGAACTCCTTCCAACATTGATGATCCATGTTCAAATGCTTTTCAGGTCTGCAACTCCGGAGGGCATAAGGACTAGCGCGCAAGCCCCATTTGTGCTATTTTCCACCTCTTTCTTTCAAATCTGGAATCCTTATCCTCTGCAACACTCTGTAACTCCACTCCTCGCAATCCGATACCTATCACCTGCAATCATAAGGAGAGGGATTGGGGGTTGTGGTGTTTAGGAGCTTGCCTCAATCAAGCCCCGAAATGGCATTCAAGCCTTCCAACACCGTTGTTTGATAAAGAGTGCGTATCCATACGGGATAGAGGCAAAAATAAATTAATAAATGATTGATTCAAACACAAATAGATATCACCTTGGGGTGATCCCACAATAGTGGGTTACACTTTTTTGCCAAACTTGACATTAAAATCAACATTTTGAACTAAATCTTCACTTTCTGACACCTATAGCCACTAAACCGTTAGGATTTGAAGATGATGCGAACTAGTGATTTGTGAGATTTTGTCTGTAGATTCTAAAAATATTTTTTTAAAAAAAATTGGAGTTAAATTGTAAATTTTTTTGCATCTCCTTTGATAACTAGTTTTTAATAGTAAACAACATTTTTTTAAAGTGATGTGTATTCCATAACGCATAACTTTTTTTCTACAAAGGATAATATTCTGATTCTTTCGAATTTAGATTGGTAACACCAATATGTAGTGAATGCATTTGGTTTCATAATGTTTTGTTGAATATATATATTTTTAATTTAGTTTTGAAGTCAAACCAATTATAATTTAGATATACATGTATTCCATAGAACATAACTTTTTCTGTATGTATCGAAATTCAATTTTTTTTTTACTGAAACAAGGACAGCAATACCTAGTGTATACATATTTTCCAAAAAAAAAATCACTTATTTATTATTTTTCCATGTGTGTAGAACAAAGAACTTGATGTTCAGTGAAAAACCTATGTTTAGTAAATCTAAAAAAAAATCATAATAAAATCAAAATATATCAAAACTATACTCGTTGGAAATCTTGTTTTGAGCACTTCAATCCTCCAATTTGGTTTGGTAAAGGTGAATCCATTTGGACCTTCAACTGGGCTTTGGAAGCTAAAATTTTGCAGAAGAAAGGGGAAGGGAAGCAAGAAAGGTGCCAAGTGAGGGTCTTCGCTCGAAGACCCCTACGAACGAAGGAAAGTGATGTCATTCATTCAAAGAATTATCTCCTTTGAACGAAGGTGTTGACATGACGTCTTGTAGCCCGTAACGGCCACCTTCGTTCGAAGGCACCTTGTATTTAAAAATATTTTTTTTCTCTAACTGTCGGCCTTTGTTCGAAGGCATGCCGACATGCTTTGTTTTTAATGTTTTAATTATTTGTATAGCATATAAATAGGATTGCTTTTTATTCATTATAAATCAATTACAAACAAGATAAATTCACATTTTTCTTGTGTAAGGGAGTCCAAGAAATCTTTCAGAGAAGAATTTTGAAGTCATATTTTACAAAGAAGGAGATGGGAAACAAAAGGACAAGAAAAAATAAGACTACACGAAAGTATTCTGCAGAAACTATAGCAAAATTGAATGAAGAAAGATTGGAAAAATATCATAAACAAAAACAAGGTATGCATATATTTTTCTTTCTATTTTTAATCTAGGTCATTTTATTTATGTTTAAATATATACATGTATTGATGAGTCATGTAGCAAGATGTCATTTAATCTAGGTCACTTGATTTATGCTTAAATATATACTCATTGATTTCATGTCATTTAGTTTAAGTCATTCCTCATTCTTGACTATAATCTCTACCTCTCTACCTAGAGATAAATACATACCTCTCTCTCTCTATCCACTGCTCTCTCTCTTAAGGTGCCCACTCTCTTTACCTCTACCTCTCCCTCACTAGGGCCTTCGTAGCTATCTCTGTCCTTCTCTAACTCTCCATATCCCTCTCCCTATCTCCAACTCAACTTCATTATTTTTTCTAAAGTGGTAACATATATTTCTATTATAATTTATTAAAAAAATCAAGTTCACTTTTCATTTTAGATTATTTCTTTTCTTGATTATTTATTTTTATTTAAAAATTCTTTTAAATCTAAAAACTTTATATTTAAAAAGCCACACTTCCTAATTTTAAAACAAACTCTTATCATTATTTTTTTGTTTTCTTTCTCTAAAATATATTTTATAATAATTGTTAGCTTTTTTAATCCAATAAATTTTTATCATGAATGTTTTTTTTTTGCTTTTTTATTTGTGTTTTTATGATTTTTAATGCTAAATTAAGGAATAAAAGAAATTTTTTAGGAAAAGATTTGTTGAAATATTTTTAGAATGCTTTTTAGATTTTCTTTTTCCTAAAGAATGAAATTATATTTTAGAAAACATAATAATTTCTACATTGTAGAACTTAAGAGTATAAATCAATAAAATAAAATAAAATGTTTATTATTTAGAAAGTTTTATTTTATAAAATAAATAATTTTATTTTTATTTTTATTTTTATATGTATTTCCTTCATTTGCGATACAAAAAGTGGAGCAAATGTTGTTGAAGAACACATAGTTGATGTTAGCCAAGAGGAGGCCCAAGTGCAAACAATGGATGTTGGAGAGGGGTCAGGATCGCTTCCTTTGACTGGTATGGATGAGCATATTAATCTAGCTGAAGAGGTGAAAAGAAAAATTTCTTATAGAAATTTAGATCGTTTACTTAGAATGGATATTGAGAAATTGAAACATTATGCTGGATAACTTAGACATACTAATAGGAGGTCAATGAATAAAACTGCAAAGGAAATAATTGCTCATTTCGATAATCTTGATACACTTGGCCGAACCTAATTGTTATCAATTGTACTTCTTAGTAAGGAGCTACATGAGCCATTACAATTGTTGGGTGTCAATTTGTCATTAAAAAGGGGAAAGGTTCACAGCTAGAAAAAGATATTGTTGAAAATGTTAAAGAGGGTTTGGCTTCCATCGAGAAAAAATCTTGATCTGCGGATAAGTCCATTACAAGAAGAGCGATGTTCACAAGTATTGTAAGTGAAACAAATTCTAGAAAAAGACAATTGTCTTCAATTTCATCTAAGCTTGGTTTCAGTAGAAAGATAGTAACAAAATATGTGAAAAGGAGAAAATTATTGGATGATAGTACCTCAGAAGGCAATTGGGCAATGATGTGTAGAGCTCCTTGATCTGACAGGTTTAAAGATGTTAAAAACTTGATCTTAACCTTTTGGAATGATAATACTCGTGCTTCATCAAGTAGTAGAGATGTTATCAAACACAGAATTGGGCCCAATAGTTATGAACTACATACAAAACATTGGCTAGAAATAACACAACATGAGATGTATGTGAACTTTTTTAATTCAAATCCAAATATAAAGATTGGGCAAATAATGTTTGAAAGGTTAAGGCCATATTATGTGAAGACAAACAAGGTTTTTGAAACTTGTTGTTGTCGGTATCATATTGAATTTGATCTCTACTATCAGGTGTTTCGAAAGATTTGTGAAGACAATGATGGTATTGTAAATGCACCTCCTAAATGGGCAAGTCAGTTCGTAGCATCCATCTTATGTGATAAATTAGATGATGTTAATGGAAATGGTCAAATAAACTACATAAAAGGTCTTTGTGAAACATATGGAAATTTGGTTAAAATGCCTTTGAGAATTGAAGATATCGACCCAATGAAGATGGTAAATTACAAGAGGTACAATTATGTAAAGTTTCAAACAAAACATGGGAAAGAATCCACAAGGTTAGACTATGTAGAAGAGGAGATGCCTATTGGAACATTTATGGAAAATTTCCGTAAATTGATTCAACCATACATACATCATGCTATTTTTGCTAAGTGGCAAGCACAATAGTTTCAAACATTAAGAGATACTTTCCCACCTAGAATAATTTTATCAGTGGTCGACTTTGTAGAAATTACTCTTTTGTACATCAAAAAGAGATTCAATCAGAATATTACTTTTCAGAGCAGATCACTATTATGGTGCATGTGTGTTATCGACATGCACAATTGGATTTGGATGGTGTTGATAGTACATTTCAAGCACGAGTCATCAAGAAAGAATATCACTTTTATATTAGTGATGATAAAGAGCATGACACACTTTTTGTACAACATTGCTTTAAGAAGTTTTTTAAATATTTGGCAAGCAAGGGTGTAAATTTTGAAAGGCATTTTGTATGGTCAGATGGATGTGCGTCACAATTAAAATCAGTAAGGCCATTTTATGTACTATGTAGATATCATCGAAATAACAATATACCATATGTTTGGAGTTTCTTTGAGAGTGGACATGGAAAGGGTGAACATGATGGCGCAGGAGCTTGCATCAAATGTGCTCTAAGGAAACATCAAATGAATTATGATGGAGACCATATAAGTGATGCACATGATGTTGTTGAATGGTGTAAGTTACACTTTGCACCAAATGATGCTAATACATCTTTAAGAACAAACAGATACATTCCACATAAAGTGTTTTGGGAGATATCAGGTGTGTATTGTTTGAATTTATTTAATATATGGATGTACTTTAAATATATATGTTCATGTATATGATATATGTGTACACACAAGTTTGTTTATTTTAGTTTGAATTTAATTATTTAGATATATTTTATTCATAACGTACTTGATATATAATAAATTTGTAGGTGTGGATAGAAGATCAATGTATGGATGCAAGAGGGTAGAGAAAACAAGATCTTTGCATTGTGTCATGAGTACAGATAGCCCTACATGGACGTGCGCACTAGGGATTACTCTTGTTTTTATTATGAGTGCATGTTGGGAGATTTTGAGAATTGTAATAACCAGCAACATGGATATGTCAGCGAATGGGAAAATGTGCCACTAGTTCTTACCAACACATACAATGAAGATGAGGATGAAAGATTTGAAGACATTCCTTTGATTTCAACTAATTATAACCATATTTCAAGATTGATTAAAAAAGGTATGTGTGTGTATATATATATAAGGTATCTCTAAATTTTTTAAGTTACAAATTTTGGAACGTATGTAAATTTTTGGTGCGGGAGATATTTTTGCAGTCATAGCAGAGGCTGGAAATATAGAATAGGTTAGTTATTATTTATTGTGTTGCATAGAAGAGAGGAAAAAGCTAATAAATCCAGAAACAATTGATGGAATGGTGTTTCCCACAGGTTTAACTTTATTTTAATATATTTTTAAATAATTTTCAATTTGTTACATATGTACATGTCAAGTACCTCAACAGTGATTTAAAATGTGTTCAATTTTTATATTAAAATTTATGTTATGTCTTACCAAGCAATGATAATGCTATACATGTTCATAGATGTACATGTAGGTTACATTTACCTTGAAAATGTTATGTCTTACAGTGTAGAATGTTGTTTCCCAAAAGTTCAGTTGTAGTGCAAGGGACATATCTCAAACAAGTTAAGATTGTTCAACATGGGATTCACTTTATTGATTATCAACCTAATAACAAGGTCTATCAGTATAGCCACCTAGTAATTGCTACCAGCCTAACTCTTCATATAGTTTCAAACACACGTGGAAGTCATACGTGGAGACTACATAGTGAAGATCATTAGAGAGTATTAGATGTGATTGAAGAGCGAGCTAAACCACTTGATGTGGTATGAAAAATATGGATGAAGAACTTACAATTTTTTATGTTTTGAAGACCTAAATTCACTATTTAGATGTATGTTCATGTATTAATTATTTTACAATCTATGCAAGTTAAATTAATAGTTCTTTTGTTGAACAAATTTTAAATTTCAACCATGGTGGTTCTTAATGTACAAATGATCTCTCTATTAGAAGTCATGTAGAGAATGCCCTAGATCTTCTTATTCAAGCATGCATCGATATGATTTAATTTTTGAATGCTTTTATTTAATGTTATATATGTTGTTTGAACCGTGCTACAATTTACATATACATGTATATGCACTAGAGATGTCATCTATAAAGTTTATATATATATATAGCCATGTTACATCTATAAACTATTAAACCAATAAAATTTCACTTGACAAATGTAAAAAGAGAGATCTTAATTATTCCACTTTGAAGTTGACAAATCATTTTAGGCCACCGATACAAACATTGAAATTCCCACAATGTCAACAAAAATGAAATATTTGGCACACAACCTTGAGCAACCTTTGACTGACATCAATTTCATGATTTTTATGGGTGCCAATCAAGTATATGACACATAGTGACAACTGACTTTACATCTTGACATGAACATTTTTGATAAATTAAAATGTCCAAGTTCTTTTCCTGAATCACCTATGATTGAGACTATTTGACATTAATATTTTTTACTTGATCAAAGGTAGATGACAACAAACTTTTACAAATGAATTGAAATACTTGCACAACCTTTGAGAAGATGAGTTGATTGATGGACTTCAACTTGGTAGACTCAAAAGTTTAAAATTGTCATGATAAAAGTTTGAGGACTTCCTAGGCTCCATTTATATATGTAGTAGATTCCCTAGGTTATCTCTTGTATCATGCCCATTTGCAACATCTTATATGGTATTTCATTGCTTAATGATGTAGTGTCTTTGAATTCCCATTTCATTAATGAATGCATGTTTTTCCTTCAAAATTTAGTTGAAGAGATAACTAATTACTCATAGCCAACCACATGTATGCATTTCTTCATGTTAGTTGCTCTCCAAATCATGCTATAAATACCTAACAAAGATTATAAGATGCTTTCTATGGGCCAATGGGGTAATAATAGAGGATGTCAAGCTCTACATGGGCACATTATCTGTAACCTAAAGATTGTGGTAGGCTTGGAATCTTAGACCCCTAGACACAAGGAACATGCCTCATGATGAAGTGGATAGTTAGAGAATTGTAAGAATTACGTACTTGAAAATCTTGTTTTAGTTTCAAGTGTAAACTACCATAACTTTAGAAGTTTAGTCTTCTACTAGCCAACTATATGTAAGGTTATCTCAATTGTATGCTAATTATATATGTTCATGCTTGATATGCTAACTATCGGAGGATCTTCTAAAGGTAATAATGTCTACTAAATTTTTTAGCTGATATCATTAATAGATTTAATGGTATAATAATCATTGTTTATTGCCATGTAATTGAAAAACATCACTAATAGTATTTGACTGCACATAGGCCCAAAAATAATTTAACAATGCAAAAATTCCAAACAAATTTTAATTGCACCTGTGAATACAAATTACATTCATTCCCATTTTATTTCAAAATAAATTTTGGAAGTTCTTCAATTTAGAGTGCCACTTATTACTCCTCTTCTATCATTTTACATTTGTTTCTTATCATAGGCTCAGTACCTTCCCTTCTTTTTATTCCTCATATTCATTTAGAAAATTATGTAATATGTGTTGTTAATAACAACATTCATCAAATAAATGTAGATTGTAGATTTAGAATCTATAGTGTTTGTAGATTTAATATTGTTTTGTTTCACATATCAAGACTTTTTTGTAAACTTTTGTTTTATTTGGAGATCTATTTATTTATACAATAATTTTTTTGTTTCACATGTATCAAGAATTTTTTTGTTTTTCACTTTTCTTTATACCCATAAATGAATCACAATTTGCAATTGTAATTGAGTTTGTAAATTTACAAATTTTAAAATCTATATTCTACTAAATTACATAAACACCTAACTATTTTGCATTCAAATGTGCATGTCAAAATAAACATTACACCCTTTCAAATAACCCAATTGCTAGTTTGTAGAATGTGAAGGAGAAATCATCATTATTTTGTTGTGGCTTGCATATCCCCACATCAAATAAAAGCAATGTGAACAATTATATTTATAATCATGTAAAACTATAATAAATTTCATGTTTGGAATTGTATTTGATGTTTTCATTGAATGATAAGTGTTCATCAAGTTTGGTTTAAGCAAAGTATTAGCACCACATAATTGTGTTTAGATTTGTTTATGTCATGGTAGATTTTTTCTAATGAACTCTTTTGGGAGAATGGTTTTTTCTTTAATACAAGGCATCATTTCTAAATGAATCATTTCTAAGTCTTAACTATTCATAATATTGTTTTGTTTCATGTATATCAAGACTTTTTTATTTTTCACTTTTATTTATACCCATAAATGAATCATAATTCAAATGCAATTGTAAATTTACATTTTAAAAACTATATTCTAAACTTACTGAATTACACAAATACCTAAATAACTTCTCATGACAAAAACAATCATAACAATCATAAATAGAAATGTCCTCATAAATGTCCACAAACACACAAATGTAGATAGAAATGTCCTCATAAATGTGACCCACAAATACACATGTAGATAGAAATGTCTGGTCATAAATGTCCACAAACACACATACATGCAAATGTATCTAGATAGAAATGTCCTCATAAATTTCCACAAACACACATGTAGATAGAAATGTCAAGTCATAAATGCCCACAAACACACATACATGCAAATGTATCTAGATAGAAATGTCCATACATAAACACATCTACATCTATAGAAATATCTGCTCAAACAAATATAAGATCTAGAGAATATCTAGAGAAACACATGTCTACGAAGTGCTACCAATAGCCTGGTCATCATGTCAGCTACAAGTTGAGCGAACCGAGTCTGACTAAGCATCCTGATTTGATGGATGTGCTGATCCCTAGAGATAGTACAACACATGTATATATAAAAAAGTGTACAAATTATATGCATTTACATGTATGTAAGTACAATAATGATTTAAAAATTTAAAACTCACCTGTCCACTAACATTACTGCCATTAGTTGAATCACGCCTGTGTACACGGTCTGTCCCCAAAGTAGGTGTAACACGAGCTAACCCCTACAATATATATATATATATATATATATATACAACATTAGGACTCTATCTAGAGAAAAGTAATTTAACTTACTTTAATTTAAGTTCAAGTTTAAATCATGCATGCACATGCACATACGCATGTACTTACCTATGTATCAGGTGCTGCAGGATGATTCGCTACAATGATTGTATCCGGTGCCTCCTTGGCTAGCTCAAGTAATGAAGTCTAAAGTGGAATAACTGGGTGACTTGGAAACGAAGAGGCTGAATGAAGAAGCATATCCACAAAACCTGACACCGACCCCATCTGCAACTACACCTCAAGTGAATCTAGGGAGGGCTGGGATGTCTGATGCTCAACATGAGGCCTGATAGGTGTATCTCCCTCTACAGCAGCCGAATGATCTAAGGGTGGATCAGGATGTGGAGTACTCATAGGCACCCGATGAGAAGGTCTCGTAGCCTGACAGGATTGTGATGCACTCTGTGAATGGCAAGCGCTACCCACATGTCATCTAACCTCATGTAAATGGATACCAAGCTCTGATGCAATAAAAGCATGACTCTAATGCAATAAAAGCATGACTCCAATAGGTCCTCAGAAAGATAACTCATTGTAGTCTGAAGCATATGCTCTCCTTTCAGACCATTTATGTCTACAGGAGATGGGATACCTGCAATAGCATAAGGATCAGTAGCATGATCTGATGGTTTGGATCATCTAGGATGACTCATCAAATATCTTCCCACATGATCAGAAGATATAATAGATGTGGCAGCTGCAATATCACCTACACTGTTGATTGCTTCCCTTTGGGAAGCAATGATAGCTTGATCAACAACAGGGACAAGGGCCGGGGAGATAGCAGGTTTCCTCTCCCCAACCAAGGCCCTATAAACTAGAGCCTGTCGATTTGGTCGGCGATAGGCATCTCTATCAGCAACCCTGTCCCTCCCCTGACCAAAATATTCTGGCAAATCCAAGTAGTTCACCTTGAGGCCCATATGAACCTCTGCATATAACTGTTGTGCAAAATATAAAGGAATTTGGTCATTATTGGGATAACGACCGCGAGTAGCAAGAAAATGTGGATATATCAATGAGGCCATAAGAGGGTCTACACATCTAGTCACTTGGTAGCCCCTCACATTAGGCTTACCAACATAAGATGGGAAACATTGGGATTTGATAGTCTCTTTCGAGACACTAAGCTGAACAGAAGCAAGAGAAACATCACCAGTAACCTCTTTCCACATCTGGGCAAGAATAGCAACAAGAGTATCACCTAAATATGCACAGGTATCTCCTAGACTCTATCTAATGCACTGCAAGCTAGTTAAAATTGATTGACATGTGTCCCTATAAACCCCTGTTGTGTTGGGATCAGAAAGAAGAGCTGTCAATTTCTGAATCTCAGTATCTGTGCATGTAAATATAGAAGGTCCAAGAGGTGGTGGCGCATGTGCCATGATATATATATCAACCTGAATTTTGTGCATGTAAAAATAAATTTCTTATTCCAATACATACATACATGTGCATTAGGATCCATCCATGTTGAACCAATTCTCTACAAGTATGACTAATATGTCACACCAACAACATAACATGATAGTGTCTACTTTGGGTCCTGTGGAACAAATGTATCAACATACACGTCCTACATCAGAGTAGATAGGGATGTTGTGTTGCACTCGCTTGTATCAACATACATTTCTTCTCTGATGTACAGGTGTCTACATTTGATACATTGTTCCACAACTTCCAAACTTAGACACTAGTTATTATTGGTGTTGGTGAGGCATATCAGTCATCTTGTAGAGAATTGGTTAAACATGACTGGATCCTAATGCAATTCCAACACGTTAAATAAATAGTTAAACAAGAGGGAAGATTTCATTTCTAAAATGCATGGGTGATTCTTTTCCTTTTCAACTTGTAGAGAGAGAGAGAGATTTTAACTTTTCCAAATCTACACATACATGTGTAATTTTGAACATGTATTAGTGTCATAAAAATGAATACCATGTGTGCAATAAACCATTTAAGTCATTCCTACTCCATGTACATTACACATCTAGGTAACTCAACAGTTAAAGATATAAAATAATGAACATTACACACTAAGAACATGGATACAACCAATGACTATACATATCTAGTTACCATGGAAATATATGACTATTACATTACTTTAATTGATTAGACATTCACTAAATTAGACATGTTTTTATTAAAGTATTTTTCTTGACCTTGAGTGATTAAAGATGCTATGAATTTGTCTATATTTTCTTGCTACATCTATAGAAAGCATGTGTTAAGTATAGAAAACATGACTCCCAGGTCTAATATATCTAGTTGGCACATGCCCACCACTTCTAGTGTTGTAGAAAATAGCATAAAGTTCTAAGTATTCCAAAATCATTGAAGGAAGCTAGTTAAATATGAAGTTCATCTTATGAAATTAAAATCTAGCATCTAACCTTCGTTCAAATACTACTACTAGAAAAAATGTTTAATAGATAGTTAAGATGGAGAATTCACATGATACTTAATTGCATTGGAATCATAAATTTACCAAGTCCCATCAGGCTGAGCTAAGTAAACAAACGATTTACAAAATTTATCTCAATTTTTTCAATTAGTTGCAAAGAAAACAAGTCACATAGTTCAATTCAATAAGTCTAGGACTCTAATTGTCCTCCAAAGAATTCTAGAAGGTGCCCTAAAATGAATGGGGCCATGAGATGGCTTCGTATTCATTCTCATTCTTAAAAAATGGAGGTACTTCATTTTCTGGCGAACAAGTCCACCTAACAAATAGATCTCTTCACATTGCATAACCACCACTCATTGGCCATTGAGGAGCTCCTTGGCTAGAATGGAGAGGCTCGAGGCATCCAAACATGTCCACAACTTTATTGTAAAATTATCATTAACTATTTACTTTGTCCACAACCTTATTGCAATATATACATTTGTAAGACATGATTTCATCATTTAAGGCAATTTACTTAAAGAAATATGTTTATAATGAACTAATAAATTATCATTCCTATGTGCTCACAATTTTAGAAAAATATTTTGATTGTCTTGCAATTAAAATGATGAGGATAGTTATATACCACCTCTCAATTTTTTCAATCAGTTGCAGAGCAAACAAGTCACATAGTTCAATTTAGCTTCTAGGACTCTAATTGTCCTCCAAAGATTTCTAGAAGGTGCCCTAAAATGAATGGGGCCATGAGATGGCTTTGTATTCATTCTCATTCTTCAAAAATGGAGGTACTTCATTTTCTGGTGAACAAGTCCACCTAACAAATAGATCTCTTCACATTGCACAACCACCACTCATTAGCCATTGAGGAGCTCCTTGGCTAGAATGGAGAGGCTCGAGGCATCCAAACATGTCCACAACTTTATTGCAAATTTATCATTAACTATTTACTTTGTCCACAACTTTATGGCAATATATACATTTGTAAGACATGATTTCATCATTTAAGGCAATTTACTTAAAGAAATATGTTTATAATGAACTAATAAAATTATCATTCCTATGTGCTCACAATTTTAGAAAAATATTTTGATTGTCTTGCAACTAAAATGATGAGGATAGTTGTATACCACTCTCAATTTTTTCAATCAGTTGCAGAGCAAACAAGTCACATAGATCAATTTAGCTTCTAGGACTCTAATTGTCCTCCAAAGAATTCTAGAAGGTGCCCTAAAATGAATGCGGCCATGAGATGGCTTCGTATTCATTCTCGTTCTTAAAAAATGGAGGTACAAGTCATTTTCTGGCGAACAAGTCCACCTAACAAACATATCTCTTCACATTGCACAACCACCACTCGTTGGCCATTGAGGAGCTCCTTGGCTAGAATGGAGATGCTCGAGGCATCCAAACATGTGGTGATGTGCATCCATCACAACTACCTTGGCATAGATCCTTGAATCGCTCACATTTTGTCCTCTCCTCTCCTCTACACAACATTATACTTCCAAATTTTGCATACATGGCTACTTCCAAACATTTGCAACAATAGATCTTAAGGAGGTTCAACTTCTTGTGAGGGAGCATGGCCTATCTAAGGTAGGTGTGGCCCTCTTCTAGTTGCAATGTAATTATTTTTAATGGTTGTCCCTCCCTTTATCAGTAATACAAAATAAAATAAATGTAGCAAAGCTACTGCCATTATGTTACCAAAATGCTATCAATGCCAATTACTCTGTAATGGCCACCACTATCATGCACTCAACTTGTTAATTTTTACATTATAATAAATTGTCTTAAAAGACTTTGCTTTCCCTTACTAACTACCAAAACTACTTATGGGAAAGTAAGTCCCAAAACTAACAATAATATTTACTAACATTTAATTATTTAAATACTAGAACAAGTCACTAAGGTGACTTTAATTGTAATATATTTATTTATTAACTATATACTAAAGACGTAATAATTCCAACAATTTAATGAGAACATTTAGGAAATTTAGTATGAATCTCAAATGATTTTAGTGTAGATATTTTATTTTTGATTTTTTAAACTCCTGTAATGGTGAAAAGTCCATCCCTAATACTTTTCCCCAATCATTTTGGACTTATTTTGACCTAGTGTTCTTGATGTCATAACTAATGTCTAAATGGCATATTTTGTGTAGAGAATTGACATCCAATTTATACCTTATTTGAATATATGTCCTTGTTCTCTAGTGGTTCAAACCTAACCCTTTGAATATATTTTGTTTCTTGTTGTAGTTTAAAATTGTAGTTATGATTTTGAACTTGGTTCAAAACCACATGTGCGGTATTTCCCCATTTTCTATTTAGTAGAATACCAAAGCATGAGGTGATATATTGCACTCACATTGCATCAACTTTGTGTTGTCAAATTAATATAATCTTAGAAAATATATCTCTAAAAAGAAGAATATTAAAAAAGTCCTTTTCCTAGTTAGTCCTCCCACAAACTCAAGCACCTTGGCATGTATTGTTATTTGTACTTTCTCTCACACCCAACTTGATATAAGTGGTCAAAGAATAAATTGAGAATGTTCATATTTATGTCAACTATGTATTAAATATTCCAACATTCCCCATTGACAACTAATAGGCAATTCCTTGCTACTTGTGGTGTTGGCTTCAAAGCCCTAATTACTAGGAGTCTCACCTATGGAGGATACCTCTAATGAAATTAGTCTATAAACTAGGAGGACCTCACACAATTTTACCAATAATGGATCTAACTATGATAAGACCTATTTATCACTCTTAATCAAACATTCCACCATTTACAATGGTTTTCAATGCTCAAAGACATGTGTGACCAAACATGGTAGAGATTTAAACACTTAAAAATATAATAATATATATAAACAAGCATAAAATCTCACTATCTGAGAACTAAGATCTTGTTATGTGACAACTAAGATCTCCTCACATAAAAACTAGATCTCCTTGCACAAAAACTAGACCTTTATCCTAATATTTGGATAAAAAATATACTACTTACCTACCCGACCTTCTAGCACACTAGTTTTGAATTGGGAAATTTTAGAATGAAATGACACTTTTTCACTTCATAATTCTTGGTTAATAACAAATGCAAATTGACCTTAGAAAATAGCATTAAGTTTAGGGAATGTTCTAAGGTAGCTTTAATGTCTTCATTCACCATGAAAATTAGATAGCTTAATAGGAAAATATTAACAATGTCGAAATACTTAGCATTGAATAATCTAGAAGTTCAAGTTTAGTAACTATTCTTGGATCAAATTTATTGTTTGATCATGGTTATAAAAGGAGTTCTAATGAATGTTTAACTTGAATTTTTTGTATCTTATCTACATCATTTTGTAAAGACAAATATTGCCATAACCCTCCTTCCTAGACCCTTTTTTTGTTTATTTAGTTGTCTATTTTTGTCATACTTATGTTTACAATAGAAAAATTATGAAATTATACATTCATATATTTCCATGGTAACTCAATATGATTTATAGCATATCTAGTACAAGAAACATCACAAAAATACATAAATTTACACATGTAAACTACAAAATTTGTGTCACTATCCAAATAATGAGCTTCTTGAGGTCTACATATGGTGAACAAGACTAGGATCTTGACATTCATGTGACTTGAACTTTTCCATGATTCATCTTATCAAGTGAGGGATTTTGGTGCTCATGAGTATGTGTAATGTTTATCTTCCATTTGTTTATAATTTCTTGAACTTTACGTATTGATGCAATGCCTCTATGCTTAGAATATCCATGTGTGTGATGAATTTAGTAGGTTTAGTATATGTATAAGCCAGATGAGAAGTAGGATCTAACAAGGATCAAAAGATAAACAGTCCTAGTTTGCTAAACTAAGGTTTGACAAACCCTAGTTTAGGGTTTGTCAAATTAGGGTGAAACTAAATTCATCTTTTCACCCTAATTTGGCAAACCTTAATTTCTTTTGAAACTCTAGGGTTTGTCAAACTCTAGTTTGGCAAACTAGGGTTTGATAGTTCTTTCATTGTCTCAAGAAAATTTTCTATTTTTTATGAAAATTTTCTCTATTTTATTAATTGTAATGACAAACCCTAGTTTACCAAACTAGGGTTTGACAAACCCTAATTTACCAAACTAGGGTTACCCTAGTTTAGGGTTTGTCAAATTAGGGTGAAACTAAATTCATCTTTTCACCCTAATTTTACAAACCCTAATTTCTTTTGAAACTCTAGGGTTTGTCAAACCCTAGTTTGGCAAACTAGGGTTTGAGACTTCTTTCATTGTATCAAGAAAAATTTCTATTTTTTATGAATTTTTTCTCAATTTTATTGATTGTAATGACAAACCCTAGTTTACCAAACTAGGGTTTGATACTTCTTTCATTGTATCAAGAGAAATTTCTATTTTTTATGAATTTTTTCTCAATTTTATTGATTGTAATAACCCTAGTTTGGTAAACTAGGATTTGACAAACCTTAGTTTGCCAAACTGTTCTAGTTCTTTAATTGAATTCATCAAATTCATGTGTTTAGTTGAATTTTTCTATATTTCATTAGCTGTAATCACAAATCCTATTGCCAAACTAGGGTTTCATAGCAGGAAATTTTCTTTATTTAATTGACTGTAATGGAAGCTCCTGTCAACAAGAAACTAGTGTATTCTTGAGTGAACATGCAAGCATTGCATATATACACTATTAGAAAGGGCACGGAAAATTTATGCACCTAAATATGGGAGTTTGCTCAACGTGTATGGTGATTTGGGTCGTATTCAACTGTGATTGGTGCTCGACATATATGGAGATGCTATCATGTGGGGTCTTCACCTTCGTGGACGCTGTTCCCTGTCACCTTCATGGACGCCATTCCCTGTTGCCTTCGGACGCTGTTCCCTATCGCCTTCGTTCTGCTGCGAGCTCTCAAATGACCAAAAAAATGTCATTTGAGAGTCTTAACCCTTTTATATAAAAAAAATAAAATAAAGCCTTCACTCGAAGACGGTCTTCGAGCGAAGGCATTATTTTATTGTTTTTAATTTGGCACTTAATCACCTTCGTTCACAGAGCCCCTTCGAATGAAGGTTCTGACGATGTGTTTTCAGTCTTTGAGCGATGGCATTATTTTATTGTTTTTAATTTGGCACTTAATCACCTTCGTTCACAAAGCCCCTTCGAATGAAGGTTCTGACGATGTGTTTTTTGACTTGGCCAACAATGCCTTCGTTCGTAGAGTGGACCTTTGAACGAAGGTGTTTGCTAAAGATTTTTTGGCACCTTCAATTTTTCTTCATCCACAAAAGTGTAACCCACTATTGTGGGATGACCCCTCAGAGGTGTAGCTCGCATGTAGATGAATATCCTTCAACACATGAGAAGATGAAGCCAAATCTACATAACAAACACAATAACAAGACAAGTCTGCTCTGCCACAATGAATGCTTTTGAATGCTCTAAAATCATAAGCTCACCAAAATATCACAATCATCTTCTAGTTTACAAATGAAACCCTAAACATGCTTATATATGCATTCCTGCTACAAATTTTGCAATTCAAACTTAAGATGTCAGCAACGGAACCTTTTAACGGTCACAAAACCAACATTCAAATTTGGGACCCACCTAAAATAGGGCAGGACTAGGGCACGAGTGCCCAAGCCCCTGGGTCCTATTTTAAGGTAGGATCAAACTCAACAATGTCCTTCAAGCCCCATTTGACATGGGTTTCAGGTCATTTTGTCTCAAGAGTTAAATTTAACATGCAAGATGCAAAACAAGGGATCCAGGAGCTAAACTTAGGAGGTAAAAGTCCTATGGGGACATTTTACAACATAACAATCCTATGTTGTATATCTCATTAAAAAATTCTCAGAGGTCTATAATCACATGTAGATCCACAAGAACATCAAATATGTGGCGAGAGTCGATGTCTAGAAGAATCACCCTCATCACCCTACAAAAGAGGCTTGCTATGATGTAGTAAGGTATGTGTGAATATTATTGTAACAAGAGGTCACATGACCCTTATGTGTCTGCATTCAGTCAGGGTGCCTTTGTATGCATTTTTGTGAATATTTCTGTAAAGCAATTTTCATGCTCAATAATATGAATTTTTGTGTTTGTACAATTGAAGGTGTGGTTTGCTATTGTGAGTGTGTTGGGTGGAGTACACCCTTATCAAAATTACATACATGTGGACTTGTCATGCCCACATAACCATGTGATGAAGGGTCGACAGATACATAATGCATACTTTGACCCTAGAATTTTATAATACATACATTTTTTTACATTAATTTTCATTCATAATAGATTAATATAGTTAATTGTAGATTTCAATAGGAAATATACTAAATTGCACAACCTTATAAAAAATTTACTATCAGTCAATGCCAAAGGTCACATTTAGTAACTCATTAGTCAAGACCATACTATCTAATATAGATGTTTGTTGTGCTCCACCCTATGTGACATACTCCTCAAAGTGTGGAAAATTCTCTTTGATATGTGTACCATCATCATGACTATGTACATCCTATGTTGTATATTTCATCAAAAATACCCAGACCTATAATCACATGTAGATCCACAAGGACATCAAATATGTGGGGAGAGTCGATGTCTAGAAGAATCACCCTCATCAACTTACAAAAGAATCTTGCTATACTATAGTAAGGTTTGTGTGAAGGAATTAATGAACTGTAGGGTCTCTACATTAACACTCTCCTTCATAGTGGGAGGGATTATGATATGATGAATAGATGGGCAAGTAAGGGGTATCGCTAGCTAGTCTTGGGCATGACATGCCCCCTCTCCATCTTGTGTAAAACCTTTATCTCTACCCTAGAAATGACACATATCAAAATAATTTAGAATTTCTTTGAGGATGAACTCACAATAGAGTTTCCTCAAGAAATATTGAGGCATTTCATTATTGTTGTATGGGGGATGGTCAAAAACTATCCACCACCTATCCCAAAAGTTATCCTTTATTCCTTGGTATTGACACTAATAAATAAGAAATCTTTTACAACTTGTTGTTAGCAAGAGACACATTGTAGCTTCATGAGTGTTGTCACTGATGGCAACAAAGTTCATCCCACTCATCCGCAGGACATGATGTGTCAATACCGGAAGTCAGATTGTAGAGTAACTTGGTCTGGTGACCAAGAACAGAGTATGCAGCAAGGTCTGACAATCAAGTCCAAATCTCTCAGAGGAAGTATCTATGTAAAGTACGGACTTGGGTAAGTCAAGAGGAGTACCTTGACTGATATATTCCAGGGATTGAGCCTCCGGTGATGAAAGAATGAAGAGATATAAACACCTAAGTATTGGGTTCCTGTTTGGCAGAGTAAATAGAGGAAAAACTGGCCGACAAAGTATCAGACCTTGATCCGGATGAGATATTGATGGTGATCAAGCTTACTAAGGTATCATTCATGATTGGATGACATGATTGATGACTTCTATGAGCATCTCTTTGATACGCATCACTTGATAAGCAAGGATTCAGCCGACAGACCAAGAGTTTGGGAAAATAATAAGTATTATGGATGCCGACTAGAAAGTGGATGAAATCTTTGGTACAGATATATATACCAGATGGATTTAGATATGAATGTGTGTGTTGGTTGAGGTGTGTTGCAAAGAATAGTAGAAGAGTAGTGTGAAGGCAGTAAGACAGGTCCGGAATGTAACAAGATAGCAACACCTAAGGAGAGTAAGAATGAAGTGTAGCAGATCAGTATATTGGGCTTAACCGGAACTGAACTTTAGCATGTGTGGATGCTTCTCATCAGTTCAAGTATTCTATTTCCTTCTTTTCTTGTAGACAGTGAGTCTCTTGTAGGCAGTAAGCCTCTTGTGAGTAGTGTGCTGAGGCAGTGAGCCCTAATTGGCAAGTGCCATTTTGTACTATTCTATTCTTCTAACAGAGAATACAATCTTGGGTTAATCACCCCATGGTTTTTCCCTTAACCGGGTTTTCCACGTCAAAATCATTGTGTCATGTGTACTAATGTTATTTCTACTTCCATGGTAATGCTTGCTTGTATGATTTGATTCTACACTAATTATTAAAGAAGGACTGAAAATCAAAATAATTAAGATAACTGATTCACCCCCCTCTCAGTTATCAACAATTGGTATCAGAGCTAAGTTCCTCCAAACAGAGCCTAACAGCTTGAGGAAGTTCTGGAAATTCAAATGAATATGTATGGTATGAGGGAACAACTTCAGTCTACCCTAGATGATCTTGAACAATCTAATTCTGAAGTCAATGAATTGAAGGAAAGACTTAAACAGGGTGATGAATTCATAAATGAATTAAAAGGGAAATTGAGTATCTCTAATAAAAAGAGAAAGGATCTATTTCAGCAATTAGCAAGTCAAGGTGAAACCAATGATACAAATGAAGACCTAAAAGAGAAAACCAAGCTATGTGAAAAGTTATCAAAAGAGGTCATTATGGTAAGACATGAAATGGAATCAGGAGTTATGAAGTTCACCCAAGAAATTGAAGAAAAAAGAAAAACTGAAGATGATCTAAGACAATCTCTCAAGGAAAAATCAGAAGACTGCCATAAAATGGATAGAATAATTAGACATCTGGAATCTGATCTTGAAGATGCTAGAGATAATGAAGAAAAACTTGAGGATCAAATAGACATTCTTAAAAAGGATCTACAAATAGCAAATGAATACAAAGAAAAATTCAAGATAAGCTCTTCTCAACTTGAAGTTCTTCTTGAAAGTCAAAAGAGGGTAGATGACAAGCATGGCTTGGGATATGAGAAAGGTGAAAACTTTGGATCCGGTCAGAAGAACTCTGGATCAGAAAATCCAAGGGATAGACCTAGAAGACCTCCGATAAGGTAACCAAATGCTCAAAGATATCCATCCTTCAATGGATATTGCCACAACTGCAATAACTTTGGTCATAAAGAAAATCAATGCAGAAGAAGAATGAATCAGACAAATTCATCCTTCTTCAGACAGTGTTTCAATTGCAAAAGGTATGATCACAAATCTCATGAGTGTAGAAATATGCAAATGAACAATTCATTCAATGGTAGATGTTTTGCATGCAATAGAATGGGACATATGGCTAATCAATGTAGATCAAGAGGATATCAGTCAAATATGAAAAATGTTGTTTGCTACAATTGTAATAAATCTAGTCATATTGCCAAATTCTGTAGAAGTAGAATCAAGACAAAAGGGAACAGTATAATCATAGCCAAGACAAAGGAAAGGGAAAAATGAACACAAATGAAATTCAAAGGGAGATGAATAAGATCTGGGTGAAGAGAAGCATAGAGAATGTTGGGGATGGATCTGCACCAAAATTTGGTGCTGATAATCCTTCTAGAAATTGAGTAGATGAGCTCTGGCTCAGGGGGAGTCACTAAGAAAAACAAATCCCCTAGCCAGTCAATTGGTGCCTGAAATTGGCACATGAGAAGTTGTGGATTAAAAGATTCTCAGAGAAACATCTAAAGAAAGCTTGGTAAAGATATGGAAGATTCGCAGGAAGATTTGAAGAGTCTAATCTTCCAAGATTGATCTGGTTTAACAGTCATCCGGTAAAACAAGATTATCACAGTTAGATCCAGTATGATTCAAATTCGAGGCATCTTGATCTGTGGATAGATCAAATGTTTGGGAAAAATAAGATAATTTGTTATTAACCACCAAGGATATACTCTAAGTATATCTCAGTGATCCAAAAAAAAGATCTTTTTCAAGATAAGAAGAACTAGGCAACCGGAATGACTTAAGTTACGTATTTATTGCAGTGTGGATTTAGGATTTTTCTCAGAAATAAAAAGGTTCATTTGCTCGTCATTTGCACATTTGCATTTGAGAAGAAAAGAAAAGGGGCTATGCAACAAATTGTTTCAAATTTCTCAAAGATCAACCGTTGAAGTCGATTCATCCAGCAAATCAATGTGGCTCTCTTCGTGAACCCTAGAAGCGCAAAAGGTATTTTCCGTTATTGAATATTTCTCTATAAATCTTTTGAAGATGGCTACATTGAATGTTGTAAAGATCACTGATAGGCCGCATCCTAAATTCAAGAAACATCCATATAAATCCCTAGAAGTTGATCCCCTAGGCGCCTTTTCAAGCATTCTGCATGGAATTTTGATTGTAGAAGATGTTAGGGCATATATTCATGCGAATATTGAAGAATTTGGGGAATCTAAGCTAGTTGATATCTATCACAAGCATTTGATAGATGACTCATTTGAACTCAAAACTTAGTATAAAGCTATCTGGGACAAACATTTTGCACAGTGCATTCATTTCCCTTATTTTCTAGAAGATGAATGGGTCCGGTATATTTTGAGCAGAATGCATGACAACTTCATGTGGTTGAACAGGCCGTTTACGATCACTAAGGATGCCATTAGGGCAGTAACCGGATTACACTCAACCAGTGGAAAGCCTACTCTCAAATCTATCAAAAACCAAATTGTAAGTGAGGCTACCAGATCGAAGTTTGATAAAACAGCAATGACAATTGAGGATATCACAGATCCGGATATCAAGTTTGCATCAATGATAATTGGATATAAGATATATCACTCCAGCAGGGAGAATTCAGTATCTGGAACTACTATATATACTGCTTATGAAATGTTGAGGAAGAATGCAGACTATGATTTTTCTGAGCTCCTTCTGAACCAACTCTTGGAGAATCTACAGAAGATAAAGAAGGATAAGAAGAATTCTTTCAAATATAGTGGTTTGATACTCTGCTTATTCTTTTACTACATGAATGAGCTACCTGGATCCAATGGATGGGTATGGCAAAATAACAGATCGGTTACAATTCAGATTAGAGATTACTTGCATTGGCTTGGTGATGCCAAGGCACAAAACACAGCACTATGGGGTTACTTCAAAAACTTCTAAAGCATGATGCAAGCTAGAGAAAGAATTCCCTAATCCCTAGTTGAAAAATATAAAGATACAATATGCTTTATGGTAGAAATTGATCAGTGCCTAATGGAGGTAGTGGAACCAAAAACAGTGTGGATCATGCCAATGGGGTATGAAGTTGATGAGAAAATTGTAGAGCTGCATGTTCAACACATGCTAAGTCAGCCCAAGGATCCTAAGGCAGAAAGGTTTGGAACCTTTGAAGAATTAAGTGTAAAAATCCATGTGGAGCTCAGACAACCGGAGATGAAGAGAAAAGTGAGAAAAGAGGTAGAAGAATTTGCCAAGAGGCATGGAATCTCAAAAGAGGCACTTGATGCCAACAGAGAGAAAATGGAAAGAGCGGAGAAAGAAAAGCAAGAAACTAGAAAAGAAAGTGCTCCAGTGCAAGCCCCCTCCTGGACCAGATCAACCAAAAGCTCTGTACCTACCACTTCCAAGGGTCAAAAGGCTTCAAAACTGGAAGCTCAGACATCCAGAAAAGGAGAGAAGAGAACCAAGAAAAAGGCAACAAGGTCTTACACAAGCCAAAAGGATGAAGAAGAGACAGAATCAGATGAGGAAGTAAAGAAAATGAAGAAGAAAAGGAAAACATCCAGTGAACCCTCTACTGAAGAAGTAACAGAAGAATTTGTTGAAAAACCTACTATGTGCATTGATGACATCATAAAATCAATTACTGTGGATGGGAACCTTCAACCAATGGCTGAAATCTATGATGATTACAATGAAGTTGACCAAAAGATCTTGCAAGAAGCCACAGTCAGGTATCTGAATATCTACAACAAGGCTTTTATTGAAATTATCTCTTATTCCCAAAAGCCTAGAAAAGGAATTAGAAATAAGAAAGGATAATGCTATGGCAAAGGATCTTGAGATCCGAGAACAGATAGCTATTCAGCTATATCCTTCAATCACTCCTAAGTAGAAGAACATGATCTTCAAAGATTGTAAGGATGAGTTCCAGAGCAAAGCTAGAATGAATTAGCTTATGCTCGAAGAAACTGACAAATTAGCAAAAGAGATAGAAGAGATCCTCCGAAATGCATACAAAAGATTCAACATTCCTATTATAGAGGACTTAGGTGATGATCCCTCTGCTACAGATGTTGAAGAAGAATCTACTAAGACAGTGGCAGAAGAGGTAAAGGAGATAGGTGAAGAAAAAGGTAAGGACTTAGATTTCTCTGCTCCGGAAGAGGAGGTCCATGATCAAGAAAACATCTCTCCTCCAGTTTCCACTGCTGAGTCTGGATCTAAAGAAGAAGAAAGAGTAGAAGAAAAGATCAGTCAAGAAGCAGAGGAAAAGGAAAAAGAAGATGACAGTAATAAGGGTGCAGAAGGAGAGAAAAATCTAACAGAAAAGACCACAGATGATAGTGGTAAGGCTACAAAAGGGGACAAAACCCTGTCATCGGCAAGAGACACAATAGAAGCAGTCGAGGAATTCTTAACCAAGGAGATGATAGAATTTGATGAACCAGAACTTCTTCAAGGACCGTTCAATTTTGACTCCCTCTCCCCGGTTCAAACCATGAAGCTCGCATCCTTTACTTCAGCAAAGGCAAAAGAAAAATTTCTGAAGTCTCACATGGAAGACTGCAAGCTCATAGAAACTACATCCGGTGTATTAGAGAAGATCATGCCATCTTTTCAAAAGGATCTCTCAGTCTCTTCATCCTGTAATCTCAAATCTCTAGTAAATAGTGTTAGCACACATTTTGATTCCTTAGAGAAGTCAGCAGAAAATAAAGTTCAGAAGGAGTTTGTGGAAAAGAGATTCTCCGAAGTACAAGGACTAATAACCAATGATAGGAGAAATATGGATATAGGGATAAAGAGCTTAGAAAATGCTCTTAAAGATGGCGGGGAAATGTATAAATTTTGTCTATCATGGTCCAAAGTAACAGTGGAGATTGAGAAGAAAGTGAAAGAATAGGAGGATAAACTAACAAAACTATCTCAAAATTTTGATCCTCTTACCACTCCCATAATAAATCAAGAATGTCAGACTATTGCAGTCTTGAATGAAATTAAGAAGCTTGAGAAGGAGAAGAAAAATAGATTAAGTAGGTTGAGTGATCTTAGAGGGATAATTATCCCTAAGTTAGAGGCCATGCATGAAGCCTTAAAGATGCTCAAACTATAGCCCAGACAAGTGATCCGATAGATCTGAAGAGGGCAGAAGCTTTTGCATTCCTGTTGAGTGGTCACATCTCAATTTTGGACAGGATGAAGCTAAGCTGGGCAACAGAAGTTGTACAATTAAAGAATACTTTTGCAGATATACTAAAGTATATGTAAAGTATAACCAGATAATATACTTATGCAATAAATTGAGTTTTAAAAATTTTGGTGTGCGGACCTATTGGTAAACAGATTTGTCACCATGAAATAACCTTTGAAAATGACCCTTTGCCTTTAGAGCAGTGACTAAATTGTCCCAACAGTTGGAGAGATCACGACAAAGAAATGATCTTCCTCTGCGTTTGAGAGGGGCAGCTCCCTCGTATGATGGGGGTATTTGTGGTATTTGTGTACTTTTAACCTGAAAGTACATAAAGGAGGAAAAGGAAACCTAACAATAAAGATGATTAATAGAAACCCAAATAGTAGACATAAGAATACTGGTTCAGATTTCACAAACTCAGGACAAATTATGAGGGGATTTCACCACAGAAGTTAGAAACTACGTTCCTGAACCTATATGGTAAATTGCATAACAATAAGTTTAATATGTAATGATAATGAAAAGAAGATGATGGATCTCAACATACGAAGACATAGGTTTCTCCAGCACATTCAAATCAAGATACCAAGTTATGATTGTGTTTCATTACATCAATTGCACTGTTTATATATGCTTCAAAAGATGACCAATGATTCACACAATGACACAGAGGTATTACTCATTTAACATACAAGAAATTAGTAATAATAACTCAGAGATACAATAATATATGAACCAAATGCTCTCTTTATTATATTTATAAAATTATACAATTCCAAAAGCCTTCATACACAAAGTATAAGATCAGAGGTCTCTAAAGCTTCTCCATAAGTTCCCTTATAAAATTCTATTGAAAAAGTCCCCCTTTTACATATGAAATAGCCTTGTATTTATAGGCTTGGTTTCAATAACTACCTTGTAACTACTTTGTAACCACCTAGTAACTACCTTTTTGAAAATACAATAATTTAAAAATAAGCTTTATTTTAATTAGATTTTACCTAACTTTTCTAGAAACAAAGCTCATTTTCTAACCCTCAAATACAACATATGACATAAGTCACTTTTACAAAAAGGTAATTTGAAACTTGCAAATTTTGAGTTGTGAAGTTCGCTAAGTTCTTTCCATTTAGTTAACAAAAATTGAAAGTGACTCCCCTTTTTCACCTTTTTGAAAGTTGCAGACAAGTTTGCAAAAATTGAAAGTAGATGCGAACTTAGACAAAAGTGAAAGTTGACGCGAACTTAGCCAAAAGTGAAAGTTGACACGAACTTAGCCAAAAGTGAAAGTTGACGTGAACTCAGCCAAAAGTGAAAGTAGACGTCAACTTTTATTTTTGTCTAAGTAGGACAATAACAACTTGCTTTTTAAAGCAAACTCTCCACTTAGCCAAATTGAAAAGTGGTACCTCCTTTATACTTAGCCAATTTCACAAGTTAATCTCTCACTTTCACTTTTTTTTTAGAAGTTGTTGAAGACTTCTGATTTTCTCCTAACCTTCTCACAACTTGTGAAAATTTTTAAGTTACCTCCTTTATAAACACTTTGGCATGCTTTGAAAAATTGTTAAAAAAAGCACAACTTTTGAAAATTATAACCTAATGAAAATTTATATGACTTGCTCGTTGAGCCTGCACATACGATGGAGAAGGAAAACTGGCATAACTTTTGATTGTGATAACATTTGCTCATGAAATTTTGCACATTGCCCATAATAACATTATAAATTTCCCTACTAGATGATTTTGTTCCAAACTTCATAGAAACCACAATTTAATTGTTTCCACCAACCGCCCACCGAAAAACTGAAAGTTTAAAATCTCTCAATCCATAGGGCACCATGACATGAAAAGTTGCCATATTAGGCAAAATAGCCATATAACTTTCCTGTAAACTAATTTATTTCTAGCCTTTGAATATTTTGAAATTTAATTGTTTTGGTGATTTCTGACATAGCAGAATCGCTTCCAGGATTTCAGCTGAAACAACAAACAATTCCTCCTTCAAACTAGAAATCAACTTGACATTTTAGGAGAATTTGTGACTAGGGGTGACTCAACATAAGGATTTGATGCAAAAGTTTAAAGTTTGGCAAGTTGAAAAGGAGGATAGTAGCTGGCTCTAACTGGGGACAAGGACTGTAAAGGATGAAGGATGAACCTAGAATCTCTGGAAATGAAATAAGTTTGTTATCCATTGGGCAGGTAGAGTCAAGAGATAATAAGATGTACAAGGGAGAATAAGGAGGCTGAAGCAAGACAAAAATGAGAGAAACAATAGAGACAAAGCAAACGACAAAAGACACACAGGAAACAAAATAAGAAAGACACAACCTTAATTTACTCCAAGATGGTCATGCAAAACCATTTATCGGTAGGGAGAAATAGATGCCTGAATGGAAGAAAAGACTATGCCAATGGAGTGTTATTATACTTAGTTGCGGCTTGATGTTTTGAATAGCAACTCTACAATCTTTGGCATATGCAACTCCTCCAGATAAGACACCAAATTGGAACAACTGCTCCTCATAGAAGATGTCTGAATCAAGAAAACCTATAATATCCTCTTGAATGTTGTGAATCACTTCTTCCTAAATTATTTGAAGTATTGTAATCTCAAGCCTATGAATACAATTTTGACGATGCAAATCTATGGCTGAGTGATGCAAATCTTCTTCAAATTTAGATGGAGTAGCAAATGAAGGATTTTCAAAATAAAGAAAATCTAATTTGGGTACCTTTGGATAGGAGGCTAAAACATTTTGGAATTTGCTTGGCTGCTTATCAATGTCTTCATGCTCCTTCAATGATCCAAATTCTTTTTCTTTGATTTCCATAATCTCCATTGGGCATTCCAAGAAGTAGTTTAAATCTGAGGCTACTTTCTCATCGACTACATCTTGCATACATTTTTTATCAACCTTGTCATCAAGCTCGAAGTGGTTGATGTCTTCAACTTCTTCCTTTTGATCCTGCATCACAATAATTTCTCCTTCTTGAACATAGCTTTGCAACTTCTTTAATGAATCTACCCAAAAAGGATTATTGACTGAAGTACAACACCTAGGAGAAGAAGAATCTTGAGGAGGGGAAATAGTTCTGGAATCTTCATCCTCAAGCCTTGATTGTATGTGCACGTCAGCTGAAATATCTAATTTACTCACATCCATCAATTGCTCCATGAGAAGACACTTCTACAAGAAAATTTTCAATCTCTGAATTGTTGTCCTTTCTTTGCAAAGGGTGCATTGTAGCATGAGATTCCTCACTAGATATAACTTCTTCATGAACATGGGTATCGTCATGGCTGCAAGCAAGAAAATGTGTATCTTTCCCATCCTTTTGTTCAACCTCTTGCAAGGTTTGAAGCAAAGATGGATGCACCATATTGGGTTGAAACTACATATTACCATAAAAACTTTTCAAGAAGCTCACTTGTTTAGGATCATCAAATACCTGATTATTCTGTAATGGAGATGTAGAAGAAGAAAAGTCTTCATCATCACTATCATCACTATCATCCCTTCCTCGATACCAAACCATGTTCAAATTTTTGCAGAATCACCAACTTCCTTCTTTAATGAGGTACCTTCAAATTTGTGAGGAACAAATATGCACTAGGACTTCAATTTCCCCAGCAGAGTCACCAAAAATCTGTTGGTAAACAAATTTGTCACCGCGAAATAACCTTTGAAAATGACCCATTGCCCTTAGAGTAGTGACTAAATTGTCCCAACAGTTGGAGAGATCACGACAGAGCAATGATCTTCCTCTGCATTTGAGAGGGGCAGCTCCCTCGTATGATGGGGGTATTTGTGGTATTTGTGTACTTTTAACCTGAAAGTACATAAAGGAAGAAAAGGAAACCTAACAATAAAGATGATTAATAGAAACCCAAACAGTAGACATAATAATACTGGTTCAGATTTCACAAACTCAGGACAAATTATAAGGGGATTTCACCACAGAAGTTAGAAACTACGTTCCTGAACCTATATGATGAATTGCATAACAATAAGTTTAATATGCAATGATAATGAAAAGAAGATGATGGATCTCAACATACGAAGAGATAGGTTTCTCCAGCACATTCAAATCAAGATACCAAGATATGATTGTGTTTCATTACATCAATTGCACTGTTTATATATGCTTCAAAAGATGACCAATGATTCACACAATGACACAGAGGTATTACTCATTTAACATATAAGAAATTAGTAATAATAACTCAGAGATACAATAGAACATACGAACCAAATGCTCTTTTTATTATATTTATAAAATTATACAATTCCAAAAGCCTTCATACACAAAGGATAAGATCAGAGGTCTCTAAAGCTTCTCCATAAGTTCCCTTATAAAATTCTATTGAAAAAGTCCCCCTTTTACATATGAAATAGCCTTCTATTTATAGGCTTGTTCTCAATAACTACCTTGTAACTACTTTGTAACCACCTAGTAACTACCTTTTTGAAAATACAATAATTTAAAAATAAGCTTTATTTTAGTTAGATTTTACCTAACTTTTCTAGAAACAAAGCTCATTTTCTAACCCTCAATTACAACATATGACATAAGTCACTTTTACAAAAAGGTAATTTGAAACTTGCAAATTTTGAGTTGCGAAGTTCGCTAAGTTCTTTCCATCTAGTTAGCAAAAACAGAAAGTGACTCCCCTTTTTCGACTTTTTGAAAGTTGCAGACAAGTTTGCAAAAAGTGAAAGTAGATGCGAACTTAGCCAAAAGTGAAAGTTGACGCGAACTCAGCCAAAAGTGAAAGTAGATGTCAACTTTTATTTTTGTCTAAGTAGGCCAATAACAACTTGCTTTTTAAAGAAAACTCTCCACTTAGCCAAATTAAAAAGAGGTACCTCCTTTATACTTAGCCAATTTCACAAGTTAATCTCACTTTCACTTTTTTTTTAAAAGTTGTTGAAGACTTCTGATTTTCTCCTAACCTTCTCACAACTTGTGAAAATTTTTAAGTTACCTCCTTTATAAACACTTTGGCGTGCTTTGAAAACTTGTGAAAAAAAAGCACAACTTTTGAAAATTATAACCTAATGAAAATTTATATCACTTGCTCGTTGAGCCTACACATACGATGGAGAAGGAAAACTAGCATAACTTTTGATTGTGATAACATTTGCTCGTGAAATTTTGACACATTGCCCATAATAACATTATAAATCTCCCTACCAGATGATTTTGTTCCAACCTTTATAGAAACCACAATTTAATTATTTCCACCAACCGCCCACCGAAAAACTGAAAGTTTAAAATCTCTCAAGCCATAAGGCACCATGACATGAAAAGTTACCACATTAGGCGAAATAGCCATATAAACTTTCCTGTAAATTGATTTCTTTCCAGCCTTTGAATATTTTGAAATTTAATTGTTTTAGTGGTTTCCAACATAGCAGAACCGCTTCTAGGATTTCAACTGAAACAAGCAAACAATTCCTCCTTCAAACTAGAAATCAACTTGACATTTTAGGAGAATTTGTGACTAGGGGTGACTCAACAGAAGGATTTGATGCAAAAGTTTAAAATTTGGCAAGTTGAAAATGAGGACAATAGGACCCCACCCTTTGCCATTGATGTCAAAGGGGGAGTGAGGAGTAGTGAAAATTGAGGAATCCAGCTAAGGGGGAGCTTCAGAAAATATACATAAGAATAGAGCATTAGCCAAGGGGGAGTATAGTATGACACTTAGTCATTTCTCACTAAGTGTTGCCATCAATGCCAAAGGGGGAGATTGTTGGCAAGAGACACATTGTAACTTCATGAGTGTTGTCATTGATGGCAACAAAGTTCATCCCACTCATCCGCAGGACATGATGTGTCAATACCGGAAGTCAGATTGTAGAGTAACTTGGTCCGGTGACCAAGATCAGAGTATGCAACAAGGTCCGACAATCAGGTCCAGATCTCTCAGAGGAAGTATCTATGTAAAGTGCGGACTTGGGTAAGTCAAGAGGAGTACCTTGACTGATATATTCCAGGGATTGAGCCTCCGGTGATGAAAGAATGAAGAGATACAAGCACCTAAGTATTGGGTTTCTGTTTGGCAGAGTAAATAGAGGAAGAACTAGCCGGCAGAGCATTAGACATTGATCCAAATGAGATATTGATGGTGATCAAGCTTACTATGGTATCATTCATGATTGGATGACATGATTGATGACTTCTATGAGCATCTCTTTGATACGTATCACTTGATAAGCAAGGATTCAGCTGACAGACCAAGAGTTTGGGAAAATAATAAGTATTCTGGATGCCGACTAGAAAGTGGATGAAATCTTTGGTACAGATATATATACCAAATGAATTTAGATATGAATGTGTGTGTTTGTTGAGGTGTGTTGCGAAGAATAGCAGAAGAGTAGTGTGAAGGTAGTAAGATAGGTCCAGAATGTAACAGGACATCAACACCTAAGGAGAGTAAGAATGAAGTGCAGCAAATCAGTATATTGGGCTTAACCGGAACTGAACTTTAGCATGTGTGGATGCTTCTCATCAGTTCAAGTATTCTGTTACCTTCTTTTCTTGTAGACAGTGAGTCTCTTGTAGGCAGTAAGCCTCTTGTGAGCAGTGTGCTTGGGCAGTGAGCCCTAATTGGCAAATGCCATTTTGTACTATTCTATTCTTCTAACAGAGAATACAATCTTAGGTTAATCACCCTGTGGTTTTTCCCTTAACCGGGTTTTCCACGTCAAAATCATTGTGTCATATGTACTAATGTTATTTCTGCTTCCATGATAATGCTTGCTTGTATGATTTGATTCTGCACTAATTCTTAAAGAAGGACTGAAAATCAAAATAATTAAGATAACTGATTCACCCCACTCCCCCCTCTCAGTTATCAACACTTGTATGCATGGATTTTATTTTTGCTAGATCTATTTGACAATATGGAGGTGGCTAAGCTATCTAAAGACCTAATTGTAGGCCAATTAGGGTTGTCTAGAGTTGACTCCATGACCTCTACAACTACTACTCCACATAGGCATAATGAACTATATGCTCTTCATCAAGAGGTTGATGTTCTAAGAGCCCACTACTACGATATTGGGAAGTTCTAGTTGGCCTTCATGTTACACATCAAAATGAGTACGTGGGAGTGGAGAGTGATTTATCCATGCCCATCTTTTGTGACTCTTCAATTCATAGAGTATGTCGCAAGGACTTACGATTTGGCCTTCATTTCCCATAACTATCCAGTAAATCACAAATTGCTCCTCATATGGGTGCTATCCTTGGTGCTTCTATCACCTAGGTTGGAATGGAAGATTATGTGCTTGTTTGAGACAATCCATTAGCAGGAGGCAAATTGTGGGGTTGGTCTAATAATGGATTTTCTAGTGTAATTTTTATGGATGGTTGTTCTTGATGGGTATGGTGCCTTGTGTTGTATGACATGAATTTTGTTTGGTCATTTTTTATTACATTTGTTTGACCTTTTTTTTGAATTCAAATCTTTAGCCTTTTTTTACATTATAAACAATTTCTTATAAACTTTAAGGATAAGGTCCCAAGAGAAACCCTGACTATATCTTATATAAAAGTATATGTATCTTAGAGTAACTAAAAATCCACAGAAATCAAATCCCTTAAAATTTTATTTCTTTACTTTATACTAATTTTTTCTATATAATTTTATTTGTGTTGTGATTATAATAAGATTATATAGAAAAATAATATGTTGTGATGCAATCTATTATTAAAAAACTACCTTCATAAATACTCTAAATAGTCTCTACTCCTTTTGGAGTATAGGCCAATAGTTAAAATGCAAGTTGCATCTACATAAATGCATTTTCTTTTTCTTTGGAGTAGGTATTGATAAACCTCACACTTTTTCTCTCGTACAGAGAGAATACATCATCTTGGCCTTGTTTTTCAGAGTGGTTGTGCTTTAAAACATCAAGTATACTAAAATTTAATCAAAAACGGTGACAGCAGTAGAAAGTAGCACGACATGTACAAACAAGATGGAAAAAGTATTTAGTATTTTGAATAATCTCTGGAACTTTTGTGTATAATCTGTTGCCGTATGTACGTACGACTGGAATGACAGTCTTCTTTCAATACCTTGATGAGCGCTTGGATTAAGAAAACTGGGTTGCAATTCTTACTAAATACATTAACGATCTCCCATGGCCGATTCAAAACGCATTGTAAGACATAAACACATAAAACACAGTGACAAAATGAAATTATGACAGCAGAAACAGAAACAGAAATCTTCTTTCTCGGAAGATCATACCATTGCAATTACATAATGACAAGCTTATTAGCTGAAAGAAAGTTTATGAGGATCCACCTTGGAGCTGCTTGCATTGCCTTTCAGTATCCCGTTAACACATCCTCTACCAGAGGGAGCTGCAAATTTGGCAGAACTTGGAGAATTCTGATCCTCGTAAAGAGGCGGCTTTTTACTAGACAATCTTCTGGGCTCTGTAAATGCTCCAACGTCAGCGTGCATCTTGCTAGTGGAGCAATTAATAACAGAATTGGTAGAAGCTTTACAGCCGTTTAATGATGTCAATGGTGCCAGCATACGCCAGCCCCTGGATTTGGGCGTTTCCTCTGGAACGAACATATTTTCTCTGACGGATCTCGATTTGTGTCGAAAATTGAGAGGAACGGGCTCCTTTTGAGCAAGCTTTGGCCCTTGCTCGTAGCTACATGAAACCGACCGCTTAAGAACCGGCTTCTCGCCGCCATGGCCGCTAGGTTTCTGTTGCCTGAGGCGCATATCTTCCAGCTTCATGGAAGGGGTTTTCAGTAACCCTAGAGTGAAAAACTGCTGCCATTTCAGAGACGATTTACTGGACGGAGACGGCGGCTTTGCAGAAGTGCAAGAGCTCCGATTTGGCTTGGACTTGGATTTAGGGTTTGCTGTTGCGGCATTATTACCACGCCGGAAACTTTTTCCGGAGTTGGAGTGATTTAAGTTTCCCTGTGAGCTTTGAGAGTTACCAGAGCTCGAGCTAGTCCAGAAGCTCGACTGTGAATCCAGCGAATCCGTTCTCCATGACTGCAGCTTCTCATTTAACAAAAGCCGATTTTCATTGCGGGAATTGGATTTAAATGGCGCGTTCGATTCAGTGCTCCAAGATCTCGGGAGCGAGAGAGGAAGCAATCGCCCTTGGTGAAACAGATCGTCGGCGGGGCAAGCGTGATTCGCCATTGGACTAGAGCAGCCGAAATCGAAGTTGAAATCTTGTTGACCTGGAGATCCTGCGTTCGAATCCCGTAAAGTATTGTTGTTCCATTCGGCTGAAAGGTCACCATTGTCATACAGGGGCAAGTCGCAGAAAGAGAGCGCCTCTTCCTCGTCATCCGATCCCAAGTTCGAACCCCATTCCGCAAAGGGAACTCGGAATTCCATGGCCATCATCAGAAACACTTCACCACAGTTCGGCAATCACAGAACATAATGCTTATATTTTCTGTTAACGAAATTCTACAGACAGCAGTTCCTGAAAAAGCAGGAGGGCAGAATTTAAGAACAACAAAAAAAAAACACGGGACTCAGCACAGCTACAGCTGGAATCGATTGGTGGAATTGTTGAGCTCAGCTTTTTGCCATGGTGGTAATGATTTTGAGAGGCAGATGGGGAAGCTTTAATGGAGTGGAGGAGTCATGTGGGGTCTGCGGGGATAATGAATTAATTGGTCCCAACAGTAAAGCAAAATCAACTTCACAGGCATCATCAGTCGCCAGTAATCATCCAATTCACAGCGGTGGGATTGTCAGATCCCAACAAATAAATTAAAAAAAACAGTTGGCCGGCCACTAACGTACTTATTATGTTAGAGCACATATTTCCTTAATATTAAATCTCATCGTCTAATAACGACCGTAGGGCGTTAGAGAAGACAGAATTTCTTTTAACACTTTTCACGGCGACGGTGTCACGGCCACCTCTTTCTAGAAGATTCGCCGGGGTTTCACATAGAGTTGATGTGAAAGATCACCCGGCGGAAATGATGGTAATGACTTCTGAAGTCCACACCGAAATATACCAACGGAACGGAATGGTTTTTAATGCGTTTGCATATGATTATTAGAAGTGTTCCACGAATGGGATCGTTCCTTTTAACCTTGTTTTACGCTAAGGGGTTTAGCTCTTAGACTCTAAAGATCCTCAGAGACAAATTTGGGTTTAATAAATAAGAGTCACATTTTCCATAATTTGTTGATTGAAATTATGTTTGGAAGTGATAAGATAGTGATAATTGGATTTGTCAAAAGCTATAATTACATCATGTTATAGTATTATAACTTATTATTAGCCAATAGGGTTTTATATGTGAGCATTATAGTGCTCGGAATTGTTTCACGTTGGAAAATTTTTTAAACTCCCTTCTTGTTCCTATCAGTGTATTTCTTGAACCTCCTATGGGTGCAAGTGCTAATTTTATTTCTATAGCAATGTTGATCATAAAAGAATGTTTGAATTTGATTCATTAATAAGAGACGTATTGCGTCGAGTTCGTGCCAACAATTTGTTGATTGAAATTATGTTTGGAAGTGATGATAGTGATAATTGAATTTGTCAAAAGCTATAATTACATCATGTTATAGTATTATAACTTATTATTAGCTAATAGGCTTTTATATGTGAGCATTATAGTGCTTGGAAAATTGTCTCACGCTGTAAAAAAATTCATGCCGAAAAATTTTCTAAACTCATTCATTGTTTCTATCGACATATTCCTTGAACCTCCTATGGGTGCAAGTGCTAGTTTTATTTCTATGACAATGTTGATCATTAAAGAATGTTTGAATTTGGTTCATTGTAAATAAAACATTGTTGACTAAACAAGGATAGAAATAAAAATTGTATGTAAAAAATCTGAGACATAAATTTCTATTACTCTACTTAAATATCATCCATTTCAATGGTCAAATAGTCAATAGCAATTTACACCTCATCCACAACAAATAACGGTAAATATTTGTCTTACTTTTATTGGCCAAAATTGACCTTTGACTGTTGAAATGGATGATATTTCCGCAATTTCTCATCCACAACAAAAAATGGTAAATATTTGTCCTACTTTTTTGGCCAAAATTGACCTTTGACTATTGAAATGGATGATATTTAAGAATAGTGATTTTCATACACTTATAATATTAAATAGTTAAAATGAGAAAATCTCTTTATGTAAAAGTTTTGAATGGGTTTATGAATGGATTGAAATCAATAATGCAATCTTGTTAACTTTGAGAGATGATAAAATGTAAATTTCAACAATTTCATGAGTATGGCTACTAAAAGCATATTTTTGACACAATTTTTCCTATTTTGTTAAAATTATAAATAATAGATGCTCCTATTACAATGCTACGGAGTAGAGAAAAAGTACTATTGCTATAACTATCAATAGAAGATTTTTTTTCCATTACATTGACACTTCAATAGCTTACATCAAACAATAATAGTGGATAACATTATTAGCAAGAGTGGACAAAAAAGATACTATTGCTATAGCTATCAATGGAAAAAATAATTTGTTCCATTACATTGGCATTCCAATAGCTTACTTCAAACAATAAGAGTATTCACAACTATTATCCAATAGAATGGCAAATAATTTTTTTTTTTAAATTTTGAGAGAAATTTGGAAAACAATATACATTAGGGAATTTAGTCATATTGTTTTAACTTTGCTCTCTCATTAGTTGATTGGATACAAACTAATAAAACCTAATGGATGCATATATACCTGCCTTCAACATGTACTAATGATATAGTTATTAACTTGAGTTAGATTTAAATAAATATAATAGATTGAGTACGATAAATTGAATGAGATAAATTAGATATATGATGAAAGTAGAAATGAGATGGAACTAGGTACTTAGTTTGGAAATCGACACAACATGAACTTCAACCGTTGTGATGTTGTGATAGAGAGCTAGTATCTCAAATATGTAATTCAATTTGGAATTAGAAGCCTAAAACATCTAAAAGTTGAGAGCTTGAGATCCTCGGACACGATCATGCCAATGAGATCCAGTCCAAGTGGCCCATGATTCCTTTTGATGGTACAATCTTGTCTAGACTAGAGATAGACCTTTGGTGCTTGTAAAAGAGAATTCCCTGATGTGTATCTATTTAAAGAAAACAAGGTAATGCAAAGAAGTATCGTTGGGACGTGATATAACAAATGGGAAGAGAAATTGACTTTCTTGTTAGCAGTTAAGCCCCAAGACCAAGTTAATAGTGATAAAATAGAGAGTAAACAATGGGGTTTGGCATTAATGTATCTATAGAGTAGTTGATATATTGACCTTACAAGTGTTAGTGATAGATATATGCAAATGTGTTGTCCTTCTTTTGATCAAATAATTCCATGATGTTAGAATGACCTAGGGGGTGCCTGTAAATACAAGCCCTAACACATAATTCACACTTTCTAGCATACACATTAACATGTATCGATCATGTTTGGGATTGTCAATCTAGGAAAATGTGGGCATTTTGGATTTTTGAAATAGGGGTACGTGTTCATGCTCGTAATCCAATCTAGAGGATAGAAGCTTAGTTGTGATCTAGTCTAAGGAAAGTAATGTTCGAAGGAATAGGTTAGGGATGTTATGAGTAAAGTGATGTGGCATACCAAAGTGTTGGATCAAGTTTTGGGTCAGTGAGTGTACCAAAAGAACACAAAGTGTGCTAGAATCATGCATTAAAGTCATCCGCACAAAGTGATGTAAAATGAGTGGGGAAATTATGAGAATATGCACTTTTCTCCTCTACACTTTACCCCCACAATAATGTGCATGGGTCATCCCACAATAATGGGTTACACTTTTTGGCCAAACTTGACATTGAAATCAACATTTTGAACTAAATCTTCACTTTCTAACACATATAGCCGCTAAATCGTTGGGAATTTGAAGATGATGTGAACTAGTGATTTGTGAGATTTTATTTGTAGATTCTAAATATATATTTTTTAAAAAAAATTGGAGTTAAAATGTAATTTTTTTGCGTCTCCTTTGATAACTAGTTTTTAATAGTAAACAACATTTTTTTAAAGTGATATATATTCTATAGCACATAACTTTTTTTTACAAAGGATAAAATTCTAATTCTTTTGAATTTAGATTTGGTAACACTGATATATAAGGCATGCATTTGGTTTTATAATGTTTTGTTGAATATTTTTTTTAATTAAGTTTTGAAGTCAAACCAATTATAATTTAGACATAGGCGTATTCTGTAAAACATAATTTTTTCTGTATGTATCAAAATTCTTTTTTTTTGTTGAAACAAGGACATCAATACCTAGGGCATATATATTTTTTATAATTTTTTTCACTAATTTACTAATTTTCCATGTGTGTAGAACAAAGAACTTGATGTTCGGTGAAAAACCTACAATCACAAGAAATAAAAAATAAATTTAATAATCAAATTGAATATATTTAAAATTATACCTTTGTGGGAAGCTTATAATAAGGACTACATACTTACAAAACATAAATTTTAAATGAATTCATTTGATCCCCCAAAAGGTAAATCAAAAGTAGTTTTTTATCAGCATTTTGATAGGTGTAGAGGAGACTCCTTTATAGGTATGGTTTAAAACTAGCGGGGTTCTATCTAAGGGGGTTTGAATCTAAGGGGGTTTGATCAAACCCTCTTCAATTAAAATCCTTTAAATGGAACCTTTCAAGGCTTAAATCATTATATTTTCTAAAAATATGTGATTTAAGCAAAAATCAGGATGTCCCAGAAAGTGTAACTCATTATTGTGGCAGCACCTGCATACAAATGAAAGTGAGGATGCATGCTAAAGAAATAAATAAACAAACGGTGACATGAAGGATATGAAGCTTTTGGAATATGAGTTGTTGGAACAAGTATATGTTCCCATCCTATGAAAATTATGTGTGAACTAAAAATGAAATTAGTGATAATATGCCCTCTCAAATTGTGTGTGCTATCAAGGAGTGTGTAGAAATAGAGGAGAGAATTTAGTGAAAAAAAAAACTATGACTAAAATTGAGTGTGTAACAATGTATGATATATAAATGTAAAACTAAATAAATAATATGTTTTTGCCCCAATGAGCAAGCATGTTCAGACATAAAACTTACAAAAATAAATAATATCTTACACCCCCCATGTGACAATATCAATCGAAACCATACAAAGAACATGAACATAACATAAATACAATATGTAACATACAGTGAAAATATGTAACATAAACATGGGAAGATATTAACAAATAAAGTTAACTTATAATGGTTGGACATGGGTCTATCTCAATTGGACCAAAAGATGTGTTGACCACATAATTCAATGCTCCATGGGACTATCCTCTATAATGCTATAATTCAAAGGTGAATATGTATCATCATCCCTAGATGGATCACTAGAATAGAGATTGAATAAATTCTTTAAGACAAATAGGTATCATATGCCATGAAAGAAGTATTCTTAAATCATAATATCAAAGGTAGTGATTTTGTTTTGGTTGAAGGATAAGGTTTCCATGGTTATGATCTAGAAAGATGAAGCACACAAGGGGGGATTGGTAATATACAAATCAAGGACAAACCCTAGGTAAGATAAATAAAAGTACATGATAAATTCATATTTAAAAAAGAAAAGTAAAATTTGATGTAATTAGATTTTAAATCAAAATAGAACCCTAAAGTATAGGCATGGAGGTGTGGAGTTTAATGTACCCAAAATATGAACTTATAAAGGGAATTAGAAAGAAAGAAGGAACAATGAGAGCACACACACAAATTTTGGATCAAAATTAAGGATGTGAAAAATTTTAAAAGTCATATAAAAATCATAAATACGATGAAGGTAAAAACCCTAGGGTGAAACCCTAGAGAGGTTTGAGGTTCAACTTCACAAAAATGGAGGGAGCATAAGTAAACCCTAAATTCTCTACAAGTGCAAATCTAGGTCTATCAAAGAATATAGTAATGAATGTGAATCAAACTTGTGAATATATAGAAAATTTATAATGTGCAACCTCTTAGGGATGGGCCAGAGTAGGCCACAAAGAATCAATCAAGTATCCATTAATAATAAGCCAAAACCAAGACTCTAAAGCCTAAGAGAAGATAGCTTCTTAAAAAGAAACCTCAAACATGACCCTATTTGACTGAGAAGTTTGCTTAGTGATGGGTAGATATGGCTTGAAAATGGGTGTACCAAGTGCAATAATATGGTGCCACACCATGAAACATGTTAAAGAAAGACATGAAAGGAAACTAGAACAAGTCTAGTGCCTAAGGATTTAAACTAGTTGAGGGTCAAGAAGTGGTCATCTATGCCATTGCCTCAAGTCAATGTGTTGCCCTAGATAGTTGATGACCTCTTGTGATTCTCTCTCATTTGTTAAGGACATTGGTATTTCTAATGATTAAATGTGGTATAGCTCTATAAGTGAATGTGTCCTCCCTCAACCCCTGAGGCATGTGTAAATGAGACCATAAAACCCCCATTTTCTATATGAAAGGAAAATCTTGGGGGTGTTGCATGGACTCATGATGCATGCAGTGAGTGATGACCTGGGTTTTGATTTTTTTCTTGTGGTTTTCTAATGTTTTGGGTTTTGTAGTTGTTTTGATGTTTTCAAAATGTTTTGAAAATGAAAGAGCTATATATGAAAAGAAAAGTAATTTGATTTATAGAATGATGAAAGATAGAATTGCACCTATATGTCTTTGTACTTTTTATGCAATAGAATGAATGCCACTAAAATGCATGTAAACTACTAATGCAAATTCATATATGGTTGTTACTATAGACACCTGAAAATGACTTGCCCCACAAGCCACTTTACTACATCCTCACATCACTAATTTACCTTTTATCAATTAATTAAATATATCCACTAATTTCCTGCATCCTCACATCACTAATTTATTTAATTAATTTATCCTAAGCCATCTATCCCTAATCATTCATCCTAAATCATCCACTTGCGATAAATTAATTCATCTAATTTATCACTAAACCTTACAACTCCATTCCTCATTAATTAAATAAATATTCCTAATATTTATTTGGTTAATTTATCCATCTTCCTAAACTTGATTAATTAAATAAATCATGCTTATTTAATTAATCTACCCTAAGCTATAGCCTAAACCTAGCCTAATTGAATAAATAGCCATTATTTAATTACCTACCCTAGCCTACATGACCCCTAGACCAAAATTAATTAAATAAACTCTTATTTAATTAATTTTAACCCCTCATTAGCTTACTTATTAATTTTTTCTAGCCACATTAATTAAGTTACTCCCTTGATTAACTTGGTCAAATACCACTTAACACCTTCTCCCACACCCCTCAAATAAAAAACTATCTTTTATTCCAAAGGGTCACATGACCCTTCCAACTCATCTTTTCCTTTTCATGTTAGAGCTCTTTTTTAGAAAAAGAGCTCACACACGTGCTTTCCAAAAAGACACATGTGTCACATGACTCACGCACTCACCAATAAAATTAAATTTTTAATTCAACACTCCCCCATGGAAATAAATTTTTAATTCATTGACATGTCTCAATCCAACTCTTCCCAAAATAAATTTTTAATTCATTTATAATCTTCCTCATTTTTCCCAAGGTGAATTTAAAATTCACTTTTAATCCCAACCCTCCATCTTTGTTGATGAGATCTTAGCCCTTGATCTCATCCTCTCATCTCCACCATTGATCTCTACTTTGAATCTCCACTGTTGGATCAATCTCCCCCTCAAATTGCATATAACTACAAGGCCAACCCAAGCCATTTTCATAACTTCTCTTTGGTATCTCTATTATGCCAAAATTCCTCTACAACACTTCTTATCCTAATATCATAATGCCAAAATAATCTCTCATCCTCATCTCATTCATATCCCCTTATCTTCATCATTATCATCCTTAGCCAAATCTTTATCCAAATCCATCCATTGCCTATTGTGTTGAGAATACAAAGAGAAATCCACATCTACACATATTCAACTTAGGTAAAGCTAAGAGAAATCAAGGGTGCAACTCTCCTCAACCTTATCAAGGAGTGAAGGAGCTTGGAAGGATTTGAAAGGTATAAATCACTCTTTTGTGTTTATTTTCTTGTTTATTTCAGCCTTCTTATCTTCCTCATCTTCATTTGGCATGCCCGATGGGACCCTTGGTCCTGTATCTAACTTTTTCTTGGAATTTTCTTGAAGATTTTGTCATAACAGGTCATTTCAACACATTCAGTCCTTGGTTTAGCGCTATCAGTCACTATTTCAATGCTATCAGAGTCTGTATTAGTGTCATCGGGTGCTCTATCAGTGCTATTAGTGTCTGTTTTGACACCATTGCACATGACAACAAAATTTTCTTGTCTCATATCACTTCTAACATCTAGTTTTTCACTCATTCTTAATTGCAGGGTTCTGGTTTTCTATTTTAGCAGAGTTTCTAGGCCTTTAGCTTTCTAAAAATCACCTAATCTATCTCATCTTGAAAAGAAAATTTAGATCTAACCTAATCATGCATATCTCACATCATTTGCTCTATTTTTGGACTAAAAATTACTGTGTGTCCTTGTTGGACTAACCTTGCCTATCCCGTAACATCTCATCTTGATCATTTGGAAGCAAGAAATCTCTATTTTGTGCAGGTTTGCCTCAGTCTGTCGTTTCAATGTTATCAGCACCCAGAACAACACCATCAGACTCTATGACAGAGTCTGCATGTATCAAATCTGACTTTATCTTGTTTTAGCACATTTGGTTAATGTCTTAGCACCAGCATCTAGTTTAGCACTATTAGCTAGTTTGGCGCTATCAGCTAGTTTAGCGCTATCAGCTAGTTTAGCGCAATCAGAGTTTGGTTTAGCGTATCAGATGCATTAGTGCCATCATCCTCTATTTAGCATAGTTAGCCTCTATTTTAGCACTATTGGTGCCTCTATTAGCGCTATTAGGTTATGATTTAGCACTAGTATCTTCTATTTTAGTGCTTATTGCAAATTGTTTAGCACTATCTATCTCTGCTTTAGCGCCACTTTTCTGACAGAATCATTAAGCTTAAATGCAGGGGTCTAACATCTTCTTGTAGGTATCCAAAATGTATGTCCAAGCATCATTTATCAAACTACTGATATCTTGTGTGCTGATTCGCAGCCAAAGTATCATTTTATCACTAGATCTTAGGCACATTAAGGTTAAAGTAGTGGTTAATGAACCTTGTTTTCTTTTCTTGTGTTTGTTTGTAGACGTATGCTCTCCCCTCTATTAGGGTTAGTCGGTAGAAGATATCAATTAAATGCAAATAAAGATTAAACAGAGGAATGAAAATACATAGAAATAATAACAGTGAGAGACAAGTTTTAATGTGGTTCACCCAAACTCAGGCTAAATCCACCAACAGAGAGTCTAATATTATTATCTAGTAAATCAAACTGATTACAACCAACAATCCTTGCAACTCAATACTGCTGCAAAATGCTACAACACATCAACAGAAACCCTAACCCTTAGCCACTTTTATCAAGCCTTATGTCGATTTAAAAAATAGGGTTTTTTTATGTCAGCCAATAGAAAAATAACTCCCGCTACCCCTGAACCCCACAAGGGGCGCTACCCCTTGACCCCGTTAAATAATTTGGGGGTAAACTGCATTGATAAAAGTGGGATAAATTTAACCTCCGAGTCTGATTAGGCTCCATATAACAACACCCTCGCACCTTAGGGTGATCTTGGGGATCAAAAGTATACTTGCAAACTATCTTTGTTTATCTTTGTATCCCAAAGGGGTCACCTTTTGCATATGCTCTCCCCTTCCGCCTTATGCGATCTTAGGTGATCAAAAGTAAGGGTGGTTTCTTCTTAGGAGGCTTGCTTGGGGATTTCATCCCCCCAAGGGATGGCCTCAACCACGTGTACCAGCGGGGTATATCAAAGGGGGGAGAGTGAAAGTTGTACCTCAATTTAGTTGCATTATCGTTGGGACAACCTTGGGGCCCCAGGTGGATCCAGACACAAGGTGAAGTGGTGCTTGCTTAACCGCTTGGTTCCACATCCCCTCAATGGACTAGTGTTCATGATTTGTGCCCCACATACCTTGCGTATATTGAGGACTCCCTAGAAGCTCATTCAATCCTAGCTTAAGACATCTCGACTATATGAGATTTTGATGCACCAAATACCTATAGGGACCAAGAAGTTACTCATTGTACAAGCCACATTGATTCTATCATCAAGTGCATATGCCCTCTAGAAATGAATGTGCATGCCATGTATGCTCTCCCCTCACGACGTAAGAGTGACCTTGGGTGATAAAAAATGGTTAGCTCGTCCTCATGGGACTTGCACATCACGCCTACATAAAGGGAGCAAGATGAGCTCATAATCTTGTATACTCCCACTTGAATAATCTAGGGATGTTCATGTGAAGGGTGTGTCTTCCTTGTGAAAACTCATGAATCCAAAAAATTAATTTTATGCATTGAAGTCAGCCATTGTGTCTTTCTTGCTTGCATTATCTCTTTCCAAGATCTTGGAGCCAAAAAATCAAAATTTCCAATCAAATTCCAACAACTTTAAAACCTTCAACAGTCATTTAGCACTATCTATCCTCTGTTTAGCGCCATTGGCTTGATTGTTAGTGCCATTGGACCAATTATTAGTGCCATTGGGCTAGCCTTTAGTGCCATTTTTTCCCATATCCAACCATCATCAATATGATCTTCCAAGCATAATTCATCTATTATCCCAATCAACTCCCATCAATTGAGCTTATCAAATCCCCTTAACTGAGCTTGATCAAATCTATCCTAATCTACTTCATCCTTGGTCATAGTCTACCTTCATCATCTAATCTTAATCCATTTCATCCATAATCTCAATTCAATCACCCATCTATCCTAATCATCCTAATCATCATCCAATCATCCTAATCATCACAACCCATATCAATCTTAAATCATACCTTCTAGCCACTTCATCATCCTAATCATCTATCTTATCCACATCATCATTAAATCATCTTATCACTTTCATTCACATCACCCAATCCAATCATAATCACATCTACCTCATCCTTAATCAACCTTATCATTATTCTAACCAACTATCCAATTCATCATCCAATCAAGTCAACACTATCCAAACCTTATCCAACCTCATCTAAATCCCCATAAAAAATATCCCACATCAAAAATCCTCAACAAATCTCCCAAAGCTTCATCAAAATCCTAAGCTAATCCATCTATCCCTCATCCAAGCATCGATCCAAATCTGCCAAAACATAATCCTAATCCAAAATCTATCTTCAAAATCAAATATCCCAACCCCTAATCCTTAGTCAATAATCATCCTTTGCAAATCAAACTTTGGTTAAGGACTTAGTTTCCTTCCTACCCCATCCATAATTAAAATCAAAATCCCAATCACAACTATCCACATCATTATCAAAATCCAAATCCAAATCAAGACAATAAAAAATCAAGACCTTAGTTGATCATCACCAACCTTTATCCAAACTTACTTTAGATCATTAGTCTATCTTAAGTATAGAGAATCGACTATATTTCTTAAGTGTCATTAGTCTACCATAAGTATAGAGAATCATCAATCATCCATCAAACCAAATCAAAACAAATCATCCTAAGGCCTTGAAATTTGATCCCCAACATCACAATCATCCCCTATCTTCCATCATCTCATACCCTTCCAACAACATGGATCCTTATGTAGAAATACAAGAATTACAAAGACTTAGACAAGTCTATCAGAACATGGATCCTAATGCTAAGGAAAAATGCAAAAATGTCATTAGTGATATACCCTTAGCACACCTCATGATCATTGGAGATTCTCAAGCTCTTATTCCATCCACATCAACATCCTATATTTCATCCCCATCAACCTCATATCAATCTTCATCCCTTTATGTAGTCACACCATCATACATATCCAACCAATCAATACCTCCAAGTTATCCATTCCCCAACCCTTTTTATGTTAACTATGATCAAGGGAATACCAACCTAGTACACCTTATGGCTGAAATTCAACACTTACATCAACAACTATTTCCCTATGCTCATCCTTCATCTCCCAATCCCAACCCTCCAATCCATCCATCACAATATCCCTCCAACCTTATCAACCTTAATCCATCATCCCACATATCTCCTGATCCATCAATCCCTACCATCCATCAACCATCTAATACACCATCGAACCTTCCAAATACTAAGCCATCAACCAAAGATTCCTTGAAGAATCTTCTCCAAAGAATGTTAGTGAAAAAACAAAGCCAAGCTATGGAAGACTCCACTCATCCTATGGCATCCCATGCCTCTCTAAAACCACCATGCAATCCAATGCCTATCGTTGAGCCTACCCAAGAACCATCACTATCTAATCCCATTATCCCTTCATCCAATCCTAATCCTAATCCTACACCATACACCATCATTATCAACCCATTATATTGTTAATCAACCCATACACTCATGAAGGATGTGATCCATTAGCTATTAGCAAGGAATCAAACACCATCATGCAATCCAACACCGATCCAAGAACCTATCACATCCATCCAAGTCATTTCCCATTCCATGCAAACACAAGAGCTATGCCAAGAGCCAAATACAAATCATGTTGAAGCATCAACCTCCTATCCTAATCAAGGACTAAGCATCCCATCTAATCCCATCCATAATCCCCTCCCATCTAGTGATCACCCTATCCACATCAACCCTATCACTTCTACCACAACAAACCCTGTTGATCCTACCACACCTTCTACCAATCCCATCCCAAATCCATCCTCTTATCCACTTGGAAAAATCACCTTCATCTGCGGTGGCTCCCTTGTAGGAGGTGAACAACTTCCATCCACTACCTATCGTCCTCCAACAAATAATGGACTCATGTCTTGTTTCCAAAGCACCAAACATCCCATTGCATATCGAAAAATCCAAAACATGAAATATCAAGGAAAAGGCTTAGGCCTTCAAGAACAAGGTATTTTGGAACCCATCCACACCACATTCCATCCATCCTCACATGGTCTTGGCTATACATCCCAAGGAAAACAATCCACCCATGTTGGTAGCATCCGCACACCTTATAAAGCATCTTCTTCTAACTCCAAATCTGGTGCACCTCATCACACCTCCAAATCATATGTTGCCATCCCTCCTCCATCTTCATATCATGAGAAAAAGCATGCGACCATACATCTTCCCCCATTAACCTTACCTCCACTACTCCCAACTCCTAATATATCCATCCTTAAATCCCCTTATCCTCCCATCCTTCCAACTCCTATCCATAAATCTTCATCCCATAAATCTCAATCCCCTTATCCTCCCATCCTTCCGACTCCTATCCATAAATCATCATCCCATAAATCTCAATCCCCTTATCCTTCCATCCTTCCAACTCCTATCCATAAATCTTCATCCCATAAATCCTGATCCCCTTATCCCCCTATCCTTCCAACTCTCATCTATAAATCCCCATCCCATAACTCTGATCCCCTAAAACCCTTCATCATGACCAATAAAAGCACACATAAATCCAACTTGAAGCTATCACAAACCCCATGGGATTCAAGAATAAAAGTTTGGATGCCTCTACTCATAAAGCAAACAATCCAGTGTGTGCAACCGTTGGTCTTGATTCCTTTCAACCCCACAACCTTCTCACATACCTTCATCTCCCCATCTTATCCCCACTATCCTACATATCTTCCTCATCACACCCCTATAGTCCATGCTTTTGCATAAATCTTACATAATCCACATCATAATTCATATCATAATCCACATAATCACCATCATAATCCATGATCCACATCATCATCCACTAGCCAACATCCATTCTATCTTAGATCCTATCTATCAACTATCCAACATGGGACAACATCCTCCTTGGTAAGGAAACAGACGCTAGAGTTCCCCTTCCATCTAAAAATGCAAAAAAAATCAAAAAAATAAAAAAATCAAGAAAATAGTAAAGAAAAATTATTCATCCAATGGTGAAAATCACTCCTTGTGATGCCTTGGGAAAGTACCATGATGAAAAACCCTTGTGGGTGTCATGCGTAATCCCTTCTCCATCCATTTATATCCCTTTACTTGGGGGAAAAATCATACCTTTCCTCCACATCCTTTGCATATCCATCATGTTCCTATCCACCATCCTCTATCCTATCATCTCCCATCCATCCTATCTACTATGTCTTCCTCCTTAGATCTTGATAAAGACAAGGGGCAAAAAATCAACAACATGCGTTGGACACCTCTTGGCATATATCCATTCCCAAGCATATCCTTCATACACCCAAAGTCCATCCATCCATTCCAAGTATTTTCCCATTACATAAAATCCTAAGCATCATATCTAGAATGGCGCATATGATTAGGACTATGCAACTTAGTCTTTGGAGATCATCCTTAACCCCTCCATCCATCCATCCATCATGAATCCCTACCCTATCCTTTATCCCTATATTCCATCTATCTAACTTGCATTCCTATCCCATCCCTTATCCTCATCTCCCATCCATCTACCATGAATCGCCAATCCATCATCCATCATCCTCAACCTCCTATCCAATCTCTTCACCTTCACCATTAGACTTGGTGTTCCATTGTCATTGGTATCTAGTGCAAAGGCTATCTAAATGCAATCCAATATCATCCCATAATAAAACCATACCCTATCCAAAATCACAAAATCCAAAAAAAATCAAAATATCCACAAAATCCCAAAAACATTAAAAAATCCAAAAAAAAACCAAAACATCCCATCCTACATCCAACCCATCCCAAACCATCCCACATCATCATTACAAATCAGAACTACATATCATCACCACCTACATCATTATGTGCCTTGATCCGATGGATATAGGGTATGTAGGTAGTCTAGAATTCAAAGGAAGTTTCCAGTACTCAGGCACATAAGATGCACCCATCCAACCCGCTTGGATGGTTCCTATCCCCTAAGCTTACACTAGATCCAAACACAATATCCAAAGCATTGCATCAGCTATCAAAGCATCATCCCTTAACAAAAAATCATCCACTCTCAAATCAACATCAACCACAACTTTAGCCTTTATCTTGAGCTCATCCTTTGAATTATCCAAATCATCCATTGAAACCTGCCTTAATGGATATATCATTCCTACAATAGGAAGAATCCATCATCAAATCATCATCCATCTTGGCAAGAGATACAATGGTTGTTTTTTTGGTCAGTGGGTCCTTTGGTTATTGATTTTTATCTTTTTTCCTATTCGAAGATCATCTCAAAACTACCTTGATCTCACTATATCATGGTATGTGGCAAAAACATCTAGAATGGGGCATAGTCATTGCTTTTGTATGTTATTCTTGTGGGTTGGTCTCTTTACTCCAAGCTAGTATTCATATCTTGAGAATCATAGGGTCAGTTCTAGCATATTCATCTCCTTGTGCATCTAATCTTCATCATACCTTTTGTGTATTAAGAGCTTATGCTTTGAGTCCCCTTCTCTTGTTTAGACAAGGTTGTACTATCTTGGGCATGCATAGGATCACCCTCTTGTCTATGTTTCAAGTCCATGCAAATGGTGGATGTACATCATCACCTTGGTCTTCTATACCTTGGTGAAAACATCCTCTTTGCTATAACAAACCTATGATTGCTCTAAAAATATCAGCACAATAATCATCCATCTCCAATCTATCCAATATCCAAAATCAATTTATCATCACCCACCCATAACCTTTATCATCACACCCTCTTATCCTCCATCCCCTTTATCAACATGTTCATCCATTTCGAGAGCGCACCTATGTTCTTGCAACCCGCCTACCCTTTCGAGGGGGCATCACCCTTACCATCATCCCTAAACCTTATCCTATTCTTCTAAACCAAAGTATTTTTCTATCCAATCCAACACTATATCTTAAACTTATTTAAAATAATGTTACTTCTAAGTTGCAACATCATTTCAAAGAGAGGCAAAATGTAGAGACTTAAAAATGACTTGCCCCGCAAGCCACTTTCCCGCATCCTCACATACTAATTTACCTTTAACCAATTGTTACATCAAAAAATGTCCCCTTGGGGGCTTTTCCCTCTTAAGGTTTATCTCCTGAGTCTTTAGAATGCATTTAGAGCATCTTGCATGATTTTGATGACTCCCGATGAGAAAACCCTGAAGTTTCATGGCAATTGGGACTTAGGGGATGCACTTAACATAAATCCTGCCTGAAATAGGGGGGAGGACTTGGGCACCCATTCCCTAGTCCTGCCCTATTTTAGGTCAGGACCAATTTCAAAGTGTCTCTTTATGACCGTTATTTAGGTCCTATGCCGACACAGTAAGTTTGAATTATGAAATTCTTAGAGGGAATGTTTGTAGTTGCATATATAAACATGTTTAGGCATTCATTTGTAAACTAGATGGACATTGTGAACTTGTGGCTTATGTGAAAGTGATTTAAGGCATTCATTGTGTGTTGCAGAGTAGAATTTGTGTTGTTCTTGTGTTTGTATTTATAGTTTTGGCATCCATCTCCTCATGGCATGAAAAGCATATTCCTTCCATGAGATATTCACTACAAGGTGATATCAATTGTGTTTTCTATCATTTATCATTTGGATTTTGCCTCTATCCTGCAGGGATACACAATCTTTATTTGACAACAGTGTTCATAAGACTTGAATGTCTCTCTGGGGCTTGACTAAGGTAAGCCTTTAAACACCACAACTCCCAACCCATTTTTTTGTGATTGCAGGTTATAGGTTGCGAAAGAAGAAAAAGTGGATTTGCAAGAGAGTAGTGTAGACTGTCAGAATTATAGATTGGAGAAGAAAATAGGGACTTAAACTCGGGTGCCCGCTCATTAGTCCTCCAGATCTTGCAATAGGAAAATCTCTAGAACAACAAGAACAGGTTGCAGACAAGGTTTCTAGATCTCGACAAAAACTTTGGCACTGGACTAGGGCACCAGCTCATTAGTCCCTGACTTTTCCATTTTCTGAACTTTGAAACCTGGTACGCATTTGATTGTTATTTGATATCTCTGTGTGCAATCATTTTCTGTAATTTGTCTGTTTGTTCATGAATTTGCATAATTAGGGTTTTGAGCATAATTGGGCTTAATTAAACAACTAAATCATACAATTCCAATCTTCCCCTATGTTCCAAGTGATAAGAAGCTTGTAGTAGACTTCCTACTCGGCTGAATCTCCTTGAATGTTTAGTGGTGAAAGGAGGATCAACACAAACCACTGAAATCAAACCCTCTTCATATTTTACCCTAAACACTAATTAATTAAATAAATCCAATTTATTTAATTAATTTATCCTAAGCCATCTATCCCTAACCATTCATCCTAAATCACCCACTTGTGATAAATTAATTCATCTAATTTATCACTAAACCTTACAACTCCATTCCTCATTAGTTAAATAAATATTCCTAATATTTAATTGGTTAATTTATCCATCTTCCTAAACCTGATTAATTAAATAAATCATGCTTATTTAATTAATCTACCCTAACCTATAGCCTAAACATAGCCTAATTGAATAAATAACTATTATTTAATTAGCTACCCTAGCCTACATGACCCCTAGACCCAAATTAATTAAATAAACTCTTATTTAATTAATTTTAACCCCTCATTAGCCTACTCGTTAATTTTGTCCAACCACATTAATTAAGTTAACCCCTTGATTAACTTGGTCAAATCCCACTTAACACCTTTTGCCACACCACTCAAATAAAAAATATCTTTTATTCCAAAGGGTCACATGACCCTTCCAACTCATCTTTCCCTTTTCATGTTAGAGCTCCTTTTTAGACAAAGAGCTCACACATGTGCTTTCCAAAAAGACACATGTGTCACATGACTCACACACTCACCAATAAACTTGAATTTTTAATTCAACACTCCCTGGAATGGAAATGAATTTTTAATTCATTGACATGTATTAATCCAACTCTTCCCAAAATGAATTTTTAATTCATTTACAATCCTCCTCATCTTTCCCAAGGTGAATTTAAAATTTAATTTAAAGCCCAACCATCCATCTTTGTTGATGAGATCTTAGCCCTTGATCTCATCCTCTCATCTCTACCATTGATCTCAACTTTGAATCTCCACCGTTGGATCAATCTCCCCCTCAATTTGCTTATAAATACAAGGCCAACCCAAGCCATTTTCATAACTTCTCTTTGGTATCACCATTATACCAAAATTCCTCCACAACACTTCTTATCCTAAGCTCATAATGCCAAAATAATCTCTCATCCTCATCTCATTCATATCCCCTTAGATCTTCATCAATATCATCCTTAGCCAAATCCTTATCCAAATCCATCCATTGCCTATTGTGTTGAGAATACAAAAAGCAATCCACATCTACACATCTTCAACTTGGGTAAAGCTAGGAGAAATCAAGGGTGCAACTCTCTTCAACCTTATCAAAAAGTGAAGGAGCTCGGAATAATTTGAAAGGTATAAATCACTCTTTTTTGTTTCTTTTGTTATTTATTTTAGTCTTCTTATCTTCCTCATCTTCAATTACCTATATGATTGTAGATTACTAATGTTCACACTTTAAATAAGATAAAAATGATTTCAACAAATAAGAAAACAATAACATGAAAATGATCTATGTCGAATACTAATTCAATCCTAGTCAAAACCTAGACTAAAACCCAAGAACAAGTGCATAGTAAAAATCAAAACAAAATAAATTGCTTGTTGGTTTTGACAGTTTGGTGTAGATCTACAAGGAAAGCAACATGAAAGTGTATCCAAAATGTTTTTTAAGGGAGATATAATGCATATGCAATATAGACATAAAATCCTACAAACATGAATCCTGACAAAAGGTATTAAGAGACTATTTTAAGGCCACAAGTTCTATGATATGGCTTTCAAGGCTTGTTTGAATGATCTATAAGTAATATTCATCAACACCCAAAGTCACAAGAGAAAGAGTATGTATTTAATCAATTAGTTGGAGGTGACTATCTAAAGACCAAATGAATGGTGTTTAAAGCTTTAAGGGTTTTTTACAATGCTATGATTGATTATGAACACCTAATCCTAAGTGTAGATAGGTTTTGGACTTGTTAGAATACAATCTCGTGATTGAATATGTCAATGGAGTATAGGAAGGATAGAATCCTCTATTTTACAAGCCTAGAATAGGGAGGCTTAAAGTTGTAAAACTCTCAAAATATATAATAGACACACATAACATAGAGAAAAAACATATAAAATAGGGATAAGACTAAACTATTTATTTTAAACAATAAATGATCTAAAACAAGTATAAAAACACAAAGTATTCTAAGCACACACAAATAAACACTCTTAACTTCAAACCTAAGATAGAAACTCAAAAAAAATAAAGTAAAATAAGAATAGGATGATATATAGGTAGTATATATGCATGAGAGAGTTGCAATGTGTTAGATTAGAAAAATGGTAGAGTTTTTATGCTTGAAACGGTTGGGTATCCTTCAAAATGAATGAAAAATGGGTATATGAAAGCTAAAGAGTCAAGAAATGGATGTTTTTAAGGTGTACCTAGAGGTGGGAGAAGGAATTTCAAGTTTGAAAAGATGTATGAGGAGTAGATTTTGTCATTTTAAATTCTAAGTTTTAGGAGTCACATAAAACTATCACTATCTAGTCAAGTAGTTTTGAAACCAACTGTGTGGTGGTCATGAGACCACCATAGTGAAGAAAAAACCACCATGGTGGTCCTAAGAGTAATATATCATTAGTAATACCACCGTGGTGATTCAAAATAATTTTTTATGGTTTTGTAATTGCTGACTATAGCAAAATAGTGGTTTTTTCACCCAACTATGTAAAACCAAAGAATTTAAAGGCACAAGAAATGGTGAAAGGAAAATGAAATCATAGAGGGCATAGAGATGTGATAGGGGAAACTAGAAAGAGATATAAAGAGAGGAATTATCTAAGGGAAATGGACATTTGATTGCTTTTCCCATGCATTAGAAAAGTTCTTTTATGACAATGTATTATCATAGGGCTCCAATTTATGCCCATGTAAAATTAGGCACTTACATATTTGGCCCCTAAAAATATGCATAATACATGACTAAGAAAGTGTTGTATTATAAAATTGGTAATGTGGTTGTGGTTCATTGACCCATCCTTACCTTTTCTTACCTATACTAGCATGGAGTTGTTGTCCCATTGTCAAACTTACAAGATAAACAAGATAGGATCACATGCAAAATATAGATATGTTAGTCAAAACTAAAATTACTAGATGGAGAAAAGGCAATTAGAAAACAATCACACAAGCCTCTGAAAATGTTGCATGTGTCATGATAGTCAACATTTCTATACTCTCTTGTACAGTTGTGTCTAGTGTTCAACTCCCAATGTCATTACACACCTCTACACATGACACTATGCATTGATCATCATGCATTACTATTCATGACTATGCATAAGTTCATGTAGGATACTTGGTGACTTCAATAGATCTACACATGGATGACCAGATGGTCATGTAACATAATATAAATAGTCAAGGAGCTCAACCGATAATGTAGTTGGAATGTTGATGATTCACATTGAGTCATTATCATTTCTTTTGTCTTGTTTGTACCTATAACATATTTTTATATTCATGGGCTCCTTCACATTGAGGGATGATGATGAATATTGTATAATCATAGGCAAACTAGGTTTAGGTGTCTTCCCTCATTTTGGTCAAAGAGATTTTTGTTCCTCATCATGCAATTGTATATCATTTTGTAACCTATTCATTTTTAAATTTGAATAGAAGTATCACATCTATTTTTCTAAAGACTTCTACTTGTAGTCAATTCTATGTTAGTGACTAATTCATGTTTTCCTACACATAATTTATAAACCCCATCTTTCTCATAATCTATAAACCCAATATTTCTCAAGAGAGGTTTGTCTCTTATACCATGTGGGATCTAGGTCATTTATATCAAAGCATTATTTTCACATGCCAATATAAATGTGTGCATAATAGAAGAAAAAAGGTTGTTCGCCCATGTTGGCAATAAATAGGGAGGAACCAGTCCAAAGATCTAGTCCTCAGTCAAGTCTATAAGTCTAGTTTATACCCCAGTCAGACAAAGTGAGAACACATAAATAAACATTAAGGAAATATAACATGTGGTACAATAAAAGTAAAGCATAGCATCATAACACATGTACAATGATATCAGAATCCTTATATCTTCATTATATTCATTTATCACTAATAGGTATATGTATATCCATACTGGTAGGTCTGAGTCTCCACCTTATACACGATTACTCTCTTTATTTACATATATTCACTCTTACTTTATATTGCTTTGCATATATCTCCTATATATCTATCTAAAGGTCTGTCCTTTCCCAAAATACTTCTTTAGGAGTCAGCTCTATCCTCCGCATGGCCTTTACAGTATTCTGTGGTATGTTCTACTTGCTGCCCTATTCTCTACCACCATCACTTCCCCTTTTAAAAGTATGTCTTGTCCCTAAGACATGTTCTTCAGTTTGTAGGTAGGATGTTTTTGTAGATTACCCTAAGCTGAACCAGAGTAGTATCCCATTGTTTCTTAGCAGAAGTCAAAATTTGGATCTATATTTCTAGTTGGATGTATGTATCCTCTGCTTCTCCTAAGGTAGTCGATACCTTAACCTTCTGTGTGATGTATTTAGCTTCACTGAATACTCTAGTTACAGAGGCCAATCTCAAACTTACTACTTCTCTGAGTTGTTTGATCCATTATTTTATTTGTTCTCTTTGATCCTAAAATTGTTGTAGCTAAGAATGTAAGGTCTCCACCTATGCCCTTATGGCTCCATTTTTGGCTTGTATTGGATCATAGGTATTGGTCACTTGTGTTATTTGTATTTCTAATGTCTCTATTTTATCTTTTATAGTCTTAGTAGTAGTAGGCCATTGTAAACAAAATTGGTAAAGTACCTTGGCCTCCTCCATACCCTACTGAACATTTTTTATTTGGGATTCTAGTTTATTGTGTGCTTTAGCACAGTTGTGGGAAGCATCAGCTAGTCTTTTTTGATTGATTGTCTCTATTATCTTCTCTTCTACCTTCTTTTCCAGATATGTAGAATGATCCTTGAGGCTTTTCATCAACTATTTGAGTTGCTAGGTAGGAGGTAGGGATGTGTCCCTCTGTGCCTCTAGCATCTAATTTTGTATTATATCTACCTATTCCATTAATATCTCACTTCCCTCTATGTGTTGCTACAAAATTTCTTCCCTCGTAGTGGAGTGGAAGATGTCACCCAATTGTAACTTATGTAGAGGTAAGATACCGAATAGATTTACCTGTCCCCCTATCACTGGCAGTTGTAGTAGCTGAGGAGTCACCATAGGTTGTATCTTCTTTTGTTGCAACAGGAAATCTTTGATAGACTAGATGGGTGAGGCAGAAGAGGATGCATCTTGGGAATCCAATTGGTTATCTACTGTATTCGGAGCCTCTTCTTGATGTTGTCCATCCTCCTACTGAGTATTGGTGTTATGCAGAGGAGAATTTATTTGTTCTGTGTTGTGCAGAGGAGTTGTATCCTTCTATGCCACAATTTTCTCTACCTCCTTAACTGTTTCATAGATCTTCTTTGTTATTTGTTTAGTTTCTACCTATATTTTATCTCTATCTGCTTGTTCTAAGTTCATAAGGGTGTCTACTCTTTGCTTTGATCTAAGCTTAGTGGCTTGTAATTGTGCTATTTTATCCTTCTCCTCTATAGAGATAGAAGTACTTACTCCATCTATAGCTTTTTGCTTGAGACCCTCATCTAATTTCAGGGCTTTCTCTCTTCTTTGCCTTAGTGCCTCTGCAAGGTCATCCGATAGAAACCCTAGAATTTGATCCATTGTCTTGTTGGTTTTAATAATGTATTTAATCATTTCTCTTTCAATTATTTTCTTATTATCTGCAGCCACCTCATGGTAGAGTTATGTTGCCTCCTTTAGCAAACCATGACATTCAATCCCATTTAAATTTGCCTCTAGGTTCAGTGGAGTTTCTTGTGTTATTGGATTTTGTTTCTTCTTCCTAGATAGTTTTGATACCTCTTCTTCTCCTTCTTCCTCTTCTATCTCCTCCGTAGGGGATTCATTCTTCTTTATTTTAGCCTGTACCTTTTTCCTAGGCCCCCTTTTCTTCTTAGTACTCATTTGTACTAATGTTTCTAATGCGGTTCTCCTACTGGTGGATATTGTTTGTGATGATGAGGTAGGTTGCAATACTATTTGTGTACTGGCCACCACAAATGCACTTCTTCCTGATCTTCTAGGTGTTTGCAAAGTAGTGGAATCTTGTGGAGTAGAAGGCTTAGCTTGCAGAGCTTCCATAGTGGCTTGGGAGGCTGACGTAGTGGATGTGTCCTCCGAAGTTGGGATTTCCCATTGTTTATGTAATTTATCTTTATGCTTCTCCAAATGTTCCTCCACATTATTCTTATGCATTTTATCCATTACTTCCCTATATGTTTTTGTAAATGGTAAAATTTCAATAGTTGAGTTTTGATAGTTTTTGTATGTATATCCTCCTTTCACCCTTTCATTCAAGGACCTAGGGTTGAGTTGTAATGTACTATCATACCCTAGGTCACTACAAGATGTAGGGAAAGTTGGATTTGTGTGATATGATTATCAATTATACTCAATTATGCTTAATTATACATCAAAACCCTAATTATGCAAATACAGAAACAAACGGATGGATATCAGAAAATGTTGCTATAGAAAGATGTAAAATGACAGATAACTGTGCACCTATTTTTAGGGTTCAAAAGAGGAATAGTTGGGGACCCAAGTCTAATGCCTAGTTTTTTGTTAGGATCTGGAAGCTCAGTTTGCAACATGTTCTTGCTGTCACAGAGATTTTCCCATCACAGAATCTAGAGGACTAAAGAGAGGGCGCCCAAGTCTAGGGTGCTATTTTCAACTCTGATCTACAAATCTGACACTCTGTAATGCCCTCCTATAACTCCACTTTTCCTGTATCTTCAACCTATAACTTGTAATCACAGAAACTTTGGGAGGGGGTTGTGGCGTTTAGAGGTTTGCCTTAGTCAAGCCCTAGAGAGGCATTCAAGTCTTCCGAACACTATTGTCAGATAGAGAGTGCATGCCCTTGGAGGTAGAGGCAAAAACCAAATGATAAATGCTCAAAAACACAAATGATGTCACCTTGTAGTGAAGATCTCATGGAAGGAAGAAGCTCTTCATGTCATGGGGAGATGATTGCTCAAATCTGCAAATATAAACACATAGATGACATAAATTTGCTCTTGCTACATAATGAAAGCCTTGAATCACCTTTAGGATGCAAAAAGATCATAATAATCTCTAGTTTACAAATGAATGCCTAAACATGCTTTTATATGCAACTACAAACACTCCTGCCAAGAATTTCATAATTCAAACTTACTGTGTCGGCATAGGACCCAAATAATGGTCACAAGCTGACACTCAAAATTTGGGACTAACTCAAAATAGGGCAGGACTAGGGCATGGGCGCCCAAATCCTCCCCCCTATTTTGGTCAGGGTTAGGTTCAAGGGATCCCCCTAGGTCCCATTTGTCATGAAACTTAGGGCTCATTTCATCGGGATGTCAAAATATGATGCAAGATGTCGTAAATGCAGATAAAAGACTTGGGAACTAAACCTTATGAGGGAAAAGCCCCCAAGGGGAAATTTTGTAATGTTACATTTAGCCCACTTTAATGTATGTATAAACACAAGGCAAATACATGCATTAAAGTACAATCAACAAACACAGCAAACACACCAAGCACGGAGAAGACACACCAGACACATTGAAGACAATGACATGTACGTAAAACATGGAGAAGACAGTTATAGTCACACAAAACATAGAGAATACAATAGATGCATAGAAGAAAGTTAATACATAGAAGACAAAAATGATTTCTTTTCTTTTCTTTTTCTCATATATATGAAATGTAGATGCAAATACAGGAAAGTAAACACACCTCCCATAATGTAGGAAGCACTCATCACGCTAGTCTTTAAACTACATATATGGGGCAACACACACACAAGACATGCCAAACCTCCCAAAATGCAGGAAACACTCATCACGTTGTTCTTTAGATTGCATATGGGGCAACAAACATGCCAAACAAAGAAAGCACGCCAAACACACACACTTTGAAGACACGGATGAAACACGGAAGACAAGGGATGGAGTGTTCCTATTTCTAGGGTCATCACCATCTCAGGCACATTACAGGCACATTACAGGCACACACTGATGATTGCGCTTTGCCACAAAAATCACCAAAGATATGCTTAATGGTTGAGTTAGTCACAAGACCACTCCCCTCCTCCGCAAAAGACTTTTGAAAATGATAGGATGGACACTCTCCACAAGAGATACACCACCCCCACCTCCGCAGAGGGCTTAAGATGATTGATTGATTGATTACAAATAAACTTAGAGTGCAGGAAGTACTCATCGCACTAGTCTTTAAACTGCACCTGAGGACAAGCACATTGCTAACATCTACAATAGACAAACTTACCTTATATATGCCCCCACCTTAAGGTGGTTGATATCAAGTATCGATATCAAGCATGTTAAGGTAGGAAGAAAACACACAAGGGAACATAGACTTTCACAAGGCCTATGCCCCTAGAGGTGACATGTACTTTACGATTGCCAAATGTTCCCACAAACACATCCTTGCAAGAAACATGTTAGTGTCCATAATCATGATAAACAACAACATCAATGCATATGATTAAGCACACAAAGAGCCAATGTTATACTACGAATTTAGAGATCAAGGATAACCATGGGGCTATATCATGAAAATCTCTGAATCGAGTGTCACCAAGGCGAGATTCAAAGACAAACAAAGTGCACAAAGTAGTAGTATTGTTAAGGTTTGTAAGTGAGATAAAGATCATCAAAATCACTATGCATAAAGCATGAGTGCTTCTACTAGCCAAGCGTTGGATAAGATATACTACCCCATCATCATATTAGGAACTAAGCCCAATTTTTGATTTCTCGCTAAAGGGACGCTAGGTCCACATTAGTATAAATGTTTTTTCGTCATCCACCTGCTAGATATAAACACTAGAGGAAGGGAAACAATAAATAAGAGACAAAAAACAAGTGTCTTAGGGACAGTCACATAGGAGGGTACTGTTGGTCATGATGTTAGTCATTCGCAAACATAGAATAAAAGTTACACAACAACCTTTACTCATCTTGAAAGATACGATGAATTCAAAGAATTCATGATCCCAAGTCTCCGTTGATTAGGTCTTAATCTACTGACGTTACTCAGTGGTTGATGTGTGTTGCTGTTTTCCGTTCAGGGGCCTTACGTGTTTCTGCACTGTTCATCATCATCATCTTCAAATATCCTGCTCTGGATGTTCGCTCTGCATAAGTCTCCAACAATTCTACCTCTGCACTGTAAATTTAGTCAAATAATGGGCATACAGGTTGATATTTGCATGATTTCTACCATTATTTATAATTCTTTGCATGATATTTTCAATACTACATGCATTTAACTCAAATATGCTAAGGATCTTCAGTTACCTACGGGATTTCAGCATATTTCACTGTTTCTGCTTGTTATTTATCATGATTTGCAGTTATGGTGATGAATTAATGAAATTGAAAAAAGGAAAAGGGTTAGAGAGTGAGATTCCTAAAATTACTGGACTTAGATCACTGATTCACATACAAGCTCCCATACTTGCAATGAAAAGAAGGAAAACTAGAAATCATACTTCACCAGGACATTCCACAAATCCGCATGATCTAGTGCAAAGCTTCAAAGGAAAGTTGACAACAACATGTAATGAAATGAAAGCGCTTCCAGTTGAACACAGCATTCACTAGTACATATCCAGAAATCAACAGAAGATTACGTAAAATTTACAATCAGGATGTAATCTGGAACTTCATATTCATTCAGTATGCTCAAGAACAGGTACATTTACAGTGATCTGAAGAAAGAACCTTGACATTTCAACAATTCTATCCTCATTAGTCTCAGTAATCCGATCTCCTAACTTATTCTACAGTAATTGACTCTTTGCGCCAGATGCGTCTATGTATTCTAATGTATCCCTCCTCTTTTAAAATGACAAGCTCTGGATGTTATATAGAACAACTGCCAGAAAACGGTTACAATGATCCAAGGATCAGGATCCTCTCATAACAAACAACGGCCCAGATGAAAAGCACATGCTTCGTCAGTTAGCAAATGTACAGCTGGCACAGAATATTCCAGCATCTTCAACTTGATTCGGCCTCCAGCTGGCGAACAGCATATTTGACAATATCCTCCTCATTTCCGGCTCATGTTGACTCCATGCGCAACTTTGTAATGCTCAGCTTCAGCAGCATCATCATGATTTCAACGTTCAGCTTCAGCAGCATCATGACTTCAATGTTCAACTTCAGCAGCATCATGATGATTTCCTGCAAATAAACAAACAAACATTAGGTTCATCATCATCATGATAAACAACAGGAAGTAAACACTTTATTAAACATACCTCCCCATGTGCAGCCACAGGCAATCAGGCTTTACCTGTGAAAAATATGCACTAAATGCATAAACGGCATAAAAACAACCAGGTCAACCCTCGTTGACCAAAATCAGGCAGTCAGGCTTTCAAATTTCTATCGCTTCATGTTTTTGCCCATTTTCTTGTATATCGGGTTCGAAATATGATGATGATGATCTCAGATTATACAAAGAAATAATCGCCTTTCAACCATCCTTAGAAACCGGCTTTGCATCATCATCATATCTGCATCGGCGTGACTACATATGATCAGGGTGACAATTTTTTCTCAGGCCGACGGCAACAGTTATACCGACGCCAAAAATCATGATGATGACCAACTATATATCTTCAAAGTGGCCGCAGGATATCACAAAATATGATGATCCTCCTTTCCTAATGCTCTGATGAAAAGCACATCAGGATGTTTTGTTCTTGCACATTCGGGAAAGAAAGACATCGTCATCATCATCATGATGAAGACAAACAGGAGGACTTGGAAATGATCCTGCCGCTGAGGAAAAATCATGATGACGTCATCGTCATCATCAGGCTTCAATAAAATGCAAAGGGATGACGTCATCGTCATGTTTCGTTAAGATCAGGAGGTAAATGGAATATCGGGTTCCCTCTAAGGAAGATGATCAGGTCATGAAAGCAGTATGACCCCTTTTTCGGCTAAGGCGATCCTCGAAAGATCAAGATGATGATGATGATCATCATCATATTCGCATTGGGCGATCTAAAATATGATCCTGCTGAAAGTCCTGATGACGTCATCAGGATATCCGGGGCCTTCGTTAATCTTCGCACATGACGTCATCGTCATCATCATATTGGCGAAATGGATCACGCCTTGGAAAATATCCTGCCGAAGGAGAAGGTGATGATGACGTCATCGTCATCATCATATTTGCAAAAGGTTATACTCGTCGGCAGGATGATATTACGAACTGTTGGGAGAGACGAACAAGATCATGATGATCTTGTTCAACATGACTTAAGAAATGAAAATCACCCTCCGCTTCGAAAGATAAGGTGATCATCATGATCACGCAAAAGGAGGTCAGGAGGCTATTAAGAAATGTCGGGTCTCGAAATATCATGATGATGCTCGCAATGTTTCTAAGGTTACTCGACGGGTAAAACACACTAGCACTTAAGATTGACGTCCGGATGCTTCGGGACTGCATGATTTTTATCAGGCGATAGAGTAAGATCATGATGATGACCTTTGGCGACCCAAAAGACCGCCCGACGGGAAAGGATTAATACGACTTAAACTTGACGTCCGGATGTTTCGACCTTAGGATATTATCGGGGGGCTTTCCAAATATCATGATGATGATGTTCATATAGCAATTATCAGGTTTGACCAAAACTTTGACTGCTCACAACTCCCTCATATGGACGAATTTTCAAGTGATGCAAAAGGCAAACCTGCATGGAATTTCAAGCTCTTTCTAACCATGAAGTTATAGAAATAAAATATGAACTTTGACAAACTAACCTCATGATGATGACCTACCTCATCCTGACCTTCATGATGATGACGCACCTGACTTATTTTTACCAAAACCGCCAGAAACAGACAACACAAGCCAAAACAAAAGTTGGGTCCCTGTTTTGCCAAGTCAAAATGGGGCGTGTTGTGTAACCACACAACAACTTGCCACCAAAGAAAACAACAAAATTCAAATGATTCAAGTGATGTGATCACATTCATCTATAGTGTTCTAATTCTGTCTAAGTAAATCATCATGATCTTTGAATGATAAAATTTCATTATGGTGATAAAGCTAACAAAGGATCAGGTGTGTGCAGATGATTAATTATCCTCATCTTGAAAGCAAGTTGAAAACATAAGTAACTGGTGTTAAACTACATAGTTGGAGATCATCCCTCATAGCCAACCTGGATAGAGCCTTGCTGCCAGTAGGTGTCTATAACCCCGGCAAGGTTATCTATACAATCTCCCTAAGTAGAGCCCCACTGCCAGCAGGCGTCCATAGCCCCGGTAGAGTTACTTAGATGGCCTAATTTTATTTTGTTTCTGATTTTCCTTTAAAAATTTAAATTTGATATCATCATGTCTGCTCATTTGTACAAGGTGTAGTCACTTGCAGCTTTAGGTTGGAGATTGTATTGGTAGCAAGGGAGTCCCTTTAGATTTTTCACTTAACACCTATACTCATATCTTCAACAAACCCAAGGCTGTTAGGTGTTTCATTGTGTTTGATTCACTTTGGACAAGAAAAAGTACCCTGATTAAAAGACATCATAAACCTGATCATGAGTATTTATCAGAATGAATTACAATCTATATCTAAATCTGATCTCATCACTTGAATCCTAACAATTTAGTTATTTTCTTAGGTGATGAAGTGCATCATCCTGACTTACCAGAACAAGGTCCCAACCAACAAACAACAACAACAACAAGCAAACACTGTACAAACAACTATACAAATATACAATATGATACACAAGACTGCCATGAAGTCACTCAGGCCTGGAAATAATGTTTGAGGAATTGTCCATTGACTGGCAACGGGACATCCTCACCTGTCAGGTTCTTAAGCCTATAAGTGCTGTCTCCTAAAATTTCAGAAATCTGAAAGGGACCTATCCATAGTCTATCGAACTTACCATGATCACCTTTCCTTTCATGGGCTTTATCCCACATCAGGACTAAATCTGATATCCTGAAAGCTTTAATTCTGGCTCTCTTGTCAAACCAGCGTTTGACAACAGCCTGATGTTTTGCAAATTGGTCAATTGCTTGGCTTCGTTTTTCTTCCAGATGCATCAACTGAAGCAACCTGACTTCCTGTTTATTATCTATGCCTAGATAGTCTTGGGCAAACTGCAGAGTAGGAATTTTCAAGTTTACGGGGAGGATAGGATCTACCCCATATACTAGCTGGAAAGGTGAGTTTCCTAATGCAATTTTCATTCTAGTTCTGTCTACCCATAAGGCATACTTCAGAAATGAGTTCCATTCCCTGGGATTTTTCTCTATCAATTTTCTTATGATACTCAGTAAATTCTTATTGGTGGATTCTGCTAATCCATTTCCCTGGGGATAGTAATTGGATGAGAACTTAAGTATAATCCCATGATCAAAAGCCCAACTTGACAATTTAGTGGAAATGAAGGCAGAACCATTATCACTTACCAATGCATAAGGAGTTCCATACCTGGTGACAATGTTGCTTTCCAGAAATTTAATGACATCATCAGCAGTACAAGTTTTGCTGCTGATAGCCTCAGTCCATCTGGTACAATAATCAGTAATTGTTAGGACATACCTCTGGACTGAAGAAGACGGAGGATTGATTGGTCCTATGAAATCCATGCCCCATTGTGCAAATGGGCGCTCTTCCATCACTGGCTGCAATGGTTGTGCAGCATATTTTTCTCTGTTGGCAGCAACCTGGCAAACATGACAACATTTAACATGATCAGCTGTGTCTTTAAAAATTGTAGGCCAGTAATATCCTGCTCTGAGGATTGCATGTGTTGTGGCCAACGCTGATCCGTGGGCAGTTCCAAACTTGTCATGTAGCTCTGTCAAGACTTTATTAGCTTCTGGTTTCTCTAAGCATCTCAGGTATATCCCTTCATAATTCTTTTTAAACAGGGCTCCTCCCTTCATCATATATTTCTGGGATCTCATCTTTAAGGCTCTTCTCTGTGAAGCCTGCATCCTCAAAGGACATCTTCCAGTGATCAGGATGTGCCTGATGTCTGAATACCATTCTTTATTGCCCTTCTCATCTATCACATACTGCTGACTGATGATGTTTGGATCAGTTTCAGATATCATCTGGCTCAGAGCCTGTCCTCTTACTAGCTTCATGGGTGTGATCTCCATGTCATATTCTTGTAGTACCGTAATCTATTTGGCCCTTTTTTCACCAGGTTCACTCTGCATCAGCAGCATCTTTACTGCTGCATCTGGTACCACAGCAATCACTTTGCTCCTCAGTATATAATGTCTGAACTTTTTTACTGCTCTGACTAATGCAAGTGCCTGTCTTTCAACATGTACATATCTCAACTCAGCATCCCTGAAAGGACAGCTCATGAAGGCAATTGGTTTCTCTTCTTTATCTTCATTTCTTTGAGTTAACACTGCTGCAGAAGTATGTTCTGAAGCAAATGAGTAGATGTAGAAATCTTTTGTATAATCTGGACTAATAAGGACAGGAGCATCCGAAATGGCCTTCTTTATATCTTCAAAAGCAGCTCTGGCTTCTGGTGTCCAGTCAATTTGTGCATCTTTTTTCAACATGGCATTCAGTGGTCTGACAATCTCAGCAAAGCCAGTGATGAACTTCCTCACAAAATTTATCTTACCAAAATAAGATTTAAGCTCCTTTTTGCTTCCTGGAAGTGGTAATTTCATAATAGATTCCACCCTGTCAGGATCAATGATAATCCCATCTTCTGTGATCAGGTGGCCTAGTAACTTTCCTGTTGTGACCCTGAATATGCACTTCTTGGGATTCAAAGATATTCCATATTCTTCACACTTCTTTAGCACACTTCTGAGGTCAGCAACATGATTTCCCCTTTCTTTGGAGAACACTGTCAGGTCATCCATGTAGATGACTATACATTTTCCTATTAAGCCTCTGAAGGCTATGTCCATTGCTCGCTGGAATGTAGCTCCAGCATTTATCAATCCAAACGGCATACGTCTATATGCAAATATCCCCCATTTTGTGGTGAAGGCAGTCTTTAATCTGTCAATTTTATCAACCATCACTTGGTTGTATCCTGAAAAACCGTCCAAGAAGGACATCATCTTGGCTCCATTTACCATCTGCAGAACTTCATCCAAAGAGGGCAAAGGATAGTTATCCTTTTCTGATGCTCTGTTCAGGTTCCTGAAATCCACACACAATCTGATGTCTCCATTCTTCTTCCTGACTGGTACCAGATGTGCCACCCAAGTGGAGTGCCTTACTGGAAATATTATCCGGGCATTTAACAATTTCTTGACTTCCTCAAGGATGATGGGCTCAAGTAGAGCATTGACTGGCCTCTGCTTCTGTCTGAAAGGTTTTGCATCTGGCTTGAGGGGTATAGTATGAGTTATGACAGAAGTGTCATACGTCTTCAGCTCGTCATAAGTCCATGCAATTACATGTATATAATCCTTAAGGGCTTGAGTTATTCCATCTAACTCTTCAGGTGTACAAACCTTACCCAACAAGACATTCTTCTTGTCATCAGCTTGTCCAATATTCACCTGTGAATATTGACCTCCATCTGCCTTAGGCAGATCCTTATGCTTGAGCATATTATCCAGATCAAAGGCTCTTTCTAATTCAATCATACCTTTGGGAATTGTGTTGCCAGGCAACTCTAAAATCTCATCTTCTTCCCAGACATGATCTTCCATACCATTTTCATCTATGATCTGAGCTTCAAATACATCTCTGTTTGATATGAAATCCAGGATATGCTGATCATCATCAAACACTTGGAGATTAGTCACATTGTCAGGTACCGAAGGTACTGACACCAATTCTACTGCAAATCTCTTCAGACCAGATATAGACAGTGGTTCCAGCGTACCGGCGGCCTGAGCAAGTGCATCTGCCCTTTGGTTCTGTTCTCTTGGCACGTGAACGATGTTGAAGGCATCAAAGTCTTCAATCAGGTCCCACACACGATGTCTGTAATTTGACAGCTTTCTGTAGTTACAAGAGTAAATTCCTCGTACTTGCCTCACAACTAGTTCTGAATCTCCGAAGACATGCAGGATCTTCACCTTCTTCTTATGTGCAAACAACAGTCCATGAATCAGAGCTTCATACTCCGTGACATTATTAGTGCAGGGGAACTGTAATCTGTAAGCTGCTAAATGGGATTTCCCTGATGGATCAGTAAGGTCAATCCCTACTCCAGAACCTTGCTTAGATTTGGATCCATCAAACCTCAGGATCCAAGGCTTATCTTCAGCGGGACATTTATTTGAACTTTCCTTTTTCTTTGCAGCTCTGGCTGCTGCTCCGCCTGATATCCACCTTAACTTAGGTGTGCCATCTTCAAGCATCTTCCTTCCTTTATCTGATGAGCCTGATGGCTTTTCTATTTTCTCTTCAATCCTAGCAGGAGGATGATGTTCAGCACATACAACTGCATGCTTCTTCAAAATGTGTAAGCACAGTGAGCAAGTGGTTTCTGAGTGAGGCGCCTCATGCAGCCTACACCAACCTTTGATTAAAACCTCCTGGGGAGATCTACACTGTTGTGTCATTTTTTTTATTTCTTTGACCAGAAATTCTTCGAACTTCGTCAGGTCACTGCCTTTATCCTCATCAGACAACTCGTAATCCGGTTCCATGAAGCAATCACTACCAGGAGTGATCTTTTCCTTTCTCGCATCAATTGTCTGATTGGACACCAGGATCTCTTCTGTTTTTCGGATATGATCCTCATCAGGATCCGTCGACTCTTCTGTTCCTGCAGAAGACAAATAAAAATTAGTATCATCATCATCATCAGATGTAGCACTCACCTCAGAATATGATGATGATGCTTCACTATACGTCTGCTCCAGCATGATCATGTCCAAGCATGGTTCGCAAGTCTTTTCTGAGTGTACCTCGCCATGTAGTCTGCACCATCCGTCAATCAAAATATCATTAGCAGGTATATTTAATAATTGACAACGTTTTATCTGAGTAGATAAATGCATCTGAAAATCCCTGAAGCGATCTATTTCGTTGTCATTATCAGGATCATTATTAAGTTCTACGACTGGCATATCCTCATGATAATCATCATCATGATGATGATGAACATCAAGCATCAGGACCTCTTCTATTTGGACAGTTTGCGGCCTGATGTGATAAACTCCAGGTTCTACGTTTACATACATGATCTCATTTGTTCTGTTATATTCGGTGATCATATGTTTCATCCTAGGCTCAGCATCAATCCTGATCTGATTAGGTATACCTTTCCATGGCAACCACATGTGACTGAAGTCTGTGGACATGTATCCGTTAAGCGTTTTAGACCAGTCCCGGCTAAGCAACATCCCATATGTATCAGGTATGTCAACTACCTGAATGTCAATGTAATACTGGATCCTAGGATCAGACGCTAGCTGCATGTGAATATGAGTGAGTTCTCCTACGACACTTACTTCTGTCTTGTCCAGTTGAGTGACCTTCTTTAATGATTTAGCAGGATGCAGTCCTAATGCGTTGCATATTGACAAAGGCATAACATTAGTTGAGGCTCCTGAATCAACTAAGCAGTTGTGCAAATTCTTACTGAACATTCTTATGGTGAGGAGAAACGGTGGTGATTCAGTTTTATCTCTGTACAAGGTCATGTGAGAGGTTTCAGCAGCTTGGACTGTGGCTGACACTTTGGGCTTGACAGTGCTATCTTTAGCAGTATGGTCTCTGCTATTGGATTGACTCGAAAGGTGATTATCCTCTTTAGAAGCAGGATCATCCAGCGACTTCATGAATGCCTTTTTGATGGCAGGAGTTTTCAGTAACTCAGATAGGGACAGGCTGATCTTGATTTTCTTCATTTCATCAGCCAAATAGCTGACTAACTTGTCAGACTCATGAGGTGCATTTGCGACTTTTGTTACTGTGTTTTGAGGAGACAAGTATTGAGCATTCACCTTAGGGAACCCAGGGTTATTGCTAGCCTTAGGATCAGGAGGTGTGCTGAAGTTGTTTGGAGGTAGAGATGATGTCAATGGACCGGCAGGTCTGTTGGCATTACTCCTCAGGTTATAATTATGCTTACCAGGGTATTGCTGCTGGTATGCATGTACTTCCTCATGCTCTCTTGTAGGTTCATTTTCATCCTCAAAAGGGAAGACATAATTTGCTTCAAAGGTTAAGGCAGATTCTTCACAGGTCTGATTATAATCCTGATGAGGCTGATTAGTGTAAGATTCCAGCACAAAAGCTGAGTCATATCCACAAGGAACTATTTCATTTCCTTCTGCCTGAGGTGGATTTCCAGAAGTATTAGACACTTCAGTCTGAAAGATGCTGGCAGCAATCCTAAATTGTGGACAATCTAATTCTGCATGTGCATTGGTGTTGTGAATCCTGCACCAATTGGTAAGGGCTGCTTCAGCAAGATTGACTCTAGTAGTCTGTTTGGCTTCACCAGGAGGCTGATTGTCTAGGGGTGATGGTAATGAACCATTATTTGGCCTGGAGTTCCACACTCTGGGCTGCCTAGGAGGATTATTGTTATTTGCAGCACTACTGTTGAAGTTATTGTTGTATCCTCTGTCAGGGTAATTTGGTCTGTCATTGGAATAACTCCTATTCTGACCTGACTGTGAATAAAACCCTTGATTTCTCAAGTGTGTTACTTCTGTGGTGAGCTTTCTCAACTGAGCAGCAATTTCTTTGATTTCCTCTTTCTCCTCTTGAGCTTTGGCCACTACATTTTCAGTCTGAGGCTGGAAAAAGGAAGATCCATGGTTATTGTGGGATAGGTCTGTACCCTGAGGTGTCTGAGTATGTGCAGGATATTGTGGCAATTGGCCATTTCCATTAGGAGGAGGCATGATACTCAATGGAGGTACTTGCAAAGGTGCAAGCATGATTGCTGGGGGCATCGCTGCTCCATTTGGATATTGTGCAGGATATTGCGAAGGATAAGCTGCAGGATACTGTGCTGGATATTGTGACTGCATGCCAGGCAAAGCAGGGAATGCTATATTTGGAGTAGGAGCAGGTATCAGCTGTTGATTTACCTTGATAGCTTCTTGAAAAGCTCCTGTCAATGTGGTGATCGCAGGATGTGTTCTCCTGATGAACATGGCGGTTAATGGATCCAGGGCTGAATAATAAATACTTCTAGCAGCATCATCAGCCACCACATATGGGGTAACTAGCTTGGACAACATTTTCTGGAACCTAGCATTGAAATTTGCAATAGGTTCATGCTCCAATCTCTTAATTGTGGCAAACAGGTGGTAATTCATGGATGGATCAATAGGGACCTTGAATCTGTCAAGAAAGGCCTTCTCTAAGACAGCCCACGAACCTACAGAAGATTGACCAAGACTGATGAACCAATTATAAGCCTCTTCCCCTAAGGAAAAAGGGAATAATCTGCACACCACATCCTGATGTTCTATTCTGGCTCTGCAGCAAGCTTCTTTAAACGTCCTGATATGATCATCCCCATCCTGATAAGGATGGTATTTTGGACAAAGCTTGTCCGGATACTTTGGTAACTCATGATACGCAGTAAAGGTCAATGGTGATTTTGCTGCAAAGAACGACATTGCAACCTGAAGGGGCTGAACTGGTGGTGCAGTTGGCTGAGGTTGGACTAAAGGTATACCCTGAGGTTGAACAGGAGGTGTCACGGGTATACCGGAAGGTATTTGCAAACCAACAGGAGTTACAGGAGGAGGTCCTGATGAAGCTCTGGACGTACTAGACTCTGGAGTATGGTGAACGTCTACAGTCTTAGGTCTAAAACCTCTGACAGGCAATTCTTCGAAAATTTCACTATGTCTAGACCTGATATTTATCCTGTGAGCCAGGATTTCTCGATTTGGAGGCCAATTAGCTGAAACTTTGCAAATATTGGCTGGATTCCACCGGACGAGGTGATATTTGCGGTCAACTTGCAAATCAGACTGAATATTTACGCGATATTTGCGAAGATACTGCAAATATGACAGGATATTGGGATATTCTGACCAGTAGCACCAGATCTCGCGGGTTTAAGGCTCAAATTCTCAAAGCTTGAACAAATTTATGCATCTTTGGCCAATATTTAGTGAATTTAAAGAAATCTACTGTAAAGCTTGCAATATTTATGTGAAATTTGGAAATCTTTACACAGAATGTGCAAATACAAACTTGTCGCAGCAAATATTTACGTAATATGATGAAATTCACAAACGATCTGAAGTTACCTTACTCTGAGCGTCATCAAACCTGAAAGTACTGATGATGAAGGTGATCTTCCGGACTCAGGCCCTCCTTCTAGCGCCAATTTATGTTGGTCATGATGTTAGTCATTCGCAAACATAGAATAAAAGTTACACAACAACCTTTACTCATCTTGAAAGATACGATGAATTCAAAGAATTCATGATCCCAAGTCTCCGTTGATTAGGTCTTAATCTACTGACGTTACTCAGTGGTTGATGTGTGTTGCTGTTTTCCGTTCAGGGGCCTTACGTGTTTCTGCACTGTTCATCATCATCATCTTCAAATATCCTGCTCTGGATGTTCGCTCTGCATAAGTCTCCAACAATTCTACCTCTGCACTGTAAATTTAGTCAAATAATGGGCATACAGGCTGATATTTGCATGATTTCTACCATTATTTATAATTCTTTGCATGATATTTTCAATACTACATGCATTTAACTCAAATATGCTAAGGATCTTCAGTTACCTACGGGATTTCAGCATATTTCACTGTTTCTGCTTGTTATTTATCATGATTTGCAGTTATGGTGATGAATTAATGAAATTGAAAAAAGGAAAAGGGTTAGAGAGTGAGATTCCTAAAATTACTGGACTTAGATCACTGATTCACATACAAGCTCCCATACTTGCAATGAAAAGAAGGAAAACTAGAAATCATACTTCACCAGGACATTCCACAAATCCGCATGATCTAGTGCAAAGCTTCAAAGGAAAGTTGACAACAACATGTAATGAAATGAAAGCGCTTCCAGTTGAACACAGCATTCACCAGTACATATCCAGAAATCAACAGAAGATTACGTAAAATTTACAATCAGGATGTAATCTGGAACTTCATATTCATTCAGTATGCTCAAGAACAGGTACATTTACAGTGATCTGAAGAAAGAACCTTGACATTTCAACAATTCTATCCTCATTAGTCTCAGTAATCCGATCTCCTAACTTATTCTACAGTAATTGACTCTTTGCGCCAGATGCGTCTATGTATTCTAATGTATCCCTCCTCTTTTAAAATGACAAGCTCTGGATGTTATATAGAACAACTGCCAGAAAACGGTTACAATGATCCAAGGATCAGGATCCTCTCATAACAAACAACGGCCCAGATGAAAAGCACATGCTTCGTCAGTTAGCAAATGTACAGCTGGCACAGAATATTCCAGCATCTTCAACTTGATTCGGCCTCCAGCTGGCGAACAGCATATTTGACAATATCCTCCTCATTTCCGGCTCATGTTGACTCCATGCGCAACTTTGTAATGCTCAGCTTCAGCAGCATCATCATGATTTCAACGTTCAGCTTCAGCAGCATCATGACTTCAATGTTCAGCTTCAGCAGCATCATGATGATTTCCTGCAAATAAACAAACAAACATTAGGTTCATCATCATCATGATAAACAACAGGAAGTAAACACTTTATTAAACATACCTCCCCATGTGCAGCCACAGGCAATCAGGCTTTACCTGTGAAAAATATGCACTAAATGCATAAACAGCATAAAAACAACCAGGTCAACCCTCGTTGACCAAAATCAGGCAGTCAGGCTTTCAAATTTCTATCGCTTCATGTTTTTGCCCATTTTCTTGTATATCGGGTTCGAAATATGATGATGATGATCTCAGATTATACAAAGAAATAATCGCCTTTCAACCATCCTTAGAAACCGGCTTTGCATCATCATCATATCTGCATCGGCGTGACTACATATGATCAGGGTGACAATTTTTTCTCAGGCCGACGGCAACAGTTATACCGACGCCAAAAATCATGATGATGACCAACTATATATCTTCAAAGTGGCCGCAGGATATCACAAAATATGATGATCCTCCTTTCCTAATGCTCTGATGAAAAGCACATCAGGATGTTTTGTTCTTGCACATTCGGGAAAGAAAGACATCGTCATCATCATCATGATGAAGACAAACAGGAGGACTTGGAAATGATCCTGCCGCTGAGGAAAAATCATGATGACGTCATCGTCATCATCAGGCTTCAATAAAATGCAAAGGGATGACATCATCGTCATGTTTCGTTAAGATCAGGAGGTAAATGGAATATCGGGTTCCCTCTAAGGAAGATGATCAGGTCATGAAAGCAGTATGACCCCTTTTTCGGCTAAGGCGATCCTCGAAAGATCAAGATGATGATGATGATCATCATCATATTCGCACTGGGCGATCTAAAATATGATCCTGCTGAAAGTCCTGATGACGTCATCAGGATATCCGGGGCCTTCGTTAATCTTCGCACATGACATCATCGTCATCATCATATTGGCGAAATGGATCACGCCTTGGAAAATATCCTGCCGAAGGAGAAGGTGATGATGACGTCATCGTCATCATCATATTTGCAAAAGGTTATACTCGTCGGCAGGATGATATTACGAACTGTTGGGAGAGACGAACAAGATCATGATGATCTTGTTCAACATGACTTAAGAAATGAAAATCACCCTCCGCTTCGAAAGATAAGGTGATCATCATGATCACGCAAAAGGAGGTCAGGAGGATATTAAGAAATGTCGGGTCTCGAAATATCATGATGATGCTCGCAATGTTTCTAAGGTTACTCGACGGGTAAAACACACTAGCACTTAAGATTGACGTCCGGATGCTTCGGGACTGCATGATTTTTATCAGGCGATAGAGTAAGATCATGATGATGACCTTTGGCGACCCAAAAGACCGCCCGACGGGAAAGGATTAATACGACTTAAACTTGACGTCTGGATGTTTCGACCTCAGGATATTATCGGGGGGCTTTCCAAATATCATGATGATGATGTTCATATAGCAATTATCAGGTTTGACCAAAACTTTGACTGCTCACAACTCCCTCATATGGACGAATTTTCAAGTGATGCAAAAGGCAAACCTGCATGGAATTTCAAGCTCTTTCTAACCATGAAGTTATAGAAACAAAATATGAACTTTGACAAACTAACCTCATGATGATGACCTACCTCATCCTGACCTTCATGATGATGACGCACCTGACTTATTTTTACCAAAACCGCCAGAAACAGACAACACAAGCCAAAACAAAAGTTGGGTCCCTATTTTGCCAAGTCAAAATGGGGCGTGTTGTGTAACCACACAACAGGTACCCCCAAGTCACCAACTATAATGCTATGTCTGTAAGACACAACACACAACAATGAAATCAAAGAGAGAGGCAATATAGAAGAATGATGATAGAAATAGAAGGTCACAACAGAGGTAGTCTCCTGGTATCCCGAACCTTACAAGAGAATCAAGGGTCATCCTAGGAGGCCTAAACAACACATAACACATCATGAGAGAGATAAAGGGTTAGAAATACTTACCTGTATGATCGTTGTATCAGATTTTTGAATTTGCGAACCTCTTGGAAAGGTACTCGATCATGTTTAGTGCAAAGTTTGAGTGGTTCTTATGAAAGTCTTGTTTATTATCATATGATGTTTGTTCCTTAAATACTTGTTTAAATGAGACTTTTTGTTGCTAATGAGGGGGAGAACCACTATTATTTCCAACTGTTAATAGTTGTCTTACTCTTTTTTTATTTTTAGCGAGTTTTCGTTGTTGATGTCGTCTATTGCAGTAACAAGAATCATCTTGTACCATCTGACCCATTTGTATCGGTTGTTTCAGTTGTTGTTTTGATTACCTCCCAATCCATATAAGGATAATGGAGGAGGAACCTCAGCATAAATTTCATTTCTTCGTGGACAAGGTGGGTTATCCAACTTTTCTTTATCCACTTCAATCATACCCATGATATTATCATAGTCTAAATAATCATCATCCTCTACCTCTACTAAACCTTGTTCCAACATATTGTTATTAGTATGTTTAGGGAAAGGATTAGTGAAGATTTGTAAATTTTGATTTGGCGAAGCAACTGACTTATTTTCGTTATCATTCAAACCCGATACCTATATGATATTCGAATCAATGAGGTCTTGCATTTCATGTTTAAGATGCATACATTGTTCAGTATCATGTCCTTGTGTCTGATGGAAATGAAAAAAGGCATTAGCATTGAAGTAAGGTCCTTGTGCTTTGCTAGGATCAACTAGCTTAATCGGGGGAAGTTTCAGAATGCTATTACTCACAGCTTGATTCATGATAGAATGATAAGACTTAGATATTGGAGTAAACTTTCTTGGTTGATATGATGCTTTCTTTGGATAAGTGATAGCAGACACATTAGAAAAGTTATTTATATTCAGTCCATTAATCTTGATGAAACTCCTATTATTATTAGTATTCCTCTTAAAGTTGGTTTGTGACAATACACCCATGGATTGACCAACTTGAGTTGATGAAATTTGGTTTTCATACTGACTAGACGAAAGTTGGTAATCACGAAGGGAGGTTCATAAATGTTGAAATGAGTTATACTTCATCAAGAGGATCCTATCACGGATCTTAGGTTGTAGATTAGTGATAAACACCTTCTGAACATTCTCATCTTTCATCTGATATTGAATTTGTGTATACAAATCTTGATACCGACTAATGAATTGAGTTAACTTCTCTTTCGGACCTTGTTTGCAATGAACTAAATCAATCAAAGAAACTTGAGGTCCAATGTTTGCTTGGAAATGTTGTAAAAATTGATCAATCAGTTATGAAAAGGAGTGTATTGAATTTGGAGGCAAAGAGCAAAACCATTCTAAAGCAGTATCTTTGAGAGATCGCAGGAAAAGTTTTGCCAACAAATCCTCTTCAAAATAGAAATCACTACACATAGTTGTGAATGTTGCCACATGAGTATTAGGATAACCTTTTCCACCATATTTTTCAAAGCGAGGAGTCTCAAACCTCTCGAGCATAGGAGTTCTCAAAATTGCATAGGAAAGAGGATTACGGGCATGATATGTTGGTATATTAGGTTGCGAAGAATTTGTCAAATTTGTTACCTTTTGTTGTAAAGCAGTCATGCCCTGCAAAAGTTGGTTTAGGATGGCATCATTGGGAGATGCAGTTTGCTGTGAGGAATTGGAACCAAAGTGAGGAGGTGATTGAGCTTGAGATATGATAGGCAGAAGTTGTGAATAGGTCAACAGTGGTTGGACATAATGGTAGGTGGTTGAGAATAGCTATATGTAATGGGAGGTTGAGAACAAGTGGGATGAAGAGGTGGTTGAGAGAAATTATTCATAGAAGAGGTCCCCTTAGAAACCAAATTTTGATAATTAAATCCCATAGCTTTGTAATTAGTGCCATTAGATACTCCAATACTAGTGGTAGCATTACTATAAGTGTTCGCGTCAGTTGTTAAGATCGTTGATGTGAAGGTAGATACTCCGGTATCGGTATAGGTGCCGATACTTGTGTATGAGATGGTGACAAAGTGTTATTTATCCCTTTTACACATTTAGTCATTGGAATGATATTGGTTTGTACAATATGTGCTAACCCACGGATTGCATTAACACCATCTTGTCCCTCTTTTATCAATTCTCTTACATGGTGAATCACAGGTATAGCTTCTTCAGCTATCCTCTCAGTTTGCACATAGTCTTGGAATTCAGCTAGGTCTTTATCAAGTTTATCTATTTTCTCATTAGATACATATCCTGTCATCTCAATAGTATTATCAACATCATGAAAAGTTTGCTCTTCCATTGTACTTGTGATAGGTGTAATATCTTGTAACATTTGTGTCTCTCCTTTTGTAAAGAAGGTGTTCAATGTGCCCACTTCTTCAAGAGTACTATATCCCATGTGTCTTATGATTCTTCTTAAAGGAATATTTCTTTTAGGGTAGTGAGTTATTAGACTCATGCAAATCTAAGATGACAACAAGTTAAAATCTAGTGAAAAGACTCTAAAATATGCATTTTTTTCACTAAATCTCAATGCAAAAGAGCATGACAAAGGGTGTTGTGAGAAAAATGATGATGGAAAGAAAATTATATCAGTAATAACAGCCACCTAATTCTAAAATATCTATCACAACACGCTTATAGTGTCACTCAAGGTCAAACTCTAGTGAAAATATAGCAAAAATAGGTAATTTTTCATGATTTTTCAATTCCAAGACCTAGCAGAAGGGGTGTTGTAAAGAATTTTAGGAGGTGAAACAAATAATAGTGATTATATAAGTCACCTACAATCATAAAATCTTTTACAACATGCTTAGAATGCAAACTAGGTCAAACCCTAGAGCAAATATAGCCAAAATGTGCAATTTTTCACCAAATTTTCAATACAAGGGCCCAATAAAAGGGTGTTGTGAATATTTTTAGGAGGGGTAGAAGATAATAACTATGATAAAATCCAATTATTGAATAAATATTCTTCACAACACGCCTATGGTGCAAATTTTGAAAGTTGATAAGGCCAAATCTAGTGAAAATCAAGGTTTTTCAAGCCCTAGGTTTGAGATCTTGATGCAAAATGCTATATGAATGTCTTGTAATCTATTTTATGATGAAAATTAAGTCCACTCAGATCTGAAAATTATTTTCACACCCTACCATGCAAAATTCAAGTGCAAATCTAAGGAAAAATCAAATAAAATGCCAGTTTTTGTTGAAATTTTCTATGTAAAAATGCCAATTTTTTGAAATCTAAATAAAAATTTACACTAAAATGCAACACTACAGACAAATGCAAATTTGAATGAGTGTCTAAGATCAGTATAAAAATATGAAACAAGATTGTGCCTATAAACCCTAGCTTTTGGAATTACTAGGTTATATGAAAAATGCAAAATTTCCAACAAAACCCTAGCAATTTTATGGTGAAAATGCAATGCAAGCTATTGATTTTTTGTAATTTTCTGCAATTTAGCTCAGATCTAATGTAAAAATAAGAAATTTGATGAAATTCAAATTAATTAATGCAAAATAGAAACCCTAAAATGCAAATTTTTTTTCAATTTTTTCAATTTTTCAATTTTTTTGTACTTGTTTTCCAATGCAATAAGATGAATGATACTATGAATGAATGGAATTAATTTAAATATGAAGCAAAAAACTCAGCAAGGTGCAAACAATTCCAACAACATGGGTTCACCAAAATGTGAAGGGTAAAATTTGGATAGTTGAGTTTTGATAGTTTTTGTATGTATATCCTCCTTTCACCCTTTCATTCAAGGACCTAGGGTCAAGTTGCAATGTACTATCATACCCTAGGTCACTATGAGATGTAGGGAAACTTGGATTTGTATGATCTGATTGTCAATTATACTTAATTATGCTCAATTGTACATCAAAACCCTAATTATGCAAATATGGAAACAAACGGATGGATATCAGAAAATGCTGCTACATAAAGATGTAAAATGATAGATAATTGTGCACCTATTTTTGAGGTTTAGAAGTGGAACAGTCAGAGACTAATGAGTGGGCACCCAAGTCCAATGCCTAGGTTTTTGTTGGGATATAGAAGCTCAGTCTGCAACCTATTCTTGCTGTCATAGTGATTTTACCGTCATGGAATCTGGAAGACTAAAGAGACGGCACCCAAATCTAGGGTGCTATTTTCAACTCTGATTTACAAAATCTGACACTCTGTAATGCCCTCCTGCAACTCCACTTTTCCTGTATCTTCAACATGTAACCTAGAATCACAGAAACTTTGGGAGGGGGTTGTGGTGTTTAGAGGCTTGCCTCAGTCAAGCCCCGGAGAGACATTCAAGTCTTCTGAACACCGTTGTCAGATAGAGAGTATGTGTCCTTGGAGGCAGAGGCAAAAACCAAATGATAAATGCTCAAAAACATAAATGATGTCACTTTGTAGTGAATATCTCATGGAAGGAAGAAGCTCTTCATGCCATGAGGAGATGATTGCTCAAATTTGCAAATATAAACACATAGACAACATAAATATGCTCTTGCTACACAATGAAAGCCTTGAATCACCTTTAGGATGCAAAAATATCACAATAACCATCTAGTTTGCAAGTGAATGCCTAAACATACTTTTATATACAACTACAAACATTCCCACCAAGAATTTCGTAATTCAAACTTACCGTGTCGGCATAGGACCCAAATAACGATCACAAGCTGACACTCAAAATTTGGGACTAACCCAAAATAAGGCAAGACTAGGGCATGGGCACCCAAGTCCTCCCCTATTTTGGTCAGGATTAGGTTCAAGGGATCCCCCTAGGTCCCATATGTCATGAAACTTAGGGCTCATTTCATCGAGATGTCAAAATATGATGCAAGATGTCCTAAATACAGATAAAAGACCCAGGAGCTAAACCTTATGAGGGAAAAGCCCCCAAGGGGACATTTTCTGATGTTATAGTTTCAAATCTTTCTACTGTAGTATCTTTAGGTTTTCTTAGTGAATTCTCTACATATGAATTTATTTCCACCTTAGAAACTTCATATGGTAGCCTAGGTATTCAAAATGTTCTAGGCTCTACTACCTCCATATAAGTGTAATCTTTATCTACCAAGAAAGTGATATGATTCATATATTGTTTCATAGATTCATATGGTAGTCTTTCTCTATTTTGCATGTTTGACTGTAGGGTTTTGAAGAAACTCCTGTACATGGTGTTGAATGCTCTTGTATCAATAAAGCTTCTAATGTGTTGTTTTATTTATACAGAAATTGATATGTGTTGTTGCCAAATTTTGTCTTTGAACCCTGATAATTCATTGATAAAATAGAATATAAGGCATATAATTAGAGTACCATACCAAATATTGTAGTTTGAATCCTTTGTTCTTTCTAGATTCTTCACCAGCTTCTCCCTCATCACTTCACAGAGGTCAAAATTTCTCCTCTTTCACCATTTGGTATGCGGTGTCTATTGGTGTGCAGTAGACAAACCCTCTTTGTTGGCATATTATATTTTGTAGGCTATTCCCATCATGGCATACCAGACCCTCAGATCTATGATATCCTTTACATTGAGGCTCCGCCCATTAGGCTTTGCTCCAATTAGCTTAGTAACCTTATCATTCTTGATCGCCTTCATTGCCGACACTAGCCCTATTGAGCTAAGTCTGGTCATCACTCTGATTGCATCTTTTGTTATGTGGTAGGGTTTGTCCAAATATATGAACTCATCATGAATCTAGCTAAGGATTATCCTTACCCATTCATGAGCATCACTAAAATTTGGATAGTCTTTCCATATGTCTAACTTCTTTGTGGTGATGTTCTTGTATTCATCAGAGTACCCTACATCTCTGAGCAATGTGTCCCTTAGCTCCTCAAAATTTATATGGTTTATCTTCAAGATTGCAGCATGGATGTAATTCCTAACATCTTCAATGTAGACCACATCTATTGGACTATTAGAAAAAGCTCCTTCATTGTCCACTTCCATTTCTTTGAATGGATATTTCTTGTATTTAGGTCATGGTTTCTCCGTCACATCGATGAGCGCTGGTGTAGCCATGCCATCTTTTGTTAGAGTTTGTCAGCTAGGGTTTGGTTGCAATGTAGCTCAAAGCTCAATTTTCTAAATCTTATTAGGATGAAAATGAGGGTTTTTGGTCGGATTAGGGTATAAGTAGCCCTAAAAGTTGTTTTTTGCATTTATTGTTTTTACCCATTATGTTTTTTGTGGGCTTTTCTAACTGTTTAATATGGCAAGCTACTAATGGTTTCTTTATTCTACAATATGATATAGGTAGTATGTTACATGTTTGGATTCCATCGCATTTCATCTTTTCATCCTAGAGACTTGTGATAATGCATCAATTGAGCTCCATTAACGTATCTGACAGTAATTCTTCCTTCCATGTCTTTCAATCTTACCACTCCGGATTTTGTAATTTCATGTATGCAATAGGGTCCTAACCATCTTATTTTGAGCTTTCCCTATCTCTTAAACTTAATGTCATATAGAAGTACCAAGTCTCCTTCTTTAAAAATTTTCCTCAGTAGGTTCCGGTCATGCCAAGCTTTCTGTCTCTTTCTCTCAAGATTCATATTATAGGCTGCCATCAACCTATTTTCATCCATTTTCTCTAGTTCCTCAATTCTTTGATTCAAGGATTCCTTTGCATTTAGTTTTAGAGACTTTATAGTATGAAATTTAGGAAGTATAAAGTGTATGGGAAGTATAAAGTGTATGGGTATAGTAGCATCTAGGCCATAGACTAGCTCATAGGGTGTGAAATTTGTAGATCTTTTGTAAATGGTGCGGTAGGCCCAAAGTACCGTAGGTACTTTCAGGTCCCAATCTGTTCTATTGCCATCACACATTTTTGTTAGCGTCTTACCAATGATCTTGTTTAAGGCCTCACTTGACCCGTTTTCCTGGGGATGATATAGTGTTCTCTTGTTGTGTACTATCATAAAGGATTGTAGTAACTCCGCAATCATGTTATTTATAGAGTGTTTTCCTTGATCACTTGTGATACTGAGTGGACATCCAAATCTATTGATTATATTCTCATAGAGGAACTTTGCAGCTATTTTTACGGTATAGTCTTTTGTAGGTATATCTTCTACCTATTTTGTAGGGTATTCTACTCCAGTGATGATGTATCTTGATTTTAATTATTTAGCCGAAGGATCTTTGGGTCTAATAAAGTCAATTGCCCATTTCTCAAAGGGAAGTTGTGCTGATACAAGTCTTAATGGAATTTCATCTCGGGTGGTGGGTTTACCCATTCTATGACAAATGTCACAATATTTTACATATCTTTTAGTATCTTGAAATAGGGTAGGCCACCATAAGCCTTCTAGTCTTATTTTTCTTGCTATTAAGTCTCCAGAGTTATGTCCTTTTGCTATCCCTTCATGTGCTTCCTTTATAACATCCTCTCTTTCATGTTCGTACACCACCCTCCTAATTATGTCATCTTTCCCTCTTATATGTAGTCCTCCTTCGATAAGTGTATAGGGAAAAGCCTTTCGCATAAGAATTTGTTTGTCTTGCAGAGATATCTTAGCTGGGCATTCTCTTGTGGCTAGTAGATATGCAATGTCTTTTAGTTCTTCTGGTACCACATTGAACCTAAACAATTTTGTGCCAGGGAGTTCTTCTCATGAATATCATGCTTCTCCCATGTTTCAATTCTTGATAAATAATCAAGGCCTTGGTTTTATTTTCCTAGTTTCACTTTGATGTTAAACTCAAATTCTTGGAATAGTAGCAACCATCTACATTTTCTTCCTTGTATAACAAGTTTGTTCAATAGGTATTTTAGTGGTTCATGGTTGGTAAAGAAGGTGAAGGGTGTGGACAATAGGTAGTGTCTAAATTTTTGCAGTGCATAGGCCATTGCTAGTGCTTCCCTTTCTGTTGTAGTGTAATTTTTCTTAGCTTTTGATAATTTCCTACTAGCAAAGGCTACAGGATGATCTTTAGTTCCTTTGGGTTGAGCTAATACTGCACCTACTGCTATGCATGAGGCATCTACATGAACATGGAAACTAATGTTCCAATCTGGGAATATCAAGATAGGGACTTCAACAATTTTCTGCTTTAGTATGTAAAAAGAAGATTGACACTGCTCATTCCATTCAATGTTTCTTCCACTTTTCTTTTTCAATACTTCTTCTAAAGGTGCTGCAATTGGTGCATAACCCTTTATAAACTTCCGGTGATACCCAGTGTAGCCTAAGAAAGTTTTGACTTTTGATGTTGTTTTAGGTGGTGGTAATGTGAGGATTAAAGTTACTTTCAAGGGATCTACCATCAACCCTTGCAAATGATGTGACCTAGGAGAGTTCCAAAGGGTACCGCAAATTTGCATTTCTTGATATTCAATGAAATTTTTAGACTTCTACATTTGTTGAACATCATTCTTAATGTCTGTGTGTGGTCTTTCACTAAGCCATAGATAGTCCAGTCATCTAGATAAACCTTTAATAAATCATGAATGAATTCTTTGAATGCATTGATCATTATTCAACTGAAGGCTGCTAGTGCATTCTTACGCCCAAAAGGAATTATTGTGTACATATAGGATCCCAATTCATATGCAAATATTGTCTTAGGTTGATCCTTTTCTCTTATTTTGACTTGGTGATAGCCAAAAAATCTATCATTGAATGAGCATATTTATCTTCTGGCAACTTATTCCAATATCGCTTCTGTGAAAGGTGTAGGTAATGGATCATGGATGCAAGCTTTACTTAAATCTTGGTAGTCTCTGCATATCCTTATTTCACCTAATTTCTTGTTTTGTACCACCATGGGGCTAATCCAGTCAGCTTCTTCAATAGGTTTTATGATTGCTACTGCTAACATCTTGTCAATCTCTATCTTGACTCATTTCTTCATGTTAGGATTTAGTCTATAAGGCCTTTTCTTGACCGGTTTCACTCTTTCTTTCAGTTGTATCTTCATGATGTTTGCTTCTTCTTTAATACCTTTCATCTCAATGAAGGTCCTTGAGAATAGAACTTCATACATAGAGAGGATCTCAATCACCTGCGCTACTACTTTTTCATTCCAATAGTCTTTAATCTTCACCAATTTAGGATCACCTTCCTTTGCAATATTTTCCTCTCTAATTTTCAATGGTTCCTTGTAATATTGGTCTTTTTGTTCAGTCAATATTTCTATCTGTCTTTCTCCTTCTTGTAATTCAATATTTATCTCTTCATTATCCTCATCATCTATCTTTGTTATTTTGTAACATTTTTGACCCATGTTCCTTGACTGTTGATCTATCCATTCCACCAATTTCCATATCCCTTCTGATCTTGGTGGTGGTGTACTATACTCTAGTTCATATTTCTCTTCCTCTATTTCTTGTTGAAAGATTATTTCTTTTATTTTCCCAAGTGCAATATGTATAGATTTTTTGGATTCCAAAAAGAGAATGTATGTATGAATTCAACTTGTATTTCTTCCTAATCCCTTGTCTCCTTCCTTCTCTCTTGGTTGATATACCAAGTTTGGGCTATAGGTGTTAATGTCCAGTAGAAAAAACGGGTGTATATATCCTTGCTATGTTCTTTTTGTTGCAAGTATGTGCCTAATTGGTGTTGTCATTGATGTCAACATATCAGTGTTGTCATTAGTCTCAACTGTGCTCTTGTTTTTTTTGCTTGCTTATAATGAGTTAGATGCTTTAGATGCTGGGTATTTTCCTATGTAAGTGTTGGAAAGCCTGATATTGAGGATATTGAGAAAATTTGCTCCTCCGGTAGAAACAATGTGTTGCAGAGTATCTTTGTTTGTAGAAGAACAGTCAAACAGATAGATCTGCATTTCCTATAGATTAAATATCTTTGTATACAGATTGGAACTTACTTAGAAGCTTGTATGAAGATGCTATGTTCCAATTTTGAGCCTCCAGTATGAAGATTTGAGTGAGTTATGTTCACCAAAGTGAAAACTAGTTTTTCTGTATGTTTGGTAGTGAGAGGGAGAAAGTATTATGCTCTGTATTCCTCCACATTAAAGTATTTTTGTTTGGGGTTCTAGAGTTAAGTCTAAGCTGATGTTATGTGCCTTCAACTCCAATGGTTCGTGATTTTGTGGTCCGCAATTGATCTTTTCGTTATGACAATAACTGGCATTGGTGTTTATGTGCTCTAATTTGAAGAATCTTCTTGACAGAGTGGTTAGAAGTTGTGTGGTTGTTCCTGATGATTTCAATGTGCTTGTGGATGTCTGCTAATTGTGTTCCTACCATTGGATTGCTCTGCAAAGAGAAATTTGGATTGTGGATGAAGAATGTTCTTAGTAGACCTAATGTTCTCACTAGTCTTGGCAAACTTGGTTGATTTCACTATTTGCGGAGATGCCTTGAATATTCTAGAAGCATGTCATGGCGTGAAGGATTATGTTTGAGTCCTAGCTAAGGCATGGCATTATCAGCATACATCTTTACATCTTTCTCTTAGCTAATTTTTGTATTAGGTCCAGACTTATTTCTATGTATGTTTTGTAATGCCGACCTTGGAGATTGTTCTAATGGTTGATGAATGTATTCCCGACCTTGATGTACATTCCAAGGTTGATGACTTATATAAGGACTTGTAATGTAATTGCAAAAAAGGGATGAGAGTCTAAAAATGAGAAGATAAGTGCAAAGAGTAAGAAGAGAAGAGTAGAGGAAGAATATTGCGCTTCAATGGAACTGAACTCAGGCATAGAGTAGATGCTATCAAATCAGTTCAAAAATCTTTAGCAGTGAGCCACCCCTTGGCACTGACCTGATCTTTGCAGTGAGCATTTTGGGTAGTGAGCCTCTGTTTTTCAATACTGTTGTAACTTATATATTTCTATGGGCTAACACCCACTGTGTTTTTTTGCTTATAGGGTTTTACATGTAAAAATCTGGTGTCTCCTGTATGATTGTGATTAAGTCTACGGTTTCATGCTTTCATGGTTAAATCTGATTATCGGTAATTAAGTAGTTGATGGTTTGATATGTATATGAGGTTAAGTTTTTGTGACAACTAATTCACTCCCCCTCTTAGTTGTCCTATATATTTCAACAATTGGTATTAGAGCGATTTCCTCAAAAAAAAGCCTAACAACTTGAGGAAGATCCAGGATGTCTTTTAAAAAGGAAGATCCATAGTTTGATGGGACAAATTATGCTCTTTGGAAGGAACGAATGAAAAGCTATCTCCTTTATCTTGGTTATAAAGTGTGGAAAGATGCAGAGTCAATATATACCATGCCTCCAAATGGTCTGACAACTAAAGATGAAATCAAAGAATATGAGTTGAATATAAAAGCTAGAGATGCCCTGTTAAGTGCTTTGAATGACACTGAGTTGATAAAAGTCATGGATCTTGAATCTACAAATGAAGTTTGGGAAAATTTGAAAAAAATGTATGAAGGAGATGATTCTGTAGAAGAAGCCAAGCTACAGGGCCTGAAAGTGAATTATGAGGGTCTAAAGATGAATGAAGATGAAAACATAATAGCCTTTATGCAAAGGGTTGATGAACTTGTCAATGGAATAAAAGGTATGGGAGGAACTATTGGTGATAAGGAAGTTGTGATGAAAATTCTTAGATCACTACCAAAGTCCTATAGTCACAAGGTAGCTGCAATTGAAGAAGTAATGACTGTGAAAACTATTGACATAGATCAATTACTTGGAAATCTTACATCCTTTGAGATGAGAGAATTTGGTGATGCTCTACCGAAAGTTGAAGATGCTTTCAAAGCCAGTACTTGTGAAAAGATCTCTAGATCTAAAAAATATGTGGAGCCTATTGATGACTTTGATGAAATTGAAGCTAACTTTTTTCACAGATTACAAAGAGGTTCTGGTAGGTTCAAAGGCAAATTACCTTTCAAATGTTTTTCATGTGTTAAAGTAGGTCATTATGCTTCCAGATGTCCTGAAAGAATTGAAAGGAATAGCAAAAGATTTGAGAACAAGCCTAGAGCTCCAAAGAAATGCTACTATGTTAAAGATCTTGACGACGAAGGTATGATTGATGATGAATCTGATGATGCTAGTACTAGTGCAAATGAATCCTCATTTATTTCTATTAAAGAAGAACCTATGTCTATTAATCCTACTAGTTGTGTGAAGGAAGAAATACGAGTGGAAGAAAGTGCTTTGGCTGTTTAGGTTGAGAAAGATAAGGATTAATGGGTTATTGACAGTGGATGCTCACATCACATGACTGGTGACAAAAGTAAGTTTTTTAGTTTGGAAAAATATGATGGTGGACTGGTTAGGTTTGGAGATGATACAATTGGTAAGATTTGTGGAAATGGATCTATCTCTTTTGATGGTAAGCATAATACTGATGATGTTCTATATGTAAAGGGTTTAAAGCACAATCTTTTGAGTGTTGGTAATATGTGTAGCCAAGGTTATGATCTGAGATTCAAGGACAATGGATGCAAGTTCATGGAAAGCTCCAGAATAGTGATTTCTATTCGTAAAAAGATAAGACATAATGTTTATCATTTGAAAGGAACTAATGATTATTGTTTATTGGCTCAGAATAATGAGAGTTGGCTGTGGTAGAGAAGGATGTGTCCTATCAATTTTGACAACTTGGAAAAGATAAGTTCTTTTCAGGCTATAAGAGATCTGCCTAAGCTTGTGAAGCTTGCCAACATCATCTACACGGAATGTCAATTTGGGAAACAAACAAGAACAAGTTTCAAAAGTAAAGAACAATTCTCTACTGGATTGCTAGAACTGGGTCATACAAATCTGTGTGGTCCCATAAGAACAAGAAGTCTACAAGGAGATAGGTATTTCATGTTGCTTATTGATGATTACTCCAGGATGATTTGGGTCACTTTTCTAAAAGACAAATCAGAAGCCCTAGACAAGTTCAAAGCCTTCAAGGCAATGGTTGAGAATGAGTTAGAGTTGAAGATTAAATGCTTGAGGTCTAATAGAGGAGGTGAGTTCACATCAAATGAATTCAATATTTTCTATGAAGAACAAGGGATAAAAAGATAGTTGTCTGCACCTAGGACTCCTTAGCAGAATGGAGTTGTTGAAAGGAAAAACAGGTCAAGAGGCTGCTAGGACTATGTTGAAGGAAGATGACCTATAGGAAGTATACTGGAGAGAAGCCATACACACTGGTGTGTACATCCTAAACAGGGTTCAAGTAAAAGGTAACAATGCTAAAACTCCTTATGAATTGTGGTGTGCAAGAGTTCCTATAGTAAGATATTTCAAGGTTTTTGGTAGTAAATGTTATATCAAAAGAGAAGAAGATCTAGGCAAGTTTGATGCTAGGTGTGATGAAGGGATATTTATTGGATACTCTACCAAGAGTAAGGCCTACTGGTGCTACAATAAGAGATTGAAGATCATTGAAAGTGCTAATGTGAAGGTTGATGAAGACATGGGAAGAATATCAAACCTAAGGGACTATGAATCAAATAAACCTGCTGTTATAACAAGTGAAGAAAAAGTTTAACAAGAAGACAGTCAAGATGAAGAAGAAAAGGCTCTAGAAAATGTTGCTAAGACTCCCAGGTATGTAAGAATTAATCATTCTAAAGATCAGATTATAGGAGACAAAAGCAAAGTGGTATTGACAAGAAAAAGAGCTGTAGAAGAACAGGTGAATTACTATTTACTTTCAAAAGTTGAACCTAGAACTATGAATGAAGCTTACAATGATGAAAATTAGGTAAAAACTATGGAAGAGGAGTTGACACAGATAGAAAAGAATCAAACTTGGGAACTGGTTCCTAGACCTGCTGATAAGAATGTGATTGGCACCAAATGGGCTTTCATAAACAAGATGAATGAGAATGGAGTAGTAAGCAAAAAAGCAAGATTAGTATGCAAAGGATACTCTTAGGTTGAAGGGATAAATTTTGAGGAGACCTATGCTCATGTGGCAAGAATTGAAGCAATTAGAATGTTTTTGGCATTTGCAGCATTTAAAGATTTCAAAGTGTATTAGATGGATGTTAAGTCTGCATTTTTGAATGGTGAATTGGAAGAAGAGGTCTACATTGAACAACTAGAAGGATTTCAATTATCAAAACAAGATGATATGGTGTGCAGATTGAAGAAGACCTTGTATGGATTGAAATAAGCCCCAAAGCATGGTATGCACGGTTAGACAAATATTTGTTGCAATTAGGGTTCAGTAAAGGCACTACTAATAGCAATCTGTAATTCAAGAGAAATCATAATCAGATCCTGATTGTTGTAGTCTTTGTTGATGACATTATATTTTAAGGAAATGAAGGTATAGGCATGACGTTTGTAGGAGAAATGCAAAATGAGTTTGATATGTCTATGTTTGGTGAAATGAATTTCTTTTTGGTTCTGCAAATTAACCAATTAGATAAAGGAATATTCATATCTTAGTCTAAGTATGTGAAAGAGTTGTTAAAGAAGTTTGGGATGGAAGACTCTAAACTGATATGTACTCCCATGGTGACTAGTTGCAAGTTGAGAAAAACTGATGAATCACCCAAGATTGATCAGAAAAAGTACAAATCCATGATTGGAGGAGTGCTTTATCTAACTCAAACTAGACTTGATATTATGCATGCAATTTGTCTTGTTGCAAGATTTCAAGCAGATCCAAGAGAATCACATGTGATGGCAGTAAAGAGATTCTTGAGGTATTTAAAAGGCATACCGGATCATGGCTTATGATATCCAAGGGATAATGATTTGACTCTCAATGCTTATATAGATGCTGATTGGGCCAGAGGTGTTAATGACAGGAAGAGTACAAGTGGAGGTGCTTTCTTTTTAGGCAACAGATTGGTTTCATGGCTGAGCAAGAAACAAGATTCAATCTCCTTGTCAACTAGAGAAGCAGAGTATATTACAGAAGCATGTTGTTGTACTCAAGTGTTATGGATGAAGCATACTTTGAAGGACATAAGAGTTGTGTATGAAGATCTAGTTGCAATCTTCTATGACAATACAAGTGCTATAAATATTTTAAAGAATCCAGTGATGCACTCAAGAACAAAGCATATATCTATAAGGTATCACTTTTTGAGAGAAAAGTTGACAAAGAATGAAGTAAAGATGGAATATGTGTCCACAAAGGATCAGATTACAGACATAGTCACCAAGCCTCTGCCTAAGGATACTTTTGAGTATCTAAGAGAAAAGTTAGGGGTCATTACCCCTCCTGCCCTAAACTAAGATGCATAGGAATGCATCAGTCCAGTGGTGCCCAAAGTCTCATTCTTTGATCTAGATTGATGTTTTGAGAGCTACCTCTTAGGGGGAGTAGCTAGATGAGTTCCTGATAAAGAAAGTTCAGTTGGATCAGAACAATAGAATGTAAGTATGTACCCTTTGCCATTGATGTCAAACGAGGAGAGAAATCATGGGAAAAACTTAGAAAAGAAAGGGTGCAAATGTGTAAAGAGAAAGGAGGAGAACCTTGTCTTGATGGACTTTACAGTTCTTCACATCATATGTTGCCATCAATGACAAAGGGAGAGATTGTTGCAAGTATGTGCCTAATCAGTGTTGTCATTGATGTCAACATATCAATGTTGTCATTGGTGTCAACCATGCTCTTGGTTTTGTTGCTTACTTGTAATGACTTAGATGCTTTAGATGCTTGGTATTTTCCTATGTAAGTGTTGGAAAGATTGATATTGAGGATATTGAGAAAATTTGCTCCTCTGGTAGAAACAGTGTGTTGCAGAGTATTTTTGTCTACAGAAGAACAGTCAAATAGATAGATCCACATTTCTTATAGATTAAATATCTTTGTTTGTAGATTGGAAGTTATTTAGAAGCTTGTCTGAAGATGCTATGTTCCAAGTTTGAGCCTCCGGTATGAATATTTGAGTGAGTTATGTTCACCAGAGTGAAAACTACTTTTTTGTATGCTTGGTAGTGACATGGAGAAAGTATTATGCTCCGCATTCCTCCGCATTGAATTATTTTTGTTTGCGGTTCTAGAGTTTAATCTAAGCTGATGTTATGTGCCTTCAACTCTAATGGTTCATGATTTGGTGGTTCGCAAGTGATCTTATACTTATGACAGTAACTGGTAGTGGTGTTTATGTGTTCCAATTTGAAGAATCTTCTTGATAGAGTGGTTAGAAGTTGTGCGGTTGTTCTTGATGACTTCAATGTGCTTGTGGATGTCTCTTGATTGTGTTCCTACCCTTGGATTGGTCCACAAAGAGAAATTTGGATCATGGATGAAGAATGTTCTTAATAGACATAGCGTTCTCACTAGTCTTGGCCGACTTGGTTGATTTCACTCTTTGCGGAGATGCCTTGAAGATTGTAGAAGCATGTCGTGGCATGAAGGATTGCATTTGAGTCCTAGCTAAGGCATGGTGTGATCAACATACATCTTTATATCTTTCTCTTAGCTAATTTTTGTATTAGGTCCAGACCTATTTCTATGTATGTTTTGTAATGTTGACCTTGAAGATTGTTCCAATAGTTGATGAATGTATTGCTAACCTTGATGTACAATCCAAGGTTGATGACTTGTATAAAGAGTTGTAATGTATTTGCAAAAAAGGGATGAGAGTACAAAAATGAGAAGATAAGTGCAAAGAGTAAGAAGAGCAGAGCAAAGGAAGAATATTGTGCTTCAATGGAACTAAACTTAGGCATAGACTAGATGCTATTAAATTAGTTCAAAAATCCTTGGCAGTGAGCTGATCTTTGCAGTGAGCATTTTGGGTAGTAAGTGCAGTGGGTAGTGAGCCTCTATTTTTTAGTATTATTATAACTTATATATTTCTATGGGCTAACACCCACCGTGGTTTTTCCCTTATAGGGGTTTCCACGTAAAAATTTGGTGTCTCCTATGTGATTGTGATTAAGTCTATGGTTTCATGCTTTCATGGTTAAGTCTGATTATCAGTAATTAAGTAGTTGATGGTTTGATATGTATATGAGGTTAAGTTTTTGTGATAACTGATTCACCCCCTCCCCCTCTTAGTTGTCCTGTGTATTTCAACAATTGGTATCAGAGCCAGTTCCATGGAAAAAAGCCTAACAATTTGAGTAAGATCTAGGATGTCTTTTAAAAAGGAAGCTCCATGGTTTGATGGGACAAATTATTCTCTTTGGAAGGTATGAATTAAAAGACATCTCCTTTGTCTTGTTATAAAATGTGGAAAGCTGTAGAGTCAAAATATACCATGCCTCCAAATGGTTTGACAACTAAAGATGAAATCAAAGAATATGAGTTGAATATAAAAGGTAGAGATGCCATGTTAAGTGCTTTGAATGACATTGAGTTAATAAAAGTCATGGATCTTGAATCTGCAAATGAAGTTTGGGAAAAGTTGGAAAAATTGTATGAAGGAGATGATTCTGTAAAAGAAGCTAAACTACAGGGCCTGAAAGTGAAATATGAGGGTCTAAAGACAAATGAAGATGAAAACATAACAACCTTTATGCAAAGGGTGATGAACTTGTCAATGGAATAAAAGGTATGGGAGGAACTATTGGTGATAAGGAAGTTGTGATGAAAATTCTTAGATCACTACCAAAGTCCTATAGTGACAAGGTAGCTACAATTGAAGAAGTAATGACTGTGAAAACTATTGACAGAGATCAATTACTTGTAAATCTTATAGCCTTTGAGATGAGAGAATTTGGTGATGCTCTATTGAAAGTTGAAACTACTTTCAAAGCTAGTACTTCTGAAAAGATCTCCAGAGCTGAAAAATACAAAGTGGAGCCTATTGATGACTTTGATGAAATTGAAGCTAAATTTGTTGACAAATTACAAAGAGGTTCTGGTAAGTTCAAAGGTAAATTACCTTTCAAATATTTTTCATGTGGTAAAGTAGGTCATTATGCTTCTAGATGTCCTAAAAGAATTGAAAGGAAGAGAAAAAGATTTGAGAACAGGCCTAGAGCTCCAAAGAAATGCTACTATGTTAGAGATCTTGATGATGAAGGTTTGCCTGATGATGAATCTGATGATGCTAGTACTAGTGCAAATGAATTCTTGTTTATTGCTATTAAAGAAGAACCTATGTCTACTAATCCTGCTAGTTGTGTGAAGGAAGAAACACTAGTGGAAGAAAGTGCTTTGGCTGTTTAGGTTGAGAAAGATAACTATGAATGGGATATTGACAGTGGATGCTCACATCACATGATTGGTGACAAAAGTAAGTTTGTTAGTTTGGAAAAATATGATGGTGGACTTGTTAGGTTTGGAGATGATATAGCTGGTAAGATTTGTGGAAAATGATCTATCTATTTGATGGTAAGCATAATACTAATGATGTTCTGTATGTAAAGGGTTTAAAGCACAATCTTTTGAGTGTTGGTCAGATGTGTAGCAAAGTTTATGATCAGAGATTCAAGGACAATGGATGCAAGATCATGGAAAGCTCCAAAATAGTGATTGCTATAGGTAAAAAGACTAGAGGTAATGTTTATCATTTGAAAGGAAGTAATGATTATTGTTTATTGGCTTAGATTGATGAGAGTTGGCTATGGCATAGAAGGATGTGTCATATCAATTTTGAGAACTTGGTAAAGATAAGTTATGTTTAGGTTGTAAGAGATCTGCCTAAGCTTGTGAAGCCTGCCAACATCATCTACAAGGAATGTCAATTTTGGAAATAAACAAGAACAGGTTTCAAATGTAAAGAACAATTCTTTGCTAGATTGCTGGAACTGGTTCATATAGATCTATGTGGTCCCACAAGAACAAGAAGTCTTCAAGGAGACATGTATTTCATGTTGCTTATTGATGTTTACTCTAGGATGATTTGGGTCACTTTTCTAAAAGACAAATCAGAAGCCCTAGACAAGTTCAAAGCCTTCAAGGCAATGGTTGAGAATAAGTTAGAGTTGAAGATTAAATGCTTGAGGTCTGATAGAGGAGGTGAGTTCACATCAAATGAATTCAATAGTTTTTGTGAAGAACAAGGGATAAAAAGATAGTTGTCTGCACCTAGGACTCCTCAACATAATGGAGTTGTTGAAAGGAAAAACATGACAGTTGAAGAGGCTACTAGGACTATGTTGAAGGAAGCTGACCTACCAGAGGTATACTGGAGAGTAGCCATACACACTGCTATGTACATCCTAAACAAGGTTCAAGTAAAAGGTAACAGTGCTAAAACTCCTAATGAATTGTGGTATGGAAGAGTTCCTACAATAAGATATTTCAAATCTTTTGGTAGTAAATGTTATATCAAAAGAGAAGAAGATCTAGGCAAGTTTGATGGTAGGTAGGATGAAGGGATCTTTCATGGATACTCTACCAAGAGTAAAGCCTATTGGTGCTAAAATAAGAGATTGAAGAAGATCATTAAAAGTGCTAATGTGAAGGTTGATGAAGATAGAGGAAGAATATCAGACCTGAGTGACTATGAATCAGATGAACCTGATGTTATAACAAGTGAAGAAAAAGTTGAACAAGAAGACAATCAAGATGAAGAAGAAAAGTCTAAAAAATGTTGTTAAGATTAGCAGATATGTAAGAATTAATCATTATGAATATTAGATTATAGGAGACAAAAACAAAGGGGTATTGACAAGAAAACGAGCTGTAGAAGAATAAGTGAATTATTTTTTACTTTCAAAAGTTGAACCTAAAACTATGAATGAAGCTTGCAATGATGAAAATTGGGTAAAAGCTATGGAAGAGGAGCTGACACAGATAGAAAAGAATCAAACTTGGGAACTGGTTCCTAGACCTGTTGATAAGAATGTGATTGGCACCAAATGGGTTTTTAGAAATAAGATGAATGAGAATGGAGAAGTAGTAAGGAACAAAGCAAGATTGGTATTCAAAGGATACTCTCAGGTTGAAGGGATAGATTTTGAGGAGACCTAAACTCCTGCGACAAGAATTGAAACAATTAGAATGTTTTTGGCATTTGCAACATTCAAAGATTTCAAAGCATATCAAATGGATGTTAAGTCTGCATTTTTGAATGGTGAATTGGAAGAAGAGGTCTACATTGAATACTAGGAAGGATTTCAACTATCAAAACAATATGATATGGTGTGCAGATTGAAGAAGGCCTTGTATGGATTGAAACAAGCCCCTAGAGCCTAGTGTACATGGTTAGACAAATATTTATTGCAATTAGGGTTCAGTAAAGGCACTGCTGACAACAATCTATATTTCAAGATTAATGATAATTAGATCCTGATTGTTGCACTCTTTGTTGATGACATTATATTTGGAAGTAATGAAGGTATGTGCATGAATTTTGTAGGAGAAATGCAAAATGAGTTTGAGATGTCTATGTTTGGTGAAATTAATTTCTTTTTGGGTCTGCAAATTAATCAATCAGATAAAGGAATCTTCATATCTTAGTCTAAGTATGTGAAAGAGTTGTTAAAGAAGTTTGGGATGGAAGACTCTAAATTGGTATGTACTCCCATGGTGACTGGTTGCAAGTTGAGGAAAATTGATGAATCACCCAAGACTGATAAAAAAAGTATAGATCCATGATTGGAAGATTGCTTTATCTAACTCAAACCAGACCTGATATTATGCATGCAATTTGTCTTGTTGCAAGATTTCAAGCAAATCTAAGAGAATCACATGTGATGGTAGTAAAGAGAATCTTGAGGTATTTAAAATGCACACCGGACCATGGCTTATGGGATCCAAAGGATAATCATTTCACTCTCAATGCTTATATAGATTCTGATTGGGCCAGAGATTTTGATGACATGAAGAGTACAAATGGAGGTGCTTTCTTTTTGGGGAATAGATTGGTTTCATGGCTGAGAAAGAAACAAGATTCAATCTCCTTGTCAACTATAGAAGTAGAGTGTATTGCAATAGTATGTTGTTTTACTCAAGTGTTATGGATGAAGCATACTTTGAAGGACATAAGAGTTGTGTATGAAGATCTAGTTGCAATCTTCTATGACAATACAAGTGCTATAAATATTTTAAAGAATCCAGTGATGCACTCAAGAACAAAGCATATATCTATAAGGTATCACATTTTGAGAGAAAAGGTGATAGAGAATGAAGTAAAGATGGAATATGTGTCCCCAAAGGATCAGATTGTAGACATATTCACCAAGCCTTTGCCTAAGGATACTTTTGAGTATCTGAGAGAAAAGTTAGGGGTCATTACCCCTCTTGCCCTAAACTAAGATGCATGGGAATGCATCAGTCCAGTGGTGCCCAAAGTCTCATTCTTTGATCTAGATTGATGTTTTGAGAGCTACCTCTTAGGGGGAGTAGCTAGATGAGTTCCTAATAAAGAAAGTTCAGTTGGATCAGAACAACAGAATGCAAGTATGTGCCCTTTGCCATTGATGTGAAAGGGGGAGAGAAATCATGTGAAAAAATTAGAAAAGAAAGGGTGTAGATGTGTAAAGAGAAAGGGGGAGAATCTTGTCTTGATGGTCTTTATAGTTTTTCACATCATATGTTGCCATCAATGACAAAGGGGGAGATTGTTGCAAGTATGTGCCTAAGCAGTGTTGTCACTGATGTCAACATATCAGTGTTGTCATTGGTGTCAACCATGCTCTTATTTTTGTTGCTTTCTTGCAATGAGTTAGATGCTTTAGATTCTTGGTATTTTCCTATGTAAGTGTTGGAAAGCCTGATATTGAGGATATTGAGAAAATTTGCTCCTCTGGTAAAAACAATGTGTTGTAGAGTATCTTTGTCTGCAGAAGAATAATCAAACACATAGCTCCACATTTTCTATAGATTAAATATCTTTGTTTGTGGATTGGAAGTTATTTAGAAGCTTTTATGAAGATGCTATGTTCCAAGTTTGAGCCTCCGGTATGAATATTTGAGTGAGTTATGTTCACCAGAGTGAAAACTATTTTTTCTGTATGTTTGGTAGTGACAGGGAGAAAGTATTATGCTCTACATTCCTCTGCATTGAAGTATTTTTTTCTGTGGTTCTAGAGTTAAGTCTAAGCTGATGTTATGTCCCTTCAACTCCAATGGTTCATGATTTGGTTGTCTACAAGAAATCTTTTCCTTATGACAGTAATTGTCAGTCGTCTTTATGTGCTTCGGTTTGAAGATTCTTCTTTACAGAGTGGTTATAAGTTGTGCGGTTGTTCTTGATGATTCCAATGTGCTTGTAGATGTCTCCTAATCATGTTCCTATGCTTGGATTGGTCTGCAAAGAGAAATTTGGATCATGGATGAAGAATGTTCTTAGTAGACCTAGTGTTCTCACTAGTCTTGTCCGACTTGGTTTATTTCACTCTTTGCGGAGATGCCTTGAAGATTATAGAAGCATGTCATGGCATGAAGGATTGCATTTGAGTCCTAGCTAAGGCATGGCATGATCAATATACATCTTTACATCTTTCTCTAAGCTAATTTTTGTATTAGGTCTAGACCTATTTCTATGTATGTTTTGTAATGCTGGCCTTAGATATTGTTCCAACGGTTGATGAATGTATTGCCAACCTTGATGTACATTCCAAGGTTGATGACTTATATACAGACTTGTAATGTAATTGCAAAAAAGGGTTGAGAGTGCAAAAATGAGAAGATAAGTGTGAAAAGTAAGAAGAGTAGAGCAAAGGAAAAATATTGTACTTCAATGGAACTGAACTTAGGCATAGAGTAGATGTTATCAAATTAGTTCAAAAATCCTTGACAGTGAGCCAATCTTTGCAGTGAGCATTTTGGGCAGTGATCCCTGTAGACAGTGAGCCTCTATTTTCCAGTATTGTTATAACTTATTTATTTTTTTCAGCTAACAACCACCATGGTTTTTCCCTTATAGGGTTTTCCACGTAAAAATATGGTGCCTCCTGTGTCTTCTGTGTGATTGTGATTAAGTCTATGGTTTCATGCTTTCATGGTTAAATTTGATTATTAGTAATTAAGTAGTTGATGGTTCAATATGTATATGAGGTTATGTTTTTGTGACAACTGATTCACACCCCCTCTCAGTTGTCCTATGCATTTCAACAATTAGTATCAGAGCCAATTCCATAGAAAAGACCCTAATAGCTTGAGGAAGATCTAGGATGTCTTTTAAAAAGGAAGCTCCACAGTTTAATGGTACAAATTATGCTCTTTGGAAGGTACAAATGAAAATCCATCTCCTTTTTCTTGGTTATAGAGTGTGGAAAACTGTAGAGTCAAAATATACCATGCCTCCAAATGGTTTGACAACTAAAGATGAAATCAAAGAATATGAGTTGAATATAAAAGCAAGAGATGTCGTGTTAAGTGCTTTGAATGACACTGAGTTGATACAAGTCATGGATCTTGAATCTACAAATGAAGTTTGGGAAAAGTTGAAAAAATTGTATGAAGGAGATGATTCTGTAAAAGAAGCCAAGCTATAGGACCTATAAGAGAAATATGAAGGTCTAAAGATGAATGAAAATGAAAATATAATAGCCTTTATGCAAAGGGTTGATGAACTTGTCAATGGAATAAAAGGTATGGGAGGAACTATTGGTGATAAGGAAGTGATGAAAATTCTTAGATCACTACCAAAGTCCTATAGTGACAAGGTAGCTACAATTGAAGAAGTAATGACTGTGAAAACTATTGATAGAGATCAATTAATTGGAAAGATTACAGCCTTTGAGATGAGAGAATTTGGTGATGCTATGCTGAAAGTTGAAACTGCTTTCAAAGCCAGTACTTTTGAAAAGATCTCCAGAGCTGAAAAATACAAAGTGGAGCTTATTGATGACTTTGATGAAACTGAAGCTAACTTTTTTGATAGATTACAGAGCGGTTCTGGTAAGTTCAAAGGCAAATTACCTTTTAAATGTTTTTCATGTGGTAAAGTAGGTCATTATGCTTCTAGATGTCTTGAAAGAATTGAAAGGAATAAAAAAAGATTTGAGAATAGGCCTAGAGCTCGAAAGAAATGCTACTATGTTAGAGATCTTGATGATGAAGTTGTGACTGATGATAATTTTGATGATGCTAGTACTAGTGCAAATGAATGCTTGTTTATTTCTATTAAAGAAGAATATGTGTCTACTAATCCTACTAGCTGTGTGAAGGAAGAAATACCAGTGGAAGAAAGTGCTTTGGTTGTTCAGGTTGAGAAAGAGAAGGATGAATGGGTTATTGACAGTGGATGATCACATCACATGACTGGTGACAAAATTAAGTTTGTTAGTTTGGAGTAATATGATGGTGGACTGGTTAGGTTTGGAGATGATACAGGTGGTAAGATTTGTGGAAAAGGATCTCTCTTTTGATGGTAAGCACAATACTGATAATGTTCTATATGTAAAGGGTATAAAGCACAATCTTTTGAGTGTTGGTCAGATGTGTAGAAAAGGTTATGATCTGAGATTCAAGGACAATGGATGCAAGATCATGGAAAGCTCTGGAACAGTGATTGCTACTAGTAAAAAGACTAGAGGTAATGTTTATCATTTGAAAGGAACTAATGATTATTGTTTATTGGCTCTGACTAATGAAAGTTGGATGTGACATAGAAGGATGTGTCATATCAATTTTGACAACTTAGTAAAGATAAGTTTTGTTCAGGATTTAAGAGATCTACCTAAGCTTGTGAAGCCTGCCAACATCATCTGCAAGGAATGTCAATTTGGGAAACAAACACAAACAAGTTTCAAAAGTAAAGAACAATTCTCTGCTGGATTACTAGAACATGTTCATACAGATCTGTGTGGTCCCACAAGAACAAGAAGTCTACAAGGAGACATGTATTTCATGTTGCTTAGTGATGATTACTCTAGGATGATTTGGGTCACTTTTCTAAAAGACAAATCAGAAGCCCTAGACAAGTTCAAAGCCTTCAAGGCAATGGTTGAGAATGAGTTAGAGTTGAAGATTAAATGCTTGAGATCTGATAGAGGAGGTGAGTTCACATCAAATGAATTCAATATTTCTATGAAGAACAAGGGATAAAAAGACAATTGTTTGTACCTAGGACTCCTCAGCAGAATGGAGTTGTTGAAAGGAAAAATAGGATAGTTCAAGAGGCTGCTAGGACTATGTTGAAGAAAGCTGACCTACCAGAAGTATACTGGCGAGAAGCCATACACATTGCTATGTACATCCTAAATAAGGTTCATGTAAAAGGTAACAGTGCTAAAACTCCTTATGAATTGTGGTATGGAAGAGTTCCTACAGTAAGATATTTCAAATTTTTTATTAGTAAATGTTAGATCAAAAGAGAAGAAGATCTAGGCAAGTTTGATGGTAGGTATGATGAAGGGATCTTTCATGGATACTCTACCAAGAGTAAAGCCTACTGGTGCTAAAATAAGAGATTGAAGAAGATCATTGAAATGTGAAGGTTGATGAAGATAGGGGAAGAATATTAGACCTGTGTGAATATGAATTAGATGAACCTGCTATTATAACAAGTGAAGAAAAAGTTGAACAAGAAGACAGTCCAGATGAAGAAGAAAAGGCTCCAGAAAATGCTACTAAGACTCCCAGGTATGTAAGAATTAATCATTCTGAAGATTAAATTATAGGAGACAAAAGCAAAGGGGTATTGACAAGAAAAATAGTTGTAGAAGAACATGTGAATTACTATTTACTTTTAAAAGTTGAACCTAAATTTATGAATGAAGCTTGCAATGATGAAAATTGGGTAAAAGCTATGGAAGAGGAGCTGGCACAGATAGAAAAGAATCAAACTTGGGAACTAGTTCCTAGACCTACTAATAAGAATGTGATTGGCACCAAATGGGTTTTTAGAAACAAGATGAATGAGAATGGAGTAGTAAGGAACAAAGCAAGATTGGTATGCAAAGGATACTTGTAGGTTGAAGGGATAGATTTTGAGGAGACCTATGCTCCTTATGCAAGAATTGAAGCAATTAGAATGTTTTTGGCATTTGCAGCATTCAAAGATTTCAAAGTGTATTAGATGGATGTTAAGTCTACATTTTTGAATGGTGAATTGGAAGAAGAGGTCTACATTGAACAACTAGAAGGATTTCAATTATCAAAACAAGATGATATGGCGTGCAGATTGAAGAAGACCTTGTATGGATTGAAACAAGCCCCAAAGCATGGTATGCACGGTTAGACAAATATTTGTTGCAATTAGGGTTCAGTAAAGGCAATGTTGACAACAATCTATATTTCAAGATCAATTATAATCAGATCTTGATTGTTGCAGTCTTTATTGATGACATTATATTTGGAGGAAATAAAGGTATATGCATGAAGTTTGTAGGAGAAATGCAAAATGAGTTTGAGATGTCTATGTTTGGTGAAATGATTTTCTTTTTGGGTCTGCAAATTAATCAATCAGATAAAGGAATCTTCATATCTCAGTCTAAGTATGTGAAAGAGTTGTTAAAGAAGTTTGGGATGGAAGACCCTAAACTAGTATGTACTCCCATGGTGACTGGCTGCAAGTTGAGTAAAACTGATGAATCACCCAAGACTGATCAGAAAAAGTACAGATCCATGATTTGAGGATTACTTTATCTAACTCAAACCAGACCTGATATTATGCATGCAGTTTGTCTTGTTGCAAGATTTCAAATAGATCCAAGAGAATCACATGTGATGGCAGTAAAGAGAATCTTGAGGTATTTAAAAGGCACATCAGATCATGGATTATGGTATCTGAAGGGGCTCTTAGTGCTTTTACAGATGCTGATTGGGTTGGAGATGTTGATGATAGGAAGAGTACAAGTAGAGGTACTTTATTTTTGGGCAACAGATTGGTTTCATGGTTGAGCAAGAAACAAGATTCAATCTCCTTGTCAACTATAGAAGTAGAGTATATTGTAGCAACATGTTGTACTCAAGTGTTATGGATGAAGTAGACTTTGGAGGACATAAGAGTTGTGTATGAAGATCTAGTTGCAATCTTCTATGACAATACAAGTGCTATAAATATTTCAAAGAATCTAGTGATGCACTCAAGAACAAAGAATATATCTATAAGGTATCACTTTTTGAGAGAAAAGGTGACATAAAATGAAGTAAAGATGGAATATGTGTCCACAAAGGATCAAATTGCAGACATATTCACCAAGCCTCTACCTAAAGATACTTTTGAGTATATCAGAGAAAAGTTAGGGGTCATTATGTGTTGCCCACCAGTTTGCTACATTACATACTAATGTATGTTGTATTGCTTGTATTCTATATTGTTCTTTTGCAAATATTGTCTCCATCACCTCCAAGTATTGTTGTGTGTCTAAAAGCTGTGATAACTTTAGTAGCTTGATATGAGAGATTCCTTTCATAATATGATGAGATCTTCTAGATTCTTCTTCATTTTGGCCCTTTTTGAGGGCGCATACCATTTGCAATAGACTTTCCACTAATGTGGAGGATTGCAGTATGTTTCCTTTACTAGATTGAACCATGCATATCCTCCTAATCCCTATCATTCTCTATGTTTTAAGCTCTGATTCATTTTTGATCCATGCTTTTAGTAGGATTTCTTTGCTATAAGTGCTGGTATTTTCATTCTCTGCCTCTATTTCTCCTGCAGAGTTTGGTTTTCCCTCCATTTTCATTTGTTTCCAACCTTAGGATTGTGTAAATGTTCTTATGGTAGTAATAATTTTCTTCCACATTGGTGGATTCTTCAATATAGGCCTCATCCATTGGTAGTCTAGTGGTATGAATATACTTTTCTTACTATCCACGAAAGATAGCTCTTCCTTGTGGGAGTCCACTATGCCATTGGCATCCACAAACCATCTTAGTCCAAGTAGTGCATTAAAGTCCAATCTCCTTATTCTTTCTTAGCAACAACCACAAAATCTACTAACTATTTGATTCCCATCAAGTTCACTTCTACTTGTCTCCATGTTCCAATGGTTGACATGCTAGAACCATCTACCAAAGTAATGTTGTAGGGTATTTGAAATAATCTAGGTTTCCCTAGTTGTTCCCAAAGCTTCTTAGTGACCATGTTTATGTCTGCACCCAAGTCTATCATTACATTTTTTACCTTTTTATGCTTAATATGGGCATCTACTAGGAGTGGTTTTGTTTTCCAATGTCTTTCATTTCTTCCCATTTAGCTAACTTGGTTTTGTGATATCTTCTTCTTATTCCAATATTTAGCAAATTGTTTAAATTTCTCCATTAGATTATGTTGCTGCATTAGAGATGTAAATTATTTTAGTGCCACAACTTCTTCTTCTGTGAAGAATTGATTGACTTGTTTTTTCTTTTCTTTTTCTTCTGTTATTATTTGTTTAATCTTTTGTACTATCTCATCATGTTGCCTTTTATCTGGGAAGAATATATCTTCCTCCTCACTTTCTTCTCTTCTCGATTTAGTAGTTTCATATCTTTTTCTTCTAGTGTTTGTGCCTTGTCTTGTAACTACTATTTCTTTCTCTTTTCCTTTGTCATTTTTATTTTTTTCTCCTTTATTTGGTTTTCTTCATCTGATGAAGATAGATCTGTATTTCCATCCTTATCTCTTTGACAGATCCTTAGGACTTGAGCTTCTTCCTTAGGGACTCTTCTGATCACTCTAGCTCCTTTTTACTTATCCAAATCATCTCCCTTTCCTTGTTGTGTTGCATTATGAAAGTACTGATATGCCTTAGCACATGTGAAAAGGTCATGTTTTGTACTGTTGCAAAATGAGAATTTTCTTCTTCTTTCTCCCCAACACTCATTAGCAAAGTGCCAAAATTTTATGTTTTAGTTTCAGTTGCTCTGATTCCAATCTTAGCCTTTCTAACTCCATATTTTCCTTATTTTTATCCTGCTTGTGTCATGTTTGTGCCTCAATCCAGCATGCTAATGTGACTACTTCCACATATGTTTAAAAAATTCTCTCGTCTAGAGATGCTCTCACATCTAGGCTTATTTCAGATGTAAACCACTCAATCTTCTACTTTTTAGTTAGAGGTTCTTCTAATTTGTAGACTGTGTCCTTAAACCTTTTGTCAAATTCCTCAATTGTTTCTCCATGCCTTTGTATTAGTTCTCTCATCTTACTCATGCCTTCTGTCAGTATTTCCAAAGTTTTAAAGTTCTCCAAGAACTCTTTCTTCAATTCCTCCCATGTTTTATCATGTTTGGGACACGCCTTTATGTACCATTTTAATGCGTCATTCTGCAAAGTTCCAATGAAGTCAAACAAATTAGTGCCATCTTTAGTTATCTCATTCTGGTTCTAGATTGATTCTAATACAAAAATATTCTCTACAACTTTAGTTGTGTCCTTTTCAAATACCGATAATTTGATAATAGCATCCATCTTTCCTTTCTTTTTCTTTTCCAGACCCTTTGGTGTTTTGTGGTAGTTTTCTTTATGGTTATTCTTCTCCTTAGGCTCTATCCTTTGTGTTAGGGTTTTATGTTCTCTCCATTTATCTCTCCACAAGTGAATGTCAAAATATTTTTCTCCCAAAATTTCTTCAAAATCTTTCTTAATTTCTTCTTCTTTTTCTCTTTCAATGTCACTTTGATCTTTTCTTAAAATTCTCCTTGATTTATAAGGCACCCAGGGTGACTCCTAGTCAAGGGGGTGTGTCTTTTCAAACTATCTTTTCATTCTTGGGGATATTCTTTCATTTATAAATGACATTGTGTTCTCATTAGGTGACTTTTCATTACTTTGTTTCATATTACCAGAACTCATCTCTCTAAATACCACATCTTCTCTAATCTTCATTATACTCTGATTAACTAGGTTGTCAAGGTAATCCGCATCCAAATTTAGGGGTTGAAGGTTTTGTATAGGATTCAGTAATTCTTACCATTGTTTGTCAACTCTAATTTGAACGTTAGCCCAATTAGGTTGATATTTTGGAGTTTTGTATATCTCCAGTAGGGTTAGGGTTTGGTTATGTTCTTCCCTCCACGCACTTCTCAACTACTCATATGCATCAATTCTTCCTCCTATACTCTTTAAAAGTTTTGTTGCCCTGTCAATATGTATTGTAATAGGCTTAGGATTTTCTATATCTCTTTGTATCAATTTTGTAGTAGCCTCTATGGCTTCTTCATTCATTCTTTCCTTTTATATTTTCTTCTCCAATAGCACCCATAGTGGCACGCTCAGCAACACCCTCAGCGGCGTGCTCATCCAACTTATTTTCTTCCACAATTTCTCTTTCCTAATTTCTACTTGTTTCTCTTGCCTTCTCTATTCTTCTATGGTACCTTTCCTATCTTTCTTGGGTTTGTTTCCATCTTTCATCTCTACTTATCTCCATTTCGATAAATATAATTTCTCTATTTTCCCTTAATCTTTTGTTATCCCCTTTTGCCATGTGTGTTTTTGTTTCAGAATAATATTAATCCTTATGTATCCCATGGTTGGCTTATCTTGAAGAGTTACATCTTTTTAAGGATCCTTTTAGATCCTCCCCTATTCCATTTTCCATCCCCTTAAGTGCCTATCCCCCTCTCACAAGGGTAGGAACTTAAGAGAATGATCCCACATAGATTCAGAAGCATTAGGGTGGCATTTGTTCATGCAACTATATTTTAGTTTTTTATTATTTTTTTTCTAGTTTTGTCTACATCCTAGTAATTGGCATTTTCAGAGGCCTTTGGAGTGGAATTTGGGGTCAAGATTTTCATCGGTTGCTTTGAGCAGTAGCTGTAGGTAGGGCTCAATGCAACTCAATCTAGCTCTTCAGGAGATCTTTCGAACGAGTCTGAAAAGTCTAGATTTTGACTAGCTGGCTAGAAGTTATGACCCTGCCTAGTGGGATCCCAAATTTAGTAGTTTTTTTAAATTTTGAAAATTTGAATTTTAGTAGTTTTTGTCACCTTCCAACTATCCATTTCAAATTCTATGGATAAGGTGACCTTTCAAATTCTTGCTCATTGTATATAATCAACTTTTGATGCAATAAGAAATCCTCTTTGGTTTCTTGCAACTTTTACAAGTTTTGCACATTAAACATTTGTCTATTTTCACAATACCGTAGGCTCAGCACTAGGTATTGTTGTCTGAATTCTCTATTAAAATTCAGATCAGAGAATTAAGATCTCTCATAGGACATAAAAAAATTCTTATCACTCAAGTTTTCTTACTTGCGCTACTCCGCACTTCTCCTTTCTTTGTTTATTCTCTCTTTATTCACTGCCCTTTTCTAGGGTCCCCAAAATGGAACCAAATGTTGGCAAGAAATGGGGAGGAACTAGTCCAGAGATTTGGTCCTCAGTCAAGTCTATAAGTCTAGTTTATAACCAGTCAGACAATGAGAGAAACATAAATAAACATTAAGGAAATCTAACATGCGGTACAATCTAAGTAAAGCATAGCATCATAACACATGTGCAATGATATTAGAATCCTTATATCTACATTATATTCATTTATCATTAATAGGTATATACATATCCATATTGGTAGGTCTGAGTCTCTACCTTATACATGTTTACTCTCTTTATTCACATATATGCACTCTTACTTTATGTTGCTTTGCATATATCTCCTATATATCTATCTAGAGGTGTGTCCTTTCCCAAAATACCTCTTTAGGAGTCAGCTCTATCCTCCACATGGCCTTTGCGGTATTCTGCGGTATGTTCTACTTGCTTCCATGTTCTCTACCAACAACCCAGTTCATCTTCTGAGTTACTAGAGGCATGTCACAATAAGAACAAAATTATAGATGTGAAGAAATCATTAGAAGTGTCTTCAGGTATCCAAAACATGATCAATGAAAGTATCAAAGCACAATGATAGGAAATCTTTAGATAATTTTGGGATCTCATGACACATCTTGGACCAACACCACAATCACAAAAATGCTCATTCTCATGGAACCCCTAAATCCTTTCAATAAGTTAATTTAGACATATTAATATTTGAAGGAAAGATTGAACACATAACCTTGGACATCTATGTGTGACAACTAGAAGCATATTTTTTTTAAATCACTTCATATATGAAGAAAATATTTCTTTTGTGGCATTGAAGATGTCCATTATAGTGTCCCATAGTGAAAGGAAGCTAGGTGTGCATAAATCACTTCCTACACTAATCTAATGAGGAGAGATGTATGCAAATTCAAATTAACCTTTCCAGTTACAGCATTATTAACACAATAATAGAGATATTGCAGCAATACACATACACACAGAAAGTAGACAGAAGAGAGAGAGACAAGATATGCATGGGGAAAACCCTTACGGGTGAAAAAACCCACACTCCAAAACACAACTCAAATGTATTACCGTAAACAATAACAAATTACAATACAGTTTCACAGCCAATGCTCTTTCAGGAGTCTTCGAATGCCAAATCTGGAGATATTCCGGCAGCATAACAGTACATGTACAAAAAACTATATATCTCCCATCCAAGTACCTATTTTTATAGAGTTTACAAGGCAAATATGGAACCTTCTAGAGATGGGCATCCATCTTGGACTCATGCCCCAAAACCCATGCCTAAGGATACTTGTCCAACATCCCATCCCAATGTGGGTACCTTGTCCCAAGATAGGCTATGACAGATGCTCTTATGCACCTTATAGCTGTGATAGAATCTGTCATAACTGACAACACTTACAAATGTAAGAGAATCTATCATACACTGACTAAAATATTATATTCCTCTTACAACATGTCATAACCTTCCTTGACCACCCAAATATGCCTTTCTCTCGTGCAAAGATACTCACCGACACTTGTCATTAAATAAAAGTCATTTGAGGTTTCGGGGGTGTTGCCCCTGAGCCCCCATGGGGGTGCTGCCCCTCGACCCCGCCTTGTACCACGATAGGGACCATGCCAGGGGTGCTGTCCCTAGACCCCGTAAGGGGCTTCACCCCTTGACCCCATCTTGGGGGCACTGTCCCCAAACCCCCATTAATTATTCAAGGGGGAAATTGCAGCTGCCAAAGTCACCAAAATTTATCCTGCTACATGTACACAAGGTGCCGACTATGCCAACTCAACATGGGATAAATAAATACAACATTAGGAATCTGTAAAGGTTGAGACACCTTAATTCCCAACATAGGTGGCATGCACTTAGTGGACAATGTGAGAGGATCATGATATGATTCATCAAAGGAACTCCATTAGTACTTTGAAAGAGGAATACTAGGTGCCCCTCAAAATTTTTAAGGATGAGTATATGAAGTTTCAATAGTTATGACAACATAAGGACCAATAAATTGAAGACTACACCAACAAGTTCCATGACTACTTTGCACATCTACATGAAGAAACCCCCAAGTAACACAAGGTTCTCACTTGTACATAAGTGCATTATAATGTTACATCTACACAAAAATAAATTTTTTGACCTTGAAAACATTAGTTCAAGATTTTAATAATACATCCAAGATTAAATCTAAAGTAAATCTCAAGAAGACATTTTCTTCTCATACGAACAAGATCATACATTTCCAAGCCTTCAACACATACAAAAATTTTCTTATGTAGAAACAACAATAGAAATCCAAACCATTTGCACGGAACTCAAAAGCCACAACATCATCTATACCTAGAAAAGACAAGAACCAAAAGAAGCAAGACTATAAGTGGGGCCATCAACATCACACAAGTTCCCACAACGATGCTAAATTCTATGCACAACACTCTCTACATGAACAACATTAAATATCTAGCACAACCTGAGGCTATTGATAAGGAGGCATAATGCCTCAAAAAAAGCATCATGACTATTTATACTATAGAGAAACATGAGTTTATCTTCCATATAAAGTGATAGGTCAATGGACAATAAGTGCATGTCATCATTGACAGTGACAACCAAAATAACATCATTGCATAAGATGTTTTCAAGTACTTGGGTGTTCTTACTAAAGCACAACCAACACCATTATCTTTGGTATGGTTATGGAAAGGTAAGGATATTTAGGTAAAACATTAATGTACTTTCAAGTATGAAATCAAACCCATGTAGGGCATAGCCACTTGTGACATCGCATCACTAGAAGTCTATGATACTCTACTTGGGAGTGTTAGTGTAAATAGTGTCATTATCTAACTAGTTTCGATATCACCTCTTTGAAGGTTTGACATATTCACACATAGGCTTAAGTTTACTTAGTCTTTTAGGAGTTTGTCTCATTTTGACATATGTACTCACACATATGAGACACCTCTTTCATTTTTGCTTGCCACTTGCCTTCACACATGTCATGTGAGTTAGACAAGTGTTGCATGCTTGTAGGGGTAGTCAGTAGTTTAGTCCTACCTTCCTACCTCCTTCTCCTTGCCTATTTATGCAAGGCTTCTCATTTTATTTTATAGACTCTCATTGTATATGATAAATATGTTATTGTGCTCCATTTTTCACTTGTGGAAGGTTTTATTCTTTGTTCTTGTTGATCTTGGCTGCTCCAAAAGGGAGGCCATATGTATATGACATAGATGGTGTGTGTCTTACAAAACCACAAAGATGGATAGTTCATGTTAGTGATCAATACTCCTATCTTCCTAAGAATTCATGTCGAAGACTAAAGTATCCTTAGTATTCTCCTTGGATAAATACTACAAGATCATCTCACATATGTAGAAATTCATGCTTCTCATGGCTTTCCCTAAGACACCTATATAAGGGAGCAAGTGTGCATTGGCATAACACAGGGTTATGGAAAAAACATTGCAAAAATATCTCATAAAGATGATGCAATAGTGCATGGATGTCTTTGAAGAGCACAAAGATCTTCTAACACATTGTATAGTACAACAAAGGATTAATTTGATTCTAGGATCCCCTCTTCCTAACCATCCTTTATATCATAGATCTATTTGAGAAAATGATATAGTTCAACATAAAATTCAAGCATTGATTAGTTAGGGTAAGATCAAGCCTAGCTCTTCTCCATGTGTTAGTTTGATAGTCCTTGTGCCAAAAAACGGAACATGACACATGACACTCCATCAATTATTTCACTCTCAACAAGAGCACAATGAAGAATTGATATCATGTTCCATGCATCAATGATCTTTTGGACTAGCTTTGTATTGCATAATTATTCACAAAGGTCAACCTCAAGTTAAGATATCACTAGGTACTAATTAATCTTGTAAATGTTTAGAAGATGATGTATCATAGATAGAACATCCAATAAAATATAGTCAACTCATGCAACCCAAAACTAGAATAAATAAATAACATCAATAGTACATAATAGAAATGGATTTATAAGTTATCAAAGATCTCAGAAATCATATTATTATTAATGTTCTAACATGACTAAGTCATTACACAAACTTCAACATAGAGTATACATGTTACGAATGCATGCTTTCATCCAAATGGGTTGTTACAAATTCATAAAAAGGCATCCTTATCACAACATTACAAGTTTACAATCCATATTCGTATTACAACAATTGAGAGCCCTAACCTTGCTGCTCAAATCTATCTCCTCAATGATCTACCCCTTTTCCAAAGAACTTGTTCTCTTATTTATAGGAATCCTTTTAATGATATGGTACCACCATTAAAAGAGTCATGAATCTTCTTCCATAAAATTTCCTATGATTTACTGAAAGTATTCTAGTAGGGGTATTATTCAAAATTTGACATGAAAAACATAAAGGCCCTTTACATGTTACCTGTTGATCAAGAGGACTCTTGAGGTGAATGTCATGTGCACTAGGATCTATATAGTTAGACTCAATGTATTCCTATCTATAAACCTCCTCAAGACCAATAATATTTGAAATGTTTTCAAATTCTATCACAAATATTGAATGTTTGTTGCATGTACTTGAAGAGGTCTTCCTTAGGGATTTGAACAAGACTCCTTAGTTGATCAATGAATAATTTTGAGAAATTACATTACATCAATGTAGAATCAAATAATGATGATCTTTGATGTCCTATTCTACTCTAGAAATAAATTTTGGTTTACTATAAATCATCTATGGTGTTACACTATGAGATTTTAATATGGAACTCTATTTTACATACTCAAATGGTGACAAGGACAACAAATTCCTTTAAGGTGGGAATTATCTTCTATAGAAATTATTTATTAACTACAAAATAACTATAAGCTTGTAAAACAAAACAAGAGCATCAAATAATTTTTTTTGGGTGATGTGAGAATACTTGACCATTGAGATTCTCCTACATAAGACATCCCATGTAATATAATTTTAAGCATGGTGTTCAAAATTGAGGAGGTGAGGGAGGTTGTAGTGGCCACCCAAAATAGCCCTCTTCATCTTTAATAATCCAAGTATCATCTTCTAGTCCCATTCCATTCCATCTATCTAGGTACTCTTTGTATTCATTATCCCTAGTTCTCTTTGTTGGGTGGTCATTTAACACCCGCTCTATCTCATCTTTAGGTCTCTCAAGAACATGCTACCTCTAATCTAGCTTCCATGATGCTAATGTATTCTTCTATAGGTTAATGATTGTAGGTTTATTTTTTGTTATCAATATCAAAGTACATGCATTACAAAACTAATTTTATGTGAGTTGGTTAATCAGTTATACATAATTGGGTGTGTTTGTGTTCAGTGCTCAAGTGTAACAGTTTGAGCATGACAATTTACATTCATAAAAGATTCCATTTTTAGCAAAGTAGTAATTAGATCATATTCAAAAATTGAGAAAAAAACAAAAAGAAAGTTGCATTCATTTAGGATAGATGCATTTAGAAACTCATCAAATTTAAAAAAACACAAAAAAAGAAGAAAGCCCATGATTTCATCATGAGGCAAACAAAATACAACTCACAACATTCAACAAAGGGAAAGCCCTCAATTTTATCAGGAGGCACACAACATTCAAAATTCAATAAACAAAACAATGAAAAGTCATCCATATTCCCCAATTCAAAGTTCACACTCAATGTACCCTAGAGTGAGAAAAAAATGGATTAAAACAACTCTCAATGAGATCAAGAAAAACCTACCAATTCAAGAAAACCATTCAGAAGAGACTATTTAGTAACAAACAAAAATCCTACAATAAATAGAATAGAACATAGTAAGGGCCCACATTTTAAGGATATTACAAATTCAAGGTTAAATCATAAATCAATTTTATGAAGAAACAATACAAGATCTATAAATCATAAGAGAGGTAGGAAATGTCAATTTGAACTTACTGTTAGAACTAGTCTCTCAACTTTGTCAATTAAACCTTGACAACCACAACGACCATCAACACAAAAATAGACTAAACAAACAACACAACCACCATCCACAACATTTTCCTTCCCCATTAATAGAAAAAACCCCTTGATCCCACCACCTCTCAACTAGCTTTCGCCATGAGAGTGGGAGTAATTCGGCAGTTGCCTTCAAAAAGGGTGTAGTTAAATATGTTATTTCAGAGTCGAACTTAGTCATGTTGTGCTTTGATCAATTCTAAACAATATTGTATCATAAACATACTATTGATGAGTAATGGGAAGAACCAAGAAAGTTTAAAACCTATCATCCTGCTCAAAGTAATTGTTACACTTATACTTCTTTCCAAAGCTTCAACAAAGAGAATAAATAAAAATAGGGAAATGGGGTCATCCTTACTAAGACCATGACTACACCCAAAGAACCCCATTGTGATCCCATTAACAAAAATAGAGAACATGGATGTGGCTATGTAATTCAAGATCATATCTCTAAATTTTTGACAAAAAAACAAATCTTTCCATAATTTTATCTAGAAAAATCCATGAAAAGCTATCATAGGCTTTATTCATATCTAGTTTGAGAATAAAACTATTTCTTTTAGTCTTGTCCATGGAATGAATAGTCTCATGAATGATTATTATTGAATGTAAGATTTCCCTTCCTTTAACAAAGTTGTTTTGTTGAGGAGTGTTGTCACTTGAATTTGTACCTTATTGTTGAAGCTTTTAGCAGTTCCAACAAATTTAGTGAAACATTAGAATGATATCAAGGTGTGGGACCTTGAAAATGAGACCAAACCTTTAGAGAAGGTTGGTTCCTCTTTCTGAATTGAATATTTAGAGAAAATAACTAAACCTAATGCTATAGTTACCTGGGAAAAGGGGAAGAAGGAGAAACTAAAATTAAAAGGGGTGATGCACTAGATTTATCTTGTTTAGTTGCAACTGACATAGCATAGTAATGATCTATAAAACTAAAATAAACTCACACGAACTCATAAAATCCCACAAAGACTTAGAAAACTATAACTATAGGAGGGATCTTGCATCCATAGAATAAGTTGTAGATTTCAGATAAACACAATTCAAAAATGAAGAGGAAGGTAGAATATTAATTTATATTGATCTTAGAGGCTAAATAGCCATTACAAAGAGAGAAAAGACTCATTATAGGTTAGAATAAACACAAAAATGATGACTTTCCTTCATTATTGAACTGGTACAAAAACATAGAAAGCCTGGAAGATAACACAACTCATCAAATTTGCCCATTCTAGAAAATACCACAAGGTTTTGACTTGCAAATGAATCTCTTTGTCTGAATAATGACCTAGAATAGCTAACACTTTAAAATGCATCGTTACATGCTTATATAGCATTTTCATTTCACTATGTAGCTATGGGTGTGAGAAAATCTAGTCAACACCTTTACTCAAGCTGCCCATACTATAATAAATTTGGCCCATGGACCATGTTAGAGAACTACACAATTTGGAGGGGTGCCCATATCCTATGCATTGATTTTTGACCTTGGAAGGACCTACAAAAGTATGGTGCACAGAGATACTTCATCTACTCCATTAATTTCCTAGTACCTATGCATTGAAAATCTTCACTATTCCAAAATTACATTTGAGTGACCTACAACATTAATTTCTGGGCACTATTTCACCCACCTGCTTCATCCTACACTAATGACATTTTTGGCACTGCAGAATCGTACATACGTGAAACATGTTTCTGGGTGGAAAAAGGAAAGACACAAGCTTTTACAATACCTTAACATCTTTTAAATTTTTTTCATTTATAGAAATTTAAATTGACGAACTAATCGGTAAGTTCACATGCTAGCGAACTTGTCAATTTGTCAATGTACACTTTGTTTATCTTGTCTTCTTTCTCTTTCAATTTATCAACCCCTTTGCTAATTGACAAACCAATTGGTTCACGAACTATTTATTACACTAAAATCCTGAACTCTCTACTTGTCTTTCCTCTTCGTCAGCCTATTCATCCATCAGCTAACTCCTCAGTCGATGAACCATCAGGTTCATGAACTACTCTCCTTACCTAATTTTTCTTTCTTTATTTGCCTTTGTCTTTTGTCAATGTCAGCTTTGCATGAACCATCCCTTTTCTCCCCTTGTCTTTGTTCAAATGCACAAGACGACTGAGAGGGGGGGGTGAATCAGTTGTAACCAAAACTTAACTTCTTTCAAACATGAACACATCAGCCACTTAATCGTTATTATTATGATGTGACCATAAAAGCTTGAAATCAAAAACTTAAGCACATTCAACACATGAGACACTAGATTTTTTATGTGGAAAACCCAATAAGGGAAAAACCATGGTGAGGATTAACTCACAATATAAATGATATATCAAAATTTACAATAGGGCTCACTGTCAGAGGCTCCTTGCCTTAGGGCTCACTGCCCAAAATGCTCACTACAAAAAGAAGGGGCTCACTACTAAGAGAAGAGGCTCACTACCAAAAGGAGAGGCTCACTGCTAGAAGTTGGTGAACTGAGATAGTAGCATCTAGACCATGCCAAGGTTCAGTTCCATTGAAGCACACTGATTCTTCTTTTCTATCTTCTTCAGACAAACACTGTTATCTTTTCATAATCACAACATCATACCTTATTTACGACTTCATTACATGTATTTATACAATTCATCAACCTTGGAATGTACATCAAGGTCGGCATTACAATCATCAACCATTGGAACAATATCCAAGGTTGCAATACATACATACATTAGAATAGATCTAGACCTAAACAAATTTGTGAAGGAAAAGAATGAATGTGGACCACGCCACACCTTAGCTGGGACTCAAATGCAATTTCCCATGCAACAACATGCTATCACAAACTCAAAAGCATAATTGCAAGTAGTGAAAACAACCAAGTCGACCAAAATTGGAGTTAACACTAAGACCTTTAGGAACATGCTTCATCCATAATCTGAATTACACTTTGCAGACCAATCAAAAAGTAGGAACATGATATAGACATCCACAAGCACGTTACAATCACCAAGAACTTCTACACAACTCCCAAACATTTTATCGAGAAGATTCTTCAAATTGGAGCACTTAAACATTACTGTCAGCGACTATCATAAAGAGAAGAACACTTGCAGAGTACCAAATCATGAACCACTTCAATTGAAGGCACATAACATTATTCCAAACTTAATCTCAGAACCACAGACTATAAAACTTAAATGCGGAGAGATACAGAGCAAAATACATTCTCCATGTCACCATTGAATACTCAGAAAAATAGTTTTTACTCTGGTGAACAAAACTCACTCAATTCTTCACACGAGAGGCTCAAACTTGAAATATAGAAACTACAAACATCCTTTAACATAACTTTCAAACCGCAGACAAAGATATTCAATCTATAGGATGTGCAGCGCAAAACACTGCACTATTCTTCTCAGACACTTGCTCAAACTCATCCAAATAATTTCCTTAGATGTTGACCTTAGGTGTTTATATCAATGATAACACTTACTGCTCATACTTGCAACAATATCCCCCTTTGTTATTGATGGAAACATATGGTGTGAAAAACCATCAACCCAAACTTGCTTTTCTTCTTTGCTCTCTCTTACTTTATGCTTTCTCTGGCTGCAACTTTCTTAGAATCTCTCTCCTTAAGTTTTTCACATGAACTTCTCTCTCGCTTTGACATTAATGGCAAAGGTTGCCAGACCTTTTGCTCTCTCTCTCTCTCTCTATTTATCAAGGCTCAATTCAGATCTTACTAACACTGTACTACTCCCCTTGTTAGCAACATTGCAACACTTACTACTCTTTATTAGGAACTCATATCATCAACAATTATCTACTCCCTCTGAGAGGTAGCCTTCAAAACATCAATCCAGATTAAAAATGATATTTTGGGCACCACTGGACTGATGCACTTCCTATGCATCTTAATTTAGAGCAGGAGGGGTAATAACCCCTAACTTCTCCCTAAGATACTCAAAAGTATCCTTAGGCAGAGGCTTTGTGAAAATATCTGCAATCTGATCCTTTGTAGACACATATTCCATCTTTACTTCATTCTCTATTACCTTTTCTCTTAGAAAGTGATACCTTATTGATAAATGCTTTGTTCTTCAGTGCATCACTAGATTCTTTCAAATGTTTATAACACTTGTATTGTCACAAAAGATTGAAATTAGTTCTCCATACACAACACTTATATCCTTCAAAGTTTGCTTCATCAATAACACTTGAGTACAACAACATGTTACAACAATATATTATGCTTTTGCAGTAGACAGAAATTGAATCTTGCTTCTTGCTCAACCATGAAACTAATCTATTACCCAAGAAGAAAGCACCTCCACTTGTACTTTTTTTGTCATCAACATCTCCAACCCAATTTGCATCTGTATAAGCACTAAGAGTGAAGTCAGTATCTTTAGGATACCACAATCCATAGTCTAAAGTGCCTTTTAAATACCTCATGATCTTCTTAACTGTGATCACATCTAACTCTCTAGGATCTTCTTGAAATCTTGCCACAAGACAAACTGCTTGCATTACATCTTGTCTGGTATAGGTTAGATAAAGTATTCCTCCAATCATAGACCTATACTTTTTTTGTCAGTCTTAGGTGATTCATCATTCTCGCTTAGCTTGCAACCAATTTCCATAGGGGTACATACTGGCATAGAATCCTCCATTCCAAACTTCTTCAACAACTCCTTCACATACTTGGACTGAGAAATGAAAATTCCTTTTTCTGATTGAGTAATCTGTAATCCTAGAAAGAAATTCATTTCACCAAACATAGACATCACAAACTCCTCTGCAAATTTCTTACACATACCTTTATTTCCTCCAAATATAATATCATCAACAAAGACTACAACAATCAAAATTTGATCATCATTGATTTTGAAATAGAGATTACTATCTGCAGTATACTAAACCCTAATTGCAACAAGGATCATGATGTGATGGTAGTTAAGTCCATACAAACACCTTACAAGGCTTTCTTCAATCTGTACAACATGTCATCTTGGTCTGATGACTGAAATCCTTCCAATTGTTCAATGTAGACCTCTTCTTCCAGCTCTCCATTTAAGAATACAGACTTCACATCCATCTGGTACACTTTGAAATCTTTGTGTACTGCAAATACCAAGAACATTCTTATTGCTTCAATCCTTTCCATAGGAGCATAAGTATCCTCAAAATCTATGCCTTCAACCTAAGAATATCCTTTGCATACTAGTCTTGCTTTGTTTCTTACTACTTATCCATTCTCATTCATCTTGTTTATGAAAACCCATTTAGTTCCAATCACATTCTTATAAGCACATCTAGGAACCAATTCCCAAGTTTGATTCTTCTCTATCTGTATCAGCTCTTCTTCCATAGCCTTTACCCAATTTTAATATTTACAGGCTCCACTTACAATTTTAGGTTCAATATTTGAAGGTAAATAGTAGTTCACCTATTCTTCTGTAGCTCTTTTCCTTGTCAATACCCCTTTTCTTTTATCACCAATAATCTAATCTTCATAATGATTAATCCTTACATACCTGAGAGTCTTAACAACACTTTCCAAAGCCTTTTCTTCTTCAATTTGACTGTCTTGTTGTTCAACTTTTTCTTCATTTATTGTAACAGTAGGTTCATCTAATTCATAGCCACTAAGATTTGATATTCTTTCCCTATCTTCATCAACCTTCACATTGGCACTCTCAATGATCTTTCTCAATCTCTTATTGTAGCACTAGTAGGCCTTACTCTTAGTAGATTATCCAAGGAAAATTCCTTCATCACACCTAGCATCAAACTGGCCTAACTCTTCTTCTCTTCTGATATAACATTTGCTTCCAAAAACTTTGAAATATTTCATTGTAGGAACTCTTCCATGCCACAATTCATAAGGAGTTTTAGTACCATTACCTTTGACTTGTTTTGAATGTAGACAGTAGTATGTATGACTTCTCTCCAATACACTTTCGATAGGTTTATTTCTTTCATCATTGATCTAGCAGCCTCTTGAACTATCTTGTTCTTTCTTTCAACAACTCCATTCTACTGGGGAGTTCTAGGAGAAGACAACTGTGTTTTCATCCCATGTTTTTCACAAAAAATATTGAATTCATTTGATGTAAACTCATCTCCTCTATCAGACCTTAAGTATTTGATCCTCAATTCTAACTCATTTTCAACCACTGCCTTGAAAGCTTTGATCTTGTCTAGGGATTCTAATTTATCCTTTAGAAAAGTGACCCAAGTCATTCTAGAATAATCATCAATAAGCAACATAAAGTACATGTCTCCTTGCAGACTTCTTGTTCTTATAGGACCACACAAATCTGTATGCACCAGCTCAAGTAATCTTGTAGAAAATTATTCCTTACTCTTGAAACTTGTCCTTGTTTGTATCCCCAATTGAGATTATTTGCAAATAGTATTTTCAGGATTCACAAGCTTAGGCGAATCTCTCACGGCTTGTATGAACTTATCTTCACCAAGTTGTCAAAATCAATATGACACATCCTTCTATGCCACAACCAACTCTCATCTATCGTAGCCAACAAACAACAATAATTTGTTCCTCTCAAATGATAAACATTACCTCTAGTCTTCTTATCAATAACAATCACTGTTTCGAAGCTTTCCATGATCTTACATCCATTATCCTTGAATCTTAGATCATACCCTTTGTCACACATCTAACCAACACTTAAAAGATTATGCTTTAAACCCTTCACATAGAGAACATCATCTATATGTGTTTTCCATCGAAAGAAATAGACCCTCTTCCACAAATCTTAGTAGCTGCATCATCTCCAAACCTAACCAGTCCTCCATCCTACTTTTCCAAACTTACAAACTTACTTTTATCTCCGGTCATGTGATGTGAACATCCACTATCAATAATCCATTCATCGTTATCTTTCTCAACCTAGCAGATAGACAAAGCACTCTCTTCCACTGGTTTTTCTTCCTTCACACAGCTAGTAGGATTAGTAGATATAGGTTCTTCCTTGATAGTAATAAAAAATCATTCATTTGCACTAGTATCATAAGACTCATCATTTGTTACACCACCATCATTATCATCTCTAACATAATAGAATTTATTTTTGATCCTAGGTCTTCTTTCAAATTTCTTCTTGCCTTTCTCAATTCTCTCTGGACACCTGGAGGCATAGTGACCAATCTTCCCAAAAGTAAAGCATTTGAATGGTAATTTAACTTTGAACTTATTGGTACCTCTTTGCATCCTATCCACAAAGTTGGATTCAATCTCATCAAGGTCATCATCTGGTTCTATAGCATACTTCTCAGATCTTGAGATCTTCTCTAAAGTACTAGCTTTAAAAGTAGTCTCAGTCTTCGGCAAAGCATCACCAAACTCTCTCATCTCAAATGCAATGAACTTTCCAAGCAACTGATCCTTTGTAATCTTGTTCACACTCATAATTTCTTCAAATGTAGACACCTTGTGACTGTAGGATTTAGGCAATGACCTAAGAATCTTCAGCACAACCTCATTCTCATCAATAGTTCCTCCAAGACCTTTGATTCTATTGACAATTTCATCAACTTTTTGCATGTAGATTGTTATGTTTTCATCATCACTCATCTTCAAAGCTTCATACCTCACCTTCAAGTTTTGTAATTTGGCACTCTTTATAGAATCATCTCCTTCATATAAAATTTTCAACTTAACCCATATCTCATGAGCCGTTTCCAGATCCATAATTTTCACTAACTCGGTGTTAGATAAAGCATTTAACAGAGCATCTCTAGCCTTTCCATTTAACTCATATTACTTGACTTCATCTTCAAATGATGGACCATTTTTAGGAATAGTATACTTTTTATCTTCCATCTTCCAAACACTATAACCAAGAGAAATGAGACGACTTTTCATCCATACCTTCTAGAGAGCATAGTCTATTCCATTGAATTGCAGAGACTCCTTCTTGTGCGGTATCCCAGATCCACCTCAAGATGTTAGGCTTTCTTTCAAGGAACCATCACTCCAATACCAATTATTGAAATGCACAAGACAATTGAGAGGGGGGGTGAATCAGTTGTAACCAAAACTTAACTTCTTTCAAACATCAACACATCAACCACTTAATCATTGTTATTATGACTTGACCATGAAAGTATGAAATCAGAAACTTAAACGCATTCACACATGAGACACATGAGACACCAAATTTTTTACGTGGAAAATCCATTGAGGGAAAAACCATGGTGAGGATTAACTCACAATATAAATGATATATCAAAATTTACAACGGGGCTCACTGCTGGAGGCTCACTACCTTATGGCTCATTGCCCAAAATGCTCACTGTAAAAAGAAGGGGCTCACTGCTAAGAGAAGAGGCTCACTACCAAAAGGAGAGGCTCACTGCCAAAAGGGCTCACTACCAGAAGTTGGTGAACTGAGATAGTAGCATCTACACCATGCCAAGGTTCAGTTCCATTAAAGTGCACTGATTCTTCTTCTTTTCTATCTTCTTCACACAAACACCATTATCTTCACATCATCGCAACATCATACCTTATTTATGACTTCATTACATGTATTTATATAATTCATCAACCTTGGAATGTACATCAAGGTCAGCATTACATTCATCAACCATTGGAACAATCTCCAAGGTCAGCATACATACATACATTAGAATAGGTCTGGACCTAAACAAATTTGTGAAGGAAAAGAATGAATGGGGACCACACCACGCCTTAGCTAGGATTCAAATGCAATTTCCCACACAAAAACACACTATCACAAACTCCAAAGCATAATTGCAAGTAGTGAAAACAACCAAGTCAGCCAAAACTAGAGTTAACACTAAGACCTTTAGGAACAAACTTCATCCATGATCTGAATTACACTTTGTAGACCAATCAAAAATCAATAACATGATCTAGAGACATCCACAATAACATTACAATCACCAAGAACTTCTGTACAACTCCCAAACATTTTATCTAGAAGATTCTTCAAACTGGAGCACTTAAACATTATTGTCAGCCACTGTCATAAAGGAAAGATCGCTTGCAGAATACCAAATCACAAACCACTTCAACTGAAGGCACATAACATAATTCCAAACTTAATCTCAGACTATAGACTATAAAACTTAAATGCAGAGAGATACGGAGCAGAATGCATTCTCCATGTCACCATTGAATACGTAAAAAACTAGTTTTTACTCTGGTGAATAGAACTCACTCAAATCTTCACACTGGAAGCTCAAACTTGAAACATAGAAACTATAGACATCCTTTAACATAACTTTCAAACTGAAGACAAAGATATTTAACCTACAGGATATGTAGAGAAAAACACTGCACTGTTCTTCTCAAACACTTGTTCAAACTCATCCAAATAATTTCCTTAGATGCTGACCTTAGGTGTTGACATCATTGACAACACTTACTTCTCATACTTGTAATAGTCTTGTTGTGTAGTTACACAACACGCCCCATTTTGCCCCAACAAAACAAGGACCCAACTTTTTTCTTGGCTTTCTTGTCCTTTGCTTTTGGGCGGTATGGTAAAACTAGTAGTACATGCATGTCAGGATGCCATCCTGTGCATATCAAGACCCCATGGTATAGGTCTAATTTTCATGGTCAAGATTTATCATCATTAACCCTGCTAAGTGAAAGAGTAAAATTTTAAGGAGGTTTGCCTTTTGAATCACCCCAAAATTCCATAAGATTAGGAAGTTATGCCCAGTCAAAGTTTAGTCAAATAGTCTTAGGGATATCATCACATTCCCTAATGTCTGTACATTCGTTAATATCCTGATTGTAAAAATTGCAAAGGAAAATTCATTGTCTGCACATTCGCTAATGTGCACACATCAAATTTTAACTCAAAACGTAGTAAATTATCAACATGTACAAACATTCCACAAGTATGCATATCATCTTTCAATATGCGAACATTAGCTAATATGTGAACTTGCTCTAATACAATTTCAAAACTCAATGTCAAGATATTAACTCAATATCATGATATTCGTAAATGTCTGTTGCATATTGTAATTGTTCCCTGCTTGCCCGCAGAGAATCTTCCTGAAGATGCCGATTCTGTGCGGGGATGCGGGCGGTGGCCACGTGGTTTTCGCGATGATGTATCTCGGTTGACCTTTCAACTAGATCTTGACTATGAACATTACACTTAAACACTTAATGTCTAGATCCTCCCAATATCTTGATGTCACTTTTTCTCATGACCAAGAATCGCCTTAAGAGAGGTGACATCATCAGGACATTTGAACATAGAGATATTTTGTGAGTCTAATATCAAGATATTTTTTAATATCCATATCCCTGGTTTTTAGGAACTAAGATGACCTCCCATGTACTAATTAAATGATGCCATGTGGCATGAGGTTTGACTTGTCAACGTGGACATTTTAATGTCTTGACTTTCAAAGACAAAGGAGAATGCGTTAGGATTTTTACATTCTGATATCCATGTCCACATGGCACTAATTCACAGGCTCACTAAAATCCTTTCAAACCTTCAGTGATCTGGATAAATTCATTCACATATCCCACGTGGCATATTTTCACGTTCCTGTGGAACCCTTTGAGCACCCTCCGTGAAGCGGTGAAAGGCACAGGATTGTGCCACGTTGGCTTCGCGCCCCCACAATGATCCAACTCAGAGACATGTCCCACGTAGCACCTTTTTGTGGCCTTGTGGGATACCTTTTATGGTTCCAGTGACCCAACAAAATTTATTTTGTACATGCCACGTAAGCGTGGCAGAGCCTAACACACATCCCAATGTCTATATTTGGATGACATAACGTCATCTCAACCTTATAAAGGGTTTTAACTTAGCTTAAGTCATATGGATATTTACCCGCATAGATATTAACTTTTGAGGATCCATATGTCTTACTCCTAATATCCATATCCACATGACGTCACTATGACCTGAATTAAAATAGAAGCCATATCTGGATGATTTCACATGGACATTTGTGCATATGCACTGCTAATATCCCGACCTTCCAATATCCATGCCCATGTCTAACCAGTGAATTGAGACACGTGTCCACATGGATGTCCTGACCTGATCTAAATAGAATCGAGGCCATATAACATATTTTTGGTCAATGATGGCTGACCCGATCGTCATACTGACATCATCGAGATATCTAGATATCCTGATATTCACATCCGTACATCCATGTCCTAATATCCAAATATCTAGATATGGACCTCCTCTCACATTGAATAATATGCACATTTTCTTGCTAAAGGAATTAAATGTAAGGGATTAAAGTCTATATCTTTGTTGTAGGATATAGAAGTTGCTTAAGGCTTGGAAAATGTTACTCAAAGCATAGAAAAGTAGAGAGGGCTGGATGCTGCAGAAGAAGCTAAGCTAGATGGAACTCAAGGATTGACAAAGGAGAAATCCAAAGAAGATGCTAACTAGGGGGACCCTGAGGACCAAGTCAAAGATACTAGAATACTCTGTGCCAGCTGTTCTCCACTAGCGATTGCCAATTGGCAATCACGTGCTCTCAATCTGGGCCATTGATTATTATGGGAGGATCCTGATCATTGGATCCATGTAACCATTTTTGGCCTTTGTTCCATAAAAAGGCCATGACTTGTCATTTTAGGAGGGAGCCAATTATTACATATCTAGAAAGAGGTCATATTATGATAGGGCATCAAATTACTAAGACTAATAGAGATTTAATTGTTGATACTATGGGAGGTTGAATTGTTTCAATTCTGAACACCTATTGTAATGTTCTACAACTTGGTGAATCCTCTCACATGGTTCTTTCTCTAGGCCATTGTAAATGTACTTTTTCTAAAACATACCTGATAAAGATGAAGTTATAGATTACATCCTGGTTGTAAATTCTATGCAATTTTTTGGTTGATTTGTAGATATGTAATGGTGAAATGTTGCGTTCAATAGAAGTGCTTTCATTTTATTGCATATTGTTGTCAACTTTACCTTTGAAGATTTGCACTGAATCATGTGCATTTGTGGACTGTCCTAGTGAAGTATGATTTAGTTTCACTTCTCTTCATTAGTGTATCAGAGCATGTATGTGGATCATTGGTCATAGTCAAGTAATTTTAGGAATCTTAATCTCTAAACTCTATTTTCTCATTTTTATTTCATAGATAACCATAGGAAAACTATAAATAATGATGAATCAGAAGCAGATACAATGAAAATATGTTGAATTAGTACAAGTAAATAAATATCTAGAGCATATTACAGTAATAAATGCACATCATATTGAATATCATGCAAATAATGGCAAATTATAGTAGAATATATGCTTATAGGCACAATCTTTGAGAAGATTTGAAGTGCATAAGCATAAATTAGTTTAGATAAGGTGAATATCAAAAGAACTGATTGAATTTAGAACAATATTCAAAATTAGTCTAAATCATAGACAAATTCCAATGAATTACTCAAAGTTAGGATTAAATTGATGTCTATTTGCTTAAATCCTAACTTAATAGAGTAAGATTTGACAAAGTTGTTGAAGATTTGTGCAGAGCAAGAATAAATGATAGAATATTTGAAGGAATATTGAAGAACTTTGAAGAAATTACTAAAGTATGTAAGGCCCCCAAACTGATTAACAACAATACACATCAACCTCTGAGTAATGTCAGATGATCATGCCCCAATCCACAAAGACTTGGGATCATAAATTCATTTCAAATTTATCGTATCTTTCAAGATAATAAAGGTTTGTTGTGTAAACTTTTATTTGTGTTGTTATGACTAAGAATCATCATCAACAGAATTGGTGCTAGAAGGAGGGCAAAACAAAAGGTTTGATGGTCTTCCTATAAAGAATTGTTCCAATATTGCTCAATTTGCACGCCTCTCTCTTCTAATACAATCAACATAATTAGCGCTAGAAGAAGGGCCTGTGACTGAAAGCTTTATATTTCTACAAATATTACATAAATATTTCATCATTTGAGTTTAATGACTACAAATATCTTTTGTTTGTGAGGATTTGACTATATCTTTGCAGAGTTCTAGCTCAAAACTTTAAAGATTAGTCTAATTTTCTGAGCTTTCAAGTTTTTTATTCTGAGATATGATAGATCTCCTTAAATTTAAAAAATTCTAAAAAATTGAAACATAGTCTCATTTTTTATGGATGTGTATGAGGACAATTTCCAAGTAGATATTCATTTCTTTCATGAAACTTTAAATGAGCATCTTTATCCTCAAAATTTGTCTAACTTTGGTTTATCCAAAAGGTGCAGGATACACAATTCTATGAAGCATGGTGAAGTTAGTTGCTTGACTTTCCTTACAAGGTTGGATTTAGCTTTAAAAGGACTAATTCCTTTCTTAGATGTGTACAGGATTGAAGTTTGGCAGAAAAATGAAGGAATTCTGGGGCAACAAAAAGATACAACACAAGAAGTCATGAGTTGTCTAGAAAAGTCATAAGTCAAACCAGATCTGGGAGATGAGGATAACTGAGTACCTTTCCTTGAATCATTTGATGGTAAAAATGAGAGTTCTCCACTTCTCTGTCAAAGTTCAAATATGAATAAAGTAGATTGCATGTATGAATCTTTGAAAACTATAGAGAAGTAATCACACCTTATTTTCAATTATCAAATAATCAACAAAGAAGATTTAATGAGGGGGAAAGGAAATTTGAAATTTATCCTGATATATTTAATAAATATATCAAATTATTAAGAAATACTTGTCAGGATAATGTCTCTGGATCTGATTTTAATAGTTTTGATGAAGATGATTGGACAATGAAGTGTAAACAGGTGATGAAAGAATTTAAATGCACAACTACTGAAGAAGTTTCTATGACAGCAACTAAAGGAGTCATAAAGAAGAGAATAATTAATGACTTATTATTTGATTCCTTAAAATTGAATGATCAAATACAAGACTGTTGCAAGACAATGAAACTAGATACTTTACTGGATGATAGTAGTGAATTATTTGAAGAGCAATTTATGAAAATTGAAGATACATAAAGTTTTGTTGTTGATGTGCATGATCAAATATCAATCTAGCGCCATTTCCAAAATGAAATAGGGAAGTGTTAATATCAATCAAATGTTGTTTCACCATTGTATTTAAATGATTTGGAAATGATAGATTTGTGTATATCAGGTTTTAATGATAATGAGGATACTCACTTAAGTGCTAATGTGCATGGAATTGAAGAGAACATTGAGGTGTTTCCCGAGCTTAAGGATCAGAGAAGCATACAGAATGAAGAAGTGGAGTTGAATAAAGATGAGGAAATAATCCATCAGGAGTCATACATCCTTCAAATTGAAGTAAGACAAGGCATTATGTCAGTTAGTGAAAATTCAAAGTCATTAAATGGAAGACTAGTTGGCAGCGAACAGACATGTCCAACAGAACAAGAAATGCACTAGGTTGCATTTTTCTTTCCCTAGTGAATGATGTTTAGTATTACTTTGATTATGGAAATTTAGGGGATATGACATGTCAATGGATCAGTCATGAACATAATGAATTCCCTCAATTGCTAATCATCGAGGATTGTTCTGTTAAGTATAGTGAACCTAGAATACAAGAATATGTTTCAGAATATATAGATGAATTTGCTAGGATTAGAACCATCACTAATGCTCTGATGCTCCTGTGTATTGTGAAAAAGCATGGAAATATAGGTGTTTGTGGGTGTTATCGTAGACTTCATTTGCCTTGTAGTGTATTGTATATAGTTTGGTAGGGTAGTTGTTCTTTTTTCTTCTTTCCTTTCTATCTTACTTTGTTTGGTTTTGTTTCCCTTTTGTGTTGTTTCTCAAGTATATCTTTCTTTGTGTGTTTTATTTGCTTTGTTGTGTGTTGTTGAGTTTTTTTTTTGGCTAGGAAAGATAGTGCACCTTTTCCACATTAGAAAACTAGTGAATTGTCATAATTAAAGAAATGAATACAAATTTTTACATAGGTTGTAGCTCATGAAAATTTAAGTACTCCTGATTAGGTCAGTGATATCATATTCATTAGTTTAATAAGTTTTCTTGTTCAAGGAGATCTTCATATAATACACCTAATAGCCTTAGATTCGTTGAACATGCTAGTGTAGTGTTAAGTGAAAAATCTAAAGGTTTGCCCTTGCTACCATTGCAATTCTCAACCTAAATAGCAAGTGTCAACACCTTGCAAAATGTGCTTACATGATCATATCTTATGAATGCTAAAACAAAAAGAAAAAAAAGAGAAATATATTGAATATCCAAAAGAATAATTAGGCTATCCAAGTAACTTTACTGGGGCTATGGACGCCTATTTGGTAGTGGGGCTCTACTTGGAAGAATTACAACAATAACCTTGTTGGGGCTATGGACATCTACTGACAGCAAGGCTCTATCTATGTTAGCTATGAGGATTAAACCAAACTATGTAGTTTAACACCTGTCACTAGTGGTTTCAACTTGTCTTCAAGATGAAGGATATGAATCATATGCACACCCCTGATTAATTCTTACATATTGTTATATCGATGAACATGATATCATTCAGGAAGGTCAAGATCCTTGTATCTAGAAAGAGTTGGAATATTATTTCTTAATTTGTATTCATCTCCTAAATTATTTGAATTTTATTTGTTATCTTTGTTGGCAAGTTGTGTGGTTACACAACACACTCCATTTTACCCCAGGAAAACAAGGACCCAACTTTTTGCTTGGATTATTTGTCCTTTGCTTTTTGGTGGTATGGTAAAACCAGTAATACATGCATGTTAGGATGTCATCCTGTGCATATCAAGACCCCATGATATAGGTATAATTTTCAAGGTTAGGATTTGTCATCATTAACCCTGCCAAGTGAAAGAGTGCAAAATTTTAAGCAGGTTTTGCCTTCTGAATCATCCAAAATTCCTTAAGATTAGGAAGTTATGCCAGGTCAAAGTTTAGTCAAATAGTCTTAGGGATATCATCACATTCCCTAATATCCATACATTCATTAATGTCCTAATCACAAAAATTGCAAAGGAAAACTCATTGTCTGCACATTTGCTAATGTTCGCACGTCAAATTTTAACTCAAAACACAATAAATCATCAGCATATATAGACATTCCACAAGTATGCATATCATCTTTCAATATGCAGACATTAGCTAATATGCAAACTTGGTCTAATACAACGTCAAAACTCAATGTCAGGATATTAACTCAATATCATGCTATTCACAAATGTCCGTTGCATATTGTAACTATTCCCTGCTTGACCGCAGAGAATTTTCCTGAAGATGCCCATTCTGTGTGGGGCTGTAGGCAATGCCCACGTGGTTTTCATGATGACATATCTCGGTTGACCTTTCAACTAGATCTTGACTATGAACATTACACTTAAACACTTAATGTCCAGATCTTTCCAAGATCTTGATGACGTCACTTTTTCTCATGACCAAGACTCGCCTTAAGAGAGGTGACATCTTCAGGACATTTGAACATAGGAATATTTCATGAGTCTAATATTCAGATATTTCTTAATATCCATATCCCTAGTTGTTACGAACTAAGCTGACCTCCCATGTACTAATTAAATGATGCCACATGGCATGAGGTTTGACTTGTCAACGTAGACATTTTAATGTCCTAACTTTCGAAGACAAAGGAGAATGCCTTAGGATTTTTACATTTTGATATCCATGTCCACGTGGCGCTATTTCATGGACCTGCTGAAAGCCTTTTAGACCCTTAACAATCTGGCAGAATCTGTTCACATATTCCACGTGGCATATTTTCACATTCCCACGAAACCCTTTGAGCACCCTTCGTGAAGTGGCGAAATGCACAAGATTGTGCCACGTCAACTTCACACCCCCACAATGATCTAACTTAGAGACATGTCCCTTGTAGCACCTTTTCACATCCTCGTAGGATACCTTTTTTGGTTCCAGCAACCCAACAAAATTTATTTCGTACATGCCACATAAGCGTAGCAGAGCCTAATACACGTCCCAATGTCTATATCTAGATGACGTCACATCATCTCAACCTTATAAAGAGTTTTAACTTAGCTTACATCATATGGATATTTATCCACATGGACATTAACTTTTGAGGATCCATATGTCTTATTCCTAATATCCATATCCACATGATGTCACAATGACCCAAATTAAAACAGAAGCCATATCTAGATGATGTCACATGGACATTTGTACATATGCACCACTAATATCTGGACCTTCCAATATCCATGCCCATGTCTAACTAGTGATATTGAGACACGTGTCCACATGGATGTACTGAACTATTCTAAATAGAATCAGAGCCAAATAAAATATTTTTTGTCAATGATGGCTAACCTGATCGTCATGCTGACATCATCAAGATATCCAGACATCCTGATATTCACATCCGTACATCCATGTCCTAATATCTGGATATCTACATATTAACCTCCTCTCATAGTGAATAATATGGACATTTTCTTGCTAAATGAATTAAATGTAAAGGATTAAATTTTGTATCTTTTTTGCATGATATAGAAGTTGATTAAGGCTTGGAAAATGTTACTCAAAGAGTAGAAAAGCAGAGAGGGCCGGATGTTGTAGAAGAAGCTAAGTTAGATGGAACTCAAGGATCAATAGAGGAGAAATCCAAAGAAAATGTTGACTAGGGAGACCCTGAGGACCAAGTCAAAGATACTGGAATACTCTATGCTAGCTGTTCTCTACCAGTGATTGCCAACTGGCAATCACATGTTCTCAATTTGGGTCATTGATTATTATGGGAGGATCCTAATCATTAGATCCATGTAACCATTTTCTGGCCTTTGTTCCATAAAAGGGCCATGACTTCTCATTTTAGGAGGGAGCCAATTATTACATATCTGGCAAGAGGTCATATTATGATAAGGGATCGGATTACTGAGACTAATGGAGGCCAAATTGTTGATACTATGGGAGGCTGGATTGTTTCAATTCTGAGCACCTGTTGTGATATTCTGCAACCTAGTGAATCATCTCACATGGTTCTTTCTCTAGGCCATTATAAATGTACTTGTTATAAAGCATACTTGATAAAGATGAAGTTACAGATTACATCCTGATTGTAAATTCTAGGTAATCTTCTGGTTGATTTCTAGATATTTAATGGTGAAATGTTGCATTCAATAGAAGTGCTTTCATTTTATTACATATTGTTGTCAACTTTACCTTTGAAGATTTATACTGAATCATGCACATTTGTGGACTGTCCTAGTGAAGTATGATTTAGTTTCATGTCTCTTCATTAGTGTATTGGAGCATGTATGTGGATCATTGGTCATAGTCAAGTAATTTTAGGAATCTCAATCTCTAAACTCTATTTTCTCATTTTCATTTCATAGATAACCATAGGATAACTACAAATAATGATGAATCATGAGTAGATACAGTGAAAATATGCTGAATTAGTGCAAGCAAATGTATATCCAGAGCATATTATAGTAAGAAATGCACATCATATTGAATATCATGCAAATAATGGCAAATTATAGTAGAATATATGCTAATAGGAACAATCTTTGAGTAAATTTGAAGTGTAGAAGCATAAATTAGTTTAGATAAGGATAATATCAAAAGAACTAATTAGATCTAGAATGATATTCAAAATTAGTCTAAATCAGAGACAAATTTGAATGAATTACTCAAATTGAGGATTAAATTGATGTCTATTAGCTTAAATCCTGACTTAATAGAGTAGGATTTGACAAAATTGTTGAAGATTTATGTAGAGCAAGCATAAATGATAGGATATTTGAAGGAATATTGAAGAACTTTGCAGAAATTACTAAAGTACATAAGGCCCCCAAACTGACTAATAACAACATACATCGACATCTAAGTAACGTTAGATGATCATGACCTGATCCACAAAGACTTGGGATCATAAATTCATTTCAAATTTATCGTATCTTTCAAGATAATAAAGATTGTTGTGTAAACTTTTATTTGTGTTATTATGACTAACAATCATCATCAACAAGTCTTCATCAGTGAGTTTGCCAGTTGGTGAACTTTCCAATCAGTGAACCAAGAGGTTCACGAAATTCTTACCTCATCAATTCCTTCACTTTACACTTTGTTATTTCTTTGAAAACCTCTTCCTTTTGATTGGCGATTTTGTCTATCGGTGAACCGACAGGTTAGCGAAACGCCAAACTTGCTGTTAAGGAAAATTGTGCTAAGGAAAAACACTTAGGATTTTTTGGGGAAGTTTTACAAGGCAAAACACACAATAGGGCTATAACATGTTTGGAGGCAATTTTACAACATTTTTGTAGAATTCAGGGGATCCTTGGGCTATTTTGGCCTAGGGAAAAATAGGTCAACATTTTGGTGAATTTGTAGGGATTTTTGCCTGCTAAACACAAGAATTCAGTGGCCTTCTACAATCCATTGGACACAGAGTCAAAGGGGACTGCAACATATCTAGAATAGGGGTTGATTAGACCAACATAAAATTGAACATGCCTCCACCAACAACAAAACAACAACACAAAAACACAAAACAAGGCAAACAATCTCTTAATGAGGATGTAGCCTATGCAAAAGCACTTGGAGGAAAGGGAAACTACACAAAACAAACCTACACCTAATCTAACCAACCACAGAACTAACTCAAACAAAGCCATTAACTAGTATTTCAAAATAACTGCCCTTTCTTCCTGATGATGGATCATTGTGTATGATCTGAAATGTCGATGCAAAAACACACACAGTTGAATCCAGAAGGTCTTCACGTAATACTACCATGGACTGTGGAAAACTCATGCTTACTATTGCCCTTTCTTGTCAATTTGACATATCTTTCTAGCTTGTGGGAAGCTAACAGGAGATGTAAAAAGAGTAGGCATGCAACAAATTGATGAAATACCACTCTACAAATAAAATAAAACTCACCTATGCACATGGGATAATTGTTGATATGACTATCCCAAAGTGGATAGGTGAGCTGATCTTTCTCATCTGAATGCTCAACTTCATGCTTAGGAGTGAGCATGACAAGTGTTGACTCTTCTTTGTCTGTCTCCAGTTGGGCTAGATGTTTGATAGGACATCCCCTTGAAGCAATACCTGAATAATCAATGGAGACTTTATGCTTTGGACCTGATTCCTCATTATTCTATTGTTGGTCTAAATGCTTTGGATCTTGTGGCTCAATTGGGAATGTGACTACCTTCACCTTGTGTTCATGATGTTTAGGGAGGCCATCTAAAATAGGCTCTAAAAAAGAGTCCTAAACCTACTCAATGGTGAAATCTCCTTCACCAAGGAGTTAATATCCCTACTGGATAATCAAGAACAAATATTTAATTTATTCTTCCCCATGCTCAATCTTCACATCATTATCTTCTATAAAAGATGGGAGCTCCTCAAGAAGGTATATATCATCAACTTCTACACTTCCTAATATAGGGCTTCCCTCACTCTATTATTCATGAGCTGGGACCTCATTCCCGTACTTGTCTACGCATTCCATCAACTCACCATGGCCTTCAACATCTTCATGTTGTTCCAAAACTGTAGCTAATGTTGGCATTTGCATGCCTTCTTCATCTTTAATGAAACTAGGTAGTTGATGAAACATGGTGGCATCATCAACCTCTGGATCTACTGCAACAATCTCCTCCTCAATTTCCTCATCATTTATCTACAACTCCACTAGATTTTTCTTGAGCTACCTACAATCTTTACATTTCCTCTTGTTTTGTTGATTGGATGCATGAGAAAACACTTCAAAAGAACTAAAATCTAGAGGATTCAACCCTTCATTTGAATTAACATTACTCACAGGTGTAAGAGGTACAATGAATTCCACCTTTGTGAGAATAGGAACAACAGACTGTTCCTCATTAATTTATTTCTCTTCCACCTCCTCCTTTGGCTCATCCAACTGATTATCTCGCCAAACAATAGGTCCACCCTTGAAGAGTGAAATAGTGCTAGGGAAAGAGAAATGAGGTAGAAAGGGAGCCTAGACTATCTCTTGAACTTTTTGGACATGAGAGGGTTCTTGAAAAAATGTTCCTAGGGTGAAACATGTTGGGTTTGCATAGGAATAGGGTCTTGTGAAGGATGGGGACCTCTGAAACTTGGAAATTTGAAGTGTCAAGGCCGATCTAGGGTTTTAAAGGGGATTTTCACAGGATGCAAATCCTTAAAGCTAGGGATTTTAAACTGAGGAGACTATTGTGGGGCTTCAGGAGGATTCCCCTGCCTAAAGCTTAAGACCTTGAAAGTGGAAGCCCACTTTGTGATAGGTGGGTTTGTAGCTGCAAGAGGGAGTTGCTTGAAATTGGGAAAAGAGGGGACATAAGGGGTCACTTGCCTTTGGGAAAGTAGTTGCCTCATTTGTTCTTCTTTAGCTACAAGCTGCAAAGCCAGGTTCTGTTGATAAGCTCTCTTTCATGATTCCATCTACTATTGGTGAAGGAAGGCTTAATGAGCAAGCTCATCCTATTGTTGTTCATACTCTTTCTTCTTAATCTCATCTAACCTCCTATGCATGTCCATTATTATGTCATTGAGACTTGTGTTGTTAAAATCATAGTCCTCTTGAGGTGGGTTAGGAGAGTAATCATATTAATTAGGGATGAAGTGGTCTTCTTGGGGTTGATAATAGACATGATTAGGCTACCTAGAAGACTAAGCAGTGGTGGGAGGGAGGTAAGCATCATGAGGATGCTAATAACCTATTGAAACAATGACATATTGGGCCTGATATGGCTGATAAGGAGGCATGAAATTTGTATTTTGACCAAGTGGAGGGGGATAGCCATAGTTCCCATAGAAATTTGACATCATATAAATGAAAAATCATTCAACTACTCTTTTAAAAATGTGAGCTAATAGGTTTTCACCTTTAAGAAACTAAGTACATATGAAAAGAGAGTAGCCATGTGACTGAAATGATTTTAAAAGTGAGACCAGGAATATCACTGAAATTTTAATCTTTGAAGTTATTTTAAGCTCTTGGGCTACTTAAACCAACAAATCTGAGTCTTAGAGTCACCATGGTGTTGAAAAAGCTATCATGAATGGCAAGATACACTGAAGAACACACCAAATCCTTCAATGGATGTTAAGGATCATCAAACCGGTCCCATCGGGCATGCCAAAAACTATTGTCACCTGAATCTACACCCTGTTATTGAAGCTTTTAGTAGTTCCAACAAAATTAATGAAACATTAGATTGGTCTCAAGGTGTGGGACCTTGCAAATGAGACCAAAACTCTAGAGAATACTAGTTCCTCTTTCTAAATTGAAGATTCAAAGAAAATAAATAAACCTAATGCTATGGTTACCATGGAAAAGGGGAAGAAGGAGAAACTAAAATTAAAAGGGGTGATGTACCAAATTTAGCTTATCTAGATACAACTGACATAGCATAGTAATGATCTCTAAAACTAAAATAAACTCACACAAACTCATAAAATCCCACAAAGGCTTGGATAGAAAACTATAACTACAAGAGGGATATTGCATCCACAGAATAAGTTGTAGATTTTAGATAAACATAATATAGAAATGAAGAAGGCAAAATATCATTTTATATTGATCATAGAGGCTAAATAGCCATTACAAAGAGATAAAAGACTCATTACAGGTGAGAGTAAACACAAAAATGATGACTTTACTTCATTATTGAATTGGTACAGAGACATAGAAGGTCTCGAAGAAAAAACAACTCATCAAATCCACCCAGTTCTAGAAAATACAAGGTTTTGACTTGTAAATGAATCTCTCTGTTTGAACAATGACCCAGAACAACTAACCCTTTAAATCATCTTTACATGCTTATATAACATTGTCATTTCACTATACATCTCTGGGCATGAGAAAACTTTCAACACCCTTACTTAGGTTGCCCATACTATAATAAATTATCCCATTGACCATGTCAAAGAATTGCATGATTTGGAGGGGCACCCATATCTTGTGCATTGATTTTTTTACCTTGGATGGACCTACAAAAGTATGGGTCATAGGGATATTTCATCCACTCCATTCATTTCCCAGTACCTGCGCATTGAAGATCTTCATTTTTCCAGCTACTACATTTGACTGACCTGCAACATTAATTTCTAGGCACTATTTCACCCACCTACTTCATCCTACAATAATGTCATTTTTGGCACTACATAAGCTTGCATACGTGAAATGTGTTTCTATGTGGGAAAAGGAAAGAGACAATATTTTACAACACTTTAACATCATTTAAATTTTATTCACCAATGGAATTTTAATTGACGAACTAATCAATAGGTTTGCATGTTGGCAAACTTGCCAATTTGTTGATGTACACTTTGTTTATCTTTTGTCTTCTTTCTCTTTCACTTTATCAACCTCTTTTCCAATCAACGAACCATTTGGTTTGTGAACTATTTGATCCACCAAAAGCCTGAAATCTCTATTTATCTTTCCTATTCACCCATCGGCAAACTCCTAAATCGAAGAACCACCAGGTTTGGAAACTACTCTCCTTAGCTATTTTTTCTTTCTTTCTTTGCCTTTTTCTTTTGTCAAATTTGTCTTTGTATGATCCATCCCTTTTCTCCCCTTGTCTTCATCAGTGAGTTCGCCACTTAGTGAACTTGTTGTTCAGTGAACCAAGAGGTTTGTGAAATGCTTACCTCACCAATTCCATCACTTTACACTTTGTTCTTTCTTAGAAAACCTCTTCCTTTTGATTGGCGGTTTTGCCTATCAGTGAACCTACCGATTGAGGAGCTGATGGGTTCACGAAATGCCAAAACCACTAATAAGGCAAATTGCACTAAGACAAAACACATAGGATTTTTTAGGATTATTTTGGAGGGGGGAATTTTACAAGGCAAAACACACAATAGGCCTGCAACAAGTTTGGAGGCAATTTTACAACATTTTTGTAGAATTCAAGGGATCCTTGGGCTATTTTGGCCTAGGGTAAAATAGGACAAGGAGAAATCAATTTAGGAAGAATAGTCTACAATTTAATAACTATGACTTTAGTGAAAATATTATAAAGCGAGTTACATAAACCTATCAGTCAAAAGTAAAAAAATTGGATAGCTCACCATCCTTTTAGGAATAAGGACTAAAAAAGAATTATTGAGTTCCTTAAAGATCTTTCTAGAAGATAAGAATTCTTACGCTTCCTCCACAATATCATTGGATATTAAATCCAAAAAGATCTAAAAGAAAAGGTGCAGAAACCCATCTAGCCCAAGAGCCTTGCTTATTTCAAAAGTGAAAATAACAAATCTAACTTCTTTCTTTGTGAGTGGAGCTAGAAACAACTCATTGTCCCTATTTGTAACTAAAGAAGTAATAAGGTCAAACACATTTTCCACCCACCCACATTAACAAAATTATCATTAGCCAATAAGTGCTTGAAGAAATCAACAATTTTCTTTCTTATAGCTTCTTCCGAGAAGATGATACCATTGACATCCTAAATTTCCTTTATTTTATTATTAGATCTATGTTTGAGGGTATCCAAGTGAAATAAATTCATGTTCCTATATCCTTGTTTTATCCATAATGATCTTAATGTCTACCTCTAGAAGAATTCCTCCATAGGGACAAAATTATGGTATCTACTAACTAACAATTTTTCATTCCCAAAAGTCTCTTGGTCCATCTCCTTTGACTAGATATCATTTTGAATGTTTTCCATCTCCATAAAAGGCTCATTCTTTAATTAAAAGATATTTCAAAAAGTTAATTTATTCCATTTCTTTATGTTATTGTTCACATTATTTAGCTTTTGCACACACCTAAACATGGTTGATCTTTCCACCTCAATATTTCACCATTCACTCATCTTGGGATGTAACTTAGGGTGAAGGGTCCACATATTCTCAAATCTAAAAGGATAACCCTTCCATAATTTTTCATTATCCAATTGAAAACTAAAAGAGAGTGATCTAAACCAATTCTAAGCAGAGAAAAAAGGCAATACATAAAGGAATAAATCCAATCATAGAAATAAGAACACAATCCAATCTTACCTATATTAAAGAAGAAACAACCCTTTTATTAGACCAAGTAAAGTCTCACCGTGATGCTCAACATTCAATAACACCCAAGAAAAAATGAAATTTTCCAATTCTTCTATGCTATCATAAATGACTTGAGATTGTTATATATGTGTTGCCATTGATGTCAATAGAACAGTGTTGTGGAAGGTTGCATGTGATGATCAGAGGTATTGTGAAGTGAAAAAGATGGTAAGGAGCAGTTTAGAGAATCAGACAAAGGAGTGATGATCAAAAAAGTTGTGTCATGAAGGATATGGTGATGAATTCAATGATCATGATGTATACAGTTGTACCTTATCTTCTAAAGTTCATGGATAGAGGAAAGTTGATAGGATGAAGAGTTTTCTGATATGAAGAAGTTGTGGTTTCTTATTTATGATGTAAAGAGTTGTGATTGTTATGTATGGTGTTGTGATTGTAGTCTTTGATATAGTGAATGTTGTATTCATTGTTTTCTGATGAGAAACATTGCTTAAGACTTGAATGAAAGTGTAAAAGGTTTTAGACAATCCAAAGCACTGAAAGTTGCATTGAAGAAGCTTGGTAGAATGCTCTGCATTCCTCTTCATTTGAAGGTATGGCATTGTGGTTTGGAATTTAGATAGAGACAGGTGTCAAGTATGTATGTTTTTGATTTTAGAGAATAGAAGTTACCACAGAAGATTCCAGAGCTAGCAGAATGAAGACAATGGTTCAGTGTTGTTGTAGACAAAAAGAGTCAGAGGAATTCTCCACATTTGAAGATGTGATGTTGTGGCTTAGATCATAGATGGATAGAGATGAGAAGTATGTTTTATTCAAGTTTCAGATGATAATTTATACCATAGAGGTTCTCTGGAGTCAGTAAAACAAAGACATCATATTGCTAATTAGGGTTGTCAAGAGGAGAATGTGAAATTCACTGCATTTCACCACATTACATTATTTCACTTTGTTGTTTGGAGGATGAGTTTAGAGTGTTTGTATGTTTTCTCTTTTCAAGTTTTACGTATTGAAGTTTACTGCAAGTTTGTTTTTCAAAGATATAGTTCAAGACTATGTATTTAGAGTTTGCAAGTGATGTCAGGTTCAGTATCTATTTGTTTGCACCAGTAGGAAGTAACATGAAGTTGTGAAAGGAATGTATGAGAATGTTTTTGCAAGTCATATAATATATGTGAAGAGAAACACATGATGTTATTTGGGTTCATCGGTACCACTTTGGGTGTGGAGCTAATGCATAAGAGGTAAGTGTTTGTTGGGATGACTTGGTGTACTTTTGTGTTTGTGCCATGTGCTTGGAAGTGTGCGCCAATGTGGAGAGGTGTGTTAATATGAAATAGGTCCTCTTTATCACTTGGTTTGAACTACATTGGATCTCTACATGTTTTTCTGGTGCATTCACGGTAGGAGGGTTCACATAATGAACTATACAGACCATGGAGTATGAGTAAACACAATGGAAACAACTCAAAGATATGGAACAAATGTAGATTCAGTCACTTAGTATATCATAGAATTCAATTAAAGATTCACTAGCAACATGCGGGCTTACAATTAGGGCTCACATGCCTGGTTACATAATATCAGAATATGTACAAGATATGACTTTGAAGTCCCTTCACTCAGAATCTAAACTAAGGATTATGAATCAATCACTAACTACCTTCCTAGGGATTTATTACATCACTATATCATCTCCTAAACAATATATTCCTCTGTGTTGGCCAAGGAAGATCACAAACTCTGATGAAGAGCTATAACGTGTGTACATAGGTAGGTTAGACCTAAATGCATAGTATTCCTCCACAAATGAATGGAATGATGTGCAGATCTCAGGGAAGGTTGGCCATGAACCAAAGAACATTGAATGATGTGTCATTAGGCTCCACAAGTCAGGAAATGCTCCGCAAGTCTTCTCCTTTAGCTGATTGTCTAAGACTATCAGGATGCTCTGTTATGAGAAAATAGTTAATCTTCTGATAGTGATAACTTTATGGTAACTGCTCCAAATGCTCTAAGATTTGGATATGTTGTAGATGAATGAATCTAGATGCTAAGTCTAGTTCCACAAGATCTGAAATGCAACTGCGGTAGAATGTGGACCAAAATACAAAAACTGCTACTGACTGAACTATCTAAACTAAACTGTAAAATAAAAAGAAATAAACTAAACTACAAATGAACTAATATGCAAATGTTTTTGGTTGATGCAAGATTGCTCTTGAACTAGGGATGCTCTTGCATCAAACATCTAGGGTTATTGAAAAAGTGAGTCCCTCACTTTGCTGGGGCTAGGGGAGAACCAAGACGGTCCACCTTAGCTTGAGAAATCCATGATGAATCTTCTTTCGGTCTGCCTTTCCACTTCATAAGGTATTCTTTGTATTGTCTTCCTTTGGTGCTGTGTCCAACTCTGCTGTCTAAAATGTTTTCAATCTAGTCTGGTGCTTGTTGCGGTAATTGCTTCTTCAAGTCTTATTGAAGGATGTTACTGAACTCTGCTTCATGATACTGATATAGGTCTGCAATGTGGAAAATAGGTGTTATGCCCAATGTCTCTGATAGCTCCACTTCATATGTATTTCCTGAATCAAATTTCCTGAGTATCCTACAAGGCTCAAACTTCTTCATCTTCAACTTGTTATATGTCCCAACTAGAAATCTTTCTTTTCTCAAGTATACCATCACTTCATCTCCAATTGTGAATTATTAGTGTCTTCTCTTCTCATCTTCTTTCTCCTTATACTTATTCATATCTTCCAAATGCTTCTTAACCTAATTATGCACTGCCTCCATATGTCCTACAAATTCCTCTACTTCTACACTTCTCTTTTCTTCTGCACTGATATCTCTCATTTCTACAACTCCTCTAGGATTCACTCCAGTAACAATCTCAAAAGGTGTTCTTCTGGTATGCCTATTTACTAAATTATTGTATGCAAATTCTTCTTGTGAAAGAATCAAATCCCAACTTCCTGTCTTCTCTCCAACCAAACATCTCAACAAGTTTCCCAAACTCCTATTCACTACATCTGTCTATCCATTAGTTTGTGGATGAAAAGCTAAATTGAACTTCAAATCTATCTTCATCTTCTTCCAAAGTATCTTCCAAAAGTATCCAATAAATTTAGTGTCTGTATATGAAACTATGCTCTTAGGTAATCCATGCAATCTCACAATTTCCTTGAAAAATAGGTCTGCTACATGTACTACATCAGTTGTCTTCTTACAAGGTATGAAATGTGCCATCTTTGAAAATCTATCCACCACTACAAATATAGAATCATGTCATCTCTATGTCTTAGGTAGTCCCATCACAAAATCCATACTTCTGTCTTCCCAAGGTCTCTCCGGTACTATCAAAGGTTTATACAATCTAGTATTCTGACTACTCCATTTTGCAACTTGACAAAATCTACAACTCTACACAAACTTCCTAACATCCTTATGTATCTAAGGCCAATAGTAGTTTTCACTCACCAAAGCCACTATTTTATCAATGCAAAAATGTCTTGCCAATCCACCACTATGTTTCTCCTTGATCAAATTATCTCTCATTGAACTTCTATGTATGCATAACTGACTTCCTTTAAACAACATATCTTCCTGAATGAAATAGTCCAACCACTTACTCCTATCTGTCACAATAGTTCCTTACATGCTTTCCAAGGTTCTGCAAAATCAATGTCTCCCTCATACATGTCTTCAATTCATCAAAACCTAACACTTCAACTCTCATCTCTGTCAACAAGTTTCTTCTCCTACTCAATGCATCTATAACTTTGTTTGATTTTCCACTCCTATGATTCAATACAAATTTATAAATCTACATGAACTCTACCCATCTCATGTGTCTCTGATTCAACTTACCTTGACTATTCAAGTATTGCAAAGCTTGATGATCTATATACAACACAAATTCCTTAGGCAACAAATAATGTCTCCACTTCTTCAAGGCTTGAATTATGGCATAGAACTCTTGATCATAAACAAAATATCTTCTTCTTGCATCATTCAACTTCTCACTGAAATATGCTATAGGTCTACCTTCTTGACTCAACACTCCTCCAATTGCACTCCCACTTGCATTAAAATCTACTTGAAATACCTTATTGAAATCCGATAATGGAAAAACAAGTTGTTCTATCACCTTCTGCTTCAACAGTTCAAAACTTTTATCTACTCCTAATGTCCACTTAAAGTCTTTTCTGTCACCTCTCATTGTCTCTGTCATAGGGTTAAAAACTAAATTGAAAGTTCTGATGAACTTTTGGTAGAAAATAGCCAATCCATGAAATGATCTGACTTCTCCAATGCTCTCCAGTGTAGCCCATTCAACAATTTCTTTTACTTTCTTAGGGTCCATCTTCAATCCTTCTGCAGAAATCACAAATCCTAAGTACACTAATTCTTCCTTCATGAAACTACACTTCTTCATGTTTATCAACAATTTCTACTCTCTCAGTCTCTACAAAATTTGTCTAAGGTGCTGCAAATGTTCCTCTTTTGTCTTACTGAAGATCAAAATGTCATCCAAATACACAATAACAAACTTACCCAACAATTTCTTCAAGACTTCATTCATCAATCTCATGAAAGTACTAGGTGCATTTGTCAATCCAAAAGGCATCACTAAACACTCATACAATCCTTCATTTGTCTTAAAAGCAGTCTTCCATTCATCTCCTTATTTGATTATGATCTGATGGCATCCACTCTTCAAATCTTTGTGAAATATTTTGCTCTACTCAAACAGTCCTTGATATCATCCATCCTAGGTAAAGGAAATCTATACTTAACTGTGATCTTGTTTATTGTTCTAGAGTCAGTACACATTCTCCATTCTCCATCCTTCTTAGGTGCTAAGACTGCAGGTACTACACAAGGACTCAAACTTTCGCTGATGAAACCTTTCCTCAACAATTCTTGTACCTATCTATTCAATTCTTCATTCTCTACCGGTTTCATTCTATGTGCTACTTTATTAGACAAACTAGCTCCTAGTATAAGATCCATGTGATGACTGATACTCTTGATTGGCGGCAATCCTTTAGGTACATTGTTTGATATGATGTCTTCATACTCTGTCATCAACTCTATTATCTCCTCTAGTTGTGATTCTTCAGTCTCCTTCTTAAATGCTTCAGGGTTCTTAGGAATCAAAGCATAACACATATTCTCATGTCTCAAACCAGCGAGAAATTTTCTTCCATCTACCAAATAGATTCTATCATTCCCACATACTCTAGGGTCATCCTCCAAAAGAATCAGGGCAATTCTCTTCCCATTTGATGTTATAGTGTATGTATTCTTTCTCCCATCATGTATAGCTTTTCTATCATACTACCAAGGTCTACCTAACAAGATATGACATACATCCATAGGCATAATATCACACAAGACTTCATCATGATAAGATCCAATATGAAATTTCACCAAATATTGTTCATTCACCAGTACTTTATGATCATCCTAAATCCATGATATCTGATATGGCTTAGGGTGTTTCAATCTTTCCAACTTCAGTTTAGTCACCATCTCCTCTGAAACTAGGTTATCTGAACTACCACTATCAATTACAACTTTACAACATTTACCTCCTGATTTGCATTTGGTTATAAACAAACTTTTCCTCTATGGTGGTTCTTTAGTTGTCTCTGTTTGAAATAGTGCTATCCTCATCACAAGTGATTCTATTTTCTTAGGTTTACCAATTGAACAAGGTAATCCAATAGGTTCTTCTTCAACATAAGTTGCTCTTCCACTGTTCTTTGTTCTCTTGGTTGTACTCCCTTGATTACATTCAAATGCTCTATGTCCTTCACCTCCACACTTAAAATAGGTTCCTTTGAATGTTCTCTTATCAAATTCTCTTCCTTCTCTTTTGTATCCTTCATTCCGATATGCACTAGGGTTTCCTCTCCGGTAAAAAATTCTATCATCTCTCCAGTAATGATTATTATCTCTGTCATCCTTATTGAATGGGCTGTCAGGCTTGTTCTACTCCGGATGTGATCTGTCTCCTCTGGAAATTGTTCTACCTCTCTAAAATTTACCTCCTCTACCTCTCTATCTCTGATCATGTCTCTTATTCAGCTTCGCTTCAACTTTTAGGGCAAATTGGCATGCTTCTTCTAGTGTTGTCATCCTCACCAAACTCAATTCCTATTGAATGTTTAATCTTAGTCCATTGATGTATCTAGCCACTTTCTCCTTGCTTTCTTCACTGTGTCATGTCCTTATAGTCATCTTATGAAATTCTTCAGTATACTCTTTCACAGATTTCTCCTTTTGTCTCAGGTTTTGCAATCTTTTCAACAACTCCAACTCATAATCAGTAGGTACAAATTGATTCTTCAATTTTGTCACCATCCTATACCATTTTATGATCTTCTCTTTTCCTCTTCTATTCCTATCCAACTGAACTTCTTTCCACCATATAGCAGCATGTCCTTTCAACTTTGTCTTTGCAAATTTCACCTTCTCCAGATCTTCAATTTCTTCATATTCAAAGTATTCTTCCATGTCATTTATCTAGTCAATCAATTCTTCAGGGTTCAAATTACCAATGTAATATGGCACATCAACTGTAGGTCTCTTTCCAATATTTGAAATAGCTCACAACATCTTGGCTTGATTTGATTCTTCTTCTCTATCACCTCCTAGGGTTTCACCAATTTGTTCAACAGATTGAAATTCTTCTTCATCATCAATTTCAACATTAGGTCTCGGTGTCAATCCTCTTCACCTATCTTCTTCAACATCATCCAAATGAATTATCATTATTTTCATCATTTCTATCATCGTATCCATTCTACCAGCCATTGTTCCAATAGTAGCAACTCTCCTCGGTGACATCTTCCTAGGATCAAGTGCAAACTGCCTCAAGTTTGGTGATCAGGCTATAAGGTGACAACTGCCTCACAATCGATGATCGGTTGTGACACAAGTAACCTACCTCAATTTGACAATCTATCCACAACAAGATCTTATGGAATTCCTTTGCCAACTTTGCTCAATTCGCTCCCAAAGATTTGAACTTTCACTCTGATACCACTTGGTGTAGTCACAGAAGGAGGGTTCATAGAATGAACTGTCCAGACCATGCAACAAGAGTAAACACAATAGAAACAAATCAAAGATATGGAACAAATGTAGATTCAGTCATTCAGTATATCATAGAATTCAATTACAAATTAGTGAGCAACATGCAGGCTGACAATTACGGCTCACAAGCATGGTTACAAAATATTAGAATATGCACAAGATATGGCTTTGAAGTCCCTTCACTCAGAATATAAATGAAGGATTATGAATCAATCACTAATTGCCTTCCTAGGGATCTATTACATCAATATATATCATCTCCAGAATAATAGATTCCTCCACATCGGCCAAGGAAGATCACAAACTCCGATGAAGAGCTGTAATGTGTGTACATGGGTAGGTCAGACCTAAATGCATAATATTCCTCCATAAATGAATGGAATGATGTGCGGATCTCAGGGAAGGTCGGCCATGAACCAAACAACATTGAATGATGTGTCATTAGGCTCCACAAGTTGGGAAATGCTCCACAGGTCTTCTCCTTTAGCTGATTGTCTGAGACTATCAGGATGCTCTGTTATGAGAAAATAGTTGATCTTCTGATAGTGATAACTTTTCAGTAACTGATCCAAATGCTCTGAGATTTGGATATGTTGTAGATGAATGAATCTAGATGCTAAGTCCATCTCTACAAGATCTGAAATACAGCCACAGTAGAATGTGGACCAAAATACAGAAACTGCTATTGACTGAACTGCCTGAATTAAACTATAAAATGAAAAGAAACAAACTAAACTGCAAATGAATTAAGATGAAAATGTTTTTGGTTTATGTAAGATTTCTCTTGAACCAGGGATGCTCTTACATCATATTGGGTTCTGAATTGTTGTGGCCATTACACATTTCATGTTACATGTTTCATCTTGGTTGACGAAGGACAAAGATATTGAAGCTTGTGGATGATATAAATGAAAGACCTTGTTTGGTGTGAAAAGTGTGAGTGTGCGTGAGGGTGTGAAAATTTATGTACAAGTGTGGATATGTGTATTTGTGTGTGGAAGTGTGTTGAAGGGAGTAGAGTTCATTGAGCAAAGGGGTTGAAGATATATGTCAGAGTGAAGGGTGTTGATGCTGTAGAGGTGGTTGAGCAGTAGATTTTGTCAAGTATCTTGTACAGAGGTTGTGGCCTCTTTCTGTAAGTGTTGTAACACTTTAGAGAGTTGTAGCTTCTTTTGGTTGAAGCCATAAAATAATTTATTAGGGAGTTGTAGCTTCCTTTGGGTTGTAGCCCATAAAACTTGTTGTAATCCTATTTTTATTTTTGAGGTTGGATTTGGATAGTAGATCCAAGCAGCTTGTGTATACACTTAAAAATGGCTTGTGTTGAATTAAATAAATATTTTAATATTTATTTTATTCTTATTCATCTATCAATTGAATAAATATCCTAATTTATTTAATTGGTTCATTATTCCAAATAATTAAATAAAAATCAATTTATTTAATTAAATATCCTAATTCCTCTAATGTCATATCTAATTAAATAATCCTAAATTATTTAATTATTTCCTCTAAGTCAAAGTCTTATGACTAAATTCCACATCACTCATCCATGTCATTCTTCCATGTCATTGGACACCTCACCATGTTGCACACATAATTAATTATTCTTAATATTTAACTAAGTAATTATCCTCTCAACATGTGCCTTATTTCTTCTTCACATGTGTCCTATTATTTCTCAATCATCTCCATGGTCAAAGACACTTGTCTTCCAAATCCTATTTTCTCTCTCACATTCTAACAACCAAAGAGTCCTCCACATTCTTCTCATAGTCTTCCACTTTTATCTCACTGGTCTTTGTGAGCATCATGACATGTGGCTTATGGTTACACATATTCCTATACCTTGTAAATGTAGTAGGAACATCTCCCCCTTTTATCTCCCTCATCACAATAAATCAAATCTCCACCGTACACCTCATATGACTCATTTTCCACCATTGAGATTGTGACACTTATATCTTGGCCTTCTCAAGCCTATAAAAGCACCTCTCATTCCTCCATTTTCAACGACTCAAACTTTAGGAAACTTATGCTGCAGAAATTCCTCCATAGTTATCAAGTGTGCCTTTGGCTCCCCTCATTTACATTGTAATCTCATTATTCTCATTGCATAATCATCATCGATGGATTCATATCATGATCTCCATCATTCATCTTAGTGTTGCATTGTAGAAACCATTCACATTGCAAAATCATCCACAACCATTCTCTCTTTGTCATCTTAAAACAACAAGGAAGTCTACTTCTAAGAGCTCAATCATAATCTACAAAGATCATTGAAGAGATAGGAAATAATGGAAGACACGAGGTAAATCGGTTCGTCAAGGTATAACTTTGGTTTATTGTATTTATCTTATTTTCATTGGAGTATTGAATATTTAAGTAGATTCTACTGTAGTTTAGATTTTCAATCACATTTTTGGCACCCACCGTGTGGCCTTGCACCATTTTTAACTTCCAAATTTGAGTTTTTGGTGTCCTTACAGTCATAACAGGTCATTCTTGTGCATTCAATTTCCACTTCTGCACATCCGTGAAGAAAATACTAGTCCTACACATATAACTCGTCTTTTTGCACTTCTAATACTTCTTTCTATGCATTTGTCTTTCTGCGCATATAACTCATCTTTCAGTGCATCTGATACATCTTTTTGTGCATTTGTCTTTCCGCACATATAACTCATCTTTCTGTGCATATGAAATTTGTCAATTTTTAGGGTGTCTTGTTCATAATTTTTATTGTAACTTTTATTGCAGGTATCATCTATCATCAAAGAAATATATTCAAACTATTCACAATGGGTTTTTCCTGGTTTTAGGGCTTAGTTTACACATCATTTTACAAACTTGCATGCAATTTTCACCTAGTTTCTAATTAGGAGGAGTAATCATGTCATTTTGCATACAACTTGCATACAATTTTTAGCTAGTTTCTAATTAGGAATAATCATATCATTTTGCATACAACTTGCATACAATTTTCACCTAGTTTCTAATTAGGAGGAGTAATCATATCATTTGGCATACAAATTGCATACAATCTTCACTTAGTTTTTAATTAGGAGGAAGTAATTCAATCTTGCATTGCAAATCATCACCTGGTTTAAAATAGGAAGGTAAATGTACAATCTTGCATTCTACTTTGCATACAAATCATTCACTTAGTCTAACTAGGAAGTTTAAAATTGGACAAATCTTGCATAATAAACTTGCATACAAAAACCAAATTTAGCATTAAATAGGGGGAAGTAACTTGATTAGATTTGCTTTGTTATTTATCATGTAAAAATGCTATCTTGTGTTGTTAGTTAGTCGCATTTAACTTAATCTAGGTGGTCAATAAACAAGTGTTTGTTGTGCTTGAAAAAGTGACAGGCATATGCTCTCCCCTTACAACATCTTGGGTGATCAAAAAGCTAGACTCACTTCCCCATTTCTTGTTTACCCTTAGCAAGGCCTTCTCTTGGATTGTGATTCATCCAAGAGGGACGACCTTAAGAGGAGCTTTCCTTTGACTTGTAATATAAATGGAATAAGGTGAAAGCCAAGTTCTAACCAATGTCAGCCTTGCCTTTCGGTGCCAAACTGAAAAGAGGTGTACTAGCACTTTGTGGAAACAATTTTCACATTGTGTGAAGTATTTGAAACTCTTAGTAGGATTGGTCAAAGATTTTAATAGCTTTCCACATGCTTGCAAGGCATTGGTCCCTCAAAGCTATTAGAACCATTGTTTTAGAGACCAAAATCCTTTTACTTGTTGACACAGGACATCGGATCTCTGAAGCCACCCAACATTTTCACTAATCATGTGTAGAGACAAAAAATTCACTCTTTATGGGGAATGAAACTTGGTATGCCTGAGAAGTGTGTGCCATGTAAGGGGGAGCCAATGCAACCAAGTTTCTAGTTGTCCGCCTTGATTTAAGTGGCTAGAGAAATCCAAGTTGGGATTCGATAAGTAGTATCTTTTCTCACCTAGGATTGTACATGTTTTCAAAAATTTGTGATAAACACTGAATGCCACAAACAAACATCACATTGTATTGTCTGTTGTGTTTTCTTGCCCAAGAACAAAGAAAATCATCACAAGAAATACATTAGGTTATCTTGAAAAACATTCCAAAACTTATCAAACTTGAACAAAAACTAGTCATTGAGCAGAACTGCACATTTGAGATTTTTCACTGTGCATTTGATAAATCTTGTTGCGCATGTGCTTATGTTGCGCATTTAACACATCCTACTGTGCATTTGCCATTTCTTTTTGCGTGTACATCCTACTGCACATATAAACAACAAACTGGTGCATACAGAGCGATGCATCTAATCCATTGAACAGCGCGTTTAAACTCTATTTTTGTGCATGCAAAACATTGACCTGTTCCCAAGTTGTTGAAGAAAAAAACAAAATCAGATTTTGATACCCATTTTGTCCTAGAATCTATTGGTGAAGTCATTTTAACCATAAACATTCATCCCATACACATTTTTCAAACATTTCACTCATCGTATCATACTTAGTCATCCCAAAAATCAAACAAAATCAAAACTTCCCAAAGGTGTCATTGAGATCTTCTTTTTCAAAACAAAACAAATTGGTTAGTTTCCCTATCAAGATCAATCATCCTCAATCTAGAGACTACACTAAACATCTTGACAAGGTTTGTCTATAACAATAGTGATTCCTATCATCTTTATTTGACTCACCTTGGATCAACACTTTGATTGCTATTCATCATAGCTCAAGACCATTGTTTGAACAAAAGATCAAGACAAACCTTTATAAAACCTTATTACCATCAACTCATTCAAGTCCAATCCTATCATCCCTCCATCACCATCTAATAGAATGCCTATACCAAAGCCTATTAGTCTTACACCAACACCACCATCAAACACTCCAAGCTCTAATCCATCAACCAATGAATTCTTGAACAATTTTTTCCAAAGACTCTTTGCAAAATCTAAAAGCAAAAGAAAAGCTATGGAAAAATCTAAATCCACTCATCCAATTTCATCCCTATCTAGCACAAGCAATCCTAAACTTAATCATAAGCCTGCACCATCTACCATTATTCTCCATCCATTATATAGTCCATCCACCCATATACTCATGAAGGATGTGATCCAATGGCTATTAGCAAGGAGTAAACAACCCTCATGCCATCAAATCCCTATCCTTGAAACCATCCAAGAACCTTCAAATGTCATTCCTATTTCTCCAATCCCATCATGTAGTTCATAATCCATTGAACCTATTGAAGAATTTCCCACCATCATTCTAAGTCAAGATATTTTATACTCTCATGTTGTTGAGCATCTAGAGCCTCTCAAGCCTATCCAAGAGTATCCGATTTCCATTTCCATTGAAGAAAATCAAGAGCTATGTCAAGAGTATAATCTAGAGCATGTGAAAACATCAACCCTTTATCTAAATCAAGTTCAAAGCACCTCCATCCAACCCATCCATAACATATATATTTTGTATGATCAAGATATTATCTTTGATGAAGAACCTATGCACGAGCAAATTGATCCCATCCATATCACACTTAATCCTCTTTATGATCAAGATATTATCTATGATCAAGCTACTATCCATGAGAAAGTAAGCCAAGTTCATCCTATCCAAGCTCATGATCACATTATCCATGATAATCCTCTATGACCAAGAGCCTATCCATGAGAAAAATGATCTTATCCATTACACACTTTATCCTGTCTATGACCAAGCTCCCATCTATGATCAAGGTCCCCTCTATGATCAAGAAGACCATGATGATCCACTTAGTCAACTCTATGCATTCTATGGTCAAGAGCTTATCACCTCATCCATCCATCCTCCAACTAGTCCAATCCATGATCCACAAACTTCCACTTATCACAAAGAGACATGTGCCTCCCAAGAACACATAAACATAAAGGATCAAACAGATACCATGGATCTTAGCAAGCACAATGATAATCAAGATCCTAATGATCCACCATCATATCCACTTGGTTTATCCACTTTCATTCATGAGTATTCTTCCTTAGGAACACAACAACCTTTATCCAATTTCTCTTCTTTGTCCAATAATCAACTCAAGTCAAGTGTCCAAACTACACCTAGTCCCATAGTCCATCACATGCTCCAAAAAATGAACTACCAAGCTAAAGGCTTACGCCTTCATGAACAAGGTATTTTGGAGCTCGTCCATGTCAATGTCCCTCCTCACTCATATGGCCTTGGATACACACCCCAAGGTGAACAATCTAAAGATGTTGGTACTTCCTCCATGCCTCCTAGATCCACTCTTTGCCATCACAAACCTTATCATATACCCAAGACATATGTTTCCATTCCACCTCCATCATCCTACAAATGTCAAAAGCATGTGACCATTAACCTTCCATCATCCACTTTACCTCCATGCCTTCCAACTCCTACTATCCCTCCATCAACTTTGCTTCCACTTTACCAATGCTTAATTATCTACTTATCCATAAATCCCCTAAAAATCCTAATCATGACCAACATATGCATACATTGTCTAAACATAAGCTTCCACTGATTCCACAAACCCCAAGGGATATAAAAATAAAAATGTCAAAGAAAAATATCCTAAAAATCCTCATGCTTTAAAGCACAAATACAAAGAAACAAAGAAAAGTATATCCAAAAATCTATCCAAGTCCATACCTTCAAAAGAAAAGGCCAAAACTAAAGTAGTTTGGGTTCCTAAATAAAAAACAAGCAAGTCAAATGGAGCATCCACATCTCAAAAATCCCAACCATCCCCTTCCATCTAAAATTCCCATTCCATTCAAAATTTCCAAAAATCCCACAAGTAAAACAAAATTCATAAAAAATATTAAGTCTATGTGGGTACCTAAGTTACTACGTCACCCATCTCCTAAGAAAACATTTCCATTGCTTCCTACACCACCTCCACATCAAAAGCTTCGATGTTTATCATGGTGTGTGCAACCCTTGGTTATGATTCCTTTCCATACCTCCATCTCCCCATCTTTCACCCATTATCCTACATATTTCACCCATAACCTTCCTATGGTCCATGCTTTTGCATAAGTCTTTCATCCATCCTTGCATAAGTCCTCCATAATCCATATTATAATCCACTATCTTCCCTACATTATCCACATCATAATCCACTATAATTCCTTCCATAATACACCATCTACCTACTTCATCTCACTCTCATGAAATACCATACCAACATCTATGAGCATAATGAGACTTGACATGGTCCATGTGATAACATCCATCCTTAGTATGACTACTACCTTTCATGAAACTAGATACTTGAGTCCCTCTCATCTATATTCCACCTATCATATCCAAAAAAAATAAAAAGTAAAGAAAAATCCCTTCGTCCAACGGTGAAAACTACCCTTCGTGGCACCTTGGATAAGTACCATGATGAAAACTTGGCAAATAGGCGTCATGTGTAGGTTGATCTTTTATGTCACTTACCCTTGGGAGCACATTGTCTCATCGACCCTAGCATTTTCCATCCTATCTTACCATACCATCCTATCCTCCTTATCCTACATATACCTATTATATTGTTATCCTTTCATCCTCTCTTCCTCCTTTTGATCTTGATAAAATTAGGGGCACAATGTTGACAAATTGTTTGGATATCTCTTGACATACCTCATCCTTTTGAAACCAATCCTATCATCCTCCTTCATCATAAGCTTTGTCATGTCAAATCCCAAGCCTTACACTTAGAATAGGGTAAGTTATTCCTATGTGACATAGTCTTTGGAGATCACATCCACCCTATCTTATGCATTCATCCATTCCATCCCTTATCACCCATCCTTTTATACATCCAATCCCACCTACTTCCCACCCCCTAGGTCTTAGGTCCACATGGTCCACATAGTTGAACTACGTTGCCTCTGATCTATCACGTAGGCAAGGTCATCATTGATGATCCCCCAAGGTTTCCCATCCATCCATATCCCTTGTCATATCATAAACCTTTGTACACCATCTGTTCATCCATCACCATCATGAGTGTTACTATTAAACTACATTGCCTCTGTGTTGTCACATAAGCAAGGCCATCATCAATGATCCCTCGAGGCACTAGGTTAGTCTCTTAGGGCCCATCACATCGAGTCTCATGTCAATTCATTCCTTTTTTTTATCCATAATAACTAGATCCTTTGCTTAACTATGGGCAAAATCCTTGACCTAGTTAAGGAATTGGATTCTTGAATGTCACAATCTTAGAGGATAACAACTAGGATCATGATACTATCTCTAGGCAACATGCAACACTACAAACAAGCCTTTTCAACAAAACACTTGACACACGACATTAACCTATATCAAACAACAATGAGCCTAAACTATCGAGATGATTATATCTGTTATCAGGGCAAGAGAACATATCTATGGCAAGAAGATTTGATGGTTGTTATAGGTTTAAGTCTTAGGTCTTGATTTTTGTTATCATGTTTCCTATGCTACTCGAGGATGTTCAAGACTAGAGGAGCTATGATGGGGGCATGGTTATTTTCATTTGTTTGTTCTTTGTGGATCAATATTTAGTAATGTGATGATTAAAGACATGATCAACAAAAGATCATCGAGGACATTACGGGTCTTAGCATGAAATAGTGCAATCCTTCTCTATTTCTACATGAAAGAAATACTCAGGCCATCTAGGTTCAATTTTGCCTAGATGCTTGTATTAACTTGCTAAATCAAAATCCATGTAAGAGATACTCAGGTCATCATGGTTTAATTATACCTAGATTCTTGTAGTTTCTTACAACATTTTAAAAGCTCAATGATGAAAAAAGTACTTCAAATATTTGTATACAAGATGACAAAATCTCATTTGTACATATTAGGTTTGCATTTCATTTCATTTATAAGCATTCTATAATTTATGTTTTTCCAAGTGGCTTAAGATCCAAGTCCTTTCTTTCATTTCATCCAAGTTATTTTCATCTAATTACCATTCCTCTAATTCTTCTAAGTGATCTTTTATTCATGATTGAGTATACTTGGCGTAACAAAACTCATCAAATTAATCCGATCATCAAATAGATTCAATCAAATCAAGCAATGATCCAAATGCAAGTCATCCTTAATCCATACCAATTGAGTAAATCAATCTTGTCAAATTATCCAATCACAATCAATGGTCTTGATCCTAATCTTGTCATAAACCAAATTAATCAATCAATCAATCATCATCATCATCAAGGGGATATATCATTCCCACATCTTTGTGTTGATCTAGGGATATATCATTCCCACATCTTTGTGTTGATCTAGGGATATATCGTTCCCCGCAATGACAACACTATCGTCATCAGTCATTATCAATTAATCATTGGTTTACAACTTGACAGGGGCAATACCTTGTTTATTTTCTGTATCATTTGGGCATACTTTCTTTCTTGCTTGTGCATGTTATCATTTTATCTTGCATAACATATCATTAAGCGCTTTCATCCATCCCTTACCTTGCATCCTCCATTTTCTTAGCCATCCTTTATCATTCTTATTCATCGTGAGATCGTTCTTCATCCTTTTGCAAAATTAATCCCGACCAATCTCCCAAGGGGGCATCCTACCGTCATCAAACCTGTACCAGAGGCAAACTGGGACATGTATCATATTCATAAAATTTTTATTCTTTGAAACAATGCGTTAAAACACATTGTCTCAAAGAGGGGAAAAATGTATACACTTAAAAATGACTCATGTCGAATTAAATAAATATTTTAATATTTATTTTATTCTTATTCATCTATCAATTGAATAAATATCCTAATTTATTTAATTGGTTCATTATTCCAAATAATTAAATAAAAATCAATTTATTTAATTAAATATCCTAATTCCTCTAATGTCATCTAATTAAATAATCCTAAATTATTTAATTATTTCCTCTAAGTCAAAGTCTTATGACTAAATTCCACATCACTCATCCATGTCATTCTTCCATGTCATTGGACACCTCACCATGTTGCACATATAATTAAATATTCTTAATATTTAATTAAGTGATTATCCTCTCAACATGTGCCCTATATCTTCTCCACATGTGTCCTATTATTTCTCAATCATCTCCATGGTCAAACACATTTGTCTTCCAAATCCCATTTTCTCTCTCACATTCTAACAACTAAAGAGTCCTCCACATTCTTCTCACAGTCTTCCACTTTTATCTCACTAGTCTTTGTGAGCATCATGACATGTCTCTTATGGTTACACATATTCCTCTACCTTGTAAACATAGTAGGAACATCTCCCCCTTTTATATCTCTCATCCCAACTAATCAAATCTCTACCGTACACATCACATGACTAATTCCTCCACCATGGATCTTATGACACTTGGAATTGGTTCATCCTTAGCCTATAAAAGAAAGTTCCTCACCTCCATTTTCCATCACAAGAGCTTTAGTAAGTATATTCTGCAGAAATTCCATCAAGCAATCAAGCGTGCCTTTGGCCCCCCTCATTTGCATTAGTATCATAATATCCATAGCTGCATATTATGTTCTAGTTTCGTATCAATATTCATAGCATTATCAATGGCTTCATATCAATCATATCATAATTATCTTAGCTTTGCATTGGAGGTTTGTCACATTGCATTTTGAATCCACAAAAATCCATTCCTCTCTTTGTCATCTTAGAAAGCAAGGAAGTACATTTCTGAGAGCAACATTATCATCTGCAAGATCATTGAGAAGATAGGAAACAATGGAATGCACAAGATAATCAGTTTGCAAAGGTATAATCTATGCTTATTGCATTTTTCTTAGTTTCATTGAAGTGTTGAATTTGAGTAGGAATTCTAGAGTATTTGTGGTATCTTAGTAGGTTCCTGCATTAGTTTCAAATTATCAATCACAACTTGCACACCGTGGTTTTTCTCTTCTAGGCTTTTCCATGTAAATATAGTGTTATGGTGGTGTGGTTGTATGATTATGTTTTGAATTGTTGCATTATTTGTTTATCTATTTAAGGTAGTAGAAAGTTTTGAAGATAAAAGTTGAATTGGATTAATTTGTGGTATATACTGATTCACCCCCCCTCTTAGTATATAAGAGTTTTCTAAAAATTGGTATCAGACTTGAGTTCCTTGGTACAGCCTAATAGTTGAAGGTAGATCTTGGAGTAGAACACATGACTTAGAGAAAGTCCTCTTCTAAAGCACTAGTATTTGATGGAAGTAACTATGCTTTCTGGAGTGTAAGGAAGGAAGCCTATCTTACCTCTCTAGGGTATGATGTTTGGAGAGCTGCAAAGGATCCTTATATTGAACTTGCTCACCCTATTACAAATCTAGATGAGAAGAAAGCCCATGAAAATAATGTTAAATCCAAGAATGCTATCTTGAGTAGTCTAACCAGTTCAGAACTTGTCAAGGTAGTACAGTGTAAGACAACCAAGGATATATAAGACAACCAAGGATATATGCAATAAACTCAAGAATCTCTATGAAGGAAATGATAGTGTAAAGCAAGCAAGATTACAAACTTACAAAGCAATGTTTGAGAATCTAAGGATGAAAGAAGATGAGAACATAGCTAGCTATTTTCTCTAAGTGGATGAAACTATAAATTGAATTAGAAATCTAGGTGAAGATGTGAGTGATTCAGTGGTTGTGAAGAAAGTCTTGAGAACTCTCTGTTGATAACTGAGAGGGGGGGGGGGGTGAATCGGTTATCCTAATTATTTCTTCTATCTGAATTCTTTTTAATCAATGCAACATTAATTCAAATAAGCAAACATTATCATGAAATGGAAAAACACATGACACAGTATTTTTGACGTGGAAACCCTGTTAAGGGAGAAAACCACGGGGTGATTAACCCAAAGATTATTCTTTGTTAGAAGAATAAGGAAATACAAAATGGTACTTGCCAATTAGGGCTCACTGCTCGAGCACACTGCTCACAAAGGAGGCACACTGCCTACAAGGAGACACACTGTCTACAAAAGAATGTTATACAATACTTGAACTGATTGGAAGCATCCACATATACTGGAGTTCAGTTCCGGTTAGGCTCAGTACACTGATCTGTTGCACTTCATCTTTCCTCTTCTCTTATGCTGCTTTCCTTTCACATACCGGACCTTCCTTACTGCTTCTGCTCTGCTATGATTTTTTGCATGTCACATATATCAACACCACTTCTCACAACTAAATCCATCCTATATATATATCTACAAAAGTGATTTCATTATCTTTCTAGTCGGCACCTGGAACAGTCAATCTTCTCACAAACTCTGTTCTGTCGGCTGAATCCTTACATATCAAGTAATGCGGATCAAGTATATACTTGTAGAAATCATTAATCATGTCGGTAAAACATGATTCATGCCTTCATAACCTTTAACACCATTAGTAACATATCCATAAAGTAGTCTGATGTTCTGTCAGTCAGTTCTTCCTCTGTTCACACTGTCACTCAGGAATCCGGTACTCAACTATTCATATCTTTTTCCTTGTCCATCACCAGAGGCTAAATCCTTGGAATCTATTACTCAAGGTAGTCCTCTTGACTTTCCCAAATCCGCACTTCACCAAGATACTTCCTCTGAGAGATCTAGACTTGTCTGTTGGACCTTGTCACAAGCTCTGTTCTTGTTTACTGGACCTCAACAATCTTCATTCTGACTTACGGTAGAGACACACCATGTCCTACGGATGTGTGGGATGAACTTTGTTGCCATCAATGACAACAATCATTTTTCCATATAGTGTGTCTTGCCAACAATCTCCCCCTTTGGCATTGATGGCAACACTTAGTGAAAAATGACTAAGTGTTTACACTATGCTCCCCCTTGGCTGATGCTCTGTCTTTATATACATTTTCTGGAGCTCCCCCTTAGTTAGATTCCTCATTTTTCACTGCTCCTCACTCCCCCTTTGACATCAATGGCAAAGGGTAGGGTCCGTACACCAAAATTTTCAAAAAATTTACTATACTTAGCCGCATAAGTATATACATATGGCATACTTATATATACTTAAGTATGTCTGCAAAAGTTTTCTTCAACTATACAACTTCTGTCACCCAACTCTGCTTCATCCTATCCAAAATTAAGATATGCCCACTCAATAGGAATGCAAATGCATCTGCCCTTTTTAGATCTGTCAGATCATTGGTCTGGGCTGTAATTTGGGCTTCTGTTATAGCCTCATGCATGGCCTCTAGCTTAGGGACAATTAACCCCCTGAGCTCACTTAACCTGCTTATTCTATTTTTCCTTTCCTTCTCCAACTTCTTGATTTCACTCAAGACTATGATAATCTAACATTCTTGATTTGTTATAGAGGAGGAGAGAGGATCAAAATTCTTTGATAAGTTTGATAGTTTATCCTCGTATTCTTTTATTTTCTTCTCAATGTCCAGTGTTACTTTGGACCAGGAGATACAAAATTTGTATATTTCACTGCCATCCTTAAGAGCATTTTCTAAACTCTTTATCCCAATACTCATATTTCTTCTATCATTAGTGATTAATCCTTGTACCTCTGAGAATCTCTTATCCAAAAACTCCTTTCGGACCTTTTCTTCAGCTGATTTTTCTAGAGAATCAAAATGTGTACTAATACTGCTGACCAAGGTTTTGAGATTACCGGAAGAGGAGGCGGTGGGATCCTTTTGAAAAGATGGTATGATCTTTTCCAGCACTCCGGATGCAACTTCTATCAACTCACAGTCTTCCATATGAGACTTCAGGAGTTTTTCATTAGCCTTAGCATTTGCAAATGAAGCTATCTTCATTGTCTGTACCAGAGAGAGAATCAAAATTGAATGGACCTTGTAGAAGCTCTGGTTCATCAATCTCCATTGTTTCTTTGTTCAGAAATTCTTAGATAGTTTGTGCAGTGTCTCTTGCTGGAGACAGATGTTTCTTCTCTTCTGCAGTCTTGGAGCTGTCCTTTGGAGTTTTCTCTCCTTCTATATTCCCACCACTAGCAGTTGTGGTTTTCTCTGCTGAAGTCTTCTGTCCCTCTGCAACCTTTGCACTGTCACCTTCTTTTTCCTTCACCTCTGCTTCTTTCTCCTGTAATTTTTCTTCTTCTTTGGATCTGGAGAATATAGGAGAAACCGGAGGAGAAATGTTAGTCTGTTCAGGGCCCATCTCTTCTATCATTTTCTCAGAAGTTTCTTCTGCAACACTTGTGGTTGAAGGGTCAGTACCTAAGTCCTCTACAATAGGAAGATTAATTCTTTTGAAGACCTTCTGAAGGATCTCTTCTGTATCCTTGGCTACCCTGTCAGTCTCACCAAGCATGAGCTGATTCATCCTTGCTTTGCTCTTGAACTCATCCTTGCAGTCTTTGAATACCATATTCATTGTCTTGGGATCAATTGAAGGATATAGCTAAATAGCTATCTGTTCCTAGATCTCAAAGTCTTTGCCATGGCATTGGTCTTTCTCATTTCGAACTCCTTCTCTAGACTCTTAGGAATTAGAGAGATAATTTCAATAAAAGCTTTATTGTAAATGTTCAGATACCTAATTGTAGCTTCCTGTAGGATCTTTTGGTCGGCCTCATTGTAATCATCATAGAATTCAGCCATTGGTCGAAGGTTTCCATCCACAGTGACTAATTTGATTACACTTTCTAGGGACAGGGTGGGTTTTTCAACAAATTCCTCTGCCATTTTTTCCTTGTCTTGGCCTGTGGAGGGCTTACCGGATCCTTTCTTCTTCTGCTTCTTTATTTCCTTTACCCCCTCATTTGATACAGTTTCTTCTTCATCTCTTTGACTTGCATAAGCCCTTGTGGCTTTTGTCTTTGACCTTTTCTCTCCTTTGCCGAATGCTTGGACTTCTGGTTTTGAGCTTTTAGCAGGGACAGGTGCTAGTCTCTTTGAAGATCTGGTCTGGGTGGAAGTTTCTACTAGAGTACTTTTCTTGCTTCCTTTTTCTGCCTCTTTCTTCTCCTCATCAACTTTTTGTCTCTTTTCCCGGTTGGCATCAAGTGCCTCCTTTGAGATCCCAAGGCCTTGTGCAATATGTTCTACTTCTTTTCTCACCTTTCTTTTCATCTCTGGTTCTCTGAGTTCCACATGGATCTTTACACTCAGCTCCTCAAAGGTTCCAAACCTTTCTGCTTTTGGATCTTTAGGCTGACTCAGCATGTGTTGAACATGCAGCTCCATAATCTATTCATCAACTTCATACCCCATGGGCATGATCCAGACTGTCCTTGGTTCTACTGCCTCCATTAGGCACTGATCAGTCTCTACCATAAAGCAGACTATGTCCTTGTATTTCTCAACAAGAGACTGGGGAATCCTTTCTCTTGATTGCATGATGTTCTGAAAGTTTTTGAAGTATCCCCACATGGCTGTATTTCTTGCTTTAGCATCCCCAAGCCCATGCAAATAGTCTTTGATCTGAACTACTACCGGTTTGTCATTCTGCCATACCCATCCATTTGATCCGGGCAACTCATTCATGAAGTAGAAAAATAAACATACTATTAGTGCACCATATTTGAAAGAGTTTTTCTTGTCCTTTTTGATCTTTTGTATGTTTTCCATTAACTGGCTCAAGAGAAGTTCACAGAGATCATATTCTGCATTTTTTCTCAGCATCTCATAGGACGTGTATACTGCAGTTTCAGATACTGAATTCTCCCTACTGGAATGATATATCTTGTATCCTATTATCATAGATGCATACTTGATATCCGGGTCAGTAATATCTTCAATGGTCATTGCCCTCTTATCAAATTTTAATCCGGTGGCCTCTGTGACAATGTTGTTTTTGATAGATTTGAGGACAGGAATTCCTCCAGAGGAATGTAAACTAGTTACTGCCCTAATTGCTTCCTTGGTGATCTTGCAAGGTCTATTCAGCCATAGGAAGTTATCATGTACCCTACTCAATACATACTGGACCCATTCATCTTCTTCAAAGCAGGGGAAATGAATGAACTAATCAAAGTGTTTTTCCCAGATGCTCTTATACTGAGGTTTGATCTCAAAAGAATCATCTATTAACTGCTTGTGGTATAAGTCTCTTAGTTTGAATTCCCCAAACTCTTCAATGTTTGCATGTATATAAACCCTAATATCTTCATTGTGTAAAATGCCATGCGGAACACTGGAAAATGCACCTAGGGGGTCTACCTCCAAGGATTTGTATGTATGTTTCTTAAATGTAGGGCGAGGTCTATCAGAAATCTTTACAATATTCAGAGTACCCATTATCAAGAGATTTGCAGTGAGATATTTGAAAACGAAAAATACCTTTTGCGCCTATCGGTTTCACGGAGTAGGTTGAATTGATCTATGGAAGTAATGACTTCTACAAGTGATCTTCGATGAACTTGAGGAATTTCGTTGCAGAGCTCCACTTTTCGTTTCTTCTTGATTGCAGAATGAACGAGTGATTAATGAAAAACCCTTATATTGCTCCGCGAGCCCTAATATCAGATTGCAATAAATGCTCAGCCTACATTATTCTGGTTTGCCTAGTTTTCCTTGCTCAAGGAGGAAGAAACTCATCCGGATCATTATGATTGCCTTGTGATCGAAGTTAGTGATGAATCATCATATCCACTTGTCCTTCTGATCATCTTATGTATCCGCAGATCAAGCTGTATCAATTCAGATTCATACCGGGCCAATCTTGTGAGAAACCTGTTTTACCAGAAGACTTGCTTAACCAGACCAATTCTGAAGGATTTGAACTTTTTAAATTTTCTTACAGATCTCTCAGATCTTTACCTGACCTTCTTTACATATTTATCTAGAAACCCTTTGATTCGCAGCTTCTCATGTGCCAATTTCAGGCACCACTTAATTGGTTGGGGGAACAAGGTTTTCTTTGTGTCTCCCCCTGAGCCAGAGCTCACCTTTTAGTTTCTGGAAGGAATATCAGCACCAGAGTCTGGTGCGGATCCAACCTCTACATTCTCTAAACTTTTGTTCACCCAAATCTTGTTCATCTCATTCCTAACTTCATCCGCATTCACCTTTTGTTTACCCTTATCTTGATTCTGATTATGATATGATGGTGACAGGTTGTCATTGATGTCAAAAGTGTGTTCATATCAGAGGAGATGGTGCAATGCAAAATTTGCCATAGTTGTATCTCAGTTGGCTTATGTAGAATAGTCTGCTCATCAGTGACATTCACATACTATGCAAGCACATAGTTTCAAATTAGGGCAAGGTTCTTGTTTGAATCACATGACAAGGAGGTCATGATTCCTGATCTAAAGAAGGTTGACATATGGTATGTTGCTTATATCAGTAATACTTCATCTTCATGCAGTGTGTTCTTGATGTGTTCATTATTTGCCATTAAGAATAATGGTTGAGTACTTCATTGGCAATCACCTTGGAATATATTATTCAGGATAGTAAAATCAAAGAGGGAATCATGTTAGTAGTTCTCATGAGATATCTAGGTGTGTGGTCTACAATGTTTGCAATAGTTTCATCAGTGGAAGCTTTAGTTTGATTTGTGGCATTATCTGCAATGTGCATCTTGCTTTAATCTTGTAAAGGTTTCATGAGGATATGGTGTGTTGATTATCAGGAGTTCATATGCAGTGGCAGTGGCTTGGTTTGTTTTCTTGTCATTTGGGCAGAGCTTTGATCAGAATCACGGGTCAAAATATATGATCAATGTTTGATAGAGATGAGAAGTCCTTATTGCATAGGTGATGTGTCCTCAAACTTGTCAAAGATAATCAATATTCAACATCCATTTTCTATAGTCTTACCCGTCACATGCTACTTGCACTTTTTGTTTTAAAGGATTGATGACTTTCTATAGCGGGTTTATAACTTAAACAGAACCGTTTGGAGGGTCCTCAAGTCGTAATTGTTACCGGCCCCTTTCTCTAGCTAACCGGTGACAACGGTGGAGTTACAAGCGCATGGGCGCCAAAGCTAAATCTAAGGTCTAGTTTGAATCTGCGGAGGGCGCGATATCTCCATCCAACGGTGGTCTTTTAAACTTGTTTCCTCTTCTATGCAGCTTGCATTTTGACGGTCACTGGAACGTCAAAGCTTGTGTTAACTGCAGATAAAAGTTATTTTTGGCAGTTTCAAGGAGTTTTTCTTTTCTTGTTTTTGAGCCCGAATGTAAAGCTATTTTTAATTAATAGGTGGCAGTTCTTGTTAGCAATTTTTTTAAAAAAACAAAAAGATTCTATTCTAACCTCTTCATGGCAGTAGAAATAATAAAGGAGAAAGGCACTATTATTAGAAGATTTTTTTATCTCGAATATAGAATCTTTATAAAAGCATTTTCTAAAGAGAAGAAATCTTTGAAGAAGTTTTTTATGCAAAGGAAGATATTACTATTGAAGATTGATTTTCTCGAGAAAATAAAGAGTTTGTATGCAGGAATTTGCAGAGAAGAATTTGAGGAAGCAAATATTTATGGAGAAATTGGAGATTGAATTTTGAAGAGGATTGAAGTTTGTTTTTTTTCTCCAGAGAAGATCAAGGCACAGAAGAGAATACAAAAAGGTTTATTTGAAGAGATTTTATTTTCTCCTACAAATGGATTTTATTGAAGATAATTTTGTTTGGTTTGAAATGTCATGAAGGCAAAAATAATATATTGAAGATATGAAAGGTTTTATGCTCAGAGAATTTGAAAAGAAAATTTGAAGAGACCATTTTTTTCAGATGCAAGAATATCAAAGATTGAAGACAAAATATGAAAAGTCTTTTGATGTAAATGAAGGTGAATGGATTACAAGATCGATTTTATTGCAGAGAGAATATGAAGTGTTTTTTTTGGAGATTATTTTTCAGAGATGAATTTTATTGAAGATTTTATTTACAGAGAAGAAGAATAAATCATTGAGAGAAGATGAAAATGTTAATACAGAAGAGGAAAGGTGAAAAGATATTCAACTAGTATAAAATTGTTTTCCAGGTGCATTAATGGATGAGTCAAGAAGTATAGAAATGAAACATACAGTGTTGTGAAGTGTTGGATTAGAATACACATTTGATATGCAGTGTTGTTAGAATGCAGTGTTGATTGGATCAGGATAAAGGATTGTTAAGATGTCAGATTGAATAGAATGGATATTTGACAGACATATATTTGTATTGAATGGAAACAGAGTATCCCTCTGATTTGGTTTATAACTTCTATTGGTGATTTGGTTTGCCAGTGAGGCATTGTATTAGCCAGTGAGGCTTATAGGTCAGTGTGACCTTAATATTTGTCAGTGAGACAATTTGTATTGCCAGTGAGGCATGTTTTTCAGCTAAGCCAGTGAGGCAATTCTGGAGTGGTTTTTCTACCCTGATGGGTTTTCCACTCGTGCATATCTTGTGTTATGATTCTTATTGATCTCCCTTGTGTGTGTTCAATTTACTTATGAAGTTTTATTCTCTTTCTGCATTCATAGTCATGTGCATATGTATTTGACAAATCAAAGGAATCATTCATTCCTTGTGCTCAGAAAGTTAAAGTTTGAAAAAGATTAAAGAATTTACACAACACTGATTCACCCCCCCTCTCAGTGTTGTCCTTAACTCCTACAATTGGTATCAGAGCCAGTTTCCCTCTTGCAGCTTAATCAGCTTGGGTAGGTCCTGTGTGTGGAGTTCAATGGGTAAGTGCAGGAGAAATAAGAACATGAGAAATGGTAAGATTCTTTCTAGTCAGAAGACACAAAAGAAATCATTCATATCAAATCCAGATGTTGATATAAAGACAGTTGATAAAAATGTTCTCCAAGTTGAATCTGATATTGTGTTAGAAGAAATTTTTTTAGATATTCCTCAGTTTGATGATTCAAATTTTCCAGTTTGGTATGTTAGAATGCAAGTGTATTTATCCTCCTTAGGATATGATGTTCTAATGTCAGTTGAGAATGGTAATTCTTCAAATAACAAAGAGGCTCTTAAATGGAATCATATAGCCAAGAAGGTTATTCTATCTAGTTTATCTAATGATATTTCTTGTAAGGTTGTGCAGTGTGAAACAGCTCAAGATATCTGGAAAGAACTAATAATAATTTATCAAGATAATGATAAAGAAGAGGACACTCTGGTGTGTGAGGAAAGTGGCAATGAAGGAGTTGAAGTTCAAACTCAATCAGATTCAGAAGAAGCTAGCATCACAAGTGATGATGATCAGGATTATGAGATTGATATGGAAGGTGAGCTCATTTGTGCTCTTGGTGAGATCAAAGAACTCAGAATGGAGAATAAAAGGTTAAAGTTGCAACTTCAAGAGGAAAAGGAATCCAAGATAAAAATTCTTTCAAAACTTCAAGATGTAGAAAAATAGATAATAGATTTGAAGACTCAAATTGCAGAAGTTAAGAAAATAAAAGAAGATGTCAATAATCAACTAAAGGCCAAAGAAGTTGATTGTGAAAAGTATGAATCTGAAATAATCTTTTTAAGAAAGGAGTTAGAAAAGGCTTCCTCTAAATTACACAAGAATCTATTGTTTGAAAACAATATTGAAAAAGGGGAGTATTCAAAAGCCAGGCAAACTCTCAGAAAGAAAATCGATCTTCATGCTAGTGCTCTTGAAGATAAAGAGAAGACAGAAACTGAAATAAATGTCAAAGATGAAAAGCATAATCAAAGAAGAAGAAAAAATGCTCCTGTTAGACAAGCATACATGTATAGGTATAATTATTCTTTTAATGGTCATTGTTATGCTTGTAATCAATTTGGACATAAATCAGTTAATTGCAGAAGGAATACTGATATTGTTTGCAATAATATTGGACACATTCAAAGAAACTGTAAAATGAATAGAATGTTTGATCCTACATGGAAGCATAACATAATTGCTCAGGAGATGTCAAAAAGGTATCAGTCATTTGGTTATAACATAGTTTGTTATAATTGTAATTCTTTTGGGCATAAGGCACAGTTTTGCAGGAATAAATCTAGAGCAGACACCTTGAGCAAAGAAAAGAAAAGGTTTATACAGGTTTGGAGAAGAAAACAAAGTCAGGACAAGAAGGATCCTAAACTTGTGCATCTTGCACAAGTTACATCATTAGTTGGATAACTGAGAGCATGAAGTAAGGGGGAGTTGTTCATGATCTATTAATTATCCCCAAGAAGTTATAGAGGAGATCAGTTGTTGTTTATCTTGTTTTGTTTATCATGCTTGTTTGATAATGATTGATATGAAGTTTCTGATGATATTGGTTTCCAGTGTATGTCAATAATACAGGTGTTCATGTGACATGTTTAGTGGTTCTTGGAGCATACAAGATGTTGAAAGGATGTTAGAAGTTCAGTTTACAAATAGTTTGTAGATATTGAATAATTTGGTTAGGAAGAACTTGTTGATGTAAATTAGTTTGAGTGTGCTCAGGGATGTCAAGTCATGCTTATATGGAAGTGTTCTTAATGTGATAATCTGACATGGTTCTTTGATAGTTCTCATCATTAATATGTTTCAGGGTAGTATGTACAAATTGTATGATTCTAGTGGTATCAGGGGTTCATGATCAATGACATGTTCAGTGAATGCAAGGTATTGATAAGTTGTTAAAGGATTTAATGCTCAAAGAGTTTGGTGATGTTGTGAGTTGATCCTATTTTGTGTATTGATGGTTGAGTTGTCATGTTGCTTCAGTAAAAGTGTTCTCAAGGAACTCTCACCTGCATTTGATTTTGCAAAGTGGTGTTACAGGAAGAGCTTGATGTTGAAGGTTGTACAATCTTAATTGGTTGGATGATTTGTATCATAGAGTCAAAAGGCACTAATTCTTGTTGATTGCAGTATGTTTCAGATGTGATCATGTATGTATCAGTTTTGACAGTGTGTTGTAAATAGATGTGCAGAAACAACAGGATAGTCTTCATTTATTCAGATGGTCTTCATTCTTTGTCATGTCAGAAAAGGTGATTTGAAGATAGTGTCAAAAGAAGATAATAATCAAGAGATATTGAGGAGTTTTCTGAAGTGATAGTTTTACATGTTCCATTAATAATCTTCCTCATTAATATGATTCAGAAAGGTATGTACAAATTGTGGCCTCCAATTTTGAAGTGGTATCAGGACTGAATTATTACTATCATGGAAAACTTGAATAGTTTTTATAAAAAGTAGTCATCATATCATCTGATGTTTGGGAACTAATTGATGAGGAGTCTTCATGATTTTTGCCTGCAAAATTGTTCATCAAAGAGTATTGGTATGTTTATGATTCTCTTTGCAAAAGTGTTCAGAAGGTTGACTGTTAGTAAATGGATGGTATACTTCAGGTTGATATGTTGCTTCAGGACTATTTCAGGAAGTGGATAAGTGTTGAGTTGAATTGAGTTATGTTGGTTAGTCTCGTCAGTGTTTACCAATGGTATTTCTGAGTAGTAATTTGTTTGTGATCTTTAATACATGGAAGATCTTGGAGATTTGTTATTTCAGGTCAAAAAGGTTGTTGATAGAAGAAGAACTGTTTGTTTTGAAAGTTTGTGATGTTATCAGGAAGGAGTATGTTAGTCTTCATCTTCAGAATGGTATTGTGCAAGCTTTATGATAACAGGAGTTTATATCTTCAAAGCCCTCATATTGTAATGTGTTTGTAAATGTTATGATCAAGCTTTAAACATCTTTCAGTGGAGTTATTTTCTCAGGGGGAGATTATAATCTTTGTCATCAGATGTCAAAAAGGGGGAGAAAGAAAAATTGCTTCAGGTGGTTTTGCCATCAATGACAAAGGGGGAGATTGATGGTGACAGGTTGTCATTGATGTCAAAAGTGTGTTCATATCAGAGGAGATGGTGCAATGCAAAATTTGCCATAGTTGTATCTCAGTTGGCTTATGTAGAATAGTCTGCTCATCAGTGACATTCACATACTATGCAAGCACATAGTTTCAAATTAGGGCAAGGTTCTTGTTTGAATCACATGACAAGGAGGTCATGATTCCTGATCTAAAGAAGGTTGACATATGGTATGTTGCTTATATCAGTAATACTTCATCTTCATGCAGTGTGTTCTTGATGTGTTCATTATTTGCCATTAAGAATAATGGTTGAGTACTTCATTGGCAATCACCTTGGAATATATTATTCAGGATAGTAAAATCAAAGAGGGAATCATGTCAGTAGTTCTCATGAGATATCTAGGTGTGTGGTCTACAATGTTTGCAATAGTTTCATCAGTGGAAGCTTTAGTTTGATTTGTGGCATTATCTGCAATGTGCATCTTGCTTTAATCTTGTAAAGGTTTCATGAGGATATGGTGTGTTGATTATCAGGAGTTCATATGCAGTGGCAGTGGCTTGGTTTGTTTTCTTGTCATTTGGGCAGAGCTTTGATCAGAATCACGGGTCAAAATATATGATCAATGTTTGATAGAGATGAGAAGTCCTTATTGCATAGGTGATGTGTCCTCAAACTTGTCAAAGATAATCAATATTCAACATCCATTTTCTATAGTCTTACCCGTCACATGCTACTTGCACTTTTTGTTTTAAAGGATTGATGACTTTCTATAGCGGGTTTATAACTTAAACAGAACCGTTTGGAGGGTCCTCAAGTCGTAATTGTTACCGGCCCCTTTCTCTAGCTAACCGGTGACAACGGTGGAGTTACAAGCGCATGGGCGCCAAAGCTAAATCTAAGGTCTAGTTTGAATCTGTGGAGGGCGCGATATCTCCATCCAACGGTGGTCTTTTAAACTTGTTTCCTCTTCTATGCAGCTTGCATTTTGACGGTCACTGGAACGTCAAAGCTTGTGTTAACTGCAGATAAAAGTTATTTTTGGCAGTTTCAAAGAGTTTTTCTTTTCTTGTTTTTGAGCCCGAATGTAAAGCTATTTTTAATTAATAGGTGGCAGTTCTTGTTAGCAATTTTTTTTAAAAAACAAAAAGATTCTATTCTAACCTCTTCATGGCAGTAGAAATAATAAAGGAGAAAGGCACTATTATTAGAAGATTTTTTTATCTCGAATATAGAATCTTTATAAAAGCATTTTCTAAAGAGAAGAAATCTTTGAAGAAGTTTTTTATGCAAAGGAAGATATTACTATTGAAGATTGATTTTCTCGAGAAAATAAAGAGTTTGTATGCAGGAATTTGCAGAGAAGAATTTGAGGAAGCAAATATTTATGGAGAAATTGGAGATTGAATTTTGAAGAGGATTGAAGTTTGTTTTTTTTCTCCAGAGAAGATCAAGGCACAGAAGAGAATACAAAAAGGTTTATTTGAAGAGATTTTATTTTCTCCTACAAATGGATTTTATTGAAGATAATTTTGTTTGGTTTGAAATGTCATGAAGGCAAAAATAATATATTGAAGATATGAAAGGTTTTATGCTCAGAGAATTTGAAAAGAAAATTTGAAGAGACCATTTTTTTCAGATGCAAGAATATCAAAGATTGAAGACAAAATATGAAAAGTCTTTTGATGTAAATGAAGGTGAATGGATTACAAGATCGATTTTATTGCAGAGAGAATATGAAGTGTTTTTTTTGGAGATTATTTTTCAGAGATGAATTTTATTGAAGATTTTATTTACAGAGAAGAAGAATAAATCATTGAGAGAAGATGAAAATGTTAATACAGAAGAGGAAAGGTGAAAAGATATTCAACTAGTATAAAATTGTTTTCCAGGTGCATTAATGGATGAGTCAAGAAGTATAGAAATGAAACATACAGTGTTGTGAAGTGTTGGATTAGAATACACATTTGATATGCAGTGTTGTTAGAATGCAGTGTTGATTGGATCAGGATAAAGGATTGTTAAGATGTCAGATTGAATAGAATGGATATTTGACAGACATATATTTGTATTGAATGGAAACAGAGTATCCCTCTGATTTGGTTTATAACTTCTATTGGTGATTTGGTTTGCCAGTGAGGCATTGTATTAGCCAGTGAGGCTTATAGGTCAGTGTGACCTTAATATTTGTCAGTGAGACAATTTGTATTGCCAGTGAGGCATGTTTTTCAGCTAAGCCAGTGAGGCAATTCTGGAGTGGTTTTTCTACCCTGATGGGTTTTCCACTCGTGCATATCTTGTGTTATGATTCTTATTGATCTCCCTTGTGTGTGTTCAATTTACTTATGAAGTTTTATTCTCTTTCTGCATTCATAGTCATGTGCATATGTATTTGACAAATCAAAGGAATCATTCATTCCTTGTGCTCAGAAAGTTAAAGTTTGAAAAAGATTAAAGAATTTACACAACACTGATTCACCCCCCCTCTCAGTGTTGTCCTTAACTCCTACATGATATACCAGACCTCTTTTCTCCTGATTCTTGCTTCTATAGATTTTTGCATTATGACCGGACCTATTATAGATTTGGCAAACAACATTTCTTTGCATATTTGACTGATATCCTCTTGATCTGAAATGATTAGCCATATGACCTACTCTATTGCATGCAAAGCATCTACCATTGAATGATTTGTTCATTTGCATATTTCTGCATTCATGAGACTTGTGACCATACCTTTTGCAGTTAAAACACTATCTGGAGAAGGATGAATTAGTCTGATTCATTCTCTTTCTGCACTGATTAGCTTTGTGACCAAAGTGATTGGAGTTGTGGCAGTATCCATTGAAGGATGGATATCTTTGAGCATTGGGCTATCTTACCGGAGGTCTTCTAGGCCTGTTCCTTGAATTTTCTGATCCAAAATTTTTCTGACTGGATCTGGAGCTTCTCATATCCCAAACCACATTTGTCATCTACCTTCTTTTGACTTCCAAGAAAAACCTCAAGTTGAGTAGAACTTATCTTAAATTTTTCTTTATACTCATTTACTGTTTGAAGATCCCTTTTGAGAGAGACAATTTGATCCTCAAGTTTTTCTTCAATATCTTTAGCATCTTCAAGATCAGATTCAAGATGTCTGATAATTCTATCCATCTGGTGACAATCTTCTGATTTCTCTCTGAGAGATTGTCTTAGATTGTCTTCAGTTTTTCTTTTCTCTTCAATCTCTTGAGTAAACTTAATAACTCTTGATTCCATTTCATGTCTTACCATAATGACTTCTTTTGATAACTTTTCACATAACTTGGTTTTCTCAGTTAGCTCTTCATTTGCATTATTTTCTTCACCTTGTCTTGCCAATTGTTGAAGCAGCTCCTTTCTCTTTTTCATAGAGAGACTTAATTTATCTTTTAGTTCTCTCATGAAATCATCAACCTGTTTGAGTCTTTCCTTTAATTCATTGACTTCAAAGTTTGACTGTTCAAGATCATCAAGGGCAGTCTTGAGTTGCTCTCTTAAGCCATATGCATCCATTTGAGCTCCCAGATCTTCCTCAAGCTGTTAGGCTCTGTTAGGAGGAACTTAGCTCTGATACCAATTGTTGATAACTGAGAGGGGGGTGAATCAGTTATCCTAATTATTGCTTCTATCTAAACTTTCTTTTTAATCAATGCAACATTAATTCAAATAAGCAAACATTATCATGAAATGGAAAAACACATGACACAGTATTTTTGACATGGAAACCCTGTTAAGGGAGAAAACCATGGGGTGATTAACCCAAAGATTATTCTCTGTTAGAAGAATAAGGAAATACAAAATGGGACTTGCCAATTAGGGCTCACTGCCCGAGCACACTGCTCACAAAGGAGGCACACTGCCTACAAGGAGACACACTGTCTACAAAAGAATGTTATACAATACTTGAACTGATTGGAAGCATCCACATATGTTGGAGTTCAGTTCCGGTTAGGCTCAGTACACTGATTTGCTGCACTTCATCTTTCCTCTTCTCTTATGCTGCTTTCCTTTCACATATCGGACCTTCCTTACTGCTTCTGCTCTGCTCTACTTTTTCGCACGTCACATATATCAACACCACTTCTCACAACTAAATCCATCCTATATATATATATCCGCACAAGTGATTTCATTATCTTTCTAATCGGCACCCGGAACAGTCAATCTTCTCACAAACTCTGTTCTGTCGGCTGAATCCTTACATATCAAGTAATGCGGATCAAGTATATACTTGTAGAAATCATTAATCATGTTGGCCAAACATGATTCATGCCTTCATAACCTTTAACACCATTAGTAACACATCTAGAAAGTAGTCTGATGTTCTGTCATGTAGTTCTTCTTCTGTTCACACTGTCACTCAGGAATCCGGTACTCAACTATTCATATCTTTTTCCTTTTCCATCATCAGAGGCTAAATCCTTGGAATCTATTACTCAAGGTAGTCCTCTTGACTTTCCCAAATCTGCACTTCACCAAGATACTTCCTCTGAGAGATCTGGACCTGTCTGTCAGACCTTGCCACAAGCTCTGTTCTTGTTTACCAGACCTCAACAATCTTCATTCTGACTTACGATAGAGACACACCATGTCCTGCGGATGTGTGGGATGAACTTTGTTGCCATCAATGACAACAATCATTTTTCCATATAGTGTCTCTTGCCAACACTCTCCCTCATAGGTTTGATTCAAAAGTTTCTGCTATTGAAGAAGCTAAAGCTATGAAGACAATTACCATGGAAGATTTGTTTGGGTCTCACTGCTTATGAGATGAGAAATGAAGTCCAAGTACATCCAAAAGAGAAGTTGCTTTTAAAGATGTGAAGAAAGAAGGAACATCTGGTTCATACAGCGAGTTTGAGGAAGAAGAAGCAAACTTTGTGAGAAAATTGAAGAAGGGTTTAGGCAAGTATAAAGGTAAGTTACCTTTGAAATATTTTAAATGTGGAATAATAGGTCATTATGCTTCTAAATGTCCTTTTGGAGAAAATGAAAATAGAAACAAGGGTTTCAAAAGAAACAACTTCAAGAGGAATCTCCTTTCCAAAGAAGACTATAGCTCTTGAGAAGAAGTAGATCACTACTCATCAGATGATGATAGAGGAGAATCTCTATTCATGGCCATGGTGATCTCTAATGGTTCTAGCAAGACTAAAGATGAAGAAGAATGTGAAGTTGATTTTGAAGGTGAACTTATTTCTGCTCTTGAAGAATTTGAATGTGTAAGGAAAGAGGTTAAAGAACAAAAAGCCCTATTTAAAGATAAGAAAAATGAATGCACAAAACTTGAGAAAGAAATACTATCACTCAAAAAGGAATTAGAGAAAATAAAGTCTAGAAATAGGGATGACCCTGAAGAAGCAGATCTCATCATGCCTCAAGGTAGACCTTTTTATGCAAGATAATTCCCCATAAACAGGTTCAATCATGCATTTTTTGGTTATTGTTTTATCTGCAATAAATATGGGCATAAGGCTATGGAGTACAAGTCTAGAATGAATAGAAGAAATTTTGTAAGTAAAAATTCTCCTACTTCACTAGTGGATATCAAAGTGGTATGTCATATTGTAGTGTAGAAAAGAAAGACTAACTCAATAGATCAAACTAGGTCAAACCCTCTTCTACAAAACATTGAGGCAAAAATTGAGCATGGATTCTAACCAAGAAGGAGAGCCAAACTATAGGGATTCTACCTTTTTGTTGTATAAAGAAGCAATTAACCAAATTCAATCAATCAAGCTCAGGTTAAGGCATGTAACCCCAATTAACAAAGATTTGAGTGAAACAAACTATCAATACCTAAAACCCAGCAACCAAAGGAATAGCAACAACTAATGAACAACTTAGAAAATTTTTCTAGAGTTTAGAAAGCCCAGGAAAAGGGCACTTGGTGCCCTGGTCCCTGTTTAGGGTTACCAAAAACTGCAACCTCTGTCAAGTCTATAAGAGCATGCTTTTTGTTCTTGCAAGATGTCGCCTTCCAAAACCTGTTCATGTGACTACACACATGAAAAGAGGGAAACTGTTGGATGCTATTTAGGAGTTTGCATTAGTCAAGCCCCGTGAATAGTGTTCCCACCTCCACAATAGTAAAGATGTTTGATAAATAGTGCATGCCATAGGAAAGCAGAGGCAAATCTGAAGTACAATGGAATGCTAACACAAAGCATGAAGGAATGAAGTCACTATGAACATGGAATCCCTTGTATGCTTGTAGACAGCATCACAACTTGACTCAAGAAGTTGATGTAGCCTCCAAGATCCTCACAAGACCTGCAATATTTTAGTGTCACAACAATAATCCACAATAGAGAGCTTGAGAGTAGAATAGAGAGTATAAGAGAGCATAAGAATCTTCCAAGAAGTTACCAAGAGCATAACGATGTTCAAATGAATGACTTAACTTACTTTTATATGTATTCTCATTGATTTCTAGAGAATTAAACCACATAAGGCTAGCATTAGGAATGTTTTAAAGGGTCTAAGATGACAAGGCACAAATTTTGGGAAGGGCTAAAGGAGGGCCCAGGGCGCTTGGGTGCCTTGGTCCTTTAACCACTTAACTCCCGAAAAGGGGCACATAAAGCCTTCTTAGCCCAACCTTATAGTTCTTTTCCAGGTTTTGTGCATCGAGATCAAATATTACACACTTAATGATTAAAAAGGTTTTAAAATAGGTCCTAATAAACAAGTGTAAATATTCAAGGTCCATCTAGGAGCTAAATAAAGTGTAAAATAGTGGTGTGCACATTTTATGATGTTACATTTAGCCCCCACTTTAGTGTGGGTACAAACTTACGTTTGAACTCATACTAAAGGGATGGAGAAGACATAATTCAAACACAACAAACATAGGAGCCTCAAAGAATGTTGCCAAGATTGAGGGGTGGTTAAGCCCCCAAGCTTAGGATTATAAGTTTGCAAACACATGGGATCATAGAAGCCATAGAATGGCACCAAGATTGAGGGGTAACCAAGCCCTCAACCCTAGGATCCTAGGAGTCTATGATGATTGGTATACACATAAGACACATGACATACATGAAGCATTTAGAAGACACAAGATAAAACAAGGAATATATGAGGCATACACTTGAGAAATCACAATGCATACACACAATACACAAGGAATACATGAAGCATAGATGTCAGGCACAAAGTATACATGGAACACACATGAAATACACATAAGGAATACACGCGAAGCACTCAAGGAAGAATACATAGAGAACATATAGAAAATGCAACATAAGACACACATAATGGAAGACCTTGAGTCAACAACATAAGAGAGACCTTGATCTAAAAGGTGTCTCAATCACCATGTATCATTTCCCAAGATGCAATAAAGAAGAATGCTAAGGGCTAAGATAGAAAAGATAAGAAGAATAGGATAAGTACAAACACATCAAACACATAATCCACCTCAAAAGGAAAATGTTTCCACTCAATGGAAAACACCAAGCTACCTCCCCTTAAGAGGAATTACATGAATCCTTGTAGAATAAGAAGGTGAAGTGACCTTACTACCAATCTCAAGTTGGTGGCGCAACCCTTCTCCCAAACATACAAGGAGCTTTAACTTAGGAGAACAAGATGACTCAAGATCTTGCTTCCAAGTTTCAACCTAGGAGAACAAGATAGACTCAAGATCTTGTTTCCAAGCTTTCCATAATCCTTTACAAGGGAGAGTAGATTTGATAACCAATGAGTGTTTAGATAGAAAGAAGAAAGTGAGGTGTATAGCATAGTATATTCCCCCACCTTAAAGATATTTCTAACTCCAATATGAAGCAATTGCCTTTAAGGTAGAGTGAGAAAGAAACATGAGACAAGCACGAGAGCTTTCTAAAAGCACATGCCAAAATGATATGTGTTTTCCAAAAGCTACATTGCAACAAAGGGATACCCCAAAATGAGCAAACCAAGGTGATGCTTACAGGCATGATACACAATGACTTGTGTAGTCATGGTATGACACTGAGCATTTATACAAGGTGCCACATAGCTGGAAGAAAGATAACATACACAAGAATTAAATCAATGTGAAAGGATGCTAAATCATCCAAGGAGAAGAATTGTACATCACAACATATAGAAGAATGAATCTATACAAATAGAAGAATGACAAAATGTGTTCTAACTCCTTGTACCTTTGTGCTAACCAGGGTGTCAAGGGAGAACCGACAACTCCTATCACAATATGGGGATCACATTACACACAAACATGACACAAATGAGAAGACAAGACCACTCTCACGAGTCAGCCTACTAAAAATCATCCTCCCCTAACTTGATTATAAAAATGGATGAAGCACAAGGTGCTCTAGGGACTACATAAAGCGTGGTGAGAAGTGCTAGATCCAAATGTTGTTCGAAGTTGTTGAATTTTTCTACTTAAGACTCATCATTCATTAGTGGAGTGTCCAAGTACTCGATGATATGCACAATAATGTATTGAATGATTATGTTGACTCTTTTTATGTTTTAGAGGAGGAAGAGTGATTAAGCGGTCTTTGAGTCGAATTAGCAAAATACACTCTTATTGAGAAACAAGGGAAGATGTAGGAGTAGGAAGAAAACCTTTTTGTTGTGAACATGATGGGGAGAACGTAGGAGAAGGTCAGAAACCCAAACCTACTTTAGACAAGTGTGGGTTAGGTTCCATGAGTTCCTTAATTCCTTGTTATTTACATCCTAACCCATTTCTATTGTATGCTTGTTTTGAAAGAATTTTGAATCCATGCCCATAACGCTTCCCTAAGACTAAAGGATGAAGAGAGGTTATATGGATTACTTTGTTGACTTGAGAAGTGTCATTATTTGTTGAAGAAGAAGGATCATTATATTTATCACGGTGAAGAGGGTCCATCTTTGTTTCAACCATCCCATGGGGACTGAAATCTAAAGAGACCAAGTTTCATTACCAAGACATGCATTATGATTAGATGATTCATTTGATTAAGATGATGCTTTTGTTACACATATGGTTCCTAAGGTTGTCATTGATGTCAACACTATCATGGATGTGTGATGGTGTTCATTGTTGGATGTCATGTCCTATGCAATAAAGAAGATATAGTTCATGGTTGGATGTCATGTTGAATATAATGTGATTACTGAAGTTCATGGTTGGATGTCATGTCTTGGTTGTGAACCCTCCTACCGTGACTGCACCAAGTGGTATAAGACATTTTGGATAGGAGAGTTGGACACAACACTAAAATGACCACAACAAGCACCAGAGCAGATAGAAGACATTTTGGATAGCAGAGTTGGACGTAGCACTGAAATGACTGAATCGGTATCATGAAGTAGAGTTTAGTGACAACATGGAAGAAGACTTGAAGAAGCAGTTACCACAACAAGCACCAGAGTAGATAGAAGACATTTTGGATAGCAGAGTTGGATGCAACACTGAAATGACTGAATCTGTATTTGCTTTCACGGTAGGAGGGTTCACAGAGTGAACTATCTAGACTGTGCAGCAAGAGTAAACACAATGGAAACAACTCAAGAAATAAAGCAAATGTAGATTCAGTCATTCAATATATCATAGAGTTCAAAATAGAGATCTGTTGACAACATGCGGGCTTACAATTAGGGGTCACAAGCCTAATTACATACATGCACAAGATGATACTTTGAAGCTCCTTCACACAAAACTACACTATAGAATATGAATCAACTGCTAACTACTTTCCTAAGGATCTATTACATCTTTATATATCATTTCTGGACTAATAGATTCCTCTGCATTGGCCAAGGAAGGTTACAAACTCCAATGAAGAGCTATAACGTGTTCACATATAGGTCAGACCTAAATGCATAATACACTTCCTCAAATGATTGTCTAATGCAGGAGCATCCCTGGTTCAAGATAAATCTTGCATCAACCAAAAACATTTACATTTCAGTTCTTTCCTTTTCCAGTTCAGTTCAGTCAGTAGCAGTTCTCAGCTTGTGGTCTGATTTTGGTATTTCACATCTTGTGGATCTAGACTCAGCATCTACATTCATTCATCTACAACATATCAAGAATTCAGAGCATTTGGATTAGTTATCAGAAAGATATCGCTATCAAAAGTTGACTATTTCTCAGAGCAGAGCATTCTAACAGTTCCTGATAATCAGTTGAAGAAGAAGGCTTGCTGATCATTCCTTGACTTGCGAAACTCAATGGCTCATCATTAAATGTTCTTTGGTTCATGGCTGACCTTCCCCAAGGGTCTGTACATTGTTCCATTCATTTGAGGAAGTGTTCTATGTATTTAGGTCTGACCTATCTGTGAACATGTTATAACTCTTCATTGGAGTTTGTGACCTTCCTTGAATGACGTAGAGGAATCTATTGGTCTAGAAATGATATATATTGATGTAAAAGATCCTTAGGAAAGTAGTTAAAAAGTTAGTAGTTGATTCATATTCTATAGTGTAGTTTTGTATGAAGGAGCTTCAAAGTCTCATCTTACGCATGCATGTAATCAGGCCTGTGAGCCCTAATTGTAAGTCCTCATGTTTCCAATGGATCTCTATTTTGAATTCTATGATATATTGAATGATTGAATCTGCATTTGCTTTATTTCTTGAGTTGTTTCCATTGTGTTTACTCTTGCTGCATGGTCTAGACAATTCACTCTGTGAACCCTCCTACCATGACTACACCAAGTGGTATTAGAGTGAAAGTTTGATTCTTTGGAATAAATTGGCAAAGAGGATTCTGTAAGATCTTGTTGTGAGCAAATCATCGATCCAAGGTAGGTTACTTGTGTGCAACCAATCACTGATTGAGAGGCAATTGTCACTTGTAGCCCGATCGCCGAACCTGAGGTAGTTTGCACTTGATGTTAAGAAGATGCCACAATGAAGAGTTCCTCTTGTTTGTACACTGGCTAATAGAATGGATGAGATGCTGGAATTGATGAGAACAATGCGAATTCATTTGGATGCTATTGGGGAAGATAGGAGAAGAGGATTGACACCTAGACATAATGTTGAAAGTGATGATGAGGAAGAATTTCAACTTGCTAAACAAATTGGTGAAACCCTAGAAGGCAATGAAGAAGAAGAATCAAACTAGATAAAAATGTTGCAAGCTATTTCAAAGATTGGAAAAAGACCTAGAGTTGATGTACCGAACTATACTGGTAATTTGAACCCTGAAGAGTTGATTGATTGGATAAATGAAATGGAAGAATACTTTGAATATGAGGAGATCAAAGATCCGGAGAAGGTGAAATTTGCAAAGACAAAGTTGAAACGACATGCTGCTATATGGTGGAAAGAAGTTCAGTTGGAAAGAAACAGAAGAGGAAAATAAAAGATTACAAAGTGGGATTGGATGGTGACAAAGTTGAGGAATCAGTTCATACCTACTGACTATGAGTTGGAATTGTTGAAAAGATTGCAAAACCTAAGACAAAAGGAGAAATCTGTGAAGGAGTGCACTGAAGAATTTCATAAGATGATCATAAGAACATGACATAGTGAAGCAAGCAGGGAGAAAGTCGCTAGATATATCAATGGACTGAGATTGAACATTCAAGAAGAACTAAGTTTGGTAAGGATGACATCTTTGGAAGAAGCATATCAGTTTGCCCTAAAAGTTGAAGAAAAGCTGAATAAGAAGCATGACCAGAGACAGAGAGGTAGAGGAGGTAAATTTTAGAAGGGAAGATCATTTTCTGGATATGATAGATCATTTGCAGAACAAAACAAGTTTGATAGCCTAGGTAGAAAGGATGACAGAGATAACAATGCTTACTGGAGATGACAAAAATTTTTATCGGAGAGGAAACCCTAGTGCATATCAGAATGAAGGATACAGAAGAGAAGGAAGAGGATATGACAAGAAGACATTTAGAGGTACTTGTTTCAAGTGTGGAGGTGAGTGACATAGAGAATTTGAATGTAATCAGGGTAGTACAAGAAAGAAGACTGAGAATAGAGGGAGAACAGCCTATGTTGAAGAAGAACCTGTTGGATCACCTTGTTTAGTTGGCAATCCAGAGAAAGGAGAATTATTGGTGATGAGGAGAGCACTATTTCAAGTAGAGACAAATGGGCTAAATGCAAATCAGGAGGTAAGTGTTGTAAAGTTGTAATTGATAGTGGTAGTTCAGATAACCTAGTTTCAGAGGAGATGGTGACTAGGCTAAAGTTGGAAAGACTGAAACACCCTAAGCCCTATCAGATAGCATGGATTTAGGATGGTCATAAGGTACTGGTGAGTGAACAATGTTTGGTGAAATTTCATATTGGATCTTATCATGATGAAGTCTTGTGTGATATCATGCCTATGGATATTTGTCATATCTTGTTGGGTAGACCTTGGCAGTATGATAGAAAAGCTATGCATGATGGAAGAAAGAATACATATACTATAACAGCAAATGGGAAAAGAATTATCTTAATTCCTTTAGAAGATGATCCTAAAGATGTGGTATGTGGGAATGCTAGAATTTGTTTGGTAGATGGAAGGAAATTTTTGGATGGTTTGAAACATGAAAGTATAAGCTATGCCTTGATTCCTAAAAAGCCTGAAGTAGTGAAGAAAGAGACTGAACTAGATGAGATAAGAGAGTTGTTGATAGAGTATGAAGACATCATATTAGATAATGTACCTGATGGATTACCACCTATAAGAAGTATAAGTCATCACATGGATCTTATACCAAGAGCAAGTTTGCCTAACAAAGCAGCACATAGAATGACACCGGTAGAGAATGAAGAACTGAATAGATAGATACAAGAGTTGTTGAGGAAGGGTTTGATTAGAGAAATCTTGATTCCTTGTGTAGTACCTGCAGTGCTTGCACCAAAGAAGGATGGAGAATGGAGAATGTGTACTAATTCCAGAGCAATAAACAAGATCACAGTTAAGTATAGATTTCCCTTGCCTAGGATGGATGATATTATGGATTGTTTGAGTGGAGCAAAATATTTCACAAAGATAGATTTGAAGAGTGGATACCATTAGATCAGAATTAGAGAAGGTGATGAATGGAAGACTACTTTTAAGACAAATGAAGGATTGTATGAGTGGTTAGTGATGCCTTTTGGATTGACGAATGTACCGAGTACTTTCATGAGGTTGATGAATGAAGTCTCAAAGAAATTTTTGGGTAATTTTGTGATTGTGTACTTTGATGATATTCTAATTTTCAGTAGGACAAAAGAGGAACATTTGTTGCATATTAGACAAGTTTTGCAAAGGTTGAGAGAGGAGAAATTGCTGATAAACATCAAGAAGTGGAGTTTCATGAAGGAAGAATTGGTATATTTGGGATTTGTGATTTCTATGGAGGGATTAAAGATGGACCTTGAGAAAGTAAGAGCAATTGTTGAATGGCCTACACCAGAAAGCATTGGAGAGGTTAGATCATTTCATGGATTGGCTATTTTCTACCAGAATTTCATTAGAAATTTTAGTTCAGTTTGTAACCCTATGACAAAGATGATGAGAGGTGACACAAAGGATTTCAAGTGGACATCTGGAGCAGATAAAATTTTTGATTTGTTGAAGTAGAAAGTGACTAAGAAACCTATTTTGGCATTACCAGATTTCAATAAGGTATTTCAAGTTGATTGCGATGCAAGTGGAAATGCAATTGGAGCAGTGTTAAGTCAAGAAGGTAGACCTATGGCTTATTTTAGTGAGAAGTTGTATAACACAAGGAGAAGATATTTAGTTTATGATCAAGAGTTCTATGCCATAATTCAAGCCTTGAAGAAGTGGAGACATTACTTGTTTCCTAAGGAGTTTGTGTTGTATATAGATCATCAAGCTTGTAGTATTTGAACAGTCAGGGAAAGTTGAATCAGAGACATATGAGATGGGTAGAGTTTATGCAGAGTTATACTTTTGTGTTGAAACATAGGAGTGGTAAATCAAACAAAGTTGCTGATGCCTCTAGTAGAAGAAGAAACTTGTTGACAAAGATGAGAGTTGAAGTGTTGGGTTTTTATGAATTGAAGAACATGTATGAGGGAGACACTGATTTTGCAAAACCTTGGAAAGCATGTAAGGAACCTGTTGTGGCAGATAGGAGTAAGTGGTTAGATTATTTTATTTAGGAAGATATATTGTTCAAAGGAAGTCAGTTGTGCATACCTAAAAGTTCTATGAGGGATAATTTGATCAAGGAGAAGCATAGTGGTGGATTGGCAGGACATTTTGGCATTAATAAGACAGTGGCTTTGGTGAGTGAAAATTACTTTTGGCCTCAAATACATAAGGATGTTTGGAGATTTGTGCAGATTTGTAGAGTTTGTCAAGTTGCAAAAGGGAGTAGTCAGAACATTAGATTGTATAAACCTTTGACAGTTCCAGAGAGACCCTGAGAAGACATAAGCATGGATTTTGTAATGGGATTAACTAAGACACAGAGAGGATATGATTCAATATTTGTAGTGGTTGACAGATTTTAAAAAATGGCTCATTTCATACCTTGTAAGAAGATAACTGATGCAGTGCATGTAGCTGACCTATTTTTCAAAGAGATTGTGAGATTACATGGATTACCTAAGAGTTTATTTTCAGATAGAGACACCAAGTTTGTTGGATATTTTGGGAGGACACTTTGGAAGAAGATGAAGACATATTTGAAGTTTAGTTCTACTTTTCATCCACAGACAGATGGATAGATAGAGGTAGTGAATAAGAATTTGTGAAATTTGGTAAGATGTTTGGTTGGAGACAAAGCCAGAAGTTGGGATTTGATTCTTTCACAAGAAGAGTTTGCATACAATAATTCAGTGAATAGGAGTACTAGAAGAACACCTTTTGAGATTGTTACCAGAGTGAACCCTAGAGGAGTTGCAGAATTGAGAGACATCAGTACAGAAGATCAGAGGAGTGCAGAGAAGAAGAATTTTTAGATCACATGAAGACAATGCATAATCAGGTGAAGAAACATTTGGAGGACATGAACAGTAAGTACAAAGAGAAGGTTGATGAGAAGAGAAGACATAAGGAATTTGAAGTTGGAGATGAAGTGATGGTGTACTTGAGAAAAGAAAGATTTCTAGTTGGGACATATAACAAGTTAAAGATGAAAAAGTTTGGACCTTGTAGGATACTCAGGAAATTTGGTTCAAGAAATGCATATGAAGTTGAATTACTGGAGACTTTAGGTATTTCACCTATTTTCAACATTGCAAATCTATATCAGTATCATGAAGCAGAATTTAGTGACAACATGAAAGAAGACTTGAAGAAGCAGTTACCATAACAAGCACTGGAGCATATTGAAGACATTTTGGATAGTAGAGTTGGACGCAACACTTGAGATAGACAATACAAAGAATACCTTGTGAAGTGGAAAGGCAGACCAGAAGAAGATTCATTGTGGATTTCTCAGGCTGAGATGAACCGTCTTGGTTCTCCCCTAGCCCTAGAAAAGTGAGGGACTCACTTTTTCAATAACCCTGGATGTCTGATGCAGGAGCATCCTTGGTTCAAGAGAAATCTTGCATCAACCAAAAACATTTGCATTTCAGTTTGTTTGCATTTCAGTTCTTTCCTTTTCTAGTTCAGTTTAGGTAGTTTAGTCAGTAGTAGTTCTCAACTTGTGGCCCAGTTTTGGCATTTCACATCTTGTGGATCTGGACTTAGCATCAACATTCATTCATGTACAACATATCAAGAATTCAGAGCACTTGGATCAGTTATTGGAAAGATATCACTATCAAAAGTTGATTATTTCTCAGAGCAGAGCATTCTAATAGTTCCTGATAATTAGCTGAAGGAGAAGGCTTGCAGATCATTCCTTGACTTGTGGATCTCAATGTCTCATCATTCAATGTTCTTTGGTTCATGGCTGACCTTCCCCAAGGGTCTACACATTGTTCCACTCATTTGAGGAAGTGTTCTATGTATTTAGGTCTGACCTATTTGTGAACACGTTACAACTATTCATTGGAGTTCGTGACCTTCCTTGGCTAACGCAAAGGAATCTATTGGTCTGGAAATGATATATATTAATGTAATAGATTCTTAGAAAAGAAGTTAAAAAGTTAGCAGTTGATTCATATTCTATAGTGTTGTTTTGTGCAAAGGAGCTTCAAAGTCTCATCTTGTGCATGTATGTAATCAAGCATGTGAGCCCTAATTGTAACCCCGCATGTTGCTGGTGGATCTCTATTTTAAATCCTATGATATACTGAATAAATGAGTATGCATTTGCTTTATTTCTTAAGTTGCTTCTATAGACACCTAAAAATGTCTTCTACCATCTAATCGACCCCATACAACCCTAAACACACCAATTTCCCTTCTAACCAATTAATTAAATTTTTATTTAATTAATTACCCCTTTCATTTTCCAAATTCATACAATTTTGTCCCCAAAATTGAATTAATTTCATTAATTCAATAGTCGAAACCTTAGCCAATTAATTTAATAAATATGTAATATTTATTAAATCAATTTCCCCTTTTTTCATTAAATCCAATTAATTAGTTAAAACCATGTTAACTAATTAATTCAGCCTATAATTAACCTATCCCTACCCTAGACAATTAAATAGCTATTATTTAATTGCCTACCCTAGCCTACCTCAACATAGCCCTAAGATTAATTAAATAAAACCCCTGTTTAATTAATCCTAACCCCTTCATTTGGGTGGTCAAACCTTGTTTAACACCCTTCCCCACATCCTCCAAATAAATAAATGAATTAAATCTACATAAGTCAATTTTTTATTTAAAAACATCCCACATCACATTTATATCTCCTTACAACCCCATAGTCATTTATTTCCTCTCTTCCCCAAATGAATTTTTAATTCATTTACATTCCCCCATATGAATCTTTTATTCCAAAATAATCCTTCACCCCCATGCTCATTTAATAACCCCTTTTCCTAAAATGAATAAAAGAAGCACTTTTATCCCTAGCCCTCCATTTATTCAAGATTGAATCTAGGCCCTCCACATCACTTTTATCCTCCACCATTGATCTTCCAAATCAATCTCCACCCTTGGATCAAAATCTCTTCCAAAAATCTATAAATAGAACCTCTCCCAAGCCATTTTCATCATCCAAGTTTATGCAAAGTTACCATGCCAAAATAACTCTTGAGCTAGAATAGTGAGTTGCCACTTTGAGTAGCATTTCACATTTCAATTCATTGTCTAGGGTAATCTTTGTCAAGGAGCATAGAATAAAAGTACACATTAACCCTTATTCATCTTGAAAGATATGATGAATTCAGAGAGTTCATGATCCCAAGTCTTAGGTGATTAGGTCTTAATCGTCTGACGTTACTCAGAGGTTGATGTGTGTTGCTATTTCCATTTTGGGGCCTTACATTGAGTTCATCATCATGACACTATTCCTGCAAAGATTCTTCACAAAGAGGTCATTTTTATGCAGTTGTTCAGTTAAATGATACAGAAATATTTAAATCTTTGCATGATATTTCCAATTATACATGCTTGAGCTCCAAATATGCTAAATATTTTCAATTATCTACGAGATGTCCACATATTTGCATTATTTGCTTGAGATTATCAGTTATTTGCAAATATGATGGTGAAATGCTTTGAAATTTAAAAGAAATTGAAAGAAATGCTTCAAATTAATGTTGAACCTTCAGCTATTGAACCACATGTACATTAGATATAGTCATGAAGAGAAGAAAACCAAACCATATGTTCACCAGGACATTCCATAGCTAGATATAGTTGATGCTAACTACAAAAGAATTGTATGAAAACAACATATGCAAGTAGATATGCACTCCAAGGGACACAGCAAATCACCACATATATCTAGAATTCACACACTGATTACTCAAGATTTACTATGAATTGTAATCAAACAAGTCTTCTCATCCATTAAGTATGCAAAGATATAAATGTATACAAAAAGCTTTGAAATGAGCCCTGAATATTTCAGCAGACGGATTTCAATTAAGTTTCAAATGTTTGAAATGAGGTATTCCTGTACCTTTTACAGAACAAGGTGAGGAATCTGTTACAAAAAGATCTATGATCTTGATTTATCTATGAATATCTACGGTCAATATTTCCATTGACTATGTCAACTTTACCAAAATGGTACAAGTTGCCAGCTGGCAACTATCTAAAATACTTATTTTCACTAAGTATCAGACGCTGATATTCACTTTATGATGCATCATCATCTACTTTATCTGACTCATGTGCTCCATCATCAGGTGCATCACTTTCTGAACCTTCATCATCCTGATGATGATGACCCTGTATATGAGGCTACATGATGATCCTGACCTGTTCATACAACTGCACGATTTTATCTATTTCTCCACCATCCTGTGTCTTCACTTTGGTGATGGCATGTTTATGTGCCTGGTATTTGTTTCTGATGCTGTCCAGTTTATTTCTTCTATTGTGCAATGTCTCATTATAATGGTCCATTTTCATCTTGGTCCTCACCAGTTTATCCATGATTTCCTCTGTTAGTTGGCCTAATGGATCATCAACAACAAATTGGAAGTTATTATGTAGAGCTTGGATTGCAAACTCATCTTGATTATCTATCTTCCCTTCCACTTTTCCTTCCAACATTTCCAAAATTTCTGCCTCAAAAGACATCATATCATGCAATTTTATGCTGATCTCCCTCAACATATTGTTGCAGCTTTTAAGCACATCACATTCAAATTGAATGTCTTTATACCATATATCAACCAATAATGCAGTGTTATTATTCAGTACCTACTTGTTGATGAGCAATTAGGGATTTATTCTCCTTATTTCTTCTAGGATATCCAATATTTTCTCCAATTGGAAGGATCTTTTACCTATCTGCATTTGCAACTTGTCTACTTTTTTCCTGGAATCACTGAGAGTACTTCACCTCTTCAAAGAGGCCTTTACCACTTCTTCTGCAGTATCAAATGTGGAATACATCCACTTTCTTAATATGGAGGACTCATGCTTCATGAGATCCAATTTATTTACCTCCTCTTGGGAAATAGCAGTCAATGGGACTGCATGATTAGTAGGACTATCCTCAGGATTAGTTAACCTGCCTATATATGCATGCAACTAAGCAATGTGCTCTTTGTGTTGCTTATTTTTCTCCTTTTCTCTTTTAACCTTTTGAATCAAAGAATCTATGATATCTTTTCCTTCTTGACCCTCCTGGTCTTCATTTGCAAATCCTAAGTCAACTGTACTAATATGGAATTCTTCCAGAGTAATTTTACCTTTCTCTTTCTCTACAGTAGGAATTGCAATTTGTGCAGTCCTTCTTCTAGTTGTGGGATCCCTTTTAATGGCCGAAGTCATTCTGGCCTTCCTCTTTGGTTTTATTATATTTTTAGAAAACAAAGTAGATACATCAAATTCTTTAATCACAAAATCTACCTCTGTGTTTACCTCCTTTTCCAACCATGGAGGTACCTGATCATGTTTCCCAGCATCATCATGACATTCTTCTTGAGCTCCCGTATCCATCAACATATATGATGGAGAAGGGGATTTCCTTGTCTCTTCTTCATATTCATTTTGATGTTGATCCTGTGGTATATCCTCTTATTGAGGAACTTCTTTTTCCGGAGGAGCATCATCTTGAGGCGGAGGATCTTGTGTTGTGTATATATGATGATCATGATGATCACGATCCTTCTTCATTATTACCTCATCCACTTTTGACTTATCCTCCTGTTGAGACATATTTATAGCAGTGGATATTGTAGAATCTTCTTTAGGTGCTGGTGTTTGTTCTGAAACCACTATTTGTTCTGCACCTGCACTACTTATTTCCTGAACTTTAGAAGCAGGATCTTCTATTACATCTTTCTCATCAGCCTTCTTTTCGTGAACTTCTACTATAATAGGCTTTGCTGATGTATCCTGTTGGCTCATTGCTGAAGAATGGCCCTCTGGTTCTGCCATCTTCACTTCTTCTATATATTCTCCTTTATCAGGTGTACCTATTGGATGTTCAGGACTTACATCCTATCTATATGTCAAATCCACTATTGCAGGACTTGTCACCTGTGCGACTAATGTGTCTAGCCCTATTTCTTGGGCTATCCTCCTTGGAATCTTTTCTTTTTCAGATTCCACTTGCTTCATCTCCTCCAATATTGTTTGAACTGATGGAGTCCCATGAGGAGTCATTTGCGTACCTGCAGCAAGGGTTTCCATCTTTTGTGAAGCTACTTCCTTCACAACCTCATCATCAGATAGGTTAATTGTTTCCTCCAATGAGATATGACCTCCTTCTAATATATTGGAGGCTTCTTTTCTTTGCTCCTTTACAATGGTAGGAATTGGAACATTGTGTTGAAATTCCTTATGGAAAACTTTACTACCAGCCCCTTTCAAAGTTATAGGAGACTGCTTTATTTCACCCCTCATGGAGGTTCTTGGTCTCTTAGGTGGGGTAGCTATCTCCACCTGTGTGGCCTTTCTCTTCCTCTTGAATAGCAAGGGGGCCTCCTCTTCCTCAGGCTCTTCCTCCGTGAGGATATCTTCTTCTATTGGTTTTCGTGAGGACTGACCCTCCTCTTGGGTCTCAGTAACTTTTATTTCTGCTATCTGATCTTTCTTAGACTTCTGTTTCCTTGTCTGTGGAGGTGATACTGATCCTAATCCTGATGTTGCGGCCTCCTCAGCTGGAAATACTACCCTTTCAATAATCACCCCCTTGGGTTCATTATCAATTTTCTTACCCCTACGGGGTCTTTTGCTTTGTTGTTGTTGTGGAGGCAGTCTGTCTCCTTTAGATTTTCTCTTTTCATTTTTAAAATCATCATATTCCTCATCAGGAATATCCTATCCTTTCTTCTTGTTATCCACAGTAATGGCAACTCCTTTCTTCTTCAATGCCTCAATTTGTTCATCAACCCAAGCTTGGGTTAGCTGTAGTGTCCTGGCAATGAAAGGATCCAGAGATATATCTTCTTGTATAGTTAGGTCAGGTGCAGATATTGTATCATTATATATTTTCTTTTCTTCATATTCATCTGCCATTACTCTACCATCATCCTTTTTCAACTGTGAAGGAATGGGGATGCAGTTAAAGGTTTTGATTTGATTCAATGTCAACCTTTGGTATCTTCTTCTTCTAGCTTCTGCTTCATCCTCACGATCTGCCCAGAAGTCTTCTAGGTGCCTTTGATGAATAGGTTTCCCTATTATTTTCTGTATCCTTCCATAAGGGTCATATGGCCTTATCAGTGGGAATGGCTGCAATTGCATTTTATTCAAACTGACCATCACCTTCTTGATACTCTTTGAGTTTGGGCACATATACCAACCAATGGTTACTGGAAACAATATTGGTGGTAGTTTATGAGCATCCTTATATGTCTTCAACATTGTGGAGCTTTGCCTTATGAATTCCATTAATACCACTGCATCAGTGGGGTATCTTGGCAGCATGAGGGGATGTCCTTCAAAACCCTCAATCCTCATATAGGAAAATGTTGCAAATTGAATATACTAGGCTCCATGCCTGTAGATTATTTCTTGAGCTTCCATGCTCAATCTTTTTGTCCTGTCCTCCTCCATGGTCCTTACCAGATGCATAGAGAATGCATCATTTACCAATTTCTAATCATGGAGGTAATTAACTCTCTGCAACTGGGGATGATGATCCCAAATATGCACAGCATTGATTGTGCCTGTGACCTTCCCATCTGTAACCAGTGCATCAAATGTGCCTTTGTAAGAACAGGAGTAAACAATGTATGATGTCATGTAAAAAGAACAATTTGAACCTCCCAGGTTCATTAGCTGCTCATGTAGAGCATCACTTATCAACTGGCGCCACAGTGGCTTGATGTCTACATATATGCACATCATGATTACACCATACATCCAGTCTTTAAAACTACCAGCATCAGGCTGGCCTGTCACCCTGCTAAGTAATGCAATCATGTACTAATAATCGTTGTCAAAATCATACTTGTACAAGTGCACAGGAAGTTTGGCCGCTGCAGGATATGTGTTATTCTTGGCCCTCCATTGATACATGTTCTTCCTTGCTTGCTTCTTATTATTCTCATACTCAACCTCAGATTTCTTCTGGTCTACACTGTTAACCTTCCTGCCTAATGGCAGTCCAAATGTCTTTGAAAGACCTTTAATAGATAGTTCTACATATATTCTTCCATGCTTTACCACTTGTCTGGTTTCTGGATTGTAATTCCATGCACATTCAATCACCAGCTCTGGCAACTCCATGGAGTATGGAAAACTAGCCACATTCCACATTCCGGACACGAATACTGCATCCAACAGGGGGCTTCTATTCTTCTCATCATTCATCTTGTTAGACTAGGCCTCCAAATCAGTACTCCCTTGATGTGTATCTGTTACGTCACCATATTTGAACAGGATGCCCCTAGGAGATGCAAACATAGGCTTGCTGAACTCAGCCTCACACTTAGCTAACCTCTTGTCAGCCATGGATATCTGCAATAATCAAGACTTGTCTTACAATGGGTATTCACATGCATGCAGATAACATTCTATCTTCACTAACATCATGCATACTATACTTATTTAGTATTTTCTTATCACGGGATGCATAAACTGGAACCTATAATCATCATTACCTGATTATGCAGAAGCAATAAGATGAGGGTTTCAATTACTTACCTGGTTATGCAGATCCCTTTATACCAATGGTTTTCAGAAAATGCTCATAATCTTGATGACAATCCCATGCCTCTTCCTGCCTGTAAGCTCTGTTCGTACAAGTATCGCCTATATGAGAGTTTGGAAGCTAGTGCTCTGTAAAAATGATTTTCTCGCAAGGCAAGTGTGAAAATGACAATGAATATACCCTTTAACTTTGCAATTAGGGCGAAATTAGGGCAACTCTGACGTATTTAGATTTTATTCATTGATTTTCTCATGGAAACTCATGATTTCACCAGGTGTTTGATCAGGTTTAATGGTTGGCGGGAACTACCTACCACCTCTATGCATATTAAATGTTAATGGTGGCAATGGGAGTGGGGTGATATTTTCATATGATAGGATGATATTCAAAAATCGGGGTGATATATGAATATTGGGGTGGTATTTAGAATATCGGGGTGATATATGAATATCGGGGTGATATTCACAAATATCATCCCGAGTGCAATGTGATCATCCTCCCCGAGAGGAAAAACTATCTTCGACAAGATTGGGTGATGAATGCACCCTTAGGTCGTACTTAATACATCAGGAGGATATTTCAATATATCGGGTGATGTTACAAGATGATGATGACCGGATAAACTATAATGTCTCTCTTTCAGAATATCAGGATGATGTCATCTAGATATTCACTCATTGTATCGCTAAGGCATCATGATGTCATCGTCATGCTATGCGAATAGGATCATGTTTAGGAAATATGCCACCGAGAGGTAAAAATAATGATTACGTTATCGTCATGTTTGTTTCTTTGTTTATCGGATTTGAATGACATTATCAGGATAATGGCTTAGGGGGATATTTCGCGGCAGGAGGATATTGAGAAATATTGGGTTACATTGAGAAATATGATCTTCGTGAAATACATAAGGTTGTTGATGGGTAAAGGTCACTATCACCTAAAATTGACATCCGGACATTCAGACTGCATGATTTATCGGGTGATAAAATAGATCGGGGTGATATTTCAAAAGATGACTGATTTTAAGAAATATGATCCTCCCCTAGAAATATCAGGTTTGACTCAAACTTTGACCATTCATAACTTTCACACCTTAACAAATATTAGGGTGATGCAAAAGGCAAACCTGCATGAAATTTGATGCTCTTTCTAAATATGAGGTTATTGGAATGAAATATGAACTTTGACAAACTGACCTCATGATGATGACTTACCAGCCTTTCCATGCATGATGATCTGCATGACTTACTTTTACCAAACTGCCAGAGAGCACAAAACAAGCCAAGCCAAAAGTTGGGTCCCTATTTTGCCAAATCAAAATGGGGCGTGTTGTGTAACCACACAACAACTTGCCACCAAAGAAAACACCAAAATTCCAATGATTCAAGTGATGTGATCACATTCATCCATAGTATTCTAATTCTTTCTAAGCACAAGCATCATGATCTCCTGAATGATAAAAGTTCATCATGGTAACAATGCTAACAAAGGATAATGTGTGTGCAAATGATTAATTATCCTCATTTTGAAAGCAAGTTGAAAAAATAAGTAACTGGTGTTAAACTACATAGTTGGAGATCATCCCTCATAGCTGACTTGGATAGAGCCTTGCTGCCAGCAGGCGTCCATAGCCCCGGCAAGGTTATCTATACAATCTCCCTAAGTAGAGCCCCACTGCCAGCAGGCATTCATAGCCCCGGTAGAGTTACTTAGATGGCCTAATTTTATTTCTTTTCTGATTTTCTCTTTAAAATTTCTATCTGATATCATCATGTCAGCTCATTTATACAAGGTATAGTCACTTGCAGCTTTAGGTTGGAGATTGTATTGGTAGCAAGGGAGTCCCTTTAGATTTTTCACTTAACACCTATACTTGTACTTTCAACAAACCCAAGGCTATTAGGTGCTTCATTGTGATTGATTCACTTTGATCAAGAAAAGGCACCCTGATGAAAGGATATCATAGACCTAATCATGAATACTTCTTAGAATGAATCATAACCTATGTCTAAATCTGATCTCATCACTTGAATCCTTGCAATTTAGTTATTTTCTATGGTGATGAAGTGCATCATCTTGACTAACCAAAACAAAAACTCAACAACGAACAGAAGCAAGACAAACAAAAACAAACCAACTGTACAAGCAACTATACAAATGTACATTATGATACACATGACTGTCATAAAGTCACTTAGGCTTGGAAATAGTGTTTGAGAAATTGTCCATTGACTGGCAATGGGACATCCTCACCTGTCAGGTTCTTAAGCCTATAAGTGATGTCTCCTAGTATCTCAAAAATTTGAAAGGGACCTATCCATAATTTGTCAAACTTACCATGGTCTCCTTTCCTCTCATGGGCTTTATCCCACATCAGGACTAAATCAGATATCCTGAAGGCTTTAACTTTGGCTCTGTTGTGAAACCAGCATTTGACAATAGCCTGATGTTTTGCAAATTGGTCAATTGCTTGACTTCTTTTCTCTTCCAGGTGCATCAACTGAAGCAACCTGACTTCTTGTCTATTGTCTATGCCTAGGTACTCTTGGGAAAACTACAAGGTAGGAATTTTCAAGTTTACAGGGAGGATAGGATCCACCCCATATACCAAGAGGAAGGGTGAGTTTCCTAATGCAGTTTTCATTCTAGTTTTGTCTACCCATAAGGCATATTTCATAAATGAGTTCCATTCCTTAGGGTTCTTCTCTATTAATTTTCTTATGATATTCAGCAAATTTTTGTTGGTGGATTCTGCTAATCCATTCCCTTGGGGATAATAGTTGGATGAAAACTTGAGTATGATCCCATGATCAAAATCCCAACTTGACAATTTGGTTGAAGTGAAGGCAGAACCATTATCACTTACTAAAGCATAAGGAGCTCCATACCTGGTAACAATGTTGCTTTCCAGAAATTTAATAACATCATCTGCAGTACAAGTCTTGCTGCTGACAGCTTTAGTCCACCTGGTACAATAATTAGTAATTGTTAAGAGATACCTATGGCCTAAGGATGATGGAGGATTGATTGGTCCTATGAAGTCCATGCCCCATTGTGCAAATGGGCACTCTTCCATCACTGGCTGCAATGGTTGTGCAACATATTTCTCTCTGTTGGTAGCAACCTGACATACATGACAACATTTAACATGTTGAGTTGTATCTTTAAAAACAGTGGGCCAATAATATCCTGCTCTGAGGATTACATGTGTTGTGGCCAAGGCTGATCCATGTGCAGTTCTGAACTTGTCATGTAGTTCTGACAGAACCTTATTTGTTTCTAGCTTTTCTAAGCATCTGAGGTATATTCCTTCGTAATTCTTCTTGAATAAGGTTCCTCCCTTCATCATATATTTTTGTGACCTTATCTTTAAGGCTCTTCTCTGTGAAGCTTGCAGTCTTGGAGGACATCTTCCAGTGATCAGGATGTGCCTGATATCTGAATACCATTCCTTATTGTCCTTAGCATTGATGACATACTGCTGACTTGTGATGTTTGGGTCAATCTCTGCTATCATTTGACTCAAAGCCTACCCTCTTACCAATTTCATTGGTGTAATCTCCATGTCATACTCTTGTAATATAGTAATCCACTTAGCTCTTTTCTCACCAGGTTCACTCTGCATTAGTAGCATCTTCACTGCTGCATCTGGCACTACTGCAATCACCTTGCTTCTTAGTATATAATGCCTGAATTTCTTAACTGCCCTGACCAATGCAAGTGCTTGTCTTTCAACATCCACATATCTCAATTCAGCATCCTTGAAGGGACAGCTCATGAAAGCAATTGGTTTTTCTTCTTTTTCCTCATTCCTTTGAGTCAATACTGCTGCAGAGGTATGTTCTGAAGCAAATGAATAAATGTAGAAGTCCCTTGTGTAATCTGGACTAATGAGGATAGGAGCATCTGATATGGCTTTCTTTATGTCCTCAAAAGCTGCCTTAGCCTCTGCTGTGCACTCAATCTTGGCATCTTTTTTCAGCATAGCATTTGGTGGTCTAACTATCTCTGCAAAACTAGTGATGAACTTTCTTACAAAGTTGATCTTACCAAAGTAAGACTTAAGTTCCTTTTTGCTTCTAGGGAGTTGTATTTTCATAATAGACTCCACTCTGGCAGGATCAATGATGATTCCATCTTCAGTTAGCAAATGGCCCAGCAATTTGCCTATTGTCACCCGAATATGCATTTCTTGGGGTTCAAGGATATTCCATACTCTTCACATTTCTTTAGCACACTTCTGAGATCTGGTACATGGTTCCCCCTTTCTTTGGAGAATACTGTCAAGTCATCCATCTATATGACTATACACTTTCCTATTAAGCCTCTGAAGGCTATGTCCATTGTTCGCTGGAATGTAGCTCCAGCATTTACATGTCCAAATGGCATACGTCTATATGCAAATATCCCCCACTTGGTGGTGAAGGCAGTTTTTAATTTGTCAATCTTATCAACCATCACTTGGTTGTATCCTAAGAAACCATCCAAGAAGGACATCATTTTGGCTCCATTAACAATATGCAAGACTTCATCTAATGAGGATAAAGGATAATTATCCTTCTCTGATGCTCTATTCAGGTTCCTGAAGTCTACACACAGTCTGATGTCTCCATTCTTCTTTGTAACTAGCACTAGATTTGCCACCCAAGTGGAGTGCCTCATAGGAAAGATTATCCTAGCATTTAACAACTTCTTGACTTCTTTAAAAATTATTGGTTCAAGAAAAGCATTGACTGGCCTTTGCTTCTATCTGAAAGGTTTAGCATCTAGCTTGAGAGGTATAGTGTGAGTTATGACTGATGTGTCATATGTCTTCAGCTCATCATAAGTCCATGCAATTACATGCATGTAATCCTTAAGGGCTTGAGTTATTCCTTTTAACTCTTCTGTTGTGTAAACCTTACCAATCAAGACATTATTCTTGTCTTCATTTTGTCCAATATTCACTTGTGAATATTGACCTCCATCAACTTTGGGAAGATCCTTCTATTTCAGCATATTATCCAAATCAAAGTCTCTTTCTAATTCAATCATACCTTTGGGAATCCTGTTTCTAGGCAACTCTAATATTTCATCTTCTTCCCAAACTTGATCTTCCATACTATTCTCATCTATGATCTAAGCATCAAATATATCCCTGTTAGAGATGAAATCAAGGATGTGCTAATCATCATCAAAGACCTACAGATTAGTAACATTATCAGGTACTGATGGTACAGATATCAGTTCTACTGAAAATCTCTTTAAACCTGATATAGATAGCGGCTCCAGTGTACTGGCAGCCTGGGCAAGTGCATCTGCCCTATGGTTCTATTCTCTAGGAACGTGGGTGATATTAAATGCATCAAAGTCTTCAATCAAATCCCACACTCTGTGTCTATAATTCGACAATCTTTTATAGTTGCAAGAGTAGATTCCTCTTACCTGTCTAATAACTAATTTTGAGTCTCCAAAGACATGCATAATTTTTACCTTCTTCTTGAGAGCAAACAGTATCCCATGAATCAGAGCTTCATACTCTGTCACATTATTAGTACAGGGGAACTGTAATCTGTATGCTGCTAGGTAGGATTTTCCTGATGGATCAATGAGATCAATCCCTACTCTAGCTCCTTGCTTGGACTTAGATCCATCAAATCTTAGAGTCTAGGACTTATCTTCAGCATGAGGTTTAACTAAACCTTCTCTTTTCTTTGCAGCTCTGGCAACTACTCCACCTGATATCCATTTTAACTTAGGAATGTCAGCTTTCTCAGACTTCATCTTTTCTTTCTCCTGGGAAACTGATTCTTCTTCTTGTTTTCCATCATCAGGAGGATCATCCTTTGGATTAGGCTCTGTATGTTTCTTTAAAATATGTAGGCACAGCGAGTAGGTAGTCTCCGAGTGAGGTGCCTCATGCAGCCTACACCATCCTTCAGTTAGTGCATCCTGTGGATGTTTCTTTTGTTTTATCATCTTCTTAATTTCTCCTGATAAAAACCCTTCAAATCTAGTGAGGTTACTACCTCTGTCTTCATCAGAAAGTTCATAATCTAACTCCATTAGACAATCACTTCCAGGGGTGATCTTTTCTTCCTTCTTAACATTTATCTAGTCATACACCAGAATTTCTTCTATTTTCTGTATATGATCTTCATCATGATCTATCACCTTTTCTGTGGTTCCTGCAAAAGACAAACAAGAATCAGTATCATCATCATCACCAAATGTAGAACTTGCCTCAGAGTATGATGATGAAGCCTCACTGCATGTCTGCTCCAGCATCATCATATCTAAGCATGTTTCACAAGTTTTTTCTGAATGTGCTTCATCATGTAATCTGCACCAACCATCAATCAGAATGTCATAAATAGGAATATTTAACAATTGACAATGTTTTACCTACTTGGATAGATGCATCTCAAAATTTCTAAAGTGATCTATTTCATTCTCGTTCTCAAAATTACTATTAGGTTCTACAACCAGCATGTCTTCCCAATGATCATGATGATGATGATGATGAACGTCAAGCATCATGATCTCTTCTATCTTGATAGTCTGTGGTCTAACGGCATAAACTCCAGGTTCAATGTTTACATACATTATCTCATTTGTTTTATTATACTCAGTTATCATGTGCTTCATCCTAGGTTCATCATCTATTCTTATCTAGTTAGGTATACCTTTCCAAGGTAACCACATGTGACTAAAGTCAATAGACATATATCCATTTAGAGTCTTTGACCAGTCTCTACTAAGCAGCATCCCATATGTGTCAGGTATGTCAACTACCTGAATATCAATATAATATTGGATCCTAGGATTAGATGCTAGTTGCATGTGTATATGAGTCAATTCTCCTATTACACTGACTTTTGTTTTATCTAGCTGTGTCACCTTCTTTAGGGATTTAGCAGGATGTAGTCCTAAAGCATTGCATATAGACAAGGGCATGACATTTGTAGATGCACCTGAATCCACTAAACAGTTGTGTAAATTCTTTCCAAACATCCTTATGGTGAGGAGAAAAGGTGGTGACTCACTTCTGTCTCTGTACAAGGTCATATGTGAGGTTTTTGCAGCTTGGACAGTGGCTGGCACTTTATGTTTGATATTACTATCTCTAGCAGCATGATCCTTACTACTAGACTGACCTAGGGAATAATTATCCTCTTTAGGAACAGGATCATCTAGTGTTTTCATGAAAGCCTTCTTTATTGCCAGAGTTTTCAACAATTCTGACAGAGATATGCTAATCTTTACCTTTTTCATCTCATCTACTAGATATGTGACAAGTTTATCAGACTCATGAGGTAGGCCAATAGTCTTTGACACTGTATTCTGTGGTGACAGATATTGTGCATTCACCTTAGGAAATCTCAGATTATTACTTGCCTTGGGATCAGGGGGTGTGTTGAAATTGTTTGGAGGTAGAGATGATGTCAATGGACCAGTAGGTGGATCTACTTCTCAAATTATAGTTATGCTTACCCTGATATTGCTGCTGGTATGCATGCACCTCCTCATGTTCATTAGATGGCTCATTCTCATCCTCAAAAGGGAAGACATAGTTTGATTTAAAAGCCATGGCAGATTCTTCACATGCTTGTGAACAATGCTGGTGGGATGACATAGTCTGCTGATGATGCTGATCAGTATAGCTCTCCAATACAAATGTAGAGTCATATCCACAAGGGACAATTTTATTTCCCTCTACCTAAGGTGGATTTCTTGTAGTATTAGATACGTCTGTCTGGAAAATGCTAGCAACAATTTGAAATTGGGGACAATCTAGCTCTGCATGAGCATTTGTATTGTGGATCCTGCACCAATTGGTGAGGGCTGCCTCAACAAGATTAACTCTAGTAGTCTGTTTGGCTTCACTAGGTGATTGATTATCTAAGGGTGATGGTAATGAACCATTATTTGGCCTGGAGTTCCATACTCTAGGCTATCTCTGAGGATTATTGTTATTTCCACCACTATTATTGAAATTGTTGTTGTACCCCCTATCAGGATAATTTGGTTGTCATTAGAATAACCTCTGTTTTGGTTAGGCTCAGAATAGAAATTTTGATTTCTTAGATGAGTGACCTTTGTAGTGAGTTTTCTCAGCTAAGCAGAGATTTCTTTGATTTCTTCCTTCTCCTCTTGAGCTTTGGCTACTACATTCTCAATTTGAGGCTTGAAGAAAGAGGATCCGGTATTATTGTTGGATAGATCAGCACCCTGAGGTGTCTGAGTTTGTGCAGGATGTTGTGGCATCTGGCCATTCCCATTAGGAGGTGGCATGATACTTAATGGAGGTACTTGCAAAGGTGCAGGCATGACCGTTGGAGGTATCATTGCTCCATTAGGATATTGCTGTGCAGGATATTATGGAGGATAAGTTGGATACATACCAGGCAATGTAGGGAATGCTACATTTGGTGTAGGGGCAAGAACTAACTGTTGATTCACCTTGATAGCTTCTTGAAAGCTCCTGTCAAGGTAGTAATTTCAGGATGTGTTCTCCTGATGAACATAGATGTCAATGGATCCAGAGCTGAATAATAAATGCTCCTAGTAGCAGCATCTGTTACTACATAAGGGGCAACTAACTTGGATAGCATTTTCTGGAACCTAGCATTGAAGTTGGCAATAGGTTCTCCTTCAAACCTCTTGATAGTGGCAAATAAGTGATAGTTCATTGAGGGATCTATTGGTATTTTGAACCTATCAGTAAAAGCTTTCTCTAAGATAGCCCATGAACCAATAGAACCCTGACCAAGACTAATAAACCAATTATAAGCCTCTTCCCCTAGGGATAAAGGAAATAATCTGCATACAACATCTTGATGTTCTATTCTGGCTCTACAACAGGCTTCTTTAAAGGTTCTGATATGATCATCAGCATCTTGATAAGGATGATATTTTGGACAAAGCTTGTCTGGATTCTTTGGCAACTCATGATATGCATTGAAGGTCAAAGGTGTCTCTGTTGCAAAGAAAGACATTGCAACCGGAGGAGGTTGAGCCTGAGGTATAGTTGGTTGAGGTTGGACCTAGGGTTGAGGTCGAACAAGAGGTGTCACAGATATCCCAGAAGGTATTTGCAAACCAACATGAGTTATAGGAGGAGGTTCTAGTGAAGCTCTTGATGCACTAGACCCTGGAGTGTGATGGATGTCTATAGTTCTAGGTCTGAACCCTCTAATAGGTAATTCTTCAAAGATTTCGGTGGATCGTGACCTGGTATTTATCCTGTGAGCTAGGATTTATCAATTTTGAGGTAAATTAGCTAGAACTTTGTGAATATCAGTTGAATTTTACTAGCTGAGGTGATATTTATGATCAGATGACTGATCTGATTGGATATTTACGAAATATTTGCAAAGATAGTGCAAATATAAGGTGTTACGGGGTATGATGACTTTTACTGCAAGATATCAGGCTTCTAAGGCAAAACTCTTCAAAGCTTGAATGGATTTACTTAACATTGGCTGATATTTGTGAATTCATGATGATCTACTGTAAAGCTTGCAATATTTATGTTTGATCTGGAAATCTTTACATAGAATGAGCATCTACCAGCTTGCTACAGTAAATATTTGAGCAATATTTGGAATTCACGAAAGCACTCAGGGTTACCTTACTTTCTGCATCATCAAACCTGAAAATAATGATGATGAGCATCTTCTTTCAGATAAAGGCCCTCCTTCTAGTGCCAATTTATGTTGGTCATGATGTTAATCACAAACAAGCATAGAATAAAAGTACACATTAACCCTTATTCATCTTGAAAGATACAATGAATTTAGAGAATTCATGATCCCAAGTCTCCGGTGATTAGGTCTTAATCGTCTGACGTTACTCATAGGTTGATGTGTGTTGCTGTTTCCATTTTGGGGCCTTACATTGAGTTCATCATCATGACACTATTCCTGCAAAGATTCTTCACATAGAGGTCATTTTTATGCAGTTGTTGAGTTAAATGATACATAAATATTTAAATCTTTACATGATATTACAAATTATACATGCTTGAGCTCCAAATATGCTAAATATTTTTAATTATCTACGAGATGTCCACATATTTGCATTATTTTCTTGAGATTATCAATTATTTGCAATTATGATGGTGAAATGCTCTGAAATTTAAAAGAAATTGAAAGAAATGCTTCAAATTAATGTTGAACCTTCAGCTATTGAACCACATGTACATCAGATACAGTCATGAAGAGAAGCAAACCAAACCATATGTTCACCAGGACATTCCACAGCTAGATACAGTTGATGCTAACTTCAAAGGAATTGTATGAAAACAACATATGCAAGTAGATATGCACTCCAAGGGATGCAACAAATCACCACATATATCTAGAATTCACACACTGATTACTCAAGATTTACTATGAATTGTAATCAAACAAGTCTTCTCATCCATTCAGTATGCAAAGATATAAATGTATACAAAAAGCTTTGAAATGAGCCCTGCATATTTCAGTAGATGGATTTCAATTAAGTTTTGAAGGTTTGAAATGAGGCATTCCTGCACCTTTTATAGAACAAGATGAGGAATCCGTTACAAAAAGATCTATGATCTTGATTTATCTATGAATATCTACGGTCAGTATTTCCTTTGACTATGTCAACTTTACCAAAATGGCACAAGTTGCCAGCTAGCAACTATCTAAAATACTTATTTTCACTAAGTATCAGACATTGATATTCACTTTATGATGCATCATCATCTCCTTTATCTAACTCATGTGCTCCATCATCAGGTGCATCACTTTCTGACCCTTCATCATCCTGATGATGACGACCCTGTATATGAGGCTACATGATGATCCTGACCTGTTCATACAACTGCACGATTTTATCTATTTCTCCACCATCCTATGTCTTCGCTTTGGTGATGGCATGTTTATGTGCCTGGTATTTGTTTCTGATGCTGTCCAGTTTATTTCTTCTATTGTGCAATGTCTCATTATAATGTTCCATTTTCATCTTGGTCCTCACCAGTTTATCCATGATTTCTTCTATCAGTTGGCCCAATGGATCATTGGCAACAAATTGGAAGTTATTATGTAGAACTTGGATCCTAAACTCTTCATCTTGATTATCTATCTTCCCTTCCACTTTTCCTTTCAACGTTTCCAAAATTTCTGCCTCAAAAGACATCATATCATGCAATTTTATGCTGATCTCCTTCAACTTATTGTTTCATCTTTTAAGCACATCACATTCAGATTGAATGTCTTTATACCATATATCAACCAATAATGCAGTGTTATTATTCAGTACCTACTTGTTGATGAGCAATTGGGGATTTATTCTCCTTATTTCTTCCAGGATATCCAATATTTTCTCTAATTGGAAGGATCTTTTACCCGTTTGCATTTGCAACTTGTCTACTTTTTTCCTGGAATCATTGAGAGTACTCCACCTCTTCAAAGAGGACTTTACCACTTCTTCTGCAATATCAAATGTGGAATACATCCACTTTCTCAATATGGAGGACTCATGCTTCATGAGATCCAATTTATTTACCTCCTCTTGGGAAATAACAGTCAATGGGACTGCATGATCAGTAGGACTATCTTCAGGATTAGTTAACCTGCCTATATATGCATGCAACTGAGCAATGTGCTCTTTGTGTTGCTTATTTTTCTCCTTTTCTCTTTTAACCTTTTGAATCAAAGAATCTATGATATCTTTTCCTTCTTGACCCTCCTGGTCTTCATTTGTAAATCCTAAGTCAACTGTACTAATCTGGAATTCTTCCAGAGTAATTTTACCTTTCTCTTTCTCTACAGTAGGAATTGCAATTTGTTCAGTCCTTCTTCCAGTTGTGGGATCCCTTTTAATGGCCGAAGTCATTCTGGCCTTCCTCTTTGGTTTTATTATATTTTTAGAAAACAAAGTAGATACATCAAATTCTTTAATGACAAAATCTACCTCTGTGTTTACCTCCTTTTCCAACCATGGAGGTTCCTGATCATGTTTCCCAGCATCATCATGATGTTCACCTTGAGCTCCCGTATTTGTCAGCATATATGCTGGAGAAGGGGATTTCCTTGTCTCTTCTTCATATTCATCTTGATGTTGATCCTGTGGTATATCCTCCTGTTGAGGAACTTCTTTTTCCAGAGGAGCATCATCTTGAGGCAGAGGATCTTGTGATGTGTATATATGATGATCATGATGATCACGATCCTTCTTCGTTATTACCTCATCCACTTTTGACTTATCCTCCTGTTGAGGCATATTTATAGCAGTGGATATTGTAGAATCTTCTTTAGGTGCTGGTGTTTGTTCTGAAACCACTATTTGTTCTGCACCTACACTACTTATTTCCTGAACTTTAGAAGCAGGATCTTCTATTACATCTTTCTCATCAGCCTTCTTTTCGTGAACTTCTACTATAATAGGCTTTGCTGATGTATCCTGTTGGCTCATTTCTGAAGAATGGCCCTCTGGTGCTGCCATCTTCACTTCTTCTATATATTCTCCTTGATCAGGTGTACCTGCTAGATGTTCAGGACTTACATCCTGTCTATATGTCAAATCCACTATTGCAGGACTTGTCAGCTGTGTGACTAATGTGTCCAGCCCTATTTCTTGGGCTATCCTCTCTGGACTCTTTTCTTTTTCGGATTCCACTTGCTTCATCTCCTCCAATATTGTTTGAACTGATGGAGTCCCATGAGGAGTCATTTGCGTACCTACAACAAGGGTTTCCATCTTTTGTGAAGCTACTTTCTTCACAACCTCATCATCAGATAGGCTAATTGTTTCCTCCAATGAGATATGACCTCCTTCTAATATATTGGAGGCTTCTTTTCTTTGCTCCTTTGCAAGCTCAGCCTTGACCCTCACAATGGTAGGAAGTGGAACATTGTGTTGAAATTCCTTATGGAAAACTTCACTACATGCCCCTTTCAAAGTTATAGGGGACTTCTTTATTTCACCCCTCATGGAGGTTCTTGGTTTCTTAGGTGGGGTAGTTATCTCCACCTATGTGGCCTTTCTCTTCCTCTTGAATAGCAAGGGGGCCTCCTCTTCCTCAAGCTCTTCCTCCATGAGGATATCTTCTTCTATTGGTTTTCGTGAGGATTGACCCTCCTCTTGGGTCTCAGTAACTTTTATTTCTGATGTCTGATCTTTCTTGGACTTTTGTTTCCTTGTCCATGGAGGTGATGCTAATCCTGATGTTGTGGCCTCGTCAGCTAGAAATATTGCCCTGTCAATAATCACCCCCTTGGGTTCATTATCAATTTTCTTACCCCTACGGGGTCTTTTGCTTTGTTGTTGTTGTGGAGGCAGTCTGTCTCCTTTAGATTTTCTCTTTTCATTTATAAAATCATCATATTCCTCATTAGGAATATCCTATCCTTTCTTCTTCAATGCCTCAATTTGTTCATCAACCCAAGCTTGGGTTAGCTGTAGTGTCCTGGCAATGAAAGGATCCAGAGATATATCTTCTTGTATAGTCAAGTTAGGTGCAGATATTGTATCATTATATATTTTCTTTTCTTCATATTCATCTGCCATTACTCTGCCATCATCCTTTTTCAACTGTGAAAGAATGGGGATGCAGTCAAAGGTTTTGATTTGATTCAATGTCAACCTTTGGTATCTTCTTCTGGATTCTACTTCATCCTCACAATCTTCCCAGAAGTCTTCTAGGTGCCTTTGATGAATAGGTTTCCCTATTATTTTCTGCATCCTTCCATAAGGGTCATATGGCCTTATCAGTGGGAATGGCTGCAACTGCATTTTATTCAAACTGACCATCACCTTCTTGATACTCTCTAAGTTTGGGCACATATACCAACCAATGGTTACTGGAAACAATATTGGTGGTAGTTTATGAGCATCCTTATATGTCTTCAGCATTATGGAGCTCTGCCTTATGAATTCCATTAATACCACTGCATCAGTGGGGTATCTTGGCAGCATGAGGGGATGTCCTTCAAAGCCCTCAATCCTCATATAGGAAAATGTTGCAAATTGAATATACCAGGCTTGGTGCCTGTAGATTATTTCTTGAGCTTCCATGCTCAATCTTTTTTGTCCTGTCCTCCTCCATGGTCCTTACCAGATGCATAGAGAATGCATCATTTACCAATTTCTAATCATGGAGGTAATTAACTCTTTGCAACTGGTGATGATGATCCCAAATATGCACAACATTGATTGTGCCTGTGACCTTCCCATCTGTAACCAGTGCATCAAATGTGCCTTTGTAAGCACAGGAGTAAACAATGTAAGATGTCATGTAAAAAGAACAATTTGAACCTCCCAGGTTCATCAGCTGCTCATGTAGAGCATCACTTATCAACTGGCCCCACAGTGGCTTGATGTCTGCATATATGCACATCATGATTACACCATACATCCAGTCTTTAAAACTACCAACATCAGGCTGGCCTGTCACCCTGCTAAGTAATGCAATCATGTACTAATACTCGTCATCAAAATCATACTTGTACAAGTGCACAAGAAGTTTGGCCACTGCAGGATATGTGCTATTCTTGGCCCTCCATTGATACATGTTCTTCCTTGCTTGCTTCTTATTATTCTTATACTCAACCTCAGATTTCTTCAGGTCTACACTGTTAACCTTCCTACCTAATGGCAATCCAAATGTCTTGGAAAGACCTTTAATAGATAGGTCTGCATATATTCTTCCATGCTTTACCACCTGTCTGGTTTTAGGATTGTAATTCAGTGCACATTCAAACACCAGCTCTGGCGACTCCATGTGGTATGGAAAACCAACCACATTCCACATTCCAGACACGAATACTACATCCAACAGGGGGCTTCTATTCTTCTCATCATTCATCTTGGCGGACCAGGCCTCCAACTCAGTACTCCCCTGATGTGTATCTGTTACGGCACCATATTTGAATAGGATACCCCTAGGAGATGCAAACATAGGCTTGCTGAACTTAGCCTCACACTTAGCTAACCTCTTGTCAGCCATGGATATCTGCAATAATCAAGACCTGTCTTACAATGGGTATTCACATGCATGCAGATAACATTCTATCTTCACTAACATCATGCATACTGTACTTATTTAGTATTGTCTTATCACGGGATGCATAAACTAGAACCTACAATCATCATTACCTGATTATGCAGAAGCAACAAGATGAGCATTTCAATTACTTACCTGGTTATGTAGATCCCTTTATACCAATGGTTTTCTGAAAATGCTTGTAATCCTGATGACAATCTCGTGCCTCTTCCTGCCTGTAAGCTCCGTTCGTACAAGTATCGCCTGTATGAGGGTTTGGAATCTAGTGCTCTGTAAAAATGATTTTCTTGTAAGGTAAGTGTGAAAATGATGATGAATATACCCTTTAACTTTGCAATTAGGGTGAAATTAGGGCAACTCTGACGTATTTAGATTTTATTCATTGATTTTCTCACGGAAACTCAAGATTTCGCCAAGTGTTTGATCGGGTTTAATGGTCAGTGGACACTATCTACCACCTCTGTGCACATTAAATGTCAATGGCGGCAACGAGAGCGGGGTGATATTTTCATATGACATGATGATATTCAAAAATCGGGGTGATATATCAATATCGGGGTGGTATTTTGAATATCGGGGTGATATATGAATATCGGGGTGATATTCGCAAATATCATCCCGAGTGCAATGTGATCATCCTCCCCGAGAGGAAAAACTATCTTCGACAAGATCGGGTGATGAACGCACCCTTAGGTCATACTTAATACATCAGGAGGATATTTCAATATATCAGGTGATGTTACGAGATGATGATGACCGAATAAACTATAATGTCTCTCTTTTAGAATATCAGGGTGACATCATCCAGATATTCTCTCATTGTATCGCTAAGGCATCATGACATCATCATCATGCTATGCGAGCAGGATCATGTTTAGGAAATATGCCGCCGAGAGGTAAAAATGATGATTACATCATCGTCATGTTTGTTTATTTGTTTATCAGATTTGAATGACATCATTAGGATAATGGCTTAGGGGGGATATTTCACGGTAGGAGGATATTGAGAAATATTGGGTTACATTGAGAAATATGATCTTCGTGAAATACATAAGGTTGTTGACAGGTAAAGGTCACTATCACCTAAAATTGACGTTCAAACATTCAGACCGCATGATTTATCGGGTGATAAATTAGATCGGGGTGATATTTCGAAAGATGACTGATTTTAAGAAATATGATCCTCCCCTAGAAATATCAAGTTTGACTGAAACTTTGACCATTCATAACTTTCACACCTTAACGAATATCAGGGTGATGCAAAAGGCAAACCTGCATGAAATTTGATGCTCTTTCTAAATATGAGGTTATTGGAATGAAATATGAACTTTGACAAACTAACCTCATGATGATGACTTACCAGCCTTTCCATGCATGATGATCTACATGACTTACTTTTACCAAACCGCCAGAGAGAACAAAACAAGCCAAGCCAAAAGTTGGGTCCCTGTTTTGCCAAATCAAAATGGGGCGTGTTGTGTAACCACACAACACTCCCTTGATGGGATTAGATTTGTATGTGAGGTATAATCTTGTGTTTATTGCATTTGGTTTAGTATTTTCACCTTATTTGCACTTCTAATCTACATTGGCACGCCTGGTGGGACCCACAAGGTCCAAATCTAACTTGTGTTGTGAGTTTTTGTTGTAAGATACGTGCTTTTACAGGTCTGCGCCATTGTACCTGCGAAGCGACGCCATCACTAGCTCCTTTTGGTGTCATTTCTTGTTTTGGCACTATTTCTGCGTAGCACGTTTCTATTCACTCACTCACTCACATTTTCTTTTTCTAATGATCTTCCTGCCATTTTTCATGTTCATGTGCTCTCAGTTTTCACAGAAATATTGAAATTACAAGGGGAGATTATGTCAAAAAATTTATAGGAGGTCTAAACATACATATTAGGTTTGTTTTATCTTGTTTTTCATTTACTCAGGCTAACAAGGCTAACAAGACCTCGATTTTGCTGTCTGACCCTTTGTGTTGTAAGAAAAAAAATCACTTTTTTGCAGGTCAGACATGTTTAGTGCCGTATCAGTGCTATCTTTCAGATCGGTGCTATCCACAGGATAAACAGGCTCTCTGGAAGTTGTACAGTGGCACTTTCCTATACCTATATCAGCACTATCGTCTGATTTGTCACCTTCCACATGATATGTTAGCGCTAAACATGTTATTAGCGCTTTGATTGTAATAGAGTAACGCTATATGGTTTTATGTTGCCTTCATAGTCTTTAATTAGCGCAATATTTTTAATTAGCGCCATTTGTGTAAGTCAGGTTGTTTTGCCCGCAGTGGCGCTATCGTATATCTGTTTTAGCGCTATTTTGGAAAACTTACTTTTTTGTCTGTGCATGGTACTGACAAGTTTGTTGTAGGTAATATTGCGGGTACTAACAAGCTTTTTACAGGTTGGTTTGATTTATAGTTAGCAAACACTTCAATTTTTTTTGCAACTTAAAATGAACCCTTTTGCATGTTAGTTAGTCAAACATCTCAATTTGGTGCAATTAAAATTGAACAAGAAAACTTTTGTGTGTGTGTGTGTGCCCAAACATTTAAATTTGGTGTCGTAAAATTTACATTGTGTGCCAACAACAACAATCCAAACACTTCAATTTGGGCTTTAAAAAGAACCACAACTTGCATAAATCGAAAGCATTTTGGTTAAAAAGAACAACTTACATCTTTCACGCATATAAACAAGAAAATCATTTTTTAATTATGTGAAGTGTCTTGTGCTCTTTTTGCTTGTAGTGTGAAAAAGCGTATGCTTTTCCCTTGCACCATTTTGGTGACCTTGGGAATCAAAAGCTTCTCACTAAACTTACATTAATCACACCCCATTTAATCCAAAGATCTAAAATGAACCATGTCTAGTGTGATGCAATCATAGAAGATACGTATGCTCTCCCCTCACATCTTTGAATAAACTTGGGGATCAAAAGTATTTTTTGTGATTGTATTGCTTTTGTAAACCTTAGAGGGCCTACCACCCTGCTTCGAAAGGTGGGAATGACCCAAGCGGCATCAAGCTAAAGCCAAGCTCTTCCAAGCCGCTATATAAAATAAGGCATTTGGGATGAAAGTCTCAAGTGACAGGTGTTGTTGTGTTATACCGACAGCCAATCTCCCCCAAAACCCTCCAAGGCGTAACCCTTGGAGGCTGGGAGACTCAATAACAGAGAGTAGCGCTACCACATGTATAACCACCTGAATGGATGCCCTTACTATGAACCATTGTTTAGCAAGCCAAAATCCTTCTATTTGTTGGCGCGGAAGGGAAACCTTTGAAGCGGCCTCGATTCATGCGGTTCTTAGCTGAGGTAGCAGGGATAATCTAAAGGTTTAGTGAGGGACAAGCCTTATAAGAAACCTGGATCTTGGTATGCGTGAGAAGTGTGTGCAATTGTAAGGAGGAGCCGGTGCTACCAAGATCCTGGAGCTACCCGCTTTGAACAGGCACAACTAGGGGATTCAACAAATACTGTCACATTCTCACCTTAGGTTGTTCAAAGTGCTTGTTAAATAAAATCACACATCTTTTTACAAAACAGAAGCAAAATCTTGATTGTTGTGTGATTATTGTGCTTGAATTATTTGCAACAAACTTTGTCAAGAGACAAACCAAATCATTTGATCACATTCCAAACAAAGAAAATCCAAAATTGTAAACAAAAATCTATCTTTTTAGGACATTAATAAACACTGTCTTGTTTTAGCGCCATATCTGTCTGATCGTGGCGCCATTTCACCTGTGGATTGGCGCTATTCTCAGATTGACTTGCCTTAAATAGAGACCTATCCATTTGTGAGCTTCACCACCTGCACCACCATAATCCATAGTCACATCCCAAAAATCTGACAACAGTATATCCATTTTCCTCCAAAAGTTTCCAAAATCACACCTTCTCTTTGACCTTAGAGAACTAATCACCACCATTGTTGGACCCTATCTCATTTTTTCGTATCAACCTCATCTTTATTCACATACTTTTTGGACCAAACCAAGATTCTTCACGTAAGAAAATTGTTCCCAAAATCCCCAAAAATCTCCCAAAATCAAAACATCATCAAAATCCGTCATCCTTTTGAGTTAAAGTTAGATCTAGACTTCATCCTTCCAATCACATCTTACTTGGAATGTCAATAATCTACCTTCCAAGTGAAATCATTACCCCTCTTTGCGTAAGGTCAATAGTCTACCCCAAACAAAGAAAAACATCCATTTGTGCAACCACAAATCTAGGTCCTACCTAATCTCAATTTGTTGACTATCAAAATCATCCACATCAAAATCAAATATCAACAAAATCTCTTCAAAACAAATGTCATCCATCACCTATCTTTTGGTCCAAAAATTTCTAGAGAAAATCAATATCACCCATCCATATCATCCTTAGGTTAAAACCTTTAGAAAGACATATCAATCTTCCACCACATCCTCTCCTCTACTCCATCTCACTACCACATCCATCTTTGGGTCCAACACAATCAATCCGATTCTCTAAGGTCTCCATCCCCATCTCATCCTATTTCTAGAAATCAACCATACGCGTGCATGCCCATCATGAGATCACAAAGTAAAAAGAAGCAAGAAATGACAGAACATTGGCAATTTGGCATGCCTAACACCAATAGCAGCAACATACCCATCTATCAAACATACAACCCATCTTCATACTCATACGTCCCCCCATATGGTCCCAACGAAAATCCTTTTCATTACTTACAACAAAGACAACCAACACCACCACCACCACTACCACCAACACAAAATGTCCCCATCATTTCCCAAGATGATCTCGATGTCTTAAGCTTCACGCAAGATGCCGATAACATGGACCTCCTTGATAAAATCCTAAGGTCGGACCCAAGTACATATCTTGATCATCTTCTCAAAATTGGTGCTCAACTCCCCCCCATCACGACATCATCACAACCATCCACCTCTACAATCCTTCCTACCTCATCAAATACCCAAGCATCTACATCACATACCCAACCCACCATCTCTCAAATGTCAACACCTACCGTATCTACCACCTCCACAACCTCAACCGCTACCACATCTACAATTCCCACATGTACCGCTATCCCTACCATCTCCCAACCCGTCGTCACTTCCACTACCACAACTACCATAAACCCTTCCACTTCACAAATCACCATGGGCATACAAGGCAACATCACGCAAACAAGTACCTCCACAAGTGTGCCCCCACCCAACCCTCAAACCATTGCATACCTACGACAATTATTCTCACAAACACCTCGCAACACATCTAACCAATCCAATGTCCACATACCCAATGTCAACCCATCTAATGTCACCTACCCACAAAATCCCAATCCCCAAATACCACCACATGTTCAACAACTCTACGCACATCAACAACATCAGCCACCAATCAACCAAAACACCAACACGCAATACCAACACCTCAATCAAACTAATCCCCAATATCAATTCCCACCCCATCTCCAACATCTCACCAACCAACAGACGTACATACAACAACCACAATAACCACAGGATCTCACAACCATCCTACAAGGATTAATCCAAAAGGTAGATGACCTACAAACTGGGGGCAAACGCAAGCACTATTCTTTTGAGGATATTTGCCCCTACCCATTTGATCGCACATTGTACATGCGCCCTTTCCCCAAGAACTTTGAGACACCTAAATTTGACAAATACAAGGGTAAGGGAGACCCTAGGGACCACCTTAGGGAGTTCTACATTTCTTGCCTAGAAGTCTCTAATAACGACACCTATCTAATGAGACTATTCCCAAGAAGCCTCGGCGATGAAGCCGCTGAATGGTTCGCACATCTTCCCCCAGGTATTAAGACTTTCCTTGAGCTTGCAGAGAAATTTGTAAACCACTTCTCCTACAATTTTGAGCATGAAATGTCTATGAGGGACCTTCGCAACACCAAACAAAAGAACGGAGAAGCCTTCGCTTCCTTCTTTCAAAGGTGGAGAGGCTTAGCAAGCAAACTCCCATGGCCCATTCTTGAAAAACAACTCGTCACCATGTTTGTGGCCAACCTCAATCAGGAATTAGGGTTTCATCTACAAATACTTTGTGCATCTACCTTTGAAGAGGTCATCGACAAAGGCACCACCATCGAACAAGCCCTCATTACCGAGGGCTCCATCAAACTGTACGACCACAAATCCAACAACAACAACTACAAATCCAATAACAACACCCCCACTACAAATAACAATGTGAACATGTAATCAAATGATAAATCACGTTATTGGGGGAAGAACAAGAACAATCTAAATGACGGCATCATGGATGTGAAAGCCATCCAACACATACAAAACCAAACACCTGCGTATTCATATGCAATAAATGTAAATAACCAGAGGGGCCCAACTAAACCACGTAAACCACACAGACAATTCACACCCTTAGGGGAACCTGTTGAAGACATCCTTGATAGATGTCTCAAACAAAATTTGATCACGCTCCCACCCATTAGACCCCGTCAAGAGAATGAACTAAAAGCTACATGGTACAATGAGAATGACTACTGCGAATACCACCATGTTGCGGGTCATAAAACAGCTGACTGCATGCAACTAAAACATTGCATCCAAGACCTTATTGAACAAAATCTAGTCAGTCTCGATCATAGCACCCAACCATCACCAAACACCAACCTAGGAGCTTACAAGGATCCCCTACCTAATCATAACAAAGCCTCCTTGTCCAACCAAGCATACAATGTCGCCCGACCACCCGCGTCTTACGACTCTATCGTAGGACATATAGAAGCATAATCTCATCATGTTAATATAGTCACCATTCGGGCACAAGCACTTGATTGCACTGTTACAACCCACCGTGGCCGTGTATCCATCCGGATAGCCCCTCCCACTGAACAAACTCCTACATCCACATCAGATCCCTTACCTTGTCATCCAACCGCACGTCCATCACCTACCCACCAGTATAACCTCCTAGAACACCTAGGAAAGACACCTACACAAATCTCCATCCTCGAGTTGCTCTGCACATCTCCCCTTCATAAGGACATCCTCGATAAAGTGCTCTTGCAAACACAAGTCCCTGCCAAATTGAATGTAACTCAATTCCAAGCCATGGTAGGACACATCGCTGCACCCCACCATCTCACCTTCTTAGAAAAGGACCTACCCGCCTTCGACCACATACATAACGATGCCCTACACATCGAAGTCCGCATCCACAAACACACCATTAAAAGAGTCTTAATAGATGGTGGCTCTGGCCTCAACATATGCACTCTAAAACTGCTAAAACACTTAGGGTACTCCGATGTGGTTGTCGACACCAGCGAGTGCATCATGATCAAAGGCTATGACGACACTGAACGGCTCTGTGAAGGCACTATCAAGCTTCCCATACAAGTAGGACAGAAAATATTGGAAACTAAATGTCAGGTTCTTGACCTCGACCTCCCCTACAACATCCTTCTTGGTTGACCATGGATTCATGCCATGCAAGCTATCCCATCCACCTTCCACCAATGCATCAAATTCCCTCACAATGGCACAGAAGTCACAGTCTATGCCGACCCTCGCCCCTTCCAATACTACAGTTTCTTGGAAGGCCATAACCAAACATTCTGCCCATATAATAAAGCCACCGCTGAAGCCAATCCAACATCATCAAACTCATATGTTGACCCCGCAAACATTGCCTCCACTTCATCCCAAGAAACTCCACCACCCGAGGTCCAGGTCAAGCTATCCGACATGGGATGTGGGAAATATGACCTACATGGCACCTTTTGTGTGGGCACATTGCCCAATCCTAAGACATTTGACATCCCAAAAATAGAGGCAGCCAAGACAGTCATCATCAAGTGCAAACCCTCGGTCATCTTCGAGAAGAGGCATCTCCTAGATTAGGATGTGCTCGAAGATATCTCATCTTGGCTTTACAAGATTGAAGAGCCTGAGCAAAAAGCCCCCAAAATCACAACAAAAATCTACGGCAAAGGTTCTAAAATTGTCAAAAGCATGGGCTATAAAGGACAAGGCGGTATTGGCCTTCATGAGCAAGGAAAAAATAGAACCACTGCAAGCAATAAGAAACCCCTATACTCAAGGGTTAGGGTATGGACAACCATAACGCATCCTTACTACCAGCGAATGTATCTTAGCCAAGGTCGCTATGGTCTCCTTAGATGTCCATAACATTAATGAAATGGGCCTTCAAGACTCCTTTAGTCACTTCGCCGACTTCTTCAACTCATCCATTTGTACCATCTACTCCGTCACCACTCTCGCTTCACCCTCCAATGACTTGCCACTAGTTTACCCTGACCTCATTGATTGGGACCAATGGGGACCTCCTGTCTTCGACATTGTACCTAACGATGAGGCCATCGCTGAAATGATGGGAGTAAGAGATCACTTCCCTTTGGGAGATCATCGAGCAGGATACATAATGGAACTCAATCCAGATGCCTATTTTGGGGAGACAACCCCTGCTTCCAGTCACAAAAACACAAAAATAAAAAATGGATCTAACGGTGAAAACTGTTCTACGGTAGTATTAGATCCCAAAATAGTCAAAACAAAAGACGTATCTCTTGGTGAAAACCTCCACGAGGCACCAGGAGATGGAAGCATGGGCCACCCTGAGATAGACAAAGTCTATCCAGACAGATCACCCATCTTGGTCAAACCAGCTTAGGAAATGAATCTGGGGACAGAGGAGGAGCTGAAAATCACATACAGAGTAGAATCTCTCAGCATACCAGAATAGGAGAACTTCTTGTTCTTCTTCACACGTAGAAATCACAATTTTACGAGGACCTATGCGGACATGCCAGGGCTAGATCCCGCTTTGGTGGTTCATCACCTTGCAGTACGCCCTGATGCAAAACTAGTCAAATAGAAGCTCAGAAAAATGAATCCTCAGGTGGCTCTCCTCATCAAGGTAGAGCTAAAGAAATTACTGGATGTTGGGTTCATTTGCCCAATCGATTATCCTGAATGGGTTTCAAATCTTGTACCAGTTGCTAAACTAGATGGCCAGATCTGCTGTTGTACTGATTTCAGGAATCTCAACAAGGCCTACCTAAAAGATGACTTCCCACTACCCAACATCGACATGATAGTGGATCTCACGGCAGGATATGAAATGTTATCCCTCATGGATGGTTTCTCAAGATACATCCAGATAAAAATTGCCAAAGAGGATCAACACAAAATGGCCTTCATATGTCCATGGGGAACATACTGCTGGGTGGTAATGCCATTCGGCCTGAAGAATACAGGAGCCACCTATCAAAGAGCTATGACCATCATTTTTAGTGACCTCTTCCACCACGTCATGGAAGACTATGTGGATGACTTGCTAGGAAAATCCAAGACCAGAGAAGAACACTTAGATGTGCTGGCCAAGATCTTTGATAGGTTGGAGCAATACAATGTTCATTTGAATCCAAAAAAATGCATCTTCGACGTTACCTCAGGCAAAATTCTGGGATACATAGTCTCGAGAAGAGGAATCGAAGTTGATCCTGCAAAGGTCAGGGCCATCACCAAGATGCCGCCTCCAAAAATACTGAAACAACTGCGAAGCCTGCAGGGAAAACTCTAGTCTATCTGACAATTCATTGCCCAACTTGCTGATAAGTACCAACCATTCCAGCATCTGCTTTGAAAAGACATAGCTTTCATCTGGAACACCCAGTGCCAAGATGCCTTTGATAGATTAAAAGAATACCTGGCTAATCCTCCTGTGCTAACTCCACCAAGGCAAGGTGAACCCCTCCTTTACATCTCTGCAACAGAGACAGCCATCAGAGCCTTGCTAGCACAACTCGATGAGCAGGGGAAAGAAAGACCATCTACTATATCAGCCGCACCTTGATCTCGTATGAGCTCAATTACACACAAATTGAATGAGCATGTCTAGCCCTTGTCTTTATGTCACAAAAGTTGAGACACTACATGCTCAATCACAAGACCAAGCTCATTGCTAAGATCAACCCACTGAAGTACCTCCTAAATAGAGCTACTCTTACTGGCAGAATGGCTAAATGGGTCATGATTCTCACAGAGTTTGATATAGAATACATTGAGAGAAAGGCCATCAAAGGGCAAGTTATAGCAGATCAGCTGGCTAAGGCACCTATCCCAACAGAACATCCTACAATAGTGGAGTTTCCTGATGAAGCCATCTTGACAATCACACCCACCATAGACACATGGAAGATGTATTTTGATGGATCATACACTCACAGAGGCTTGAGGGTAGGCATCCTATTTGTTACCCCTCAAGGCGACACAATCGCTAAATCCTTCAAGATCACATTTCCATGCACCAACAACGTAGCAGAGTATGAGGCCCTCATTACAGGTCTCCGCATGGCCATCTAATAAAAAATTGAAAAGCTACTGGTGTACGGCAACTCTCAACTGGTCATCAGGCAGGTCAATAACGAATACAAAACCAAGGATGACAAGCTCCTTCACTATAAGAAGATGGTTGATGATTTCAAAGACTACTTCGAAGACATCCATTTTGAGCAAATCCCAAGACTCAATAACAAAGTAGCAAATGCCATGGTAACTATCAGATCTCTGGTAGACATGAAGAAGGATAGCAAGAAATGCAAATTCCTAATCGAAGAACTCCCCATCCTAGCATATGATGTTCCTCAATCCGAACTAGTGTGTGAAGTCATTGGTCCCTTATCCCCATGGTACCAAGAAACATACCTATACCTCCATGACAACATCCTCCCCCCTAATCTGTCCACCTCACAAAGAAAATCATTCATCTGTCAAGCCTCTCGTTTCATCCTTGTAGGTGATACATTATACAAAAGAAGTCTTGATGGTACGCTTTTACGATGTTTAGACTCTAGGGAAGCTGAAGTAGCCTTGGAAGAGGTACACGCAGGCATCTATGGGTCGCATTCAAGTGGACCCACTCTTTCTAAAAAGATCCTCATGACTGGATATTAATGGCCCACAATGGAACAAGATTCTCATAAGTTTATCAAGAAATGCCTCCCATGCCAACAGCATGGCGATCTCATCCACGCACCAACACAGGAATTGCAACCGATCACGATGCCATGGCCTTTCTCACAGTGGGGACTTGACCTTGTAGGGAAAATACATCCTCCATCCTCTAATGGCCATAAGTTCATTATCACCGCTACCGAATACTTCACAAAGTGGGTGGAAGCAATACCACTCACCTTCACCACAAGTATCCAAATCTCAAAATTCATCCTCCACTATATCATCTGCCGATATGGTATCCCCCATTCCATCGTCACTGACAATGGAAAGCCCTTCAAAAACCAGGAAGCTTGCACCTTGTGCGAAAAATTTGACATCAAACACCACTTCTCCACACCATATTACCCTCAAGGAAATGATCAAGCAGAGGCTTCTAACAAAACCATCCTCTGTATTCTCAAGAAGACAGTCAATGAAGCTGGCCATGACTAGCACCTCCAACTCAACCCCGCCTTATGGGCCTATCGCACAAGCATCCACACTCCTACAGGAGCCACCCCATTCTCACTAGTATTCGGATCTGAAGCCATTTTACCTATAGAGGTCGAGCTCCCATCTCTCCGAGTGTCCTTGCAAAACATTATCTTTGATGAGGACTACTATGTCGCAAGGTTGCATCAACTGGAACTACTGGATGAGAAACACCTAAATGCATTGAATCACCTACAGGCATACCAAAACCGCCTCAGAAGAAGCTACAACAAAAGGATCAGAAATAGAAAATTTGAGGTAGGTGACCTTGTCCTAATGGAGAATCAGAAGAACCTGCAAGAGCATCCTAAGAAAGGAAAGTTTGAACCTAACTGGCTAGGACCTTATGTCATCATGGCCGATTATGGGTCAGGAGCTTATCAGCTTGCAACACCTGAGGGATAGCCTCTAGATGAGCCAATGAACATCCTGCATCTCAAGAAATTCTATGCATAACCCATCTAGTACCCCAAGTCAAAAAAATCAAAAAATCAAGAAAAATCAGAGTGCAATAAAAACTTCCAATGGTGAAAATCACTCCAGTGATGCCTTGGATAAGTACCATGGTGAAAACCTATTTCAGGTGCCATGCATAGTGGCCGGTTCTACCATCTAATAAGTCCTCTTTCCGTCACATCACTCCATATTTCACGCATCGCATGGCTTGGAATTCTGAAACATCAAGACCTATCGCCCAACCCATCCTATCCCATCCCAAGGCCAACTCATGGAACAAGGATCTTTGTAAGCTCCCATTGTACATACAAAATAAAAAAATCCAAAAACATTGCAAAATCATAAAATACAAAAACAGTAGAAAATACAAAAAACCCAAAAAACAACACAAAACACACATCAATCTTCATCACATCAAACCCATCACAAACCATTCCCACATCATCAAGTCTTGCTAGAACTACATATTCATTTCATCCGCATCTTAAAAGTACCTTGATCCCGTGGACACAGGGTATGTAGGCAGTCTGGAATACGAAGGATGTTTCCAGTACTCAGGTATATAAGATGAACCCATCCAACCCGTTTGGATGGTCCCCATTCATTGAGCTTTCTGGATCTCATAAATAATACACACGCTACGTATACACGCCAAACAGGTCCCCCAATGCAAAAATCATCAATCAACATACCAACCATAATCCTACACATGACCAGATTGTTCTTTTTCCCATCATTCCAAAAATTCTCCAATCAACACCAACGGATCTGCGTCCTAGGATATATCTTTCCTACAATGGACTAAAATCTATCATTCTATCATCACGTCTCTTGGCAAGAGCACACAAAGGCTAGTTGTATCTTTTCGTTGGTCTTTTTGATTATTGGTTTTTATCTTTTTTGTCTCACTCTAAGTCATCTCCAAAGCTACCTTGATCTCATTATATCATGGTATGTAGCGGATAGCACTTGGAGTAGACATAGTCATTATTTTTGCATGCTATGCTTGTGGGTTGGGTTCATTACTCCAAGAATAGTATTCATATCTTGAAGTCTAGGTCGATTCTAGCAGGATGTGTCCTATTTGCATATACAGGCATCAAAACCTTATATGCATTATTCACACTCATCGCTATGAGTCCCCTTCCTTGACTAGACAAGATTATACTACCTTGGGCATGCATAAAATCAACCTATTGTTTGTGGGTCTAGTCCATGCAATCGCAGGGTATACATCATCACCTAGGTCATTTCATACCTTTGTGAACTATATCCTACATTGCTACATTAAACTAAGAAATGCTATCAATTCATCTTTGGTAACTACTGTTACTAGCTCAAAGTCATCATCCTAATCACTCAGTCAACTATCCAACCTCGGCCTAGATTTGATCATCACTTTCCACCCACCCCTTCCCCCCAAATCCAATCCCCTCACTAACCCTATTCCCCCACCATATCTCCACTTAACACATATTGAACCAAACTAACCCCCCCCCTCAATGACGTGGTGTCGTATGACCTAACTATCCTCTCATCTCCCCGCCGCCAACCTCTAGATGCTCCCACCCCTATCCTCTCCTCATTTAATCCCCTTTCCCATAGCCTCACCATTCAGGATTAAACAAAGAACATCATGTGTATCAGGACTGGATCATCTCACCTATCACCTAGTTTACATACCACCCATCACCTAAACTACATCTAGCATATCATTTAGCTACATGTCATAATCCATTTTAATTTGCATATCATTTTAGATTCATTTTAATCCATTTTGCATATCATTTTAGGTTCATTTTAATCCATTTTGCATATCATTTTAGATTCATTTTAATACATTTTGCATGTCATTTTAGGTTCATTTTAATCCATTTTAATTTTGCATGTCATTTTAGATTCATTTTAATCCATTTTGTATATCATTTTAAGGTTCATTTTAATCTATTTCGCATGTCATTTTAGGCTCATTTTAATCCATTTTAATTTGCATATCATTTTAGATTCATTTTAATCCATTTTGCATATCATTTTAGGTTCATTTTAATCCATTTTGCATGTCATTTAGATTCATTTTATCCATTTAAATTGCATATCAAATAGATTTCATTAGACCATTTAATTTACATATCATTTTAGATTCATTTTAATACATTTTGCATGTCATTTTAGATTAATTTTAATCCATTTACATATCATTTTAGGTTCATTTTAATCCATTACATATCATTTTAGGTACATTTTAATCCATTTAATTTGCATATCATTTTAGATTCATTTTAATATATTTTGCATGTCATTTTAGGATCATTTTAATCCATTTTAATTTGCATATCATTTTAGGTACATTTTAATCCATTTTAATTTGCATATCATTTTAGATTCATTTTAATACATTTTGCATGTCATTTTAGGTGCATTTAGAATCCATTAAAATTGCATGTCATTTAGATTCATTTATCCATTTAAATTGCATATCAAATAGATTTCATTAGACCATTTAAAATGCATATCAAATAGCTTTCATTAGACCATTTAAATTGCATGTCATTTAGAAAACCATTTTTGCATATCGTTTAGGCTCATTTATCCATTTAAGTTTGCATAATAATTAGGTTCATTATAGAATCATTTAGTTGCACATTAGACATTACATTTCATATCATCTCACAAACCATGTAGTCACATTACATCATCATATAAATGCATTTAATAAACATCTAACTATATATGCATATTTTCATATATAAACATACATTTCCATCTTAAATGCATCCATAAAATCAAAAACATCATAACATAAACATAACACATCCATAGCATATAAAATCCATAAAGAAATACTGCATCCATCACATAAGCATCATCATAATCATAGCATCATAAACCACCAGAATGCATCACATCATATAAAATCACTGCAAAAAAAGTACATCACTCATATATGTATACAAAAATAAAGTGTCCTGATACAAAATGCCTCCAAGGGCTAACATGATATGACTATCACATGGACGATCCTCTCTCCAAAGGAGTGGGGGACCCTGACCCTGGTCGAGGTTGTGATCTTGACGGCGGCTGTGGCTGCGATTGTGGTTGTGCCTACACCTGTGGACCCTGCTGAGGCACGTACGAGGGAGGAGGCATCATCTGTTGAATGGATTGAATAGATCTCGATCTCTGAGACCTAGAAGCCCCCGAACTACTGACCTGGCTGTAGCTCGGGGCACACTGCACTGCTGGCATGGCTGCATAATACAAGCCTCGATAGTACTCCACCCGTGCTCTGGCCTCTGTCAAATCCCCCTGTACCTGCATCAGCTGCCCTTGTGCCTGACTCAACTATGTTTGCAACTGATAGGTCTATGTCTGCGCCTGGGCCATCTGAGCCTGCATCCCTGTCAAAACTGGGGCAAGTCCACCACCTAAAGCCTGTAGACTACCTAATGCAGTCTCTGCCTATTGTGCCCTACCGAGCATTGTATCCCGCTCTCTGGTCAACACCTCTATATCACCCTGCGCCTGGGCCAACTGTGCCTGCAACATAGCCACCTGTCCATCGGTCCCATCTAATAAAGTCAATGCCCCCTGTAACTGTACCAACTTTGCATCCTGGCCCTCCAAAGCATCCTATAGGCTCACCACCTGTGCTCATAGGGTCTCCATCTCCTCCTCATCCCGTCACCTCTGATGAGATGTAAGCCTCTCACCCTTGGCCTCTCCAGCTGTACCTGAGGGACCTGCCTACTACCCTGCTGCCTGCTAGCCTCCCCCAACCACCTGCTGCTGCGCTACCTGTGGTGGGGGTTGATCACCCCTATCCACCCTCGGCTGTCCTCCACACTACCGCGGCCCTCTAGGTTGTTTCTGCTCCAACCTGTACCTGCTCAATAGGAACCTGCTACGCAGGTACCTGCTGCCCCACCTGCCTCTGCCCTGCTGCCACCGCCACCAGCACATCTATCAGTTGGCCATCCCTGCCAACCACTCTCTCCTCTCCATCATCGCCAACCTCCACAAGGAAGTCCTCAATGATCAACTCACCCTCCTCCATGCGATCCTCCCCATCTGAGTCATCTCCACCATCTGAATCATCGCCCCCTGAACCTACTGCCTCCTTTGCTGGATCCATCAATCGAGTAGGCCGATGCATATGCCACCATATATCATAGGCAGCCATGGTCCCTGCATCCCTCACTGTGCTCCTCCAATCCCATGGCACTAGCCGTAGAGCTGCAAAATCTGCTAGGGCGACCTGTGGCTATATGGTTGCAGGCCAATAGGCCGCATCTCGAGGTGTCTGCGCAAATATCGCCATCTGCTGCGGAGTGTCCTATACCAAACCAAACTGCCACATAACCCACGAAGGGAGATACACATCTATCATATGGTCTCCTCGACCCATCAGGTACCGCTGCTAAAACACAAAAGGGAGATGAAGGTCATCATCTAGCCATGGCTCTACACTGATGTATGGTCGCTGGGTCACACTAATCACATCATCTAACATCCTCTTCCAATGCTGCACCTACCCAGTATATGTATACTCTGCATCCTGATATAAAAACACAAAGGCCTCAAACTGCCATCGATAGTACCCACATAGCGGCCTGGTAACTGGGATGTGCTCCCAAATCCATTCGTGAAGCAGAGTAACTCCAGCTGATAACGCTCTATCATGTAGGTAGGCAACTGTATGCATCTCATGATATAACTGCCCTAGCATAGCAGGTCCCCATGCATAGACGATCTCATGTGTCACCATCCCCTCTATCATCCCCCCAGCCAACCGAAAAACCCCTGCCTCGCCTGTTAGGCATCACAACCCCCCAATCAACGCACAAAGGAATAAGGCAAATGGATCTGCACCCACAGCCAATGTCCCCTCATAGTCCATCTACCTCCCATCCAGAGAGAGAACAAGATGATCTGCACCAAACACCCTGACTAATTCACTCCACCCTCTCCTCGTGTCATATCTAATGCGCCGGCCCCAGATAGGCAGCTTGAGGATGTGATAAACATCCTCAAGTGTGATGGTAATCTCTCCAGTAGGCAACAAAAAATTGTAGGTCTCAGAGTGATACCGCTCCACCATCACTGTCATAAGAGCTTGATGAGCTCGCAAAACTGGCATCAAGGACACCATTAGAAGCCCCAATCTCACCAGTCGACCCCGCATCGTATCATCAAAACCGTCAAAAAGTGCCATCACAGATGGCACCCGTCGCTCTCGTGAGGCAAGTATAAATCGCTTAGTATCTTGCATCCACAACTTTTTGGTCAAACATTAACCCATCTTTTTCTAAATCACACCTTTTCTTCTACTGTCTAGAAGCCAAAATACTTGGCGCTAAAATAGGCAATCTTTAGCGCCATTCCAAAAATGGCACCATGATTTCTTCTTCATAGCGCTATTACAGAGAATAGCGCCAATGAGTCCCCCCTTTCGTTCTAAACCCCATGATCGCACTACTGTGCAATACCTTTGGCTCCAATTTGAAAAATGGCGTCGATATACCGTTTGGTGCTATTCCACCTAATAGCACCAATTTGCCCAAAAGCACTACCAGAGCACCACTCCCTCAAATAGTGCCATTCCAAACAATTGTGCTACTATAACCCTAGTTTGGCATTGCAGAAATCAAACCCTATTCTCCTAACAAATAGCGCTAAACCGGAAGATAGCGCCAAAACACCATCTAAATGGTGATGAACCGCCCTACCCTACTGGGAGGATAGTGCCAATCCCGACAATGGTGCTAATCCACCTTGCTATTGGCGCTACATGCTCCTACCCCAAATCCCAAAACCTAAAAAATGCACGTAAATCAAGAAAATTACAAAGTCAGGGTTAGGCCCTACCGGGGGTCCACCGTCTGGTGCCCGACCAAACTCTCGGAACCGCTCGGAGATGTGTCAAAGTTGCGGGAACTGGGGGTTGCGGTCAGCCATCTCTCCTTCGTCTTTTCTTCTCCAAAGTCAAAAGTATGCAAATGTGGCACTCTAAGGGCTCACTTTGCCTAATATAGTGGGCCATGTCATACCTCCACCCCCTCCTTTTCCCTCTAGGGTGCAGATCTATGCCTTTTTTCTGCATTTTTCTTCCGGTCGTCATCTTTTCCCATCACCTATCCAACTTTCACTCCCGTCACATCCTTTTCGAGAACTCACCCAGAAAATTTTTATTTTCCCGCCGACCTCTGGAGGGGGCATCCCTTATCCATCTTATTCCTTCCGGGTAGCTGGGGCATATTTTTCTTTGACTTGACGCCACTTCCCTCCTAGGTCTGGACACCACGTCAAAGAGGGGCAAATGTAGACACCTAAAAATGTCTTCTACCATCTAATCGACCCCATACAACCCTAAACACACCAATTTCCCTTCTAACCAATTAATTAAATTTTTATTTAATTAATTACCCCTTTCGTTTTCCAAATTCATACCATTTTGTCCCCAAAATTGAATTAATTTCATTAATTCAATAGTCCAAACCTTAGCCAATTAATTTAATAAATATGCAATATTTATTAAATCAATTTCCCCTTTTTTCATTAAATCCAATTAATTAGTTAAAACCATGTTAACTAATTAATTTAGCCTATAATTAACCTATCCCTACCCTAGACAATTAAATAGCTATTATTTAATTGCCTACCCTAGCCTACCTCATCATAGCCCTAAGATTAATTAAATAAAACCCCTGTTTAATTAATCCTAACCCCTTCATTTGGGTGGTCAAACCTTGTTTAACACCCTTCCCCACATCCTCCAAATAAAAAATTGAATTAAATCCATATAAGTCAATTTTTTATTTAAAAACATCCCACATCACATTTATTTCTCCTTACAACCCCATACTCATTTATTTCCTCTCTTCCCCAAATGAATTTTTAATTCATTGACATTCCCCCATATGAATCTTTTATTCCAAAATAATCCTTCACCCCCATGCTCATTTAATAACCCCTTTTCCCAAAATGAATAAAAGAATCACTTTTATTCCTAGCCCTCCATTTATTCAAGATTGAATCTAGGCCCTCCACATCACTTTTATCCTCCACTATTGATCTTCCAAATCAATCTCCACCCTTTGATCAAAATCCCTTCCAAAAATCTATAAATAGAACCTCTCCCAAGCCATTTTCATCATCCAAGTTTATGCAAAGTTACCATGCCAAAATAACTCTTGAGCCAGAATAGTGAGTTGCCACTTTGAGTAGCATTTCACATTTCAATTCATTGTCTAGGGTAATCTTTGTCAAGGAACTTGTTTGGGTGCAAAGGCTCCTTCCTCCCTTGATGGGATTAGATTTGTATGTGAGGTATAATCTTGTGTTTATTGCATTTGGTTTAGTATTTTCACCTTATTTGCACTTCTAATCTACAGTTTCCATTGTGTTTACTCTTGTTGCACGGTCCAGACAATTCACTCTGTGAACCCTCCTACCATGACTGCACCACATGATTTCCTTAATTCCTTGTTCTTTACATCCTAACCCATTTCCATTGTATCCTTGTTTTGAAAGAATTTTGAATCCATGCCCATAACGCTTTCCTAAGACCGAAGGATGAAGAGAGGTTATATGGCTTACTTTGTTGACTTTAGAAGTGTGATTATTTGTTGAAGAAGAAGGATCATTATATTTATCAGGGTGAAGAGGGTCCATCTTTGTTTCAACCATCCCATGGGGATTAAAATCTAAAGAGACCACTTCATTACCAATACATGTATTATGATTAGATGGCTCATTTGATTGAGATGATGCTTTTGTTACACATATGGTTCCTAAGGTTGTCATTGATGTCAACACTATCATGGATGTGTGATGGTGTTCATGGTTGGATGTCATGTCCTATGCAATAGAGAAGATATAGTTCATGGTTGGATGTCATGTTGAATATAATGTGATTACTAAAGTTCATGGTTGGATGTCATGTCTTGATCAATGCAGAGTTGAGTATGAAGTTATATTACTATGGGAATTAGAAGCACTAAGATGATCAGATGTGTTGCTAATGTTGGGAAGATGGTAGTGATGGCCTGATTCAGGTTTCATGATGATTGGTTTACCGGAAGGATGTTTTGTATTTGACAATTTGAAGATAGTGTTGGTCCTAGAGAAGATAGTTACTATAAGGAAATGGATTGCTCCACATTCCTCCACATTTGTAGTTATGGATATGCGGTTCTGGACCTGTGTTCAAGGTGTAGTGAAGGTGATAATTCTAAAGTTTTAGATCATCCATCCTTCCGCTGAGAAAGTTATGCATGATAGAGTACTAACATGTGTTCTGGCATAACAAGGTGGTGTTGAAGGCCTATTGGAATGCTCTGCATTCCTCCAGATGTGAATGTTTTCCTTTGTGGTTTTGTGGACATGTTTATGGATGTGCATTACATGTTTTCTTGTAGTTTCAAGTTTCTTGGTGATATGCAAGCTTAATATTTTTAATGACAGTATGTTGCAGTGTGTTCCAGATGACTTGTCAATCTCAGAGTTCATGGTTAAAGATGTGTGGTACAAAATCTTTGATGTGCAGAGGTAAAGGAGTGTTTGGAGATTTTATATGAGTCTTGTAGACTCATCTGGAAGATTTTCATGAAGATATTTCTTGTTTCCAGTACCGCACAAGGTTTTCAAGTTGTTGTGGTCGCTATGCTTCAAGTTTCATATGTTTTTGCTGAAGACTGTCCTATTTTAAAATGAGTGAATTATGTAGATGTAATTCCTTGGTTTTTAAAGCTATGAAGGATTTTTTTGACCTGGTTAATCAAGTTTTGATGTCCGCAAGTCATGGGTTTTCTACTGGTGTAGCATGTGGTCTTGTTTAAGACTTGTCCTCTATACGTTTCATGTTGTCTCTAGCTGACAAGCAATGCAATCAATGTAATATCATGTATAAATTGTAAATCAAATTGATTTAGGTAGAGTGTGGTTGTAAATTTATTTATAAGGTTCACAAGCAAGAAAAGGAGTAGAATGACTACATTATGATGTGCGATTGAAGGATAAAGAGAAGATGTGTTAGAAGCTATCCTAATTCATCTTGAAGACATTTGTGTCACAGGAAAGAAGTGAAGAGTGTGCCTAATTGATCTAATCATTAGAAGAAGTAGAATTGCAATCATCAAAGGTATGAGCTTCATTGTCAGTTTTTTAGGCAGTAGAGAGACTATCATACTATAATCTATTCTAAGTGTGTTATGAATTTAGGTAGTAGTTGCTTCCTTGAGAGTGACCCTAAAATAAAGTCTATAGGGAGTTGTAGTTTCCTTGGGAGCGACCCTAAAGAAAATTTTTCAAGGAGTAGTAGCTTCCTTGGGTTGTATCCCTAAAACAAAGTCAACAAGGAGTAGTAGCTTCCTTGGCTTGTATCCCTAAAACAAAGTTGTAATTTTGAGATTTGTATATTGTTAGTTAATCCTCACTATGGTTTTTCCCTTCTTGGGTTTTCCATGTATATCTGGTGTTATGTGTTGATTTGGATTGTGTTAATCTTTCATGCTTATGTTAATGTTGTAATGATCAAGTTTTAATCTGCTCTTAAGAAGTTGAAGTTTGTTTAGATACCGATTCACCCCCCCTCTCAATATCATGGTGTGTTCAAAAATTGGTATTAGAGCCAAGTTCCTTTGAAGGAATCTTAACCACTTGAGGAAGGCCTTGGTACTAGGTTTGATGTAATAAATTATGCTTTTTGGAAGCTAAGGATGGAAGCCTATATCAACTCTCTAGGGTGTGGTGTTTGGGACTCTATCAAGATTGGTTACAAAGTTCCTGTTGCTGCTACTCCTATAGATCTAGATGAAGTTAACGAATAAGATAACAATGCTAAGGCAAAGTTTGCTATCACGAGTGGGTTAGATGATTCAGAACTTTCAAAGGTAATGAGTTGTAGTTCTGCCAAAGAAGTTTGGGATAAACTTGAAACCACTTATGAAGGAGATAAGAAAGTAAAGTAAGCAAAGATGCAAATCTTCAAGAACAAATTTGAGACCCTAAAAAATCTTATAGGATGAAGTCATTTCTAGATATATGCTCCAAGTGAATGAAGTGGTCAATGGCATCAGAAGTATTGGTGGAGAAGTGAAAGAAGATGAGATTGTGAAGAAGGTTTTGAGATCTCTTCTAAAATCTTACAGTCATAAAGCATCTTCTATTGAGGAGAATGCGGACTTGGATACATACACTATAGACAAATTGTTTAGTTCCCTTATTGCCTTTGAAATGAGAGAGTTTGGCGGTGATGATCCAAAGAAAGAAGTTGCTTTCAAAGTCAGTATGAAGACAAAGGATGAAGTTGTTGATGAAGATGAGAGCTTTGATGAAGTTGAAGCAAATTTTGTAAGAAGACTGAAGAAAGACACTGGAAAATACAAAGTTAAGTTACCTTTCAAATGTTTCAATTGTGGAAAGGTTGGTCGTTTTGCTTCTAAATGTCCTTTTAAAGAATCAAGGGGTAGTAACAAGAGAGACAAGTTCAAGAGAAGTCTATATTCCATAGAGAGTAGTGGTTCTTCAAAAGATGAGGATCATGATGATTCAAATGGTGAAACACTTTTCATGGCCTTGAGTGTTGGTGACAAAAAGGATGATGCTGGAAAATGTGAGAAGACTGATGCCTTGCAAACATACTAAAATAATGATAGATCAATGGTTGTATGGAATGTCTTTATGTAAGAGAAGAAGCCAAGGATTGGATTATTGATAGTAGTTGCTCAAATCATATGAATGGTGACAAGGAGAACTTTATCAACCTTGAGAAGTGGGATGGTGGTGCTATCAAGTTTGGTGGTGATGAGTCAACACAAATAGGTGGAAAAGATGCTATAACTATTTATGGGAAGAATAGGACTGAGGATGTCCTCTATGTCAAAGGATTAAAGCACAATCTTCTTAGTGTCAGTCAAATGTGTAACAAAGGTTACAATCTCACTTTTCATGCCAAAGATTGTGAAATCAGGAAGACAGGATCCAGAAAACTAGTTGTAGAAGGTATCAAGACATATGGTGATATCTATCATCTGAAGGAGGTAAATGGAAGAACATGTTTGTTGGCTCAATTCAATGAGTGTTGGTTGTGGCACAAAATAATGGAACACAACAATTTTGATAATATGGTAAGGATCGGCTCTACTCATGCAGTGACAGACATGCCCATGATAATCAAGCCTGCAAACATGGTATGTAAGGAATGAAAAATGGGAAAGCATACAAAGACAATTTTCAAAAGTAAGGAGTATTCTTGTTCAATACCATTGGAGCTGGTTCACACTGATCTATGTGGCCTTACAAGAGTAAAAAGTCAACAAGGTGAGAGGTATTTTATGTTTCTTATTGATGATTATTCTAGAATGACTTGGGTTACTTTCTTAAGAGAAAAATTAGATGCCCTTGATAAATTTAAGGTGTTCAAAGCTATGGTTAAAAATGAAGTGGATGCTAACATCAAATGTTTAAGGTCTGATAGAAGAGATGAGTTTACTTCAAATAAGTTTGAAAGGTTTTGTGAATACCATGGTATTAGGAAACATCTATCAGCCCCTAGGACCCCTCAGCAAAATGGGGTAGTGGAAAGGAAGAATAGAACTATGCAAGAGATGGCTAGGGCAATGTTGAATGATGCAGATCTACCTGATATGTACTGGAAGGAAGCAGTTCACATTGTTGTCTATCTAATCAACAGGGTGCAACTGAGGGTCAATAGCACAAAGACCCCTTATGAGCTATGGTATGGAAGACCTCCCTTTATTAGATACCTTAGGATTGTTGGCAACAAATTCTATATCAGAAGAGATGAAGAATTCCTAGGAAAGTTTGATTCAAGAAGTGATGAAGGAATCTTTATTGGTTACTCAACTAGAAGAAAGGCTTATAGATGCTACAACAAGAGGTTGGGAAAGATGATTGAAAGCACAAATGACAAAGTAGATGAAGACATGTATCAGTTCTCACAAGAATTAGAGGACTTTGAATCTAATATCTTTCCATGCATTGAATATGAACAAGAAGAAGTGAAAGAGAAAAAGGAACCAGAACCAGAGAATATGCCTAAGACTTCAACAAAGTATGTTCAAAAGAACCATTCTATAGATCAGATCATTAGAGATAATAATGAAGGTGTCCAGACAAGGAGAATAGTTTCTAAGACACATAAGAAAGTAAACTTGTGTTTGTTATCAAAAGTAGAACCCAAAACCTTTGTTGATGCTAGCAAAGATGATGGATGGATAAAAGTAGTGGAAGAAGAACTAGATCAGATTATGAAGAATCAGACATGGGAATTGGTTCCCAGACCAGCCAAAAAAAATGTCATAGGAACAAGGTGGGTGTTTCGAAACAAGCTGAATGAAGAAGGTGAAGTTGTAAGGAACAAAGAAAGGTTGGTATGTAAAGGATACTCACAAGTTGAAGGCATTGATTTTGAGGAGACTTTTTCTTTGATAGCCAAGATGGAGGCAATCAAAATGTTCCTTTCCCTTTCTACTCATAAAAACTTCAAGGTATATCACATGGATGTCAAGATAACCTTTTTGAATGGTGATCTAGAGGAAGAAGTCAACATTGAGCAACTAGATGGTTTTTAGATATCAAAAGATCCAGACATGGTGTGCAAACTCAAGAAAGCTTTGTATGGTCTCAAGCAAGCACCTAGAGCTTGGTATACTAGGTTGGATAAGTACTTACATCAGTAGGGCTTCAAGAAAGGTACTACAAATAGCAATCTTTACATCAAGGAAGGAGACATGATATTGATAGTTGCAATATATGTTGATGACAACATATTTGGTGGAGATGATGATATGTGTAAGAAGTTTATAGAGGAGATGAAAAAAGACTTTGAGATGTCTATGATTGGTGAGATGTCTTTCTTCCTTGGACTTCAAATTACTCAGCTAGATGATGATATCTTTATTTCTCAAGCTAAGTATGTCAAAGAGTTGTGGAAGAAGTTTGGTATGGAGGATTTAAAATCAATGAGTACTCCCATGGTCATTGAATGCCACTTGAGCTAGGATGATGAGTCTCTAGAGGTGGATCAGACTTCCTATAGATCTATGATTGGAGGATTGTTGCACCTAACTACTTCTAGACCTGATATTATGCATGCAGTGTGTGTGGTTGCTAGATATCAAGACAATCCTAAGAAAACACATGAGAAAGCAATGAAAAGAATATTCAGATACTTGAAAGGAACTCCAGATTATGGCTTATGGTATCCAAGAGGTAATGAATTTGATTTGAGTGCCTACACTGATGTTTATTGGGCTGGTCATGTTGATGATAGGAGTACAAGTGGTGGTTCCTTTTTTTTGGAAGCATATTGGTTTCATGGTAGAGCAAGAAGCAAGATTTAGTCTCCTTATCAACTACAGAGGCAAAGTATATTGCAGCAGCATCTTGTTGTACACAAGTGTTGTGGATGAAGCAAACCCTAAAGGATATCAAGGTATTGTATGATGAGCCTATTCCTATTTTGTGTGACAATACAAGTGCTATCAATATTTCCAAGAATCCAGTGATGCATTCTAGAACCAAGAATATAGTAATCAGGTATCACTTTTTGGGAGAGAAGGTTGCAGATAAGGAAGTGAAGTTGGAATATGTTCCAACAAAGGATCAGATTGCAGATATTTTCACAAAGTCTCTTGTAAAGGACACTTTTGAGGATCTCCAATAGAGGTTTGTAGGATTCAAGGACAACACTGAGAGGAGGGGTGAATCAATGTTGTGTGAATTTTCAAATCTTTTTGCAAACTTTAACTTTCAAAACACAAGGAGAGAAAGATATCATTGATTTGTCAAACACCTATGCACATGACTGAGAATGAATAAAGAGAACAAAACCTCATGAGTAAATCATACACACAGAGAGAAGATTACGACACAAGATTTGCATGAGTGGAAAACCCTCCAGGGGTAGAAAAACCACTCCAAAACTGCCTCACTTGCTTTATCAAAAATCTCACTGATTACAATGTTTAGAAGCACCAACTTCAAGGAGCATGGACCCCTAATTCATTTATAAGCACCAACTTCAAGGAGCACCAAGAACTCAGAGGGTTTCTCTATTTCAATACAAAACACTTCTTCTTTCACATGTGTCTGTCAAATGATCATTCTTCTCATCAACCGAAATCATATACAAAACTCATCTGAATTTTCTCTTCAAGAGGATATTCAAAATAATCAATCATGTATTCTGATCCACTCAACAACACACAAATCAAACCACTTGCAAAGATAATTAATATGAGATGACTTACCACATTCTATATAATCATTTTCATCTTCTCTCAATGAAGAACCTACAAACAAAAACTTTTCACCTTCTCTCTGCAAATTTTCTTCCTTCAAGAAATCAAAACCCTTTCATCTGAAAGAAGAAAATCTTATTCACAAAATAAATGATCAAAAAAAAAATTTGTCCCCTCAAAGATTCATCTTTTCTGCAAAAGAAAATCTTCAAAAAATTTCTTTCAAAATAAATGATTAAACTTTGATATTCTTCTGTGTGCAATTTTATCTTCATCTATAAAAATGACTCTTCAATATGTATAAATAATTTCTTCAAAAAATCTTTCAATAATATCCCTTTCATGACTTCAATATTTTAGAAAAATAATGACCCTTCAATTTCCTTTGCATTGCAAACATTTGTTCATCTTCTGTGCAAAAGAAAATAAAAGATGTCCACCATTAAAATGTCTTCATTTTTCTTCATTCCCTGTCGGAAATCTATATTCTTCAAAAATGTCTTCAAAAATAAAATCTTTTTCAATATGCTCTTGCAAAAAGGCAAAAACAACTTCTCCCAATCCATTCATCTTATTCAAGCTGAAAAACACTTCCTCAATCTGCAAATAAAAACTCCACAAAGAAATATTTCAAATAATATAATATGTCCTGAAATAACCTTTCATGGGATTCTTACAAAACTCTTGATCTTCCACAATTTCTTTCCATAGAAAAAATCATCTTTTTGTGCCAAGATAATTTCCATAAATATTTTCCTTACAAAGATTACCAATGAAGTAAAAAAAAATAGAAATAAATCTTCCAACATCTTCTTGAAAATCTCCTTTAAAAAAATCGTGCCTCCATATCCCTTAAAAATTGGCTTTGTGGAGGGCTAAAAAATAGCTCAAAAAATATACTATTTAAATTTGACCTCATAGCTTTTATGGGCCCCAAAAAAAATTAAATATATAAACAAAAGCCATTTATACGACTTAATTCGGGCTTCCTTCCTTTTTAAATAAAGCACATTCAAAAAAGACTTGAATGAATCGGGCTCCCTTTACAAACTTTGATGCATTTTATAAATAAATGGAGATCATAAGCAACGGTCAGTTTCTTATATCATAATGCCCTCCTTTTTAATACCTTTATCGGCCTTTTATTATTCACTATTTTTTTTTTATATAACTGGTGAAGCATGTTATCATGGTCGAGGGGGCCGGTTTACAATTGTCTACAAAGCCCTTCAAGCGGTGACTTTTAAGTTATAAACCCGCTATCCCAAGTCACCTATGTTTTAAAACATAAAGTGCATGTTTAGTTGACAGGCTAGAGTTATAACTTAATAACAAGTATTAGGGATTTAGATATGTAGGTTTGAGTAAACAAAACCCTAGATGAATCAACCCCTTAGATCTATATCATCAAAAGAGACTTTTATGATTAAAGAGATTACTAGGACTTTAGATATCTTTTAATCAACTCCATCTTAAGTCACCAATATCAAACCAACCTTCTACCTCTTTGTAGTACTCCTATCACTGCATGAACTCCTATAAAAATGAGCACACTGAAGAAGATCAAATAGCATCAAGTTCTGAGTTATCAAACAATCTTGCAAGATCATTGAAGTAACATGTCATAACATATAGCCATCATCTAGCATGGATGATTGAAGTAAGGTGAGCTCACTATTGGAAGCATAAAGTATGGGAATTTCCTCAACCATCAATACAAAAAAATTAGCATCAATATCTTATGTGATCAACCTGATCAAATAAGTCTTGTGGTCATGAAAGAAGATGATGATCAATTATTAACATCATAAACCAAAACTGATAACTCCAAGGACCAATATGAACACCACACATCAAGATCATGAGAAACCATTTGAAGATATCCTAAACAAACACATCCTTGAAAGACTTGACACCTGATGAGCACCAACATCATGTGAATGTATACAACTCTTCATAAATCTGAACACACATATGAAGCAAGTCCTTATCTTTTGAAGTATAACCTCAACTTGCATCAACCTCTTGCACTTACCTCCTGATGCCTTCAGATGTTTACTAATATCAACCCAAGATCCTTCAAGACCTTTTTGACATCAATGACAATCTAACATCATCAATCTCCACCTTTGTCATTGATGGAAAAACTTCATGAAATATTTTCTCTTTCTTCCCCTTTTTGACATCTGATGACAAAGGCTCAATTAACTCCCCCTGAGAACAACTCCAACTCCACAGAAAAATTTTATAGCATGATCATAACAATTATAATCACATTGAATTATGAACACTTTGAAGGCATAAATTCATGTTAACCTTTGAACAAGTAATGATTTATGATGATAACAATCCTAAAACCAACATATGACCAACCTTGTTGAACATTATCACCTGCTAATGCTGATTCAAGACATACCTTTAACTTCCTCTGAAGAAATACAAGATATCACCATCAATGACATAGCTTGAAGAACTTTGTCTGAAACATATTAGTGAGGAAGATCATCAATGAACCATGTGAAATTATTGTTAGATTCAGGACAGACAACTGAGAGGGGGGTGAATCAGTTGTCAAAACTTTCTTTCCAATTACACACTTAAAGTCTTCTTAGTGATTTAGCAGCATATCAACAAATCAATCATGGAAACATAATGCATTCAATCAAGAGCAGAAACATATCAACACATAAGACACCAAGATTTTGACGTGGAAAACCCGGTTAAGGGAAAAACCACAGGGTGATTAACCCAAGATTGTATTTTCTATTAGAAGAATAGAAAGCACAAAATGGCACATGCCAATTAGGGCTCACTACCCGAGCACACTGCTCACAAGAGGCCCACTGCCTACAAGAGACACACTATCTACAAAAGAATATGTATCACATATTTGAACTGGAAAATAGCATCTTCACCATGCTTGAGTCAGTTCCATTTAAGCCCAATACTTCTGCTCTACTTTTCTCTCTCCTCCTTGCTACCACAAACTCATCTCCACTAGCCACTCTTTGAAATGACTTTACAACTCCTTATTTATACAATACATCGACTTAGGAATAATCATCTAAGTCAGCAAACATCTACAAGAACATTCGCAAGATGTGTAATACATCCAGTCAGCCAATCTCAGGAAGAACACCATCATCCAGAGGTTAATCTTCAATTGCGAGCTCCAACTCCAATGTAGACCACCAACACACGCTAGACATGATCCAAAGACCTCCACAAGATTGCCTGAATCACTAGGAACATCCACACTTCATCTGCTTACTGAAATCCTTCTCTCCTTCATCCAGAATCTCAAGAACATAGTCTGTTATTATTGTCACAAAGGAATAGATACTTCCAGACCTTCAAACCATGAACCAATCAAGTTGATACTTCACAAAGACTTCCTCAATACTCCCTCAAATCCGTAGAATAGGATAATGCATTTCCAGATCTAACCGGACCTGTCTGTGTCACTCTGTCACCTCTGGATACCTGCCGGAACTGGTTTTACTTAAACAACCACAACTTCTTCAGATCTTCATGTGGGCCTCTTAAATATTTACTAGATCACCTTAAGACACATATCTACAAACCCTTTAAACCACATCCTCTAATCCTCATCTTATCTTGGACTTTTACCTTACTGTCTTCACTATTCTTCTCTGTTCCTAATTAGGACTAATTTTCTCAATATCCTCAGCACTTAGCTCATCCAATCCTTTTCATTAATGCAACAGAGGTATGTTGACATCTGTTGGCACTCGTTTTGACCTGGAGGCTGAGCTTGTTTGTTGGAGGGTTTCTTCCTTCAAAACCCTAGGTGTTCCTGTTCATCGGCAAGAGCTTGGTCTATCGGCGAAGGATATTGTGGTTCTGCCGACAATGTTGGTCGTGCCGATGGGGGTACCTCAAGTGTTATCGGCATGAGTTTGCATGTGTCTTGGCGATCATTTCAGTAGCATGGTGTGTTCTTTGTATATCGTCGTGACTTTGTGCTATTGGCGAGGGAGTTTCCTGTTGGGCCGACAGGGGTACTCTGGCCGATGGAGCTATATCGGCGTAACAAGTGATGTCGGCAGGTGAGTTTTTGGTTGGGCCGATGGTGTATGTCTCACCGATGGAGGTGGGAAGTGAAGGACCATCGGCGAGACTATTATGATCGGTGGAAGTGCTTTTGGTTGCCCCGATGGTCTTTGTCTCGGTGACAAGGGGTGTGGAGCTGGCATCGGGGTGACGGGGAGGATTGTCTTGGCGACAGCAATGCCATCGGAGTGAGATGGTATATCGGGCTAGCATTGTTTTGATCTGCCGATGGTAGAAGTTTGGCTGATGGGCTGTGGGTGAAGGCATGTGTGTCGAGCGCGGCAAAAGCACTCAACACTTTGTTTGAATGCGGTTATGCTTTTAAAGCGCTGGAGTGATCTCTTCACCATGAATGTGGGATTATTCCCTTGTATATTTTGAACCCACGGTTGAACGTGTTTTGGCGGGAAATCTTTTTTGTATGCAGCGACGGTTTTTTAGGCGACAACAGGTGGTTGAGACCCTTAATGGCGACTGTGCTGGGGCATGGGCGAGTTGTTGCACAGTCAGGTACCGAATTTTTGACATGAAGACTTCCAGATAGTGGCGTGTGGCTTGAGGTTCCTCTGTCTGTTGCTGAAATAAATTTTGAGCGCCATTCCTTTGAAGGGTCTGTATCTAGCTGATTTTGATATTTTATCATGTAATTAATTGCTGTGGTACACTTTCTGGCTGTTATAAGCAGACTATGTTACCATTTTTCAGGTTGTTGAAAGTTGAACATTTTGGCTCTATAACACAATACAGTTCGTTTTGGTTGCTCTGTACAGCTAAACCTGTGAGTTTATGTATCTCTTGTTGTATGTTTTGGCATGAACCCACTGATTTCATGATTAATCTTATATGAGAAATGCTATCTTAGCATGTGTTTTGTTAATTCTGTCTCCAGTATTGCATGTATTCTTCTTCTGAATCTGGATATTTGGGCAATATTTGAGACTCTAGAACATATAATTCCTATGTTGAATGTCTGATCTTTTAACTTCTACTCAAGGGGTAGATTAAACTATTTTCAGGTTGAACATTGGGAAGGGTATACTGCAGTAGGGATGCCATAAGTAGAGATAACTTAACACTCTATATTGGGAGATATCTGTAAGGCAGGTATCATATATATCCCCCTGAAATCCAGTTTTAGCTGTTCATGCTGATCATTCACAGGTGTATGTCTACTGACTCCAGGCCCTGGATAGGCACCAATTTTGCTTTGTGTTTGTGTTACAACCATGTCCAGCTTTGCATCCAAGCTTAAAATCAAAATTGAAATCTAAAACAACCATTAGGACATTAGAATTAGTTTTAGGATCCTCAGTCCTCTGTCTACAACTACAAATAGGCCCAAAGCTAGCCCCTTTGCTCTTATCTTTCAGTTTTGGTCTACTTACAGGAGGACTTATCTGCTTTCTGATAGCATCCCAATCCTTGTATGCGTATCTCATGGATGTTGAGTAGGGAATACCCCCTAGGTCTTACAGAGCCTGAAGAAGAAGAGGAGATAAAATATAGAGTCTATCTCCTACACTGTTGGCCCCTGGCCCAGAGATCCTGTTGATCACTGATGGCTACCTTGTAGGGAAATCTGGGAATAGGCATCCAGTCTGGGAATATATTTGTGACCCATCCGAGTCACCGACAAAAATTGGCGACTCTACTGGGGAAATTGTGAAAGAACCCTGATTTACAAAAAGAAAACAGTTCCTAGTAATAGGTGGTGACTCTGAAGTAATCTCCCAACCGGTCAAAGTAAAATTTATATGCAGGGGAGAAGATCCCAACAAAATCCTTTATTTGAAGAGTTACCAGTAACAAGAAGAATGATGTACAGAAGAAAGGGAGCTGTCTCAGTTAGTCATGAGGGTTCCCTCAGAAAAAATGATGATATACAAGATAACCCTAGGCCATCAGGATAGCATGCGCCCTACTTTTCAAATGCAGAAGCTGATATTCAGGGTGCATATGAGAGGCAACAGGGTGGTAACATGAGAATGAGGTCAGAGGTGTTCCAAGAATGCCCATTTCTGGACCCTAGTGAAAGGTTTGAAGAGGCCGAGTCTCAGAGGGATGATGAAGATGATGATCAGAATATGGTAAAACCATCCTCCTCTAGGCCCAGTGAGGAAGAACTAGCTGATGAAATTAGGAGCTTAAGGGCCGAGTTCGAATATCAGCAGGCAATAACAATCAAAGATGACTTGAGGAAGAAAGTGCAAGCTTTAAGGACTGCCCAGAATAATTCAATTCCTACCCTTGAGAATGCAAATGTGCAGAGACATCAACAGAGAAATGAAGTGCAACATCAGCATAATGATGAGAGACAAAATGTGAATGATACTAGGATACCACTGAACAATGTAAGAAACCAGAATGAAAACAGAAATATTAATGTTAATCAGTTAAACAGACAGCCAATGCAGCTAGATAGATTCAGACAGCTAGTATTTGATGGTATTCCTAGGTATCCTAACCCCATTGATAAGCATCTGAGGCTGCAAGTGCCTAAATTTTTAGGAAACAACACTGTGTCAGGAGAAGATCATCTAAAAGCCTTTCAAAATGTCATGGATAACTTTGAGGTTGAACATGAGGATGTTTGCATGAAGTCATTCATGCAATCCTTAATAGATGAGGCAAGAGAATGGTACAAGAATCTGCCTGACCGGAGTATTTCATCATGGGATGATTTTAAAAGGATGTTCAAGGAGCAATATGGCGACAAAACTGACCCTAGCTTTTTTGTAAATGAGTTCACCAGTATCACTAAAGGGTCAAATGAGCAGGTTGCAGATTTTAATGCAAGATTTACTGAAGTGTTAAACAAATTGCCACATCACATGAGGCCAAATGAACCAATGTGCATAATATTGTATATCAATGCCTTTGATGCAAAAACTGCATATGGATTAAGAGATAAAAGTCCTGCTACTCTCAGGGATGCTTTCAAAATTGCAGTGAATATTGAAAACAACAGGAAAGCATCGGGCAAGACAAATAGAAGGGATGATATAAAAATTCTGCAGAATCCAAACAAGCCTCAGAACACTCAAGGTAATACATCTGCCCCTGAAGATAAGATAGACAAATTGGCAAATGTTGTTAAGGACCTGAGTTATAGACTAGCTAGAAGTGAAAAAGGGATAGGTCCTGATAGGCAAGTCTATCAAAGGCAGGAAAAGAGGCCATCATTGCATGATATGCCTTATAATACCAATTGGCATGATGGTAAACCTATATTCCCACGTAACAACACAAATCAAAGAGCTCAACATGTCAAAGAAACTCCCGATCCTCTAAAGAAAGCTGTAAATATTGTTGATGATGCTCCATGGTGTATAATTTGTTAGATGCCACATTCACAGTCACAGTGTATGATTGCTCAGTCCTTGTGTGATAATACTACATCTTGTAATGAATGCAATGAGCCACATTATGTGCAAGATGATGATGTAAATATGATGTCCATAAGCAATGGATACACTCTTTATGATGCTGATGAGAGTACAAATGATGGAACTCAGGGCTGCCAACAGTTCCCATATGATGAAGATGATGAAGTTAACTATGCCTATGCTCAAAACTCATGCAATTTTCTGAGTAACTTACAACGACCTTCTGATGAGGAAATTAGGGCCTTCACAGCTGCAGCAGTTGCTCAAGTCAAGAGCAACTACAATCTCAGAGGTAAAAATCAGGTAAGCAGCCCACATCAGCCAAAAGATATTTCTGCAGGACAGCCAGTGCATGGTAATAAGGGGATGGAATTACAAAAAAGGCAGTGGGTTAATAATAAACAGAATTTCAGACATAGAACAGGTCATGAATCCCAAGGACCAGAAAATAGAATCCCTCAGGCTGAAGATCAAGGTAAAGGTTCCCAAGACAAGAATGATGATCAGGGAACTATGAAAGTAAAAGCTAAATCAGTTCAGGATAAAAACAAGATTGTGGAGCAAGCTACAACTGTTATACAAAATTATGCTCCATTTGATATAGCTCAAGTCCTCTCCCAGGTAAAAGTCTCTGTTCCACTTATGGAACTGATGAAAGTGGAAGAAATTAAGAATAGGACAATATCCCTAATTTCAGGGGTACCTTTTCAAGCTAAACAAAATGTTCAGATCCAGGGTGAGAAACATGTCATGTGTAATGAAGAAGATGAGGCTCCTGAGGTTTATTTAGGAATGACTATGACAAAGTGTCCTTCACAAGTGGAACCATTTTATGTATCCCTGGTTATAAATGGAAAAATAATCAAAAATTGTATGCTTGATTTTGGAGCATCTACAAATGTCATGCCTTTGGCTATCATGCAACAAGCTGGATTGAAAATTGACAAGGCATGTGGAAAATGTTATGCTATGGATGCCAGGGAGGTACCAGTTATTGGAATCATGAAGGATGTAGATTTCAAACTGGCAACATTTCCTAAGAAAAGATATAAAATGAATATAACAATGGTTGACATCAAGCCACAGTATGGTATGTTACTGTCAAGAAGATGGGCAGCACTAATTGGTGGAAGTATGCAGCTGGACCTGTCATATGCCATGATTCCAATGAATGGCAGGGATGTTAAGCTAATCAGAGAACAAAGATCATCAGAGACAGTGGAAGACCAAGAAGCAGAGGAACATATATGCTTTGTAAACACTGACTGTGATAACTTCAAGGTTGTCTCAGATGATAGAGAAGATAAAAAGAAAAATGTCTGCATTGAAGAATTGGATCAGCAAGGTTTGTGGACCATGTTTTTTGATGGAGCTTGTGCAAAAGAAGGCTCTGGAGCTGGAGTTGTTTTCCTGTCTCCAACTGGTAAGCTCCTCAAATTCTCTTTCTTGCTGAGGTTTGTTTGCACAAACAACATTGCAGAATATGAGGCTTTACTCTTAGGCCTAAATATTGCTCTCAAACATGGAATCAAAATGCTAAGAGTATTTGGTGATTCTGAGCTGATTGTATCCCAAATTAGAGATAGGTATGCTTCAAAAAACAAAAGATTGAAACAATACAAGCATGCTGTTTGGGATACCATTGAACTATTTGATGCATTTTCAATAGACTGGGTAGAGAGATCAAAGAATGTTATGGCTGATTTCTTAGCTAATGTTGCAATAAGGCCAGATGACATCACTCTGTCAGATGTTACAAATGTAGAAGTTAAAATTAGGCCTGCAGTACCAGAAAATATATGCAGTTGGCAAGTGTTTAATGATGATAGGGACTTGTTAAAATTTTTGCACTGCATAGATGAATATGAGAATCAAGAAATTGATTTCCAAGCTTTTGTAGAGACTATAGATGGAAAAGAAACTCTTGTGGGAAAAGAGATAATTCAGTTGAAGACTAATAAAATCCCTAGAGGATTAGTAGCTTTGGAAAGAGCTTTTGACAGTAGAGATAAATTGGTCACAAGGACATCTCCCACAAATAAGGAAGATTTAGAAGAGATAAATTTGGGGACATCTCAGGCCCCTTAGAAGGTATATATTGGTAAGCAGCTCAAACCACACATTAGAAGTATGCTGATTGCTTTACTAAAAAGGTATAAACATGTTTTTGCTTGGTCATATGAGGACCTAAAAGCCTATAGGGAAGATTTATTCCAGCATGAGATCCCATTGAAGCCTGGAGCTAAGCCATTTAGACAAAGGCAAAGACCTATTAATCCTACCTTGGCTCCAAAGATGCAGGAAGAACTTAAAAAGCTTAGGGAAGCTGGAATAATTGTGCCAATCAGACATTCAACTTGGGTGTTTAACCTTGTCCCAGTTAGAAAAAAGAATGGTGATATTAGGCTTTGTGTTGACTTCAGGAACTTAAATGTATCCTCTTTAAAGGATAACTATCCACTGCCTAATATGGAAGCTATGTTGCAGAGAGTGACTGGTTGTGAACTCTTATCCATGATGGATGGATTTTCAGGTTATAATCAGGTGAAGGTAAAGGAATTAGAACAGTATAAGACTACCTTCACCACCCCATGGGGAACTTATGTATATGTTAGAATGCTGTTTGGGCTAACAAATGCAGGTGCTACATTTCAAAGAGCAATGGATGTTGCTTTTGCAGGCTTGTTTGATTTAATCTTGGCTGTATATCAAGATGATCTGACTACTTATTCAAAGAAAGAAGAGCAGAATTGTTTGCATCTGGAGCAGATTTTCATAAGAGCACTAGAGTATGGTATTTCTTTAAATCCAAAGAAGTGTGCTTTTGGGGTGGTTGAAGGAAAACTCCTAGGGCATATTGTTTCCAAGGATGGAGTCAGGATAGATCCAGAGAGAGTGGCTGCTATTGATAGAATTCAAATGCCAAAAATTGTAAAAGGAGTTCAGTCCTTCTTTGGACAGATAAATTTTTTTAGGAGATTTGTTCCCAACTTTGCAGAAACCACAAGAAACATTTCCAAGATGATGAAGAAGGATGCAACTGTCCACTGGGAAAGTGAAGCAATAGAATCATTTCAGAGTATCAAAGAGGCAATCAAGATGGCCCCTGTTCTTAAATCTCCTGATTTTTCTAGGCCATTCCAAGTATTTTCATTTGCTTCCTTTCATACTGTTGCTGCATGTTTGCTACAGAAAAACGAAGATGGTTTTGAACAGCCCATCGCTTTCTTCAGTATGTCCTTGCAGGCTTCTGAGTTGAAATATGATATTATGGAAAAACAGGCATATGCACTAGTCCGAGCCATCAAAAGTTTCAGACCATACCTGGTAGGATCACATATAATTGCATATGTACCCCATGCAGTAGTCAAAGACATATTCACTCAGCAGGAGGTGACTGGAAGAAGGTGCAGATGGATAAACAAACTGCAAGAGTTTAACATAGACATACAAATTACCAAGTTGGTAAGAGGACAAGGATTAGCCAAGATAATGGCACAGTCAAACTTGGAAGCATGCCAAGTTAATGTAGTCCAAAATGAGAATGTAAATGTATCAGGATCTGAATGGTACAAGGATATTATCTACTACTTGCAAAATCTGAATTGTCCTTCCCATTTCAGTGACAGTCAAAAGAGGACTTTAAAGTTACATGCAATCAGGTATGTTATTGTTCAAGGTGAGCTATACTGGAAAAACCCTGATGGTGTGCTGCTAAGATGTGTGGATGAGGATATGGCTAACAATGTTTTGATTGATATGCATAAAGGATTGTGTGGTGGACATTATACTGCCCAAACAACAGCTCATAAAATTCTCAGAGCAGGATATTGGTGGCCCACTCTCTTTTCGGATGCACAAAGGTTAGTGAGGAAGTGTGACCCTTGCCAAAGATTTTCAGGAAAGTTGAAATATGATGGTGCTTTACCCCTCAGGACTATAACTATGGATGCTCCATTTCAGCAATGGGGAATTGACTTCATAGGGGAAATTGCAGACAAATCAAGTGGGGGACACAGTTGGATTTTGGTGGCAACAGATTACTTTACCAAATGGATTGAGGCCATTCCAACTAAGAGAGCTACAAGTAAGGTGGTGACAGATTTCATGCTAGAAAATATTATCATCAGGTTTGGAGTACCATTCAAGATAGTCACTGATAATGCTATGTGCTTCAGATCAGGTGAATTTGTTGATTTTTGCAATAGGTATGGGATAAATTTATCATATGCATCACCATATCACCCACAAGGGAATGGTCAAGCAGAATCAAGCAATAAAAGCATCATGAAAATTATCAAGAGGATACTAGACAAGAACAAGAGAGCTTGGGACTCAAAATTAAAGTTAGCAATATGGGCTGACAGAGTGACAGTAAAAAAGGCTATTGGAATGTCACCCTTTGAGCTAGTATATGGTGCATTAGCCAGATTGCCCATAAACAATCTCCTACCAGTTTACAGATTCATCCAGGAAAATGATGAGGAGATTGAAGACTCCATGACAGAAAGGGTGAATCAGCTGGTTGCACTGGATGAAAACAGAAGGAAAGCCCACCAGATCAATCTCAAGAGACAACAAGAGGTGAAATATCAGTTTGACAGGAGAACTACTAAAAGGAAATTTCAGGTCAATGATCTGGTGCTCATATGGAATGCAAAAGATCAGGACAAGGGTAAACATGGTAAATTCGAACCCTTATGGATGGGCCCATATCAGATTTGCAGTGCTCATGGGGAGGATTCTTAATTCCTCCAGGCCCTAGATGGTGAAGTTCTGGAATTGCCTGTGCATGGCCAATTCCTTAAGTTCTATTTTGCATAGATGACTTGTCGCTGTGCACATTTGTAAAAACATGTATATAGTGTAAATGCCTTGTACAGTTTGTGCTTTTTGGTTTTTGCTTGGTCTGCCCGGAGATCTGGTTCTCGCTGCAAGTTTTCACCTGCACATCCCCATTCGGAGCCAGTGTTGGCACTCGTTTTAACCTGGAGGCTGAGCTTGTTTGTTGGAGGGTTTCTTCCTTCAAACCCTAGGTGTTCCTGTTCATCGGCAAAAGCTTGGTCTATCGGCGAAGGATATTGTGGTTCTGCCGACAATGTTGGTCGTGCCGATGGGGGTACCTCAAGTGTTATCGGCATGAGTTTGCATGTGTCTTGGCAATCATTTCAGTAGCATGGTGTGTTCTTTGTATATCACTGTGACTTTGTGCTATCGGCGAGGGAGTTTCCTGTTGGGCTGACAGGGGTACTCTGGCCGATGGAGCTGTATCGGCGTAACAAGTGATGTCGGCAGGTGAGTTTTTGGTTGGGCCGATAGTTGGTAGTCTGGCCGATGAGGGATGATCAAGGTGGTTGTCGGCAGGAGTAATGCTATCGGTGAGAGAGTTTTCAGGTTCGCCGACGCTTGAGGTCTCACCGACAGAGTATAGTTTGTTGGTGCCATCGGTGTAATGGAGGATTATCGGGTGAATGGGTAGATTGTTGGCCGATGGTGTAAGTCTGGCCAATGGAGTTGCCATCGGCGAGTATGGGGTAGTGTCAGGCCGATGGGAATTTGGAGGATGTCTATCGGAGTGAGTAATATTGTCGGCCTAAGGGTTTTTTGTGGTGCCGATGGTGTATGTCTCACCGACGGAGGTGGGAAGTGAAGGACCATCGGCGAGACTATTATGATCGGTGGAAGTGCTTTTGGTTGCCCCGATGGTCTTTGTCTCGGCGACAAGGGGTGTGGAGCTGGCATCGGGGTGACGAGGAGGATTGTCTTGGCAACAGCAATGCCATCGGAGTGAGATGGTATATCGGGCTAGCATTGTTTTGATCTGCCGATGGTAGAAGTTTGGCCGATGGGCTGTGGGCAAAGGCATGTGTGTTGAGCGCGGCAAAAGTGCTCAACACTTTGTTTGAATACGGTTATGCTTTTAAAGCGCTGGAGTGATCTCTTCACCGTGAATGTGGGATTATTCCCTTATATATTTTGAACCCGCGGTTGAACGTGTTTTGGTGGGAAATCTTTTTTGTATGTAGCGACAGTTTTTTAGGCGACAACGGGTGGTTGAGACCCTTAATGGCGACTGTATTGGGGCATGGGCGAGTTGTTGCACAGTCAGGTACCAGATTTTTGACATGAAGACTTCCAGATAGTGGCGCGTGGCTCGAGGTTCCTCTGTCTGTTGCTGAAATAAATTTTGAGCGCCATTCCTTTGAAGGGTCTGTATCTAGCTGATTTTGATATTTTATCATGTAATTAATTGCTGTGGTACACTTTCTGGCTGTTATAAGCAGACTATGTTACCATTTTTCAGGTTGTTGAAAGTTGAACATTTTGGCTCTGTAACACAATACAGTTCGTTTTGGTTGCTCTGTACAGCTAAACCTGTGAGTTTATGTATCTCTTGTTGTATGTTTTGGCATGAACCCACTGATTTCATGATTAATCTTATATGAGAAATGCTATCTTAGCATGTGTTTTGTTAATTCTGTCTCCAGTATTGCATGTATTCTTCTTCTGAATTTGGATATTTGGGCAATATTTGAGACTCTAGAACATAGAATTCCTATGTTGAATGTATGATCTTTTAACTTCTGCTCAAGGGGTAGATTAAACTATTTTCAGGTTGAACATTGGGAAGGGTATACTACAGTAGGGATGCCATAAGTAGAGATAACTTAACACTCTGTATTGGGAGATATCTATAAGGCAGGTATCATATATATCCCCCTAAAATCCAGTTTTAGCTATTCATGCTGATCATTCACAGGTGTATGTCTACTGACTCCAGGCCCTGGATAGGCACCAATCTTGCTTTGTGTTTGTGTTACAACCATGTCCAGCTTTGCATCCAAACTCAAAATCATAATCAAACTCTAAAACAACCATTAGGACATTAGAATTAGTTTTAGGATCCTCAGTCCTCTATCTGCAACTGTAATAGGCCCAAAGCTAGCCCCTTTGCTCTTATCTTTCAGTTTTGGTCTACTTACAGGAGGACTTATCTGCTTTCTGACAGCATCCCAATCCTTGTATGTGTATCTCATGGATGTTGAGTAGGGAATACCCCCCTAGGTCTTGCAGAGCCTGAAGAAGAAGAGGAGATAAAATATAGAGTCTATCTCCTACACTGTTGGCCCCTGGCCCAGAGATCCTGTTGATCACTGATGGCTACCTTGTAGGGAAATCTGGGAATAGGCATCCAGTCTGGGAAAAAACCAACAACATCAATGACAACACCGGTTAGGTCCATACTTGTAACAATCTCTCCCTTTGTCATTGATGGCAACATATGATGTGAAAAACTATTTTGACCATCAAGACAAGAACTTTTCTTTACTGACATAATCCCCCCTATCATCAACAATCATTCACTTGTCTTATCTTCCTTTACTGCTCCCCCTTTGATCAGCCACCACTTTTTTTTAACATGTCTTCTCTCCCCCTTTGACATCAATGGCAAAGGGCACATACTTGCAATTCCATCATTTCAGAATCATATCAGCTGCTTCTCCTGAGTAGCAACTCTTCATCATCAATCTAGATTACAAGATATGACTGTGATATCCACCGGATTGATGCACATCAGTGCACCTTAGTTCATCACCGGAGGGGCAATAACCCCTAACTTCTCCCTGAGATACTCAAAAGAGTCCTTAGGTAGAGGTTTAGTAAAGATGTCTGCAATCTAATCCTTGGAAGGCACAAACTCCAATCTAACTTCATTGTTGTTCACTTGCTCTCTTAAAAAGTGAAACTTGACGGTTACATGTTTAGTCTTTGAATGAAACACTGGATTCTTAGATATATTTATTGCACTTGAATTATCATAGAAGATTGTGATAGGCTCCTCATACTCCACTCTCATGTCTCTTAGCATTTGTTTCATCCACAAAACATGAGTGCAACTACCTGCTGCTACAATATATTCTGCTTCTGTAGTGGACAGATATATTGCCTCTTATTTCTTGCTTATCCAAGAAACCAATCTCTTCCTCAAAAAGAATGCTCCACCACTGGTACTCTTCTGGTCATCCACATCTCCTACCGAATCAGCATCTATATAGGCATGAAGAGAGAAATCATGATCTCTAGGGTACCATAGACCATACTCAACTGTCCCTTTTAGATATCTAAAAATCCTCTTGACTGCCATGACATGAGATTCTCTAGGATTAGCTTGGAATCTAGCAACAAGACCAACAACATTCATAATGTTAGGTCTAGTTTGAGTGAGATACAATAGTCCTCCAATCATTGACCTATACTTTTTCTAATCAGCCTTGGGAGAGTCATCTTCTTTTCTCAACTTACATCCAGTTGCCATGGGAGTATTCATTGGCTTTGAGTCTTCCATCCCAAATTTCTTCAACAATTCTTTCACATATTTGGTCTGAGAAATGAAAATTCCTTTCTTTGTTTGAGTGATTTGTAGACCCAAGAAGAAATTCATTTCCCCAAGCATGGACATCTCAAATTCACTTTTCATTTGATTTGCAAAGGTTTTACACATACCATCTCTTCCTCCAAAAATGATATCATCAACAAACACTTCAAGAATCAAGATATTTTCATGATCAATTTTGAAATACAAATTACTGTCAGCAGTACCTTTGTTGAAACCAATCTTCAAAAGATGTTTATCCAACCTTCCATACTAGGCTCTTGGGGCTTTCTTCAGTCCATATAGTACTGTCTTCAACTTGCAGACCATATCACCATGATTAGACAATTGAAATCCATCTGGTTGCTCAATGTACACTTCTTCTTCCAAGTCACCATTCAGGAAGGCAGATTTGACATCCATCTGATACACTTTGAAATCCTTGAAGACAGCAAGTGCAAGAAATAATCTGACTGCTTCAATTCTTGCCACCGGAGCAAAAGTTTCTTCAAAATCAACTCCTTCTATTTGATAATAGCCCTTGTAGACCAATCTGGCTTTATTTCCAATTACTTCACCAACTTCATTCAATTTGTTTCAGAAGACCCGTTTGGTTCCAATCACATTCTTGTTTCTAGGTCTGGGAACAAGATCCCAAGTGTGATTTTTCTCAATTTGCATCAGCTCTTCCTCCATTGCTTTAGTCCAGTTTTCATCATTGTAGGCTTCATCTACTGTCTTAGGTTCAATCTTTGAAATCAGACAATACTCATCTGAATTTTGAGCAATTCTCCTTCTAGTTTGTACACCTTTGCTTTTGTCACCTATGATCTGATCTTCAGAGTGGTTCAGTCTTACATACCTTGGAGCTTTGGGAGTTTCCTGCACTTCTGATTCTTGATCAGGCTCATTAAAACTCATCTCTTCTTCCTAATTTACCGGATCAGTTTGAATCTATTTTTTAGAAGAGGCTTGGGCTCCTTGAATCAGAACACCATTCTGATCATCTTCATCATATTCATAAAACCTTGAGGGTTTTTTAATTCCTTCATCAACCTTCACATTTGTACTTTCTATAATCTTTCTCAGTCTCTTGTTATAACACTGGTATTCTTTGCTTTGAGTAGAGTAACCCAAGAATATTCCTTCATCTCTTTTAATGTAACACTTGCTACCAAAGACTCTGAAACACCTCATAGTAGGAGTGATGCCAAACCAAAGTTCATAAGGAGTCTTACCAGTATTGCTTCTGATTTGTACTCGATTGAGAGTATAGACTGCAGTGCCGACAACTTCTCTCCAATAGATCTGAGGAACATTTGCTTCCATCATCATTGTCCTAGATGCTTCCTGGATGGTCTGGTTCTTTCTCTCAACTACTCCATTCTGCTATGGAGTCCTAGGAATAGACAACTGTCTCTTTATTCCATGTTTCTCATAGAAATCTATGAACTCATCAGATGTGAATTCTCCACCTCTATTAGACTTCAGACATTTCAATTTTAATCCAGTTTCATTCTCTACCATAGCCTTGAATATTTTGAATTTCTCAAGAGCTTCTAATTTCTCTTTTAGAAAAGTTACCCACATCATCTGGGAATAGTCATTATCTATCGCCTTGCACACTCCTGATTCTTGTCAGACCACAAAGATCAGTATGAACTAAGTCCAATAATCCGGTAGAAGATTGTTCCTTGCTTTTAAATGAGACTCTGCTTTGTTTTCCCAACTGACATTCTTTGCACAAACTATTTGTAGGTTTCACCAGTTTTGGAAGATCTCTTACAACCTAAGTATTGCTTATCTTGATGATATTATGAAAATTCACATGACACATTCTTCTATGCCACAACCAACTCTGATCAACTTGAACAAATAAGAAACTTTTACCAGAACCAACTAAGTGGAAGATATTATCTTTAGTTTGAGTACCGAATGCAATCTCTATTTCGAAACTTTCAAAGATTTTGCATTTTCCATTCTTGAATCGGAGATCATCACCTTTGTCCACCAACTGTCCAACACTGAGAAGATTGTGCTTTAATCCTTCAACATACAGAACATTACTGATTTGTTCTTTCCATCAAAGGAAATAGTTCCTTTACCTCTAATTCTACTAGTAGAATTATCACCAAACTTTACCACTCCTCCTTCATTTCTTTCCAAATCTATGAACTTACTGTTATCACTTGTCATATGGTGATAGCATCCACTGTCAATGACCCAATCATCCTTTTCTTCAACTTGTGCAGCCAAAGCTCTTTCTATAACTTTATGGTTGACAGATTCAGAGAGCATTGGATCTTCTTCCTTGATGGCAATAAACACCTAATCACTTCTGGATTTGTTTCCTAATTCTGATTCATCATCTGTTACTCCATCATCATCATCATCTTCATGGACATAGTAGCAATTCTTTTGGAACCTTGACTTGTTAGGTTTTGGCCTTGAAAATCTTTCCAGACATCTTGAGGCAAAGTGACCAATCTTATTGTAGTTAAAACATTTAAAAGGCAATTTCCCTTCATACTTACCGGATCCTCTTGGTAGTCTTTTTGCAATAAGGGCTTCAAGTTGAGCAGTTTCTACTTCCTCTTCTTCTAGGTATTTTCTTGCTTTTTCATACCATGAGAGTTTCCTTGAAGAGTTTTCTCCTAGATCAAACCTTTGTTTACCTTTCACAGAGGCACTGGCTTTGAATACAGATTCAGTCTTAGGAGGGGCATCTCCAAACTTAGTCATTTCAAAAGCAGCCAATTTACCAGCTAATTGATCTCTTGTGATAGTTATATGGGCTCTGAATTCTTCAATGGTAGCAACCTTGATCTTATAAGAAGTAGGAAGGGATCTGAGAATTTTGCCAACAATCTCATCTTCATCCAAGACTCCACCAGCATTTCTAATTCCATAAAGAAGCTCATTTACTCTTGGCATAAAAGTAATGATATTTTCATCTTCTCTCATCTTCAGATATTTGAATTTTCCTTTCAGACTTTGTAACCTTGCACATTTGACATACTTGTCTCCTTCATGCAGAAGTTCTAGTTTTTCCCAAATCTCAAAAGCAGTTGGTAGGTCAACAACATTTGAAAGCTCTGAATTGGATAATGTGCTTAGAAGAACTTCTATAGTCCGTAGATTATTTTCAACATCTGTGATTTTAGTTGGGGATTTTGGGCCACCCTATGGAGGAGTATACTTCGTTGAAGCCATGTTCCAGTACTGCATTCCCATACATTTCAAGTGACATTTCATGTGACTTTTCCAAAGATTGAAATTGGTTCCATCAAACTTCAGACTATCCTTCTTGTAGGATGACATCCTAGATCTCCTCAAGCGGTTAAGCCTTTTTAGAGGAACTTGGCTCTGATACCAATTGTTAGATTTAGGACAGACAACTGAGAGGGGGGGTGAATTAGCTGTCAAAACTTTCTTTCCAATTACACACTTAAAGTCTTCTTAGTGATTTAGTAGCATATCAACAAATCAATCATGGAAACACAATGCATTCAATCAAGAGCAGAAACATATCAACACATAAGACACCAAGATTTTGATGTGGAAAACCTAGTTAAGGGAAAAACCACGGGGTGATTAACCCAAGATTGTATTCTCTATTAGAAGAATAGAAAGAACAAAATGGCACATGCCAATTAGGGCTCACTACCTGAGCACACTACTCACAAGAGGCCCACTGCCTACAAGAGACACATTGTCTACAAAAGAATAAGTATCACATACTTGAATTGGAAAATAGCATCTTCATCATGCTTGAGTCAGTTCCATTTAAGCCCAATACTTCTGCTTTGCCTTTCGCTCTCCTCCTTGCTACTACACACTCATCTCCACTAGCCACACTTTGAAATGACTTTACAACTCCTTATTTATACAAGACATTGACTTAGGAATAATCATCTAAGTTGGCAAACATCTACAAGAACATCCACAAGATGTGTAATACATCCAGTCGGCCAGTCTCAGGAAGAACACCATCATTTGGAGGTTATTCTTCAATTGCAAGCTCCAACTCTAATACGAACCACCAACACATGCTGGACATGATCCAAAGACCTCCACAAGATTGCCTAAATCACCAGGAACATCTACACTTCATCTACGTACTAAAATCCTTCTCCTTCATCTGGAATCTCAAGAACACAGTTTGTTACTATTGTCACAAATGAATAGATGCTTCCGGACCTTCAAACCATGAACCAATCAAGTTGATACTTCACAAAGACTTCCTCAATACTCCCTCAAATTTGTAGAACAGGATAATGTATTTCCGGATCTCACCGGACCTGTTTGTGTCACTCTGTCACCTTTGAACACCTACCGGAATTGGTTTTACTTGAATGGCCACAACTTCTTTAGATCTTCATGCGGACCTCTTAAATCTTTACTAGATCACCTTAAGACACATATCTACAAACCCTTTAAACCACATCCTCTAATCCTCATCTTATCTTGAACTTTTACCATACTGTCTTCACTGTTCTTCTCTGTTCCTGATTAGGACTAGTTTTCTCAATATCCTTAGCACTCAGCTCATCCAATCCTTTTCATTAATGCAATAGAGGTATGTTGACATCAATGACAACACCAGTTAGGTCCATACTTGCAACAATTATCACACCAAAAACTCCTTAATATCTTTAGTTTATCATCTTCTTTTGACACTATCTTCAAACCACCTGAAAGCTCCAAGATACATGTCATAAAACATAACTCAACAAAGTAATAGATATGATCATCAAACTGATTCCTTGATATGAATTATATGAACTTGAGTTTCATGCAAACACTACACTTTTCACCAATAAAAAAATAGTATGAATTACCACACAAGAGATGTCCTTGCCAAAGGCTTCCAAGATGAACTATCATCCTGCAACCAATCTTATTCTTGCACACCCTTTTTGACATGAAAAAGAATGAAGACCATCTGAATAAATGAATACTATTTGATGAATACCATCCTCCTATTCTACACAAGACACTTTTCACAACATAAGAACTGATCCCTTTTTAACCTTGTAATTCAAATAAGCCCATCAAGACTGCACAACAAGTTCTTCCTACAACAACACTTTGCAAAACTAAATGCTGAGAAAAATAATTATGAATTGACTTCTTTCATTTGTAACCTCCTTAGCCAACATATCTAATTAGAACATCTTGAGGACATCTAAATTGATTTTAAACTTCACAATCTCACTAACAAGAACACTCAACTTCTATAAGAATGATATTAAGAGAATGTAGGATCATTCATAAACCAAGTTATTCAATATCAACATACTCTTTGTGAACTGAACCTTTGAACATCCTTTCAACATCTTGTATGCATCAAGAACCAGTAAACATGTCACTCATCATGAACACCTATATTACTGACATACACTGAAACTCAATATCATTAGAAACTTCATATCAATCATTATCAGACAAGCATGATAAACAAAACAAGATCATCAAATTGATAAACATCAACTGATCTCCTCCTATAACTTCTTGAGGATAATTGAAATATCAAGAACAACTACCCCTCACATCATGCTATTAATTATTTAAGTGATGATGTAACTTGTGCAGGATCCACAAGTTTAGGATTTTCCTTCTCATGACTCTATTTTTGCTTCCATACTTTTACAAGTTCTTTCTTTCTCCAAACCTTTATACCTTCTTTTATTTTCAACCTTTTTAAATCATGTGAAGCATACATTCTGCAATTGTGTGCTTTATGTCCAAGAGTGTTGCAATTATAAAAAACTATGTTACAATCATAATCAAATGACTGATAGTACCTTTGAGCACTCACATTAAGCTTCCATGCAGGATCATACCTTTTATGCACTTTATAATTTCTTTGTATATGTCCAACATTATTGCACTTGTAACAAACAATATCAATATTCCTTCTGCAATCAATTACTTTATGTCCAAAATGATTACAAGTATAACAATAACCATTAAATGAATAGTTATGCCTGTACATGTATGCTTGCTTTATAGCAGCAGGTTTTCTAAAATTCCTTCTTTGATTGTGCACAAATTCATCTTTGGTTTTCTATTCAACTTCACTTTTCCTTCTAGGAATCTCTCTAGCTTTGGAACATTCCCCTTCTTCAAATCCTAAACTAGTAGTGTCCTTATGATGCTTCTTTTTGTCCAACATTTCATGCAACTTGTTTGAGCTATCTTCAAACACTTGATATTTCTTAGATAAAGCCTTGAGACCATCATACTCTTTTCTTAGATTGATAATATCACCATCTAATTTCATATTCTCAATCCTTCTAACTTCAAGGTCAGATTTTGAAACATATGCTATCCTCTTTGCTTCCTCAACTTCTGTCTTCAAATTGACAATCAATTTATCTGATTCACCTACTTCATTCTTCAAGTCTAAAATCAAGTTTCTGGCATCTTCAAGATCTGTAAGAGCTTTGTCTTTTAAATCTCTTTCTTGTTACAACTACAACATTAATTTCTAGTTCTCTTTCTTATAATTCTTGAGCTCACTCAAAGCATACATGAGCTCTCCTTCCAAATCAATCTCACAATCTTGTTCATCATAATCCTGATCATCATCACTTGTGATGTTAGCTCCTTCTGAATCTGATTGGGTTTGAACTTCAACTCCTTCATTTGAAAGTCTCCTTTCATTGCCACTTTCTTCACACACCAGAGTGTCCTCTTCTTTATCATTATCTTGATAAATTCTTTTCAAACTCCTCCACATATCCTGAGCTATAACATAATCCATAACTTTACAAGAAACATCATTAGACAGAGTAGATAATATGGCTTTCTTTGCAATATGATTACATTCAAGGGCTTCTTTGTCATTTCCATTCTCAACTGACATTAAAACATCATATCCTAAAGAGGATAAATAAATTTGCATTCTAACATACCAAACTAAGGAACTCTTGAAACTTTTTCTTCTAAAACAATATCATATTCAACTTGGGGAACATTTATTTCAATAGGTTCTATATCAACCTTTGAATTTGATATGGATGATGTCTTTTGTATCTTTTGACTAGAATGAAGCTTGACATTTCTCATGTTCTTATTTCTTTTGCACTTAACCATTGAACTCCACACACAGGACCTACCCAAGCTGATTAAGCTACAAAAGGGAAACTAGCTTTGATACCAATTATCAGAGTCAAGGACAACACTGAGAGGGGGGGTGAATCAATGTTGTGTGAATTTTCAAATCTTTTTGCAAAATTTAACTTTCAAAACACAAGGAGAGAAAGATAGCATTGATTTGTCAAACACATATGCACATGACTAAGAATGAATAAAGAGAACAAAACCTCATGAGTAAATCATACACACATAGAGAAGATTATGACACAAGATTTGCATGAGTGGAAAACCCTCCAGGGGTAGAAAAACCACTCCAAAACTGCCTCACTGGCTTTATAAAAAATCTCACTGATTACAATGTTTAGAAGCACCAACTTCAAGGAGCACCAACCCCTAATTCATTTAGAAGCACCAACCCCTAATATAGAACAAACTAAAAAAAAGAACTCAAAGGGTTTCTCTATTTCAATACAAAACACTTCTTCTTTCACATGTGTCTATCAAATGATCATTCTTCTCATCAACCCAAATCATATACAAAACTCATCTGAATTTTCTCTTCAAGAGGATATTCAAAATAATCAATCCTATACCACTCAACAACACACAAATCAAACCACTTGCGAAGCTAATTAATAGGAGATGACTTCCCACATTCTGTATAATCATTTTCATCTTCTCTCAATGAAGAACCTGCAAACAAAAACTTTTCACCTTCTCTCTGCAAATTTTCTTCTTTCAAGAAATCAAAACCCTTTCATCTGCAAGAAGAAAATCTTATTCACAAAATAAATGATCAAAAAAAAAATTATCCCTTCAAAGATTCATCTTTTCTGCAAAATAAAATCTTCAAAAAATTTCTTTCAAAATAAATGATTAAACTTTGATATTCTTTTATGTGCAATTTTATCTTCATCTGTAAAAATGACTCTTCGATCTGTATAAATAATTTCTTCAAAAAATCTTTCGATAATATCCCTTTCATGACTTCAATATTTTAGAAAAATAATGACCCTTCAATTTCCTTTGCATTGCAAACATTTGTTCATCTTATGTGCAAAAGAAAATAAAAGATGTCCACCATAAAAATGTCTTCATTTTTCTTCATTGCCTGTCGGAAATCTATATTCTTCAAAACTGTCTTCAAAAATAAAATATTTTTCAATATGCTCTTGTAAAAAGGCAAAAACAACTTCTCCCAATCCATTCATCTTCTTCAAGCTAAAAAACACTTCCTCAATCTGCAAATAAAAACTCCACAAAGAAATATTTCAACTAATATAATATGTCCTGAAAAAACCTTTCATGGGATTCTTACAAAACTCTGATCTTCCACAATTTCTTTCCATAAAAAAAAATCATCTTTTTGTGCCAAAATAATTTCCATAAATATTTTCCTTACAAAGATTACAAATGAAGTCAAAAAAAATAGAAATAAATCTTCCAACATCTCCTTGAAAATCTCCTTTAAAAAAAATCATGCCTCCATATCCCTTAAAAATTGGCTTTGTGGACGGGTAAAAAATAGCTCAAAAAACATACTATTTAAATTTGACCTCATAGCTTTTATGGGCCCCCAAAAAAATTAAATATATAAACAAAAGCCATTTATATGACTTAATTCAGGCTTCCTTCCTTTTTAAATAAAGCACATTCAAAAAAGACTTGAATGAATCGGGCTCCCTTTACAAACTTTGATGCATTTTATAAATAAATGGAGATCATAAGCAATGGTCGGTTTCTTATATCATAATGCCCTCCTTTTTAATACCTTTATCAACCTTTTATTATTCACTATTTTTTTTATATAACTGGTGAAGCATGTTATCATGGTTGAGGGGGCCGGTTTACAATTGTCTACAAAGCCCTCCAAGTGGTGACTTTTAAGTTATAAACCCGCTATCCCAAGTCACCTATGTTTTAAAACATAAAGTGCATGTTTAGTTGACGGGCTAGAGTTATAACTTAATAACAAGGATTAGGGATTTAGATATGTAGGTTTGAGTAAACAAAACCCTAGATGAATCAACCCCTTAGATCTATATCATCAAAAGAGACTTTTATGATTAAAGAGATTACTAGGACTTTAGATATCTTTTAATCAACTCCATCTTAAGTCACCAATATCAAATCAACATTCTACCTCTTTGTAGTACTCATATCATTGCATGAACTCCTGTAAAAATGAGCACATTGAAGAAGATCAAATAGCATCAAGTTCTGAGTTATCAAACAATCTTGCAAGATCATTGAAGCAACCTATTATAACATATAGCCATCAGCTAGCATGGATGATTGAAGTAAGGTGAGCTCACTATTGGAAGTATAAAGTATGGGAATTTCCTCAACCATCAACACAAAAAAATTAGCCTCAATATCTTATGTGATCAACCTGATCAAATAACTCATGTGGTCATGAAAGAAGATGATGATCAATGATTAACATCATAAACCAAAATTGATAACTCCAAGGACCAATATGAACACCACACATCAAGATCATGAGAAACCATTTGAAGATATCCTAAACAAACACATCCTTGAAAGACCTAACACCTGATGAGCAACAACATCATGTGAATGTATACAACTCTTGATAAATCTGAACACACATATGAAGCAAGTCCTTATCTTTTGAAGTATAACCTCAACTTGCATCAACCTCTTGCACTTACCTCTTGATGCCTTCAAATGTTTCCTAATATCAACCCAAGATCCTGCAAGACCTTTTTGACATCAATGACAATCTAACACCATCAAGGTTAGATGTAATTGCCCCTCCTTCTTGCTAGATGTATAGAGGTTCATCTATCTAGGGGGGAAGATTCATGTTATATCTTTTTTTTTCCTAAACTAATGATGGCCACCTCTCAGGGGAGAAGGTAGTGGTTTCTAATGATAGGTGGAGTCTATTTGTTGCAATAAGAAGTTATGCCCTAAGGGAGAAGATGTTTCCCTTTGTCCTTGATGTCAAAGGGGGAGAAATGTGCAGGTGTGTGTTGCCATCAATGCCAAAGGGGGAGATTGTTACACATATGGTTCCTAAGGTTGTCATTAATGTCAACACTGTCACAAGGTTGTAATTGATGTCAACACTATCATGGATGTGTGAAGGTGTTCATGGTTGGATGTCATGTCCTATCCAGCAGAGAAGATATAGTTCATGGTTGGATGTCATGTCCTATCCAGTAGAGAAGATATAGTTCATGGTTGGATGTCATGTTGAATGTAATGTGATTATTGAAGTTCATGGTTGGATGTCATGTCTTGATCAATGCAGAGTTGAGTATGAAGTTATATTAATATGGGAATTAGAAGCACTAAGATGATCAAATGTGTTGCTGATGTTGGGAAGATGTTACTGATGGCCTGATTCAGGTTTCATGATGATTGGTTTATCAGAAGGATGTTTTGTAGTTGATGGTTTGAAGACAATGTTGGTCCTAAAGAAGATAATTACTATACGACCCAATGGATTGTTCTACATTCCTCCACATTGCATTTATGGTTATGTGGTTATGGACCTATTTTAGGGTACAGTGAAGGTGATAATTCCATAGTTTCAAATCATGTGTCCTTCCACTTAGAAAGTTATGCATGATAGAGTATCAACATGTATTTTGGTAGAACAAGGTGGTGTTGAAGGCCTATTGGAATGCTTCACATTCCTCTAGATGTGAATGTTTGCCTTTTCAATTTTGTTGACATGTTTATGGATGTGCATTACATGCTTTCTTGTAGTTTCAATTTTCTCGGTGATCCACAAGCTCAATTTTTTAATGGCAGTATGTTGCAGTTTGTTTCAGATGACTTGTTGATCACATAGTTCATGGTTGAAGATGTGAAACACAAAATATTTGATGTGCGGAGGTAAAGGAGTGTTTGGAGATGTTGTGTGAGTCTTGTAGACTCATCTGGAAGAGTTTAATGAAGATGTTTCTTGTTTCTAGTACCGCACAAGGTTTTCAAGTTATTGTGGCCGTTATGCTTCAAGTTTCATATGTTTTTGCTCAAGGCTTTCCTATTTTCAAATGAGCGGAGTTTGCAGATGTAATTCCTTGGTGTTTGAAGATATGAAGGATGTTTTATACCTATTTAAGAAAGTGTTGATGTCCACAAGCCATGGGTTTTCTACTGGTGTAGCGTGAGGTCTTGTTTAAGACTTGTCCTCTACACATTTCAAGTTGTATGTTGTCTAGCTGACTTGTAAATGTATTTTTCATGTTGTCTCTGACTAAAAAACAATGTAATAAATGTAATATCATGTATAAATTGTAAATAAAATTGAGTTAGGCATAGTGTGGTTGCAAAGTGATTTATAAGTTTCGCAAGCAAGAAAAGGAGTAAAATGACTGCATTATGATGTGCGACTAAAGGAGAAAGAGAAGATGTGTTAGAAGTTGTACTGATTCATCTTAAAGACATTTGTGTGACAAGAAAGAAGTGAAGAGTGTTCCTAATTGATCCAATCATTAGAAGAAGTAGAATTACAATCATCAAAGGTGTGAGCTTCATTGTCAGTTTTTCAGGCAGTAGAGAGATTATCATACTATAATCTGTTCTAAGTCTGTTCTCAATTCAGGGAGTAGTTGTTTCCTTAAGACTAACCCTAAAACAAAGTTTGTAGGGGTGTTGTAGCTTCTTTGGGAGTGACCCTAAAGAAAAGTTTTTAGGGAGTATTAGTTTCTTTGGGTTGTAACCCTAAAACAAAGTTAGCAGGGAGTAGTAGCTTCCTTGGGTTGTAGCCCTAAAACAAGGTTGTAATTTTGAGCTTCATATATTGTGAGATAATCCTCACCGTGGTTTTTCCCTTCTTTGGTTTTCCACGTATATCTATCATTTTGTGTTGATGTGCATTATGTTAATCTTTCATGCTTATGTTAATGTTGTAATGCTTAAGTTTTAATCTTCTTCAGAGAAATTGAAGTTTTCTTAGATACTGATTCACCCCCCTCTCAGTATCATAGGGTGTTTAACAACTTTATCACAAATGGCCACCATTCTTGTAGGGGAAGGTGGATCTTAATCTATTTTAAAGGTTCCATCATCTTTAAATTTAAGTTTAAGCTTTGTAGGAGTATGAGATTGTGTTGAAAAATTGTATGTACCTTCAAGATCTTAGGGTATGAGGGTGAGATTTTATATTCACCCACAATGAAGGGTGTAAAATCTAACAAACCCCAATCATCACCAAAAAATTCATTTGAAGGACCAGCACTATCCTGACCAAAACTATTGTTAGCAATAATGGGTAGTGTTGAAGAAGGGATCAAACTACTCAAAGGAGTTCGATGTCTCGTTTCTACTTTCAAGCAACTATCTTAAGTCAGATCAGCTTCAATTGTATGTGCTTTGTTTTCAAAGATGAATTTTACTGAATGATGAAGGGTAGACAGAATTGCCCCCATTGCATGAATCCATGGTCTACCAAGAAGAAGATTGTATGAAAGAGAATTAGGCATGACATGGACAAGGGTAGGCAATGTCTTAGGTCTATCCCTAAGAGGTAAGGTAATAGTACATAATGATTGTCTACCAACATTATCATAGCCATGAATTTTGAGTTTATCATTTAGTTGAATTAAAGATGTATCGATATTGAGTTTATGTAACAAATCTATTCCACAAATATTAAGACATGATCCACCATCAATCATAGTGTGTCTTATCCTTTTCTTATTGAAGAACATGAATATCATAAGAGGCTCATTTTGTTTTTGAACTTTTATGGGAGGTAACTCGTGTTGTTGAAATGATATGTTAGATGTTGCCGCTTGCATATAACTAAATGGAGATGCCACCTCAATCGGTCTAATAGTAGATGGAACAGTCATCACTTGTAGGGCCTCATGGAGCATTTCATGGTATGTAGTGATGTTTGTATTAAATCCCGTAGAGAGATCTTAACTGGAGTAGCGTGGAGCTGCTCGACAAGATCATATTCTTTACTAATATGAGTAGGAAGAACCATGTAGCCTCCCCTAAAAATACTTCTTTTAGTGTTGGTAGATGTGTGAGAGTGGATGTTGAAGACGATCCACAAATGTTGAACAACATTTCTCCCCTTAGGAAGAAATTGAACCACAGAAGTGTGCAAAGAATCTTCCCATTCTGGATAGGAACATATGGGAAGAAGTATGAAGGTTTCCAAATGTCACACATGATCCAAAAACAATGATGATGCCCATGATGTCTTAAAAAAATGCTCAATGATCTCCAAGCTAATGTTGTCATGTGACAAAGATTCAGGAACAAGGACCTATTGTGTGGTTACACAACACGTCCCATTTTGACTTGACAAAATAGGGAACCAACTTTTTTGCTGCTTTGGCTTCTTGTTTTTCTGCTTTTGGCGGTCTGGTAAAAGTAAGTCATGCAGATGGCCTTGTAAGGGTGTTGATAGGTCACCATGATGAGGTCAGTTGTCAAAGTCAGTATTTCACATCATTAACCTCATAGTTGGAAAGAGGATAAAATTCCACGCAGGTTTGCCTTTTGGATCACCCTAAAATTCCTTAAGGGGAGAAAGTTATGATAAGTCAAAGTTTTGGTCAAAACTGATATTCTTAGGGGGGTCATATTTTAAACATCAGTCACATTATGTAAGATCACCCTGACATAGGTTTATCACCTGATAATCACTTGGTCCACAAACTTCAGACGTCAATTTTACGTGATAACTATATCTACCAGTCAAACAGCTTCATATCTTTTGCGGGGGTCATATTTTCAATATCACCCGATCTTACAAATATCACCCTGTCACAAAATATTACCCCAATGCCGATATGACGATGACATCATCTAAGTCTAATGAACAAAGGAAATCACCCTAATGGTGATGTCATCATTCTTTTTTACCTCATAGAGGTATGTATTCGACAATCACCCTATTCAATAATATGAAGGTGACATCATTACAACACAATGCTTAAATGAAGATATTGACATAGTGACATCACCCCGATCTTTTCCAAGAAGGTCATTTTATTCGTGGGGGTCATATTTTAAATATCACCTAATCTTCTGAAGATCACCCCCCTCCCTCCTATTTCCTAACATTAAATGGATATAAATGCGGTAGATGGATTCCTGCCAACTGTGAATATGATCCAAACACTTGGCAACATCCATGGATTCTTTGTAGAAGATCAATGGATTTAAATGATTTAACCCAGTTTACCCTAATCTATCTACAGACAAGTTTAAAGGTAAGTGCCCAAGGTTATTCTCATTTACCTTGCGAAAAACAAGAATTTACAGAGCAGAGAGTCAAACCCTCATACGCGCTACCTGTGAACGGACTACAGCTTGCAGCATAACGGAATAGGTGATCATTAGGATTTCCTACCCTTTTTTGTAATCATCAACCTAATCCAGGAGAAAAGTGTTATTAGGTAAGTAATTAAAAAAACCCTCCTGTTGTCATTTTCTACATGTCCAGGTAGTATGACTTTTCTAATGGTTTGAATCTGTAAATGTGCATATCATGATGAAATACAGATTAATAGATATAGTATCCATGATGCCGTAGATATATAGTGTGTATGAATGAATATGAATATTATGGTAAGACCAGTCATGTTTATTGCAGGAATCCATGGTGGACATCAGGAAGAACAGATCTGGAGCAGAATTTCTTAAGCCCATGTATGTTCAACCCGCAGGAATACAATTCAAATATGGTGTCATTGGTGACACTCACCAAGGGGAAACAGATCTAGTAGCATGGTCATCCAGGATGCATGATGATAAAGACAATACCCAATTGGATGCCATATATGCGTCAGGAATGTGGCATGTATTCGGATTTCCCTATGCCATGGAAACCCTAGAACTGGTAGTAGAATGTGCCAGAAATTATAACCCTCAGACAAGGCGGGTGGAGAAACATGGAAGAGTTTATGCAGACTTTTCAATTAAAGGGATCACATCTACTTTCAATCTCCCAATTGGAAGGAAGGTAGTCAGTGTGGATTTGTACAAACTAGAGACAGAATATGAAAATAATAAGAAGAATGCTAGGAAGAGGATATACCAGTGGAGGTCTAAGAACAACACCTACACTACCTCTGCCAAGTTACCAATGCACCTATACAAATTTAATTTTGATGATGAATATCAATACATGATTACCCTGCTCAGAAGGATGACAGGTCAGCCTCATGTTGGGAATTTCAATAATTGGATGTTTGGAATCATCTAGATGGCCCTCTATACAAACAACAAGCCATTATGGGCAAAGGTCATCAATGATGCATTAGATGAACAGATGAGGAACTTGGGAGGTCTAGAATGTTCATTCCACATGACCTCATATGTTGTGCATTCATGTGTATACAAAGGAACATTTGATTCACTAACTACAATTGGAAAGATTGGCGGTGGTGTAGATGATGCCCATATATGGGATCATTATCCTCAATTACAGAGAAGGAACTACCTCTTTTATTACAAGTTGGTGAATGATGCATTTTCTATGCACCTGGTTAGAACTATGGAAGAGGAAAGAACTAAGAGATTGAGCATGGAAGCTCAAGAAGTTGTATACAAACATGGTGCCTGGTTCATCCAGTATGCCACTTTCTCATATATCAGAATAGAGGGATATGAAGAACAGCCCTTAATGCTACCTAGGTACCCTACTGATGGGGTAGTCCTGATGGAATTTTTGAGACAAATATCTACTATACTAGATGCATACAAAGTATAGAAGAAGTTACCCCCAGTACTATTTCCAGTATCTATGGGATGGTACATGTGCCCTAATTCACAGACCATAAAGGATGTCATAGGAAGTCTGAACTTGATGTACCTATAGCCATTTCCATTGGCTAGATCATATGACCCCTATGGTAGAATGCATAAAATAATGGGGAAGCCTATACATCACAAGCACCTAGAGGATTTCTGGACTAATTGTGAGGATGAAGCAGAGGTAAGAAGAAGAAAATATCAAAGGCTCACCTTAAATCAGATAAGGACATTTGACTACATCTCAGTGCCTGCACAGTTGAAGAAGGATGATGGCAGAACCATGTCAAATGAATATGAAGATAAGAAGGTGTATAATGACACCATCTCAGCCCCTGATCTAACATAACAGGAGGATATCTCCTTGGATCAATTTATAGGTAGGGTACTGCAGTTAACCCAGGCATTGGTAGATGATCAAATGAATAGACTGAAGAAGAGAAGTGTAGCCATTACTGTGGATGCCAGGAAGAAAAAGCAGGAGATCCTTGATGAGGAGTATGATGAATTCCTCGGTGAGAAAAGGAAATCTAATGGGGAAAGGCTACCTACCTAGAAACAAAGAAAAGGACCCCCCAGAGGAAAGAAAACTGATGATGAACCTAAGGGGGTGATAATCGAGAGAATTGCCATACCAGCTGGAGGTGCATCAACATCTGGATAGGCATCAGCCTCATCTATACCACCTTTAATGGATAAACCAAAGACCAAAAGAATCTTGAGGCCAGCTGTCAACACTGCAAAGGTACAAGATGAGGGCCAAGCTTCACAACAGAATGTGGAGGAGGATATCCCTTTTGAGGAAGAGTCGATCACTAAAGAGCCTACAGGTGATGACCCGATGATGGTCAACTAGAAGAGGAGGGCGGCGCCCCTGATGTCACCACCCAAGAAGCAAAGAACATCTATGCGGGGTGAGATCAGGACCGATCCCATAGTATTGAGGGCAGCTAGTGGTGAAGTGTTTAGAAAAGAAATGCAACATGATGTGCCACTTCCCACTATTATCAAATTCAAGACAGAGAAAGCAGAGGAACAAGTAAAAGAGACTTCCAAAGTAGGTCATGTTGGTCCTTTCTCCTTGGAAGACACTATGGACCTCTCAGATTATGAAATTGTGCAAAGTGTAGCCTCTGAGAAGATGGAGACCCTTGCCTCCAATACCCGCATGATCCCACATGGGACCCCATCAGCACATATGGCGGCATTGGAAGAGTTGAAGTAGGTGGCTCAAGAAGAAAAAGAAAGTAGCCCAGAAAGGGCAGCCCAACAAATCAGGCTTGATAAGTTGGTAGATCAAGTAACCAGTCTTGCAGTAATAGATTTGACATACAGGGAGGATATGATCCCCAAAGACAAAGCAGGTGCACCTAATAGAATGGAAAACATTGAAGGAGCCAAGCAAGAAGAAATAGAGAGCCATGCTCTGGATATGGGCTAGCAATAGCATGATATACTAGCTAAGCCAAAGATAGTTGAATCCCAACAAAAGGATGGAGGAGATAAGGACACATCAGGTGATGATGCCGTTTAGACTGAATAGGCCACAGGAGATGAAGATACATCAAGTCATGAAGACCTCAAAACACAAGATGTGTATACCTCAGGTGCAGAACAGGAGGTAGCTCAGAATCAGGGTGATGCACAAGGCCTAGAAACCCATGCATCCACAGATGCAAATGTGCCCCAAGGTGAAGAACATAATAAGGTGGATGAAACATAGAAAGAGGGATTGCAGGATCAACATTAGGATCAAGCTCAAGATCATCAGGTGGACATTCCACAAGATCCTCCCCTACAAAAAGAAGCCCCTCAAGAAGAAGAGATGGAACAAGATCCCCCTCATGAGGAACATCATGAGGAAGAGATTAGGAAATCACCTTCTCCACACAAGATAAGAATAGACACTGAAGATCAGGGTGAACATGATGATGACAAAAGACCACAAGGATCAGGAGATGAAGTACCTCAGTGGCTTGAGAAGGAAATAGGTACGGAACAAGGTTTTGAAATTCAAGAATTTGATGTTTCTACCTTGTTTGCAGAGACCATCATGAAACCTAAGAGGAAAGCTAGGTTAACCTTGGCTATCAGAAGAGTTCCTGATATAGGCAGAAGGACTGCCCAAGTAGTACTTCACATAGTAGAAAAGGAAAAAGGTAAAATCACCTTGGAAGAATTCCAGATCACCACAGTCGACTTGGGTTTTGGTAATGAAGACCAAGAAGGTCAAGAAGGGAAGGATATCATTGATTCTTTAACCCAAAGGGTAAAGAAAGAGAAAGAGAAAAATAAACAACATAAAGAGCACATTGCTCAGCGGCATGCATACATAAAAGGGTTAATTAACCCTGATAGTAGTACACCAACAGATCCTGCAGTCCCATTCACTATTATATCATAGGAGGAAGTTAATAAGATGGACCTCATGAAGCATCAGGCCATGATCATGGAGAAATGGATGCTGACAGCCCTCATAGGGGCAGAAGATGTATTGAGAACCTCTCTACAGAGGTGGAATCCCTTGAGAACTTTGAAGAGGAAAGTGGATAAAATGTAGAATGAAATAGGAAAGAGATCATTCCATCTGGAAAAAGTCTTAAATGCTCTAAGTGAAATAAAGAGGATTGATCCTCAAGTCCTGATAAATAATCAGGTATTAAACAATAACACTGCCCTGCTAATAGAAGTATTGTATGAGGACATTAGGTTCGAATGTCATATCCTAAAGAAGTGCAGTGGCAAGCTTAGAGACATCAGTATCAAGCTGCACAGTATGATGGCGTATGAAGCAGAGATATTGGAAGCATTAGAAGGAAAAGTAGAGGGGAAAATAGAAAACCAAGATGCAGATTTTGCCATCAAGGCACTGCATGATAATTTCCAGCTGGTGGCTAATGACCCCCTTACCCACCTGACAGAGGAGGTGATGAATAAAATCATGAGGATCAAGGTTAAGGTGGAGAATTACAATGAGACACTAAACAGTAGAAGAGCTAAGCTGGATGCAGCCAAAGATAAATTTCAGGCCCACAAGCATGCTATCGCTAAAGCCAAAACTCAATATGGTGGGGAGGTAGACAAAATAGTACAAGCCTATGAAAATATCAGGATAGCAATGAAGGTCCATATACAAGATGATGTTCATCATGGTGATAGTGATACAAAAAGTAATGAAGATGATGATCATGATGAAGAAGAAGAAGATAAAGAAGAAGAAGCTAAGAAATGAATGAAGATGGAGTGCAAAGAAGATATATGCATCATGAACTCATAAGATAATGAGTCATTCAGATGGTTGCCAGCTGGCAACCTATGCCAGGAAGGATAGTTGACTAAGTCAAAGAAGGAATATCTACTGTTGATCTTAATTGACAAATCCTGACCGTAGGTCATTTGTAACCGCTCCCTCACCTTATTCTATAAAAGGTGCAGGGGTGCCATTTTTTGAAGATTCGAAAGCTTAATTGAAATTGGATTGCTAAAATATCAGGACTGATTTCAAAGTTGTTGTAAACATACATATTCTGCAAACTTAATGAAAGAGAAGACAATTTGATTACAAATTATCATAAATCCTGAGTAATCTATGTTTGAAGTCTTGATACATGCTTTGATCAGCTGTGTCCCTTGGAGTGCTCATCAGTCTGCATGTGTTGTTTTCATTCCTTTTCCTTTGAAGTTAGCATCATCTATATCTAGATGTGGAACATCCTGGTGAAAATATGGTTTGATTTCTTCTCCTCATGAATGTATCTTGTATGTATGTGGTTCAGTAGCTAAAGATTCACAAAAATTTGAAGTATTCTTTTAAATTTCTTTCAATTTCATCACAATTCACCATCATATTTGCATATAACAGAGAATTAAAAGCAAATAACATGAAATATGCTGAAATTACATAGATAATTGGAAATACATAGCATATTTAGAGTTAAAGCATCTTAAATTGATAGATATCATGCAAATCCATACATAAGTACATGAAATTTATGCATATATCTACTTACAGACACATTATTTGAGTAAATATACTGTGAAGAAGAAAGAACAAGTTCGTGATGATCAACAATCAGAAGAATTGATCAAACTTGTAAATACAATAGTTATCTTTGAAATAGAGTAGAAATAACCTCTCTATGTAGCATATCTATAGGAAATAGAATCTATTGATCAATGTAAGGCCCCTTGAAATGGAAAATATCAACACACATCAACCACTGAGTAATGTTAGGAGATTATGAACTAATCAACGGAGACTTGGGATCATGAATTCTTTGAATTCATCTTATCTTTCAAAATAAATAAACATTGTTGTGTAACTTTTATTTCATGTTTGCTTGCGAGTAACATCGTCATCAACATAAATTGGCGCTAGAAGGCCTCCTCATCATTAGTAAAGTTTTGTTTGATTTAATGATGCAGACAGAAAGGTAATACTCAGATACCTCTGTATTTCAAGTCATATGTAAAGATTTGTTGTTTTAAGTTTGTTCACACTAATCCTTTGTGAAGATTTTAAAATTGAGCATAAATATTGCGAGCTTTGTGGTCGATCACCGTAAATTTTAAAAGATAAGCTCTATTTCAGGTAAATTTGATAAAGCTTTGAAGTAACCCACTTAAGAAACCTGACATGTGTCACCAAGTCTCGTATCACCTCATATTTGCCTCATTTATGCAAATATTCCATAAATATCTAGTCAGTCTCAAGTTCTGACCATAAATACAGCCTTTGCTGGAAAGTTTCAACCGATCTTTGCTATAATCAAGCCAATTTTCCTTAAACTTAAGAAATCCTGGCTCTCAGGCCAACTACTAGGTCTAGATCTAGTGGAATCTTTGAAGAATTACCTATCAGAGGATTTAGACCTAGAACTGTAGACATTCATCACTCTCCTAATTCTAATGCGTCAGGAGCTTCACCAGAACGTCCTCCTGTAACTCCTATTGGGTTACAAACACCTACAAGATCACCTGTCACACCTCAGGCCCAACCTCCACCTGTCACACCTCAGGTCCAACCTCCACCGGTTGTAATGTCATTCTTTATAGCGGAGTCACCTCTAACTTTCAATGCATATCATGCTTTGCCTAAGAATCCTGATAAAATTTGTCCTAAGTATCATCCATATCAGGATGCTGATGATCACATCAAAACTTTCAAGGAAGCCTGTTGTAGGGCTAGAATTGAACATCAGGATGTAGTATGCCAGTTATTTCTATTTTCCTTAGGGGAAGAGGCCTATAACTGGTATATTAGTCTTGGTCAAGGTTCAGTCAGTTCATGGGTTACCTTGGAAAAAGCCTTTAAGGATATGTTCAAAGTACCTATAGATCCTTCAATGAATTATCATTTGTTTTCCATGATCAAGAGATTCGAGGGAGAGCCTATTGCTAAGTTCAATGCTAGGTTCTAGAAGATGCTATCTAAGCTAGTTGCACCTCATGTTGTAATAGATGAATCTGCTAGGAGCATATATTACTCAGCTTTAGATCCTTTAACTTCCATATTCATCAGAAGAGCACATCCTAGGGTCACAACTTTGATAGGAGCCTTTGAAGAAGCTGTCAAAGTTAGTCAGCAGTTGATTCCTACTCCAACACCTAATATTGCATTCCCAACACTTCCTGGTTATCCTACATATCCTACTCAACAATAGACCAATGGAGCCATGATGCCTCCGACTGTGATGCCAAGTCCTTTACAGATACCTCCACTCAGTATCATGCCTCCTCCAAATGGGAATGGCTAGATGTTACAATATCTAGGACAAACACATGTACCTCAGGGTATAGATCAGTCCAATAATCAGAACAATGGATCTTCCTTTTTCAAGCCTCAGACTAAGAATGTAGTGGCCAAGGTTCAGGAAGAGAAAGAGGAAATGAAGGAAATATCAGTATAGTTAAGGAAACTCACTACTGAGATCACTCACTTGAGGAGTCAGAACTTCTATTCTCAACCAAATCAGAATAGAGGTTATGCCAATGACAAACCTAATTATCCTGATAGGGGATACAACAATAACTACAATAACAATGGCAATAATAATCCTCCTAGACAGCCTAGAGTGTGGAACACTAGGCCAAATAATGGTTCTTTGCCATCACCCCTAGATAATCAACCTCCTAGTGAACCAAAACAAACCACTAGAGTGAACCTTGCAAAGGCAGCCCTTACAAATTGGTGCAAGATACATAACACCAATGCTCATGTAGAACTAGATTGTCCACAGTTTAGGATTGCTGCCATTATATTCCAAACTGAAGTGTCCAATACTTCAGGAAATCCACCTCATGTAGAAGGAAATGAAATTGTCCCCTGTGGATATGATTCTACCTTATTGCTAGAAAGTTACATTAATCATCCTCATCAGCAGATAGTGTCTTCTCACCAAGATTACACCCTGGCATGTGAAGAATCAGCCATGGCTTTTGAGTCTAACTATGTTTTTCCCTTTGAGGATGAAAATGAGCCATCAAATGAACATGAGGAGGTACATGCTTATCAATAGCAATATCAGGGTAGGCATAATTATAACTTGAGGAATAACTCAAATAGACCTACAGGTCCTTTGACCACTTCCTTGCCTCCAAACAATTTCAATACTCCACCTGATCCCAAGTCAAGTAATACCCCTGGATTTCCCAAGGTTAATGCTTAATACTTAGCATCACCAAATACAACATCCTAAGATGGTAATCTGCCTTTTGAGTCTAATAAATTGGTCACATATCTAGCAGATGAAATGAAAAAGATTAAAATCAGCTTGTCATTGTCAGAGTTTCTTAAAACCCCAGCTATCAATAAAGCATTCATGAAGTCATTAGATGATCCTACTCAAAAACAGGATAGTCATACCTTAGGTCAGTTTGGAAATAAAGATCATGCTTCTAGAGATGTTAATATTAAATAGAAAGTGCTAGCTACTGTTCAAGCTATAGAGACTTCCCACATGACCCTATATAGAGACAAGAGTGAGTCACCTCCTTTCCTACTTACCATAAGGATGTTTAGCAAAAATTTGCACAACTACTTAGTGGATTTAGGAGCATCTACTAATGTAATGCCCTTGTCCATATGCAATGCTTTAGGGTTGCATCCTGCTAAGTCACTAAAGAAAGTAACACAATTAGACAAAACAGAGGTGAGCGTGGTAGGAGAACTAACTCACATTCATATGTAGCTAGCATCAGATCCTAGAATCCAGTATTACATAGATATTCAGGTGGTTGATATAGCTGATACATATGGGATGGTACTCAGCAGAGACTGGTCGAAAACCCTTAATGGATACATGGCCACCGATTTCAGTCATATGTGGTTGCCTTGGAAAGGAATACCAAATCAAATAAGGATAGATGCTGAGCCTCGCATGAAACACATGATCACAGAATATAATAAAAACAACGAGATCATGTATGTGGATGTAGAACCTGGAGTTTACTCCATTAGACCCCAGACTGTCAGGATAGAAGAAATCCTGATGTATGATGTTCATCATTATGATGATGACTCTTAGGATGATAAAATAATTGTAGAATCTGATTGTAACCCTGAGAATGAAAATGAGATAGATAACTTCAAGAATTTTGAGATGCACTTGTCTAAACAAGTGAACCGATGTCAATTGTTAAAAATGCCTGTTCATGATATTCTAATCGATGGATGGTGCAGGTTACATGATGAAGCACATTCTAAGAAGACTTGTGATGCTTGCTTAGACATGATGGAGCTGGAGCAAGCATGCAGTGATGCATCTTCATCATCATCCACGGTAAGTGTAGACACCCAAATTTGTCCATGTCTAGCGACGCCTTGTTACATCCCTAATCCATTATCCAATTAATTAAATAAATTTTATTTATTTAATTAAAATCCCATTCTCATTCACTTAGCCAATTAATTAAATAAATTGTATTTATTTAATTAATTCCACATCATGTCTTATCTCATTTTATGCATTTATCATATTAATTAAATAAATTTTATTTATTTAATTAATTTCCAACTCATATCCCACTAATTCAAATACTTTATTTGAATTAAGCCTTTATCATTTATCACATTTCAACACTTGTCCATTTCCCATTTATCATGTGTTGTAAGACAACTTTCATTTAAAATCCTTCACATGTACAACTAATTGGACCTAAATTTAGTAACTTTCAATCTTAGCCATTCACATAGCCTTTGAATCTCCACCGTTGATTGATCTTGGTTGAGTCCTATATAAACAGCCTCTCATTCCATATGAGACATCCAGAAATCCAGAAATCTAGCGATCCAGACATCCAGAAATCCAGAAATCCAGAAATCTAGCAATCCAGAATTCATATAGTATCTAGCAATCCAGCAATCATATAGCAACTCCATTATCATCTTGAGCATTCGAGCATTTAAGCTTTTATCATCCATCAATGGCAGCTTTCAGCTTTGTGATTGCTCATTGTTGAAGAAGCAGTCCACATTTCTCTCTCAAACAAGGAATCGCACGGTCTAGGTGATGTTATGCTTGCATTACATTATTCTTTTGGCTTCATTTAGATTAGATTCCTTGATGATGGTAGGGTTAGGGTTTCATGACTATGTCTGATCTTCCACACCTGACTTTCACCTATCACATTTTGGCACGCCCGGTGGGACTCACGTCCCTGATTAACTTCGTTTTTTGGAGTTGTTTCCTTGAAGATCAGATTTTGCAGGTGCTCGCAGAAAATTCCAGCCGCTTTTAAAGGAAAATTCGCCGCTTCGATATTTCTGCGTCGCTTCTGAGCTGGAGCAGGCCGCATATACCTCTCTGGATCGCTTTTGACCTAACAGTCGTCGCCTTAGGTAAAACGCATCGCTTTTATCATTAAAATGATCGCCTGGCACTGTGTTCACTGTATTTGCCGCTTTTGATCTAACAGCCGCCGCTTTTGCGCATAATCAGATCGCTTTTAATCCAACAGGGGTCGCCTTTGCACAAAACCGCGTCGCTTTTGACCTAACAATGCACGCTTTTATTCTGATATGATACGCTTATGAGCTAATAATATTCGCCTGTGCAGGTTAGGGTTTTTGATTTCTGTTTTGCAGAGACAGGTCGCTTTCGACTTCCAACTGGTCGCTTCCGGTATATTGCGATCGCATATGAGACGACAAACGCCACTTTTGAATATATTTGTGTCGCTTATGGACTAATATTATTCGCCTGTTAGGCTAGGGTTTTTGTTTATCGACTGTGTTTTTGCAGAAACAGGTCGCATCCAGCCCTCAACCGATCGCTTATGGAAAATATGCATCACTTATGAGCTAACAGGCGTCGCATACTGTGTTTTTGCGCGTCGCATATGATCTGCAGTCGTTCGCCTATGACATAATAGAGGTCGCTTTTGATCAACAGTGGGTCGCATCTGGTAAAGCTCTGTTGTTTTCAAGCCTGTTTCAGTTCCAGTTTGATTTTTGGCTATTAACTGGGTATTTGCGCAGCATCTTATCGATCTGTCCAAGAAAGGAGGTTATCAAACTACTGACATATCTGTTGCAGGTTCGATCGGTCCAAGATTTGTGGTTTTTTTTCACTAAATTAGGCATATTTGGGCTTGGTGCTTAAAATGAATTACTGTTTGCTCCGTGCTTGATTTATCTTTTTTGATTGCTTGCATGTGCCTGATTGTAACCCAAATTTAATGACAAAAGTATCCTCTCCCCTTGCCTATCAAATGGATCTTGGGTGCATGAGAACTTGTCATTATCTTTAGAGGGCCTGCCTTCCCGGTGTGAGAAGGGATACGACCCAAGCGGTAACGGGCTAAAGCCAAGTCCTTCTGAACCGCTATATAAGAAAAGTGTTTGTGTCGAAAGCCACAAACAACGGGTGCAGTTGTGTTATACCGACAGCCAACCTCCCCCAAAACCCTCCAAGGCGCAACCCTTGGAGGCTGGGAGACTCCATAACGGAGAGTAGCACTGCCGCATGTATAGCCACCCGAACGGATGCCCTTATTAGCAACTTTGTGTAGTAGCCAAAAACCTTCTATCTGTTGACGCAGAGGGCAAAACCCTTGAAGCGGCCCCGATTCATGCGGTTCTTAGCCGAGGTAGCAGGGACAATCTAAAGGTTTGGAGAGGGTCAAGCCTTATAAGAATCCCGGATCTTGGTATGCGTGAGAAGTGTGTGCAAATGTAAGGAGGAGCCGGTGCTATCAAGATCCTGGAGCTACCCGCTTTGAATAGGCGCAGCTAGGGGATTCAACAGATACTGTCCTATCCTAGCCTAGGTTGTATCAGTTTGTGATTGTTGTGAGTGTGAGTGACTGTTATCATTGTTTTCTTGCTGAAAAAAAATTGCAAAAATCAGACCACCGGTACACAAACACAGTCGCTTTTGAACCTAAACTGCTCGCACAGACCATCAACATCGCTTCTGAACTGTAGTGACTCGCATTCTGCCTGAACTGCATCGCTTTTAAATAACAACTGCCCGCATACTGCCTGAACAGAATCGCTTCTGAACCACAGCTGTTCGCCTACTGCCTGAACCAAGTCGCATCTGATTCATTACCAGTCGCATATTGTTTGAGCCAAGTCGCTTTTAATCCACAGTTATTCGCCTAATTCCAGAACAAGCTCGCCTATGAACAACAGACTGTCGCCTTTAGGGATATCTGAGTCGCCTCTGAACCAACAGTAATCGCCTTTGAACCAACAGTCATCGCCTCTGGCATAGCATTCGCTTCTGGTTAGCACTGTCATTTTTCTGTCGAAACTAAACCAGGTCACATTTGAGCTATCATTAATCGCCTTTAGCATCCTCTGAGTCGCCTTTGAGCTATCATCAGTCGCCTGTAGCTAAAATTCTTGCAATTCTCAATGCATCAGCTAAATTAGCCTCAGGACCAGCTTGCTTGAACCTCAAACATCAGCTTTCAGACTTACCTTTGATCAACAGCAAACACCTGGACTTTGTCTCCTATTTTGAGCTTATCAATCAATCACAACTCATGAGCTTTTCCATCTTTTTGAGATCCCAACCAGCAAATCAGACATCAATCCAATCATTTCGATCAACAAACAACCTTCAGTTTTAGCTTCAGCCAACAAACAACCTCCAGCTTTAGCTTCAGCAAACAATCTCTTTTTAGCTTTAGCTCCAACAAACATCAACAGCAAACAATCTTTCCCTTGAGTGATTAAGCTACCTCTAGGGACAACCAACAACAACTCAGCCAAACCAAATCAACCAAGCAACTTAGCCAAACTAGCAAAACCAAAACAACAACCAATCAACCAACTATCATCTTTTGGGTCTTAAAACTTTGACAAGCTCAACTTCATCATCAACATCATGCCTCAAACTAGGAGTCAATATCGAGCTGAAGTAGAAGCCAAATTGCAAGCTGAGATGAAACAATTCACAACACCTCTTAAGGACGCAGCTCAATTCACAACTGGTATGCCTTCTCATATGTTTATACCTCAAGGGTACACTAGGGGCGAATCATCTTCACAACAAATGCACCCTCCACCATCCTTGGAAACTTTCGAAGAACAATCTCAAGACGACTCATCAGAATTTCAAGATACCTATCTATGGGACCAAGTTGAGAAACTCATGATATCTGAGCCTGATCGTTGTTTTCTCCAACTTGCTCGCATGGGTGCTAAACTACCTAAAGACTTTGATATATCCACTATTAGAGAGCACGATCCCAACACTACTGCTGTTGTTGCGAATAAACCATCTACTATAGTCACATCATCTCCTATTACCTCGCAAACACCATCCTCATTGCCTCTTGTTGCTTCATTTGAGTTACCACGATCAGAGCATACCTTAGAACCATTGATAGTGCCCACCAATGTGCTTCCTCTCATGTCACAAAATCTCAACATCCCACCTTTTCATGTCCCTCAACATATCTCTCCTTCTACCATGACTGTTTCCATGCCTCACGTCACACAAGCTGTCCAGGTCACGCAAGCACAAACACTTCGAGCATCACAAGCAATTCCCATATCTTATGGTGTGCATACCTCTCAAACCATTCCAACAACACATGTCCTCCATGCTTCACAACCATTGCGATCTACCACATCTCATACACCAACTGCTAACTCCTTCATGTTATCCTATAATCCCAATGTTAGCCTTATTGACATGAGTGATCCCCTCATTTCTCAAGCCAATCCAAACAATCAGATCACTTATGTTGATCAACTTACATCCATGCTGTCCTCTTCTTCCAATCCTTCACACACTATCAATCCATCTTATGCTACCCAAGGCTTCTCTAATATCACCCAACACATGACATATACCAATCCTCACATTGTCCAAAATACCAATCCCAATGTCCACCCTTCTGTTGTATCTACCAATCCCTCCGTCACTTACCATGTCATGAATTCAATTCCAACTTCCCAACCATCTGCTACTATCAATCCCACATCCACTTCTCATGTAATGCACACCCACTTACCACTTATGTCTCAAGGACAGCAATCCTCTAACACATACATGTCACATACCACTCCTTTGACATACATGGTGGGCACACAACCCCAACAAACCGTTACAGCTTCATACATCCCACAACCACAACAAACTGTCACAACTCCACATATACCACAACCGCAACCACAATATGTTTCATATCACACTCCACCCCCTTTGCAACAACAGCAGTTATCCTCAGCCGATATCCAACAGATGATCGATGAAAGGGTAGGACAAGGCAAGAAACCCTTCTCTCTCGAAAACATATGTGCTTATCCATTTGACAAGTCTCTTAATATGATACCTTTTCCACCACACTTTGAAATCCCACAATTTGATAAGTACAAAGGGAAAGGAAATCCGGATGACCATCTTCGAGCCTTTTTCGTGGCATGTCTCGATGTTGCCTATGATGATACATATCTTTTGAGACTATTTCCTCGAAGCTTAGCAGGACAAGCTCTCGAATGGTTTTCCCATTTACCTCCAGGAATTAAGACTTTTTCCGAATTGGCAACCAAGTTTCGATCACATTTTGCCTTCAATATTGAACATGAGGTAAACATGAATGACATTGTCAACAACAAACAACGCAATGGTGAAACCTTTTCCTCATTTACCCAACGATGGCGTAATATGGCTAGCAAATTATCATGGGAAATCCCTGAGAAACAACAGCTTGACATCTTTGTTCAAAATCTTCATCCTGAGCTGTCATTCCAATTACAATTGCAAAGTGCTAGCACCTTTGACGAACTAGTATCCAAAGGAGTTATTATTGAACGAGCCTTAATTGCCAAAGGAACCATCAAGATCTTTCGTGATAACAAAGATTCTCCCCAAAATTCCAATGATAAGTCTCACTTTTGGAACAAGAACAAGAATGTTGTCAATGACGGTATTGTTGATACAAAGAATATCCAAACTATGAGAGCTCCTATCAACATTCAAGCAGCCTCTCCACCAAGATAGTCTTTTCCACAACGAAGAAACCAACGCCAAACTTCTAATCCACGCCGACAATTTACACCATTAGTGGAACCCATGGAAGTTATTCTTCGAAAGCTGCTTCAAGCTGGAGATGTTATTCTACCCGATGCACCACCAAATGGCGAACCACTCTTTCGAGCTCCTTGGTACAAAGAGAATGAGTATTGTGATTATCATCGAGTTAAAGGACACAAAACAAATGGTTGTATGCGCTTAAAACATGTTATCCAAGACTGCATTGATCAAGGTCTAATCAACGTCACACCTTCAACACCTCAACCTGCTCAACAATCCACATCAAACTATGATCTAGAGACTTTCAAGAATCCACTTCCATCTCATGATCAGACAAATAACCTTCAAGCTGGAAATGCTATTCCCTATAGCTATGCATCATCTACCATTGGCCGCATTGACCATGCTCGCATTTCTACCATTACCATCCAAGGAGCACCTGATTGTGCCGTAACCACGCGAAGAGGTTGAGTTACCGTTCAAGGAGCACCTCCTCATCCTCCTCGACCTCTCTCTGACTATAACCTCTTGGATCACCTTGGCAAAACCCCCGCACACATATCTATCCTTGAGCTGCTCCGCCTATCCCCCGCACATAAAGCTATCCTTGATAAGGCCTTACAAGAATCTTCGGTGCCTAATAATATTAATATCACACAATTTCAATCCATGGTCGCTAGCATTGCAGCCCCTTGTCATTTAACCTTTTCTGACAAAGACCTTCAACCCTCCATGCATCCGTCACACAATGAGGCCCTCCATATTGAAGTATTTGTTAACCAACGCCGTATCAAACGAGTCTTGATAGATGGGGGAGCTGGTCTAAATATATGTTCTTTGAAACTTATCAAACAATTGGGATATTCTAAGAAAAATGTTGACACCTCCAAGGTTATAACTATCAGAGCATATGATGACGCTGAAAGAGATACTGAAGGGATCATCTTATTGCCTATTCAAGTTGGACCGGTCATTACAGAAACTCGCTGTCAAGTCCTTGATATTGATCTGCCTTACAACATCATCCTCAGTCGCCCTTGGATCCATACCCTTAAAGCAGTTCCATCTACATATCACCAATGCCTTAAATTTCCGCATAAGGGTGTTGAAGTTACCATTCAAGCTGATCCTAATCCATTTGAGTTTTGCCGTGCTTTTCAAGCTAAATATCAGAGTCCAAACCGTATCCCTCTCAACACCGAGGCATATCCATCATCCTCCTATGTCGACCCATCCGATCTCCTCAAGCCCTCATCTAGCAAAGCCGCTTCCAACCTCCATATCAAATATACCGAACATGGCCCTGGTGAGTACAAATTGCAGGAATCCTGTTGCGTTGGCACCCTTCCGTTATCTCCTAAATCCCACGGTAAGCTTTCTATATCTAAGCCCACTTCATCCTCCGCTGTTATCAGAGCTCCCCCCACCGTATTCATTAAAGGTGGTTTCTTGGATGACGAAGACATTGAGGACATAGACTCTTGGATATTCTTTGATGAAAATGACCAAGTCCAACTTGAAGTAGAGCGCTACAACAACGGGTTTTGTATCATCAAGAACATGGGCTATAAAGGGCATGGCGGCTTGGGATCACAGGAACAAGGACCTATTGAGCCCCTTATTGTGTCTAAGAAGTTTAATAAGCAAGGCCTTGGTTACCAACCGGAGGTACCGCAATCCAAAGACATTAAGTGTATTTCCGATATTGACGTTGGATCTTCTTCGGTAGGAGAGACTTCTAACTCGGATACCATCGACGACTCCTCCCTTCATATCACCGACCTCTTTCAAGAACATTCCATCTTCATGTTTTCTGCAATCTCTTCTAGCCATCACGATCCCTCCATTAGCCTCTCACTCGTATATCCTGACCTCATCGATTGGGACCAACAGGGGGCACCGATATTAGATACATTTGAAAATGACGAAGCCATTGCAGAATTCATGGGTTTGAGACAAGGTATCCCATTGGGTGATCACAAAGCAGGTTTCATGATGGAATTACCTAAACTAGCATATTTTGGCGGAAGTATCAAATCCTTCAGTCGCAAAAGTGAAATAAACAAAATTCAACAAAATAGGTCACTAGGTGAAAACCGCAAGGCGCCTCTTGACCGTGAAAAAGTAAAAATAAAGGACGTATCCGAAGGTGAAAACCTCTCTGAGGCACCTGAGGATGAGGGATTTGATCTTCCTGTCACCGCTGATTACCATGAGAAATCAACTGTGCTAGTTGAAAAATCACAAGACATGAACTTGGGAACAGAACAAAATCCGAAGATCACCTTTTTGGCAGCATCACTATCAGAGCAAGAACGAAAGAACTTCACAGCATTTTTCCTGAGACGAGCTATAAATTTTGCATGGACTTATGCAGACATGCCAGGACTAGATCCTTCACTTGTGGTACATCATTTAGCAGTATTCCCTGATGCAAAGCCTGTCAAACAAAAATTGCGCAAAATGCATCCACAAGTTGCCTTATTGGTTAAAGCAGAAATTCAGAAACTATTAGAAGCAAAGTTCATAAAGCCTATTGATTATCCAGAATGGGTTTCAAACTTGGTACCTGTAGCAAAACCAGATGGACGAGTTCGCTGCTGCACGGACTTTAGAGATCTTAACAAAGCATGTCCTAAAGACGATTTTCCATTACCAAGCATAGACAACATTGTTGATCTTACAGCAGGACATGAAATGCTATCTTTGATGGATGGATTTTCTGGTTATAATCAAATCAGAATAGCCGAGGAAGATCAAGATAAAACGTCTTTTATTTGTCCATGGGGCACATATTGCTGGGTTGTAATGCCTTTTGGTCTCAAAAACGCTGGAGCTACCTATCAACGAGCCATGACAGTTATTTTTCATGACCTTTTTCATACTATCATGGAAGACTATGTTGATGACATCCTGGGAAAATCTAAGACAAGGGAAGGACATCTACCAGTATTGGCACAAATTTTTGATCGATTAGAGAAATACCAAGTCAGACTAAATCCAAAGAAGTGTGTATTTGGTGTAACATCAGGAAAACTATTGGGATATATTGTGTCTCGACGAGGCATAGAAGTGGACCCAGCTAAGGTAAAAGCTATCATAGAAATGCCTCCACCAACGAATCTCAAACAACTTCGCAGTTTACAGGGTAGGCTACAATCTATCCGCAGATTTATCTCACAACTCGCAGATAAATGTCATCCTTTTCAGCATCTTCTTCGCAAGGGTGAACCTTTTAAGTGGGATGAAAAGTGTCAACAGGCTTTTGATAAGATAAAGGAATACTTGGCAACACCTCCTGTGTTAATACCTCCTGTACTTGATCGTCCATTACTGCTTTATATATCATCAACAACCGCAGCATTAGGTGCACTTCTAGCTCAACATGATGATTCAGGAAAAGAACAAGCCATCTATTACATTAGCAGAACTCTTGTGGGATATGAACTTAATTACTCATTCATGGAAAAAGCTTGTTTAGCATTAGTGTTTGCTTCCCAAAAGTTGCGACATTATATGTTGAACCAAACAACAAAGCTCATCTCTAATGTGGATCCCCTCAAGTATCTCCTTTCAAAAGCACTTCTCACAGGGAGATTAGCAAAATGGGTTATGATCTTGAGTGAATTTGACATACAATATGTGAACCGTAAAGCTATCAAAGGACAAGTCATTGCTGATCAATTAGCTGCAGCACCTATCACAGACATTCAGCCAATATATCCTGAATTCCCTGATGAAGGATTGTTTACTTTCAGCTCTCCAGCACGATGGCAGCTATACTTTGATGGATCATACACTCAACACGGATCTGGAGCAGGTATCTTGTTTGTCACTCCCCAAGGAGACTGCATACCTAAATCATACAGAATAGCATTCCCCTGTACCAATAACATAGCAGAGTATGAAGCTTTAATCACAGGTTTGCGCATGGCAGTACAATGGGCTATCAAACAGTTACGAGTCTTTGGTGATTCTCAGCTAGTTATCAAACAGGTCTTAGATGAATATCAAACAAAAGACGAGAAGCTTCTTCCATACAAAATAATGGTGGATGATTTCAAGCAATATTTCGAGGACATTACCTTTGAGCAAATTCCAAGACTACAAAACAGAGCAGCTGATGCCATGGCTATGATTGGGTCTCTCTTAGATATGCCATCTAACACCCATAAATGTGAATTCTTGGTCGAACAGCTTTTGATCCCCGCATTTGAAGTTCCACAGTCTGAGCTTATATGTGAGATTGTTGGTCCCAACTCGTTGTGGTACAAAGATATATACGAGTATCTCCGTAATCACACCTTGCCTCTTCAACTATCCAACACCCAACGTAAAACTTTTATCCGTCGAGCCTCTCGTTACACTATCTTAGGAGACACCCTTTATCGCTGAAGTCTTGATGGTATCCTTCTTAGATGTCTTGATTCTGAGGAAGCAAAAACGGCCTTACGTGAAGTACATGAAGGTGTCTGCGGTTCGCATTCCGCTGGCCCTGGCCTTGTTAAGAAACTTCTGCGAGCAGGATACTATTGGCCAACTATGGAAAAAGATGCCCAACAATTTGCAAAGCGATGTCTACAATGTCAGAAACATGGAGATCTAATACATGCACCAGCACATGAGCTTCAGCCTATTGTCACTCCATGGCCTTTTTCGCAATGGGGACTTGATCTTGTGGGAAAAATCCATCCTACTTCATCAAATGGTCATAAGTTTATTATCACTGCCACTGAGTATTTCACAAAGTGGGTAGAAGCCATACCAATGACCTACATCACAGGTAAACAAATAGCTAAATTCATCCTACATTACATCATCTGCCGTTATGGAGTTCCTCAAGCTATTGTCATAGATAATGGCCGGCCTTTCAAGAACCAAGAGGTTAGAGATCTTTGCAATAAGTTTCATATTCAACATAGGTTCTCTACGCCTTATTATCCTCAGAGCAATGGTCAAGCTGAAGCCTCTAATAAGACAATCATCAAGATCCTTAAAAAGACTGTTAACGAAACTGGTCGAGATTGGCATCTACAACTGCATCCTGCTTTATGGGCATATAGAACAAGTGTCAGAACTCCTACTGGCGCTACACCCTATGCTCTAGTCTATGGCACTGAAGCTATTTTGCCTATCGAGGTTGAGATCCCCTCTTTGCGCATATCCTTGCAACATACTATTTCAGATGAAGAATATCGAGTCTCCCGACTCCATGATCTTGAGCTCTTAGATGAACGCCGCCTTACAGCATTGAACCATCTTCAAGTCTATCAAAACCGACTACGTCGCAGCTACAACAAAAAGATCAGAGAACGCAGATTTCAGGTTGGCGACCTTGTCCTTAAAGAAAACCAAAGGAATCAACAACATCGAGAGAAACAGGGCAAGTTTGAACCAAATTGGCTTGGTCCTTTCATTATCACAGCAGTTTATGGATCTGGTGCATACACTTTGTCAACACCTGAAGGCATTCCCTTGGATGAACCCATCAACAGCGTTCATCTCAAGAAGTTTTATCCATGAATCTCAGCTATCCCACAAAAACACCAAAAACAAAACAAAAAAATCAAAATATGTCAAAAAAAAAATTAACAAAAAAAAAAAAAAAAAACAAAAAAAAATATAAGATAAATAATCCGTCCTCTGGTGAAAACCTGGTAAACAGGCGCCTTGGATAAGTACCATAGTGAAAACCTGGCAAACAGGCGCTATGTGTAGTGACCAGCTTCCCTCATTTGTTTGGTTTGTTTGATCATTTTCCCCACTGCATCTTGTATAAGCTATTTTCATAAGCCCTATCGCAATCTCACACATAGCCTTTCCTCTTCATCCTTTGCCAATGCTAGTTATCATATGTGAGACATTGTCGTGATATCTATATCTTTTGGCACCTTAGCATCTTGGCCACATCTTTTCTGCATTGTCGCTTCTGCATAATAAACCTCATCCCACACTGGGGGCATTTGTTGAGTCTTATTTGGAAGTGGATCCTGTTATCTCTAGCTCATAACACATCAACCAACTCAGCTTTCAACACAGCACACCTTATCAACTTCAGCCATGGCACATGTCCACCGACAACTATGACCTAACGACTTGCAACCAGGACTCATACCTTCACAATTCATCCACACTCATCCAACAATCGCAACAAACATCGCTTGATCAAACATCCAATCGATTAGCCACATCGATAAGAACTACATCCAGCTCTATCGTTGACGCCTTGATCCCGTGGATACAGGGTATGTAGGCAATCTGAGATGCGAAGGAAGCACTCTGATTCAGGCTAAGACGATAGCCCCTTTCATCAGTCATCTGTCATTCTAAACATTCTTCAATCTTTCAGCTCATATTCTTCTATCTTTCATCACTTACATCATCAATAAAACCCAGAACTACATATTCCTCATGTCTCATCTTCATCGTAAATGTGCTTTGATCCCGTGGATACAGGGTATGTAGGCAGTCTGGAATACGAAGGAAGTTTCCAGTACTCAAGCACCGATGATCCCCCCATCTTCTTCATCTTCATTCATCATCCATCTTCTCCTCTTTGATCCAGCTCAAACAGGAAGCAAACCATGTGTATATTACAAGCTCAAGCACTTTAACCAATCATAGGTAAGCCAGAAGCTATTTGTCCGAATGCCTTAAGCCAACATTTGCTATAGCCATTTATCAACAACTTTAGCCTTCAACAGGATGTAGCTTTCCTCTTAACAAGGCGCCAGCTTAATCTATCCACGAGCACCCAAATTTGGCAAGAGAACGTGATGACAGTATCTTTTGTTTTATCTCTTGATTTATCTTTTGTCCCTTTTTTGTACCTAGTCAAGACTGCCTTGATCTATTTATATCTTGGTATGTTGCGATGAAGTAAGGACTGGGGCATGGTCATATAGCTTTCGTATGCCGTGTTTGCGGGATGATCTTATTCTCTTCCTATGCGTCTTGGTATCTTGTACGTGTTGGGATTAGCATCTTACATATCAATATCTCTAGCATCTGAGAAGCTAAACAGTCTCTTATGCATTAGAGACTATTCTATGTTAAGACTAACTCCATACATATAACCAGCAAGCTATCATTATGTGTAGTGGAGATAAGCTCAAACCATTGTTTGTAGCGTCAAAGTCCAACACTAGCTGTTATTCATATCTTGTGCATGTTGGCTCACCATCTTGACCACATGCGTTCAGACAAGATTGTAACACGTTAGTTACGCATTGGATACCTCGACACCTTGGTCTCTTATACCCTGGTGCATAACATCCATATGCTATATCAAACATAAGGACTGCATTTCTTTTTCATTTTGAGCAATTACTTGAAAGCTGCCCATCATCATCTTATCTTATCCATTTTATCTATCCATTCGTTCCGTCATCCTCAGCCAAGATCAATCATCTCCCTCATCCTTTGTCCATACTCCCGCTCCTGCAAAACAAGTGTTAGCCATACATAAATCCATTACATATCTTTTTCTTTACCATCTACCTATATGCATACATCTATTCATGTCATTACCCTTTACATTTTCAAATATTTTCTATCCATTACCATTTGCATAAATATCCATCCATAATCCATATATAATCCATACACATAACATGCATAGCCATCATCATATCAACATCACAACCATTATAACATCATATAGATCGCCAAAACTGCTATATATATATATACATGTGTGTCAAAATACAAGTGTCTACAATACAAGCTGAGCCCTGAAAAGAATGAATGTACAACAATGGCTCTAGGCCTCATCATGATACAATGTCAACAAGGTGTGCCCTAGCGACTACTGCCAGCTCCCTCACCTTGACCACCACCACCAACAGGTCCTGTACCTGGTCCTCCATCTCTCGGTGGCCCCATCACTGAAGCTACTGACCGAGATCCACCTGACCTCCGTGAGCTCGAAGCCCCTGACCTGCTCCTGAAGCTAGGCTGTCTCTGCTCTGCCGGCACAGCTCCATAATATAAGCCTCTATAATACTCAGCCTCACCCTGCACTCTCCGAAGCTCGGCCTGTACTGCTGTCAACTGTGTGGCTAAGTACATAGTAGCTCCATCAGTCCCCAAGGCAGTCACTGCTCTATCCCGCTCACTAGTCATAACCTGCAGCTGCTGTACTGCCCTATCTCTCTCAGCTCGCAGACTATCTCTCTCAGCTCGCAGACCATCTCTCTCTGCTCTCATAGCCTGCTCCTGCTGTACTGCAGTATCTCGCTCAAGCCTCATCATCTGCTCATGCTGCCTAGCTGTATCCCTCTCTCCTGTAACTCTCGCGAGCGCTCCATCCTCCTGTCCATCTCCTCTCTGCGCTCCCAACTATAGCTGCGTCTGATAAGCCTGTGCCTGTGCTCTAGCATGCCTCAGACTGATCACGGCCTAATGCCTATCCATCTCCACCCTCCTCAGCCTCATCTGTGCTCGCTGCCTCCATCTCCTCTCCTCTCTGATCCGTCTCCGCAGCTGCTGAATGCCCACATCATCCCCTGCTCCGATCTGTGCCTGTGGCTGTGCTAATATAGCTGGCTGACCTGGCACCTGCCCTGGCATCTGTATCCCTGGTGCAGCTGGCACTACTGCCTGTGCTGGTGGAGCCCGTCGTCGTCGCCTCCGAACTGGTCTCTCCATCCCAATCTCCCCAATCTCTCCATCTCGTGTCAACCGAGTCGGCCTAGCTGTCGCCCAGTATGCATCATACTCTGGCAATGTACCTGGCTCTGCCGGACCCTGTCTCCACTGCCATGCTACTGGCGGCAATCCATCTCTCTCTGCCAAGGCTGTGTCCACCACAACCTCCGGACCCCAATCGAACACCTCCTGCCTCGTCCTCCCAAAAATGGCATCCCCTACAGGTACTGCCTGTGCCTCTCCAAACTGTCTCAGGGCTCTCTCTGGCAAATAGCGCTCTATAATGTACAAGCCGCGTCCAAAAATGTACCTCGCCTGTCTCGCATAAGCAAGCTCGGCATCCTCCTCCTCCCACTGCTCACATCCTAGCCATGGCCTCCATACAAACCTGTCTATCTCATCCAACCTCCGTCGCCAGTATACCACCCCTCGGCGCTGTCGATACGTCAAGGCTCCTCTATACATCCGTGCAAATGGCTCTCCTGCTGCTCTAGCCACCCATCCCTCTGGTCTCGTCACTGGAATATGCTCATAAGCCCATACGTGCAACATTGTCACTCCTGCTGACATACTGGCTCCGAACATATATGCACAATCATGTAGGTAATGATAGAGCTGTCCCAACACGCACTCTGCCCATGCATATCTCGTGCCATAGGAGAACATGCCCTCCATCACTGTCCCCCATCCTACAGGAAACCCTCTCGCTCTCCTATCACCCACTAGCCATCTAATGATAGCCACTACCACTCGCTGCAACCTGTCACAGAGCTCCTCCATCCTCCCCATCGGTATCTCTAAACCCTCTGCTCCGATGTCTGGTGTCCCAAACAATCTCCTGAATGCAGCTGGGCCCATCTCCGGATCATAATCTACCCGATCCCCATCTATCGGAATCCTCAAAATCCGGAACACATCCTCTAAGGTGATGGTCGCCTCTCCTGTCGGTAACAAGAATGAACTGTGCTCGCTCATCCATCGCTCCACCATCGCAGTCATCAGTCCTCGATGTGCCTGCACTGGCTCTAATCGTGACACATGCTCTAAGCCCAGGATCTCTAACACCAGTAGCTCCTCTGCATCCAACTGTCTCACTAGCCGCAAATCTCTCGGATGGGGCTCCCGTGATAGCAATGGCGGTAGTACATCCTGCATCATCCATTTACGCTTGTCAGTCCATTCCGTTAATCATTCATATCCAAATCTGCCTATCTACCTGCTATTTTCTCCTACACCTATCATATGCGGTTCACTTTACCACAAGCGACCTCTTTCTGCTCATTAGCGACCCCTTTCACCATATGCGCCTTTGTTTTGCCTACATGCGAGCTCTTTTGCACATGCGCTCACTGTTTTCCTAAACGCGACCACTATTACCATATGCGTTCATCCTTACTTTACCTGCGAGCCATATCCCACATGCGAGTCTTTTTACTCCAAAAGCGAGCCTTTTTCCTATATGCGCCTATTTTCTCATCATAAGCGAGCCAACTCACACTAAGCGACCATTTTCGCCCTATATGCGCGCTATCTACCATATGCGATCTATTTATAGTCTTATGCGAGCTAAACTACCCTATGCGACTACTATCTGCTCATAAGCGACTCGTTTTCATCTACACGCGCATTTCCGCTGCTATTTTCCCGCCGACAGGATGCGACCACTTTTTTCCTAAGCGACCTACCCGCGCCCATCAGCGACCTATATTACTCTAAGCGACCTCTACTCCTACATAAGCGAGCTATATGTGCCAGGTCCTAAACTAGTCACTTTTGGTGACGTGTGTGAATTAATTACGCTTCTAGGCTATTAAATGCACGCTTTTGGGAAAAGTTTTGAGACATACCGGTGCGCCTGCTCCCTCTGGTCGTCCGTGTGTCCTCACTCGCTCCGCACGATGATCTCTGCGTGGAATCACCATCCCGCTAGCTCTGCCACTCTTACTCTCAGGAGCTCTGGATTTCTCTAGGTTTCTAAGCACAAATGAGCACAAATGAGCCTATTTGCCCTTGCAGCCCCTACTTATAGCCCTTCTCCAAACCCTAATTCTTCTATACCACAGCCTATTTTCTTCGCATTTGCCCTCTTTTCTGCCTTTTCTTCTATCGAGCGCCAACCCAGTCTTTCCTGGTTCGCCTGGCTTACCTCTCGAGGGGGCATCACCTGCCAGTTACACTGGGGCATAACTTGTTTATCGAACATATCTCACATCTTCTTTGACACAACGTTCTATCGAACATTGTATCAAAGAGGGGCAAAATGTAGACACCCAAATTTGTCCATGTCTAGCGACGCCTTGTTACATCCCTAATCCATTATCCAATTAATTAAATAAATTTTATTTATTTAATTAAAATCCCATTCTCATTCACTTAGCCAATTAATTAAATAAATTGTATTTATTTAATTAATTCCACATCATGTCTTATCTCATTTTATGCATTTATCATATTAATTAAATAAATTTTATTTATTTAATTAATTTCCAACTCATATCGCACTAATTCAAATACTTTATTTGAATTAAGCCTTTATCATTTATCACATTTCAACACTTGTCCATTTCCCATTTATCATGTGTTGTAAGACAACTTTCATTTAAAATCCTTCACATGTACAACTAATTGGACCTAAATTTAGTAACTTTCAATCTTAGCCATTCACATAGCCTTTGAATCTCCACCGTTGATTGATCTTGGTTGAGTCCTATATAAACAGCCTCTCATTCCATATGAGACATCCAGAAATCCAGAAATCTAGCGATCCAGACATCCAGAAATCCAAAAATCCAGAAATCTAGCAATCCAGAATTCATATAGTATCTAGCAATCTAGCAATCATATAGCAACTCCATTATCATCTTGAGCATTCGAGCATTTAAGCTTTTATCATCCATCAATGGCAGCTTTCAGCTTTGTGATTGCTCATTGTTGAAGAAGCAGTCCACATTTCTCTCTCAAACAAGGAATCGCACGGTCTAGGTGATGTTATGCTTGCATTACATTGTTCTTTTGGCTTCATTTAGATTAGATTCCTTGATGATGGTAGGGTTAGGGTTTCATGACTATGTCTGATCTTCCACACCTGACTTTCACCTATCACAGTAAGTTCTGTAGATAGTGATAGTGACACTGATTGTTGTTTATCATATGTAGGAATAGGAGAATCCACATATCATGATGAAGGTCATATTCAGATGACAGAGGAGATATTGGTATGTAACAAGAATAATGTTAAAAGAAACAAAAGAATCACCCTTGGGAGTGATTATTTAGTGGAATCAGATTATGAGTTATCTGACAAAGATAGGGGCTGTAATCTGTCCAAGTTTAAAGAGTTTCTGTCAAAAGAGATTCAAAAGATGACACAGTAGAAAAGATCTCCACAGGATGTCTTGATTGAGGGATGGTGCAGGTTACATGAAGCAGCTCATTCAAAAACTACTTGTTCGCTGTGTCTGCATATTCTGAAAAGGCAGATGTTGCCTAGTTCAGAAGATTTTCCTGCTGATAGTAAAAGAAAAGAGGAAATATCATCTTCACATAAGGTAGATAAGGTGAAGTTTGAGAAAGTTGAAGCACCAAAATTAAAATGGATATCAAATGGTGCAGCTGCCAAAGCTAAAAAAAAAGGAAGGCCTAGATAGGCCTTTAACTGAAGATAAGCCATGGGTCCTTAGGTTTGATGGATCCAATTCAAAACAAGGGGCTGGAGTAGGGATAGATCTTATCGATCCATCTGGAAAATCCTACTTAGCAGCATATAGACTACAATTCCCATGCATGAACAATGTGACAGAGTATGAAGCTCTAATTCATGGGATATTGTTTGCACTAAGAAAGAAAGTAAAGATTTTGCATGTCTATGGAGACTCAGAATTGGTCGTGAGATAGGTAAGAGGTATATACTCTTGCAATTACAAGAAGATATCCAATTACAGACATAGGGTATGGGACTTGATAGAAGATTTTGATGAATTCAACATCACCCATGTATCTAGAGAACAAAATCATAGGGCAGATGCCTTAGGTCAAGCTACCATCACTTTAGAATGACTGTCCATATCTGGTCTGAAAAGATTTTTAGTCAAATTAGTATCAATGCCTTCTATGCCAGGTAATGTAACTAACCTTCAAGTTTTTGATGATGACCAGCATATATTGGACTTCATTTCCAATAGGGATGTTTTTGATGCACAGATCATAGATGAAAGGAATGTGGAGGATCATATCTGGGAGGAAGAAGAAATCCTAGAATTGCCTAGTAATAAGATTCCTAAGGGAGTGATAGAGCTAGAAAGAGCATTTGATTTGGACAACATGCTAAAACAAAAGGATCTCCCCAAAGAAGATGGAGGAGAATACTCACAGGTTGACATAGGATCAAATGATGAAAAAAGAAATGTCCTAATTGGAAAAGTCTGTACAAAAGTGGAGTTGGAAGGAATAACCCAAGTTCTCAAAGACTATATCCATGTCATCGCCTAGAGATATGATGAGTTGAAGACTTATGACACATCAATAATTACTCATACCATACCTTTGAAGCTAGATGTCAAGCCTTTTAGACAGAAACAGAGACCTATTAATGCTCTGCTGAAGCCCATCATTTTTGAGGAAGTTAAGAAGCTGCTCAATGTCAGGATCATATTTCCTATGAGGCATTCCACATGGGTTGCAAACCTGGTCCCAGTAAGGAAGAAGAATGGTGACATTCGATTGTGTGTAGATTTCAGGAACTTAAATAGAGCTTCTGAAAAGGATAACTATACTTTGCCTTCTCTAGATGAGGTCTTACATATTGTGAACGGTGCTAAGATGATATCATTTCTAGATGGTTTCTCTGGTTACAACTAGGTGATGGTGGACAAAATAGACAAATTGAAGACTACATTCACCACAAAGTGGGGAATATTTGCCTACAGGCGCATGCCTTTTGGGTTAATAAATGTTGGAGCCACATTTCAGTGAGTGATGGACATAGCCTTTAGAGGCTTTATTGGTAAATGCATAGTCATATATATGGATGACTTGACAGTTTTCTCTAAAGAAAGAGGAAATCATGTAGAAGATCTCAGAAAGGTGTTAAAGAAGTGTGAGCAATATGGGATATCCCTGAACCCTAAGAAGTGCATATTTGGGGTAACTACAGGGAAGTTATTAGGCCACCTGATAACAGAAAATGGGATCATCATTGACCCTGATAGGGTAGAATCAATCATGAAGATACAGCCTCCTGGAAGCAAAAAGGAGCTCAAATCTTTGGTAATATTAATTTTGTTAGAAAATTTATTACTAGCTTTGTAGAGATTGTCAGACCCTTGAATGCCATGCTCAAAAAGGATGCTAAAATTGAGTGGACACCTGAAGCTAGAGCATCTTTTGAAGATATCAAGAAAGCCATATCTAATGCTCTAGTTCTAATCAGTCCAGATTATACCAAGTATTTTTACATATATTCATTTGCTTCAGAGCATACATCTGCAGCAGTACTGACACAGAGAAATGAGGCCAAAGATGAAAAGCCTATAGCCTTCATGAGTTGTCCTTTCAAAGATGCAAAACTCAGATACATGGATGTTGAAAGACAAGCACTCACTCTGGTTCAAGCAGTTAAGAAGTTCAGGCATTACATCTTGAGAAGTAAAGTGATGGCTATAGTACCTGATGCAGCAGTAAAGATGCTTTTAATGCAAAGTGAACCAGGTGAGAAGAGAGCTAAGTGGATCATTGTTCTACAAGAGTATGATATGGACATTACACCCATGAAGTTAGTGAGAGGACAACCATTGAGCTAGATGATATCAGAAATTGATCCTAATATCATAATCTAGCAGTATGTCTTAAATGCAAGAGAAGATGGAGAATGGTATTCAAACATTAGGCATATCTTAATCACTAGAAGATGTCCTTTAAGACTACAGGCCTCACAAAGGAGAGCCTTAAAGATAAGGTCACAGAAATACATGATAAAAGGAGGAGTCCTTTTCAAGAAGAATTATGAGGGGATATACCTTAGATGCCTGGAAAGGCAAGAAGCAGACAAGGTGCTATCAAAATTACATGACAAGTTTGGAACTGCCCATGGATCGTCCTTAGCTACCACTCATGCTATCCTTAGGGTAGGGTATTACTGGCCTACTATTTTTAAAGATACTACTGAACACATCAAATGTTGTCATGTGTCAGGTTGCTGAAAATAGAAAAAGATATGCTGCTCAACCTTTGCAGCCAGTGATGGAGATGCACCCATTTGCTCAATGGGGAATGGAATTCATAGGACCTATCAATCCTCCATCATCTTCAGGCCACAGGTATGTTTTGACTATTACTGATTACTGTACCAGGTGGACTGAAGTTGTTAGCAGTAAGACATGTAATGCTGAAGATGTCATCAAGTTTTTGGAAAGCAATATAGTAACCAGGTATGGAGTTCCTTATGCTTTGGTCTGTGATAATGGGTCTGCCTTTGCTTCAACAAGATTATCAAGTTGGGCTTTTGACTATGGAATCATCTTGAAATTCTCTTCAAATTACTATCGCCAAGGGAATGGATTAGCAGAATCCACAAACAAGAATTTAATGAACATCATAAAGATGTTGATAAAAAAGAACCCAAGGGAGTGGAACACCCTATTGAAATATGCCTTGTGGGTAGATAGAACTAGGATGAAGGCTGCATTAGGAAATTCTCCTTTTCACCTAGTGTATGGGTGGATCCTATCCTCCCTGTTAACCTAAAGATCCCCACACTATAGTTTGCACAAGAATACCTAGGCATAGATAACAAGCAAGAAGTCAGGTTACTTTAGTTGATGCACCTAGAAGAAAAAAGAAGTAAGGCAATTGACCAGTTTGCTAAACATCAGGATGTTGTTAAGCATTGGTTCAACAAAAGAGCCAGAGTTAAGGCTTTCAGAATCTTAGATTTAGTCTTGATGTGGGACAAAGCACATGAAAGGAAAGGAGATCATGGTAAGTTTGATAAACTTTGGATAGGTCCCTTCCAAGTTTCAAAAATTTTAGGAGATAGTACCTACAGGCTGAAGACCTTAACTGGTGAGGATGTTCCATTACCAGTTAATGGACAATTTCTCAAACACTATTTTCAATCCTGAAACAGTGTCATGCAAGTCATGTGTATCATAGTGTGCATATTTGTATAGTTGTTTGTACAATTTTGGTTTTGTTTTGTTTGTTGGTTTGTTGAGTTCTGTTTTGGTTAGTCAAGATGATGTGGCTCATCACCCATAGAAAATAACCAAATTGTTAATATTCAAGTGATGAGAACAAATTCATATATAGGTTATGACTCATTTTGAGAAGTGTTGGTGATCAGGTCTGTGATACCTTTTCATCAGGGTGCCTTTTCTCGACCAAAGTGATTCTTTCACAATGACTCACCTAACAGCTTTGGGTTTGTTGAACACACAAGTATAGGTGTTAAGTGAAAAATCTAAAGGGACTCCCTTGCTACCAATGCAATCTCCAACCCAAATTAGCAAGTGACCATACCTTGCACACTAAGCTTACATGATGACATCATATGAATATAGAGATCAATATTGAAAAGTCCAAAAGAAAATAAAATTAGGCCATCTAAGTAACTCTACTGGGGCTATGGACACCTGCTGGTAGTGGGGCTCTACTTAGAGAGATTGTATAGATAATCTTGCCAGGGCTATGGATGCCTGCTGGCAGCAAGGCTCTATCCAGATTGGCTATGAGGGATGATCCCAAACTATGTAGCTTAACATTAGTTACTCATGTTTTCAACTTACTTTCAAGATGAGGATAACTAATCATTTGCACACACCTGATCCTTTGTTAGCATTGTTGCCATGATGAAAACCTTATCATTCAGAAAGATTATGATGCTTATACTTAGAAAGAGTTAGACTACTATGTTAAAATGTGATCACATCACTTGAATCATTGGAATTTAGTTGTTTTCTTTGGTGGCAAGTTGTTGTGTGGTTACACAACATGCCCCATTTTGACTTGACAAAATAGGGACCCAACTTTTTTGCTGCTTTGGCTTGTTGTTTTTCTGCTTCTGGCGGTCTAGTAAAAGTAAGTCATGTAGATGGCCCTGTAAGGGTGCTGATAGGTCACCATGATGAGGTCAGTTGTCAAAGTCAGTATTTCATATCATTAACCTCATAGTTGGAAAGAGGATAAAATTCCATGCAGATTTGCCTTTTGGATCACCCTGAAATTCCTTAAGGGGAGAAAGTTATGATAAGTCAAAGTTTTGGTCAAACCTGATATTCTGAGGGGGGGTCATATTTCAAACATCAGTCACATTATGTAAGATCACCCTGACATAGGTTTATCACCCGATAATCACTTGGTCCACAAACTCTGGACGTCAATTTTACGTGATAACTATATCTGCCAGTCAAACAACTTCATATCTTCTGCGAGGGTCATATTTTTAATATCACCCGATCTTACAAATATCACCCTGTCACAAAATATCACCCCAATGTCGATATGATGATGACATCATCTAAGTCTGATGAACAAAGGAAATTACCCTGATGGTGACATCATCATTCTTTTTTACCTTGCAGAGGTATGTATCTGACAATCACCCTATTCAATAATATGAAGGTGACGTCATTACAACACAACGCTTAAATGAAGACATTGACATGGTGACGTCACCCCGATCTTTTCCAAGAAGGTCATTTTATTCGCGGGGGTCATATTTTAAATATCACTTGATCTTCTGAAGATCACCCCCCTCCCTCCTGTTTCCTAACATTAAATGGATATAAATGCGGTAGATGGATTCCTGCCAACTGCGAATACGATCCAAACACTTGGCAACATCCATGGATTCTTTACAGAAGATCAATGGATTTAAATGATTTAACCTAGTTTTACCCTAATCTTTCTATGGACAAGTTTAAAGGTAAGTGTCCAAGGTTATTCTCATTTACCTTGCGAAAAAAAAGAATTTACAGAGCAGAGAGTCAAACCCTCATACGAGCTACCTGTGAATGGACTACAGCTTGTAGCATAATGGAACGGGTGATCATCACGATTTCCTACCCTTTTTCATAATCATCAACCAAATCTAGGAGAAAAGCATTATAAGATAAGTAATTAAAAAAACCCTCCTGTTGTCATTTTCTGCATGTCTAGGTAGTATGACTTTTCCAAAGGTTTGAATCTGTAAATGTGCATATCATGATGTAATAGAGATTAATAAATATAGTATGCATGATGCCGTGGATATATAGTGTGTATGAATGAATATGAATATTACGGTAAGACTAGTCATGTTTATTGCAGGAATCCATGGTGGACATTAGGAAGAACAGATCTGGAGCAGAATTTCTTAAGCCCATGTATGTTCAACCTGAAGGAATACAATTCAAGTATGGTGTCATTGGTGACACTCACCAAGGGGAAACAGATCTAGTAGCATGGTCATCCGGGATGCATGATGATAAAGACAATACCCTACTGGATGCCATATATGTGTCAGGAATGTGGCATGCAGCCAGATTTCCCTATGCCATGGAAACCCCGGAACTGGTAGTAGAATGCACTAGAAATTATAACCCTCAGACAAGGTGGGTGGAGAAACATGGAAGAGTTTATGCAGACTTTTCAATTAAAGGGATCACATCTACTTTCAATCTCCCAGTTGGAAGGAAGGTAGTTAGTGTGGATTTGCAAAAACTGGAGACAGAATATGAAAACAATAAGAAGAATGCTAGGAAGAGGATATACTAGTGGAGGTCTAAGAACATCACCTACACTGCCTCTGCCAAGTTGCCAGTGCACCTATACAAATGTGATTTTGATGATGAATATCAATACATGATTACCCTGCTCAGCAAGATGACATGTCAGCCTCATGCTAGGAATTTCAAGAATTAGATGTTAGGAATCATCTAGATGGCCCTCTATACAGACAACAAGCCATTATGGGCCAAGGTCATTAGTGATACATTAGATGAACAGATGAGGAACCTGGGAGGTCTAGAATGCTCATTTCACATGACCTCATATGTTGTGTATTCATGTGCATACAAAGGAACATTTAATGCACTGACTACAATTGGAAAGATTGGTGGTGGTGTAGATGATGCCCATATATGGCATCCCTATCCTTAATTACAGAGAAGGAACTACCTCTTTGATTACAAATTGGTGAATGATGCATTTTCTATGCATCTGGTTAGAACTATGGAAGAGGATAGAACTAAGAGATTGAGTATGGTAGCTCAAGAAGTTGTATACAAACATGGCACCTGGTTCATCTAGTATGCCACTCTCTCATATATCAAAATAGAGGGATTTGAAGAACAGCCCTTAATGCTACCCAGGTACCCTACTGATGGGGTAGTCCTGATGGAATTTTTGAGACAAATATCTACTATACTAGATTCATACAAAGTACATAAGAAGTTACCCCCAGTACTATTTCTAGTATCTATGGGATGGTACATGTGCCCTAATTCACAAAGCATAAAGGATGTCATAGGAAGTCTGAACCTGATGTACCTATAGCCATTTGCATTGGCTAGATCATATGACCCCTATGGTAGAATGCAGAAAATAATGGGGAAGCCTATACATCAGAAGCACCCAGAGGATTTCTGGACTGATTGTGAGGATGAAGCAAAGGTAAGAAGAAGAAAATATCAGAGGCTCACCTTAAATCAGATAAGGACATTTGGTTGCATCTCAATGCCTGGACAGTTGAAGAAGGATGATGGCAGAACCATGTCAAATGAATATGAAGATAAGAAGGTGTATAATGACACCATCTCAACCCCCGATCTAACACAACAGGAGGATATCTCCTTAGATCAGCTTACAGGTGGGGTACTACAGTTAACCTAGGAATGGGTAGATGAACAAATAAACAGACTGAAGAAGAGAGGTGTAGCCATTACTGTGGATTCTAGGAAGAAAAGGCAAGAGATCCCTGATGATGAGTATGATGACTTCCTTAGTGAGAAAAGGAAATCTAATGGGGAAAGGCTACCTACCCAGAAACAAAGAAAAGGACCCCCCAGAGGAAAGAAAACTGATGATGAACCTAAGGGGGTGATAATCGAGAGAATTGCCATACCAGCTGGAGGTACATCAACATCTGGACAGACATCAGCCTCATTTACACCGCCTCTAATGGATAAACCAAAGACCAAAAGAATCATGAGGCCAGCTGTAGAGACTGCAGTGGTACAAGATGAGGGCCAAGCTTCACAATAGAATGTGGAGGAGGATATCCCTTTTGAGGAAGAGCCAATCACTAAAGAGCGTACAAGTGATGACCTAATGATGGTTAGCCAGAAGAGGAGGGCAGCACCCCTGATGTCACCACCCAAGAAGCAAAGAACATCTATGCGGGGTGAGATCAGGACCGATCCCATAGTATTGAGGTGAGCTAGTGGTGAAGTGTTTAGAAAAGAAATGCAACATGATGTGCCACTTCCCACTATTATCAAATTCAAGATAGAGAAAGCAAAGGAACAAGAAAAGAGACTTCCAAAGCAAGTCATGGTGGTCCTTTCTCCTTGGAAGACACCGTGGACCTCTTAGATGATGAAATTGTGCAAAGTGTAGCCTTTGAGAAGATGGAGACCCTTGCCTCCAATACCCGCATGACCCCACATGGGACCCCATCAGCACAGATGGTAGTATTGGAAGAGTTGAAGGAGGTGGCTCAAGAAGAAAAAGAAAGTAGCCCAAAAAGGGTAGCCCAACAAACCAGGCTTGATAAGTTGGTAGATCAGGTAACTAGCCTTGCAGTAATAGTTTTGACATACAGGGAGGCTATGACCCCCGAAGAAAAAGCAGGTGGACCTGATAGAATGGAAAACATTAAAGGAGCCAAGCAGCCAGAAATAGAGATCCATGCTCTAGATATGGGCCAGCAATAGCATGATATACCAGCTAAGCCAAAGATAGTTGAAGTCCAACAAAAGGGCGGAGGAGATAAGGACACATCAGGTGATGATGTTGTTCAGACTCAACAGACTAGAGGAGATAAAGATACATCAAGTCATGAAGACCTCAAAACATAAGATGTGTATACCTTAGGTGTAGAACAGGAGGTAGCTCAAGATCATGGTGATGTACAGGGCCCAAAAACCCATGCATCCATAGTTGCAAATGTGCCCCAAGGTGAGGAACATAATAAGGTGGATGAAACATAGAAAGAGGGAGTGCATGATCAACATCAGGATCAAGCTCAAGATCATCAGGTGGACATTCCACAAGATCCTCCCCTACAAAAAGAAGCCCCTCAAGAAGAAGAGATGGAACAAGATCCCCCTCATGAGGAACATCATGAGGAAGAAATCAGGAAATCACCTTCTCCACACAAGATAAGAACAGACACCAAAGATCAGGGTGAACATGATGATGACAAAAGACCACAAGAATCAGGAGATGAAGTACCTTAGTGGATTTAGAAGGAAATAGGTACGGAACAAGGTTTTGAAATTCAAGAATTTGACATTTCTACCTTGTTTGCAGAGACCATCATGAAACCTAACAGGAAATCCAGGTTGACCTCGGTTATCAGAAGAGATCCTGATACAGGCAGAAGGACTGCCCAAGTAGCACTTCCCATAGTAGAAAAGGAAAAAGGTAAAATCACCTTGGAAGAATTCTAGATCATCACAGTTGACTTGGGTTTTGCCAATAAAGACCAAGAAGGTCAAGAAAGGAAGGATATCATTGATTCTTTAAACCAAAGGGTAACGAAAGAGAGAGGAAAATAAACAGCATAAAGAGCACATTGCTCAGCTACATGCATACATAACAGGGTTAATTAACCCTAATAGTAGTACACCAGCAGATCCTACAGTCTCATTGACTATTATATCACAGGAGGTAGTTAATAAGATGGACCTCATGAAGCATCAAGCCATGAGCATGGATAAATGGATGCTGACAGCCCTCACAGGGGCAGAAGATGTATTGAGAACCTCTCTACAGAGGTGGAATCCCTTGAGCACTTTGAAGAGGAAAGTGGATAAAATGTAGAATGAAATGGGAAAGAGATCATTCCAGCTAGAAAAAGCCTTAAATGCTCTAAGTGAAATAAAGAGGATTGATCCTCAGGTCCTGATAAATAATCAGATATTAAACAATAACACTGCCCCGCTAGTAGAAGTATGGTATGAGGACATCAGTTTCAAATCTGATATCCTAAAGAAGTGCAGTGGTAAGCTTAGAGACATCAGTATCAAGCTACACAGTATGATGGCATATGAATTAGAGATACTGGAAGCATTAGAAGGAAAAGTAGAGGGGAAAATAGAAAACCAAGATGCAGATTATGCCATCAAGGCACTGCATGATAATTTCCAGCCTGTGGTTGATGACCCCCTTACCCACCTGACAGAGGAGGTGATGAATAAAATCATGAGGATCAAGGTTAAGGTGGAGAATTACAATGAGACAATAAACAGCAGAAGAGCTAAGCTGGATGTAGCCAAAGATAAATTTCAGGCCCACAAGCATGCTATCGCTAAAGCCAAAACTCAAGATGGCGGGGAGGTAGACAAAACAGTACAAGCCTATGAAAATATCAGGATGGCAATGAAGGTCCATAGACAAGATGATGTTCATCATGGTGATAGTGATACAGAAAGCAATGAAGATGATGATCATGATGAAGAAGAAGAAGATAAAGAAGAAGAACCTGAGAAATGAATGAAGATGCAGTGTAAAGAAGATATATGCATCATGAACTCATAAGATAATGAGTCATCCAGATGGTTGCCATCTGGCAACTTGTGCTAGGAAGGATAGTTGACTAAGTCAAAGAAGGAATATCTACCGTTGATCTTAATTGACAAATCCTGACCGTAGGTCATTTGTAACCGCTCCCTCACCTTATTCTATAAAAGGTACAGGGGTGCCATTTTTTGAACATTCGGAAGCTTAATTGAAATTGGATTGCTGAAATATCAAGACCAATTTCAAAGTTGTTGTAAACATACATATTCTGCATACTTAATGAAAGAGAAGACAATTTGATTACAAATTATCATAAATCCTGAGTAATTTGTGTTTGAAGTCTTGATACATGCTTTGATCATCTGCATCCCTTGGAGTGCTCATCAGTCTGCACGTGTTGTTTTCGTTCCTTTTCCTTTGAAGTTAGCATCATCTAAATCTAGCTGTGGAACATCCTGGTGAAAATATGGTTTGATTTATTCTCCTCATGAATGTATCTTGTATGTATGTGGTTCAGTAGCTAAAGATTCACAAAAAATTGAAGTATTCTTTTAAATTTCTTTCAATTTCATCACAATTCACCATCATAATTGCATATAACAGAGAATTAAAAGAAAATAACATGAAATATGCTGAAATCTCGTAGATAATTGGAAATACATAGCATATTTAGAGTTAAAGCATGTTAAATTGACAGATATCATGCAAATCCATACATAAGAACATGAAATTCATACATATATCTACTTACAGACACATTATTTGAGTAAATATACTGTGTAGAAGAAAGAACAAGTTCATGATGATCAAGAATCAGAAGAATTGATCAAACTTGCAAATACAACAGTTATCTTTGAAATAGAGTAGAAATAACCTCTCTGTGTAGCATATCTATAGGAAACAGAATCTATTGATCAACGTAAGGCCCCTTGAAATAGAAAATAGCAACACACGTCAACCACTGAGTAATGTTAGTAAATTATGAACTAATCAACGGAGACTTGGGATCATGAATTCTTTGAATTCATCGTATCTTTCAAGATAAATAAAGGTTGTTGTGTAACTTTTATTTCATGTTTTCTTGTGAGTAACATCATCATCAACATGACCATAGATATATGGTGAAAGTTAAACCGATGTGAATCTAATACTTCTACAGAAGGTGTCAAACTAGATGATGACAAAGTCTCATATGTAGACTCATAAGTATCTACAAAATCAGTCAATATATAAGCTAAAATAGGTGAGGCATGAAAAAGTATATATGAAGATGATGATGATAACATCAAAGAGAAGATGAATGACCTCAATGGTGTGATCCAAATCTACAAGGTGGGATTCTACAAACAATGATACAATGTCTAGTAGATATGCATCCCAATGTGGTAGATCTAGAACCACGATGACGATGTTCTGATGTAAAGAATCACTAAAAGTCATCCTAAATGAAACATCAGTGGTCATTTTGTAGTCTTACATAACATTGAAATAGTAGCATGAAAGAAATGAGGATAGAGTGAATGCCCATGTTGAGTGCTCCCACAATAAGTACAGTTGACTTTGAAACATGTAGACATGGTAAAATGTGCAAAAGATCAAATGCAAAATGCCCCCCCAAAATTGTCGAAAGAGAGACCCCCCTAGATTTTGGCACTTTATAACTTAGTGTGTTTTACAAAATAAATTTGACCAATATGTGTAGAATGAAAAACCATTCACTTTTGTAAAAAATGGTGCTCAATTTTGAGCTACCGATCAAAAGTTATTAAATAGTCAATTTCCTGGAAAAAAGGCCTAATTTAATAATCAACACTAAAAAGAAAAAAAGAATGCCTATCTGTGAGGTGAATATAGCCTTCCAACCACTCGTTGGAATCGGGGTGAAATGAAGAATAGAAAGGTTTGATATGTGAGGGGGAATTGGCCGCCTGCCAACCTGGGCCTCACCCTTCCTCTTCGATGGATGATTAAAACATGAACTTTATATGCTGACTTTATATGTTAGCAATGATATGCTAACTTTATATGTCAGATTTACATGTTCACAATATATTATGACTTTAAAAAGTCACTTATAAAACTTCACATACAATTTGCCCAAACATTGAAAAAATATACCCCTTATAATTGTGCCCCAATAAAATATCTCTTTGTCTTTGATAGACCGATAGTCAAGGTTTGAAAAACCTTATATACCTATGCTTCCCAAAGCAAATACAATTTTTGCTCCAAATTGAAAATAAACCCTCCTTACTAGTGGTCAGCAAATATGTTAACAATGACATTAAATGTGGATGCTTACAAGTGTCATTATAGACCACATAAAGTGCAACATAGAATGCCAAATGATGCCTTAGCAGAAGTACAAAAAAATTGAAAGAAATATGTAAAACTAACTGTCACAATAAAGACCAAAGCCTATCATTGAGGCTGAAGTTATGGCCAAATGGGCCAAGTTGAGGCCGATTTGCAAAGGCATGGGCCGGATTCAAGGTTGATTGTAATGGAGATGTGAAATGAAGGAAGTTGAAGATGAGAGGAGTCCTAAATAGGACTACGACCACTTGATTAGTAGAGAGAAACAATAGATCAACAAGAACCTAATGCAAAAAAACCAAATGGTGAGCACTGCTGAAAATAGCAACCTTGGCTTGCAAGTGCCAATCTTTAAAACAATGACCAAAGTGCATATGCAGGTTGGAGTAGCCAAATTGGGTGCTGAGGATTCCAAGGCAACAACCAAAATGAGAGTCGAGGACTCCAAGGACTAATCATGAACACCCCAACTAGAATGTGGGTTGCAAACCTACAATAAATGTCAACCTTCTGGTGTGAAGAAATAATAGGGGAGTCTACAACCTGAAATCGTCCTTCGCCAAGTCTAAGATGCCTTCAATGGAGTTGATAGAGGCAACCCACACTTTAGACCTTAACCAAGGATTTACATGGAAGACTGTTGGAAGAAAATTGTACAATCTACCAATTGATGAGAGGCCAAATAATCGACTCAAAGAGATCAAAGAACCCTCAGATTTGCACAAAGAATTGTTAAAAACTTGCACAAAACAAGATTACCCAAAATAGGTAGATGGGCAGAGGGTTGAAAGGCCCTCTACTAATTTTTTTTTTTACTTTTCTATATAGAATTAATTTTAGTACAAGCACCTAATCGTAAAGAAAATATCAAAAATTGAACCCTTGAAAAAGCTAGATGCTTGAATTTGCTCAAAACAAGAAATGTTTCACTTACATGGCTCTGATACCATGTCAGAATTAGCCAATATCAGTAAGAGAAAACAAATATGAACTTCCATACAGCATAAGCACATAAAATCCAAAACGTATAATCAAGAGATTACATCAAGATTTTACACCAAGAGTTGATGAAAAAGTAAAAAGAGCCTTGCTTATGTAGGCAAGGAGAAGGAGGTGAGAAGGAGAAAACTAAATATGACTAATCCTCTATGTGATCTACACATGTGTGGACAAGTGGAGGGTGATGGACAAATGTCTCCAACCTCCCATAAGGTGAGGAGAGAATATCTCCAACCTCTAATGAGGTGAAGTGTCAAAATGACTAACCTCATGTGAGCACATGTGGTGAGACAAAAAAGTGAATAACCCCAAAAGTGAACTTAATCTTTAATTTCAATGTTAAGTTGGACTTAGCCACTAAGTGTGACTTAAGCCTAGGTGTGGGTTAGGATAAACATAACACTCTAACAAGTCAGAGTAGCACGGAGTTGCTTGACAAGATCATAATCTTTACTAATATGAGTAGGAAGATGAGGTGCTTGAGGTAGAATAGGTTGAGAAGATGGAAGAGAGATGGGCACACTCAGTGCTTTCTTACTTTTCTTTTTATTATGGGTGTTGTATGTGTGAGCGACCGTGTGATATTGGGACACATCTTGAACACCTTGAGTAATTTGTTTTGCATAATTAAAATGTAACTCGGGGGTCAAGGTGGTGTTGGATCACCTTGAACCGTAATTACCGGTTTGAAGCAAGGAGACACATTACGTGCCTCATGCACAATGATTTTAGGAACATTAGTACACATATTCACTATCCCCTAGGTGGGTGGAACAAGCCTATTAATGATTATTGAATTGATGTTTTTTTTTTAGTAAGATCAACATCCATCCCAAGGGATTTAATGTGAGAGACCTCTCTTCATCTACTAATGCTTCACCTTTTGAAGGGAGACCATTAGAATGAAGGGAGGGTAAAGTGTTGTTAAGAGGATTGTTAATAATTATATTTTTAGGGATGTCCAAGGGGTTTGTACATGCAACCAAAAGAGAGCTATCCATGGTCTTCACATCCTTAGAGATATCCAAGGTACTTGAGTATTCAATCAAAGGAAAAAGATCCATAGGATAAGTCATAGAAACCTCATGTACTATGTAGGGATAGAAGATTTAATATTGTTAGATGAATACCCATTATCTATCCATGGAGGGTCCTTGGTCAGAGGAGGCTCTTCATTCAATAATGCTTCATCTTTTGAAGATTGAGCATTGGAATGAAGAGAGGGTAGGGTGATGTTAAGGAATGTATCAATGATTTCATCCTCTTGTGCAAATATGTCCTCACAAGTGGGAACAACATTGGGAGAGGGATCTAAATCATAGAGTGATATAGACAAATCTATGTCACCATCATATGTATTAGAGATTAGATCCATGGGAATAGACATGGAATTATTATGACGTGTAGTAGAAGTAGATGAAGAACTACCACCATCACCTTTCTCATGAGTATTCATGGAGATGAATCTTGTTAGGTCTTTTAATATCGAAGGATATACACTCATGAGGGTTGTGAAGCTATAAAAATCATACAAATAACATAGGATTTGCATTTCATATAAGGAACATTTAGAAACATCAATATCATTCATGGATGCTATATGATCTAAAACATGAGGATACACATTAGTGAACTTAGAGATATTTTTAAAATCTAGGATATATGCATCCAAAGATTCTAAAGAGGAATAACATGAAGATTTCATAATGAATTTTTTTGGAATATAAATGTACAATCATATCTATTCATTAATCAAGTTCCACCAATGTGAAAACAAGATCGTAATTAGAGACCAAGTGCAAGAGGAGTGGGGTTTCCAAAAATTGTGATATTCTTGGTAACTACAACAAAACAAATGTAGGATGTGTAGTATGTGAAAAATAAGTGTCTAGATAATGTATTCACTTAAATGCCACAATGATTTACAACACGTTTCTTTGATGAAGATGCACTAGATGCAAGACTAGCTAGGGTTTTACCACCAAACCCTAGATCTTGAATATTTACCTCTAGATCAAAATTTTTTGATGCAAGCCTTATTTTTTTTATCACAAATGGAATTTATGAAATGATATATAAATGCAAGATCATATTTGAAATGTTTATAACAGCAGAAAAATCTGAAACAAGATTTTAATTACAAACCCTAAGTTTTTGAATTTGACTAGGTTTTTCAAAAACACAATCTTTTTAACAAAACCCTAGCAAATGAGAGCTTCAAATGCATGGTACAACACCATGAAATGATTATCTACTGTAATATGAATCATATCTGATGGAAAAATCAGAGATTTAAACTTTTCAATATTGATCTACAACATATGCAACAAAAATAATGCACAAATATGCTTTTTGTAAGCCTAAAATGCTTGATTTTTTCACTTTTTCCAATGCAAATACGCAAGATAAGATTTACAACAGAAAGGATGATAAGGTACAGAAAATTTAAACCCTTTAATCAATGCAATAATGCAATAATATCTGCAAGAACACACCAATCGTGAAACCCTAGGTTGAAGGTTAGCTAGATTTCCTAGAAATGCAAGGATTTTTCAAACCCTAGCAATGAAATAATGCAAAATTAAGCTATGTGACTATGCAAAATGATGAATGAATGGAATATAATCAGATCTAGGGCAGAAAATAGCTTAGTTATGATGCAAGAAGTATGCCAAAGTGTAAGAAACTATGGGTTCACCAAAATGTAATGTAGAGAAGAGGGACTAGCTCAATAGAACAAACTAGGTCAAACCCTCTTCTACAAAACTTTGGGGCACAAATCAAGCTTGGCTTCTACCCAAGAAGGAGAGACAAACTACAAGTATTTTTCCCTTTTGTTATATAGAGAATAAATTAACCAAATTCAATTAATCAAGCTAGTTTTAAGGCATGTGACCTTAGTTAACAAAGATCTGAGTGTAATAGACTATTGGTACCTGAAACCCAACAACCAAAGGATTAGTAGAGGCCAATGAACAACTCAAAAACTTTTCTTGGAGGTCAGAAAGCCTAGGAAAAGGGTGCTTGGGTTCCCTAGTCCCTATTTAGGGTTACCATAAACTACAATTTCTGCCAGGTCTATAACAGCATGCTTTTCATTCTTCTCGGATGCCACCTTTGAAACTTGTTCATCTAACTTGCACACATGAAAAGAGGGAAAATGTTGGGCGCTATTTAGGAGCTTACCTCAATAAAGCCTAGTGAATGGTGTTCCCACCTCCACAATAGCAAAGATGATTGATAAAGGGTGAATGCCCTAGGAGGGTAGAGGAAAATTTGAAGTAGAATGGAATGCTAACATAAAGCATGAAGGAATGAAGTCACCATGAGCATGGAATCCCTTGTATACTTGTAGACAACATCACAACTTGACTCAAGAAATTGATGCTGCCTCCAAGATCCTCACAAGACTTGCAATATGTTAGTGCTATATAAATAATCTACAATAGAGAGCTTGAGAAGATAATAGAGAGCACAAGAGAGCATAAGAATCTTCTAAGAAGTTAGCAAGAGCATATAAATGTTCAAATGAATGACTTAACTTATTTTTATATGCATTCCCATTGATTTCCAAAGAATTAAACCACATAAGGCCAACATTAGGAATGTTTCAAAGGGTCCAAGCTGACAAGGCACACATTTCAGGAAGAGCTAAAGGAGGGCCTAGGGCACTTGGGTGCCCTAGTCCTTCAGCCACTTAACTCCTGAAAAGGGGCACTTAAAGCCTTCTTAGCCCAACCTTATAGTTCTTTTCTGGGTTTCATGCATCGATATCAAGTATTACACACTTAATACTTAAAAAGGTGTTAAAATAGGTCCTAATAAACAAGTGTAAATATTTGAGGCCCATCTAGGAGCTGGACAAGGTGTAAAATAGTGGCATGCACAATTTACGATGTTACACATATTTGCAACAATTTTGGACATATAGCAAGATATTGCAGGAGTGGATTAGCAAAATCAAAATCTCAAATGACAGATATTGTTGAGCAAGACAAGGAGAGTGACTCTTCCAAAAGATAGGAGACAAAAAAAAAGTTGAAAAATTAATGATTATCCAAACAACATTTCATGCTAAAGGGCAAGAAAATCTTTGAGTGATAGATAGTGGATGTACAAGCCACATGATAGGTGATAAGAGAAAATTCATCAATCTTGTTAAGTGGAATGGTGGATTAGTCAGGTTTGAAGATAATTCATCTACAAAGATTTGTGAAAAAGGCACCATAAGTATTGATGGAAAATCCAAGACAGAAGATGTTATTTATGTAGAAGGCTTCAAGCATAATCTTCTCAGTGTAAGTCAGATGTGTAGTAAAGGGTACAATCTCATATTTCATGATCAAGGGTGTGAAATCAAAAGAGCAAAGTCTGGTAAATTGGTGGCAGAAGGTGCTAGGACAAAAAACAACTTGTATAACCTAAAAGGTGTTAAGGAAAGAAGTTTTCTTCTAGGACTAACAAATTAATTATAACTATGGAACGAGAGGATGGGACACATTAACTTTGACAATCTTGTGAAGATTAGCTCCATACAAGTAGTAAGAGACATGCCAAAGATTATCAAACCTGCAAGCACCTTGTACAAAGAATGTCAGATTGGGAAGCAAACCAAGATAAGATTCAAGACCAAAGAGTATTCTTCTACAAGGCCACTAGAATTGATCCATATTGATTTATGCGTACCTACAAAAACTAAGAGTTTACAAGGTGAGAGGTATTTCATGTTGCTCATTGATGATTTCTCTAGGATGACATGGGTTACATTCTTGAAAGAGAAATCATACATTTTTAGTAGGTTTAAGATTTTCAAATCCATGGTTGAAAATGAAATGAATGCTAGAATCAAGTGTTTAAGGTCTAATAGAGGTGGAGAATTTACATCAAATGAGTTTGAGGAATTTTGTGAACATGGAATAAAGAGGCGTATATTTACTGCTAGAACTCCTCAGCAAAATGGAGTAGTGGAAAGAAAGAATAGAACTATTCAAGAGATGACAAGAACAATGCTGAGTGAAGATAAGTTACCTGATACATATTGGAAAGAAGCAGTCCATACTTCTGTATATATCCTTAATAGAGGACAACTAAGAGTAAACAATACTAAGACTCTTGTCATGTCCCATTTTTCAAAAATAGCACTTACTAAAATAGTAAGTCAAGGAGGGTCACAGGGGACATTGGGAAAGAATATGTATTTAATATTTATATTGTCTTAATAACATTTACATCATTTGGGCAAATAAATATTAAAATTATAATACCAACACAAGTGGAGCATAGCAAGTTGGGATTGTCTTGGAAGATTGCATGCAATAAATTAAAAGAATCTATGACTGATTTTATGACAAGCCATGACAGATTTTATGACAACTTGCATGCATGGAGTTGTTATTTATTGTTGGTGGTGAATATTGAAATGATCATTATGGAGGGCCTATTTTGGATGGAAATTGATGTAATCATATTATTTTATTTAATTTTCCAAGAGGGGTATGGTTTGGCTTGCTTCTCTATATATTTGCAAGAAGAAACACATTTGAGGCTATTATAGATTTTACATTTTCTCTAACAAAGATGATGCTTTATGAGGGTGAAGCTTGTGGCTAGTGGACATGAGTTTCCAATAGTCTAAGGGTGGTGTTCTTGGATTGTAGATAGCAATCTCATCCAGAGGTTTCATCAATGCTAAAGGGTTTTGGCAGTTTGGTGTTGTTTGTGTGCAGGGATCCCAAATACAGTTTCGGTGATTCCTAGAGAGATTTTTTGGGGTTGTTAGTGTTTAATATTGTGGATTTCATGATTTTCTATGTGTTTACTATTATTTCATTAGTCTTAGCATATGTTGCCATTTGGTTCAAGCTCTAGTGTTGTTTCTGTGAGTTTGGAGTAGTTTTAGGTGATTCGGGAGCTAGGGTTTTGGATAGATTGTAGTTTATACTTGTGGGTTTGTTGTAGCAGTTTTCTACTATGATTATCAGTTGTATTAGACCTATTTGCATATGGTTTGCATTAGAAAAATCAATAAATTAGTGTTGAAGTGTTCTCATGTATTTTGGGTTTCATTTGTTGTTAGCAGTGTTGTGCAAATTTGTAGTTTCTGTGAGTTTTGGTGTAGAGATTCATTCACAGTTTATTGCTATTGGTGTTTCTGTACATTTTGTTTCTGTAACAACATATTTCATGTATTTACAAAATTATATATCAATAGAAGAAGTCCCATTAATTGTTGTGCAATTTTGTGTCAATCTAAAAACAATACTATGAAGTAAGTGTTGGAATTTATGTGGGTTTTTCAAGACATGTTTGAAAATAATTCTATGAGGGTTTGAGATGCATGTGATTTATTTTGTTTTAATTAATTTGGGAAAGTAATCCATTAGGGACAATACAATGGTGTTAGAGCATGATCTTTCCAGCCTATAGGGTTGCTTGATTCATGCTTCTTTGTGAAAGAGATCTCAGATCTTTGAGAAGAGGGCAAAGAAAATTAGCATTTGATTCTAAATTTGGAGAAGAGCAAATCATAGCTAAAGATTCTAAGATATCAAAGTGGTTTGAATAATATTCCAAGGAATCTAAAGCCTTCAAATTAGCTATTTCATTTGAAAGAATTCTAGAAATTTATGGTAAGAAGCAAAGGAGAAAGGAGCCGAAAAAGAAGGCCATAGAACCAAAAAGGGTGATGGATACATTAGTTGCACAAAAGATCAAGGAAGAAAATAAACCAAAATCAGAGCATTGAGAGGTTATTGAGGAAAGTATTTTTCTTGTAGAAGGAAGAAGAGAAATTAAATTTAGAGAAACCCATGGAGAAAGAACCTGACATGCAGTTGGAAGGTACAAAATCTTTGTCAATAGGGGATGTTTATTTTATTTCTAATGATTACATATGTCAAGAAAATATCAATGAAATCAAAGAGGAAGATTCAAAAGTTACAGGAGTAGAGGATGAAAGGAAGGAGGATCAAGAAGATTTTCAGATTATTTTGTCATAATCTTTAGCTGAAGAGCATGCTGAACATGCTAATTTTGGGAATGAGTTAGTGGTTGATACTCAAAATATCATTATAGATGGATACACACATGGGGAGAACATTATGGTCAGCCCTAATATAAAAAGATTGAGCCACTTGGATGGAAGTGTTGAGGTTATCTCAACAATGGCCCTTTTGACAATGGTGGATGAGCATTTTGATGATAGCCTAAGGTATGATCATAATGAGCACATTTTAGATTTAATTCTTCCTATTATTTCACTGCAAAACCCTTTTCATCATGGAAAGGATTATAAGGAGGATGAAAGAGTATGTCCATACGTGAGAGTATGGGATCTAGGTGATACTTTAAAAAATAGAGATGGTAGAGCATATGATGATGTTAAATTTCCTATCTCTTGCATATGGATTAAAAGGGAGTTAATGAGAAATCATATAGAGTATATTGTGCATACTAATAGTGTTGTGGGGAGTTAATGTTCGAGATTTATAGATGGTGGCTAAACAAAATGTATGAGGTGGGAAGATGGTAAGAAAACTATATGTCATTTTGATACTCTATATTTTATGATTGAGCATGGAAAGGTATTTTTGGAATCAAGCTGCATGTTGGATTTCTATCCTTGGATGAAAGGAGGGGAATTCAAGAAGAATGAGATTTCACAAAGTGACTTCAAGAAGACTCTAGCTACCAAGGAATCTCCATATGACTTCAAGGTAACCAACTCATGTCTTGCAATGTTTTCATATTTCTCACCTCCATTTGTGAAAGAATGTTATGTTTTAGGAGAAGATGATTGAGCTTCACTAACGCAAAGGTGGAACTCCATTCAAATTATGAAAAAGAAGTTGAAAGATGCAAGAAATGGGTTTTCTATTTTAGACAAGGGATTTCAATGTGCCTTAGATTTTACTTTGGGTTGTAAGTATGCCATCATATCACATTATTTTTCAAGGATGGAATTGAGAAGTAGCTACCATCAGACTCATGTTTGCAAGGAACATATGTACAAGTTATTTTTTAGAATGTGCATGGGTTACATCGAGTATTTGTTTTTATTATTTTCTACTCTTTGTGTTTATGAGGAGGAGCTACAAGATGACCTTATTGAGAAAAATGCACATGAGAAAGATTTTTTACAAGATATTAATGTGGGATTTCATCTTGCTAACATTTCTAGAATAACTTTTGGAGAACAATGTTTTCAGCCTATGAGTCAATTTCAAGGAGCCAAAGGATGCCACTTCTTGTGTGACTATGGTAATGAAGCAATTTAGAGTTCAGGCGAGCAGTTTCATAGTATTCTTGTTAGCTTTGAATGTGATTTTTGGAGAAAGAAGACCATCAAAACTTGGAATGATTTCTACCAATATGATCCATTTGCCAAAACATCCACATGGAGATCTAACATCGTATACTTGAGACAAGACTTTGGTGCTCAAAGTATTTAGGAGGATGCTACATAGGAAGTCTTGGAAAAGATCAAAATGGTGTTTTCAGTTTTGGTCTTGAGCAATTTTTAGATTGTAGCCAATATGGGGGTATTTTCAATCATTATATGTTTTCTTCCAGCCTCTATGATGCTGATGTTTATGGAGAGATTGTGGATTCATACATGGCTTCCCATCAATTTTACATTGATCACACTAATGAGTGTGTAATGGTTGGAATTTGGATAGTTTAGTTTTTGGTAGTTTTGGTGTATATCATCCATTCATCCTTACATTCAAGGACCTAGGGTCGAGTTGCAATGTACTATAATACCCTAGGTCACTATTGAGATGTAGGGAAGCTTGGATTTTTATGATTTTCAGGAGGATGCTAAACAGGAAGTCTTAGAAAAGATCAAAAAGGTGTTTTCAGTTTTGGTCTTGAGCAATTTTTGGATTGTAGCCAATATGGGGGTATTTTCAGTCATTATATGTTTGCTTCCAACCTTTATGTTACCAATGTTTAGGGAGAGATTGTGGATTCTGTTAAGGGAAAATTGGATTCAAATGAATAGTCAATAATATCAAATATCAAGTTACCCAAAACTCAATGAAATGGTGAACAAAAGAGATTCAAATAAAACAATGAACAAAATAACAAAGAAAACCTCCTTAATTCGAAGCTTCCATTGATTGCCTATCACAATCGATCTTGCATGTATGAAATAGGGCCCTCAGGGAGTGCATTCCTTGCTATGCTTCAAGAATGTCAATTGGGAATGGCTATGATAATATTGCCATGAAGAGAAGCTTCACAATGATGGTAGTAGTGCGTAGTAATGAATGTGATCACAAGCAATGAAGGAATTGGTGCCAAAGGCGTGCTGTAATTCCTGCAGAGTAACGATACTTAAAGCTTGGATGAATGAAATGGAAGAATGAAGTTGTACTTAAAGACTTGAGAGAAAGATGATCACCGGTATAGAGAGAATGAGAAGATCAATGGTTGAGAATAGTTGAGGAACGTGCAACGAATAAGAAGAAGACATGTGTCTTGCTTTCTTTTGCATGAAAGGATTTAACAAGAATAGAAGAATGTGTTAAAGCAATTAAAAGACTATAATAATCAATTAAGTGTTTTAAAACAAGAACAAGGGATTTGCATGAGAATAAGAAGATATTTTGCTTTATTAAATATTAAGAATATTTAATTGCATGTGCACAAAGATTGAATTATATTTAGAGATAACTCAATTTAGAAGAAAAGGCAACTTAAATAAATAATTGATTTATTTAAATTTAGAGAAGATATTATTGGAAGAAATAATTAAATAATTAGAACTATTTAATTTAGAAGATTAGAAAGCAAATTAAATAAATAAATTTATTTAATTGTTGTGCATGATTTTGGAAGAGTAAATAAAACATTTGATTGTATTTTATTTTTGTAGATTGGGAGAATTTAAATAAATTTGATTTGATTTATTCAAATTTGGAAGAATGATTTGATTTAATTAAATAATTAAGAATTATTTAATTGTTTGGAAGAATTAAATTAAATAAAAGAACTTATTTAATTGTTGGAAGAATATGAATCAAATAAATAAATTATTTATTTATTTATTGATAGAGGAATTAGAAGGGAATAAATATTAAGAATATTTATCTAGACCGAATTGTGTCATTTTTAGGCATATACATTTTGCCCCTCTTTGATGCAATGCAGTTTACAACATTGCCTCAAAGAATAAGTAGTCTGATAATGATACATGCTCCAGTTTGCCCCTGGTATAGGTTATGACGATAAGATGCCCCCTTGGGAGATTAGACGAGAAGAAGGTAGAAGGCGTGAGACGAACAATCTCATGAAGAAGAAGGGAAAACTTAGTTAGGTTTGAAGAAAACAGGACGCGTTTCTAAGAAATGGGAAGAAAACTGGAAGAAACAGGTGCGGGAAGTAGTCACAGTCACCACACTACCAGATTAGGGTTTGCATGCTATATATAGGAGCTAGGTCCACAAGACAATTCATTTGCACACTTGTCTTTACTGGATTTGCTTTGGAGAGCTTTAGAGAGCATAGAGCATAGAGCAGTCAGCACGAGGATGGACATTCCATGTGAGGAGCACTGATTCGAGGGTGTCCATTGATTCGTCCGGCCAGTAGAGGTAGGACCCCCAGTATGTATCTCAAAAAATTTCCCCTAGGGTTGAGTTTGATAGCAATAAATGCTAGGATAGACAAATGCATTGGAATGCAGAGTGGCGCATATGCCATGCAAAACTGCGCATAGGTAGTTTTGCAGTGCATGCATGATAAGAAACAACGCATACACTCAAGTAGCGTATGCATGAGCTTTGACGACGCATGCATAATTTTGCAGTGCATTTGTAGTATGTAATGACACTTTTGTCGGGACAACGCATTTACAACATAGGACGGCACATGCATGGATTCTTGCAGCGCTTTTGCCAGAAGTGGTGCATGTGTCAAGAAATGGTGCATTTGCTAGGAAATGACGCATATACCACCTATTATGGTGCATATGATATAGAGAAGCAGATTACTTAGTAAAAATTGACTCGATTGGCATCATGTTTGACACGTTAATCGATAAGCTATCTCCAAGATTCTAGGAATCTAGTCAAGAGATGTAGTATGTTGTTTTGATCAATTTTTAATATGCTAAGTTAGCTGATATGGTTCTATAGATATGTTGAGTATGGTACTCGCAGCTTTAGGTTGACCCCTTGCTTTACGTACTTTGCGATCACTAGGCCGATATATGTTTTTGATAGGCATAGAGGAGAGTCGTACAGCTATGGCTACATAGGAGTGATTTCCCAACATAGGCTGGGGAAACTTGAGTATTGGCGACATGCTTTAGATGGAGTAGACATTGTCATCTGGCAGCCATACATAGATTGTGAGCCATGGGAGGATGAGGTAGATGAGCTACCCTACTGCTATCAGACGTGGTGGTTGATAGGGCAGACACAGTTTATACTAGAGAGACAGATTATTGGCTAAGTACAGAGATAGTTTGGGAGGAGGCAAGGCATACCATAGGGGCAGGCCCAATTTGCAAGGACTCATGTTGAGAGGCTTAGATGGGGACCGATGGCATCATATGAGGAGGCACTGGCTGAGTTTCGGCAGACACCATATGTCACCTGCGATACGAGGAGGGAGATTGTCAACGCTGGGATGACTCAGGATTATGAGGATTGGTTCACTACCCACCCATTTCTAAGATATTCAGGGCCTGGGGAGCTGGTGCCTCAGATAGATGAGGCGGATTCAGATGATGAGGGCCAAGTTGGCCGAAGGAGGAGGAGGGGGAGGGGGAGAGGAGGATGGAGAGATGGAGGAGGTGGTGGAGGAGGGGGAGATGGTGGAGGTTGTGGGGATGGTGGATGTGGTGGGGATGGGGGAGGTGGTGGAGATGGAGCTAGACTGAGACAAAGGAGGAGAGTTGGGGAGGGACCATCCCACGCTCCACAGGTAGTGTAGCCACAAGCCGCACAACAGGTACCTTAGTAGGCACTGTAGGTACAGATGCCACCACCTCAGCAGGTGGCACAGTAACAAGGTCCCCAGCCATAGGGGTAGGGATAGGCACATGAAGCCCATGGTCTAGCACAGTTAGATGTCCAAGAGAGGATGATAGCTACTTTGAGAGGGCAGGTTAGAAAGCTGTGGGCACAACTCAGGATGGCTAATGCCTAGCGAGAGATGGATGCATAGTTCATTGCAGGGCTCACCAGAGAGAGACATGGCGGATGCGTGGATACGAGTTATCTGAGTAGAGCGGGATACTGCAGTGGCATCCCTGGGAACAGACATGACGAGCAATTTTTTGGTTGGGCAGGTGCACCAGGCACAGGCACAGCTAGTGCAGGCACAGACACAGTTAGGGCAGGCATAGATAGAGTTAGCACAGGTGCAGGGGCAGCTAGCGCAGATGCAAGGTGAGCTTGCCAGAGTGTAGGTTCAGACACAGTACTACCGAGGATTATACCATGGTGTTGTATCAGCTAGTTAGAGGACTCTGAGCTATAGGAGCTAGTCCATGGCCTCCCAGAGAGTAGGTGGATCGAGGTTAGGAGCCTCTATGATGGACCCACAGTAGTCTGGGGCCAGCGGAGGAGGAGGAGGAGACACTGCCAGGAGCAGTGGTCTACAGCAATAGGGATAGCAGAGACTCACAGATTTTGGATCTTACGTGCACCTCCTTGATGGCTCAGATAGCCGGATATACTTATGTACCTTTTTTGCATTTTGAGACATGTATCAACATCCTTGGGATGTATTTTTTTGTATATGACACTAATTCAGAGATGGACTACTTTGATATTGTACATTTGGACACATTTTTATGATATTTATATGATGATGCAGCTATTTGATTGCTCTTTATGTGTATGAGTTATGATGCATTTCTATTGTATGATGTGATGCACATGTTTATCTAATGCAGACTTAGATGTTTACTTGATGCTATGTGATGTTTATCTAATGTAGATTTTCATATGATGCTATGTGATGCTATATGACCTAATGCAGACTTTAGATGCTTTTACTTGATATGTTTCGAATGTGTGTGAAAGAAAAACAGTATCTATATGATTATTCAATTTATGTGATGCACTTATCTATGTTTTTGATTTTTCCTATTGACACTATATGATGATTGTGTATGGATGACCTAATGTACTCTATTATGTATGCAACTAATTTAATCATGTAAATGACTATCTCATGTGATATGATATGCAGCTATATGTTATGTTTTTGTGATGTCCAAATGTACTCTATCGACACAGAAATGACAGAATGATAGGTAGCAGATTGATTGAAATAATGACTCGATAGAAAGATTCACGAGCTTTGACTTTGTATTGTTACTCTGTACTGTTTGGATCTTTTATTGCATGGGATACAGATGTATGGATGTATAATGGATGTATGATGGATGTTTTTCTTTTGACATCTTGATGGTGCAAGTACTTTGAAGTGCTTTATTTCATCATTTGATGCTTTTTTTTGGGTACTTTTTCCAAATGTTGTAAGTTAATACAAGCATCTAGGTATAATTGAACTGAGATGACCTGAGCATTGCTTACATGGATTTTGATTTAGCAAGTTAATACAAGCATCGAGGTATGATAGAACCAAGATGACCTGAGTATTTCTTACGTATCAACAAACAAGGATTGCCCCTTGTTCATGCTAGACCTTTGATGTCCTCAATGATCTTTTGCTGATCATGTCTTTAGAGAAGGCTTCACATTACTAAAGTTTAATCCACAAATAATAAACAAAGAAAATAACCATGCCCCCATCATAGTATCTCTAGCTTTTGGCATCCTCGAGTAGCATAGAAAGGCATGATAGCAGAAAACAAGACTCAGTGTTTGAACCATGTTTCCAATCCACAACATATTTTTGCATTTAGATGTGTTTGTTTCTTTCCATAATTTGGGTAAAATCATTTAGAAGGCCTTGAGAGTTTGCTTGGTTTGATTTGGATAGGTTACTGTCTTGTGCCAGGACTTCTGCTTGAGAAGAGCGGGTTTTGTTTGTGCTTGCATGCCTGGTGTGAAGATTTCACAATCTTTATTTGTGAGACAGACCCTAAGGGACTGACTTAGTGCCTCAGGGGCTCATTGCTAAATGACCTTGCCTACATGACGACGCAGAGGCAATGTAGTTCAGGGTAAACCCTAATGGACCATGGATGGACTAGAAGAAAGACGACAAGAAATGGGATGGATGGGACCATGGGAGCCTCGAGGGCACATATGAGAAATGGCCTTGCCTACGTGACGATGCAGAGGCAACATAGTTCATGGACTTGGACCATGGATACTAATGAGAGATACTATGCTAGGCTGACAGTAAGGATAGGATATGGGATAAGACCTTGGTTGACAAGGTAACAAAGAGATAGAGTATCAAGCCATGATAGGTTATCATTAGGTTTTTATTATGGAACAGATATGGATCAAATGGGACGCGAGGAAGAATGGACACAAGGTGATTGGTTTCCCAAAGATGGAGGAAGTAGTTTATCACAAGTAATGCCTATTTACCAGGTTTTCACCACTTGCTTTTATTTGCACGAAAGATAGAAAGTAAACATGACACCTGTTTGCTAGGTTTTCATCATGATACCTATCCAAGGTGCCTATTTGCCAGGTTTTCACCAAAGGATGATTTTTTTTTGTATTTTTCTAGTTTTTTTATTTTTTTGTATTTTTCTGATTTTTTGATTTTTTTGTATTTTATGCCCCCCTTACATTGGGGTTCTCCTAGGTATAGAACTGACGAAGATGCATATTGTTGATTGGGTCATCTAAGAGCTCACCCTCTGATTTTGCTAACTGATATGCCCCCAATCCATAAGCAACTACGATCACATAAGGCCCAACCCAGTTGGGTTCAAACTTGCCTTTCTTTTCCCGATCATGTTGATTGCGGGGATTCTCCTTAAGTACTAGATCTCCAACCTTAAAAATTATTGGAAGAACTCTATGGTTATAGCTTCATGACATCATCTGTTGATATGCTTTGAGATGGTCAAAGGCTTTCTATCTCCTTTCCTCTAGCAACTCTAGTTCTTGCAATTTGGAGACTCTGTATTCTTCGTCTGATATGAGACCTTTTAACGACACCCCGAGAGATGGTAACTCGACCTCAATGGGGAGGATAACTTTTGAGCCATAGACAAGGGCATAAGGGGTAGCACCTTTGGAAGTGCGTATACTAGTTCTATAGGCCCACAAAGTGGGATTGAGTTGGATGTGCCAATCATGGCCAGCATCGTTAACTGTCTTCTTGAGGAGTTTCAAGATCGTCTTGTTGGATGCTTCAGCTTGACCATTGCCTTGGGAGTAATAGGGTGTGGAGAAACAGTGCTGGATTTTGAATCAGTCATAGAGTTCTTGGACATCCTAGTTTTTGAAGGGTCTTCTGTTATCTGTGATAATGGATGAGGGAATTCCGTATCTACAGATGAGGCAATACAGGATGAATGAGGAGATTTCTTTACCTATGACAGTGGTGAGAGGAATGGCTTCAATCCACTTAGTAAAGTACTCAGTGGCAATTATGATGAATTTGTGGCCATTGGATGAGGGCGGATGGATCTTTCCCACAAGGTCAAGTCCCCATTGGCAAAAGGGCCAAGGTGTCGTTAAAGGTCTCAACTCTTGAGCTGGTGCATGTATCAAGTTCCCATGTATTTGGCACTTCTTGCACTTCTTCACAAATTGATATGAATCTATTCCCATGTTCGGCCAGTAATAACCCAAATGCATGAGTTTCTTAGCTAAGGAAGGACCGCTAGAGTGTGTTCCACAAATCCCTTCATGTACGTCTTGTAAGGCGGTTAGGGATTCTTCTCATTCTAAACAATGGAGTAAAGTACCATCTAGACCACGTCGATATAGGGTGTCGGTAATAATGGTATAGTGAGAGGTTTGGTGTATAAAAGTTCATCGTTGGTTCGAAGATAAGTCAGGTGGGAGGGTGTTGTCCTTGAGGTAAGTGTAAATCTTACCATACCAAGGTGAATTAGATCCAACTAAAAGGCATATGGAATGGTTTTCAGGAAGATCATAAGCTAGTTGCCAAATAGTTTCCACTAAGAACTCATACTGTGACTCATTCTCTGGTATCTCAAGAAGAGAGGCAATGGTTGCCATGGCATCTGCTACTTTGTTTTCAATCCTAGGTATCTACTTAAAAGAGATGATCACAAAGTATTCCTTAAAGTCATCCACCTTCCACTTGTATGGGACAAGCTTTTCATCTTTGGTTTGGTAATCATCATTAACCTAATTTATTACTAGCTGAGAATAACCATAGACATGTAGCTCTTTGATTTTCCACTCTGTTGCCATCTTGAGGCCAATGACTAAGGCTTCATATTTTGCTATGTTATTGGTGCATGGGAATAATAGATGGTAAGACTTCGGTATGGTGTCGCCATGAGGAGTTACAAACAAGATTCCTGCCCCCGATCCATGGTTTGTGTAGGACCCATCAAAGTAAAGTTTCCAGGAATGTGTTGATATATTGAATAAGGATTCATTTGGAAACTCAAATTGCATTGGTGTGGTGTCCTATAGTGGTGCGTCTGCTAACTAATCAGCAATGACTTGCCCTTTGATAGCTTTTCTATCTACATACTCAATGTCGTATTCACCTAGGAACATTACCCATTTAGCTATGCGACCTGTAAGAGCTGCTTTGCTTACTAGGTACTTCAGTGGATCTATTTTTGCAATAAGTTTGACTAGGGGTGCAAGTATATAATGTTGAAGTTTTTGGGAAGCAAAAACTACCGCAAGACATGATCTTTCTATCTGAGAGTATTGCAACTCATAGCCCACCAATGTTCGACTAATATAGTAGATGGCTCTTTCTTTATTCTCATAATCTTGTTGTCCTAGAAGAGCCCCAAGAGCTATAGGTGTAGTAGATATGTATAGTATCAATGGTTTCCCTTGGATAGGAGGCATGAGAATAGGTGGATTCATAAGATACTCTTTCAGTTTGTTAAATGCCTCTTCACATTTCTCATCCCATCTAAATGGAATGTTCTTGTGCAGGAGATGACTGAATGGTTGACACTTGTCTGCCAGTTGTGCTATGAATCTACAGATTTCCTGTAGCTTGCCTTGTAGAGATCTCAGTTGAGTAAGAGTCTTAGGTGGTGGCATGTCCATGATAGCCTTGAATTTGGTGGGGTACACCTCTATTCCATTTGTTGATACAATAAAACCTAGGAGCTTTCCTGAGGTGACTCCAAACACACATTTTTTTGGGTTCAACCTGACTTTGAATTGCTCGAGTCTTTGGAAGACTTTCTCTAACACATCTAGGTGTGATTCTCTTGTGAGTGACTTTGCTAGGATATCATCTACATAATCTTCCATTGTTACATGCATCATATCATGAAATATGGTGGTCATAGCACATTGATATGTGGCTCCTGCGTTCTTTCACCCAAATGGCATGACATTCCAACAGAAAGTGCCCCATGGACAAGTAAAAGCTGTCTTATGCTAGTCTTCTAGTGCTATCCTGATCTGATTATATCCTGAGAAGCCATCCATGAGAGATAACATGGTATGTCCTGCTGTTAAGTCGACTATGATATCTATATTTGGCAACAGAAAATCATCCTTGTGGCAAGCTTTGTTTAGATCTCTAAAGTCGTTGCATAGTCTGACTCGGCCATCAGGTTTAGATACTAGTACTATGTTGGAGACCCATTCCAGATAGTCTATAGCTCTAATGAACCCTACATCCAGTAATTTCTTGAGTTCTTCCTTTACAAGAAGTGTTATGTGTGGATGCATCTTTCTAAGCTTCTGTTTCACTGGTTTCACTTATGGATCTAATGGAAGATGGTGTAGAATCAAATCTGGATCTAACCCTGGCATATTTGCGTATGACCAAGCAAAATTGACTTGTTTTCTATTGAAGAATGGTACAAACTTAGTCTTCTCTGGTGGGGTTAGAGACTTAGCAAAGTGAATGATCTTAGGCTATTCCTCTGTTCCAATGTTAACAGGCTCTGTGGGTTCCACAACAATCTGAGACTTCTCCTGGTGCATGTCATTAGGGAGAGTGTCAAGACTTCCATCATTGGGTGCCACAGTTGGGTTTTCACCTTCAGATGCATCCTTTTTTTTACTATTTTGGGACCTGACACTGCCGCAGAGTGGTTTTCACCATCAGATCCAATTTTTATTTAGATATTTTTGCAACTGGAAGACTTGGCACCCTCTCCAAAATAAGCCACAGTATTAAATTCAATAGCAAAACAAACCTTATGATCTCCTTTGGGTAGGTGGTCTCTAAGTTCCATGTAGTTAATATAAGTATTGTCATTTTGGAACATATCTAGTTGAGGGGTTCCTCGTAGATCCCACTCAATAAGTTTAGGATGCATAAGGGGAAGGGAGTCGGAGGATAGATCTGATTCATTGATAGTTTGAATGGATATACTAGGAGTATTGGTAGGGGGAGTATTTGGGATGGTACTTTCCTCCAAGTTGTTTATTGCGATATAACTAGAACCTTCCTTGAAAGTTGTATTCTCAAAAATAGGGAAATCAGACTCTAGTGGTCTATTCGGTGTCGTTTGTCGCTCATAGTAAGGGCTATAAGTTTGAATGGTATCGACCTCTTTGTCATCATAGGAATGCTTTGTTAGCTCATCCCACTCATATTCATTGGAATCTATGTCACTATCCACTTGAAGTGTATGGATCATTTCCACCAGACAAGCATTTTCTTTAGCTTTGCCCTTATCCTTGTATCCTAGGCCTTTTGTATTTCTAGCCAATGAGGATGAAGAAGTTTGAATGGGTTCTATGATTCCTTCTTTTCTTAGGCTGATGGGGCCTTGTCCTTCGTAACCCATTCTATGTAGGATAGATTCCCCTCGCCCATAGATTTCTATTGGGAGCCTAGGTGGTTCTTGTTGTATGTTCTCTTCTTCTTCGGTATAAAGCCATTGTAGGATATCTCTTTCCTCTGTTTCATCTAATAAGGTCCCCCATTTTACAAAGGGAGCTGTGGGAGGTATAGGAGGAGTAGATGGCTTTGGAAAATACTTGGGTTGACCAAAGGATCTAGGAGATAAAGGCATCTTGGCTAGATTGAGGCTATGCTCTATGGAGTATTCCCCAACTCCTTTTTCTTTGATGGTAATTTTCTACTTTTTGGGCCTTCATGAGGAAGCTTCAGAGGTAGAATCATGCTGTGGGGTAGGGGATGTAGATGCTCTATTATTTGGAATGATGCAATTGGGTTTTGAAAGGACAGAGTTGTAATGCTGGAAGGGGTCAGGGTCACCTTGGATGGTGACTTGCTTGCCATTATGTGGGAATTTTATGCATTGGTGATAAGTAGAGGGAACAACTTTCATGGCATGAATCCATGGTCTACCTAGGAGAATATTATAGGTGAGCTCCCTATCTAGGACTTGGCACACAACATCTTTTATTATTGGTCCCACTTGTATGGGAAACACCACTGTTCCTTTTGTAGTTCTCTCCTCTTCATCATAGGCTTTGATAGTAATTTTCTTCCTTGGATCAACTGCACATTCAGAGAACCCTAATGTAAGGACTAGCTTTAACGTGCAAATATTTAAACTGGCTCCCCCATCAATGAGAACCCTCTTGATGCGGTGCTTGTGGATGAATGTGACGATATGTAGAGGGGTGTTATAAGGTTGAGACACTGAGAGGTCATCTTGTTCGGTAAATGATATGGTACTTGAGGAGGTTAGATTACCTACCATGGCCTGAAACTTCTCTTGGGCCAAGTTAGTGGGTACGGTCATTTCCACTAAGGATTTATTGAGAATCTCCTTGTGGGAAGGAGATAGATGCAACAACTCTATAATAGAAATGTGGGCCGGAGTCTTCCAAAGTTGGTCTATGACACTATACTGATGGGGGTTGGACTGAGAAGGTGACGACCTTGGAGGGATGGTATTCAACGTGACTTTACCACTGCGGATAATGATACTATAACCATTTCGGTTAGGCTTTGACTATTGGTTGGGCATGACCACATTGATTTGTGGGACATGCTCTGATATGCAATTGATGGTATAGTCGAATGGCACACTTTCATAGTTGGCATTACTATTCCCACTATTCTAATTTTGCCTATTGTGATTGTTGTTGTTTCCATTGTTGTTATTGCTATTGTTGTTATTATTGTTGTATGACCTATCATGATTGAGAAGTGGATCCCTGTAAGCCACATGTGTCTCATTGGAGGTATGTTGTTGGGTTCCTCCTTGATTTTGATCAAGCACATCTTGAATAACATGTTTGAGATAGATACAATTGTTGGTTTTATGTCCTCTTCCTCTATGATACTCATAATAGTCAGTGTCTTTCCAATAGTGAGGTTTAATTTGAGGCTCATAGTCACCTGTTGGAGGTAGAGAGTTTTCATTGTTAGCCAGTAGTTTCCTTAATGTGGATTCTTGAGACCACCCAGTGGTGTGAACTTTCACCTTGGATTCGAGTTGAACCATGGTCTTGGCTCCCAATGTTAGAGTTGGCTATGATTAGAGCCACCTAGGATCTAGGACTTCATGAAAGTACAAGAGAGATCAAATGAAAGAAAAATGCTATTTTATCAATGAATGCAAAAGATTGATATTGTTGTTACAATGTACATGATATGCCTTCCTTATAAAGACGAGGTGAGAGCTAGAAAGGTGGAGTGAAAGGTGGAGTGGAAAGTGGAGATATTCCTACAACATGTGTCAATTAGAGGATGATAACTAATTGCACATGTGGAGGATAAGACAACTCACTCCAACTATAAACAACTCAACACACAACTAGACTCAACTAGAAACACCTAGAAGACTCACTAAGTCAACTTAACATGTTTGAATTATGTGTGATGTGTGAATAGTATTTAACTAGTAAATTGTTAAATAAGATGAATTATCCACACAAGGGTAAACTAGTTAGGTGAAAACCTTGTTCACACCAACACCCCCCCTTAAGTGCAACTTAGGGAGTAGCTAACTAAAGAAAGATGAAATGATGCATGGGTCCCACCTACTAGGCCATGTTAGGTACCCATGTACAACAAATCTCAAATGGAGAAAAGGAGAAAACCACATGGGACAAAACTCCTCTCCAAAAGTGAGAATGCATGGAAAAATGAAAGTGAAAGAAGAAGTGATAGTAGGAGGACTCAACATGACTCCCCAAGGACTACTTCTATCACATATGTACAATCAAATACCCCCCCATAGGAGAGCAAGTGTGAGACTATAAGTCCCCCCTACAATGAAGTAGCTCTTGTGCTGATGGTGAATGCCTGAAGATGAACACTGGAAAGTGTCCTGTACCTGCAAACAATATTTCTCCCCTTAGGAAGAAACCAATCCAAAGGTTGATGTTGAAGAAACTCCATCTCCAATAAGAGATACAAGGGAAGAAGTCTCATGATGGATGCCTCTAAAGATTGCTCAAGTGCCCACATGTCAGAATCAAAGAATGTCACAATGCAATGAGGTGTGACCAATCCAAAATCCTGGGTAGACTGATGAAGAACAACCTCCAAAGATGAAGTAGATGGGATAATAGTTGTGTTGTAACTATCATCAAAGAGGAGAGATATCCCCTCAAGTGTGTCCTCCAAATTTGCAATATGAGACTCATAAAACAAGTCTGATATACCTGCCAGGAAAGTATCCCACAAAGCTATGTCTAAAAGACTCGAATGATCCTGCTCAACTAATGTAGATGAAACCATGTCGATGTCGATCTCTGAAGAAGCAGGAGGATGAGGTGATGGAAGCTCAACACTAGTCTCAAGAACCAAAGTGGGTGAAAGAACACCAAGGTTCAAGTGACCAAACTTCTCAAAAATATGATTCACACTTGATGCATGAGTGTGAATATCAATCAATAGATCTACATCATCAGAAGAAGCAAAATGGGAGAAGGTATACAAGCGAGATGCATGATCAGCCATCCCAACAGCAATGATATATCTGCTCTCTAATTCTCGTATGACCACTGAATCAGGAGTGAACTCAACTGTCTTGCCTGCACCACAATGAGTAATTTGATAGATGGAAAGGATATTGGTTGACAAGGAAGGTACACACAACACATTGTTGAATGTATTATCTCCAATATCAATTGTCCCTTTACCTGTCGCATGCATGTATGACATGTTACCCATCAAGATAGGTGTTGAAGTACATGACTCAAATGAAGAGAACATCCCTTGTGAAGATGCCATGTGATGAGAAGCTCTAGAATCAAGAAGCCATCTCTCTGACTAAAGACTTGTAGAAGCAAAGAGTGCCTATCCTTTTCCTTTGATTGTCCCATTAGCAATGCCTATTGTCCCTGTATGTGTAGATGATGATGGTGTCGAAGAAGAGGATGTACTAGGTGATGATGATGGCATTTTGATATTGTGCTTTTGAATAATGTGAGTCAACTCATCAATTTTCTTCTCATAACACTTATGCTCATCATGTCCTAGTTTCTTGCAATATGCACACTTAGGTCTCTCCTTCTTAGATGATTCCTCCTTGGGAGAGGATGAGGACTTAGGTGATTTGGTTGATTCTTTTGCTTGCACATTGTTCTCGATATCCTTTTTTTTTTTTTTCACCTTTTCTAGTTGAAGCCTTTTGATCCTTTGTACCTTGACTAGCAAGAATTGCTTGAGTTCTAGAAGACTTCAATGTGCCCATGTGTACTAACTTAGCTTTCTCCCTTGTGAGTGATGCAGCAAACTCATCAAGTGAAGGCATTGTGAAAGCTTTCCCAAGTGCATCCATAGTAGCATAAAAGGTAGAAACAAAAACTGAATAGTCAGGACCAAGCTTGGCAAGGATTGAAAGAATCAATTGATTGTCCTCTTTCTCAATTCCACATTGTTTGAGCTGCAATCTAAGTGATTTTAGTTTTGTGAAGAAGTCTTGGATGCTTGCAAAGTTGGTTGGATTCAAACCAATTAATTCATTCTCCAATTTGAAACCTCTCATTGTATCTTGTTTACCAAAGAGATTCTCTAAGGTAGTCCACACTTCATTAGGTGTTTTACAAGATTCAATATGAAAAAGAAGGTCAAGAGATGATTGGAGCCCCCCAGGATCTAGGATGATGAAGGGGGTAAATCACAAAACACACAATAACAGAAATTGAACACAGAAAATAGAACTTTCTTTTATTGATCTGAGCAACTCATTACATTACAGAAGCTTAATTACAATAAGAGGAATCAATCCTCCACAGGCTGCAACACACTACAGCTACCTCTCCCAAGACTCTGGAATCATCAGCCTTCTGTAATCCCAAATCAGCTAGGGTTTCTATTTTCCAGCCTATTCTTGACTCTACACTTGCCCCCTTAACTCTGCTACCTACCAGGGTTCCCAAAAATGGTTATTAATAGCCTTTTTGGCAGCCAACAACCTAATTTTAAAATTTGCATCTCCCTCCAAAAATAGGTCAACTTCTGGGAGCCATAACTTTTGATCTAGGTGTCCAATTGATGAACCATTTTATGCGTCAGAAAGCTTGTGGAGTACTCTACGCGCTAAGAATTAGCTCTACTAGTTTTGGCCATTTTTGGGCCCGTACGGGGACGTTTAGTACCTCAAACCTGAGTTTGAATAATTTTTAGGCCTTTTTCGGGAAACATAAACTTTAATATCTTTCAACCCTTACACCACTGGATGCTCCTACATCATAGGACTTCATGAAAGTACAAGAGAGATCAAATGAAAGAATAATGCTATTCTATCAATGAATTCAAAAGATTGATATTGTTGTTACAATGTACATGATATGCCTTGCTTATAAAGACAAGGTGAGAGCTAGAAAGGTGGAGTGGAAAGTGGAGATGTTTAATACCATGTTAGAGTTAACTATGATTGGAGCCACCCTGGATCTAGGACTTCATGAAAGTATAAGAGAGATCAAATGAAAGAATAATGCTATTCTATCAATGAATGCAAAAGATTGATATTATTGTTACAATGTACATGATATGCCTTGCTTATAAAGACAAGGTGAGAGCTAGAAAGGTGGAGTGGAAAGTGGAGATATTCCTACAACATGTGTCAATTAGAGGATGATAACTAATTTCACATGTGGAGGATAAGACAACTCACTCCAACTATCAACAACTCAACACACAACTAGACTCAACTAGAAACACCTAGAAGACTCACTAAGTCAACTTAACATGTGTGAATTATGTGTGATGTGTGAATATTATTTAACTAGTAAGATGAATTATCCACACAATGGTAAACCAGTTAGGTGAAAACCCTATTCACACCAACACCTGAGAGAATGTTTTGTTGGGTGTAACATTGCTTGCTTCTCCTTTGAGAGTGAATATCGATTGTTGCTTGGGAGCTGCCACCTTGGCATCAACTACTCTATCATTGATGACATTTTTATTCTTAGTCCAAAACTTTGGTTTGTCAGTCGTGTAGTTGGAGGTAGGTGTGTTCCTGTATAACTTGATTTGCCCCTTGGCGATCATAGGTTTTTCGATGAATAATCCCATTTCAATGACTTTTGAAAATGAAGTAGGGCATTGTGATTTATATTTGATAGCTAAGATCGGTATTGAGGTTATGGACAAACATCTCCATTAGCTGCTTCTCTAGTACATCATATGAACATTTACTTGCTAGTTGTCTCCATCTTTGTAGGAAGGTGGCGAATGATTCGCCACTCTTTTGCTTGGTGTTGCATAGATCAAGCATAAAGACTTCGTGTTCAAAATTGTACGAGAAGTGCGTGATAAATTTGTTGACTAGCTCATCAAAAGATTTGATGCCTGGTGGGAGCCGTGAGAATGACTCCATGGATTGACTAACTAGAGATCTAGGGAATAGTCTCATTAAGTAAGTCTCATTGTGAGCTACTTCCATGCATGCTATGTTGAATTCCCTAATGTAATCTCTAGGGTCCCCTTTCCTTTTGTATTTGTCAAATTTAGGAACATTGAACCGAAAGGGAAATGGTGTCATGTTCAAACTTTTATCAAAGGGGTACGGTGCAATATTTTCCAAGGAATATATTTTAGTGTTTGTACCCATCTTGAGATCCAACATTTGTTTTTTTAGACCCTCAAGTTGTTTCCTCATTTCTTCCATAGGAGCGCTTGGGTCTATGGCTTTCTTTCCCCTTTCTTCATGATTATTCTCCATATTTTCTTGGATTTTACTTATATCAAAATCTACGGGGAGTTTAATTCCAAGATTTGCAAGATAATAAAAATACTTATGAGGATCATCATGGAGCACTTTCTCTAACAAGCATTGGAATTTCTGATCTTGGAGGCTTCCTTGATAATATTCGTGTGAGATTTCCTCATCACTATCATGAGGAGTGACAATGTAGTTGCGTGATTCAGCCATTTCAAGTTGCTTTTTGTATTGAGATCTAGTAAGAACCATGCAAGGTGATGAGGGATGAGGTGGGATGAAACTAGAGATTTTGGTAAGATGCTGATGGAGACTGTTGAGAATAGGGTACTTATGACAAGACTTGGACAAGGGACTTTCTCGATCAATGATTCCAAGTAAGACGACCAATACAAGACGGTAGCCACCAGTACTGGTACTTGATACCTGTCTTACTGTGTAGGGACTAATCATCCGCCAAGACCACTAGCAAAGTTCTGTGACCTACTAGGGTTACTTGAATCCAAATTGATATGAAAAAGGGGCCTATGCTAACCTGATATGGGATACTTTGACTTTGGACTAGGAAAATCTGGTAGAAGGTGAATGGGATGACCAACGAAAGGGGGACTTTGATGTGAAATGGATGGAAAAATGACTGCAAGGTAAGACCTGATCTCATATTTTGGAACTAGACTGAAATGGGTACCCAGAACTGGTAAAATTTTTCTCAAAAATTGTGCAAGTGCTCACTATCACGCATGTGTCGAAATAGATGCGTTGTAGAAACTGACAAATGCGCTGTGAGTCAAAACAAAAGCATTGCACTTATAAAATGTAAATGCACTACAACAGATAGTAAAAGCATTGTAGGTTGGAATAGATGCACCGTAGGTTGACACAAATGCGCAGCAACAGAGGACGGATGCGCCGCTCTGGCTTTCTCAATTTTTTTTGCAATTTTTTAGAAATTTTCTGATGTTTTTGGTACTTTGGTTGCAAGAAGGTCTTTTTGATTTAATTTTCTAAATTTATGGCAAGAAGACACAGCAAACACAAAGAATATTTTTATGGTTTTTTAAATTTTTTTTGTGATTTTTCTTTTGACACTTTTTGGACTAAAAGAAAAAAAAAGTACAATCCTAGGCTTCAAATGGATTACAAGGGTTTTTGGCCACTAGAACAAAGGTGTTTAATAAAGACAACCATTCAAGTGGTTATACATGCAGCAACACTACTCTCCATTATGGAGGCTCCCAGCCTACAAGGGTTGCGCCTTGGAGGGTTTTGGGGGAGGTTAGCTGTCGGTATAACACAACTTCACTCATTGTTTGAAGCTTTCGCTCCAAACACAATTTATTTATAGTAGCTTGGAAGGGTTTGGTGTCTAGCCTGTTACCACTTAGGGTCGTTCCTACTTGGATGAACGGTATCCAAGAGCAAGCCCCTCTAAAGGAAAAACACATGCGAAAATGATATGTCTAGCATTTTGGTCACCGAAGATAGGGGAGAGCATAGGCCTGGTATCATTCCCAAAACACAGAATACAGTGGTTCTTTTCCCCTAGTTAAAATGAGAAAAACTAGATGAGCTATCTACTTGGGAAAGCACAGAACTTTGAAGTGATAACAAGATAGCAATGGAAAAAAATTAACTAAGATAGCAATGACGAGTTCAATTTTATCCACGTAGCACGAATTGTTAACTTTGAAGTTATGGTCGAGGAGATAACAATGGTTTAGTTTTACCCAGATAGCAATGATGAGTTCAATTTTATCCACATAGCACGAATTGTTAACTTTGAAGTGATGGTCGAGGAGATAGCAATGGTTCAATTACCACTTTCCTAGTTAAAACTATGTGAGATTTGTATGAGCATCCATTTTACTTTCCTATTAGAAATCAAAGTGTGAGATAACAAGTGCAACTATATGAATCTAAACCAGTACCTAGCTTACAAAATAGATCAAGAGAGTTCCTGCAAAGACGTCAGTGTTAGCAAAAATCTTTAAGAAAACCCTAAAATCACTGCCTAAAACAGATGCGCCGCTTCAAAGACTAAATGCATAAAAATAGTGAACAGAAGCACCGCAATACATATGCACTAAGACAGAGGTCAAAAGCTACAAAATAGAGTATATGCGTTGATCTAATGTATGTGCTATGACAGGTAGTAAATGCGTAGGAACAGTGTCTGTATGTGCTACAGAAATGTATGCGCTGTGACAGGTAACAGATGCGTCAGAACAGAGACTGTATGCACTGCAAAAATGAATGAGCCGTGATAGGTAACAGATGCGTGTTAGGATTTATCAGATGAGTTATTTCCTCCTATGTACGGCTTTCTAAAACACAAAAATTAGTTTTTGGGTTAAATTTGGGGCTAGGCCCCACGGTGGGCACCAAAAATGTTAAGGGAAAATTACATTCAAATGAATAATCAATAATATCAAATATCAAGTTACCAAAAACTCAATGAAATGGTGAACAAAAGAGATTAAAATAAAATAATGAACAAAACAACAAAGCAAACCTCCTTAATTCAAAGCTTCCATTGATTGCCTATCACAATTGATCTTGCATGTATGAAATAGGGCCCTCAGAGAGTGCACTTCCTTGCTATGCTTCAAGAATGTCAATTGGGAATGGCTATGATAATACCTCCATGAAGAGGAGCTTCATAATGATGGTAGTAGTGCGTAGTAATGAATGTGATCACAAGCAATGAAGGAATTGGTGCCAAAGGCGCACTATAATTACTACAGAGTAATGATACTTAAAGCTTGGATGAATGAAATGGAAGAATGAGGTTGTACTTATAGACTTGAGAGAAAGATGATCAACGATATAGAGAGAATGAGAAGTGTAATCAGTGAAATCAGATGAAGATTTAAACTAATCTAATGCATAAATCAACATGATTATACCTTCCTGAAGACCTCACAAATCCATGCGGGAAGGAGCTTGCACCCAATAGAGCTCCTCAGATATTTCCTTGATTAGAATGACTAAATGTGGATTGCTCAAGTGCTCACAACACAATGTAGATGAGATTAGATGATGGATTGGATGGGATTGAGCCAAGATTTTGGCAGAGGTTTGATAGGATTAGGAGATTTGTGGAAAGATTTGGACAGAGTTCTAATGCATCCAAGTGGTCTCTCTTTGGAGAGATTTGGACAGAGGTTTGGTACTTGAAGTGGTCTCTTTGAATGGCTTAGAGAAGGTCCAATTTATAGAATTTCTAAAAATAGAATGGAGGGTGAGGATTAATAGATGAGATCAATGGCTAGGAATAAAAGTGAATCTTTAATTCATAATGGGTGAATTAAAAAAATTTTATTTGAATATAGTGGATTATGACAATTGAATTAAATTTTCAATTGTTGGGAAGAGTGGGGAACATTTGAATTAAAAATTCAATTGTTGGGAAGAGTGGAGGATAATGGGGAACATTTGAATTAAAAATTCAATTGTTGGGAAGAGTGGAGAACATTTGAATTTTAAATTCAGTTTAGTGGATGAGTGGGAGACAAGGTTAATTAAGTGTTATCTTAATTAACTTAAGCCTAGGTTAATCAGATAAATAGGATTTATCTAATTAACAATGATTAGGGAAATGGATAAATCATCTAAATGAATATTAGGAATATTCATTTAATTGATAGGATAGGGTTGTAAGGTTAAATGGATCAATTAGGTGAATTAATTGATCACCAGGGATATGCAGATTGGGGGAGTAGATGAGCGCAGAGGTACGGAAAATTAGTTTGCAGAGCAGTCCAATTTTAGGTGTTTACATTTTGCCCCTCTTTGAGATGGTGTTGCGGCTAAGCAACATCATTTCAAAGAAGTTAAAACATAGAGATGGATTGGATAGAAAAAAGATTTTGGTTTGGAAGAATAAGGCTTGGGGATAATTGGTAAGGGTGGTACCCCCTCGAGAGGATAGGCGGGTTGCGAGAACACGGTTGTGCTCTCGAAATGGATGAGACAGATTGGTGGATGATCATTGTGCTGAAACTAAATTTGAGCAATCCTAGGTTTGATATAGCAAAGTGGATATGTTCACCAAGGTATAGAAGACCAGGGTGATGATGTTTATCCACCATTTGCATGGACTAGACACGCAGATAAAGGGATGATCTCATGCATGCCCAAGATAGTATAACCTTGTCTAGACGAGGGAAGGGGACTCATAGCATAAGCTCTTAGTACAAAAAAGGTATGACTAACCTTAGATGCATAAGGAGATCAATATGCTAGAACCGACCCTATGATCAATCAAGATATGAATACTAGCTTGGAGTAATGAGACCAACCCACAAGCATAGCATACAAAAGCAAGACTATGCCCCATTCTAGATGTTTTCGCCACGTACCATGATATAGTAAGATCAAGGTAGCTTTGATGTGATCTTCGAATAGGACAAAAGATAAAAATCAAAAACAAAAAGACCAACGAACCAAACAAGTGACCATTGTATCTTTTGCCAAGATAGATAATGATGTGATAGATTCTGCCTATCATAGGAAAGATATATCCCAAGACAGGGATCAATTGATGATGGGATAGATTTTGCCTATCGTAGGAATGACATATCCTAAGGCAAGAATCGATTGATGATTGGATCATGTTTTGTTGATGTAAGATTGGCTCAAGATATGACGGTGACAAGTTATGGTTGATGTTGATTTGATAGTTGATGATTTTGATTAAGGGACACTGCTTTGATAGGTGATGTGATGCTCGGATCTAGTGTAAGCTTATGGATGATAAATGTGATGATGAATAAATTATTTTTGGAATTTTGTCTATTTTCTGTTGTTTTGGGATTTTTGATGTTTGTGATGTTTTTGGATTTTTGATTTTTTTTGTGATGTTTTTTGGATTTTTGATTTTTTTGGACAAGGAATGGTTTATTATGATGGTGTCTTGGATTTCATGTGCATAGCCTTTGTGCTAAATACCAATGACAAGGGAATACCAAGTCTAGAGGTGAAAGTACATAAGAAATGGATGAATGATATGGAATGCAAGATAAAAAGATGACACACACAAGCAAGTCAGCAAGTATGCCCGAATGATGCAGGCACAAACAAGGTATTGCCCCTGTCAAGCAGTAAACCCATGATATAGATTGATGATGTCTAGTTTCAAGAATGAAGTATGTCGTATAAGACTCCGGGTCTAGTTTCGACAATGTGACATTCTATCTAAGACATATGATAACGATATATGACAGTGTTGTCATGGCTAGGAGTGATGTATCTCTAGAGCAACACGAAGGATAGTTATGACTGATTGATATGGTTTACGACCAGACAAGGATCAAGACCACTGATTGTGATCGGATCATTTGACAAGATTGACTTGACTTGATTGGCATGGATTAAGGATAGACTTGCAATTGGATATGGTATGGATATGGATATGGATATGAGGCGCACTTGGATATGGTATAGATATGGAAATGGATATGAGCTGTAGTTGGATATGGTATAGATATGGAAATGGATATGAGCTATAGTTGGATACGGTATGGTTATGAGGATGAGCAATAGTGGATAGAAGGCAACAAGGATGTGATCTCCAAGGACTATGTCACATAAGTGTAACATGCCCCATTGTAGGTAGAGTACGTAGGATTGTTCATGACAATGTTTATGATGAGAGGAGGATGAAAGGATAATGAAGGATTTGCTTGTTTTGGAGGGATAAGGTATGTCAAGAGCCATCTAGAACATTTGTCAACATTGTGCCCCCAATCTTTATCAAGACCAAATAATAGAGGAAAGGAAGTTTGGATGGATGGACGAGACATGATAGGCATGCAACGGATAGAGGATAGGATAGGAAATGGTATGAAAGGAAACTGGTAGGAGAATAGTGATATGCCAATGAGACAAGGTGCCCCCAAGTGTAGGTGACATAGAAGATCAACTTACACATGACGCCTATTTGCCAGGTTTTCATCATGGTACTTATCCAAGGCACCTGTTTGCCAGGTTTTCACGATTGGATGAAGGGATTTTTCTTTACTGTTTTCTTTTTTCTTTTTCTTCTTTTTTTTTTGTTTTGAATATTGAGATTGGAGAAGGTCGATATGGAAAGACATTAGCATATAGTTCCTTGAAAGGGGATAGTCCCGCTAGATAGATACTGTCGAATGGAACATGTCCAGTGCTCTCACAGATGTTGGTAGGGGATCGTATGAAAGTGATATGGCATAGGTAGATAGTGGATTATGATGCAGCATACAGAAGGACTTATCCAAAGATGGAAGGAAGGTTTTATGTGAAAGCATGGACCATAGGATGAGGAAGATATGTAGGATAGTTGTAGAAGGAAGGGGAGATGGAGGTATATGAAAATGTTGTGGAATGGAAGGGAACCATGACCAACGGCTGCACACACCGTGATAAACATTGAAGCTTTTGATGAGATGGTGGTGTAGGAAGTAATGGAGATGTTTGCTTAGGAGATGGTTAATGAAGTGATTTAGGAACCCACATAGATTTAGTATTTTTAGTGCTTTTGTTTTGCTTGTGGGATGTTTGAAGGGAGTGGAAGTTTTGGATGGAAGTAGGCTTTTGAATGGATATAGGTGGTTGGGATTCCTAAGATGTGGATGAGGATGCCTCATTTGACTTGCTAGCTATTTTCTTAGGAACCCAAACCATTTTGCTTTTGGGCTTTGCATTTGGAGATAAGGGTTTTGATGGCTTATTAGATGAACTTTGCTTTGATTTTGATTCTTTATGTCCTAAGGTATGAAGACCATTAGGATTTTTGGTAGGATTTTTAGCTTTATGGATAAAGACATCAAACTTTTTGCTTTTGAATCCCATGGGGTGGGTGGAGTGGATGGAATGATTGGAAGCTTTATGCTTAGATGATGTGTGCTTTTGTTGGCCATGTTTAGGGATGTAAGGATACTTATGAATGAGAGGTATGTTAGGTGTCAGAAGCAATGGTGGCAAGGTGGATGGAGGGACATTAGGAGTTGGAAGGAGTGGAGGTAAAGTGGATGGTGGAAGGTGTATGAACACATGCTTTTGACATTTATAGGATGATGGAGGTGGAATGGCGACATATGTTTTTGGGATATGATAGGTTTTGCGATGGCAAGTGGTAGACTTAGGAGTGGAGGAAGTACCAACATCTTGAGTTTGTGTACCTTGGGGTATGTATCCAAGGCCGTATGAAGGTGGAGGAACGTTGACATGGATAGGTTCCAAAATACCTTGTTCATGAAGGCCTAAGCCTTTACCTTGATAGTTCATACGCTGGAGTATACGGTGGATAGCGGGATTATGTGTAGGTGGAACACTAGACACAAGTTCTTTATTGGATGGAGGAGGTGAGATAGTGGATAATGGTTACTGGTGTTCTAAGAAAGAACATTCATGCATGAAGGTAGTAAGACCAAGGATATATGATGGAGGCTTTGTAGCATGGTCAATAATGGATGGTGAAGGAGAATCATTAGGATCGTGATTAGAATTATGTTCACTAAGATCCAAGTTATTTGTTTGATCTTTTATGCTTACTTGGGGGATAAGTGTCTCATCATGACAAGTGGATGTTGTGGGATCATGGCTAGAGGAAGAGATCTCTTTGCTTTGAAGGAAGGCCATGAAACGAGGTGAATGTTGAAGTAGGTCAACAAGACTTGCATTGGATAAAGCATGTAGGTCTTGGGTATCTTGTTCATGGATAGTTGTAGGGGTATGAATAGGATCAAGTGGCTCATGGATAGATTCATCATTATGGCTATCATATTGATCATGGAAAAGATACATATTATGGATAGGTTGAAATTGGATAGCGTGCTCGTGAATGGTTGTTGGGGGATGGATAGGATCAAGTGGCGCAGGGATAGATTCTTCATTATGGCTATCATCTTGATCATGGAAAAGATACATATTATGGATGGGTTGCATAAAAGTGATTTGATCTTGACTTAGACTAGGGCTTAATGTTTCCACATGCTTAGGATTAAACCTTTGACATACCTCTGGGGTTGCTTGAATGGAAGTGGAAGGCTCTTGGGTGGGCTCATGGTCAACAACATGATGGTGTGATGGACCTTGACTCTGGTGCATGGTAGAAGGCTCATTGAGAAGCTCAAGGGGTTGCGGATGACATGAAGGGGTTGTAGGATTTGACAAGTCATGGGAAGAATCTTTGGTAAGGTCAAGGACCAGACTTTGGGGACATGGTTGACTCTCTGCTAATAGCCCTTGGAGCACATCCTTTGTAGGTGTAGGAGTACATGGATGAGGTGATGGATGAGTGGATTTTGGAATTCTCCATAGCTTTTCATATGTTGCATATCTTTCCCAAAAATCATCCGAGAATGTTTTGTTTATCGGTTTAGATGGTGGGGAATTTGAGGTCGGTCTTGGTGTAGAATTGGTATGTTTTAGAATAGGTGTCTTAGAATATGGTGGAGGAGGACTAGTAGATGGGGTGACATATGATTTCCCTCTTGAAGTGGTGGTTGCCTTGTCAATGGTATCATTAAGACGGGAAAAGAAGGTATGGTTTTGGGACGAGGCATAGCTAGTACTGGCCCGTTCAGCTTGCAAGCTTGTCAATTCTTGTTTTAAGACTTGGATTTGTTGAAGAATTGCTATACACTCTTGGGGAGAGGGACCTAAGTTTACTTGCATTATCAGAGATTGAAGTTTTTGATCAAGATAGTCTAATTTGTTTTCCATTGACACAAGGCTAGAAAAGCTTACTAGTTTGGATGTGCAAAAATAAATACGTTAGACCAGAGTCCAAATGCGTCACAAGTTGAGACAAGTGTGCTTGGAAGAATGAGTTGAATGACTTGTCTTATGTGCTTGGTGTTTAACTTGATTTTGGCAATATTTAGCAAATGATCATATGTATAAACAAGAAGCACTCACACAAGACACAAGCAACCTTGAATTTTGAATTGGAAGAAAATGATAATGATTAAACAAGCACACTTGCAAAGCAAATCAACATGCCCTAGTGCCTAGTTTGATGTAAGGTATGGCCAGTTAGGTCTGGTCAATGTTTTGATGAGGTTGACTAGGAATTTGAAAATGAAATCTTGCCACACAGCTGGGAGAAGGGGGTAACCCACCCTTCACCTTCACTTCCCAAAGGTAGAAAGTTCTTTGGGGCTTAGCCAAGAGTGACAGGATTCTAATTTCAAAGAGGGTGTCTTTCAATTCAACCTCAAATGAGGTCATCCCTAGGGGTGATGAAATCCCCTAGTAGGCCTCCTAGGATAGGGATTGACAAAAGCGAATCAAGTGAGGTGTTTTTGATCTCCAAGATTACCTTGCGGTGCGAGGAGAGAGCATACACACACCCACTTGATTCACACTCACAGTTGATTAATTGACCTTAGAAAATTGAAATGTGATGACAAACACGTCAAACAATGATTCTTTTTAGCCCAATTTCAAAGTGTGATTGAAGACACTGGTTGATTTTATGCCCAATTTCAATGTGTGATGATCAAACAATGTTCGTTTTATGCCCCAAACTGAAGTGTGTTTGCAATCAATGATTGAGAGATAAAGGATGAAAAAGAATGCACCTGATTAAGTTGTTGTCCAAATTGATGTAGATGCTATGCCTAATGTTTGTCCCGTCCTGAATGATCACCTGCAAGTCACGAAAATGAAAACGAAGCAAGTAGACTAGCCAAGGAGATTGTGATGCAAAAATTGATAATATGATAAAATCTTCTGAAAAATGAACTGATATAGGAAAAAGAAGTGCATGAACAGATTCTACGTGAAATTCTATGCAATTTCAAAAAAAAATTTGTGAAAATTTGATCAAAAATGCAAAAGATATGAGCATTTAAAGTTTTCTGGCAGGTTTGACTTTGACTACGAAAAAAAGCTGGAAAAATGTATAGTCACTTGATGAAAACCTCACAACTATGTAGTTCGCTGAGTCGTTTTTCTGACGAGTCCTTATTTGTGCGATTTTGACATTGTATGCAAAAGTTATGAAAGTTTGAAAAAAACAGCCGATTTCGGCATGTAGGAGGCACTAGAGGTTGGTTTGATTGTTTGACATAACCGCTAACAGTTATAAATTGTGGTCACATGAAATGGTTTGTATCTCCGGCGGTTAGCTTCATGAGTTAGCAGTTTAGATTAGGGCCCCTGGTCACTGATATGACCAGGGGCTAGATCCACCAAAAATAAAAATAAAAAAAATAACTATGGAAGGGGCCGAGTTTAGGGTTTGTTTTTTTTTTTGTTTTTGTGTGTGGTGCAGGAAATGGAGGTGGGTTGGCCGAGGGCGGCGGTAGGGACAGGAGGTCGGGAGAGGGAAGATGTTGCAAGAGGAGGGGAGTTGGTGGTTGGTAGAGGGGGTGCTGATGGTGAGATCGGAGTCGGCATTTGGAGGGAGGTGGAGGGGTTGGTGGATGAGGCCTCGGGGAGTTTGGGCGAGGCAGCAGTGGAGATAGCAGGTGGGGAAGGGTTGTGGGAGGCAGTCAGAGGTGGCTGCGGCAGAGCTGTGGGCAGGAGGATGGAGGGTGCAGCGGTACGGTGGGGACAGTTTAATGCACAGAGAGCGGGGGATAAACCAGGGGGTGGCGCAGGGGGTAAACAGAAAGGTGGCCATGGTGTTGGAAGAGGTGGATCAGCGGCGCTTGAACAAAAAAAAAACTTCAAACAAATGTTAACCCTGTGAACAAAAATTAGCCATTGCAACATAGAAAAACTATGATTAGTGCACCAGGGGCCGCGGGATCTGTACGGTACGGATCCGTATGGTACGGCCTATGCCCCTATAAAATTTTCAAAAATTCCAGTGAGCAAACATAGTCAACTTTATAGTCAAAATTCACAGAAACAGCATCTGGAGCACAAAAATGATGTCTGTTTCTACTCAAAATGAAACTTGCAACACTGTACCTCCAAAACTTGAAAAAAATTGTTAGAAAAATGAAGATTTTGACAAGAAACCTTCACAAAATGACGATTGGAATCGATACCAGGCATGCCAATGTAATCAGTGAAATCAGATGAAGATTTAAACTAATCTAATGCATAAATCAACACGATTATACCTTCATGAAGACCTCACAAATCCATGCAGGAAGGAGCTTGTACCCAATAGAGCTCCTCAGATATTTCCCTAATTAGAATGACTAAATGTGGATTGCTCAAGTGCTCACAACACAATGTAGATGAGATTAGATGATGGATTGGATGGGATTGAGCCAAGATTTTGGTAGAGGTTTGATAGGATTAGGAGATTTGTGGAACGATTTGGACAGAGTTCTGATGCATCCAAGTGGTCTCTCTTTGGAGAGATTTGGACAGAGGTTTGGTACCTGAAGTGGTCTCTTTGAATGGCTTAGAGAAGGTCCAATTTATAGAATTTCTGAAAATAGAATGGAGGGTGAGGATTAACAGATGAGATCAATGGCTAGGAATAAAAGTGAATCTTTAATTCATAATGGGTGAATTAAAAATCTTTTATTTGAAAATAGTGGATTATGACAATTGAATTAAATATTCAATTGTTGGGAAGAGTGGGGAACATTTGAATTAAAAATTCAATTGTTGGGAAGAGTGGAAGATAATGGGGAACATTTGAATTAAAAATTCAATTGTTGGGAAGAGTGGGGAACATTTGAATTTTAAATTCAGTTTAGTGGATGAGTGGGAGACATGGTTAATTAAGTGTTATCTTAATTAACTTAAGCCTAGGTTAATCAGATAAATAGGATTTATCTAATTAACAGTGATTAGGGAAATGGATAAATCATCTAAATGAATATTAGGAATATTTATTTAATTGATAGGATAGGGTTGTACGGGTAAATGGATCAATTAGGTGAATTAATTGATCACCAGGGATATGCAGATTGGGGGAGTAGATGAGTGCAAAGGTACGGAAAATTGGTTTGCAAAGCAGTCCAATTTTAGGTGTCTACAAGAAGATCAATGGTTGAGAACAGTTGAGGAACGTGCAACGAATAAGAAGAAGACATGTGTCTTGCTTTCTTTTGCATGAGAGGATTTAACAAGAATAGAAGAATGAGTTAAAGCAATTAAAAGACTATAATAATCAGTTAAGTGTTTTAAAACAAGAAGGGATTTGCATGAGAATAAGAAGATATTTTGCTTTATTAAATATTAAGAATATTTAATTGCATGTGCACAAAGATTGAATTATATTTAGAGATAACTCAATTTAGAAGAAAAGGCAACTTAAATAAATAATTGATTTATTTAAATTTAGAGAAGATATTATTGGAAGAAATAATTAAATAATTAGAACTATTTAATTTAGAAGATTAGAAAGCAAATTAAATAAATAAATTTATTTAATTGTTGTGAATGATTTTGGAAGAGTAAATAAAACATTTGATTGTATTTTATTTTTGGAGATTGGGAGAATTTAAATAAATTTGATTTGATTTATTCAAATTTGGAAGAATGATTTGATTTAATTAAATAATTAAGAATTATTTAATTGTTTGGAAGAATTAAATTAAATAAAAGAATTTATTTAATTGTTGGAAGAATATGAATCAAATAAATAAATTTATTTATTTATTTATTGATAGAGGAATTAGAAGGGAATAAATATTAAGAATATTTATCTAGACCGAATCGTGTCATTTTTCGGCGTATATAGATTCATACATGGCTTCCCATCAATTTTACATTGATCACATTAATGAGTGTGTAATGGGTCAAATTTGGATAGTTTAATTTTTGGTAGTTTTGGTGTATATCTCCTTTCACCCTTACATTCAAAGACGTAGGGTCGAGTTGCAATGTACTATCATACCCTAGGTCACTATTGAGATGTAAGGAAACTTAGATTTTTATGATTTGATTGACAATTTCCTTCTCGTATGCTCAATTATGCCTTAAAACTCTAATTATGCAAATACGACAGTAAACCGATGAATTATGGAAAATACTTCTGCAAAAAGATGTAAAATATCAAATAACTATGCACCTATTCTCAGGCTCCAAAGGCAAAAAAGTCAGGGACTAAAGAGAGGGTGCCCAAGTCCAAGGCCCTGCTTTTTGTTGAGATCTGGAAATAAGGTCTGCAACCTATATCTGTTGTACTGGAGATTTTCCCGTTGCAAAATTTTGAGGACTAATGTGCGGGCGCCCAAGTCCAGGGAGCTATTTTCTTCTCTGATCTGCAATTCTGACACTCTGTTGTACCCTCCCACAACTTCACTTTGTCTGTAAGTCCAACTTGTAACTTGTAATTATGAAAACTTTGGGAGGGGGTTGTGGTGTTTAGAGGCTTGCCTCAGTCAAGCCCTGGAGAGACATTCAGGTCTTCCAAACACCATTGTCAGATAGAGAGTACATACCTTGGGAGACAGAGGTAAAAACCAAATGATAAATGCTCAATAGTCACAATAAATGTCACCTTATAGTGAAGATCTCATGGGAGGAAGAAGCTCTTCATTCCATGAGGAGATGGATGCTCAAATATGCTCTTGCAACACAATGAAAGCCTTGAATCACCTTTAGGATGCATAAAGTTCACAATAACAATCTAGTTTACAAATGAATGCCTAAACATGCTTTTATATGCAACTACAAACATTCCTACCAAAATTTTGTAAATTCAAACTTACTGTGTCAGCCTAGGGACCAAATAATGGTCATAAACTGACACTAGAAATTTGAAACTAACACTAGAAATTTGGGCCTGACCCAAAATAGGGTAGGACTAGGGTGTGGGTGCCCAAGTCCTCCCCCCTATGTTGGGTAGGATTAGGTTCAAGGGGTCCCCCTAGGCCCCATTTCTCATGATACCTAAGGTTCATTCTATCGGGATGTTGAATTATGATGCAAGATGTCCTAAATGCACACTAGAGATCTGGGAGCTAAACCTTTTGAGGGAAAAGCCCCCAAGGGGACATTTTCTCACATTACATTTAGCCCCCACTTTAATGTATGTATAAACACAAGGCTAATACATGTATTAAAGTACATTCAACAAGCACAACAAACACACCAAGAATGGAGAAGACACTCCAAACACATTGAAGACAATGATAGGCACGCAAAACATGGAGAAGACAATTACAGTCATGCAAAACATGGAGAATACAATAAATGCATAGAAGACACATTAATGCATGGAAGACAGAGATGATTTCTTTTCTGTTCTTTTTATCATATATATGATATTCAAATGCAAGTATAGGAAAGTAAACAAACCTCCCATAATATAGGATGCACTCATCGCGCAGGTCTTTAAACTGTATATGGGGCAACACACACGCAAGACACGCAAAACCTCCCAAAATGCATGATGCACTCATCATGTAGGTCTTTAGACTACATATGAGACAAAAAACACGCCAAACAAAGCAAGCACACCAAACACACCACACTTTGAAAACACAGAGAAAACATGGCAGACAAGCAATGGAGTGTCCCTATTTCTAGGTTCAGCACCATCTCAGGCACATTACAGGCACACACCGACGATTGGGCTTCTCCACAACAATCACCGAAGACATGCTTAAGGGTTGAGTTAGTAACAGAACCACTCCCCACCTTCGCAGAGGACTTTTGAAAATGCAACCCCACCTGCATCATTGAGACGCCTTATAGTGAAAAGGAAGCATGGCATACAACCCCACCCGCATCATGGAGATGCCTTACAGTGAAAAGGAGGTATGAGCTCAAAAGTATACAATCCCACCCGCATCATGGAGATGCCTCATGGTGAAAAGGAGGTATACGAAATAGATTTCAAGATTGTTCAAAATTGTTCAAACACAATTTACTAGCATCTAGAACAGACAACTTACCTTATATATGCCCCCACCTTAAGGTGGTTGATATCATGCTCAATATCAAGCATGTTAAGGTAGGAAGAAAACACATAAGGGAACAAAGACTTTCACAAAGCCCATGCCCCCTGGAGGTGACATGTACTTTACGATCACCAAATGTTCCCACAAACACATCTCTGCAAGAAACATGTTAGTGTCCACATAAAAACAACAACATCAATGGATATGAAATCTGAGGCATGCAAGATTCAAGATAGACAAAGTGCACGAAGCAATAGTATTGTTATGATTTCTAAATAAGATAGAACACCATCAAAATAACTATGCGGAAAGCATGAGTGCTTCCACTAGCCAAGTGTTGGATAAAATGTACAACCCCATCGTCATATTAGGAACTAAGTCTAATTTTTTATTTCTCGTGAAAGGGACGCTAGGTCCGCACCAGTATAAATGTTTTTCATCATCTGCTTGCTAGATGGAAACACTAGAGGAAGGGAAACAATAAATAAGAGAGGAGAAACAAGTGTCTTAGGGACAGGCACGTAGGAGGGTGCCCCCAAGTGAGCAACCACAACGCTATGTCCGTAAGACAAAACACACAACAATAAAATCAGAGAGAGAGGGCAATATAGAAGAATGATGATATAAATAGAAGAAGGTCACAATAGAGGTGGTCTCATAGTATCCCAAACCTTACAAGGGAATCAAGGGTCATCCCAGGAGGTCTAAACAACACATAACACATCACAGGGGAAGCACATCATGAGAGAGATAAAGGGTTAGAGATACTTACCTAGTAAGATATTTTATATCAGATTTTAGAACTCGCAAACCTCTTGGAGAGGTACTCGATCATGTTGAGTGCAAAGTTTGAGTAGTTTTTATGAAAGTCTTTTTTATTATCATCTGATGCTTGTTTTTTGATTCCATGTTGAAGTGAGACTTTTTGTTGCTTATGAGGGGGGAACCACTATTATTTCCAATTGTCGACAATCATCTTTCTCTTTTATGATTTTTAGCAAGTTTTCGTTGTTGAATCTTTCTAACATAGTAACAAGAATTATCCTGTACCTTCTCATTTGTCTGTATCAGTTGTTCTACTTGCTTTTTTGGTGCATTTTGGTTATCTCCCGATCCATATAAGGATAACGGAGGAGGAACCTCAGCATAAATTTCTTTTCTTCATTGGTGAGGTGGGTTATCCACTTGCTTCTTATCCACTTCAATCATACCCACGATATTATCATAGTCTAAATAGTCATCATCATCTACCTCCACTAAACCTTGTTCCATCATATTGGTATCAGTATGTTTAGGGAATGGATTAGTAAAGATTTGTAAATTTTGATTCAGCAGAGAAACCAATTTATTTCCATTTTGATACCTATATGATATTTGAATTAATAACGTCTAGTATCTCATGTTTAAGACACATACATCATTTAGTATCATGTCCTTGTGTCTAATGAAAATGACAAAAGGCATTAGCATTGAAGTAAGGTCCTTGTGCTTTACTAGGATCGACAGGCCTAATCGGGGGAAGCTTCAAAATGTTATTACTCACAACTTGATTCATGATAGAATGATAAGACTCAGATATCGGAGTAAACTTTCTTGGTTGATATGATGCCTTCTTCGGATTGGTGATAGCAGACACATTAGAAAAGTTGTTCGTATTTGGTCCATTAATCTTGATGAAACTCCTATTATTATTATTTGTCTTAAAGTTGTTTTGTGATGATCAACCCATGGATTGACTAACTTGAGATGATGAGCTTTGATTTTCATACTAATTGGACGAAAGTTGGTAATCATGAAGGGCGATGCATAAATGTTGAAAGGAGTTATATTTCATCAAGAGGATTTATCATGGATGTTAGGTTGTAAATTTGTAATAAACACCTTCTGAACATCCACATCTTTCATCTGATATTGAATTTGTGTATACAAAGCTTGATACTGACTAATAAAATTAGTTAACTTCTCTTTTAGACCTTGCTTGCAATGAACCAAGTCAATTATGGAGACTTGGGGTCTGATGTTTGCTTGAAAATGTTGTAGAAATTGATCAATCAACTGTGAAAAGGAGTGTATTGAATTCGAAGGTAAAGAGAAAAACCATTCTAAGGTAGTATCTTTGAGAGATTGTGGGAAAAGTTTTACTAACAAATCCTCTTCAAAATAGAAATCACTACACATAGCTGTGAATACTACCACATGAGTATTAGGATCACCTTTTCCACCATATTTTTCAAAGAAAGGAATCTCAAACCTCTCGGGCATAGGAGTTCTCAAGATTGCATAGGAAAGGGGATTATGGGCATGATATGTTGGTATAATGGGAGAATTTGTCAAATTTGTTACCTTTTGTTGTAAAGCATTCATGCCTTGCAAAAGTTGGTTTAGGATGGCATCATTGGGAGATGTAGTTTTCTGCGAGGAATTGGAACCAAAGTGAGGAGGTGAATAAGCTTGAGATGTGATATGCGAAGGCTAAGGATATGTCAATGGTGGTTGGACATATTGATAGGTGGAAGATGGTCGCAAGTAGGTAATAGGTGGTTTAGAACAATTATGCATAGAGGAGGTCCCCTTAGAAACCAAATTCTGATAATCAAATCCCACAACTTTGTAATTAGTGCCATTAGATATTCCAATATCAATGGTAGCATTACTACAAGCATTCACATCAATTGTTAAGATTGTGGATATTCCTATAGTCGGTATAGGTGTTGATACTTATGTGTGAGATGGTGACAAAGTGTTATTTATCACTTTTACACATTTAGTCACTTGCATGATATTGGTTTGTACAATATGTGTTAAACCACGGATTGAATTAACACCATCTTGTCCTTCTTTTATCAATTCTCTTACATGGTGAATCACAGGTACAGCTTCTTCAGCTATCCTCATAGTCTTGGAATTTAGCTAGGTCTTTGTCAAGTTTATTTATTTGCTCATCAAATACATATCATGTCGTCTCAATAGTATCATCAACATCATGAAAAGTTTGCTCTTCCATTGTACTTGTGATAGGTGTAATGTCTTGTAACATTTATGTCTCTCCTTTTGTAAAGAAGGTGTTCAATGTTCTAACTTATTCAAAAGCACTAGATCCCATGTGTCTTATGCTTCTTCTTAAAATAATGTTTCTCTTAGGGCAGTGAGTTATTAGACTCATTCAAATCTAGGATGACGACAAGTTAAAATATAGTGAAAATACACTAAAACATGTGATTTTTCACCAAATCTCAATGCAAAAGGGCATGACAAAGGGTGTTGTGAGGAAAATGATGATGGAAAACAAATTATATCAGTAATAACAGCCTCTTAATTCCAAAATATCTGTCACAACATGCTTTTAGTGCCACTCAAGGTCAACCCCTAGTGAAAACATAGCAAAAATAGTTAATTTTTCATGGTTTTTCAATTCCAAGACCTAGCAAAAGGGGTGTTGTATAGAATTTTAGGAGGTATAGAAAATAATATTGATGATATCAGTTACCTCAATCCATAAGATTTTTCACAACACACTTGGAGAGTAAACTACGCCAAACCCTAGGGCAAAAATAGCAAAAATGTGTGGTTTTTCACCAAATTTTTAATACAAGAGCCCGATAAAAAGGTGTTGTGAAGATTTTTAGGAGGGGAAGAAAATGATTAACCTGATAACAACCAATTAGTGCAAAAATATCCTTCACAACATGCCTATGGTGCAAATTTAGGAAGTCGATATGGCCAAATCTAGTGAAAATCAATATTTTTGAAGCCCTAGGTTTAAGATCTTGACACAAAATTATATATGAATGTTTTGCAAGATGATATATGATGAAAATGAAATACACTCAGATCTGAAAATTATTTCCAAACCCTAACATGCAAAATGCAATTGCAAATCTAAAGAAAAATCAATGAAAATGATAGTTTTTTGTTGACTTTTTCTATGCAAAAATGTAATTTTTTAAAATCTAAATGCAAATTTATACTAAAATGCAAGACTACAGCCAAATGCAAATTTGGAAGAGTCTCTAAAATTAGTAGAAAAATCTGAAACAAGATTTTACCTACAAACCCTAGATTTTGGAATTACTAGGTTATATGCAAAATTCACAATTTTCAACAAAACCCTAGCAATTTTATGATGAAAATGCCATGCAAATTAATGATTTTTTGCAATTTTCTATAATTTAAATTAGATCTAATGCAAAAATTAGAAATTTGATGAAATTCAAATTAATTCATGCAACATGCAAACCCTAAAATGCCATTTTTTTCTAATTTTTCCAATTTTTCATTTTTTTTGTAAGTTTTCCAATGCAATAGGATGAATGATACTATGAATGAATGAAAATCAATGAAAATATGAATCACAACACTCAACAATGTGCAAACAAGTCCAATAACATAGGTTCACCAAAATGTAATGGGTGGAATTTGGATAGTTTAGTTTTTGGTAGTTTTGGTGTATATCCTCCTTTCACCCTTACATTCAAGGACCTAGGGTTGAGTTGAAATGTACTATCATACCCTAGGTCACTATTGAGATGTAGGGAAACTTGGATTTTTATGATTTGATTGACAATTTCCTTCTCTTGTACTCAATTATGCCTTAAAACCCTAATTATGCAAATACGACAGTAAACAGAGGAATTACAGAAAATGCTTCCACAGAAAGATGTAAAATATTAAATAATTGTGCACCTATTTTTGGGGTCTGAAGATGAAAAAGTTAGGGACTAAAGAGTAGGCACCCAAGTCCAATGCCCTGCTTTTTGTTGAGATTTGGAAATAAGGTCTGCAACCTATATCTGTTGTACTAGAGATTTTCCCATTGTGAAACTTTGAGGACTAATGAGAAGGCGCCCAAGTCCAGGGAGCTATTTTCTTCTCTGATCTACAATTTTAGCACTTTGTTGTACCCTCCTGCAACTTCACTTTATCTGCAACTCCAACCTATAACCTGCAATCCTAAAAACTTTGGGAGGGGTTGTGGTGTTTAGAGGCTTGCCTTAGTCAAGCCCCAAAGAGACATTCAAGTCTTTCAAACACCGTTGTCAGATAAAGAGTGCATGCCTTGGGAGGCAGAGATAAAAACCAAATGATAAATGCTTAATAATCACAATAAATGTCACCTTTTAGTGAAGATCTCATGGGAGGAAGAAGCTCTTCATTCCATGAGGAGATGGATGCTCAAATATGCAAACACAAACACATAGACAACATAAATCTGCTCTTGCAACACAATGAAAGCCTTGTATCACCTTTAGGATGCATAAAGTTCACAATGACAATCTAGTTTACAAATGAATGTCTAAACATGCTTTTATATGTAACTACAAACATTCCCGCCAAGATTTGTAAATTCAAACTTACTGTGTCGGCCTAGGGACCAAATAACGGTCATAAACCAACACTAGAAATTTGGGCCTAACCCAAAATAGGGTAGGAATAGGGCGTGAGCGCCTAAGTCCTCCCCCCTATTTTGGGCAGGATTAGGTTCAAGGGGTCTACCTAGGCCCCATTTGTCATGATACCTAGGGTTCATTCCATCGGGATGTTGAATTATAATGCAAGATGTCCTAAATGCACACTAGAGACTCAGGAGCTAAACCTGTTGAGGGAAAAGCCCCCAAGGGGACATTTTTTGACATTACAGAGTGTTACCCAGGATTGTATTTTTTGCAGTCACTACATCATGGGTATGTTTTTGATTTTGATGATTTCAATTATGTATAGCTATAGACTGGTGCACTTTGGAAAATATTACTTACATGATGATGATAGGAGAAATTTCTCATTATTAGAGACAATCACTCTAGCCATCATAACACTTTTGGAAAGGAAATTCAAAGAGGTTTTCTATCCTTTGGTATGTAGAGGAGGAATTGAGAGGGATGATACTTTACAAAATGAAGTAGAATATGATTTTCTAATAGGTTTGTTGCAACTATTGCTTATTCATCATCAAGAATGGAAAGGTATGTTCAAGGATGTTCTTGTTGATATTCTTGTGATTCATGATAAAGATTACAATAATGATGGGAATGGGCTTGCTAAGTGTGACTATATCATTATCATCTATTTTGAATTTAGAGCATATCACATGGGTGAAATATTGTCCAAAGAGTTGACCAAATTACAGGAGTTGTACAAAAATGTAGATGCTCATGTTGTTTTCATGATGCCTATACTTGGTATCATTGGTGTTTTTTTTATGATGGTAAGATTTCTATCATTATTGAGTATGTCCAAAATACTTTGGTTGCTAACATTTTGGATGAAATTGTGAAGGATGACAAGTATGTGCAAATGGATGGACTCAAGGAATACATCAATTTTCAGAACAAGTTGTTGTTTGCAGGTTTAATATCCAGATGGGGGGAATATTTTCTTCTGTTACATGATGATACTTGTTTTCCTTCTACAGATACTTTGTTGTTATAAATTAGATAATGAAGTTGAAGGTACCAACCTTCAAGTTGAGGTAAAGTTTGGGCCAACTAGTGTGCATTTTAGCCATGTATATTTCAATGTTTTGAAGATAGAAATGGTTGTTTCTTCCCAAATATGTACTTGCTATTACAAAGGATTCAATGTATGTTATAATAGTCCTAATAACAACAAAAATCAAATTTATATCAATGGGAGAAGTTGCAGGAGTCTTAGGTTTGATTTGCTACAAAATAGTGTTTATAAATAGTGGGAGGCATTTAGTGAGTTTACAAAATTTCTTTTGGAAGATGTGGTTCAGATTTGGGATTGGAGTGATTGTATCAAAGGTTTGCATGGATATTTTGGTTGGTATCATGACATTTTCACATATGAGTTTGATTTTTCAGGATTGCATAGTGTTCTTTGGATGGAGTCATCTCACTTGACAGGTTAGGATCTAGGCTCTATGCAAAGTTTAGCATGATTTATCATTTTGGCATAATGATTATAGAGCATTATGGTTGTAATTTCTTGAGGAAAAGAAATTTTTGGAAGGGAGGACTTGTCATGTACTTTTTTTCAAAAATAGTAAGTCAAGGAGGGTCACAAGGGACATTGGGAAAGAATATATATTTAATATTTATATTGTCCTAATAACATTTACATCAATTGGGCAAATAAATATTAAAATTATAATACCAACACAAGTGGGGCATAGGAATTTGGTAGCATCTTGGAAGATTGCATACAATAAATTAAAAGAATTTATGAGTGATTTTATGACAAGCCATGACAGATTTTATGACAGCTTGCATGCATGGAGTTGTTATTTATTTTTGGTGGTGAATATTGCAATGATCATTATCATGGGCCTATTTTGGAGGGAAATTGATGTAATAGTATTATTTTATTTTATTTTATTTTCTAAGAGGTGGACATTTTGTCTTGCTTCTCTATATATTTGTAAGAAGAAACACATTTGAGGCTATTGCAGATTTTACATTTTCTCTTGCAGAGTTGATGCTTTGTGATTTCTTTAGTTGATAGGGAAACTATTGGAGATGAATCTTGTGGCCAGTGGACATGAGTTTTGAGTAGTCTAAGGGTAGTGTTCTTGAATTGCAAATAGAAATCTCATCCAAATGTTGCATCAGTGCTAAAGGGTTTTGGCAATTTGGTGCAGTTTGTGTGTAGGGATCCCAAATGCAGTTTCAGTGATTCCTAGAGAGATTTTTTGGTGTTGTTAGTGTTTAATATTGTGGATTTCATAGTTTTCTATGTGTTTACTATTATTGTATTAGTCTTAGCACATGTGACCATTTTGTACAAGCTCTGGTGTTGTCTCTGTGAGTTTGGAGTAGTTTTAGGTGATTCAAGAGCTAGGGTTTTGGCTAGATTGCAATTTATAGTTGTGGGTTTGTTGCAGAAGTTTTCTTCTGTGACTATCAGTTGTATTAGACCTATTTACATGTGGTTTGCATCAGAAAAATCAGTAAATCAGTGTTGAAGTGTTCTCATGTGTTTTGGGTTTCATTGGTTGTCGATAGTGTTGTGCAAATTTGTAGTTTCTGTGAGTATTGGTGTAGAGATTCATTCACAGTTTGTTGCTGTTGGTGTTGATGTACATTTTTCTGATGTAATAGCATATTTCATGTATTTACATAATTATATATCAATAGAAGAAGTCCCAGTAATTGTTGTGCAATTTTGTGTCAATCTGGAAACAATACTATGAAGTAATTGTTGGAATTTATGTGGGTTTTTCAAGACATGTTTGAAAATAATTCCATGAGGGTTTGAGATGCATGTGATTTATTTTATTTTATTTTATTTGGGAAATAATCCATTTGGGACATTACAACTCCTTATGAGCTATGGTATGGAAGACCTGTTGCAAGTATGGGCCTAACAGGTGTTGTCATTGATGTCAACATACTCCTGTTGCATTGATGTCAAGGATTGGATGAGTTGTATGCTGAGAATATTGAGAAAATTAGTCCTATTAGGAATAGAGAAGAACAGTGAAGATAGTAAGGTAAAGATCCCAGCTAAGATGAAGGTTAGAGAATGCACATCAAAGGGTTTGTAGATATGTGTCTTAAGATGATCCAGTAAAGTTTTGAGAGGTTCACATGAAGATCTAAATAAGTTATGGCCACTTGAGTAAAACCGGTTCTGGCAGTTGTTCAGCTTCTAATTCATCCTCTTCCAGATCTTTTCTTTCTTTCTCATAACAAGAAGATTTTCTTGAGGAAATTTCTCCTGGATCATATCTCTGTTTGCCTTTTGTAGAGGCACTAACTTTGAATGCTGATTCAGTCTTGGGAAGTGCATCACCAAAATTAGCTAACTCAAATGCATATATCTTACCAACCAATTGATCCCTTGTGATAGTTGTTAAGGATCTGATTTCCTCAATAGCAGCAACTTTGTGTTTATAAGCAGGAGGTAAGGATCTGAGAACCTTAGCAACAATTTCATCTTCATCCAAAACTCCACCAGCGCATCTGATGAAGGTATATTTATCTCTCAAGCAAAGGGAATAGATATCTAAAGGGAATAGTTGAGTATGGTTTTTTGGTATCCTAGGGATCATGATTTCTCTCTTCATGCATATACAGATGCGGATTGGGTAGGAGATGTGGATGATCGGAAGAGTACCAGTGGTGGTGCATTCTTTTTAGGGAAATGATTAGTTTCTTTGTTGAGCAAGAAACAAGAGGCAATATCTCTGTCCACTGTAGAAGTAGAATATATTGTAGCAGCAGGTAGTTGCACTCAAGTATTGTGGATGAAGCAAATGCTAAGAGACATCAGAGTGGAGTATGAGGAACCTATCACAATCTTCTGTGATAATTCAAGTGCAATAAATATATCAAAAAATCTGGTGTTGCATTCAAAGACAAAACATATATCTATCAAGTTTCACTTTTTGAGAGAACAAGTGAATAAGAATGAAGTCAGATTGGAGGTTGTGCCTTCCAAGGATTAGATTGCAGACATTTTTACTAAACCTCTACCTAAGGACTCTTTTGAGTATCTTAGGGAGAAGTTAGGGGTTATTACCCCTCCAGTTCTAAATTAAGGTGCACTAATGTGCATCAGTCCAGTGGATCTCACAGTCATATCTTGTGGTCCAGATTGATGATGGGAAGCTGTTACTCAGGGGGAGCAGTTGGTATAATTCTGAGTGATGCAAGTATGTGCCATTTGCCATTGATGTCAAAGGGGGAGAGAAGACATGTGAAAAACAAAAAGTGGTTGTTGATCAAAGGGGGAGCAGTAAAGGAAGAGAAGACATGTGAATGGTTGTTGATAGGGGGAGTTTTGTTAGTCAGTGAGAAGAAGCTCTTGTCTTGATGGTTAAAATAGTTTTTCACATCATATGTTGCCATCAATGACAAAGGGGGAGATTGTTGCAAGTATGGGCCTAACCGGTGTTGTCATTGATGTCAACATACTCCTGTTGCATTGATGTCAAGGATTGGATGAGTTGTATGCTGAGGATATTAAGAAAATTAGTCCTATCAGGAACAAAGAAGAATAGTGAAGACAGTAAGGTAAAGATCCCAACTAAGATGAAGGTCAGAGGATGCGCATCAAAGGGTTTGTAGATATGTGTCTTAAGATGATCCAATAAAGTTTTGAGAGGTCCGCATGAAAATCTAAAGAAGTTATGGCCACTTGAGTAAAACCGGTTCTGGCAGTTGTTTAGAGGTGATAGAGTGACACAAATAGGTCTGATGAGCTCCAAAAATGCAATATCTTGTTCTGCAGATTTGGTGGAGTGTTTAGGAAGTCAATATGAATTGACAACTCAATTGGTTTGTCGTCTAAAGATCCGTAAGCATCTATTCCAATATGACAGTGATGACAGACTATGTTCTTGAGGTTCTAGATGAAGGAGAGAATGATTTTAGTAAGCAGAAGTAGTGTGGATGTTCTTGGTGATTCAGGCAAGCTTGTGGAGGTCTTTGGATTGTGTTCAGTTTGTGTTGGTGGTCCGCATTGAAGATTGAGCTTGTAATTGAAGAATTACTTCTAGATGATCATGTTCTTCCTAAGTTTGGCCGACCGGATGAGTTACACATCTTGTGGATGATCTTGAAGATGTTTTACAATGCATGGTGTGTGTATTTATCTCTCAAGCAAAGTATGTCAAGGAGATGTTGAAGAAGTTTGGTATGGAATACAACAAACTAGTGAGTAATCCTATGGTAACATGTCTCCATTTGATTAAGGATGATGAGTCACCTTAGGTTGATCAAACTTTGTATAGGTCTATGATTGGGAGCCTATTTTACTTAACAACATCAAGGCCTAACATTATGCAAGTAGTTTGCATGGTTGCAAGATCTCAAGATGATCCAAAAGAAACACATGTAAAGGTAGTCAAAAGGATCTTTAGATATTTCAAGAGCACTCTGGAATATGGTGTTGGGAATTAAGGTGTCTCAACCTTTGCAAATTCCTAGTATTATTTATTTAATTGTATATTTATTTATTGCCTAATATTGTATTTACTTGCACATTCAATTTGGTCACTTAGTTGAGGTGGCACAGTGACATGTCATCTTCCTTGGAATGTGACTTGGATGGTCAAGTCAAACCTACATGGATTTGGGCATCCCATTTGAGGTGGAACTATTATGCCATGTTACGACATCTTGTGGTATATGGAAGAGGATATTCCATATGATAGAATCTATGATGCATAAGAGCCAAGTTTGGAGATTCCTATGACAAGTGGTGACAAGTGTCGGTGAGTATCTTTGCATGAGGGAAAGGCATCTTTGGGCGCCCAATTTGGGCTATGACATGTTTTAAGAAGAAAACGTTATATTTAGTATTGTATGATGGATTCTTTTACAACATTTAAGGTTGTTATGTTGGGAAAATCTATGACAACTGTAAAATGCATAAGAGCATCTGTCATAGTCTATTTTTAGCCTTGGAGCGTTCCATGTTGAGAAAGTCAAATCTGCATGACGGATGCAAGAGATGTACTTGTAGCTTGGACAAGTGTCCTTTGATGCGGGATAATGGCCATGTGGCCAATGTGGATGCCTATCTCAAGAAGCTTCTAGAATATGCCTTGTATCTCTATAAAATGCATTGTTTTGGAGTTGTAGTTGCATAGTGTTTTTACAGGTACTGTTATGCTGCTGGAATAAGTCCAAATTCAACATTTGAAGACTCTTGGAAGGAATTGCATTGCAAGTGTATTGTAAACTATTATTGTTTCAGATAATACATTGTGCAGGTTTTAGAGTGTGGGGTTTTTCACCTAAAAAGGTTTTCCCCACGATACATCTTGTGTCTACTTCTCTCTATCTACATTCTTGTATTGTGTTTGCTATTGTAATATCTCTGATATAACTTTAATATTTCTACAATTGTAAGGGTTAAAACAAATTTGCATACCTCTTCCCTCATTAGATTAGTTTAGGAAGTGATTTCCACACTCCTAGCTTCCTTTCATATGGATTGTGGTATCAAAATGATGATGACTTTTCCCTGAGTGCCTATACTGATGCAGATTGGGCTAGCAGTGTTGATGATAGAGGAAGTACCAGTGGTGGAGCTTTCTTTTTGGGAGATAGATTGGTCTCATGGTTTAGTAAGAAGCAAGATTCAATTTCCTTATCAACAACAGAAGCAGAGTATATAGTTGCAACATCTTGCTACACTCAAGTGTTGTGGATGAAGCAAACTTTGAAGGATATCAAGGTTGTGTATGATGAGCCAATTCCTATTCTTTGTGATAATATAAGTGCCATAAATATTTCAAATAATCTAGTGATGCACTCTAGAACCAATAATATATCTATCAAGTATTACTTTTTGAGAGAGAATGTTCTAAATCAAGAGCTAAAACTAGAATATGTACCTACAAAGGATCAGGTTGCAGATATCTTTACAAAGGCACTTTCTAAGGACACATTTGAATATCTCAGATAGAAGTTAGGGCTTGTTGCCCCTCCTTCTTCTAACTAGATACATAGATGGTGCATCTGTCAAGGGGAAGTAGTTCAAGTTACATTTTTATCCCTAGATTGATGGAGGCTACCTCTCAAGGGGAGCAGGTAGAAAGAGACTAAGGAAGATGATAAGGTTAGTACAGACAAGGGGAGCTTTTATGTTTTTCAGGTACAGAGGAAGACCACTAGCCCTTTTCCCTTGATTCCAAAGGGGGAGAAATTTTACATATCAGGTCAAGTGTTGCCATCAATGCCAAAGGGGGAGATTGTTGCATGTGTTGTCATTGATGTCAATAGAGAAGTGTTGTGGAAGGTTGCATGTGATGATCAAAGGTATTGTGAAGTGAAGAAGATAGTAAGGAGTAGTTCATAGAAGAAGATAAAGGAGTGATGATCAGAGGAGTTGTGTGGTGAAGGATATGGTGATGAATGCCATGAGCATGTTGTACAAAGTTGTAAATTATCTTCTGAAGTTCATGGACAAAGGAAAGTTGATAGCATGAAGAGTTTGTTGATATGAAGAAGCTGTGGTTTCTTGTTTATGATGCAAAGAGCTGTGATTGTTGTGTATGGTGTTGTGATTGTAGTCTCTGATATGGTGAATGTTGTATTCATTGTTTTTTTATGAGAAGCATTGCTTAAGACTTGAAAGAAAGTGTAAAAGGTTTCAAACAGTCCAAGGCACTGAAAGTTACATTGAAGAAGCTTGATATAATACTCTGCATTCCTCCGCATTTGAAGATATGGCCTTGTGGTTTGAAAGTTAGACATAGACAGGTGTCAAGTATGTATATTATTGATTTCAATACATAGAAGTTACCACAAAAGATTCTAGAGCTAGCAGAATGAAGACAGTGGTTCAGTGTTGTTGTAGACAGAAAGAGTCATAGGAATGCTCTGCATTTCTCCACATTTAAAGATGTGATGTTGCGGCTTGGAGGATAGATGGATAGAGATGAGAAGTATGTTATATTCAAGTTTCAAATGATAAGTTGTACTACAAATGTTCTCTAGAGTCAGCAGAACAAAGACATCATATTGCTGATTACGGTTGTCAAGAGCAGAATGTGAAAGCCACCACATTTCACCACATTACATTATTTAGCTTTGTTGTTTGGAGGATGAGTTTAGAGTGTTTGTATGTTTTGTCTTTTCAATTTTTAGGTGTTGAAGTACACCGCAAGTTTGTTTTCAAAGATATAGTTCAAGACTGTGTATTCAAAGTTTGCAAGTGACGTTGGGTTTAGTATCTATTTGTTTGCACCAGCAGAAAGTAACATGAAGTTGTGAAAGGAGTGTATGAGAATTTTTTGCAAGTCATATAATGTATCTGAAGAGAACTGCATGATGTTATTTGGGTTCTTCGGTACTGCTTTGGGTCTGGAGCTAATGTATAAGAGGTTAAGTGTTTGTTGGGCCGACTTGGTGTGCTTTTGTGTTTGTGCCATGTGCTTAGAAGTGTGCGCGAGTGTGGAGAGCTATGTTAAGATGAAATAGGTCATGTTTATCAATTAGTTTTAACCACATTGGATCTCTACATGTTTTTGGGTGCTGACTTGTTGTGGTTGTTGCACATTTCATGGTCCACGTTTCATCTTGGCCAACAAAGGACAAAGATATTGAATCTTGTAGAGGATATAAATGAAAGACCTTGTTTGGTATGAAAAGTTTGAGTGTGTGTGCGGGTACGAGGATATATTTGTGAGTGTGGATGTGAGTATTTATGTGTGTAGAAGTGTGTTGAAGGGAGCAAAGGGGTTGAAGATATATGTCAGAGTGAAGGGTGTTGATGCTGTGGAGGTGGTTGAGTAGCAGATTTTGTCAAGTATCTTGTATAGAGGTTGTGGCCTCTTTCTGTAAGTGTTGTAGCACTTTAGGGAGTTGTAGCTTCCTTTGGTTATAGCCATAAAACAATGTATTAGGGAGTTGTAGCTTCCTTTGGGTTGTAGCCCATAATCCTCTTTTTATTTGTGAGGCTAGATTTGGATAGTAGATCCAAGTACCTTGCTCACCTTGGTTTTTCCCTTCTAGGGTTTTCCACATAAATCTGGTGTTATTGTTGTGTGATTGTGTGATTATGTTTTGAATTGTTGTATTATCTGTTTAAGGTAGTAGAAAGTTTTGTAGATAAAAGTTGAATTGGATTAATTTGTGGTATATACTAATTCACTCCCCCCCTCTCAGTATATCAGAGTGTTCTAACAGAGATCTACCTATATTTTCTAAGGAAGAAAGAGGGGCATTGAAGTCCTTAGACACCACCCATTTGAGATCACTATGAAAATAGCTAAAGCTAATTAGTTCCATCTAAATCTTCCTCCTTTCACATAGATAGTTAATATCATAAACATTAGAAACAATCCAAAAGAAATTATCTCATCAGTGGGTTAAAAGTGATGAGGTGCATCTAGGTCCACAGGCAATCCCGCATCACCCAAAAATATTTTTATGTTTTATTTCTTATTTTGGTTGTGTTGGTTGTTATTGTCATCTCTCTACATCAGGAAGCCTCAAGTTTCATCATATTTGAAAAAGATGAACATTTTGCTTGATCACAGTTACCCAGTCCAACTAGCAATTTTACATAAACAATTGTTTTTGCGAATCTGTGAGGACATGAACCAAATACTTTTACAAGGATGTTCATGGTTGTATTTCTCCAAATGTAACAAGTTTTTGTGGCTAGATTCCTTACCAGTTGGGAGAATTTAAAATTCTCTATTTTCCTAGTAGTTTATGAAAATAATTAATTCTGAAGTTTTATAAAATTTGGAGTCAAAAGATTTTATGGGGAGCTTCAAGAAGTGAATTTATACATTGTAGCTAGTTTTCATGTGAATATGTGCATCCAGTCAAAAGTTATGCAAAAAGTCATTTTCTGACATCCAACGCATCTTCTTGAAGTTGTTGTAGTGTAATTTGTCTTTAATTTGTTCTAAATATTTATCTGTGTTAAATCCAAAGGCATTATACAAATATTTTGTTACTACAAGTTGTATTTAGTGAGTTCACTTGATCTTGTACATCCAGTGAATGACTTCTAAAAGATTGAAGAGTTGAGAAATAGGGAAAATGGCATGAATATTGTAACCATTTTTATTTGGGGTGAGTCATAATGAAGGAAGAGATGATAATTGTTGGATGGAAATGAGGAAGGTGGGATGCCAAACTTGGGAGAAGGCATTAATAAAATTGTTGATCATTATTTCTGGAAAAAAGGCTGCCCAAGTGAGGGGAGTTAGCACACATGAAAAAGAGAAGAGGGCATGGGAAAAAGGAGGAAAGAGCAGCAAGAAGAGTGGAGATTTGGAAGAGGATAAGTGAAAAAAATAAAATACAGAGAAGAGAATAAGGAATGGGTCATAAAAATATGAAGGATAATAGATGAAATTGAGAGTGTGAAATTCCTCAAGCATGAGGAAGAGTGATTTCTAAAGATGGAGAACATGGAGATGGGGGTCAATGGCTAGCAAGGAGAGACTGGTTGTGAGGCTCAAATCCTTGATGAAGAGTGAGAAACCATATGTAATTTATTGTTGCATATTTTTGTAATTTGTATTCAATTTTGATATCAATAAATCATTGCAAGTGTTTGCATTTGTTCACTTCCATTTTATGGATTTTGAATTTGTGTTTGAAGGTTTCAAATATTGATAATTCTATTGGTGTTTCTTGATATTCATCTACATCAATTAGTATCAAAGAGAGGATTTATCGCTGAGAGATGTGTTGAGGTGGTTGAGGAGAGCTGAGAATGAATTTTGTGAAATCATGTTGGTTGTCCTCTAGCAGAGATTAAGGTTGGGTGTACAAATTTCCTCCACTATGTGAAGGTGGGTAGAGGGGGTTTTGAGGTGCATTTTCCAGGATCACTATTGGGTAGAGAATAGTTGTTTTTGTGGTTGTATGGTGTGAGTTCTATTGTAGGTGGAGGAGACCTATTGTTAGGAATTACATGTAGAAGATATCAATTAAATGCAAATAAAGATTAAATAGAGGAATGAAAATACATAGAAATAATAACAGTGAGAGACAAGTTTTAATGTGGTTCACTCAAACTTGGACTACATCCACCAATAGAGAGTCCAATATTATTATCCAGTAAATCAAACCAATTACAACCAGCAATCCTTGCAACTCAATACCGCTAACAAAGATACAAAATAATATCAACAGAAACCCTAACCCTTAGCCGCTTTTATCAAGCCTTATGTCAGTTACAAAATAGAGGTTTTTTTAATGTCAATTACAAAATAGGGTTTTTTTATGCTACCCCCAAACCCCCGTTAAATAATTTGGGGGGGAAACCGCACCGATAAAAGTGGGGAAAATTTAACCTCTGAGTCTGATTAGGCTTCATATAACAACAATCTCCCACTTGGAGACTGATTAGAATCCACACCATATCACATCCCACTTGGAGACTGATCATAACACCACTGACCCTATAGTTCCCACTAGAAATAAGCACCTTGGACCCTACTATTCTAATTTTTTATTTTCAGTCTTGAAGACCAACTAAAGCTAAAGAGGAGCTCAGCTTCTCCCTTGTCACTAAATTTGTAAACATATCCACTAGATTTTCATCTGTACGTATCTTTTCCAGCCTTAACTATCCATCATCCAACACCGATCGAATGAAGTGATACCTCAACTGTATGTGTTTGGTCTTTGAATGCAAGGAAAAATTATTTGCAAGATGTATGGCACTCTAGCTGTCTGTAAACAAATAATTGTTAGCCTATTGTTTGCCCAATTCTTCCATGAAAGATTGCATCCATATCATCTCCTTGCTTGCGTCTATTGCAGCTACATACTCTACCTTCATGGTTTATAAAGCAACCACCTTTTGCAACTATGAGATCCAACTCACTACTATCCCACCTACAATAAAGACATAACCTGTAGTACTCTGCCTGGTATCAATATCCCCTACCAAATCTAAGTCTACATAACCTACTAAATTAGTATTAGAGCCCCCAAAACATAAGTGTTTATTGGATGTACCTCTCAAATATCTAAGAATCCATTTTACCGCATTCCAATGCTCCAATCTAGGATTACTCATATACCTGCTGACAACTACCATGGCGTACATTAAACTTCCTATAGTTGAAGCATATGGTACCTTAGACATTTTGTCTTCCTCCTCTTGTGTCTTTGGACACATATCCTTAGTCAATTTCAAATTACTAGGCAAAGGTGTGCTAACAGCTTTTACATTCTATGTATGGAATCTCTGCAACACCTTTTCAACATAATCAACCTAAGATAGAGTCAATTTTTTGTTCTTCCTATCTCTACAAATTTTCATACCAAGGATTTATTTTGCTACCCCCAAATCTATCATAGCAAATGATTGTGCTAACTGTTGTTTTAACTCTTATGTAATCCATGTTAGACCCTGCTACAAGCATGTCATCAACATATAAACATAAAATAATGTAGCTATCATTATCTAACCTCTTAAAATAAACACAATGGTCAGAATTACATCGGCTGTAGCCTTACTTAGCCATAAAACTATCAAATTTCAAATACCATTGCCGAGGTACTTGTTTCAAGCCATACAAATTGTTCTTCAATATGCACACCAGTATCTCCATACCTTTAACCTCAAATCATTGGGGTTGTTCCATATATATCTCCTCCAAATCAGCATGGAGAAAGGCAGTTTTCACATCTAGCTATTCTAAATGCAATTCTTTAGCAGCCACAATACTTAAAATAGTACGAATAGAAGTCATCTTAATAACCGGAGAAAAAATCTCATCAAAATCAATGCCCTTTTTCTGTGCAAATCCTTTAACAACTAACCTAGATTTAAATCTTTTTTTGCCTCCATCTTCCTCTTTTAGCCTATAAACCCATTTGTTTGGTAAAGATTTTTTACCTGCAAGCAACTTGCATAATTCCTAGGTCTAATTTTTCAGCAAGGAGTCCATTTCTTCTTTCATTGTAAGCTCCCACTGAACCTTTGTATCCACCTACATAGCTTCATCATACCCTTCTGGTTCACCACCATCTATTAACAAAATAGAATACAAAGAGGGAGAAAACCATTCAGGAGGTCTACTTAGCCTTGTTGACCGTCTAACATTCACTGGAGTTTGTCATATTTCTTGTTGCTATTGCAAAGCATGAGGAACCACTAGAACATAACTATCTGTAGTATCATCAGGCACCACATAATCCTTTTCTTTCTTCTCATGCTACTACAATTGATCTTTGTACATCACCTTCTCATTGAATACAACATCCCTGCTTCTCACAATTTTTAGATTTTCAACATCCCAAAGCCTATAACCAAATTCATCAATTCCATATCCAACGAAGATACACTTTTTTTATTTTGCATCCAGCTTGGTTCTATTTTCAGAATCTACATGTACAAATGCTTCACATCTGAAGGTTTTGATAAAAGAATAACTCACCTTCTTACTTGTCCATGCTTCCTCTGGAATACCACAACCCAAGGGAACTGAAGGACCTCTATTAATTAAATATACAGCGGTATTGACAGCCTCTTCCCACATGTTTAAAGGTAGCCCAACATGCAATCTCATACTCCTTGCATGCTCCATTATTGTCCTATTCATGCACTCAACCACTCCATTTTCTTGTGGAGTCCCTGGAACCATTTTCTGCCTACAAATTCTATTAAAGGAACAATAATCCTCAAATTCTTTGCTGCAATACTCACCACCATTATCAAATCTGAGACATTTTAATCTTTTACCCGTCTCATTCTCAACTAAGCTTCTCCATTTCTTAAATGTTTCAAATATATTAGATTTTTGCCTAAGGAAATAAATCAAAACCTTCCTAGTTACATCATCTCTGAATGTAACATAATACCGAGAGGCACCGAAAGAAGATACCTGAGCTAGTCTTCATACATCTATATGTAGAAGATCCAACTTTTCATCTTTCTTTTGCTTCCCATCATTGAGAAAACTAACTGTCTTTTGTTTTCCATACACACAAATTTCATAGAAATCCATATTAATACATTTCAGACCTGGTAAAACTTTCTTAGAATGAAGTACCTTCATACCTTTTTCACTCATATGCCCAAGTCTGTTATGCCACAGTGTTGTCTCAGAACCTGCAACAACTATTTGAGTCTCTTCTTGTGAACCCGTAACAACTATTCCTGAACCTGTTTAGTTTTTCTCTGCAACAACTAAAGTAGAAGGAACTATATGACCTGTACAAAGATATAAGGTGCCTATTTTCACACCTTTTGCTACTATTAAAGTACCTCTTGAAACCTTCCAATTTGCATAATTGAAATTAACTATGCAACCTTCATCAGCTAGCTGCCCCGCTGAAATTAAATCCCTACTCAGCCTTGGAACATGCCTTACCTCTTGTAGTAGCCAATTATTCCCATTCTGCAACTTAATCTTGATTCTTCCCTTTCCAACAATCTAACAAGGTTCATTATCTCCCAAATAAATCAACCCAAAATCCCCTTGTACATAATCAAGAAAATAACTTCTATGGGGCGTAGCATGAAATGAGGCCCCTAAATCTAAAACCCATGAATAATTAGCATTATCTAGGGAAAGAATCAAAGCATCATCATTAGATTTATTATTTACCACATTTGCCTCCTTATTACCTTCTTGTTTGTCTCCTTCTTTATTCTTCCAAGACCAGCAATCTTTCTTCAAATGACCTAGTTTCCCACAATACTAGCAATCCTTTTGTCCTCTGGATTGGGACCTCTTGTCCTTTGATTTTCCTTGTGACTTCCCATGACCTCCAGAACCTTTTCCTCTCTCCTTTGATCTACCCGTACTTTCTACATTTAAAACACTACCTGATGTGGACCCTCCCGATCTTTTCCATCGCATTTCCTCACTAAGGATAACACCAACAACATCATCAAATTTCAAAGTATTCGAACCAGACACAAAGTTACTTACAACCATTACCAAGCTATTCCATCTTTCTGGCAAAGAACATAAAACTAAGAGAGCCCTCACCTCTTCATCAAATTTCACTTTTACAAAAATTAACTGACTGGTAATCATATTAAACTCATTTAAATGATCTGTCACAAATCCACCTTCAATCATTTTTAGATTAAACAAATGCTTCATGAGAAATACCTTATTTGAGGCTGAGGGTTTTTCATACAATTTAGCCAAAGCTTTCATCAGTTCATCTGTTGTCTTCACTTATGTTATATTGAACACCACAGATGGTTCCAGGCACAACCAAATGGTTCCCAGTGCCTTTCTATCTAGAAGTCTCTAATCCTCATCAGTCATTGTTGCCACTTTCTTGGCTATTCCTTCCAGCGGCCTCCATAAATCCTTATGATAGAGATAATCCTCCATCTGCAACTTCCATAACTGATAGTTCTTCCCCTTGAATTCATCTACCTTCAATTTACCCTCATCTGCCATTGCTCCCACTTAACCATGAGACTCCCACTCAACTGTGAGACCTTCCTGCATACGATAATCGAACACAACCCGCTTTGATACCACTTGTTAGGAATTGCATGTAGAAGATATCAATTAAATACAAATAAAGATTAAATAGAGGAATTAAAATACATGGAAATAATAATAGTGAGAGACAAGTTTTAATGTCGTTCACTCAAACTTGGGCTACATCCACCAACAGAGAGTCCAATATTATTATCCAGTAAATCAAACCAATTATAACCAGCAATCCTTGCAACTCAATACCATTGCAAATGCTACAAAATAATATCAATGGAAACCCTAACCCTTATCCACTTTTATCAAGCCTTATGTCAGTTACAAAATAGGGTTTATTTATGTGTGGTTACAAAATAGGGTTTCTTTGTGCTACTCCCAAACCCCCGTTAAATAATTTGGGGGGGGAAATTGTGCTGATAAAAGTGGGGAAAATTTAACCTCTAAGTTTGATTAGGCTCCATATGACAACACCTGTAACTGTAGAGAGCGTAGGCTCTAAAGTTTTGTGAGTTGATGATGTGTCTGTAGGTGTTTGTGTGTGCAGGTTGTAGATTGTGAGAGATTGCATGAGTGATTCAAGGTGTCAAAGAAGAAGAGTATGAGGTTGGCCTTTGGTAGGGATTTAAAAAAATCATTTATTGAGAAGATAGAAAGAATTTTATAGGAAGAGAGTTGGGCCATGGTTCATAATAAATGTACTGAAATATTTGGGAGGTTAAACATCTTGGAGGAGAGTAGAATGAAATAAAATAGGAATGAAATAGAAAAGAGAAAAGGATAGAAGAATATGGGTAAGGATGAGTCTCATTATTTTTTTGATGATGATTTTCTTGCAAGTGAACTTGTGTGTGTAGAGAAGGATGAAAAAGATGAAGGAATTGTAGCAACATATCATATTGAAGGCATGGAGAAAGTTCTAAAGGAAATTATAGCTGAGGATAAAGAAGAAAAAGTGGAAGTTGCTTTTCATTCAAAAAGCCTAAAGCAGTTGGTGAAAGATGATGAGGATGTGAGAAAAGAAGATGTTGTAGCAGAGGATGGTGAAGATGGTGTTGTGGTAGTAGAAGAAATAATGAAAAGAGAGGTAATGATTAATATTTTCATTTTTGTGATGATAAAGATGATGGTAAGTTGTATGCAGATGAGGTGGTGAGAGTGGAAGAAGAGGTGACTATAGAGGAGAAGATGGAATTTTTTTATTTGTATGCAAGTGTTGTGAAGGATGGTGTAGATGAGGTAGAGTGGGAAGAAGGATTTTGGTGGAGGTCAGATATGGTGGGTTGAATCCCATGACAGAAGGGAAAACAGGAAAGTGCAATTGGAGGAGGAGGTTGGTTTGTGGTGGATCAAATTCCACAAGAGGAAGGAAGATTGGAGAACAAACTTGGTGGAGAAGGATAGAGATTGTCCAAGCAAAATGTTGGAAGAGGCGAAGGAAGAAATAATTTGATCTACATGTTGTAGTAATGGATTTTGATCCAGTATTTTTATAACCTAGAAGGGTGGTTCTATCATCCAACTCCATTTTGTGAGCCCATGCTCACAAATTTTTTCTTACCCAACATGTTTGATGTAGGAGAATCCATGATGCAAAGGGATACTCTCCCTTTCAAATATACAACACAAACATAGTCCAAACCCTATGCAAGAAGGCTGCAAATGAAGTGAAACAACAGAAAATGGAAGAGAAATCTACAACAATTATTTTATTTCAATCTAAAATTTCATTTTATCAACATGAAGCATATGAGCTTCCTAGAATCACACATGCAATACCTACAACAAATAATTCTCCACATTCTGGACCCATTCCCCAACATCTGGGTCTCTGGCCATTTTCCTCTTCCCAGCTCCAATACAAACCTATCACTTATTCCTCTCACCGTACCCTCATTTTTTGTAATGTTCTAAAATGATTTCTGAGTTTTGTGCCTCTCCTTACTAGATTTCCAGAACAATTTTTTTTTAATTTTGATTTAAAAAGAGAAAGTTATACCCATTTTACCTAGTTTGGGTCTCATAATTATGAACCCCCATCTTGGAGTTACAAATTTTGGAATTAATAAAATAAAATTCTTGGAGTTAGGTCCACCAACCTGGACATAAAGACAACTTAAAAGATTCCTTACATGATGTTGGTTACAAAAATAAGTGCTTGCTAAAATTAGGAGTTGGTGACCCACTTTATGATGACATCTTCCCACCAAATCAACCCCACCAAAATACAAATTAATGCATATCTCCAAGTGGATGCTTAGGAAAGATTCTCCCACAAATGGTGGAAATTACAAATTATTGGAGCAATTTTCTTCAAAATTACAATTACAAAGTGGTCCATGAAAATATATTTGTTGCAAATAAAAATATGATTTTCTCAAAGCTCCAACATTATTGAAAAAAAAAACAACTAAAAATTAAAATATTTTTTTGGTGAGATATGATTGCCCATACACCTTGGATGCTCCTTCATCAAACACCCATGGTAAGAAGTTTGTGAGCATATACTCACAAATATGTGCACAAAAATGCTCTCTTTTTCCTCTTTTTCCAGCATCTACATAGAACAAGCTTCACGTTCCTCCAACAAATCTGCACTCCATTCTTCTCTCCTCTCATGGACTTGCATACACCATGCACTGTCTTCCTCTACCAAATTATTTCTCCTCTCTTCTCCTTCTTCATGCAATTCAACACACCATAAATAGACCACCTCCACCAGATCTCTCCTGTAGCTTCCTCTACAACCTCTACCTGCAAGTATACATCTGTATACCACTCTGCATCTACACAATCCTCTTTCTTCTCTAACTCTTTGTTCATCTCAAAATGTAAATCATTTTCAAATTCAACATTACAAAACTCATAAAAATTAGATTTTACCTCAATGACTTCTTTTGTCACAACATCCTCTTCCTCAAGAAATGCCTGGTCTTCATCAGGTTCTTCATCGAACAATTGATACTCATACATCACTGCATACTTTGTTTCAATTGCAACATCCTCCATTGCTGCAACTTTGCTCATTTCTAGAACTCCATCCTTAGCCAATGCTGTATTAAATTTCATTTCTTCACTTTTCTCGTCTTGTTCCATGCTTTCATCTAAGCATACTGCTGCGAATTCTTTAGCTTCCTCATGAATAACCTTTTCATATTTATCTTCCTTATACGCATGCAAAGAATCATATGCAACCAAAACAATGTTAGCATAATCATGGGATTTATCTTCTCCCATTTGCATCTCCCCCATTCTCTTATCACATTCATTTGAAATTTTTCCTTCAAACAAAATATCAATCTTTCTCATCTCCTCTTTGAGTAGGAGATCTTCTTCATCTTCACCAAATTCTTCATCAAACATAGGACCCTCAAATTCTATCATCTCAATTTCTTCTACATTACTCAAATCAACAATACTCAAATTTATTTTCTCTTTCTCTTCATCTCCATTCTCATCTTCATTCTCAGTTGCAACATCTTTATCCTCTTCAATTGTTGCAACCTTCTTCACCACCTCTTCCATGCCTTCCAAAAGACATTCCCTAGCTTCAGATTCAAAAACTTCTTCCCACTCATCTTCTTCTTCTTCCTCAGTGTCACATGCATGACACTTTTCTTCATTTTCTTTCCTTCTTGCATTCAAAATATCATTAGAAGGATAAATAAAAGTATCATCTCTTTTCTAATGAAGTACTCTTCTCCTTTCCAACTCTGCTACAATTTCTTCCACTTCTTGCTTCAATTCCCTAAACTCTCTCACCCTATCCTTCCTAAGTCTTTCTGTGATTTCCTCAAGTCTAGGAATTGTCACAATTCATCCAATAATAAAAGTTCTTTTTCTCATTCTCTTTTCCATACTTAAGGATTCACAAAGCCTCAAAATACAGGTTTTCAAAAATCTCACCACTTCATCTTAGGTTCCCATGTAAACTACCTCACGTTCAGTGATTTATTTATAGACAAATCACACACACTCACCACCATAGATACTACTACAAGTTGCCTCATGTTCAGGGATTTGCTTGTAGACTTAGGAACAACCTGCTCTAATACCACTGATGCAAAGGGATACTCTCCCTTTCAAATATGCAACACAAACACACACCAAAGCCTATGCAAGAAGGCTGCAAATGAAGTGAAACAATAGAAAATGGAACAGAAATTTGTAACAATTATTTTATTTCAATCTATAATTTCATTACATCAACATGATGCTTATGAAATTCCTAGAATCACACATGCAACACCTATAACAAATAAGTTCTCCACATTCTGGACCCATTCCCCAACATCTGGGTGTCTGGCCATTTTCCTCTTCTCAGCTCTAATAAGAACCTATCACTAATTCCTCTCACCTCACCCTCATTTTTTAGAATTGTCTAAAATGGTTTCTGGGTTTCGTGCCCCTCCTTACTATCTTCCCAGAACATTTTAAATTTTTCAATTTTAATCTAAAAATAGAAATTTATACCCATTTTACTAAGACTGAGTCTCATAATTACGACCCCCATCTTGGAGTTACAAATTTTAGAATTAATAAAATAAAATTCTGAGAGTTAGGTCCACCAACCTGGCCATAAAGACCACTTACAAGATTCCTTACATGATGTTGGTTACAAAAAAAAGTGCTTGCTAAAATTAAGAGTTGGTGACCCACGTTATGATGACATCTTACCACCAAATCAGTCCCTCCAAAATACAAATTAATGCATATCTCCAAGTGGATGCCTAGGAAAGATTCTCCCACAAATGGTGGAAATTAAAAAAATATTGGAGTAATTTTCTCCAAAATTACAATTACAAAGTGGTCTATGAAAATATATTTGTTGCAAATAAAAATATGATTTTCTCAAAGCTCCAACATTATTGAAAAAAAAAAACAACTGAAAATTAAAACTTTTTTTGGTGACACAAGATTGTCCATACACCTTGGATGCTCCTACATCAAACACCTATGCTAAGAAGTTTGTGAGCTTATACTCACAAATGTGTGCACAAAAATGTTCTCTTTTTCAAGCATCTACCTGGAACAAGCTTCATGTTCCTCCAACAAATCTACACTCCATTCTTCTCTCCTCTCATGGACTTGTATCCACCATGCACTGTCTTCCTCTGCCAAATTATTTCTCCTCTCTTCTCCTTCTTCATGAGATTCAACCCACCATAAACTGAGCACCTCCACCAGATCTCTCCTATAGATTCCTCTACAACATCTACCGGCAAGTATACATCTGTATACCACTCTGCATCTACACAATCCTCTTTCTTCTCTAACTCTTTATGTTGGCAAGAGACACTGTGTGGCTTCATAAGTGTTGTCATTGATGGCAACAAAGTCTATCCCACACATCTGCAGTACATAATATGCCTTCACCGAAAGTCAAATTGAAGAATGCTTTGGTCCGGTGAACAAGAACAGAGTATGTAACAAGGTCTGACAATCAGGTTTGGATCTCTCAGATGGTGTAACTTAGTAAGTTATGGACTTGGACAAGTCAAGAGGGGTATCATGACTATTGTACTCTAGAGATTTAGCCTCTAGTGATAAATCAAGAAAAAGATATGAGCATCTGAGTGTTGGGTTCCAGTTAGGCAGAGCAAACAGAGGAAGAACTGATCGGCAGAGTATCAGACTTGAATCCAGATGAGTAAAAGGTGTTGATCAAGCAATTTGTGGGATTATACATTGTTGGTTGACATGATTAATGACTTCTATGATTAAGCTTTTGATACGCATCACAAATCAAGCATGGATTCAGCCGACAGATCAATAACTTCCAAATATCTTGAGTGTTCTTGTTGCCGACTAGAAAGTTGATGGAAATCCTTGATGTGGATATATACCAAATGGATTGCAACATGTAAGTGTGTGTTGAAGATGAAAAAGAAATAAGGTGCGAAGAAAAGTAGGGATAAGTGTGAGAACAACAATTCAAGTCTGGTATGTGATTGAATAACAACATAGAATAGAGAAAGGATGAAGTGCATCAGATGAGTATATTGTGCCTAACCAGAACTAAACTCTTGCATTTGTAGATGCTTCTCATCAGTTCGAACACTTGATTATCTTCTATAAGTTCTTGTAGGCAGTGTGCTCAGGCAGTGAGCCCTAATTGGCAAGTGCCATTTTGTACTCCTTTATTCTTTTAATAGAGAATACAATCTTGGGTTAGTCAGCCCGTGGTTTTTTCCCTTAATAGGGTTTCCACGTAAAAATCCTTGTGTTATGTGTGTTGATTTTTTTTTGTTCTTATGATTACATATGCTTTCATGTTTTGATATAACACTGAATATTGAGATAACAAAATTAAGGAAATTTTGAGATAACTGATTCACCGCCCCTCTTAGTTATCTGCCTTACTTTCAATAATTGGTATTAGAGCCAAGGTTCCTCTAAGCAAAGCCTAATAGCTTGAGGAAGATCTGGGAATCTCAATGGATGCATATGGTATGAAGGAACAACTTCAGTCTTCCCTAGATGATCTTGAACAATCCCACTTTGAAGTTAATAATTTGAGAGAAAGACTCAAACAAGCTAATGATTTCATAAATGAGCTAAAAGAAAAACTTAGTATCTCTGTGAAAAAGAGAAAGGAACTACTTCAAAAATTAGCCAATCAAAATGAAGTCAATGATACTAATGAAGATCTGAATGAGAAAAATAAGCTATGTGAGAAGCTGTCAAAAGAAGTCATTATGGTAAGGCATAAAATGGAATCAGGGGTTATGAGATTCACCCAAGAAATTGAAGAAAAAAGAAAGATTGAAGATAATCTAAAACAATCTCTCAAGGAGAAAACAGAGAACTACCACAAAATGGACAGAATAATCAAGCATCTTGAATCTGATCTTGAAGAAGCTAGAGACAATGAAGAACAACTTGAGAATCAAATAGACACTCTTAAACAAGATCTTCAAACTACAAATGAATACAAAGAAAAATTCAAGATAAGCTCAGCCCAACTTGAAGTTCTTCTTGAAAGCCAAAAGAGGATAGATGATAAATTTGGCTTGGGATATGAGAAAGGTGAAAGCTCTAGATTTGGTCAGAAGAATTTTGGATCAGGAAATCAAAGAAATAGGCCTAGAAGACCTCCGGTAAAGTAGAATTTCACAGACAGACCCGGTATGATTCAGAATTGAAATGCTTTGATCTGTGGACCCATGGCATGATTGAAGAAAAGAAGATATGTTGTCAATCCTCACTGACAAAGATTCTATGTTTGGTGCAGTGATTCAAGAAGTTCTCTCTTAAAACAGGGCAACCAGATAACTTAAGTTGTGCATTTATTACAAAAGGAAATTAGGGTTTTCTCAAGGATAAAAGGGTTCCTTCACTTATTATTTACACACTTGCACTCACGAAGAAGAAGAGAAGAGCTCTGCAAAGAAGATTCTGAAATTCACTCAAGGTCAACTAAAAATTGAATTCAACCAGCGATTCATTCCAGCTCCTGCTTCAAATCCTAAAAGCATGAAAAGGTACTTCCATTATAAAAATCTCTCTTTGAATCTTTTGCAAAATGGCTACTCCAATGGTTAAGATTTCTGATAGGCTGAGACCTAAATTCACGAAACACCCTTACAAATCTCTAGAAGTTGATCCCTTAGGGGCATTTTCTAGCATTCCGCACAGAGTGTTGCATGTAGAAGATGTTAGGGTTTATATCCATGCCAACATTGAAGAATTTGGAGACTCAAAATTGATGGACATTTATCACAGATAGCTAATAGATGAAAATTTTGAACTCAAACCTGAATTCAAGGCCCTCCAGGACAAACACTTTGGACATTGCATACACTTTCCATGTTTTGCAGAAGATGATTGGGTCTAGTATGTTCTAAGCAGGATGCATGATAATTTTATGTGGCTAATGAGGCCATTCAAGATAACTAAAGATGCCATCAAGGCAGTGACCAGACTGCATTCATCCGGTGGGTTACCTGCACTTAAATCTGTGAAGAACCAAACAGTAACTGAAGCCACCAGATCTAAATTTGACAAAAGAGCAATGACCATAGATGACATCACAGATCCGAATGTCAAGTTTGCCTCAATGATAATCGGCTAAAAGATCTATCATTCGAGCAAGGAGAATTTTGTGTCTGGCACAATAATCTATGTAGCCTATCAAATGTTGAGGGAAGATGCAGATTATGATCTATGTGAGCTTCTTCTAAATCAGATGTTGGAGAACTTGCAAAAGATCAAAATGGATAAGAAAAAATCCTTTAAATACGGTAGTCTAATACTATGTCTATTCTTCTATTATATGAATGAACTGCCTGGATCAATTGGTTGGGTCTAGCAAAATGATAAAATGGTTGCAATTCAAATTAGAGATTACATGTATGGACTTGGTGATGCTCAAGCCCAAAACATAGCCCTCTGGGGGTACTTTAAGAACTTCCAAAGAATGATGCAAGCTAGAGAGAGAATACCATAGTCCATAGTTGAGAAATACAAGGACATAGTTTGCTTCATGGTTGACACTGATCAATGCCTAATGGAGGCAGTTGAGCCAAGAACTGCATGGATAATGCCTATGGGATATGAGGTTGATGAAAAAATCTTGGAGCTACATATTCAACACCTACTAAGCTAGCCTAAGGACATTGAAGCATAAAGGTTTGGCACCTTTTAAGAGCTAAGTATAAAAATACATGTTGAGTTAAGACAGCTGGAGATGAAGAGGAAAGTAAGAAAGGAAGTTGAAGAAATTGCCAAAAGATTTGGCATATCAAAGGAGGCTCTAGATGCTAACAGAGAGAAAATGGAGAAGGCAGAGAAAGAAAGACAAGAAGAAAATAAAGAAAGTGCCCCTGCACAAACCTCCTCTAGGACTAGATCTTCCAAGAGCTTTGCTTCTATCACTTCCAAAAGCTCAAAGTCTACCAAACCGGAAGTCAAGACATCTAGAAAAGGAGAAAAGAGGATGAAGACCAAAGCCTCAAAGACATATACAAGCCATAAAGATGATTAAGCAATAGAATCAGATGAAGAAATTAGGGAAATAAAGAAAAAGAGAACATCTGGGAAGTTCTCTGCTAGAAGAAATGAGGAAGAAGAGGTAAAGGAATTTGTTGAAAATCCCACTCTTTCCATTGATGACATCATCAAGGCAGTTACTATGGATGGGAACTTGCAGCCAGTGACAGAGTTCTATGATGAATATAGTGATGTTGACAAGAGAATTTTGGAAGAAGCTACTATCAAGTACTTGAACATTTACAATAAAGATTTCATTAAAATTATATCATTAATTCCTAAGAGTCTAGAGAAACTAGTTGAGCTGAGAAAAGAGAATGCAAAGGCAAAAGACTTAGAGATTCGGGAGCAGATAGCAATTTAGCTTTATCCTTCCATCACTCCAAAACAAATGGACATGATTTTCAAAGATTGTAAGGATGTGTTCCGGAGTAAGGCAAGAATGAATAAACTCGTGCTTGGAGAAACAGACCAAGTAGCAAGTGAAACAAAAGATATCCTTGGGAATGCCTTGAAGAGATTTAATCTTCCCATTGTAGAAGAAACAGATGAAGAACCTTCTACCATGGATGTTGAAGGATTAAATGCAATCAATGAAGAAATTTCTGACAAGGATGTCGAAGGATTAAAGAAAATAAATGAAGAAATCTCTGAGAACTTAGACTCCTCAGTTCCAGAAGAGGAAGTTCATGAAGTAGCAAACACAGGTGACATCTCTCCTCTGGATCCCACTAGAACTATGACAGACATTCCAAACTCTGAAGCTGATGGAGAAGGTAGAAGAGAGGAGAAGAAGATTCAAGAAGAAGAGGTTAAGGGAAAAGAAGAAGAAGAACAAGCAGAAAAGACTAATGATGACTCTTCTGATATTTCAAAGAAGACTCAATCACTAGCAAGAGACATTGTAGAGATAGTGAAGAACTTCTTAGACAAAGAGGTGGTGGAGTTAGATGAACTAGAGTTGTTTCAAGGGCCCCTAAATCTGGACACTCCCTCTCCAGTATAGATGATGAAGATAGTGTATTTTGCCCAAGGCAAGGCTAAAGAAAAACTCTTGAAATCTCACATGGATGACTGCAAACTATTGGAGATTGCATCCGGGATGCTGGAGCAGATCATGCCATCCTATCAAAAGGATCCTTTAGCCTCACCATCCTGTAACTTTGAAAACCTAGTAAATTTTGTTACATTCATTTTGAATCTCTTGAGAAATCAGCAGAAGCAAAGGTCCGGAAGGAGTTTCTGGGAAAAAGATTCACTGAGATGCAAGGACTCATTGCAAATGATAGGAGGGCTCTAGATATTGGAATAAAGAGCCTTGAAAATGCTCTTAAAGATGGTGGGGACCTATTCAAATTTCATCTGACTTGGCCTAAAGTGACAAAAGATATTGAGGAGAAAGTAAATGAATAGGAAGAAAAACTGTCAAGCCTAGTTCAGAATTTTGAGCTTATTACCTCCTCTCTAATGAATCAAGAATGTCAGGCTATTGTTATCATAAATGAAATAAAGAGGCTAGACAAAGAAAAGAAGAACATAATGAACAAAATGGGTGAACTCAGAGGGATAATTATCCCTAAGCTAGAGGCAATGCATGAGGCCTTGACAATTGATCAGACCACAGCCCGGACAAATGATCCAGTAGATTTAAGAAGGGCATAAGCATATGAATTTTTGTTGAGTGGTCACATCTCCATTTTGGATAGGATGAAGCAGAGTTGGGCCATAGAGTTTGTACAGTTGAAGACTAATTTTGTGGATATACTTAAGTATATGTAAGTATAACATATGATTTATATATAATTATGCAGCCATGTGTAGGACAATTTTTGCAAAATTTTGGTCTGCAGATTCTGCCCTTTTACATTGATGTCAAAGGGGGAGTGAGGAGTACTGAAAAATGTGGAATCCATCTAAGGGGGAGCTCTGGTAAAATAGTGCAAAAGACAGAGCATCATCCAAGGGGGAGTTACTGCGACACTTAGCCATTTTTCACTAAGTGTTGCCATCAATTTCAAAGCGGGAGATTGTTGGCAAGAGACACTGTGTGGCTTCATAAGTGTTGTCATTGATGGAAACAAAGTCTATCCCACACATCTGCAATACATAATATGCCTTCACTAGAAGTCAGATTGAAGAATACTTTGGTCTGGTGAACAAGAACAGAGTATTAAACAAGGTCTGACAATTAGGTCCAGATCTCTCAGATGGTGTAACTCAGTAAGTTGCAGACTTGGATAAGTCAAGAGGGGTATCATGACTAGTGTACTCTAGAGATTTAGCCTACGGTGATAAGTCAAGAAAAAGATATGAGCATTTGAGTGTTGGGTTCCAGTTAGGTAGAGCAGACAAAGGAAGAACTGACTGATAGAGTATCAGACTTCAATTCAGATGAGTAAAAGGTGTTGATTAAGCAATTTGTGGGATTATACATTGTTGGCCAACATGATTAATGACTTCTATGATTAATCTTTTGATATGCATCACAAATCAACCATGGATTCAGCTGACAAATCAATAACTTCCAAATATCTTGAGTGTTCCTGTTGCTGACTAGAAAGTTGATGGAAATCCTTGATGCGGATATATATACCAGATAGATTCCAGCATGTAAGTGTGTGTTGAAGATGAAAAAGTAATAAGGTACGAAGAAAAGTAGGGATAAGTGTGAGATCAACAATTCAAGTCTGGTATGTGATTGAATAACAACATAGAATAGAGAAAGGATGAAGTGCGTCAGATTAGTATATTGTGCCTAACCGGAACTAAACTCTTGCATTTGTAGATGCTTCTCATCAGTTCAAACACTTGATTATCTTCTGTAAGTTCTTGTAGGCAATGTGCCTCTTGTGAGCAGTGTGCTCGGGTAGTGAGCCCTAATTGGCAAGTGCCATTTTGTACTCCTTTATTCTTTTAATAGAGAATACAATCTTGGGTTAGTCACCCCATGGTTTTTCCCTTAACAGGGTTTCCACATAAAAATCCTTGTGTTATGTGTGTTGATTTTATTTATGTTCTTATGATTACATATGCTTTCATGTTTTCATATAACATTGAATATTGAGATAACAAAATTAAGGAAATTTTGAGATAACCGATTCACCCCCCCTCTCAGTTATCTACCTTGCTTTCAACACTTTGCTCATCTCAAAATGTAAATCATTTTCAAATTCAACATTACAAACTCATAAAAATATATTTTACCTCAATGACTTCTTCTATCACAACATCCTTTTCCTTGATAAATTCTTGGTCTTCATTACATTCCTCATCGAACACTTGATCCTCATACATCATTGCATACTTTGTTTCAACTGCAACATCCTCAATTGCTACAACTTTACTCATTTCTAGAACTCCTCCATCCCTAGCCAATGCTACAATAAATTTCATTTCTTCACTTTTCTCCTCTTATTCCATGCTTTCATCCATGCATACTTCTACAACTTCTTCAGCTTCCTCATGAATAACCTTTTCATATTCATCTTCCTTATCTACACACAAAGAATCATTTGCAAGAAAAATAATGTTAGCATAATAATGGGATTTATCCTCTCCCATTTACATCTCCCCCATTCTCTTATCACATTCATCTGGCATTTTCCCTTCAAATAAAATATCAATCTTTCTCATCTCCTCTTTGAGTAGGAGATTTTCTTCATCTTCACCAAATTCTTCATCAAACATAGGACCCTCAAATTCCATCATCTCAATTTCTTTTGCACTACTCAAATCAACAATACTCAAATTTATTGTCTCTTTCTCTTCATCTCCATTCTTATCTTCATTCTCAACTGCAACATATTTATCCTCTTCAACTACTACAACCTTCTTCACCACCTCTTCCATGCCTTTCAAAAGACATGCCTCAGCTTCAGATTCAAAAACTTCTTCCCACTCATCTTCTTCTTCCTTAGTGTCACATGCATGACACTTTGCTTCATTTTCTTTCTTTCCTGCATTCAAAATATCATTAGAAAGATAAATAAAAGTTTTCTAATGAAGTACTCTTCTCCTTTCCAACTCTGCTACAATTTCTTCCACTTGTTGCTTCAATTCCCTAAATTTTCTCACCCTACCCTTCCTAAGTCTTTCTCTAATTTCTTCAAGTCTAGGAATTGTCAGAATCCATCCAATAATAGAAGTTCTTTTTCTCATTCTATTTTCCATACTTGAGGCTTCACAAAGCTTCAAAGCATAGGTTTTCAAAAGCCTCACCGCTTCACAATTTCAATTTCAGGTTCCCATGTAAATTGTCTCACGTTTGACGATCTGTTTACACACAAATCACACACACTCACCACCACAAATCCTGCTACAAGCTGCCTCACATTTGGGGATCTACTTGCAGACTCAGGAACAACCTTCTTTGATACCCTGATGCAAAGGGATACTCTCCCTTTCAAATATGCAACACAAACACACACCTAAGCCTATGCCAGAAGGCTGCAAATGAAGTGAAACAACAAAAAATGGAAGAGAAATCTGCAACAATTATTTTATTTCAATCTGAAATTTCATTACATCAACATGAATCTTATGAGCTTCCTAGAATCATACATGCAACACCTTTAACAAATAAGTTCTCCACATTCTGGACCCATTCCCTAACATCTGGGTCTCTGGCCATTTGCCTCTTCCCAGCTCTAATTAAAACCTATCACTTATTCCTCTCACTGTGCTCTCATTTTTTGGAATTTCCTAGAACAGTTTCTGGGTTTGTGTATCCCCTTACCCTCTTTTCAAAACATTTTTAATTTTTCAATTTTGATCTAAAAAGGGAAAGTTATGCTCATTTTACCAAGACTAGGTCTCATAATTATGACCCCCCATCTTGGAGTTACAAATTTTGGAATTAATAAAATAAAATTCTGGGAGTTAGGTCCAGAAACCTGGCCATAAAGATGACTTACAAGATTCCTTACATGATTTTGGTTACAAAAATAAGTGTTTGCTAAAATTAGAAGTTGGTGACCCACTTTATGGCGACATCTTCCCACCAAATCAGCCCCACCAAAATACAAATTAATGCATATCTCTAAGTGGATGCCTAGGAAAGATTCTCCCACAAATGGTGGAAATTACAAATTATTGGAGTAATTTTCTCCAAAATTACAATTACAAAGTGGTCCATAAAAGTATATTTGTTGTAAATAAAAATATGATTTTCTCAAAGCTCCAACATTATTGAAAAAAACCCAAACAACTGAAAATTAAAATGTTTTTTTGGTGACACAAGATTGCCCATACACCTTGGATGCTCCTGCATCAAACACCCATGGTAAGAAGTTTGTGAGCATATACTCATAAATATGTGCACAAAAATGCTCTCTTTTTCCTCTTTTTCTAGCATCTACCTAGAACAAGCTTCACGTTCCTCCAACAAATATGCACTCCATTCTTCTCTCCTCTCGTGGACTTGCATCCACCATGCATTGTCTTCCTCTGCTAAATTATTCTCCTCTCTTGTCCTTCTTCGTGGGATTCAACCCACTATAAACTGACCATCTCCACCAGATCTCTCCTATATCTTCCTCTACAATCTCTACCTGCAAGTATACATCTGTATACCACTCTATATCTACACAATCCTCTTTCTTCTCTAACTCTTTGTTCATCTCAAAATGTAAATCATTTTCAAATTCAACATTACAAAACTCATAAAAATTAGATTTTTCCTCAATGACTTCTTCTGTCACAACATCCTCTTCCTCAAGAAACTCTTGGTCTTCATCAGGTTCCTCATCAAACACTTGATCCTCATACATCACTGCATACTTTGTTTCAACTGCAACATCCTCAATTGCTGCAACTTTACTCATTTCTAGAACTCCTCGATCCTTAGCCAATGTTGCAATAAATTTCATTTCTTCACTTTTCTCCTCTTCTTCCATGCTTTCATCCAAGCATACTGCTGCAACTTCTTCAGCTTCCTCATGAATAACCTTTTCATATTTATCTTCCTTATCTGCACACAAAGAATCATCTGCAAGAAAAACAATGTTAGCTTAATCATGGGATTTATCCTCTCCCATTTGCATCTCCCCCATTCTCTTATCACATTCATTTGGTATTTTCCCTTCAAATAAAATATCAATCTTTCTTATCTCCTCTTTGAGTAGGAGATCTTCTTCATCTTCACCAAATTCTTCATCAAACATAGGACCCCCAAATTCCATAATCTTAATTTCTTCTGCACTACTCAAATCAACAATACTCAAATTTATTGTCTCTTTCTCTTCATCTCCATTCTTATCTTCATTCTCAGCTATAACATCTTTATCCTCTTCAACTGGTATAACCTTCTTCACCACCTCTTCCATGCCTTCCAAAAGACATGCCTTAGCTTTAGATTCAAAAACTTCTTCCCACTCATCTTCTTCTTCTTCTTCTTCCTCAGTGTCACATGCATGACACTTTGCTTCATTTTCTTTCTTTCCTGTATTCAAAATATCATTAGAAAGATAGATAAAAGTATCAACTCTTTTCTGATGAAGTACTCTTCTCCTTTCTAACGCTGCTGCAATTTCTTCCACTTGTTGCTTCAATTCCCTAAATTCTCTCACCCTATCCTTCCTAAGTCTTTCTTTGATTTCCTCAAGTCTAGGAATTGTCAGAATCCATCTAATAATAAAAGTTCTTTTTATCATTCTCTTTTCCATACTTAAGGCTTCACAAAGCCTCAAAACATAGGTTTTCAAAACCCTCACTGCTTCACAACTTCAATCTCAGGTTCCTGTGTAAACTACCTCACATTCATTATGTGTTTACACACAAATCACACACACTCACCACCAAGATCCTACTACAAGTTGCCTCATGTTCGCCAATCTACCTGTAGACTTATGAATAACCTGCTTTAATACCACTAATGCAAAGGGATACACTTCCTTTCAAATATGCAACACAAACACACACCAAAGCCTATGCAAGAAGGCTGCAAATGAAGTGAAACAATAGATAATGGAAGAGAAATTTGCAACGATTATTTTATTTCAATCTAAAATTTCATTACATCAACATGAAGCTTATGAGATTCCTGGAATCACACATGTAACACCTACAACAAATAAGTTCTCCACATTCTAGACCCATTCCCCAACATCTGGGTCTCTGGCCATTTTCCTCTTCCCAGCTCCAATAAAAACCTGTCACTTATTCCTCTCATTGTGCCCTCATTTTTTAGAATTTTCTAAAACAGTTTCTAGGTTTCATGCATCACGTTACCTTCTTTCTAGAACATTTTAAATTTTTCAATTTGTATCTAAAATGAGAAAGTTATGCCTATTTACCGAGACTGGGTCTCATAATTACGACCCCCCATCTTGGAGTTACAAATTTTGGAATTAATAAAATAAAATTCTGAGAGTTTGGTCCACCAACCTGGCCATAAAGACCACTTACAAGATTCCTTATATGATGTTGGTTACAAAAATAAGTGCTTTCTAAAATTAAGAGTTGGTGACCCACTTTATGACAACATCTTCCCACCAAATCAGCGCCACAAAAATACAAATTAATGCATATCTCCAAGTGGATGCCGAGGAAAGATTCTCCCACTAATGGTGGAAATTACAAATTATTGGAGTAATTTTCTCCAAAATTACAATTACAAAGTGGTCCATGAAAAATATATTTGTTACAAATAAAAATATGATTTTCTCAAAGCTCCAACATTATTGAAAAAAAAAACAAACAACTAAAAATTACAATATTTTTTTGGTGACTGGATTCCCATACACCTTGGATATTCCGCATCAATCTAGGTCCATAGGCAATCCCACATCACCCAAAAACATTTTTATTTTTTATTTCTTATTTTGGTTGTGTTGGTTGTTCTTGGCATCTCTCTACAACAGGAAGCCTCGATTTTCATCAAATTTGCGAAATGAAAATTTTGCCTGATCATGGTTACCTAATCTAGCTGTCAGTTTTATGGAAAAAATTGTTTTTGAGAATCCATAAGGACTGGAACAAAATCAGTTTTCAAGGATGTTCATGGTTGTATTACTCCAAATATGGCAAGTTTTCATGGTTGGATTCCTTACCAATTGGTAGAATTTAAAATTCTTTGTTTTCACTTGATAGTTTACGAAAATAATTAATTCCAAAGTTTTATAAAAGCTAGAGTCAAAATATTTTATAGGGAGCTTTAGGAAGTGAATTTACACATATTATCTAGTTTTCAAATCAAAATCTACATCCAATCAAAAGCTATGAAAAATATGTTTTTTTGACATCCGACGCATCTTGTTGAAGCTGTCGTAGTGTGATTTAGCTTCAATTCATTCTAAATAGTTCTCTATGTTTTGATAAAAGTAACCAGGAAGGGCCCAAACCCATATACAAAGGCCAAACAAGGTGAAAAGGATGAGTTTTACAAGAGGTAAAACAACCAAACTATGACAAAACAATAAAAAGAGAAGAATAGGCTAGTAGGACCAGCCAAACCAAAAAGGACCAACAACCGGCCAAACTACTACTTGGCCATAGACTTGAGACTACTTATAGCTTGCCATTCCTTGTTGAGGAATTATAGCTTCTCCTTGAAGGTGCTTTCCTCCTCTCTCCTGTTTGTCCTTCACCTTAGTCTGGGTCTCTTTAATTTGGTGACTCACTTGTTTGCCTCTACTGTCGTTCTCGTTGGCTTTGGGTTTGCTAGTCTATCCTACCTTCCCTTGTTTTTGAGCCTATTGATTAGCCTTTCCAACATTGCCCTCCCTAAAAGATTTCCTTTTCTCAAGTTCCTGTTTCAGCACATAGAGCGTGGTGGCAGAGTTCTTAACAGTCTCTCTACTGTAATTAACCAGCTTATTAACTTTCTTGTTGAGATTGGCCTGATTATCTTTTATTTGCACAATTTCTTCCTCCATTCTCTCCCACTTCTCAAACTTGTTTTCCATCCTCTCCACTTGTTCACATAGGTCATCTCTACTCTCCTTAGGTCACTCTATTGTTTCCAACTGGATAATGACCTCTAGATGTTGAATCTTCTTTTTGGCATGATGCATCTATGCAAGCTGCCACTTTAGCACTTGGTTCTGCAGGTCAAGGTCCTAATACAATGTAGCCACTCTATCCACCAACTTGTTGCAAGAAGTACAATCACTATTAAAATCCTCCTGGATGTTGTCAGTTGTCACCTTTTTCTTCTTGGGGGGGTCAACAGTGTTTCCAGAGATATTATGTTTGCTTCCTTTTAGAATACCTTTACCTTTGTCTATGTGAACATCCGTCTCGACCTCTTTATCAAGAACAATGACTCCTTTCTGAGATTTGTCTTCCCTAATGCCCTTCCCTTTCTTCTATTAGGTTGAGAACTCACAACCCTATTTTTCTGAGATACCCTGGCACCAATAGGCTCCTTGTGACTTCTGAGTTGGGGCTTTCTAACAAGCTCATTAGCAATAGGTTTTATGGAATGAGTAGGCTGAAGAATATCCCCACTTCTCAGTTTCATCTTATCCACTTCCACAGTAAGGGTTTGAGAGGTATTGTCGGTCTAGGCCTTAGACACTTTCTTTCTAGTCTTAATATGAGGGGGCTCAACAATATGTTCCTTGGAAGAGGAATTCTCTCTATCCTATCCAGTCAACTTCTTAGACCTAGATCCCATACCCACTTTTCTCTTTCCCTTAGAAGAACCCTCACCTCTCAAAAGGGTTCTTCCATCTGTGTTCTTTCCAGAAATATCATGGATGTTTTCAATAAGCTAGAGATTGTAAATTCTAGGTCTAAACCCAAGAGCAGGGGTTAAGGCAAGTTCAAACTTATAAAGGGCATAAATTAGGCTCTGGTGCAGGGGAAGAACTTTATCCCCAAGGAAAATGTTTTGAACATAATCCTCAAGAGAAGTATAAATCCAGTAAGGGAAATTGATTTTAACATCATGACAAAAATGATTTAGTAAAGGGAAGAGATAAGCATGGAACCTCTTGTACCTCCTGTCTAAAGTGACATATCTCATCAAAACTTCCACTACCTCCTTCCAAATTCCTGGCAGCTCCTCTATGTTGAAGTCATTTTGCAACCTACACAAGCTCTCTCCCTCTTGCAGGAATTTTATCATATCCTCTCTGTAATTTCCTTTTACCCTCCTGGTAATTCTTGTCCCCTCTAACTTGAGACCTGTGGCTTTAGCAATTAGTTCTTTCGAGACCCTAAACATGATACCCCTGATGTAAACCACCCCAACTTTCCAAGTGTCTGTAAATTCTCTGGATAGAATGGTGTCATACCCATTAATGGACTCAATGTAGGTTGTGAAGTTTCCTCTCTGTAAAATCTCCCACAATTCCCCATTCCCCCTAAGCTTGTCATACTGAGTAGGTTCAGTCTAAGTGAGGTCTCCTCCCATCTTGCTCTTTTCGCGAACTTGATTTCGGCAACTCATTCTCCAAATGAAAGTATGGAGAACAATCGAGAACAATATGTCTCCAACTAACATGGTGATGGTAATGAAGCATATCTGCAAATGATTGTGATTAGTCATTTGAGTGATCTGGTTCGTGTGAGTAGTCCCGTGCTCCTCCAAGGCATACTTAGCATTAATATTGAAATATTTAGTCATTATGAATGAGTTCAAAAATATTCCTTGGGATGTCCTCTCCCATTTTTCTATTTTAACAAATCATTAATGATGTGTTGGTTAATAGATTTGTCACCTAACTCTATATTCTCACGTCGGGACAAGCGACAAATGTAAACAATAGTTGAGCCTAATATATTGGTATTTTACACATGCTCTCTACTTATTTAGCAAGGCACATCTACCTTTGACAGATATTCTGCTGAATGAAAAAACTTCATGATCGCTTTTAACCAGAAAGAAAAATAAAGGCAAATCTTTTGACCCGAAAGTAATAAAGGCAAAATCTACAACTTAAAAACTAGAAGTTCATAGACTTCACACCACATAGCATGAATTACAATAACATGGACATATATATATATATATATGTATATATATATCACCACTTCAAATGATATATCAATAGATAAATATTCTCAGCAGTGAGTAGAAGTATGAACATCCAACCACCAAAACACATGAATACCATTAACATCAGCAGAAACACATTCAACTTAGGAAGAATATGAATTCAAATAATCACAACACATAGATTATGGTCGTCTAAATCTCCATTGTATCAATTTGTATTGCATATATCAAAGTAGCTAAAACAACATTAACTATCACCCTTCAAAACAAAGTTTTTAAAAAGCTCCAGAATTTAACTAGCCATCTAGAATTTATAGCTAAATCGAATTATAACTATGTTGAAACCATAACAACTTCTTGAAAAAGCCGATTAAAAGATTGTTTTAACAATGATTATAATAAAGGGCCATCCAGAGCTAATAGTTTTAGAGCAAGCATGAAATAACTTAGAAACATGAAAAATAAATCAATTCAGAATTTGCAAGTCCCCATCGCCATCGTCCACCTCATCCATCTCTTTGTCTTCCTTTGATTGTTCACCTTCTCCAGTGACACTTTGTGCCACCTGAGGTACCTGTGCTCACAGCCTAGCTTTGTATGCTCTATATTTGTTGATAACTAGCAATAAAGACATGTCTAGTGGAGATCTTGCGATGCTGATGCGACGTTTCCTCTTCATGACCACCCTGTCGGAGTCTGTCACCTTGTGATACACTTCATTGATGCCATTTCTACAACTATTAATGTGCGCTACCAATTTAGAAAGCCTCCCCAATTATTCCCCTGTAATTGCATTGTAATTCACTACTTCCTCCATCACCACCTTTTTAAAGTTTTGTTTGATCACCTTAACATCCAACAACTTTTTATCATCAGATCCATTAGCTTCTACCTCTAAAGTGGCAAGATCCATTTTTATTCTCATCATCTCTTTGTAGTAGGTTGCGACTGCCTTTCCTATTTCCTCTTCTGTTGTAGTTATGATACAGAGTTTCCACTCCATAGTATCATCCCACATAGCGGTATCTAGTTCCTTGGGATCAACTATAACTTCTTCAACCATAAGAATACTGGGATCCATATTGGCTAGTTCTTGTATCTCCTTAGAAGCAATATTCAGGCTATGGTGATCACTATGAGCTTTATAAAACTCCAATATCAAAACTTCCCTTTTAGCATGGATGGAGTCAAACAATTTCACTGCCTCCTCAATAAAAATGAGACCATCAAAGATGATCTTCTCAACCCATTGATCCATAGATTTCCTCAGAGACAAAGAAATGTTAACTTGTTGTAGTAAACTAGGATTGAGAGTGTGAAGATTAACACTCAAGGAGGCTTTAGTGGAGGGAGTTATTACTTCACCAAGTGAATTAATAAAAGAAGATAGGGAACTTACATGTGCCAACAGTTTTGAATTCTCTTCTTGCAATCCTTTCACTCTTTTAGAAATGTTATCAACTGAATACTAGACATGGTACATATCCCCTTTAGTGGTTGATGGCCCCAGATCCACTTGACTTACCTTGAAGTCAGCTTAGAACTGTTATCTCATCTTCATTCTTTTCTACTAGTGGATCTGTAATTTCCAGAAACTAGTTTCCTAAAATGGCATCAGTCACAATTCTCGACATCCTCTTTGCACGTTTGGGCTTTAGGACCATTTGTAACAGACTAGCAATATTGTCAACACATTCATCAGTAGGAAGGGTGTATATTTTCTTCTTTTGGACTACCTTTAACCAATTTGGGGATGGAGTGGGTACATTAGCGGCATTGGAAGTAGCTATTACAGGTGCAGGGCAAGAAGTTTTTCTTAGGAAAATCTCTCTGTTGTGGAAAATTTGGTAGACTAAGCAATGAATGCAACAAATTATCTTCTCTAATTTGTAAGAAGATGAAAGAATTGGAATCACTTACATGATTGTTAGGCGGGGGCACATGGTCTGCTTTAGATGACAAAGTAACCAATCTGGTATTTCTCTTCATCACTTGAACATCTTTCTCACAGGTAATCTTTATCTTCCTAGTGTCTTCAAGAAGCATTTCATCATCACCATTTGATTGTGAGCTGACTCTTTGAAGAGTCAGGTCTAAACTAGATGACCTCCTATACGAATTGGTAGTTTGAGATCTAGCTTGACTCTGAGAGGCTGAATCCCTTGGTGTTGTGGAACCAGCACACTCCTTCACCTTTCCTTGTATCCACTTCTCTATTCTCCTCAGCACATTTAAAGAAAGCAACATGATATCAGTGACTTCCTTTTCTGACCATTTTATAGGAGGTATGAGTTCTTTGGATGTTGTATCATAACCTTCACCCAACATATTCAAAAATTCATCAGTGATATTAGGGACCTGAATATCTAGCTTGAAGGCATGGACCTGATCCACAGTTAACCTCATCCATTTTCTCCTTTGAACCTCTCTTTCATCAGTGCAATCCTCCCAAAAATCCTTGAGTTGAGGATGGTGTGAATAGGAACCACCTCCATGCATGTTTTCCTTTATGAAATTTTTACTGTCAAAAGATACATGGGGAGACAGACTATGTAGGCTGAACTCAAACAATAGCTTGTCAACATTCCAAGCACAATCATTATTTTTGCAAGAATAAAAAGATAGAGACACAGGGAAAGAATACCCTTTCTTTTTCATTGCCTGGTACTTAACATTCACTGTTGCCATCTGGCGGCATACTTCCAACAATACCAAATAATTAGAAGGGTACCGCGACAATTTTAATGGGGCATTTTCAAAACCCCCTATTCTCAGATAAGAGAATCTATCAAACTAAATATAAAAACTCCCAAATTTCATGACAAGTGTAGATGCTTCTACTGAAAACCTCTTTTCAATTGAGCCATCAATTTTCTTAGCTAACATCATAGAAAAAGCATCACTAACACGTCTGAAATCTTTCATACCTTCTTTCTTTTGCAATTGGGGAAAAATTTGATACATAGGCACACTTGCCATAGAACTCCCTTGAGTCCTCAATCTAGGCCAAGTAACCTCTCTTTGAGCCAATATGTAGATTAGCTGGGAGCACATGTGGAAACTCACATTTCGTGCAAGGTTCATCAACTATTCATGTAAAAAATTGTTGATAATCTTCAGCCAGTCAATACGGTGGTCTCCACAAATCAACAGAATGAATCTACACATCCAAAATTCAAAAACATCTGACTCAGGACTCCCAACTACTATATTCAACAACGTTATCATATCTAGTATTTCTTCTTTGAAATGGCTCCTCTTTAAATTGGTAGGCAGCCAAGACTTACCAGTCTTTTCATTCTCTAACCAGTGCTTAACAATGCTGGTATGGCACCAGTCCTTCCTCTCATTGTAGTAATTCCAAGCTGAGGATACAGAAACATCAGTGTCATCTTCATATTCTTCCAAGTGCAAATCCAAAGCAATAGATTCAGAGTCAATTTTCACTACCACAGTGCCACTAGGTGTCCTTATCTCTTGGGAATCCAGGAAATAACCATTAGTGAATGCAACCATCAATTCAGGACAATGCACAACCAGAGGAAAACCACATGCCTTGTCTAAGTCGTTGCTAATAATTTTCTTTTCCAGAGGGGTTTTTAACTCAGACCTCATTCTTCTCCAAAAATCATCCAAATCAACATGGGCCAAATTCATATCCCTCACTTCAGAAAGACCATTCTTTATAATAGAGGCTATGGGAGTCCCTTGAAACTTAAATTTCATCTTTATGTGTTTGAGAAACCAGAACACTAGAGATTCCAAAAGGAATGTAGAAAGAGGAGGGCAAGGCAAGACACCAACAAAAAATACATGGGAATTGAATTCTTTAAATCCTTGAAGAAAATATTGAGCCTTTATAAAGAGAAGAAACTACTAGCTAGGCTGACCTGTAGTAGTGGAACTGTGCTAGAATTTCATACGTAGCAACTAGCCATTTGTTCTTCTGCAACATACTACCTTTATACAATATCACCTTAGGCATGCTCAAGAACTTATTGAAGTCTTTTCTCATTAATTTGCCAAAGAAAAATATTAAAGATTGGCGGTGAATTCATCTTTATAATTCATAAATGCATGCCTTGACTTTCCCTCCAAAGATTGTTGGACCGTGTCTTCATGTACTCTGAATTAAATGCAAGGTGACAAGTGTCATTCTTGTTGGTCATGATGTTATTCGTAAAAAAGCATAGAATAAAAGTACACATTAACCTTTATTCATCTTGAAAGATACTATGAATTCAAGGAATTTAGGATCTCAAGTCTCCGGTGATTAAGTCTTAATCGTCTGACGTTACTCAGAGGTTAATGTGAGTTGCTGTTTCCATTTTGGGGCCTTACGTGAAATTGTGCCATCATCATGACATTCCTGTAGAAATTCTTTACAGAGAAGTCATGTTATGCAGTTATTAGATGAAAAGATGTAGAAATACCTCAATCTTTGCATGATTTTTTCAATGGTGCATGCTTTACATTCAAAATATGCTAAATATTTGTGATTATCTACGAGATGTCTGCATATTTGCGTTATTTGCTTAAGATTATCAATTATTTGCAATTATGGTAGTGGAATGTTTTGAAATTGAAAGAAATTAAAGGAATACCACAATTTAAAGTTGAATCTTCAGCTATTGATCCACATACATACTAGATACTGTCATGATGAGAAGAAATGAAACCATATATTCACCAGGATATTCCACAGCTAGATACAGTTGATGCAAACTTCAGAAGATGATGAATGAAAACAATACATGCAACATGATGAGCACTGCAAGGGACGCAGTAAATAAAAGCACGTATCCAGAATTCAGACACAGATTACTCAAGATTTACGAAGATTTGTAATCGAAATACTCTTCTCTTTCATTAAATATGTAAAAGACATGTACATATGCAATAACTTTGAAATAAACCCTGAATACTTCAGCGAACAGATTTCAATTAAGTTTCGAATGTTTCAACAAGGCATTCCACCACCTTTTATAGAATAAGGTGAGGAATCCATTACAAAAGATCTACGATCTAGATTCATCAATACATATCTATGGTCCTGATTCATTTGATTTTGTAAATCTTTACAAAAATGGCACAAGTTGCCAGCTGGCAACTATCTATACTACTCATGTTAGTATCCCCTTCATGATGTATCTTCATCATGCTCTTCAGCTAATTCATGCTGCTCATCATCATGTGCCTCACTTTCTGAACTTTCACTATCCTGATGATGATGCGGCTGCATATGGGGCTGCATACTACTGCGGACCTGCTCATATGAATGCACAACCTGATCTATCCCTCCGCCATCTTGAGTCTTTGCCTTTATAATGGCGTGCTTATGTGCTTCATATTTATCTCTGCTGTTGTCCAGCTTATTTTTCCTGTCCTGCAGCGTTTCCTTGTATTTCTCCATCTGGACCTTGATCCTCATTATTTTGTCTATCAATTCCTCTGTCAAAGGGATAGTTGGACCATCTGTCTCTGCTTGGAAGTTGTTGTGTACAGCTTTGATGGCGGACTCTTCATCCTGATTCTCTATTTTTCCTTCCACCTTACCTTCCAAAGCCTCCAGTATCACTGCCTCTTGAGCCATTAAATCTCGCAGCCTCATGCTGATATCCCTCAGCTTATTATTACACCTTTTGAGGACTGCACACTCAAACTGAGTGTCTTTATACCAAATATCAATTAATAATGCTGTATTATTATTCAGTACCTGCTTACTGATAAGCAGTTGTGGATTTATGTTTCTTATTTCCCCTAACAGGGCCAGGACTCTCTCCAGCTTGTAAGACCTCTTTCCGGTCTGCATCTGCAATCTATCTACTTTGGCCTTAGAGTCACTTAGAGTGCTCCACCTCTTCAAAGAGGCCTTCACTATTTCAACAACATCGTCCAATGTGGATGACATCCATCTCCTTATTATGGACGCTTCATGCTTCATGAGGTCCAATTTATTTACCTCCTCCTAAGAAATGGCAGTCAATGGGACTGCATGTTCAGTTACGGTATCATCAGGATTGGTCAGCCCTTTGATATAGGCGTGCAACTAAGCAATGTGCTCTTTATGTTGCTTATTTTTCTCCTTCTCTCTTTTCACTTTCTGAATTAGAGAGTCAATGATATCTTTGCCCTCCTGACCTTCTTGGTCCTCATTGGCAAAGCCCAAATCTACTGTACTAATCTGAAATTCATCGACAGTGATTTTACCTTTTTCTTTCTCCACCGCAGGTATGGCAATTTGTGCGGTCCTTCTTCCTGTTGCCAGATCTCTCCTGATGGCTGAAGTCATTCTGGCCTTCCTCCTTGGCTTTATTATGTCTGCAGAGAACAGGGTGGAGACATCGAATTCTTGAATTTCAATCTCTTCCTTAGCACCTACCTCCTTTGCCAACCACGGAGGCACCTGATCATTTTTCTCAACATCATCCTGATGTTCACCTATATCTCCCGTTTCTGTCAACAAATGTTGTGGAGATGGTGACTTCCTCAGTTCTTCTTCTCGATGTTCCTTTTGTGGTTGATCTTGTGGTACCTCCTCCTGTTGAGGGATTTCCTTCTCCAGAGGAGTATCTTCATGCTGAGGGGAACCTTGTGGTACATCTATGTGCTGTGGGGAACCTTGTGGCGCAGCTACATCCTGATCATGATGATCATGACCTGCTTCTGTCATTATTTCATCTGTTCCCACTTCTTCTTCTACTTGTGGTCTATCCACTGCACCAGATATTGGGGACTCTGCCTGATGTGGTGGAGATTGCTCTGCAGTTACTACTTCCTCTGAGCCTGTACCACCCACTTCTTGTACTTTGGCAACTAGGTCCTCCAGTGTCTCTTTCTCACCAGCCTTCGCCTCCTGAACCTCTACTATAGCAGGTTCCTTTGTTGTATCCTGTGGACTTTGTTGGCTGGTTTCAAGAGCATGGCCTTCTATCTCTGCCATCTCCATCTCTTCTGTTAGGTGACCCTTATCAGGTGATCCTGCTGGCTGCTCAGGACTTGCATCCTGCTTTTCTGTCAGATCCACCACTACAGGACTGGTCACCTCTGTGATTAATGTGTCTAGCCCTATTTCTTAAGCTATTTGCTCTGGGCTCTTTTCTTGCTCCTCTTCTGCTTGTTTCATCTCCTCAAGCACTGTTTGAACCATTGGAGGCTTGTGAGGAGTCATACTTGCATTAGCAGCAAGTGTTTCCATTTCTTGTGCAGCCACATCCTGCACCACCTCATCATCAGACAAGTTTATTGTCTCGTCTAGCGAGACATGCCCTTCTGCCTGTGTCTGGGAGGTCTCTTTCAACTCCTCTTCAACAAGTTCAGTCTTGAACTTGACAATGGTAGGAAGTGGAACATTGTGTTGCAGTTCCTTGTGCACTTCACTACCCTCCCCTTGTGATGAAGTAGGGGGTTGGCTTATTCCACCTCTCATGGAGGTTCTCTGTTTCTTTGGCGGGGAAGACACCACCACCTGAGGAGCTCTCCTCTTCCTTCTTATTATCAACAGAGTCTCCTCCTCCTCTGGCTCTTCTTCTATGAGGGTGCCCTCCACCCCTGGTTGTTTAGAAGACTGACCCACCTCTTGGGTCTCAATGATTCCAACCTCTGCTGTCTTACTTTTCTTGGGCCTGTCCTTCTCTAGAGGGGATGCTGATTCAGATCCTGACCCTGTGGCCTGCTCAGCTGTAAACACTGCCCTTTCAATTATAATCCCCTTTGGTCCCTGTTCCACCTTCTTGCCCTTCGGGGGTCTTTTGCTCTGCTGTTGTGGTGGAGGCACCTTATCTCCCTTGGTCTTCCTTTTCTCCAATAGGAAGTCATCATATTCATCTGTGGGGATATCCTGCCCCTTCTTCTTGTTGTCCACCGTGATGGCAACACCCTTCTTCTTCAATGCCTCTACTTGTTCATCAACCCAAGCTTGGGTTAGGCATAGGGTCCTGGCAATGAACGGGTCCAAGGATATATCCTCCTACATGGTGAGGTCAGGTGTAGATATGGTGTCATTATATATCTTCTTCTCCTCATACTCATCTGCCATCGTCCTGCCATCATCCTTCTTTAACTGTTGGGGAAGGGAGATGCAATCAAATGTTCTAACTTGGTTCAGAGTTAATCTCTGATACCTCCTCCTCCTGGCTTCTGCCTCATCCTCGCAGTCAGCCCAAAAATCCTCTAGGTGCCTCTGGTGAACAGGCTTTCCTAGCACCTTCTGTATTCTGCCGTAAGGATCATATGGTCTAGTTATTGGAAAGGGCTGCAAGTTCATCTTATTCAGGGTGACCATCACCTTCTTGATGTTATCCAAGTCAGGGCACATGTAATTGCCAATGCTGACTAGGAACAAAATTGGTGGCAACTTCTTGGCATCCTTGTACATCTGGATCATGGTGGAGCCCTGCCTGATGAATTCCATTAATACCACAGCGTCAGTAGGATACCTTGGCAGCATCAGGGGATGTCCCTCGAAACCTTCAACCCTGATGTAGGAAAAAGTTGTGAACTGTATATACCAGGCCCCATGCCTCTATACTGCCTCTTGAGCTTCCAAGCTCAATCTTTTCGTTCTATCTTCTTCCATGGTCCTTACCAGATGCATAGAGAATGCATCATTGACCAGTTTGTAATCTTTTAAGTAGTGGGTTCTTTGCAGCTGAGGATGATGATCCCAGATATATGTTGCATTTGTGCCTGTGAGCTTCCCATCTGTAACCAAGGCATCAAAAGTGCCTCTATATGCACAGGAATACACAATATATGAGGACATGAAAAAAAGCACAATTAGAACCTCCCAGGTTCATCAGCTGCTCATGCAGAGCATCACTTATAATTTGCCCCCACAGTGGCTTGGTGTTTGAATATAAACACATCATTATAATCCCGTACATCCAGTCTCTGAAACTGCCAGTATCAGGTTGGCCAGTAACCCTGTTCAGGAGTGCGATCATGTACTGATATTCCTCATTAAAATCATACTTGAACAGGTGCACAGGAAGCTTGGTAGCTGTGTTGTAGGTGCTGTTCTTAGCCCACACGGATACATGTTCTTCCTGGCTGACTTCTTATTGGCTTCATACTCCCTCTCAGACTTCTTCAGGTCCACACTCTTGACTTTACTTCCCAGCGGCAATCCGAACGTCTGGGAGAGACCTTTGATGGAGAGGTCTACATATACCCTCCCATGCTTCACTACCTGCCTGGTTTGAGGGTTGTAATTCTGGGCGCACTCAATGACGAGCTCAGGAGATTCCATGGAGTAGGGAAAACCAGCAGCATTCCACAATCCAGATATGAACACTGTGTCCAGCACAGGACTCTTGTCATGCCCATTGTTCAGCTTGGCTGACCAGGCTTCTAGATTAGTGCTTCCCTGATGGGTGTCTGTGATTGCTCCGTATTTAAACAGGACCCCCCTCTGAGTAGAAAACATGGGCTTGCTGAACTCTTCCTGACACTTGACTAATCGCTTCTCAGCCATGAGTGCCTGCAATTAACGACAATCCTATCTCACAACAAGGTACATACATGCATGCATACTGTAGTTAAATTTATAAATCACTATGCCCACAGCATGAATTCCAATCATTACTTGACCATACAGGTGCATAAACCAGAACTTACATCATCGCACTAGAATAGAAACAATATGATGAGGGTTTATTCACTTACCTGGTTGTGCAGATTTCCTTTTATACCAGTAGAGTGCCGAAACGTTCTTAATTCAGCTAGTGATCACCTTTCCCTTCTGCTCGTGAGCTCAAATTGCGCAACGGTAGCTGGTATGCAGATATGGAAGCTGATGCTCTGTAAAACAAGTTTATCATAAGGTAAATGTAAAAATGGCGGTTGAATTACCTTTTAACCTCACATTTAGGGCGCATTTAGGGCAACTCTGACAGATTAGATCATGTTCTTTGCTTATCCGTGCGAAAAATGTAGGATCTCGCCAGGTGTTTAATTGGGTTCCGGAGTCGGCAGGAACCACCTACCATGGCTGCGCACATTAAATGATAATGGCGGCAACGGGAGCGGGAGAAAATTCCTATGATAGGATATCATGAGGGCAGGATGATATTCACAAATATCAGGTTGAGTTTCAATATCATCTTCCCTCGTATTGATATTGTTATCGCGACAAGATTCGGGTGACAAAAGCACCTTTTATTTCTACGTAGTACATCAGGAGGATATTTCGGTGTATCGGGTGATGTTTCAAAAAATGTTGATGTCGAGACAAACTTACATTTTTCTCTCTTTCGGAATATCGGGATGACGTCATCCTGATATTTGCTCTTCGTATCGGAAGTGCATCATGACGTCATCATCATATTAGGTTAACATGATCATGCTTTTAGAGAAAAATCCTGCGACAGTGTAAATGTGATGCTGATGTCATTAGGATGTATGTTCCTTCATTTATCGTATTGGGATGATGTCATCAGGATGTTTGCTAAGGGTGATATTTGCATCAGGAGGATATAAAGACACATTGGGTTATATGCGAAGTATGATGCAAACGATAGATAAAACTGTTTGACGGGAAGAGTTTGCAACCATTTCAAAGTTGACGTCCGGATATTTGAACCGCATGACATATCAGAGGGAGTGTTTCAAATATGATGATGAACTTCAACAATATGACCTTCCTCTTATGAATATCAGGTTTGACCGAAACTTTGACCATTCATAACTTTGATATCCTGACGAATATCAAGGTGATGTAAAAGGCAAACCTACCTAAATTTCAATGCTCTTTCAAAATATAAGGTCACAGAGATGAAATACGAACTTTCACAAACTGACCTCATGGTGACCTACCTCATCATGATCTTGCAGGGTGATGCACTTCGACTTACTTTTACCAAACCGCCCAGAAGCAGACGCACAAGCCAAACCAAAAATTGGGTCCCTGTTTTGCCAAGTCAAAATGGGGCGTGTTGTGTAACCACACAACAATTCTTCAATACTATATGCCATCATAGCCAGTGCCACTTGGGAAAGTGTGTTATTCAAAGTTGGCAAGTCAGGCAGAATTTGAACATTTGAACTAGAAGTTAGAGATTCAGAACTTCAAGGAATCCCTGACTTCCCGACTACAAAAAAAGGACTTTTACCTTGGAACATGAAGAAAGGCTTGAAGCATGAGGACTAAAGGCAAGTTGGTAAGTCAGGCATTTCAAGAACTTATGAACCCGTTGAATTCATCTAAAAAATATGAAGAATCACTGACTTACTAAAAAATGATTAAGTAAACTTAGACTGCAGTGAAGAACTAAGGACAAAGACTGACAAAGAATGAAGAAAAAGAATGAAAATGGATGCAGAGACCTTTTGAGAAAAAGGGGGTAACATGGTGCAACCTACATTAGCAAGCCCATCAACTTTAGAATTACCTCTGTTAGAATCTAAAAAGATTATTAACCCAAAAAACTAGTGCAAACAAATAGATATTTAAACTATGAATGCAAATGATACAAAATCAAAATAGCAACATAGAGTTAGTCTCCAAGAGAGTAATGCAAATGCTAGAAGCAAAATAGCATTAAGAGGATGCAAAAGCAAAAGATGCAAAATACAAGCTAGGTAGCATGCTTATATAGACTAGGAAGAGGGAGGAGGTGGCAACACTGACCAATTAGGAGCAACCATCTATCAGACTAAAGATAGCAAAGAATCTTCCCAAGATAGCTAATGGATGCTCACATGTAGGAAGGTGACACCTCATAATCCTCTCACCTAATAAGACATGCTTTATTAACCTAAGCAAGATTAATAGAAGTGTAGGAAAAACCTCAGAATATAGGGAAAAATAAATAACCCAACTAGGAAATAAAAACCTACACTAACACCCCCCATAAGCGAAGCTTAGGTGGATGTAGAAATGGGTCCCGAAAAATCAAGCCTGATGAGGTATCCATGTACATAAAATTCCCCCCCAAAGAGAGAGAAAAGCCCCCCCCTCAAAATAGAGAGAGAAAAGACCCCCCAAAACTAGAGAGAGTTAGGACTTCAAGTGAGAGGAAGAAGCCCCCCAGAAGATGAAGCATCCCGCACCCCCAACAAAGCTCACAAATGAAGGAACTTGCCCTCAGTGAAGGGTTTGGTGAAGATATCATCAACCTGCTCAGAAGTCAGACAGTAGCGAAGGTCAATGACGTGGCCATGGATGAGCTCCCAGATGTAGTGCATATGGACCTGTATGTGTTTGGTTTGCTGATGATGGACCAGATTTTGTGAGATCTGAATGGCACTCTGGTTGTCACAAAATATGACTAAGGGCCGTCTAATCTGATACCAAACTCAGTGAGAAGATTTTGAAGCCAAATGACCTCAGTGGTGGCATTCATAGCCCCCCGATACTCAACCTTAGTAGAAGATAGAGCACTAGCAGACTGCTTCTTGCTCGACCAATAAACAGGACCTCAACCAAGTGAGAAGCTATAATCGGAAGTAGACTTGCGATCCTAAGAATCACCCACCCAATCTAAATCTGTGTATCCCACCAAGTCAAGCTCAATGCCCACTGCGTAGTGAATCCCAAAACTGCGAGAACCCTGAATGTAGTGAAGTATTTGCTTGGCTGCTTTCTAGTGCAGCTCATGAGGCTCCTGCATGAATTGAGAGACCATGCCTAGAGCATATGAAATGTTGATTCTTTTATGAGTCAGATAAATGAGACTCCCAACAAGTTGTTAGTACAAAGTGCCATCAACAAGTGGAGAAGAACATTGAGCCTCAAGTTTGACTCCAGAAAGGAAGGGAGTCGGAGCAGGCTTACAGTCAACCTTATGAAACCTCGAGAACAAATCTAGAGCATACTTGGACTATGTGATGGTGATCCCGGAAGAAGATTGAAAGATCTCAATCCTGAGAAAGTAATGCAACAAGCCCAAGTCAGTCATCAAAAACCTGTCATGAAGGGTAGTTTTGACAGCCCCAATGGTGGATGAAGAACTCCCTGTGATCAGCAAGTCATCAACATACAAAACCAGAAATAGGAGTGAATCATCCTGCTACAGAATGTAGACATTGGGATTAGAATGGCACCACATGAACCCAACTAATAGAAGGAAGGAGTCCATCTTGGCATACCATGCTTGAACAACCTACTTGAGGCCATAGAGAGACTTCTGAAGACAACACACAAGTGAAGAATCCTAAATGAACCCCTGTGGCTGCTCCATGTAGATCTCCTCCTGAAGGTAACCGTGAAGAAAAGCACTCTTCACATCCACTGGTGTACTTCCCAATGATTGGCTGTAGCAATGGAAAGAACAAGTCAGATGGAATTCATTCGGGCAACTGGCGCAAAAGTCTAAGAGTAGTCAATCCCAGGAACCTAGGAGAATCCTTTGGCGACCAAGCGGGCCTTATGCTTGTCAACCGACCCATCTGTTACAAATTTTGTCTGATAGATCCACTTACATCGAACAAGTTTTCTTCCCTTAGGAAGAGGGACAAGATCCCAAGTGTGATTCCTCATCAAGGAACTATACTCCTCCTGCATAGATGTATCCCACTCAGGAATAAAAGAAGCCTCATGAAAAGACTATGGATCTAAGGTAGTAGCAATGAAGACATGTGGAGCATCCTAGAATTGTGAATGAGTCCGCTTGGTGTGTGATGGATCCCCAACCCAATCACCAGCAGACTGCAAGGTCTGTCTAGTCCAAAGTGGACCAGAAGATGGAGAATCTGGAGGAGAATCATCAACCTCTGAATGATGACTAGGAGAGGAAGGAGGTGAGTAATTTGAATCACTCTATGCATCGAAAGTGGAGGTAGAAGACTGCTCAGGTGAATCTGACTCATCAAAAGATCTGTCATGTATCCCAGGTGACTCCAATGTCAAAGTAGAAGGAGTTGGAGATGTGATAGAAAGTGACCTCAAAGAGCCCTCCTCAAACTAAACACTCCTCTCAATGAACAACTCATGTGTAGTAGGGTGGAGAAACCAATAACCCTTCACACCATCAGGTTAAACTACAAATATGCAAGCTTTGCTCTACGGATCCAAGGCCTTGCATTTCTCTACAGGAATGTGGGGCCATGCAGGAGAACCAAAAACTTTAAAGTGCTTAACTGATAGTTTCTGACCGCTCCAAGCTTCAAAAGGAGTGACTCCCTTCAAGGCTCAGTGAGGAACACAGTTTTGGATATAACAAGCATAGTTAATGACCTCTGCCTAATACTGTGGTGCAAGAGATCTAGAGTGAATTATGTAGTTCACCATTTCCTTCAAGGACCTATTCTTCCGTTCTGCAACACCATTCTGCTAAGGATTGTATGGAACTGAATGCTGCAAATCAATCCCCTCTGAAGTGCAAAACCTCTCAAACTGATGGTTGACATACTCACCACCATTGTCAGTGTGCAAAACTTTGATGGCTTTCCTGGATTGCTTCTCTAAAAAAGTTGTGAAGTCCTAAAAAATGATCAAATACCTCTGACTTCTATTTGAGAAAGTACACCCAAGTATATCAAGAAAAGTCATCAATGAATGTGAGGACATATCTAGCCCTATTGAAAGAAGGATGCTGAAATGGACCAACCAAATCACTATGAACTAACTCCAGTATTTGTGAAGCTCTCCATGCCTTACCTTTGTCAAAATTTTCCTTAGGATGCTTACCAAGAATGCAACCTTGGCAAATACCACTTGAAAACTAAACTAAAGGCAACCCTGTGACCATGCTCTACTGGTTGAGCTATTGCAAGTAGCGGAAGTTAAGATGGCCAAACCACTCATGCCATAATCTACTCACATCATTAGAATGAGTGAGAAAAATAGTCGAAGGAGGATCAGGAACAAAGTGAGAAAATAGATAGAGTCGTGATTGATGATCTGCTCTCCCAACTACAACTGTAGAACCACTGTGCAACTCATGAATCTCCATTGAATTAGGAGTGAACTTGACCCACTTGTCTGAACCTGTGTGAGTGATTTAGTATACGATAGGAGATTAGTTGATAATGAGGGCACACAAAGAACATCATGGAATGTGCCATCCCCCACATCAACAGATCCTCTCCCACACACCTGACCACGAGTGTCATCACCCATCAAAATAGAAGGCATAGTACATGGCTCCAAAGATGCAAGTTCTTCCTTAGATGAAGCCATGTGGTGCAAAGCACCCAAATCAAGAACCCAAGTGGATGGTGAAGAAGCAACTGCAGCAAGGGCCTTGCCCTTTCCTTTCCCCTTGCTATTTTATTTTGCCTTATTAGACCCCTTATTAGAACTCTATTTGATAGACTCAGAACACTGATATTATTCTTCTCAAGAATGTGTGTCAAGTGATCAATTTGTTTCTTCAGACATTTATGTTCATCATGACCGAGTCTTTTACAATAGGCACATTGGACCCTCTCTTTCTTAGGCTTTCCACCCTTGGAAGATTGGGTCTCATTAGTTACTTTTGAAGCAACTGATATCTGATCCTTCTTCTCCTTGCTATTCTTCTATTTCTTATCCTTACTATTTTTGTTAATACTTTATCCTTTCTATTCTTTTGTACCTTGGTTGGCAGCCAAGGCATGTGACTTAGAGGACTTAAGAGTGCCCATCTGGATTAGCTTGTCCTATTCCTGAGTGAGATTGACAGCAAAATCATCTAAAGATGGCATGGTGAATTGAGTACCAAGTGCACCCTTAGTTGCATAGAAGGTAGAAACAAATATAGAATATTCTGAACTTAGCTTAGAGAGAATACTAAAAATCAATTATTCATCTTTCTTTTCAATTCCACATTGTTTCAACTGTAGCCTTAGTGATTTCAATTTAGTGAAGAAATCCTAGATTGTGTTGAAATTGCCTAGACTTAAACTAATTAGTTCATTTTCCAACATATGACCCCTCATTGAATCTTGTGTGCCAAATAGTGTATCTAGCTTCGTCTAGATTTCATTTGGTGAATTCAAAGACACAATGTGAAAGAGTAAATCAGGAGAAATAGACAAACACAATGTTTCATACGCCTCATCACATTTGTTAAACCACTTAGGCTTATCTTCATCTTTAGCACGTTTAGTTTCAAGTCCCATAGTTATCATATTTAATCCATGGTGCAAGAGCACCCCACAAAGACTAGGGTCTTAGGCATTTTATGCATTTTCTATATTTAATGTAATAAGGTCTGTTTGACCAGACTTGTCATTGGTGTTTGTATTTCGGTTGTTGTTTGTAATCCTAAGGACACTTATCGAGCTGTCATGATAAGGTTGTTAGTTTGTTAGTTGGTTATCTCTCCCAGCCGCTTGGAAGCAAGTCAGTACTACTATGGGTAAGTGTATAAATTACCCCAGTATAGGCCAACTGAGGAGAGATACATTGATGTTAAGAAGTTGTATTGTGCTGTTGGAAAATAAAGTACTGTAATCACATTTTCTGAAAGCAAATAAAGATTATGTTTGTGTTTCGATCATCTGGGTGCACTGCGTAATCAAATTGTTGTTTTGGTGGCCGGATGGATTTTCCATTCCATTCCATCGGTTGATTCCTATAGAATCAGTGGAATGGTTATGTACAGTAGGTTAGGGTTTAGTTTTGTATTTTCTATTTCTATTCACATGCATGTTTGCAGGATCGCAGGTTAGAGGTGTTGAGTAACCCTAGCATGGGAATGTACTAGGTCGTGCAGGTTGAAAAGAGCTTGAGAAACCATCCAGGAAGCGGATCGGGTCATCGCTGGAGATTAGGTGGGTTAAAACTGTGAAATCCGCAAAGTTATCAACATACATGCATTTTATGTGTATATCACCTTTGCATGAAGGATATACAATCTGTGAATATATCACTTTTACATGTTCTGTGTATCTTGCATTTGTCTATCGCAAATACAAAGGAGGGAGAAAGTCCAAGTTTCCAGTCGGCATACTATGGAGTCAAAATTCAATCAAACGCATATTTGAATTGAATATACATTTCCTGTATATATCACTTTTGTTTGTCGGAGACAATTCATGTGTATACCACAATTGTTTGGTTGTGTATCCCGTCAAAGCACTTTTTGGGTTGCATATGTCGAATGTACATTGGAAATGTACATCGGTTGATTCAAGTGGGTCAGCGCCAGTCAAAATGGGTTTGTTTGTATGTTGAAATTGTATCTTACGATTATATATGGTAAATGTACAATGCACATATACATTGTATAGAGGTACCAATGATAACCGGTAGGAACGGTAAATAGAATCGGCAGCAGAAGGTTATCGAATGTATATTCCAAAGTTGTATATTTCAGGGAGAGAAAAGACATCAGCGAAGGATTTTTAGTTTCTCCCAATGAGTTAAGTCTCATTGATGGTAGTGGACATCAAGTGCATCGGTGTAAGGAGGTATATCGACGGAGGAGTTCGAAGTTAGACCGACAGCTTATATGTTGTCGATAGGAAACCAAGGATGAAGTTATGTCAAAGTTCATCGGTGTGAAGTCTACTATTGGACAATGAGGATTAGTTTATGCCGATGGTCATAAGTTTGGCCGATGGAGTATGTCGGGAGAATAATAGTTTTCTCTTGCTGATAGAAGGAAGCATTTTAATTGTGGAGTTTCAAGGGTTTTGGGGATCAATCCCTTGTAGCTCTACATCATAGTGGTATCAGAGCGAAGGCTGTATTTTCTGGGAAGGAGAAGACAACAAAATGTCAGAAGGAGAAGGGTCAAAAGAGTACCCAGCAAGGATGACCAACGCTGAATTTGATGTCCTAGTAAAGAAGTAGATTACAGAGAGCAAAGCAATTAGTGCTCAGAATCAGGCATTGAAAGATGAGTTGGAAAATTTGAGGGACAGAGTCGGAAGGGGAAAAAATTCTGGTGAACGAGAAGATAGGGATGAAGAGGATATCCCTAGGCAGGAAGAGATGGATGTTCCTGTAGACTAGAGACCCTTACTTAATGCTCTCAAATCTATGGAGCGAAGGACCATGGATATGAAAATAGACCTGCCAGTGTTTGCAGAAAAAATGGAACCTAATTCAGTAATGGAGTGGATAGGCTCCTTGAACAATTTCTTTGAAATAGAGGAAATACCAGACCACCAAAGAATGAAGATAGCTCAATCCAAAATGAAAGGAGCTGCACTAACCTGGTGGAATTTCATCCAAGATGATAGGGTGAAAGAAGGAAAGAACAGAGTTACTACGTGGAAGAAGATGAAGACTTTGGTGAAGGAAGCCTACGTTCCATTGGATTACAACATCCAATTACATAAGAGGAGACAAAATCTGAAGCAGAAGGAGTTAGATGTCAGTGCATACACTGAAGAGTTCATGAAACTATGTCTCAAGACAAAGGTGAAGGAGAATGAGGAAGAGAAGGTAGCTAGGTATCTCAATGGGTTGAGATTTACCATCCAAGAAGACCTGAATCTACATAATCCAGATACAGTTCAGAAGTGCTACCAATTAGCACTCAAGGTGGAAGAGAAACTAAAGAGAAGACAAGAGCAGAACAATAGAGGAAGAGGAAGACAACAAAGAGGAGGAAGAAGTCCTTTTAGAGGCAGAGGAAATGGATTTGGATTCCAAGGTGAAACAAATCAAGAGAGCAGCAAAGGAGACAACAGTCAAACTCAAAAGGAAAGTTATGATCAAAACAGAAATTTCAGGGGCAGAAGACCGCCATTCAGAGGGAGATCTCAGGGTAGAGGGGTTATTAGATGTTACAATTACAATCAGGAAGGCCACATAGCTAGTAGACGTCCAGAAAAAGCAACAAGTTCAGGGGGAGAAAGGAGGACAAATCTGATCCAAGAATTTGATTGTCAGAGTGCGACAAGCTCCAACACTTATCAGAGTGTGAATGATACTGTCAGATATGGGTATCCTGAGATAGGAGAAGCTTTGATGATCAGGAGAGCAATGGCCACTATGAAGGTGCCTGACAGAGAACCCCCACAAAGAAAGTCTCTTTTCAAAACTACTTGCAAGGCAGGAGGAAAGGTATGTAAGGTTTTGATTGACTCTGGATCTACTAAAAATTTTGTGTCTGTTGAAATGATAGAAAAGCTTAAGCTTAGAAGGCTACCACATCCCTATCCGTACAAGGTCTCATGGCTCACTCAAGGTCAGCAAACAGTTGTGGAAGAACAGGCTTGGGTAGAATTTCAAATTGGACCATACAAGGACAAATTATTGTTTGACATAGCTCAAATGGATGCTTACCATCTCCTACTTGGAAGACCATAGCAATACGATTTGAAAGCCCAACATGATGGAGTTAGAAACACCTATTCAATCACCAAGGATGGTGAGAAGACAAAGTTACTACCATTAATGGAGAAGGAGGTAGAAGCAAAAGGGAAAGAAGTCAAAGTGATGATGGTAGAAGGAAAACAGTTTATGACAGAAATAACAGAAGAAGGAGCAATTACATATGTTCTAATTCCATGCCTAAAGGTGAACAAGGAGCAGTAGCAAGAAGTCAAGGGAGAGAAGAAGCAAAGGTTCATAGACCCTGTTGTTCAAGAACTATTGGACAAATACAAAGGCATCATCTTTGATGGAATGCCAAGGTCCCTACCACCTATGAGGGACATCAGTCATTGCATAGATCTAATCCCTGGATCTACACTTCCAAACAAGGCAGCATACAAGCTTACTCTAGAACAGAATGCAGAGGTATCAAGACAGATTGAGGAAATGTTGGACACAGGCCTAATTGGCAAGAGTTTAAGCCCATGTGCAGTACCGGTAGTACTAGCACCAAAGAAGGAAGGCACTTGCAGAGTTTGCACTGATTCAAGGGCTATCAATAAGATCACAATCAGGTATAGGTTCCCCATACCTAGGATAGAGGATTTGCTTGATTGTTTAGGAGGTGCCAAATATTTCACAAAAATAGATTTGAAAAGTGGCTATCATTAGATTAGGATTAGGCTAGGAGATGAACGGAAAACTACATTTAAAACAAATGAGGGGTTATATGAGTGGAAGGTCATGCCTTTTGGTTTGTCCAACGCCCCTAGTACCTTTATGGGGTTGATGAATGAGGTCTCGAGAGAATTTATAGGTAAATTTGTCATAGAATATCTAGATGACATTCTGATTTTTAGTAATACAAGGGAAGAACACCTCAGACATATCGATTTGGTTCTCAAAAGGTTACACGAAGAACAACTAATGATCAACTTGGACAAGTGTTTGTTCATGCAGGAGGAGATCATCTACTTGGGTTTTGTCATCTCACACGGCAAACTGAAAATGGATCAAGAGAAGGTAAGTGCCATATTGTCTTGGCCAACTCCTAGAACTATGAATGATGTCAAAAGTTTCCATGGGTTAGCAACCTTCTATAGGAAGTTTATAAGAGGGTTTAGTCATGTCTGTGCACCCATGCTTCACACCATAAAAGGAGGACAGAAGTGCAGGTTCGCTTGGACAAAAGAAGCAGATGATTCATTTGAAACATTGAAGAAGAAGGTGGCACAGCAGCCAGTCCTTGCACTTCCTGATTTCAATAAAATTTTTTAGGTAGAATGTGATGCAAGTCACATGGCAATTAGAGTAGTACTCAGTCAAGAAGGGAGGCCTGTTGCATTTTTTAGTGAGAAGTTCAGTGATGCTAAGAAGAGATACTCATCCTATGATTTGGAGATGTATGCTCTAGTCCAGTCACTCAAAAAGTGGAGGCATTACTTGATGCCAAAAGAATTCATAGTGTTCACAGATAATCAGGCCCTTAGTTTCATAAACAGTCAAGAAAAGCTGAATCATCGGCACATGAAGTGGGTGGAGACTTTGCAAGCTTTCACCTTCACACTCAAGCACAAGAAAGGGGTCAAGAACAAGGTAGCAGATGCTTTGAGCAGAAGGGCTCTAACTATAAATCAGATATAGTTGGAAAGTGTTGGTATTGATTCCTTAAAGACTATGTATGAAGATGATGAAGACTTTGGAGAGATCTACAAAGTGTGTACTTCTTTTGAAGACAAATATCATGTTGAATACTCTGAATTTCTGATACAAGATGGATTACTTTTCAAAGGTGGACAGTTGTGTATTCCACGGTGTTCTATGAGGCTAAATATTATTAGAGAGAAGCATTGTGGGGCTATGGCAAGACATTTTGGTCTGGATAAGACTCTTGATCTTGTCAAGAGACATTACTATTGGCCTAAGTTACAGTCAGATGTAAGGAGATTTGTGGAGACATGTGTGATATGTCAGAAAGAAAAAGGGGATCAACTAATGCAGGTTTATATCAGCCACTACCCATTCCTTCTAAGCCATGGGAGAGCATAAGCATGGATTTTGTATTAGGTTTACCTAGAACAAGGAAGGGATATGACAGTGTTTTTGTGGTAGTAGACAGATTCAATAAAATGGCACATTTCTTGCCATGTAAAACCACTTGTGACACTGTAGACCTATTTTTCAAGGAAATAGTGAGGATTCATGGATTGCCATTGAGCATAGTCTCAGACAGAGATGTGAAATTTATTGGCCATTTTTGGAGGACTCTTTGGAAGAGGCTTGGAACCAATTTATCCTTCTCATCAACCTACCATCCTCAAACAGATGGACAGACTGAATTAGTTAATGGTTCTTTAGGAAATCTAGTTAGGTGTTTGATAAGGCAGCATGGAGAGAAGTGGGAAAACATCCTCCCACAAGCAAAATTTTCCTATAATGACACCGTCAATAGGAGTACAGGGAAATCACATTTCTAGGTGGTATATGGTATTCATCCAAGAGGTATTTTAGAGTTAAGAGATCTACCTGCAGGAGAGCCTCTTAGTGTAGATGGAGAATCTTTTGCATCATCCATCAAAGAGGTGCATGATCAAGTCAAGACCCACCTCCAGCAAACTACTTTGAAGTATAAAGAATATGCTGACAAGAAAAAGAGAGATGCACAATTTGATGTTGGAGATTTGGTGTGGGTTAATTTGAAGAAGGAAAGACTCCCAAAAGGAAAATATACTAATCTCATGTAGAGGAAGATTGGACCATGTCAGATTCTGAAGAAGTGTGGACAAAATGCTTATGAAATCCAACTTCCTTCTGATCTTGGATTATCACCTATTTTCAATGTATGTGATTTAACTCCATACAAACATCATCCAGATATAGACCAGGAACCATTCCAGGGTATAACAGATGATGATATTCCTAAACATGATCCACCACAGTTGCAGAAGATTTTAGATTTAAGAATGACAAAGAAGACCAGGAACAAAGAGTATCTGGAATACTTGGTGACTTGGCAAGGGAAACCTGATTTAGAGGCAGTTTGGATGACTGAAGAGCAGATCATCAAATAAGGTACAGATCTTCAAACTCTCATCTCAAGTGGACTTGAGATTTCTTCTCTCAGGGAGTATGGTGCAAGAGCACCCCACGAAGACTAGGGTCTTAGGCATTTTATGCATTTTCTATATTTAATGTAATAAGGTTTGTTTGACTAGACTTGTCATTGGTGTTTGTATTTCGGTTGTTGTTTGTAATCCTGAGGACACTTATCGAGCTGTCATGATAAGGTTGTTAGTTTGTTAGTTGGTTATCTCTCCCAGCCGCTTGGAAGCAAGTCGGTACTACTGTGGATAAGTGTATAAATTACCCCAGTACAGGCCAACTGGTGAGAGATACATTGATGTTAAGAAGTTGTATTGTGCTGTTGGAAAATAGAGTACTGTAATCATATTTTCTGAAAGCAAATAAAGATTCTGTTTGTGTTTCAATCATCTGGGTGCACTGCATAATCAAATTGTTATTTTGGTGGTCGAATGGGTTTTCCATTCCATTCCACCGGTTGATTCCTATAGAATCGGTGGAATGGTTATGTATAGTAGGTTAGGGTTTAGTTTTGTATTTTCTATTTCTGTTCGCATGCATGTTTACAGGATCGTAGGTTAGAGGTGTTGAGTAACCCTAGAATGGGAATGTGCTAGGTCATGCAGGTTGAAAAGAGCTTGAGAAACCATTCAGGAAGTAGATCAGATCATCGCTGGAGATTAGGTGGGTTAAAACTGTGAAATCCATGAAGTTTTCAACATACATGCATTTTATGTGTATATCGCCTTTGCATGAAGGATATACAATCTGTGAATATATCGCTTTTACATGTTCTATGTATCTTGCATTTGTCTATCACAAATACAAAGGAGGGAGAAAGTCCAAGTTTCCAGTCGGCATACTATGGAGTCAAAGTTCAGTCAAACGCATATTTGAATTGAATATACATTTCCTGTATATATCGCTTTTGTTTGTCGGAGATAATTCATGTGTATACGGCAATTGTTTGGTTGTGTGTATCCCGCCAAATCACTTTTTGGGTTGCATATGTCGAATGTACATTGGAAATGTACTTCGGTTGATACAAGTGGGTCAGCGCCAGTCAAAGGGTTTTGTTTGTATGTTGAAATTATATCTTACGATTGTATATGGTAAATGTACAACGCACATATACATTGTGCAGAGGTACCAGTGATAACCGGTAGGAATGGTAAACAGAACCGGCAATAGAAGGTTATCGAATGCATATTCCAAAGTTGTATATTTCAGGGAGAGAAAAGACATCGGCAAAGGATTTTTGGTTTCTCCCGATGATTTAAGTCTCATCGATGGTAGTGGACATCAAGTGCATTGGTGTAAGGAGGTATATCAGTGGAGGAGTTCGAAGTTAGACCAACAGCTTATATGTTGCCGATAGGCAACCAAGGATGAAGCTATGTTGAAGTTCATCGGTGTGAAGTCTACTATCGGACAACAAGGATTAGTTTATGCCGATGGTCATAAGTTTGGCCGATGGAGTATGTCGGGAGAACAATAGTTTTCTCTCACCGATAGAAGGAAGCGTTTTAACTGTGGAGTTTCGAGGGTTTTGGGGATCAATCCCTTGTAGCTCTGCATCAATCTATCTTTCCTTAAGTGAATTGTCATGCATGATTTCCACTCAAAGTAATTGTATGGAGTTAGGATGGGCACATTTGTTTGATCCATGATGAAGAAATGCTAAAAAGAAGAGAACACAACCAAGACAACCCCCACCCTTTTCACTCAATCAAAGAACCCCCCAAGAAAATATGATTTAGCACTTTATATTAGTGCATTTACAACTTCCACTAGAAAGAAATACTAAGTGGTCTTGATTTCAATGCATTACAAAACCCTCACAAAGAGCATATGCTAAAAATACAACTTTGGCACAATACCTAGAGAAACAAACAACACCACTGCGATCTACTCAAAAAATCATGCACTTTCAAAAAAAGAATCACCTCAATACGAGGTCATATGTAAAAGTTATGATCCTCCGAAGTTCCCAAAACGAGAACTATGCAGTGTCACGACTGAGAATCTGTAATTTTGGAAAAATCTCTGCATCAAAATAAAAAAACCTCTACACTAGTGTATAGAGCACAAAAAAATAACCAAAAAAAAAAAAAAATTCGTGGGAAACGGAGTCCGTATGAGAAAGAACGGAGCATTTGAAAACTGCCTTCAAAACTGCAACTGCCAATGGAGAGGGGTCCTGTTGTAGCTTTCTGAGTGCATTTCTACAAAATATACAGACTGCATACAAAACATAAAACATACCCAGATGGTTTGTCTGTGCTGCAAACAAAACCTAGAAGGCATTTTTCTTGTTGATGTATAGATGTTGATCCAATGTAAACAGAATGCCTTTAGCTACAAAGAATGACCCTAGCAACCAAAAAATGGCATGCAAAGGCTGAATCAGCTACCTAAGATAAGAAAAGGCATTTTGGAACCTACAATATTGATTGACAACACCAATATGCAATTTGGTTGTCAGATTTGAGCTCAAAACCCTGGTTCCGCAATTGTGTCTGACAATCTCTAATTTCAGTGAAGCAAAAACCAAATATGACTTTCTTGAGCCTCCTAGACATGTTGGAATAGCCAGAAATACTGCCAGTATAACCAAAAATGTTGCAATCACCTAGATTTCATAAAAACACATGTGCAAACCCTAGAGATTAAATAGTTTCCGTCAAACTTTTCTGATTCTCCAGATCATTCAAAGATGCAAGAGAAGAGCATATTGGGTTTTTTAGAAAACAACAATAAGCTTAATTAGCCCCCCCCCCCCCGAATCTCTCAAATAAGAAAACTAAAATCTACTCTTGCACATAGCGAGGCTTTGATACCATGTTAGAATCTGAAAAGATTATTAACCCAGAAAACTAGTGCAAACGAATAGATATTTAAACTATGAATGCAAATGATACGAAATCAAAATAGCAACACAGCGTTAGTCTCCAAGAGAGTAATGCAAATGCTAGAAGCAAAATAGCATTAAGAGGATGCAAAAATAAAAGATGTAAAATACAAGCCAGGTAGCATGCCTATATAGACTAGGAAGAGGGAGGAGGTGGCAACACCGACCAATCAGGAGCAACCATCTATCGGACTAAAGATAGCAAGTATCTTCCCAATATAGCTAATGGATGCTCACATGTAGGAAGGTGACACCTCATAATCCTCTCACCTAATAAGACATGCTTTATTAACCTAAGTGTAGGAAAAACCTAGGAATATAGGGAAAAATAAATAACCCAACTAGGAAATAAAAACCTTCACTAACAACCTCCTCTAAATATGTGTTGCACCTCCACATTATCCATGTGCCTAAGTTCTTCTTTGCAAAGGTTTATAATGTCCTTGATATTCCAATTGGGAGTAGCCTTATTTTTTATCATATCTAGGACATTTTTGGAGTCCCCTTCAACAATCAAATTCCTGATTCCTAAGTCTTTGGCCAGGCATATACCTTGGTAAGCCGCATAGGCTTCAGTAATTTATTTGTTTTAACTCCTAGATTCCCAGCATAGATGCCCATGACTATACCCTTGTTGTCTCTCGCCAGAACTCCCCCTCCTGCCTGACCCAGGTTACCCATTGAAGCTCCATCAAAATTGAGTTTCGACCATCTAGAATCAGGGGGGGCCATTTGGTGTTCTCTCTTTTGATCTTCTTACTAAAATCCAATAGGGAAAATTTGTCAGTCATCCCCCAAGTCAAAGAAATCAAGTTTTCCAGATGAGTAGGATTCTGATCAGGACCTTTTAAATTCAAGGCTTTGATGCTTTCAGTTGAAGCCTTCCCAGTAAATCTTGTCAGTGTTGTTGTATCCTGTTCTCAGCATGTACTTGCCCACATTGTCATCTTTCCACACTAGTTGATCCGGTAAGAATTTCCTGTGAAACTTATGGTTCTTTAGGATGTCAAGTAAGGTATCCATAGTAGTATCCAAAGGTTGTTGTAACCCTTCTTTGCTAAAGTTCCACTTCACCTTGCCATTGTTATTACTCAAGTAATTGCAAACTCTCTCCCAGCTTAGACTTTAGCAGGTTTTTGATGGTTGAACAAATACAGTGATACTCCAAAGGGGGTGAAGAAAATCCATGGGTCCTCCCAGAATCTAACAATGTTTCCTTTGCCAACATTCCACTGGAGTCCTGTTGTTTAGGGGAAAATCAGATTTGTTAAATTTCTAGTGTTTAAATGCTTAAATCCTCCTTTCCATCTTACATTCAAGGATCTAGGGTCGAGTGACGAGCACTATCATGCCCTAGGCCACTTGCAGATGTAGGGAAACTTGGATTAGGGAATTTAATTATTAATTTTCCTTCTCTTATGTCCAATTATCCATTAAAACCCTAATTATCCAAATACAACAACAAATTGATGAAATATGGAAAAGGCTCTTGCAGACAGGAATAAAATACCAAATCACAAAATACCTTTTTTTAGGGTTCCAAAGCAGAACAGTCAGGGACATTGGAGTAGGCACCCAAGTCTAAGGTACCTACTTTTCTGTGGAATCCAGACCTGCTTTCGACATTGATCAGCCCTGTAACTTCTATTTTCAGAGATATGTCTATGGAGGACACTAGAGCGAGTGCCCAAGCCCTGGAAGTGCTCCTTTGTCCTACTTTTCTTCAGGTCCCAAATCCTTGATGTCTGCCAATCCTTCCTGCAACTCCACTTTTCCCAAATACGACACCTGTAACCTGCAATCACAAGGCTTGGTTTGGGGGTTGTGGTGTTTAGAGGCTTGCCTCAGTTAAGCCCTGCAGGACACTTAAGTCTCAGAACACCATTATTAGATAAAAGAGTGCATGCCCTTGTGAGGTAGAGGCAAAAATCAAAGGAATCAATGATGAAAACACAATATTATGTCACCTTGTAGTGAATCTCTCATGGAGGAAGATTATCTTCATGCCATGAGGAGATTGATGCTCAAATCTACAAATATTAACACACAAAACACACAAGTATGCTCTTGCAACACAATAGAAGCCTTGAATCACCTTGAGAATGCCTAGAGTACACAATGATCATCTAATTGAAATCTAGTCTACAAATGAATGCCTAAGCTTGCTTATATATGCAACTATAAGCACTCCCGCCAAGATTTTAAAAATCAAATTTTACCGTGTCAGCAAAATAACCAAATAACTGTCATAAACTGACACCCAGAAATTGGGGCTGCCCCAAAATAGGGCAGGACTAGGGCATGGGTGCCCAAGTCCTTCCCCCCTATTTTAGGTAGGGTACAACTTAAGAGGTCCACCTAAGTCTAATTTTCCATGGAACCTAGGTCTCATTCCATCGAGATGCCAAAATATGAACTAAAATGTCCTAAATGCACTCTAAAGACTTAGGAGCTAAACCTTGTGAGTGAAAAGCCCCCAAGGGGACATTTTTCAACGTTACATTTAGCCCCCACTTTAATGTATGTATAAATGCAAGGCCAATGCATGCATTAAAGTAAGGTCACAAACATAGCAAACACACCAAGCATGGAGAAGACATGCCAATCACATAGAAAACAGTAGTAGGCACGTAAAACACAGAGAAGACAATTACAGTCACGCAAAATACAGAGAATATAGACAATGCATATAAGACACATTAATGCATGGAAGACATAAATGATATATTTTCTTTTCTTTTTCTCATATATATGAAATGCAAATGCAAGTACTAGAAAGTAAACAAACCTCCCATAATACAGGATTCACTACCTTAAGGCGCATGTCTCTGTATAAATGGGGAAACACACACGCAATACACGCAAAACCTCCCAAAATATAGGAAGCACTACCTGAAGGTGCTGGTCTCTACATATGGGGCAACAAACATGCCATACAAAACAAGCATGCCAAAACACACACACTTGAAGACATAGAGAAAACATGGCAGACAAGCGATTGAGTGTACCTATTTCTAGGTCCAACACCATCTCAGGCACATTACAGTCACACACCGACGATTGGGCTTCGCCACAACAATCACTGAAGACATGCTTAAGGGTTGAGTTAGTCACAGAACCGCTCCCTACCTCCGTAGAGGACTTTTGAAAATGACAAGATGATGTAATCTACTCTGCAAAATACACCATCCCCACCTCTGCAGAGGGCTTTAGAAAAAGGATATACTCGATATCCCACCTCCGCAGAGGGCTTACATGATTGATTGATTGATTGATTGCAAACAAGCTCAGGATATACGATGCACTAGTCTAGGGCGCAATTCTCTATATCTGAGGTCAAACACATTGCTAACATCTATAACAGATAGCTTACCTTATATATGCCCCCACCTTAAGGTGGTTGATATAAGTTATCGATATCAAGCACGTTAAGGTAGGAAGAAAACATACAAGGGAACATTGACTTTCGCAAAGCCCATGCCCCCTGGAGGTGACATGTATGTTACGATCGCCAAACGTTCCCACAAACACATCCCTACAAAAAACATGTTGGTGTCTACAACATCATGATAAACAACAACATCAATGCATATGATTAACCACTGAAAGAGCCAAGGTTATACAACAAATTCGGAGTTCGAGGATAACCGTGGGCTATATCATGAAGCTCTCTGAATCGAGTACCACCAAGGCTAGATTCAAAGGCAAACAAAGGTGCATGGAGCAGCAGTATTGTTAAGGTTTGTAAATGCGATAGAAACATCATCAAATTCACTACACGAAAAGCATGAGTGCTTCCACTAGCCAAGTATCAGATAAGATATACGAACCCATCGTCATATTAGGAACTAAGTCCATTTTTTGATTGCTCTTGAAAGGCACACTAGGTCCACATCAATATAAATGTTTGTCATCATCCGCCCGCTAGATGGAAACACTAGAGGAAGGGAAACAATAAATAAGAGAGGAGAAACAAGTGTCTTAGGGCTAGTCATGTAGGAGGGTACCCCCTATTGGGTCTCAAAAATGCAGGTTACAAGTCCTAAGAGGATGCCAGGCTCTATGATCATACTTGCAACATTTTTGAACCAACTAACGGAGTTAACCTAAATGATTGATGACTCCCTGCACTTTAGGTTCTGCTAGACCTAGGCGGGTGAACCTTAATAGCTAAAGCAGATTGAATGAATATGTTTGAGTTGATTCTATCCACAGTGGCAAAGGGCGTGGAATAGATGAGAGCTTGCAAACTACTTCCACTCTTAATACTAAGATCTAAGATGTAACTGTTTGAATAAGATTTTATTAAATACTAGAGTGGAATTGGTATGACCAGTGCCTATTTCTATTGGGCTAATGGAGTCAAGGTGTATATGATATATGATTTGCTTACTGGTTACAATTCTAATTGTTTGGCACTTGTGTTTGTTTATACCTTGTATAAACATGCAAGAATGTAATTGACAGACTCTACTTATTGATCCACTCGATCCTACCAGGTTACTGTGACTTATTGAAAGGATTTTAATCCTTGCTTGAAGGAACCAATCAATAGAATCACACAATGATAGAAAGTGTGTATTGACAAATGGAGTAGATCCTCAATTTGAATAACAAGACAATATCGAGTTGGAAACAATATGGCAATCTTGTCAATTATATGGTTCTTCTTACTAATCCAAATGTTACTTCCAAGTTACTATTATCAATCAAAAAGATTTTAATTCTTTAATAGAAACCAATTAATTTGATTACACAAAAACAAGTGTGTCTCGATGAAACTAAAATATCAACTTGGAAACTTAGGTTCAAATAACAGAGAAATAACAATGTAGAGACATCCAAATAATTGTTAAGCTCAACAAACAATAGACACCAATATTAAATCACCAATTTATGCATTCTTCTCTATTATACAATTTCAAAAGATTCTACAATATACAGCATAATGTTTTATTTTGGCAACTAATCAATCCATCCAGTTATCTAGCTCCTACTTCTGATCATGATGGTTTTCTAATCTACTGATGATTGCCGCTTTCTCCATGATTGATCATATAAATATTTTTGTATTTTAGGGTTACGACCCTTTGTATATGTATGGTTTAGCTCTTCAGTTTTTATAGATTAAAATATTTTAATTTTAATCTCTTTGATCTTCTACTTTATTGAAGTAATTATAATAGTAATCTCCCTTTTGCTAGCAACTTCATTTGTACTTTCACCTGGTGTAAAATACTTTTTAAGTAAAAATAATCACCTATTGCAAAGCTTTAAGTCATCCTTTAATTTCCCCCGAGAAAATATTTTACCATCTCAATGTGGAAAATATTCTTTTAGGTAAGATAATTACCTATTCAGTTAATCCTTTAGAAATGTTTTCCTCAGAATGAAAATGTTTTAAGAATCTCTCTTGGGAAAAGTAATTATCTGCCTTATATCATCTGCGGTGAAAATATTTCACATCATGGGTAAAATGCGTCACAACTTCATTAAATCTTTACTTTGCATTTTGATTTTTCTGTAGAATCTATTTCTTATTTCCATGAAATATTTTATTTGCGTGGCATTTAAATTTTCATTAACAATTTGTTTAAATCTTCCTCACCTTCTTTTACTTCTGAGTGAAATTCATTTACCCAACATCATATTCTATAAATTCTTATTTGTATATTTGAAACTTCCCTCATCAATATTTGTTTTCCCGTAAATCATGTTCATTCTTCCTTGTTATTTCTCCGTCTGTTTTTTTTTTTGCAGGGACACTCAGCACACCCTCTTTGATATCCATAAACATATTGATTATTCATCTTGGGGGCCCACTTTGATTTTAACTAATATCTTGATTTATCCTTCCTAGTGATTTCTTTAAACAAATGTTTTAATTCATTTAGACACATTGATGGGACTCTCACCAAAATGCTTTCTCATTGGGGTGACTTGTATAGTCAGGAGGATACGAAAAACTCATCCTGATGGTATATCTTTTGCCAAAACTGATCCATCGGTATGACTCTTGATATCAGTCTGATTTAAAATTTTCACTCCAACTTTATTTCTCTTGCTGATGAGTTTTCCATCGGTGAGACCTGTATGATGTCTTGCCGATGAGTTTTTTTTATCGGTGAGACTTGTATGATGTCTTCCTGATGAGTTTTTCATCGGTGAGACTTGTATGATGTCTTGCCAATGAGTTTCTTTTATAGCTTTTGTTCATCGGTGAGACTCTTGCCAAAACTGTGTCCATCAGTATGACCTTTTAGATCGTTATGACTTGAGATTTTCACTCCAACCTTCATTCTTTTGTCGATGAGTTTGTCATCGGTGAGACTTGCATGATGTCTTGCCGATGAGTTTTCCATCTGTGAGACCTATATGATGTCTTGCCAATGAGTTTCTATCAGCTTGAAGTGTTCAGTGTGAAGCTCACAACTTATTTGATCAAAAATACATGCACATAGTCTTGCTGATAAAGATCAATTATTCTTTTTTGTTGACTGTGGTCGGGGAAATGCTTAAAAGAGTCAAATACATGGAATTATTGGTCAATAGAGGTTATGATATGGATCTTGTCGCAAAAATTTTGCAATATGTATGGATCATATGATGATAAATTTTCATGGTATATTTAAGGGCAAGTGGATGAAGGCCAGCGAAAAATATGAAGTTTTTTTCTGGGTCCAATAATGGCTCTGATTGGGGATGTATGCCCCATTGTGGGCATAGAAAGATCCCAGATCTCTGGGGAGCAGACCAATGTCCACTCCATTGGGCATTAGAGTCCAAATATTATTTTCTGCCCTAAAATGATATGGTTTGAAAAACCATACCATAACTGATGGCACAAGGCCACTAGAAAGACAAAATCTTCATTTTGCCTTTGTCATATACCTTATTTTGATTTGATTTCGTCAAACTCCATTTGAAAACATTTATGAAATCTTCATTTCAATTACTATCATGTGTCATTGAATAATCTCTAGGATGAATTGAAAACTAGAAATATTTATAATCCACCACATTGCTGCTGCTGTATTTTTTACTTTTCCCACTATCACTACAATACTCCTAATTTTTAGGAAATAAAAAATCAGATGTATTTATTTTACAATCGTTTGCCTTGCAAATTGATGGATCCTCCTAATTGTTTGAAAATGCTTTATCCTCAAGATGGCATGGATTTGAACACGTATGAAATTTATTTTCTAGAACACCCAGGCATAATTTCATTTGTTCTCCTTTTGTTATTTCATCATTTAATGGGTTTGAATAAATCTGAAAATTATTTTCTAATGTGCACACCTCTTTTTCCTCAAACTGTTGATTCATATATTACGGTGGGTGGGCTGGGATAAAAGGAACATGCACATTTTGAGTACTAATCTTATTTTCTGAAATATGCTCGGGCTCCAAGTCTTGTGCAAAGTCCTCATGATTGCAATCGTGATCCTAGGTGAAGATTTGGCATTTTAAAACTTCATCATCATTTAAATCTGAAATATCATCACTAAAATTTTCACTTACACATGTCTCATCTACTGGCTGCGTTGTTTGATCAGTTTCTTCATATTTGTCCATGCCATTGTTTATGTTGGTAGATTTAACATTGCCAGCATGCTCATACCTGATTTTTTCTATGAAACCAATCATTTCATACACTTGGTCAAGAGTAACTAGTTTCTGTGATTCAGGCCACTTATCTGAATGAGGCACATATAATTTCATGAATGTTTCAATGCATATGGATTTTATCAGGTCTAACTTTAACAGGTATTTGCATATAGATATCTAGTGTTCTTTTGAACAAAGAAAATCCAGATTCCAATGTTCTTTTAAAAAGTCCATATACCCCAAATTTACTTTGATTTTCATTTTGAAAACACTTATCATCTTTCTCTTTAAACTAGCACACAAATTTATTTGCAAGTTCATCCCATGAAGTTATGCAAAGCATAGGAAGGCTATAAAACCAATCTTTAGCAGCATTTTCAAATGTTTTTACAAAAAGCTTCATGATAACATCCTCTCCACTAATTTTCCAATTCACCAATACATCAATGAATTGTTGTAGGTGCATATCTGCTGATTCCGGTTTACATCCATTAAATCTTTGCAAATGATTTTTAACATTCAAAGGGGGAGGAAGATTTGGGTAACCTTGAATGTCTCTAAAATCAATTGGTTTGTGTATTTCAAGATCTATTACCCTCTGTTGGAAAAGTAGTCACTGCCATCTTATTTCTTCTTGTAGACTTCGATTGACCCAAGGGCTAATATTGCTTTGCAGATTTTGACATGGGATTTGGTATTGATAATGCCCCGTATATTGGTGTTATTCATGATCTTGGTAGCCCACAAATATTTGGCCAGGTGGGATCCAATAGACGTTTATTTGATTTGGGAATTGTAGTGTAGAAATGTCTTGTTGTGTTTGATATGCACCGCTTTCATTCCCAAACTTCCCAACTTTGCCATAATGTGTATAAGGGAAATAAAAATCATCATGCATACTTCAGCCTAAAAATATTGTAGTTTCAAGGTGTCCTTTGCATTTTTTATCAATTTTGTTTTCAGAGTCGCCACCTCTTGTCATAAGAGGAATAAATTTTTCTTCTTTTCAGGTTCTTCTTGCCAGCAGAGTTACCTTTTTATATTTGAATTTTAAAACTTCACTGACTCTATAATAAGATGATCTTTAACCAGATTCTAGATTATTCCCCAGCAAAGTTGCCATTTTGTTGGGTCTCAAAAATGTAGGTTACAAGTCCTAAGAGGATGCCAGGCTCTATGATCAGACTTGCAACATTTTTGAACCAACTAACGAAGTTAACCTAAATGATTGATGACTCCTTGCACTTTAGGTTCTGTTAGACCTAAGCGGGTGAACCTTAATAGATAAATCAAATTGAATGAATATGTTTGAGTTGATTCTATCCATAGTGGCAAAGGGTGTGGAATAGATGAGAGCTTGCAAACTACTTCTACTCCTAATATTAAGATCTGAGATGTAACTGTTTGAATAAGATTTTATGAAATACTAGATGGAATTGGTATGACCAGTGCCTATTTCTATTGAGCTAATGGAGTCAAGGTGTATATGATATACGATTTACTTAGTAGCTACAATTCTAATTTTTTGGCACTTGTGTTTGTTTATACCTTGTATAAACATGCAAGAATGTGACTGACAGACTCTACTTATTGATCCACTCGATCCTACCAGGTTACTATGACTTATTGAAAGGATTTTAATCCTTGCTTGAAGGAACCAATCAACATAATCACACAATGACAGCAAGTGTGTATTGACAAATGGAGTAGATCCTCAATTTGAATAACAAGACAATATCGAGTTGGAGATAGCATGGCAATCTTGTCAATTATATGGCTCTTCTTACTGATCCAAATCTTACTTCCAATTTACTGTGATCAATCAAAAGGATTTTAATTCTTTAATAGAAACTAATTAATTTGATTACACAAAAACAACAAGTGTGTCTCGATGAAACTAAAATATCAACTTGGAAACTCAGGTTCAAATAACAGAGAAATAACAATGTGGAGACAGCCAAATAATTGTTCAACTCAACAAACAATAAACACCAATATTAAATCACCAATTTATGCATTCTTCTCCATTATACAATTTCAAAATATTTTACAATATACGGCATAGTGTTTTATTTCGGCAACTGATCAATCCATCCAGTTATCTAAGTCCTACTTCTAATCACGATGTTTTTCTAATCTACTGATGATTCCCGCTTTCTCCATGATTGATCATATAAATATTTTTGTATTTTAGGGTTACGACCCTTTGTATTTGTATAGTTTAGCTCTTTAGTTTTGATAGATTAAAATATTTTAATTTTAATCTCTTTGATCTTCTACTTTATTGAAGTAATTATAATAGTAATCTCCCTTTTGCTAGCAACTTCATTTGAACTTTCACCTGGTGTAAAATACTTTTTAAGTAAAAATAATCACCTATTGCAAAGATTTAAGTCATCCTTTAATTTCCCCCGTGAAAATATTTTACCATCTCAATGTGGAAAATATTCTTTTAGGTAAGATAGTTACCTATTCAATTAATCCCTTAGAAATATTTTCCTTAGAATGAAAATGTTTTAAGAATCTCTCTTGGGCAAAGTAATTATCTTCCTTATATCATCTGTGGTGAAAATATTTCACATCATGGGTAAAATGTGTCACAACTTCATTAAATCTTTACTTTGCATTTTGATTTTTCTCTAGAATCTATTTCTTATTTCCGTGAAATATTTTATTTGCTTGGCATTTAAATTTTCATTAACAATTTGTTTAAATCTTCCTCACCTTTTTTTACTTCTGAGTGAAATTCATTTACCCCAGCATCATATTCTATAAATTCTTATTTGTATATTTGAAACTTCCCTCATCAATATTTGTTTTCTCGTAAATAATGTTCATTCTTCCTTGTTATTTCTCCATCAGGTTCTTTTTTGCAGGGACACTCAAAACACCCTCTCTGATATCCATAAACATATTGATTATTCATCTTGGGGGCCCACTTTGATTTTAACTAATATCATGATTTATCCTTCCTGGCGATTTCTTTAAACAAATGTTTTAATTCATTTGGACACATTGATGGGACTCTCACCGAAATACTTTCTCATTGGGGTGACTTGTATAGTCGAGAGGATATGAAAAACTCATTTCGATGGTATATATTTTACCAAAATTGATCCATCGGTATGACTCTTGATATTGGTCTGATTTAAAATTTTCACTCCAACTTTATTTCTCTTGCCAATGATTTTTCCATCGGTGAGACCTATATGGTGTCTTGCCGATGAGTTTTTTATATGTGAGACTTGTATGATGTCTTGCTGATGAGTTTTTCATTGGTGAGACTTGTATGATGTGTTGCCGATGAGTTTCTTTTATATCTTTTGTTCATCGGTGAGACTCTTGCCGACACTGTGTCCATTGACATGACCTTTTAGATCGATATGACTTGAGATTTTCACTCCAACCTTCATTCTTTTGCTGATGAGTTTGTCATTGATGAGACTTGTATGATGTCTTTCTAGTGAGTTTTCTATCAGTGAGACCTATATGATGTCTTACCAATGAGTTTCTTTTATAGCTTTTGTTCATCGGTGAGACTCTTGCTGAAAACCTTCTGGCCTTTTCATCGGGGTGACTTCATTTAGGTCTTCTCGATATGCATAAAAATCTTTATTTGTGTCCATCGACATGACTCTTGATATCGGTCTGATTTCAAAAATTCACTCCAACTTTATTTCTCTTGCCGATGAGTTTTCCATCGGTGAGACCTCTATGATGTCTTGCCAATGAGTTTTTTATCGGTGAGACCTCTATGATGTCTTGCCGATGAGTTTCTATTAGCGAGAGATTACTTATGTCTCCCTGATATGCTTGAAGTGTTCAGTGTGAAGCTCACAGCTTATTTGATCGGAAAGACATGCACACAATCTTGCCGATAAAGATCAATTGTTATTTTTTGTTGACTGTGGTCAGGGAAATGCTTAAAAGAGTCAAATACATGGAATTATTGGTCAACAGAGGTTATGATATGGATCTTGTCACACAAATTTTGTAATATGTATGGATCATATGATGATAAATTTTCATGGTATATTGGAGGGCAAGTGGATGAAGGCCAACGAAAAATATGAAGTTTTTTTCTGGTTCCAACACCCCCAAGTTACCAACCACAATGCTATGTCCGTAAGACACAACACTCAACAATGAAATTAGAGAGAGAGCAATATAGAAGAATGATGATACAAATGGAAGAAGGTCACAATAGAGGTGGTCTCCTGGTATCCCGAACCTTATGGGAGAATCTAAGATCATTCCAGGAGGTCTAAACAACACAACACATCATGGGGGAAGCACATCACGAGAAAGATAAAAGATTAGAGATACTTACCTGTATGGTCTTCATTTTATATGTTGGATCTTGAAAACCTCTTGGAGAGGTATTCGATCATGTTTAATGCAAAATTTGAGTGGTTCTTATGAAAGTCTTGTTTGTTATCGTATGATGTTTGATTTGTTTTTCCTTGTGTAAATATAACTTTTTGTTGCTTATGAGGAGGAAAACCACTATTATTTCTAACTATTGATTGTTGTTTTTCTCTTTTCTAATTTTTAGTGAGTTTTCGTTGTTGAATCTTTCTAGGATAGTAACAGGAATCATCCTAAACCATCTTACTCGTTTGTATCAGTTGTTGTTCTTTCTTTTTTGATGCATTTTGATTGTCTCCCGATCCATTCAGAGATAACGGGGGAGGAACCTCAGTATAAATTCCATTTCTTCAAGGACAAGGTGGATTATCCATTTGTTTCTTATCCACTTCAATCATTCTGATGATGCTATCATAGTCCAAGTAATCATCCTCGTCTACTTCCACTAAATCTTGTTCCACCATATTATTTTCGGTATGTTTAGGAAAAGGATTAGTGAAGATTTGTAAGTTTTGATTCAGTGGAGCAACTGACTTATTTCCATTGTCATTCACACCTGATACCTGGATGACATTTGAATCAATAAGGTCCTGTATCTCATGTTTAAGACGCATACATCGTTCAGTGTCATGTCCTTGCGTTTGATGATAATGACAAAAGGCATCAGCATCGAAGTAAGGTCCTTGTTTACTAAGATCAACAGGCTTGATCAGGGAAAGCTTCAAAATGTTATTACTCACAGCTTGGTTCATGATAGAATGATAGGACTCAGATATTAGAGTAAACTTTCTTAGTTGATACGACACTTTCTTTGGATTATTTATAGCAGACACATTCGTATTTAGTCTGTTGATCTTGATGAAACTCCTATTATTGTTCCTTTTAAAGTTGTTTTGCAATGATCCACCCAAGGATTGACCAACTTGAGCCGATGAGTTTTGGTTTTCATACTGACTAGATGAAAGTTGATAATCACGAAGAGCAATACATAAATGTTGAAAGGAGTTGTATTTCATCAAGAGAATCTTATCATGAATATCAGGTTGTAGATTTGTAATGAATATATTTTGAACATCCTCATCTTTCATCTAATGCTGAATCTGTACAAAAAGTCATTAATACTGACCAATGAATTCAGTCAACTTTTCTTTCGGACCTTGTTTACATTGAACCAAGTCAATAAGGGTGACTTGGGGTCTGATATTTGCTTGAAAATGTTGTAAAAATTGATCAATCAACTACGAAAAGGAGTGTATTGAATTCAGAGACAACGAGAAAAACCATTCTAAAGTAGTATCTATGAGAGATTGCGGGAAAAGTTTTGCTAACAAATCCTCTTCAAAATAAAATTCACTACACATAGCTGTAAATGTTGCCACATGAATATTGGGATCTCCTTTTCCACCATATTTTTCAAAGCAGGGTGTCTCAAACCTCTCAGGCATAGGGGTTCTCAAAATTGTAAAGGATAATGGATTACGGGCATGATATGTTGGTAGACTAGGCTGCAAAGAATTTGTCAAGTCTGTTACCTTTTGTTGCAAAGAAATCATGCCCTATAAAAGGTGATTTAGGATGGCATCATTGGGAGATGCAGTTTATTGTGAGGAATTAGAACCAAGGCGAGGAGTGTTGGCAAGAGACACATTGGAGCTTCATGAGTGTTGTCATTGATGGCAACAAAGTTCATCCCACACATCCGTAGGACATAGTGTGCCTATACCGGAAGTCAGATTGAAGAGTGTTGTGGTCTGGTAAGCAAGAACATAGTGTTGTGGTAAGGTCTGACAGTCAGGTCCAGATCTCTAAGAGGAAGTATCTTTGGAAAGTGCAGACTTGGGGAAGTCAAGAGGAATACCTTGAATGGTAGATTCCAAGATTTGAGCCTCTGGTGATGAAAGAGTGAAGAGATATAAGCATTCAAGTATTGGGGTCCTGTTTGGCAGAGCAGACAGAGGAAGAATTGACCGACAGAGCATCCGACACTATTCCGGATGAGATGTTGATGGTGATCAAGATTATTAAGGTATCATTCAAGATTGGCTGACTTGTTAGATGACTTCTATAAGTATCTCTTTGATCTGCATCACTTGGTAAGCAAGGATTCAGCCGACAGACTAAAGTTTGGGAAATACTGACTATTCTGGATGCCAACTAGAAAGAGGATGAAATCCTTTGTGCGGATATATATACCAAATGGATTTCGATGAGAGTTGTGTAAGGTGGGTTGTTGTGTGTGTGAAGAAAAGTAGAACAGTGTGTAAGCAAGAAGACAGGTCCGGTATGTGATAGGTCAACAGCACCAAAGAAGAGAAAGGATGAAGTGCAACAGATCAGTGTATTGAACCTAACCGGAACTGAACCTCAGCATATGTGGATGCTTCTCATCAGTTCAAGGATCTTGTTATTATTCTTACAACTTGTAGACAGTGAGTCTCTTGTAGGAAGTGAGCCTCTTGTGACCAGTGTGCTTGGGCAGTGAGCCCTAATTAGCAAGTGCCATTTTGTATTTCTATTCTTCTAATAGAGAATACAATCTTGGGTTAATCACCCCATGGTTTTCTCGCTTAACAAGGTTTCCACGTCAAAAATATTGTGTCATGTGTATTTCCATTTCATGGTTATGTTTGCTTATTTGAGTTGATTATTAAGAAAGTTCAGAAAGTTGAAATAATTAAGATAACTGATTCACCCCCCCCTCTCAGTTATCAACAATTGGTATTAGAGCCAAGTTCCTCCAAACAAAGCCTAACAGCTTGAAGAAGATCTAGAAATTAAAATGGATGTGTATGGTATGAGGGAGCAACTTCAGTCTGCCCTAGATGATCTTGAACAATCTAATTCTGAAGTCAATGAATTGAAGGAAAGACTCAAACAGGCTGATGATTTCATAAATGAACTAAAAGGGAAACTAAGTCTCTCTATGAAAAAGAGAAAGGAGCTACTTCAACAATTGGCAAGTCAAAGTGAAGCAAATGATACAAATGGAGATCTGAAGGAGAAAACCAAGTTATGTGAAAAGTTATCAAAAGAGATCATTATGGTAAGACATGAAATGGAATTAGGAGTTATGAAATTTACCCAAGAAATTGAAGAGAAAAGAAAAAATGAAGATGATCTAAGACAATCTCTCAAGGAGAAATCAGAAGACTACCACAAGATGGATATAATAATTAGACATCTTGAATCTGATCTTTAAGATGCTAAAGATAATTAAGAAAAACTTGAGGATCAAATTGTCTCTCTTAAAAGGGATCTTCAAATAGCAAATGAATACAAAGAGAAATTCAAGATAAGTTCTGCTCAACTTCAAGTTCTTGAAATCCAAAAGAGGGTAGATGACAAGTGTGGCTTGGGATATGAGAAAGGTGAAAGCTCTAGATTTGGTCAGAAGAATTTTGGATCAGAAAATCAAAGAAACAGGCCTAGAAGACCTCCAGTAAGGCAGCCTAATGCTTAAAGATATCCATCCTTCAATGGATACTATCACAACTGCAATAACTTTGGTCACAAATCTAATTAGCGCAGAAAAAGAATGAATCAGACTAATACATTCTTCTCCGAACAGTGTTTTAACTACAAAATGTATGGTCACAAATCTCATGAATGCAGAAATATGCAAATGAACAATTCTTTCAATGGTAGATGCTTTGCATGCAATAGAATGGGTCATATGGCTAATCAATGTAGATCAAGAGGATATCAATCAAATATGCAAAGAAATGTTGTTTGCCACAATTGTAATAGATCTAGTCATATTGCCAAATTCTGTAGAAACAAGAATTAGGACAAAAGAGGTCCGGTACATCACAATCAGAATCAAGACAAGGGAAAAGGAAAAGTGAATGCGGATGAAGTTCAAAGTGAGATGAACAAGATTTGGGTGAAGAGAAGTACATAAAATGTAGGGGATGGATCCGCACCAGAATCTGGTGTTGATATTCCTTTAGGAAATTAAAAAGTGAGCTCTGGCTCAGGGGGAGACACAAGGAAAAATATTTTTTCCCCAGCCAGTTAATTGGTGCTGGAATTGGCACAAGAAGAGTTGCGGATTAAAGGGTTCATAGAGAAACATCTAAATAAACTGTGTTTAAGATATGGAAGATCCACAAGATGTTTAGAACAAGATTGATCTAGTTCATCAAAGTCATCCGAATAAGAAAAACAAGGCAAACTGGAATGACTTAAGTTGAGCATTTATTGCAACTTGGTATTAGGGTTTGCAGAATAATATAAGGGTTTTCTTATCAAACACTTGTTCATTCTGCATTCAAGAAGAAGCAATAAAGAGCTCTACAACAAATCTCCTCAAGCTCATCAAAGATCATCTGCAGAAGTCGATCCATCCAGCAATCGATCTGGCTCACTCTGTGAAACCTAGAAATGTAAAAGGTATTCTCCATTCTTGAATATCTCTCTGTAAATATTTGAAAGATGGCTACTCTGAATGTGGTGAAGATTTCTGATAGGCCACGCCCTAAATTTAAGAAGCACCCATACAAATCTCTAGAAGTGGATCCCTCAGGTGCATTTTCCAGCATTCCGCATGGTATTTTGCATGTAGAAGATGTTAGGGTTTACATTCATGCAAACATTGAAGATTTTTGGGGAATCCAAGATGGTAGATATCTATCACAATTAGTTAATAGATGATTCTTTTGAACTCAAACCACAGTACCAGGCCATCCGGAATAAACATTTTGGTCAGTGCATTCATTTCCCCTATTTTGAAGAGGATGAATGGGTCTGGTATGTGTTGAGCAGAGTACATGATAACTTCTTATGGTTAAATAGACCATTTAAGATCACTAAGGATGTGATTAGGGCAATAACCAGTTTGCACTCTTCCGGAGGGATATCAGTTCTCAAATCTGTCAAAAACCAAACGGTGAGTGAGGCTACCAGATCAAAATTTGATAAGAGAGCAATGACCATAGAAGATATTTCTGATCTGGATATCAAGTTTGCATCTATGATAATTGGTTATAAGATATATCACTCCAACAGGGAGAATTCAGTACCTGAAATTGCTGTGTATATTGCTTATGAAATGTTGAGAAAGAATGCAGATTATGATCTCTGTGAACTCCTAAGCCAACTAATGGAAAACTAACAGAAGATCAAGAAGGACAAGAGAAACTCTTTTAAGTATGGTGGACTGATATTATGTTTGTTTTTCTACTTTATGAATGAGTTGCCCGGATCTAGTGGTTGGGTATGGCAAAATGATAGACTTGTTGCCATTCAAATCAGAGCCTACCTGCATGGGCTTGGGAATACTAAGGTAAGAAATACAGCTCTGTGGGGTTATTTCAAGAACTTTTAGAGTATGATGCAAGCAAGGGAGAGAATTCCCAAATCTCTAGTTGAAAAGTATAAGGATACAGTTTGCTTTATGGTAGAAACTGATCAGTGCCTAATGGAGGCAGTGGAACCAAGAACAGTGTGGATCATGCCTATGGGGTATGAAGTGGATGAGAAAATTGTGGAGCTGCATGTTCAGCACATGCTAAGTCAGCCCAAGGATCCCAAGGCAGAAAGGTTTGGAACCTTTGAAGAATTAAGTGTGAAGATCCATGTAGAGTTAAGACAACTAGAAATAAAAAGAAAAGTGAGGAAGGAAGTAGAAGAGTTTGCCAAGAGGCATGGAATTTTGAAAGAAGCACTTGATGCAAATAGAGAGAAGATAGAAAGGGAAGAGAAAGAGAAGGAAGAAACAGAAAAGAAAAGTGGTCCGATAGAAGCCCCCTCCCGGACCAGATCCTCTAAGAGGTCTGCACCTACAACTGCTAAGACCTCAAAGGCATCAAAACCAGAAGTAAAACCATCCGGTAAAGTAGAGAAAAGAACTAAGACAAAGGCCACAAGGTCTTACATCAGTTAGAAGGATGATGAAGAGACTGAGTCAGATGAGGAGGTAAGGAAAATGAGGAAAAAGAAGAAAGTATCTGGTGAACCCTCTACCGGTAAAGATAAGGAAGAGATGGCAAAAGAGTTTGTTGAAAGGCCCACTCTATCCTTAGATGATGTAGTTAAGGCAGTTACTATGGATGGGAACCTACAACCAATAATAGAATTCTATGATGCATACAATGATGCAGATAGAAAGATCTTGGAGGAAGCCACAGTTAAGTACTTGAACATATACAATAAGTCTTTTATTGAAATTATATCTCTCATTCCCAAAAGCCTAGAGAAGGAATTAGAGATAAGGACAAATAATGCTAGGGAAAAGGATCTTGAGATCTGAGAATAGATAGCCATTCAGCTCTTTCCTTCAATCACTCAGAAGCAAATCAATATGATCTTCAAAGATTGCAAGGATGAGTTCTGGAGTAAGGCTAGAATGAATCAGCTCATGCTTGGAGAAACTGATAAAGTGGCAAAAGAAACAGAAGAAATCCTATGGAAAGCCTATAAAAGATTTAATATTCCTATTGTAGAGGATTTAAGTGATGAACCCTCAGGAATGGATAACAAAGAAGAATCTACTGAGACAGTGGTAGAAGAGGTAAAGGAGACAGGTGAAGAAAAAGAGGACTTAGATTCCTCTCCTCCAGAAGAGGAGGCCCATGATCAAGCAAACATCTCTCCTCCGATTTCCACTGCTGACTCCGGATCTAAAGAAGAGGAAAGAGTAGAAGAAAAAGTAGAGGAAAAGGAAAAACAAGATGACAATAGTAAGGGTGCAGAAGGAGAGAAAATTCCAGAAACCACAGATGATAGTGGTAAGGCTGAAAAAGGGAACAAAACCCTGTCACCGGCAAGAGACACAGGAGAAGTAGTCGAGGAATTCTTAACCAAGGAGATGATAGAATTTGATGAACTGAAACTTCTTTAAGGACCGTTCAATTTTGACTCCCTCTCCCCAGTTCAAACCATGAAGCTAGCATCCTTTACTTTTGCAAAGGCAAAAGAAAAACTTATGAAGTCTCACATGGAAGACTGCAAGCTCATAGAAACTGTATCCAGTATATTGGAGAAGATCATGCCATCTTTTCAGAAAGATCCCTCAGCCTCTTCATCCGGTAATCTCAAATCTCTAGTAAATAGTGTTAGTACACATTTTGAATCTCTAGAGAAATCAGCTGAGGAGAAGGTCTGAAAAGATTTTTTGGATAAGAGATTCTCAGAGTTACAAGGCTTAATAACAAATGATAGGAGAGTTATGGATATTGGAATAAAGAGCTTAGAAAATGCTCTTAAAGATGGCGAAGATATCTACAAATTTTGTTTATCCTGGCCTAAAGTGACCAAGGATATTGAGAAGAAAGTAAAAGAGCAAGAGGATAAACTGACAAGTTTATCTCAAAGTTTTGATCCTCTCTCCGCTCCTATAGTAAATTAAGAATGTCAGACTATTGCAGTCATAGCTGAAATAAAGAAGCTTGAGAAGGAGAAGAAAAATAGAACAATCAGGTTAAGTGAACTCAGAGTGATCATTATCCCTAAGTTAGAGGCCATGCATGAGGCTCTAACTGATGCTTAGAGCATAGCCTGGACCAGTGATCTGACAGATCTCAAGAGGGCAGAAGCTTTTGCATTCCTGTTGAGTGGTCACATCTCAATTTTGGATAGGATGAAGTAGAGTTGGGCAACAGAAGTTGTACAGTTGAAAACAACTTTTGCAGACATACTATAGTATATGTAAGTATAACCTGTTTATATACTCATGCGGCTAAGTATAGTTCAATTTTTGGAATTTTGATATGCGGACCCTACCCTTTGCCATTGATGTCAAAGGGGGAGTGAGGAATAGTGAAAAATGTGGAATCCAGCTAAGGGGGAGCTCCGGAAAAGTGTACATCAGTAGAGAGCATCAACCAAGGGGGAGTAAAGTATAACACTTAGTCATTTTTCACTAAGTGTTGCCATCAATGCCAAAGGGGGAGATTGTTGACAAGAGACACATTGGAGCTTCATGATTGTTGTCATTGATGGCAACAAAGTTCATCCCACACATCCGTAGGACATAGTGTGTCTATACCGGAAGTTAGATTGAAGAGTGTTGTGGTCTGGTAAGCAAGAATAGAGTGTTGTGGCAAGGTTTGACAGTTAGGTCCGGATCTCTAAGAGGAAGTATCTTTGGAAAGTGCAGACTTGGGGAAGTCAAGAGGATTACCTTGAATAATAGATTCCAAGATTTGAGCCTCTGGTGATGAAAGAGTGAAGAGATATAAGCATTCAAGTATTGGGGTCCTGTTTGGCAGAGCAGACAGAGGAAGAATTGACCGACAGAGCATCCGACACTATTCCGGATGAGATGTTGATGGTGATCAAGATTATTAAGGTATCATTCAAGATTGGCTGACTTGTTAGATGACTTCTATAAGTATCTCTTTGATCTGCATCACTTGGTAAGCAAGGATTCAGCCGACAGACTAAAGTTTGGGAAATACTGACTATTCTGGATGCCAACTAGAAAGAGGATGAAATCCTTTGTGCGGATATATATACCAAATGGATTTCGATGAGAGTTGTGTAAGGTGGGTTGTTGTGTGTGTGAAGAAAAGTAGAACAGTGTGTAAGCAAGAAGACAGGTCCGGTATGTGATAGGTCAACAGCACCAAAGAAGAGAAAGGATGAAGTGCAACAGATCAGTGTATTGAACCTAACTGGAACTGAACCTCAGCATATGTGGATGCTTCTCATCAGTTCAAGGATCTTGTTATTATTCTTACAACTTGTAGACAGTGAGTCTCTTGTAGGAAGTGAGCCTCTTGTGACCAGTGTGCTTGGGCAGTGAGCCCTAATTAGCAAGTGCCATTTTGTATTTCTATTCTTCTAATAGAGAATACAATCTTGGGTTAATCACCCCATGGTTTTCTCGCTTAACAAGGTTTCCACGTCAAAAATATTGTGTCATGTGTATTTCCATTTCATGGTTATGTTTGCTTATTTGAGTTGATTATTAAGAAAGTTCAGAAAGTTGAAATAATTAAGATAACTGATTCACCCCCCCTCTTAGTTATCAACAAGGAGGTGGTTGAGCATGAGATACAATAGGCAGAGGCTAAGAATATCTTAATGGTAGTTGGCCGCAATGATAGGTGGAAGATGGTTATGAGTATGTAATAGGTGGATGGAAATGAGTGGAATAGATAGGAGGTTGAGAACAAGTATTCATAGAAGAGGTCACTTTAGGAACCAAATTATGATAATTAAATCCCACATCTTTGTAATTAGTGCCATTAGATACTCCAATACTAGTGGTAGCATTACTACAAGCATTCACATTAGTTGTTAAGATCGTTTACGTAAAAGTAGATATTCCCATAGTCGGTATAGGTGCCGAAACTTGAGTATGAGATGGTGATAGAGTGTTATTTATCATTTGTGCACATTCGGTCACTAGCATGATATTGGTTTGTACAATATGTGCTAGACCACGAAATGCATTTACACCATCTTGTCCCTCTTTTATCAATTCTCTTATATTATGAATTGTAGAGACAGCTTCCTCAACTATTCTCTCATTTTCCATAAATGATTGAAATTCAGCTAGCTCTTTATCCAATTTTTCTATTTCCTCATCAGATACATATCCTGTTTCCTCAATAGTATTATCAACATCATGAAAAGTTTATTCTTCCATTGTGGTTTGAGGATGTATACTATCTTGCACAATTTGAGTTTCTCCCTTTGTAAAGAAGGTGTCCAACTTCTTCAAAAGCACTAGATCCCATTAATCTTTTACTTCTCAAAGGGATATTGTTTTTAGGATAGTGTGTCATAAATCATATATGGAAGCATACAACACACAAACTAAGAGAACAAATCCTAGTAGAAGGATATGATTGACAGCTAAAATGCTTGGTTTTTTGTACTCTTTTCAATTCCAATGAAAGAAACAAAGGATGTCTTGATGATTGTTTTTACACATTCATAACCAAAAGTTAAAATTCACAAAATGAACCTAAACTGTCTTGAAAGATATGAAGAAATCACTTAAGAGTTCTTAATCCCAAGTTTCTGTATGGCCAAGTCATGACCTGGTGGACAATTCAACAGGTTGATGTGAAATTGTAATATTCAAGGGGCCTTACTTGATTTAAGATGATCAGTGACTTACTAGACTCAAACTATGCAAATTGTTGCAAATATCAACAAAGTATTCATTCTTTTACATAAATTCACTATTGTACTACAAAGCTTTGTATGAATTTCTATGAAGCAAACTTTGTCTTTCAAATTAATATGAAAACTGCTAGATATCAATGTAATTCCTTATTCTTTATTCTAATGCAAGACAATTTTCTTCAGATTTCTATGTTTAAGATAATTATTTTCAGTTGTTTGGAGAAAAGTTAGAGAAACTCAAACTAAGTATCATTTCAATATAGGATTTAAATGTTCTGTTACTCATGACCTAAAGCATACAGTAAATTGATCAAATCAACACATTCAAATCTTCAAATGTAAAGTCCTAAACATTTTTTCATGAACATACACCAGAGATTGCAAGCTTTTGAAGAATAATACTTTAGATACCAATAAGAGTCAGAAAACACTCTACAATAGATGCAGAATTCTAAGTTTACTTGTATTCAAAGCACAAAGTCATATAAGATTTACAATGTAAGAATGACCTTTGTTTCATTAATCAAATTACTAAACAACTTATAGACATTTTTACAGATACACCAAGGAGACTAGACATTCCACGTACTCCTTGATGCAAACACAGGCGACCTCCTTTTCTAAACTAAAAGAAATATCTTCCCTATTCCAATACTCTAACAAATTATAAGTGCACGCTACAATTCTAAAATCCCTTTGTAAGTAATATACAAATAGTAGAGCTTCTTATATAGAATTTGAAGCTTCATACTGCTATGGCTACAAAACCCAATCTACGGTCAGTAGTCATCTATTCTTGATCAAGGGAGAACATTTGTTCCTAACCGTTTCTCAAAATATCTTGGTGGTATCTTTTCTGCCTCAAAGGATGCCATTTGAATCTTTTCAAAATAAGATTCCCCTCCTTTGACTTCTTCTTTCTTGATGACCTTGCCCGCAGATACCCTTTACTTGATTCTTGTATTGGTATTGTTTGCTCCCTTCTACACTTTCCTACTCCTTCAAATATGCTTTGAAATTATTTGTTGTACCTTCTATAAAGGTGCGATTCCCCCCTGGACTCTTTATCCATACATATTCTTGCATTGTGACCACTTCTTTCTGTTTCTTTTCTTCTTTACCTGAACCTTCACTCTTGTTCATATATTTCTTCATCTTGGCACTATCCTCCATCATTGAATCAATCATTTGTTTACTTAGATATGCCTCTGGATTCTCCATACATGGTGCAAAAATGGCCTTGAATTCTGTTAATACTCTATGAAGTTCATATGCTGGTATATCCATACACTCATGATCTAAGAGCCTTTCAACTATCCTCTTGTGCATCCTAATCATGTTGTCTACTTTTTCTTCTAAACCCTGAGTGCCTGTGATGCACCTTCTGAGATTATCATCTTCAAATCTTAATTCCAACCTTACCTGTGGCACTTGATTTGCCATCGAAGGAGTAATGACTCCTTCATTTATTAATTCATCTGCTCTCTCCTCAATTTCTTCCAGATTTTCCAATTCAAACTTGCACTCTTCTTTTCTAAATTGACCATTATATATAATTATACTGCATTTATTCTTTTCTATTGCAGCTAATTCCCATCCTATCACTGCTTGTTTGATTACCTCTTCTCCTTCTTGTATGAATTCATTGAACCACTCTTCAAAAATATTAGCCTTAAGCCTCTTATTTTCCATATCTTTTACTTCATCTTTAGACACAACTGCTATTTCACTGGGCAACTTAGGTATTGTAGTATTGGGATCAAATATCCCCCTAATGAATTGTTGTAACTAGATAATGTGCCCTTTCAAATATTCTTGTTTATCCTTGTCTCTTTTTAACATTTTTGCTATAGCCTGGTGTATATCTTCCCATTCAGTTATGTGTTGCTCCATTGTTGTGTGTCCTAGGTCAAAATTAAGTATTTTATATTCGTCTAATGCTATTTCTCCTTTAGCCTTCTCTTTCTGTGGTATGCCCAAGTTCAGTGTTCTGGATCCATCTGGACCCCTTTGTATAGCTGACATAGTCTTCCTCTTTTCTTTCCTTGGCATTACATCACCTAATAGAGTTTTGATGTCTATAGGTACTAACTGTACCTCCACCTTTTCTCTCCTTACCTTTGCACCTAACCAGGTCAGGGCCTATTTTGTGCTTTCAGTAACCTTTTCTTCATTGATTAACTCTTCTTGAGGCCTTTCTACTTCTCTTTGTTCCTATTGCTGGTGTTGTTGTTCTTGTTGCTGTTGTTGTGGTTGTTCTTGTTGCAGTTGTTGTTGTTCTTGTTGCTGTGGTTTTTCTTGTTGAGGGGCTGGTTCTTGTACCATTGGATCATCTTGTTGTTTAGATTCACCCTCATTTTCTTCTTCTTCAATTTCTATATCTTCTCCACCTTCATCCTCTTCCTCTAGACCTTCTTTTCTTGATGGGTCTTTTTCTTGGTCTTCTTCTTTATTTGCTTGTTCCACATTTATCATTTCTTTATCTTCTATTTGTTTTTCAGATTTATCTCCCTCAATATTCTCTGTATTCTCTTGGCTTTTAGGTTTGGTTGTTGTTTCCTTTACTATTTCACCTTCTCTTTGTATCTTTTCAGGCCTGTCAGCTTGTTCTGCATGTGAAGGTGAACCTACAATTTTATCAGATTCTTTTGTCTCCTTTTCTTGTTCATCCTTGCTTTCTACATTCTTTTCTTCTTCACTTTCTTCCCCATACATATTCAGAATATTCAACACATCCATAGTAGAAGTCCAGCTCCTGTTTCTTCTTTAGTTTGAGTAGATGTTTCTTTCACTGCTTCCTCAGGTGTATCCTCTTTTTTAGATTCTTCAATTTGGTGTGCTAGATCTTGTACATCTTTTATTATTTCTATAGATACTAATGTACCAAATGGATCTACTACCCCTGATTCTTCTTGTACATTTTCCTCCTCAGACACTGGACTTTGTTCAGCTTCTATATTAGCTTGAGTATCTTGCTCTTCTTCCTCACTTGAATATTCACTAGATTCTACTTCCTCTATACCAATTTCTCTTCCTTTCCTTGAATCCATTTCTCTAACTTCACTTCCACTACTATCATCTTCAACATTGACAATCTCAGCAGCTTGTTTGGCTTCATGCATTTTTTACCCATGTAGCATTTCTTTAGCCAATTATGTTTTTACCTTAGCATATTCTTGTATTTTCTCTGCTGAGGTAGATGTATCAGGTATGCTACTTAATTTAGCACCTACCTACTATGCTCCTATAACTTCACTCTTTTTTGAAGTCTCCCCTTTGGATATGCCTACTGGTATTGCTTTCTTAACCTTCTATCCTATTATTTCCTTTGAGGCATGTGCTTCTTTTGTACTAATATCATGGCTTAATGACTTTGCTTCTACAAATGTGCCAGATGATACTGCTACTGTCACTCTTAATGCATAAGGATCCATCAGAGTAGCATTTTTGTCCTTCTCCATAATTTTTCTTTGCTTTTCATAAAAGCACTGGAGATCATCACTATGCTCCCTCACTCTTTTTTTCCCATATTTGTATATGTAATCTCCACTCCTTTAGCCTTAAGCTCCTCTATTCTATCTTTCAACCATGTCTTCAAAAATAAGATGACCAATTCAGACAATATGTCCACAGATGCGTTCCATGGTTGTGACCAATCAGGCTCTCCAATAGGAGCAAGCCTGGAACTTTCATAACTATGATGTAACTATTTCACATCATCTTCAACTTCTGGGGGGACATAGATATCTCCCATGGACCTCATTTGTTCAACTATTAATATTTTATGAGCTCTCTTTCTTACCTCCTTATCATTTTTACAATCTGACCAAAAATCTTCAATATGTATTTGATGTTTGAATTTAGAATCAATTGTATTTTGGATTCTATGAAAGGGATCAAATCTCTTGGCCAACTCAAATTCCTCAAATTCATAATATCTCAACTCCCTTTCTGAATAACCAACAACTTCTTCACTGTAGCATGAGTACCTACCAATTGCCCAAGGTAACTTAAGATTTCCTCTGTGAAACTTCTTCTTGTACTTCTTAAAGGCATTCAAATTATGCCTTGAGAACTCCAGAACAATCAACTTTTTAGAAGGATACCTAAGTAACATGAAAGGTTTTCCTTTGAAGCCCTTAGTTCTGATATAAGTAAAGTTCTAGAATTGAATATACCAAGAATTATATAAACCAATTGTATCTTCTGCATCTACAGAAAACCTCTTATCTTGCTCTTCTCTTAAAACTCTGACCATGTATGTATAAAAGACATCGTTAACCGACACATACTTTCTCAATGCATTTTCTTCTTGTAAATCAAGATAATGTTCATATACAAGCCTTTGACCTGTGCCATTTCCTAGGGTTCCAACTCTGTCAATCCCATGTATGTATGGTTGAACCATTGCTATGCATGAATATAATAGATACAAGGACAAATAGAAAGGCATCATATTATGCTTTCTTAACAATGCCTACTTCCATATGGTTGTGCTTATAGCCTTAGCTCAGTGAATTTGTCCTTGTTCCTTTTTTGCTTCCCTCATGAATTGGATAGCAGTGAACATCTAAGGCTCACACTTAGTGGCATCCCTTAAGCCCACCAGTCTACTTAACATTGTAATCATCAAATGTATCTCTTCCTTGAAGTCTATTCTTTGCAAGATCTTGTGTACTCTTGCCACAACCTTGGGTTTGTTTTCAACATTGTACCAACTGTAGAAGATCCTACTTCTACAATCCCTTTCATTGTTATTGAAATCTTCATTATACTGATCTATATCAATGTCTACCATGGTTTCTTGTATTTCCAGGCCAAATGTTCTTGCAATCGCCTCTATAGCTAAGTCTGCAATGACCCTATCATGATGTATTACTCTTCTAGTAGCTGGGTCATATAAATGTATGCAATCCAGACATAAGTCTTTGGCTTCCATAGCTAACAAAAAACTGGCAGCTCTGTACAATCCCCTTTCCCATATACATTTCACATCAGATGTAGAGTATGCCGCCGTAATTTTCTGCAACACATCATCCGCATCATGATTCCCTATGTCGGTGTATTTCCCTACTCCACTTGTACTGATCAATGAAGGGTACCCTCTATGTATTGTCAACTCCTCCTTCTCTATTTCTTGTGCAGCTTCCTTTCTTTTTTAACTTCACCTCCTATATCCACCTTTTTCTGCTTTGGGCCATCCTGTAAAAATGCATTTTTTTAACTTGCCATTTTACCTTCTTACCTAGGGTTTTACTACGAATTTTCTATTTTTTACATTTTACACTAACCCCCCTTTTGTCTTTTCCCATTTTGACTTTCACATTGTTTAACCCAACCTAGCTAATTATCAATCAAACACGGTAATTTAATGCTTGCTTATATTTCAAAATGAAATTACTAAAATTTACTTTGCATTTTAACTAACTGAACTATAAGGGCATTTAAGATAAATACTTGTAGCTTTCGACAGCTCAACCTTACAACGTTGACTTACTTTACCATTTTCCACTCTATTCCCGCTTCTGGAATTCCGTCCCACGATGAAATTTTCATTTAGTTTCTTTAACAACTCTTCTTTCTGCAATTTTAATCTTAGCAATGCAAATCTGAAAGAAAAATAACTTTAAATTTACCTTGACCTGTTAAATTTTACTATTTTTGGTGTTAGATCGGCATTAATTACAACAATTAATGCGCCTATGGCTTCAGCTTCTTCTTTCAACATTTTATTTTAAACCTTCTATCCGTTAGTTTACTTTCTGCATACATCGCATTTTCTTGTATCTTTCCCTGTATATTGTTCCTTGTATGTTCATTTGCATCTTTTCAATATACAAGCCTATCTGCAACAAGTTATAAATAATGTTATCCCTTTTCCTTTATATCCGCGCTTGTATCTTTTGTTTGTATATCGTAATGTATGTAAAATAGATATAAGCACACATACAAACAACCCATACAAACCCTTTTTTACCTTTTATCTCTCCAGCAATGTCCATTTCTTTGTATATCAGGATTGTATATTGTTAACATACAATCACTCAAACATACAAAGCCTTACCTTTATTTAACTTCCTTTTTAAATCCATCTTGTATTGCAACTCATTGCATCTCTGCTTGTATGTCAGCTTGTATATACGTCTATTGGTGAAATATACAACCTCAAGATACAACCTGTGGGACCCACTTTACCTTCCCACTTGTATCTTGATGAAACAACAACACTTGTATCTACTCTTAGATACAAGCCTCCATACATGTAAACTCTTTTGTACAATCATCTCAAACTCTTCATCTTTTCTTAACCGTATTACATAACCTCTTTGGCTCCACACATGTATATAAAGTGAATGCATCTTTTCAATATACATTAAGGTACGATGCATCACTTTCATCCAATTTAATTACATTTTGGAATTCGCATTGTATGCATACCAATAGGTGTAAATCTGAAGTATGCAATATACAAACAACAAAACATACCATAATAAAACCAAATTTTATATTCCCCTTGGGTCCGTGACATGTATGTTGCGCTGTATATTGCCTTGTATCTATCTCTTTTGACAATCATCCAACTCAAGATACAATGCAGATTTAACCCATTATCCACTTTACTTTCAAATCACATCGGGTCCGACTTGTATGCAAAGAATAAAACATTAACTACATGCATATAAAATACCACGATTCATAAACCCGACCACTTTATGCGACCAATACAACAACTCCACATACAAACATCCTTGTACATACAACATACAAAACCCTCCTATAATGCATTTTACCAAGAAACATGCCTATCTTGCAGAATATTGGGAATTTTGAAATGGTTCAAAAAACAACCGCTATTCATTTTTGACAAAGAATTCACCTCTATTCTACTCTAGTACTTAATGCTAACTTTCTTAGATTTTCAACAAGGTTTGTAACCTTTCCCTTTTTTTTTCTTTACCACCAAGCAGACCCACACACAAGCAAAAAGCCACAGCCACAGCAGGGGTCCTCATTTTGCTAAGAGGTAAAATGGGGTGTGTTATGAACATCACAACAACTAGCAACCAAACAAAACAATTAAATTAAAACCATTAAAGAAAACTAAATGAAATAAATTCATAACTTCCAACTTTCTTTCCTGTAGATCATTATTTAACTTGAGACTTAATGTATTCAATAAGGTGCATGAATCTTCCAATTGAGTTTAAGTGGGTGCATGTGATTAATAATCCTCATCTTGAAAGTAAGTTGAATAAACTAGTGACTGATATTAAACTACATAGTTTATGTCATTCCCTCATAGCCAACTGGATAGAGCCTTGCTGCCAGCAGGCATCTATAGCCCCGACAAGGTTATCGTTACAATTCTCCTAAGTAGAGCCCCACTACCAGCAAGCGTCTATAGCCCTAGTAGAGTTACTTAGATGGCTTAATATGGATTTTTCAGTAAAATCTATTTTATTTATTTACTTATTATTATATATTTTTTATATTTTGTGTAAGATAAAACTTTATAAGATATTACCATTGTAACTTCATGATGGAAGGTGTGATTACTTGCTAAAATTAAGCTAAGAATTGTAATGGTAGCAAGGGTGACCTCTAATTTTTCACCTAACACCTACACTGGTATGTTCAACAAACCCAAGGATTTTAGGTGTGTCTTTGTGAGAAACTTCCCTTGAATACTCAACCCACAGTTATTGAATACAAAATTTCACAAACCAAACCATTTTCTACATTCATGATAATCACAACAAGTTATGCATAAGTTTCAAATAATTAGCCTGAATGTTTTGAATTTTCTATTGTTTTCAGTGATTGTTAATATGCTCCTGTATACTTCAAAACAAAACAAACATCCCTACTAAGGGAACACAACACACAAACCAACACAACAACAAAACAAAAACAAAACCAGACAAAACCCAACAAACTGTACATTATTTACACTATGATACATAACATAATAACTACCCTCACCTCAAGCCTGAAAGTAATGTTTCAAATGTTGGCCATTAATAGGTAATGGTGCATCTTCTCTAGTCAAGGTATTAAGCCTGAACGTATTATCTCCTATTATCTCTGTGAATTGTAATGGACCTAATCATAATTTGTCGAACTTTCCATGATTTCCTTTCTTTTCATGTGCTTTATCCCAGCACAACACTAAGTTTGATATTCTAAATGTTTTGACTCTGGATCTTTTGTCAAACCATCTTTTGACCACTTCTTGATGTTTGTCAAACTTTTCAATGGCTTGATCTCTCTTCTCGTCCAATTGTAACATTTGGACTATCCTGGCTTCTTTGTGATCGTCAAATCCTAAATATTCATTAGCAAACTTCTAGATAGGTATTCCTAAATTCACTAGAAGTATGGGATCAGTCCCATAAACTAGATGATAAGGTGCATTGCCTAAGGCTGACTTAACCTTAGTCCTATCTACCCATAGCGCATATTTTAACAATGTATTCCATTCTCTGGGACTTTTTACAATTAGTTTCTTGATTATATCCAATAAAATCTTGTTTGTGGACTCAGCTAAACCATTCCCCTAAGGATAATAATTAGAAGAAAATTTTAAAACTATCCCATATTCAAATGCCCATTTAGAAAATTTCAAAGAAGAAAATGCAAGGCCATTATCACATACCAGCGAATATGAAGCTCCAAACCTTGTTATGATGTTTTCTTCAAGAAATTTGATGACTACCTCAGTAGTAGAGAACTTGCAACATGTGGCTTCAATCCACCTTGTACAATAGTCAGTCACTATCAATATAAACCCATGTCCTATAGATGATGGAGGATTTATAACTCCAATGAAATCTAAGCCCCACTGTGCAAATGGCCTGGACTCAATGACTGGTTGTAATGGATTAGCATGATTCCTTCCCTTGTCTACTGTAGTTTGACATGTGTGACAACTTCAAATATGACTCTCTGTATCTTTAAACATTGTTGGCCAATAGTATCCCGCTTTTAATATCTTATGCGTAGTAGCTAAATGAGAACCATGAGCAGTTCCATACTTGTCATGCAACTCTGACAATACCTTATATTCTTCAATCCTGTTTAAACATCTTAAAAATATAACTTCATGGTTCTTCTTGAATAGAAGACCTCCTTGTACCATGTACCTTTCTGATTTAATCTTTAAAGCTCTCCTTTGAGAAGATTTCATCTTACTTGGATATTTACCTAATATTAGAAATGTATTCAAATCATCATACCAACTTGATGCATCATTAGAGTTTAATACATACTATTGCTTTACCAAATTTAGATCTATTTTTTCTATGGTCTGTACCAATACTTGTCCTCAAACCAACTTCATTGGAATGATCTCCATATCAAACGCTTGCAATATTGTAATCCATTTGGCCCTTTTTTCTCCGGGCTCATTCTGCATTAGCAGCATTTTTACTGTTGCATCTAGTACTATGGCCTTGACTTGACTTCATAAGATGTAATCTCTAAAATTTTTAACTGCCCTTACTAATGCAAATGTTTGTCTTTCTGTATCTAAATACTTCAATTGTGAATATTTCAAAGGTGCACTCATGAATGCTATGGGCTTTTCTTCATTATCTTCTCCCTTTTGTGTCAATGTAACTGCAACTGAATGTGTAGATGCAAAAGAATATATGTAAAATGGTTTTGTATAATTTGGATGTACTAACATAGGAGCATCAGAAATGGCCTCCTTAATATCTTTGAATGTGGCCTTGGCTACTGGTGTCCATTCTCTCTTTGCATCTTTCTTGAGCATTGCGTTTAATGGTTGCACAATCTCTGCAAACCCTGTAATAAACTTCCTGACAAAGTTAATCTTACCAAAAATTGATTTTAATTCCTTCTTACTGTTAGGTAATTGCAATTTTCTTATTCCTTCTACTCTGTCAGGATCAATAGATATCCCATTTTTAGAAATGACATGTCCAAACAATTTCCCTTCAATTACATCGAATGAACATTTCTTTGGGTTAAGAGAAATCCTGTACCTTTTACATCTTTTAAGTACCCTTCTCAAATCTTCTACATGAGTGGATGCATCTTTAGAGTACACAGTTAAATCATCCATATAAATGATGATGCATTTACTTGACAATCCATGAAATGCAATGTCCATGGCTCTTTGAAAAGTGGCACCTGCATTGATCAAACCAAATGGCATTCTCCTATATGGATAATTACCCCACTTACAAGTAAAAGTAGTCTTCAACCTATCTTCTTTATCAACTAAGACCTAATTAAATCCTGAAAATCCATCTAAGAAAGACATCATCTTAGCCCCATTTAATGTTTTCAGTACTTCATCTATTGGAGGCAAGGGATAATTATCTTTTTTAGAAGTTTTGTTCAAATTTCTAAAGTCAACACATAGTCTAATGTCTCCACTTTTCTTTCCTACGGGTACCAAATTAGCTACCTAGGTTGAATGTCTTACTGGGAAGATTATCCTGGTAGACAACAATTTTTTCACTTCCTCAAAGATTAAAGGCTCTAAAATAGCATTCACAAGCCTTTGTTTCTGTCTAAATGGTTTAACTTCTAGTTTCAAGGGTATTACATGAGTTATGATCGATGTATCATATGTCTTCAGATCTTCATATGTCCATGCTATTACATGTTTGTATTCTTTCAAAACATCCACAATTTCTTTTCTTAACTTCTTAGAGCAAGCCTTTCCAATTAATACATTATGTGGACTTTGCTCTGTTCCCAAGTTATATGGGTCACATTTACCCCCTTCAGTTTTGGGCAAATCTTTCTGTCTAACTACCCCATCAAAGTTGAAAATCTTTTCCAACTTAATTACCCCTTTACGCAAGAAATTACTCTTCAAGTTTATTATGTCTTCTTCATCCCAAGACACATTAGGCCTTTCCTGTTCATCAATGATTTGAGCTTCAAACACTTCATTACAAGTGAGAAAATCCACAATTTGTTGATCCCCTTCAAATACCTGAAAATGGGTAACATTATCTGGTATGCTCAGAACATTCACTAATTCAATAGCAAATCATTTTAGACCTAACAATATTAAGGGCTCTAAAGTGCTAGCAGCAACTGCTAATGCATCTAGTCTATGATTCAATTCCCTAGGGATATGTTCTATGTCAAAGGCATCAAATGAATCTATTAAATCGCACACTCTATGCCTGTAACAAACCATCTTCTTATAATTGCATGCATATAACTTTGTCATTTGTTTGACCACTAACTTAGAGTCTAAAAATACTCTTATCATTTTCACCCTTTTCTTGATAGCCATAACAAGTCCATAAATCAAAGCTTCATATTTTGCTACACTATTGGTACAAGGAAATTGTAGCCTATATGCTGCTAAAAATGACTTACCATTAGGATCTATAAGTTCAACACCTGCACTTGCACCCTGTTTAGATTTAGACCCATCACATTTTAGTGTCCGCATACCTTCTTTATTCCTTTGACCTTTTATTTTGGCATGTCTCACCCTTTCTGTTACTTGCGCTGTAATATCTTGTTTCTTCATGGGTGATTCATTTTGACCTACTTGCATATTTATATTCTCAATTTGTAAATCGGAATGACAGACACTCTTGTCCTTTGTTTCTTTCTCTAGATCTGGAATTAATACATCCATGTTATCATGAAAGTATAACTCTGGATGCTCAAGATTAAATTTTCTTTCCTGTAGTTCCATCCCTTTTGTGCACTTTATGTATTGATATTCTATAATGTCTCTGCAAATTCCACAATTCTCTTCAGAATGAGGCTTATTATGGACTCTACACATGCTTTTATATATTTTGCACTGAACCATAATTTTTTGTTCAATGCACTTTTCTATTTCCTGCCTAATGATCTGACCAAAACTATTTACTGCATTGTCTTCCTCATCAGAAGAATTTCCATCAGACTCAATGAACACTACGATTTCTTTACTGACAGGTTTTTCTTTAAAATTCAACATCAGGATCTCTTCAATTTGCACTCCCTTATTGGTGACTCCATAAACACCCAGTTCAACAGAAGTATATAATATCCCATTTGTTCTATTATACTCTGTAATCATGTGTTTCATTCTTGGTTTAGCTTCTATCTTGATTTGATTTGGAACACCTCTCCAAGGTAACCACTTGTGTGAAAAATCAGTGACCATATATCCATTTAACATTTTGGACTAGTCTCTACTTAATAACATCTTATAATTCACAGGTATATCTACCACCTGAATGTCAATAAACTGACTCACCCTAGGATTAGAGGCTAACTACATTTGAATATGCATTACTTCTCCTATCACATTGACCTCAGTTTTGTCTAATTGTGTAACAACCTTGGCAAATTTGGTAGGAGTCAACCCTAAAGTTTTTCATATCCCTAAAGGCATTACATTGGCTGATACACCAGAATCTACCATGCAATTATGTATGTTCTTTCCCAACATCCTAATGATTAACAAGAAAGGAGGGGCTTCCCTCTTATCTACACACATGACCACATTAGTGTTGGAAGGCTGTTCAATTTTCTTAATTTTATCTTTGGACTATGGATCTTTACTAGGAACATTCATGTCAGCAGAGACCGTGCCTGCCACAAATGTATCCAAGGACTTTATGAAAGCATTTATGACCCCTGGACTTTTCAACAATTCACATAAAGGTATACTGACCTTGATTTTTTTATCTCTTTAGACAAGTAACTCATTAACCTCATTATTTCCATTGTCTCTATTTTCCTTGTTTGAACTTTTGATGCTACTGCCCCACCACTCATAGGATGGTTAGCCTTCAGTATAGCAGGATTATTACTAGCATGCTGGTCTAGAGGAGTATTGAAATTGTTGGGAGGAGTGGAAGTAGTGAAAGGACCTCCAAGCCTAGTGTTACCTCTCAAATTGTAGGTATGATTTTTGTTAGACTATTGAAAAGCCTGTACCTCCTTTGTTTTGTATAATATTTCATTCTCAGTTTCAAAGGGAAAGTAAAATTCATTCAATACTAAAGTTGATTCAGGGTATAACTTCTCACAAAAGTAAGGCTCATCTTCTAACAGCTGATCCTCTTCCTCCTTAGTTGCAAAGGTAAAAGTCTCTAAGACTAAAGCAGTTTCAAATCCTAAGGCACTATTTCATTACCTTTAAGAATGAGAAACTCAGAGGTGGGAGCTTGTACCTCCACATTGAAAATACTAGCTGCCAGATGGAACTGAGGGCAATCTAGTTCAGCCTATGCACTGGTATTATGAATCCTGTACCAATTTTTTAATGCCACATTGGCCATTTGAATTCTGGTTGTTTGTTTTGTTTCCTGATTATCCAAACTCTCAAATGGAGAAGCTAGAGTTCCATTATTTGGCCCTATGTTCCATGTCCTAGGTGGCCTTGGTTGATTCTGATTTCTATTGTTATTACCCCATGTCTAGTTATCTACAGAAGGTCCTCTATTTTGCATTGCTTATCCCTGATTGTGATTTTGACTCTGAATATAATTCTAGTTTTGATTTGAACCTTGACCCTAGTTATAATTCTAGTTATGGTTCTAGTTATGGTTCTGACTATATCCTTGACTATTTCTACCATAGAAGTTTTCATTTCTTAGTTGTGTCATTTCAGTAGTCAATCTTCTAAGGTGTGTAGCAATTTCTTTGATCTCTTCCCAATCCTCTTGTGCCTTTGCCACAAATGTATTCTAAGGAGGTTGGAAGAATGACTGGCCATTACTCTGATTGTTACTGGTACTATTACCAGTATAGGGAAGTATAGTCTGGATTGGGGAAGGATTATACACAAGTGTGTATGTAGGAATTGGGTTCAATAATGGGGTATGATGCATAGGAACTCCATTCCAAAGTTATGCTTGACTTTGCATCCCAGGATTTCCTCCATTAAGAAAAGGATTATAGGTTGTTTGTCTCATTTCCTGATTTACTAAAGTTGCTTCCTTATAAGCTTTGGATATAGTATCTATATCAACTTTCCTTTTGACAAACATGATAGTTAATGGATCAAGAGTGACATAATACATGGCTAATAACGCATTTGCATTCACTGTGTAAGGAGCCACTAATAAAAAATAAGCCTTTTGAAACCTATCATTAAAGTTATCAATTAGCTCTCCTTCACCTCTCTTTATTGTAGCCAATTTATGATCTAAGGTGGAAGGGTCAACTGGTCCCCTAAACCTAGACAAAAATGCCTCTTCCATAAGTGCCCAAGAAGAAATATAACCATTAGGTAAGTTAACATACCAGATAGAAGCCTACTCATTAAAGGTGTAAAGAAACAATCTACACATAACATCCTCATATTCTAACCTATCTCTAAAGCATGCCTCTTTGAATATCCTAATATGATCCTCTGGATCCTGATGCAATTGATATTTAGGACATATCTTTTCAGGATTTTTTAGCATCTCATGATAATAATTGAACGTTATAGGAGAATTGACATTGAAATAAGCCATTGCAGGGCCACGTGGTAGGCCTAGACCTCTGGGAGTGCCTGGATTTCTAGGTGGACTAGGACCTCTAGGAGGACTTGGACCCCTAGGAGGACTTAAACCAAGATTCAAAGGTCTAAATGAATAACTTTTAGGACTCACTATGTTATGGATGTTAAAAGATGATCTAGGAGGCGTTCCAGATGAGCCTCCTATGTGTGATATTCTAGGATTCCAAATCAAAGGACCCTTACTTTGCCTTCTATTAGGTAATTGCACAAAGATATCTTTTGAACTGGATCTAGACTTGGTCACCCTACCACTGTTATGAGCCAGCTTTACTTAAATCCTACCTTAACTCCAATCAGGCCCTCCTTCTAGTGCCAAAAATTGTTGATGATTATTTTTACACATTCATAACCAAAAGTTAAAATTCACAAAATGAACCTAAACTGTCTTGAAAGATATGAAGAAATCACTTAAGAGTTTTTAATCCCAAGATTCTGTATGGTCAGGTCTTGACCTGGTGGACAATTTAACAGGTTGATATGAAATTGTAATATTCAAGGGGCCTTACTTGATTTAAGATGATCAGTGACTTACTGGACTCAAACTATGAAAAATGTTGCAAATATCAACAAAGTATTCATTCTTTTACATAAATTCACTATTGTATTGCAAAGCTTTGTATGAATTTCTATGAAACAAACTTTGTCTTTCAAATTAATATAAAAACTACCAGATATCAATGTAATTCCTTATTCTTTATTTGAATGCAAGATAATTTTCTTCAAATTTTTGCATTTAAGATAATTATTTTTAGTTTTTTGGAGAAAAGTTAGAGAAACTCAAACTAAGTATCATTTCAATACATGATTTAAATGTTCTGTTACTCATGTCCTAAAGCATACAGTAAATTGATCAAATCAACACATTCAAATCTTTAAATGTAAAGTCCTGAACATTTTTTCATGAACATGCACCAGATATTGCAAGTTTTTAAAGAATAATACTTCAGATACCAGTAAGTGTCATAAAACACTCTATAATAGATGTAGAATTCCAAGTTTACTTGTATTCAGAGCACAAAGTCATATAAGATTTACAATGTAAGAATGACCTTTGTTTCATTAATCAAATTACTAAACAACTTACAAGCATTTTTACAGATACACCAAGGAGACCAGACATTCCATGTACTCCTTGATGCAAACATAGGTGACCTCCTTTTCTCAACTAAAAGAAATATCTTCCCTATTCCAATGCTCTGATAAATTATAAGTGTAAGCTATAGTTCTAAAATCCCTGTGTAAGTAATATACAAATAGTAGAGCTTCTTATATAGAATTTGAAGCTTCATACTGCTACGGCTACAAAACCCAATCTACGGTCAATATTCATCTATTCTTGATCAAGGGTACACATTTGTTCCTAATCGTTTCTCAAAATATCTTGGTGGTATCTTTTCTACCTCAAAGGATGCCATTGGAATCTTTTGAAAATAAGATTCCCCTCCTTTGACCTCTTCTTTCATGTTGACCTTGCCCGCAGATACCCTTTACTTGATTCTTGTATTAGTATTGTTTGCTCCCTTCTACAGTTTCCTACTCCTTCAAATATGCTTTGAAATTATTTGTTACACCTTCTATAAAGGTGCAATTCCCCCCTGGACTCTTTGTCCATACATATTCTTTCATTGTGACCCCTTCTTTCAATTTCTTTTCTTCTTTACCTGAACCTTCACTCTTGTTCATATATTTCTTCATCTTGGCACTGTCCCCCATCACTAACTCAATCATTTGTTTACTTAAATACACCACTAGATTCTCCATACATGGTGCAAAAATGGCCTTGAATTCTATAAATGCTCTTTGAAGTTCATATGCTGGTATATCCATACACTCATGATCTAAGAGCCTTTTAACTATCCTCTTGTGCATCCTGATCATGATATCTACTTTTTCTTCTAAACCCTGAGTGGCTACGATGCACCTTCTGAGATTATCATCTTCAAATCTTAATTCCAACCTTGCCTATGGCACTTGATTTTCCATCGAAGGAGTAATGACTCCTTCATTTATTAATTCATCTGCTCTCTCCTCAATTTCTTCTAGCTGTTCCAATTCAAACTTACACTCTTCTTTTCTAAATTGACCATTATATATAAGTATACTACATTTATTCTTTTCTATTGCAACTAATTCCATCCTGTCACTGCTTGTTTGATTACCTCTTCTCCTTCTTGCATAAATGCCCTGAACCACTCTTCAAAAATATTAGCCTTAATCCTCTTATTTCCCATATCTTTTACTTCATCTTTAGACACAACTGCTATTTCATTGGGCAACTCGGGTATTGTAGTATTGGGATCAAATACCCCCCTAATGAATTGTTGTAACTGGACAATGTGCCCTTTCAAATATTCTTGTTCATCCTTGTCTCTTTTTAAAATTTATTCTAGAGCCTGGTGCATATCTTCCCATTCACTTATATGTTTCTCCCTTGTTGTGTGTCCTAGGTCAAAATTAAGTATTTTATATTCATCTAATGCTATTTCTCCTTTAGCCTTCTCCTTCTGTGGTATGGCTAAGTTCAATGTTCTGGATCCATCTGGACCCCTTTGTATAGCTAACATGGTTTAGCCTTCCTCTTTTCTTTCCTTGGCGTTACATCGCCTAATAGACTTTTGATGTCTATAGGTACTAACTGTACCTCCACCTTTTATCTCTTTACCTCTGCACCTAACCAGGCTGGGGCCTCTTTTGTGCTTTTAGTACCCTTTTCTTCATTGATTACCTCTTCTTGAGGCCTTTCTACTTCTCCTTGTTCCTATTGTTGCTATTGTTGTTCTTGTTGCTGTTGTTGTTGTTCTTGTTGCTGTGGTTGTTCTTGTTGAGGGGCTGGTTCCTATACCATTGGATTATCTTGTTGTTTAGATTCACCCTCATTTTCTTCTTCTTCAATTTATATATCTCCTCCACCTTCATCCTCTTCTTCTGGTCCTTTTCTTGATGGGTCTTTTTCTTGGTCTTCTTCTTTATTTGCTTGTTCCACATTTGTCATTTCTTTATCTTCTATTTGTTTTATAGATTTATCTCCCTCAATATTCTCTGTATTCTCTTGGCTTTCAGGTTTGGTTGTTGTTTCCTCTACTGTTTCACCTTCTCTTTGTATCTTTTCAGGCCTGTTAGCTTGTTCTACATGCGAAGGTGAACCTACAATTTTATCAGATTCTTTTGTCTCCTTTTCTTGTTCATCCTTGCTTTCTACATTCTTTTCTTCTTCACTTTGTTCCCAATACATATTCAGAATATTCAACACATCCACAGTAGAAGTACCATCTCCTGTTTCTTCTTTAGTTTGAGCAGTGGTTTCTTTCACTGCTTCCTCAGGTGCATCCTCTTTTTCAGATTCTCCAATATGGTGTGCTACATATTGTACATCTTTTATTATTTTAAGAGATACTACTATACCAAACGGATCTATTGCCCCTAATTCTTCTTGTACATTTTCCTACTCAGACACTGGACTTTGTTCAGCTTCCATATTAGCTTGAGTGTCTTGCTCTTCTTCCTCACTTGAATATTCACTAGATTCTACTTCCTCTATACCAATTTCTCTTCCTTTCCCTAAATACATTTCTCTAACTCCACTTCCACTACTGTCATCTTCAATGTTGACAGTCGCAGTAGCTTGTTTGGCTTCATGCATTTTTGACCCATGCAGCGTTTCTTCAGCCAATTCTATTTTTACCTTAGCATATGCTTGTCTTTTCTCTACTAAGGTAGATGTATCAGGTATGCTACTTAATTTAGCACCTACCTACTATGCTCCTATAACTTCACTATTTTTTAAAGTCTCCCCTTTGGATATGCCTACTGGTATTGCTTTCTTAACCTTCTATCCTATTATTTCCTTTGAGGCATGTGCTTCTTCTGTACTAATATCATGGCTTAATGACTTTTCTTCTACAGATGTGCCAGATGATACTGCTACTGTCACTCCTAATGCAAAAGGATCCATCAGAGTAGCATTTTTGTCCTTCTCCATAATTTTAGCTTCCACAATCTTTCTTTTCTTTTCATAAAAGCACTGGAGATCATCACTATGCTCCCTCACTCTCTTTTTTCCCTTGTTTGGATATGTAATCTCCACTCCTTCAGCCTTAAGCTCCTCAATTCTATCTTTCAACCATGTCTTCAAAAACAAGATGAGCAGTTCGGACAATGTGTCCAAAGATGTGTTCCATGGTTGTGACCAATTAGGCTTTCTAATAGGAGCAAGCATGGCACTTTCATAACTATGATGTAATAATATGCCATCATCTTCAACTTCTGGGGGGACATAGATATCTCCCATGGACCTCATTTGTTCAACTATTAATCTTTTATGAGCTCTCTTTCTTACCTCCTTATCATTTTTACAATCTGACCAAAAATCTTCAATATGTATTTGATGTTTGAATTTAGAATCAATTTTATTTTGGATTCTATGAATGGGATCAAATCTCCTGGCCAACTCAAATTCCTCAAATCCATAATACCTGAACTCCCTTTCTGAATAACTAGCAACTTCTTCACTGTAGCATGAGTACCTACCAATTGCCCAAGGTAACTTAAGATTTCCTCTGTTAAACTTCTTCTTGTACATCTTAAAGGCATTCAAATTATGCCTTGAGAACTCCAGAACAATCAACTTGTTAGAAGGATACCTAGGTAACATGAAAGGTTTTCCTTTGAAGCCCTTAGTTCTGATATAAGTAAAGTTCTGGAATTGAATATACCAAGAACTATATAAACCAATTGTATCCTCTACATCTGTAGACAACCTCTTATCTTGCTCTTCTCTCAAAAATTTGACCATGTATTTATAAAATACATCGTTAACCAACACATACTTTCTCAATGCATTTTCTTCTTGTAAATCAGGATGATGTTCATATACAAGCCTTTGACCTGGGCCATTTCCTAGGGTTCCAACTTTGTCAATCCCATGTATGTATGGTTGAACCATTGCTGCGCATGAATATAATACATACAAGGACAAATAGAAAGGCATCATCTTTTGCTTTCTTAACATTGACTGCTTCCATATGGCTGTGCTTATAGCCTTAGCCCAGTGAATTTGTCCTTTTTCCTTTTTTGCTTCCCTCATGAATTGGATAATAGTGAACATCCAAGGCTCACACTTAGTGGCATCCCTTAAGCCCACCAATCTACTTAACATTGTAATCATCAAATGTATCTCTTCCTTGAAGTCTATTCTTTGCAGGATCTTGTGTACTCTTGCCATAGCCTTGGGTTTGTTTTCAGCATTGTACCAACTGTAGAAGATCTTGCTTCTACAATCCCTTTCATTTCTATTAAAATCTTCATTATACTGATCTATATCAATGTCTACCATGGTTTCTTGTATTTCCAGGCCAAATGTTCTTGTAATCCCTATGTAGATAAGTCTGCAATGACCCTATCATGATGTATTACTCTTCTAGTAGCTGGGTCATATAAATGTATGCAATCCAGACATAAGTCTTTGGCTTCCATAGGTAACGGAAAACTGGCAGCTCTGTATAATCCCCTTTCCCATATACATTTCATATTAGATGTAGCATTTGCCATTGTAATTTTCTGCAACACATCATCCACATCATAATTCCCTATGTAGGTGTCTGTCCCTACTCCACTTGTATTGATCAATGAAGGGTACCCTCTATGTATTGGCAACTCCTCCTTCTCTGTTTCTTTGTGTTGCTTCCTTTCTTTTTTAACTTCACCTCCTATATCCACCTTTTTCTACTTTGGGGCCATCCTGTAAAAATAAATTTTTTTAACTTGCCATTTTACCTTCTTACCTAGGGTTTTACAATGAATTTTCTATTTTTTACATTTTACACTAACCCCCCATTTGTCTTTTCCCTTTTTGACTTTCACATTGTTTAACCCAACCCAGCTAATTATCAATCAAACATAGTAATTTAATGCTTTCTTACATTTCAAAATGAAATTACTAAAATTTACTTTACATTTTAACTAACTGAACTATAACGGTGTTTAAGATAAATACATGTATCTTTCGACAGCAACCTTACAACGTTGACTTACTTTACCATTTTCCACTCTATTCCCGCTTCTGGAATTCTGTCCCACGATGAAATTTTCGTTTAATTTCTTTAACAACTCTTCTTTCTGCAATTTTAATCTTAGCAATGCAAATCTGAAAGAAAAACAACTTTAAATTTACCCTCACCTGTAAAATTTTACTATTTTGGTGTTAGATAAACATTAATTACAACAATTAATGCGCCTACGGCTTTGGCTTCTTCTTTGAATGTTTTATTTTAAACCTTCTATCCATTAGTTTACTTTCTGCATACATCACATTTTCTTGTATCTTTCCTTGTATATTGTTCCTTGTATGTTCATTTGCATCTTTTCAATATACAAGCCTATATCTAATGAGTTATAAACAATGTTATCCCTTTTCCTTTATATCCACTCTTGTATCTTTTGTTTGTATATCGTAATGTATGTAAAATAGATATAAGCGTACATACAAACAACCCATACAAACCCTTTTTTACCTTTTATCTCTCCGGCGATGTCCTTCATTTCTTTGTATATCGAGATTGTATATCGTTAACATACAATCGCCCAAACATACAAAGCCTTACCTTTATTTAACTTCATTTTGAAATCCATCTTGTATCGCAACTCATTGCATCTCTACTTGTATGTCAGCTTGTATATATGTCTGTTGGTGCAGTATACAACATGTGGGACCCACTTTACCTTCCCACTTGTATCTTGATGAAACAACAACACTTGTATCTACTCTTAGATACAAGCCTCCATACATGCAAACTCTTTTGTACAATCATCTCAGAATCTTCATCTTTTCTTAACCGTATTACATAACCTCTTCAGCTCCACACATGTATATAAAGTGAATGCATCTTTTCAATATACATTAAGGTACGATGTGTCAATTTCATCTGATTTAATTACCTTTTGACATCTGCATTGTATGCATACCAACAAGTGTAAACCCAAAGTATGCAATATACAAACAATGAAACATACCATAATAAAACCAAATTTTATATTCCCCTCAGGTCTTTGACATGTATGTCACGTTGTATATTGCCTTGTATCTATCTCTTTTGACAATCATCCAACTCAAGATACAACGCAAATTTAACCCATTATCCACTTTACTTCGGAATCACATCGGGTCTGACTTGTATGCAAAGAATAAAACATTAACTACATGCATATAAAATACCATGATCCATAAACCCGACCACTTTATGTGACTAATACAACAACTCCACATATAAATGTCCTTGTACATACAACATACAAAACCCTCCTATAATGCATTTTACCAAGAAACATGCATATCTTGCAGAATATTGGGAATTTTGAAATGGTTCAAAAAACAACCCTTATTCATTTTTGACAAAGAATTCACCTCTATTCTACTGTAGTACTTAATGCTAACTTTTTTCAATTTTCAACAAGGTTTGTAACCTTTCCCTCTTTTTTCCTTTACCACCAAGGAGACCCACACACAAGCAAAAAGCCACAGCCACAATAGGGGTCCTCATTTTGCTAAGAGGTAAAATGGGGCATGTTGTGAACATCACAATAGGATTTTGTAAGTATTTCAGTCAAGGGAATCAAGTTATATATTTGATATCAGTCAAAAACAACAATATAATCACTCTCAACACACTCTTTGATGCAAATCCAAGATAATGCCAAGTCAAAATATAGTGAAAATATGTCAAAATAGGCACTTTTTTCACCAAAATTCAATGTGAAAGAGCATGACAAATGGTGTTGTGAGGAAAATGATGATGGACGGGTACCAAAATACCTAACACAACATGATTTTAGTGCCACTTAAGGTAAAACCCTAGTGACAATATAGAAAAATATGCAATTTTTCACAGTTTTTCAATTCCAAGACCTAGCAAAAGGAGTGTTGTAAGGAATTTTAGGAGGTAAAACAAATAATATCAATAATATCAATCACCTCAATCCATAAAATTGATCACACACATTCTTGGAGTGCAAACTAGGTCAAACCCTAGGGTCAAAATAGCCAAAATGTACAGTTTTTTGCAAAATTTACACTACAAGAGCCCAATGAAAGGGTGTTGTGAGGGTAAAATAGTGATCAATCAGATGAATAATAGATGACCCAAACATCAACAGAATAGAGAAACAAAGAAGATTCAAGTAAACAAAGCAATGAACAAACACAGCAAACCTCTTCCGTTTCGAAACTTCTGTTGTTCGCCTATCACGAATCGTCCTTTCACAGATGAGATGAGCCCTCAGAGAGTGCAATCTTTTAAAGCTGTTTGAGGAAGTCGATGGTGAACGGCTATGGTGTGATATGCGATGAAGGTGAGCTCCAATGCAACAATGGTGATCTCAAGCTTGTAGATGACAAATGGGTGCCAAAGGCGCGCTGGTGATATTTCTGCAGAGTAACGATGTCAAAAGCCTGGATGATTAGAATGGAGGGAAGAAGCTTCATTTATAGACTTGGAAGAATGGGAATCAACGGTTGAGAGAAGATATGAAGATCAACGGCTGAGGATGGTTGAGGAATGTGCAACCAGTGGAAATGCGACAAGTGTCCCAGCTCCATCATGAAAGGTGGGATGTGACAAAACTGATTGGAGAGTTAACTCCGTTGACTGGTCTGTTAACAGAATTGATTGATCAGTTAGAAGAGTGGATTGTGGAACTGACTGGATTGATTGAGGATTTGACTCAACTGACAGGTTAGTTAACAGATTTGATTGATTGGTTAACTGACCTCTGATTGGAGAAGAAATAGGCCATGTGGGTGAGGGAAAATAAGGTAATTAAATATTAAATATATTTAATTACATGTGCAACCTGATGAGGTGGACAAGGTGAGGTGTAAAGGTGATGTGGAATTTTGAATTTAGAACTTTAGGATAGAGGAATTAGGCTTAATTAAATAATTTATGATTATTTAATTGTGAAGGACTTTAGAAGAATTTTAATTAAATAAATAGAATTTATTTAATTGTGAGATAGTGAATTGATTAAATAAATTTGGAATATTTATTTAAAATAGAAGAATGGAATAAATATTTAGAATATTTATTTAGGATGATTTGTGTCATTTTTAGGCGTATACATTTTGCCCCTCTTTGATGCAATGCAGTTTACAGCGTTGCTTCAAAGAAATTGATAGTCTGAATGATGATACATGCCCCAGTTTGCCCCTGGTACAGGTTAAATGACGATAGGATGCCCCCTCGGGAGATTGGACGGGAAAAACGGCGAAAGTTTTAGAGACGGATGATCTCACGACGAGGAAGGGGTTAGGATAGGTTGGAGGAAAAGGGATGCGGTCAGGGATGCGGGAAGAAAATGGGAGAAAAAACAGACACGGGAAGTAGTCATAGTCATCACCTAGCTAGAATTAGGGTTTGGAGGCTATAAATAGGAGCTGGGTCCACAAGAATAGTCATTTGCACACTTGGTTGATCTGGATTGGAGAAAGAGAGCTCAGAGCCAACTTAGAGCAGCATGGCAGCCAGAGCAGCAGACATTCCACGCGAGGAGCACCGATTCGAGCGAGTTCGACGATTCGGGCGGCCAGCAGAGGCAGGACCCCCGGTATGTGCTTCGAAAAATTTCTCCTAGGGTCGAGTTTAGGTGTCATAAATGCACGTAGAAAATAGGTGAAATGAATGCGCTGAAACGCAGAATGGCGCATATGCCTCGTGAAGCTGCGCTTTTGTAATTTCGCGGCGCATATGCCGGTTTCGGCGGCGCATGCGTGAAAGCTGCGCATTTGTGCATTCTAGTTGCGCTTTCGTAATTGGGCGGCGCTTTTGTATTTCTGCCGCGCATGCGTGAAATGTAGCAGCGCATTTGTTAAAGTTGCGCATATGTGACTTCCTGCGGCGCATCTGTAATTTCACGGCACATACGTGGATTTCTGTGGCGCATGCGTTAGAACAGCGCATATGTGCCCTGTAGCGGCACATATGCAATTTTGCAGCGCATATGTTGATTATTGCGGCGCATATACCAGAAACGGTGCTTTTACCACCTGTAGTGGCGCATTTGCTCGAGAGGGTAAATTACTTAGCCAAATTGATTCGATTAGCGTCTTGTTTGATGCAGGAATCGATGAGCTATCTCCGAGATTGCAAGAATCTAGTCAAGAGATGTAGTGTGCTGTTTTGATCAATTTGAAATGCTAAGTTTAGTTGATACAGTTCAATAGATATGTTGAGTATGGTATATGCAGCTTGAGACTGACGCCTTGCTTTGCGTGCTTGCAGGAGGAGATACGAGAGACTCTGCAGTCGAGGGAGACGTTCCCCATGCCTTTATTGCAGAGATACATGCTGACGGAGGCTGACAGAGTGGCGCTTGGTGCCATGGGTTTAGATTACGTTTGCTTTATGCCTGAGGTGCAGGCGAACCGAGGACTATTGACAGCTGCTGTGGAGAGATTCCACAGCGAGGACAGGACCTTCCACTTCCCTACTGGAGAGATGACGGTGACGCTGGAGGATGTCTACAAGATACTGCACTTGCCCGTGGTAGGCGAGTTAGTGGAGTATGACACACAGCGGGACGCGGGACTTGCCGAGTGTCAGCGAGTATTTGATGATCCCGAGCTGGTGGGACAGGTCATCCCGTGGCAGGATATCTATGACTGTTATGACTACTTCCCTGGGATTGTGGCTGGACTGATTGCGGGCGTTGTATGCCCGGACAGGAGATCGCACGGGTTCCCCATTGGATGGGGTAGGATCATGGAGCGGATGCTGACCGAGGGCACCTGATATGCGTGGGGACTCTGCGTGCTAGCCCACCTATATCACGACATGCATCAGGTGGTGTACCACCGCAGCACGAGTTTATCGGCCGGGGTGTTGCTGTTACAGTTTTGGCTGTGGGAGCACATAGCGGTGACCAGGCCGATATGCGTCTTTGCTAGGCAGCGAGGAGAGCCATACAGCTATGGCTATGCAGGAGTGATTTCCCAGCATAGGCTGGGGAAGCTAGAGTACTGGCGGCATACCTTGGATGGGGTAGATGTGGTCGTCTGGCGGCCATATCTGGATTGCGAGCCCTGGGATGACAAGGGAGATGAGCTACCCTACTGCTTCCAGACCAGGTGGTTGATAGGCCGGACACGGCACATACTGGAGAGGCAGATGGTGGGCCGAGTGCTGAGACAGTTCGGCAGGAGACAGGGGATGCCGCAGGGACAGGCCATGTTTGCATGGACACATACAGAGAGGGTCCGATGGGGGCCGATGGCTTCTTATGAGGAGGCCCTGGCAGAGTTCCAGCAGTTGCCTTACGTGGCATGGGACATGAGGCGAGAGATAGCAGATGCGGGGGTTACACAGGAGTATGAGGATTGGATTACCGCACATCCATTCCTGAGATATTCAAGACCTGGCATGCTGGTGCCTCGTATTGACGAGGTGGACTCAGAGGATGAGGAGGGAGAGGCTGGCCCAGGGCGGAGGGGCGCTAGAGGAGGACGAGGACGACGGGGTGGCCGAGTTGCCGAGAGGCCGAGGCAGCGGAGGAGGATAGATCGGGCTGGGCAGGCAGTGCCAGGACAGGGAGAGGCACAGCAGCAGGTACAGATGCCACCACCCCAGCAGGTACCACAGCAGTAGGTGCCACAGCAGTAGGTACTACAGCAGCAGGTGCCACAGCAGCAGGTGCCCCAGCAGCAGGGGCTAGGACAGGCAGAGGCAGCACAGGGGCCAGTGCAGGGTGAGGCACATGAGAGGACTATAGCCAGCCTGAGGGGATAGGTGCGAGAGCTGCAGGCACAGCTGAGGAGAGTGGAGAGGAGGTGAGATACAGACGCAGCGGTGATCACTGGTTTGACTCGCGAGCGAGACATGGTAGATGCCCGGGTACGCCTTATCCGAGTAGAGAGGGACACAGCAGTGGCTGCCATGGGTACAGACGCAGCGAGCTCGTTTCTGGTTGGGCAGGTGCAGCAAGCACAGGCACAGGTAGGCCAGTTGCAGACGCAGTTGGCACAGGCGCAGACAGACCTAGCCAGAGCGCAGCAGCAGGCACAGTACTACCGAGGCTTGTACCATGGTGCCGTGGCATCGAGCCAGAGGGCAAGGAGTTTCAGGAGTCAGTCTGGGGTGGCTCACAGAGCAGGTCCTTCACAGTCAGGGGCATCCGTGATGGGACCTCAGCAGTCAGGAGCTGGCAATGGTGGCCCACAGCAGCAGGGGTAGACACAGGCCAGATTTTGTACATTTTGGGACATGTATCACCGTCTATTTAGACACATATTGTATATGACACTTTGATTTCGAGAGAGATGGTGATATTGTACATTTGGACCTCTTTGTATATGATAGTATGGATGATGATGCAGCTTTGGGTATCTATTGCATGCGTTATGAGATGATGATTTTACTTCTATTGTATGATGTGATTCTATTGCATAGTTAGATGGTCTATATGATGCTATATGAGAAATACTTTGATATGCTGCTATATGATGTCTATATGATATAATGTGACAAATGAATGCAAAATGTAATATGATGTCTATGTGATGATGCAAATGTATATATATGAAACATGATTTCTATGTTATGATGTAACTATATATGTGATGTCTATATGATCTAATGCAAATGTATATGTATGGAACATGATTTCTATGTTATGATGCTGTATAGATATGTGAGGTGCTATTGGATGTTTATATGATGTAATGCTTTGAATGTATGCAGTTGTAACATGAGTACTATGTGGTGATGTAACTATATATGTGATGCAAATGTATTGGTGACCTAATGCATTGGATGGTGCATTCTACTAACCTAATCATGTGCATGACTAGTTTCTACGAATGATATGATATGCTCCTATATGCCTTGTTTTTGTGATGTCCAAATGTACTCTATCGACATAAGAATGACATGATGGATAGAGGAATGGTTGCGAAAGAATGACTTAGGAACTTTTCTTGATATCGTTACTCTGCATAGTTTGAATAATGAGGATTGTATGGATGGGTGTATGGATATAGGACGGATGTTTTGCTTTTAGATTGCTTTACTTCATCATTGGGCATTTTGTTTGTGGTATTTTTCTGAAATGTTGTAAGTGAATACAAGCATCTAGGTATAATTGAACCGAGATGACCTGAGTATCGCTTACATGGAGTGTGATTGAGCAAGTTAATACAAGCATCTAGTCAAAATTGAATCTAGATGACCTGAGTACTTCTTGCGTTTCAACAAGCAAGGATTGCCCCCGTTCATGTAAGGCCTTGGATGTCCTCGATGATCTTTTGCTGATCATGTCCTTAGACAAGGCGTCGCATTACTAAAGTTTAATCCACAAACAACAAACAAAGAAAGTAATCATGCCCCCATCATAGCATCTCTAGCTTTTGGCATCCTTGAGTAGCATAGGAAGGTATGATAGCAAAAATCAAGACTCTGTAACTTAACCCTAGGTTCCAATCTACAAAAGCATATTTGCGTTGATATGTGTTTATTTCTTGCCTTAATTTGCATAAAATCATTTAGAAGACCTTGGGTATTTGCTTTGCATTGGATAGGTTAAGATGCTCATAGTCAAGATTTCTGCTTGAAGCGCGGGTGTCTGCTTGCATTTGCTTGCTTGGTGAGAAGATTGCACAATCCTTATTGAGAAGACGGACCCTAAGGGACTGACCTAGTGCCTCGGGGGCTCATTGCTAAATGGCCTTGCCTACGTGACAATGCAGGGGCAATGTAGTTCGGGGTAAACCCTAATGGACCATGGATGGACTAGAAGAAAGACGACAAGAATGAAGACAAGAGAGGAGACGAATGGGACTTTGGGAGAGATGGAAGCCTCGAGGGCGCATTAGAATAATGGCCTTGCCTACGTGACGGCGCAGAGGCAACGTAGTTCACGAGTTCAGACCACAGACACTGACGAGAGACACTGCACTAGGCTTACATTGAGGAGGCGGTATGGGACAAAACCTTGGTTGACAAGGCCACAAGGTGAGTATCAAGCCATGATAGGTAACTGTCAAGTGTGTATTGTGTGATGGATATGGGTCAAATGAGGAAAATAGAGGGAGAATGGGCTCAAGGTGATTGGATTCCCAAAGATGGAGAATGCAGTTTGTCCCAAGTAACGCCTGTTTACCAGGTTTTCATCACTTGCTTTTATTTGCACGAGAAGCTAGAAAGTAACATGACGCCTGATTGCCAGGTTTTCACCATGATACCTATCCAAGGCGCCTGTTTGCCAGGTTTTCACCAAAGGACGATTTTTTTGTATGCTTGCTATTTTTTCCGATTTTTTTGTTTTTTGTATTTTCTCTTTGTAACCTTTTTTTTTTTGACTTTTTTGATTTTTTGATTTTTATTGTGCCCCCTTGCATTGGGGTTCTCTTAGGTATAGAACCGGCGAAGGTGCATGCTGTTGATTGGATCATCAAACAACTCACCTTCTGATGTGGCCAACTGATATGCCCCCGATCCGTAAGCTGCTACAATTACATAGGGTCCAAGCCAGTTAGGCTCGAACTTACCTTTCTTTTCTCTGTCCTGCTGATTGCGAGGGTTCTCTTTTAGGACGAGGTCCCCAACCTTGAAGCATCTTGGTCTAACCTTGTGGTTGTAGCTTCTTGACATCATCTATTGATAGGCTTTGAGATGGTCAAAAGCTTTCTGGCGCCTTTCCTCTAGCAGTTCTAGCTCTTGTAGTCTAGAGACTCTGTACTCTTCGTCTGATATGAGACCTTTCAATGACACCTGAAGGGATGGGAGTTCGACCTCAATGGGAAGGATGGCTTCGGAACCATAGACGAGGGCATAGGGTGTAGCACCTGTGGGAGTGCATATGCTGGTTCGATAGGCCCACAGAGCGGGATTGAGTTGGACGTGCCAATCGCTACCAGCTTCATTGACAGTCTTCTTTAGGATTTTCAGAATGGTTTTGTTTGATGCCTCAACTTGGCCGTTACCTTGGGGGTAATATGGAGTGGAGAAGCGATGTTGGATCTTGAAATGTTCACAAAGTTCCTGGACATCCTAATTTTTGAAGGGTCTCCCGTTATCCGTTATGATGGATGAAGGGATGCCATATCGGCAGATAATGTAATTCAGAATGAAAGAGGAAATTTGCTTTCCTGTGACGGTTGATAAGGGAACGGCTTCAATCCACTTTGTAAAGTACTCAGTGGCGGTTATGATGAATTTATGGCCGTTGGAAGAGGGCAGATGAATCTTTCCCACGAGGTCAAGTCCCCACTGGCAAAAGGGCCAGGGTGTCGTTAGAGGTCTCAACTCCTGAGCAGGTGCATGAATCAGGTTCCCATGTATCTGGCACTGTTTGCACTTTTTGACGAACTGATATGAATCCATTTCCATATTGGGCTAGTAATAACCTAAACGCATGAGTTTCTTAGCTAAGGAAGGACCGCTGGAGTGTGTTCCGCAGATCCCTTCGTGCACGTCTCGCAAGGCAGTTATAGATTCTTCTTGTTCTAGACAACGGAGTAAAGTACCATCCAGACCACGTCGGTAAAGGGTATTGGCGATAATGGTGTAACGGGAGGCTTGTCGGATGAAAGTTCATTTTTAGTTGGAAGAGAGGTCCAAAGGAAGGACATTGTCCTTGAGGTAAGTGTAGGTCTTACCGTACCAAGGCGAATCAGATCCTACTAGGTGGCAAATGGAATGGGTTTCGAGGAGATCATAAGCCGATTGTCGAATTGTTTCTACTAAGAACTCATACCGTGACTCATGTTCAGGTATCTCAAGAAGAGAGGCTATGGTCGCCATTGCATCTGCTGCTTTGTTCTCTATCCTGGGTATTTGCTCAAACGAGATGGTCCCAAAATGTTCTTTGAGGTCGTCGACCATCCGTTTGTATGGGATGAGCTTCTCATCTTTGGTCTGATACTCATCGTTGACCTGGTTTATGACGAGCTGAGAATCACCGTAGACACATAGTGCTTGGATTTTCCACTCGGTGGCCATCTTGAGACCAATTACCAAAGCCTCATACTCTGCTATATTGTTAGTGCATGGAAATAACAACCTGTAGGACTTTGGAATTGTGTCGCCTTGGGCAGTGATGAACAAGATACCTGCCCCCGATCCATGGTTGGTGTAAGACCCGTCGAAGTAGAGTTTCCAAGGAGATGTTGACAGAGTGAATAAAGATTCATCGGGGAACTCAAACTGCATTGGTGAAGTGTCCTGTAATGGTGCCTTAGCTAGTTGGTCAGCGATGATTTGCCCCTTGATGGCTTTTCTGTCCACCTACTCTATATCATATTCGCTAAGAAGCATAACCCATTTGGCTAGTCGACCTGTGAGGGCTGCTTTGCTGAGAAGATATTTTAGTGGGTCGATCTTGGCAATGAGTTTGACAGGATGTGCCAACATGTAGTGTCAGAGTTTTTGTGAGGCAAAAACCACCGCAAGGCATGAATGTTCCACCTGTGAGTACTGCAGCTCGTAGCCCACTAAGGTTCGACTGATGTAGTACACAGCTCTTTCCTTGTTCTCATAGTCTTGCTGCGCTAGGAGAGCCCCAAGAGCAGTAGGTGTAGCAGATATGTAGAGAATCAAAGGTTTTCCTTGGATCGGAGGCATGAGTATAGGAGGATTCATGAGGTACTCCTTGATCTTGTTGAATGCCTCTTCGCACTGCTCATCCCATTTAAATGGAACGTTCTTATGTAGGAGATGGCTGAAAGGATGGCATTTGTCTGCCAGCTGTGAGATGAACCTGCGGATGGCCTATAGCTTGCCCTGTAAGGATCTCAACTGTGTTAGAGTTTTGGGTGGAGGCATGTCCATGATTGCTTTGACCTTGGCTGGGTCTACCTCTATGCCATTTGCTGACACGATGAAGCCTAGCAGCTTGCCCGATGTTACCCCAAACACACATTTCTTCGGGTTCAATTTTACTTGGAATTGGTCCAGCCATTGGAAGACTTTCTCTAATGTGTCCAGGTGTGAGTCCCTGGTGAGTGATTTTGCCAAGATGTCGTCAACATAATCTTCCATGGTCACATGCATCATGTCGTGAAATATAGTTGTCATGGCCCGCTGATATGTAGCACCTGCGTTTTTCAGCCCAAATGGCATGACATTCCAGCAAAAGGTACCCCATGGACAAGTGAAAGCGGTTTTGTGCTGATCCTCTGGTGCTATTTTGATCTGGTTGTACCCTGAGAATCCATCCATAAGTGACAGCATTGTATGTCATGCCGTGAGGTCGACTATGATATCGATGTTAGGCAAGGGAAAGTCATCTTTTCGGCATGCTTTGTTTAAATCTCTAAAATCGTTGCATAGTCGAACCCTGCCATCTGGTTTAGACACCGGCACAATATTAGATATCCATTCAGGGTAATCTATGGCTCTGATGAACCCCATGTCTAACAATTTCTTGAGTTCTTCCTTGACCAGTAGGGCTATATGGGGATGCATCTTTCTCAGTTTTTGCTTTACGGGCTTCACCCCTGGATCCAATGGCAAGTGATGTAGAATCAGGTTTGGGTCCAAACCTGGCATGTCGGCATATGACCAAGCAAAGCTGCCTCTCTTCTTTTTAAAGAATGGTACAAACTTGGTTTTCTCAGGCGGCGTGAGAGATTTTGCAAAGTGGATAATCTGAGGCTGCTCTTCGGTTCCAATGTTTATTGGCTCTGTTGGCTCTACCACGATCTGTGACCTTTCTTGATACATATCACTTGGGAGGGTGTCAAGCAATCCATCGTCAGGTGCCACAGTTGGGTTTTCACCTTCAGATACGTCCTTTCTTTTTACTGTGTTATAATCTGACACTGCCGCATGGCAGTTTTCACCGTCAGATCCCTTTTTGATCTTTACATTTTTGCGACTAGAAGGCTTGGCACCCTCCCCGAAGTAAGCTACAGTATTGAGTTCGATAGAGAAACCGGCTTTATGATCTCCTTTTGGTAAATGATCTCTAAGTCCCATATAGTCAATGTAGGCATCATCGTTCTGGAACATATCTAATTGAGGGGTCCCTTGCAGGTCCCAGTCAATAAGCTCAGGGTGTAAGAGGGGAAGGAAGTCGGATGAAAGACCCGATTTATTGATAGTGTGGATGGAAATATTAGGAGCACAGGTGGGGGTAGTGTTCTGGGTGGTACTTTCTTCCAGGTTGTTTATCGCAATGGAATCTATATTTTCCTCGAAAGCCATAACCTCAGGGAGGGGCAAATCAGACTCCAGTGGTCTGTCCCGTTGCGTTTGTCTCTCATGATATGGGCTAAGAGTTTGGATGGTGTCAATCTCTTTGTCATCGTAGGAGTGCTCTGTTAGCTCGTCCCACTCATACTGATTGGAATCATCCGAATCTATGTCACTATCCTCTTGGGGTGTTTGAATTGTCTCCACTAGGCAGGCATTTTCTTTTGCTTTGCCCTTGCCTTTGTATCCCAAGCCAGTGGTGTTTCTAGCCGAAGAGGAGGAAGAAGGTTGTATAGGTTCGATGATCCCTTCTTTTCTGAGGCCGATAGGGCCTTGTCCTTCATATCCCATCCTATGCAAGATGGTTTCACCCCGTCCATAGAGTTCTGTAGGGAGTCTAGGTGGCTCTTGGGGTGTGTTTTCTTCTTCGGCATAAAGCCATTGCAAGAGATCTCGCTCCTCTGATTCATCGGATAAGGTCCCCCATTTTACAAAGGGGTTTGCGGGAGTGATAGGAGGAGCAGAGGGCTTTGGAAAATGCCTGGGTTGATGCTTGGGCTGGCCAAAGGAGCGAGGAGACAAGGGCATTTTTGCAAGGTTGAGGCTGTGCTCAATCTGGTATTCCCCCACGCCATTTTCTTTTATGGTGATTTTCATTGGTTTGGGCCATGAGGAGGAAGCTTCGGCAGTATGGTCTTGCGGCGGAGTAGGGGAGATATGGGCTCAATTGTTGGGTATGACACATTCCAGTTTTGCTTGGAAAGAGTTGCAATGTTGGTAGGGGTCGGGGTCGCTGTGTATGGTGACCTGCTTGCCATCGTGTGGGAACTTTATGCATTGATGGTAGGTGGAGGGGACAGCTTTCATGGTGTGGATCCATGGTCTCCCTAGTAGAATATTGTAAGCAAGCTCCCGATCAAGGACTTGGCACACCACATCTTTAATTACCGGTCCCACTTGAATGGGTAGGACAACCGTGCCCTTTGTGGTTCGTTCCTCCTCGTCATAGGCTTTGATAGTAATTTTCTGTCTTGGATCTACTGCCTATTTAGAGAACCCCAATGCAAGGACTAGCTTCAAAGTGCAAATATTCAAACCGGCACCCCCATCAATGAGGACCCTCTTGATGCGGTGCCTGTGTACGAATGCGACAATGTGTAGAGGAGTGTTGTGGGGTTGAGACATGGAAAGGTCATCTTGTTCTGTAAACGAGATGGAAGTGGAGGATGTCAAATTACCCACCATGGTTTGAAACTTTTCTTGGGCTAGGTTAGTGGGGACAGTAGTTTCCACTAAGGCTTTCTCAAGAATCTCCTTATGAGAAGGAGATAGACGCAAGAGCTCCAATATAGAAATGTGAGCCAGAGTCTTTTGCAATTGGTCGATGACATTATATGGGCGGGAGTTAGACGGAGATGGCGACGACCTTGGAGGAGTGGTGTTGATCGTGACTCTACCACTGCGGGTAATTATACTACAACCAGTTCCGTTAGGTCCTGGTTGTTGGTTGGGGGATATGACGTTGACTTGCGGAACATGCTCAGAAATGCAGTTAATGGTGTACTCAAAGGGAACGCTTGCATAGTTAGCATTACTCGACCCACTGTTCTGGTTTGGCCTATTGCGATTGTTGTCATTATTGTTATGGCCATTGGAGTTGTTGCCATTGTGACCATTGTTGTGGTTGTAACCATTGTTGTTGTGGCCGTTGTTGTGATTGTTGTTATACGGCCGGTTGTGGTTGAGAAGAGGATCGCGGTAGGCCACATGAGATTCATTGGAGGTATGCTGTTGTGTTCCTCCCTGATTCTGATCCAGTATATCCTGTATGACATTCTTGAGGTGAATGCAATTATTGGTTATGTGCCCCCTTCCTCGATGATACTCGCAATAGTCTGTGTCCTTCCAATAGGGAGGTTTGACTATAGGCTCATAGTCACTTGTTGGCGGTAGAGAAATTTCATTGTTAGCCAACAACTTCCTGAGAGCAGACTCTTGAGATTCTCCTAACGGCGTGAATTTTCTCCTTGGATTTGAATTGAACCAAGGTCTAGATTCCCGAGGGGGTGGCTTGTTGAGTGCACCGTTATTTGCTTCTTCCTTAAGAGTGAATATGGGTTGTTGTTTAGGGGCTGCCACCTTGGCATCCACTACTCCATCGTTGACCACATTCTTGTTCTTGGTCGAAAACTTTGACTTGTCAGTTGTGTAATTGGAAGGAGGTGTGTCCTTGTAGAGCTTGAGAGTTCCTTTAGCGATCATAGCTTTCTCAATGAATAGCCCCATTTCAATGACTTTGGTGAATGAGGTAGGGCATTATATCTGAATCTGATAGCTAAGATCGGGATTCAAATTGTGGACAAACATTTCCAATAGTTGTTTCTTAGGCATGTCGTAAGAACACTTACTAGCTAGCTGTCTCCATCGTTGTAAGAAGGTGGCGAAAGACTCACCACCTTTTTGTTTGGTGTTGCATAGGTCTAGCATAGATACTTCGTGTTCTATGTTGTAAGAGAAGTGCGTTATGAATTTATTGACAAGTTCATCAAAAGTTTTGATTCCTGGTGGAAGACGCAAGAACCACTCCATAGCTTGACCTCCTAAAGATCTTGGGAATAGTCTCATTAAGTAGGTCTCGTTGTGAGCTACTTCTAAACATGCTGCAGTGAATTCCCGGATATGATCTCTAGGGTCCCCCTTCCCTTTGTATTTGTCAAATTTTGGGATTCCGAACTGAAAGGGGAATGGTTTCATGACCAAACTTCTGTCAAAGGGGTATGGTGCTATATCTTCCAAGGAGTAGTTCTTGGAACTTGTGCCGATCTTAAGGTTGGAGATTTCTAGCTTTAGATTCTCAATTTGTTGTCTCACATCCGCCATAGGAGCATTTTGGTCAATGGGTTGTTTTCCTCTCTCATTGGCCTGGGGGACCGTGTCATTTGTGTCCCTCTCACGTTCATTGTCTGCATTTTCCCTGATGGAGCTAATGTCAAAGTCTGCGGGGAGTTTGATTCCGAGACTAGCAAGATGATGGAAGTATTTGGTGGGGTCCTCAAGGAGCACTTTCTCCACTAGGCGTTGGAATTTGCTATCTTGCATGTGTGCCACTAATTATTCACGAGAAATTTCTTCATCATCATTGCGTGGTGGGGCGATGTGATCGGAAGAGCCGGCCATTTCAGTTAGCTTGTTGTACTGGGATCGAGTAAGAACCATGCAAGGTGGGGTGGGATGAAATGGACTAGGATTAGAAATTTTGGCAAGGTGTCGACTAAGACTGTAATGAATGGGATATCTAGGACAAGACTTGGACAAAGGGTTCTCTCGCTCAATGACTTCAGGTAAGATGGTTGACACAAGACTTTAGCCACTAGCAAGGGTAGTCGATACCAGTCTCACTGTGTAGGGCTTAGTCGTTCAACAAGACTACTAGCAAAAGGTACTGTGACCTACTAGGCTTACGTGAATTCACTAATGAAACAAAGAAGGACCTATGTCAAATCGGTATGGGACAGAATGACGTTGGGGCAAGAGTGACTAGGACAGAAGGTGACTGGGATGACCGTCGAAAGAGAGAGAAATGGGTGAAATGGATGAAAATTGACTGCAAGGTTGATTCTGACCTCAGAAAATGAAACTAGGCTAAAATGGGTATTCTGAACAGCTGACAAAAATTTCTCAAAAATAGGGCAGATGCTCACTGTCACACATGCGCAGAAACAGATGCGCAGCAAGAATGGGCAAATGCGCCGTAAGTCGCTGTATATGTGCTGCTCTGGTGAAGTATGTATGCGCAGCAACAGTGTGCAAATGCGCAGCAGAAAAGTATATGCGCAGCAAGTCGGTGTATATGCACAGCAAGTCGCGGTAAAAGCGCAGCAAAAATGTGTATATGCGTAGCCAGTCGGTGCAAATGCGCAGCAAGTCGCTGTATATGCGCCGCAGAAACGGATATATGCGCAGTTCTGGTATTTTTTGCAAATTTTTGGGATTTTTCTCTATTTTTGGTATTCTTTGGCTGGAAAAGGTCTTCCTGATCTGATATTATGAATTAATTTAGCAAGAAAACACAGCAAGCACAAAGAGTATTTTGTAGTTTTCCATTGTTTTTGTAGTTTTTTTACTCTATTTTGGACAAAAGCAAGCACAAAATCCTAGGCGAGAAGTGGATTATAAGGGATTTGGACCACTAAAACAAGAGGTATTTAATTCGGGCAACCGTTCAAGTGGTTACACGTGTGGCGGCGCTACTCTCCGTTATGGAGTCTCCCAGCCTCAAAGGGTTACGCCTGAGAGGGTTTTGGGGGAGGTTGGCCGTCGGTGTAACATAACAGCACTCGTTGCAGGAGGTTTTCACCTCAAGCACAATTTATTTTAAGTGGCTCGGTAGGGCTTGGCGTTAGCCTGTTACCACTCAGGGTCGTTCCCGCTTGGACAAGCATGCATCCAAGGGCAGGCCCCTCCTAAAGTTTAAACAAATAGAATGACAAGTCTGGCACTCTGATCACCCAGAAGAGGGGAGAGCATAAGCCTATTGTCATTCGCAAGCACAGAATACACTGATTGATCCACCCTAGTTAAAAGATAAAAACTAAATGGGCTAAGCTACTCAAACAGAACTTTGAAGTGATTTCAACAATATTGCAATGGTTCAATTTTAAATCCCAGAAAGCAGTTGTGAGTTCAATTTTAAGTCCACGTTGCACAAGATTGTTAACTTTGAAATTCAGGTCTCACGATATAGCAATGGTTCATTTTAACTTCAAAAAGCAGTTGTGAGTTCAATTTTAAGTCCACATTGCACGAGATTGTTAACTTTGAAATTCAGGTCTCACGATATAGCAATGGTTCATTTTAACTGCAAGATCAGTGATGAGTTCAATTTTAAATCTTAGATAGCACTAACTTGGAAGTTGTTTGCAATGCAAGCATGAAATAAACCAGTTACTTCCTCCCTAATTAAGACTAGATGAAGATTTGTAATGAACAACCATTTTACTCTTTCCCAGAAAATGAAATGTGAGCTAGTTAGATGCAACTACATGTAACTAAACCTGAGCCTATCCTGCAAAACTGCTCCAGCAAACACCTGCAAAAGGGTTAGCGTTAGCAAAATCCTCTAGAAAAGTACTAAAACCTGAGCTAGTTACAAATGCGCAGCTTCAGTGATCAGATGCGCAGAAGTGATCAACAGAAGCGCAGCATTAACGAATGCGCCGTAGTTTTGAACGTATGCGCCGTTAAAATGAATAAATGCGCAGTTTTAATGTATGCGCAGCAACAGTCGTCAGAAGCATCGTAACAGTCAACAGATGTGCTGTTATAACAGATGCGCAGCAACAGTCTATGGAAGCGCAGTAACAGTCAACAAATGTGCAGTTTTAACAAAAGCGCCGTAACAGTCTGTAAAAGCGCAGCAAGAATACACAGATGCGCAGGATTTTCAAATGCACTGTAACAGTCTTCAAAAGTGCCGTAAAAATGAACAGATGCGCCGAAAGAACCTATGCATGATTCTGTGGGACCTGTACGGAACCTGCCTTCAAAAAAGCTCAAAAATGGTGAAATAAAGGGGCAATAGCCCCACGGTGGGCACCAAAAATGTGAGGGTAAAATAGTGATCAATCAGATGAATAATAGATGACCCAAACATCAACAGAATAGTGAAACAAAGAAGATTCAAGTAAACAAAGCAATGAACAAACACAGCAAAACCTCTTCCGTTTGGAAACTTCTGTTGTTCGCCTATCACGAATCATCCTTTCGCAGATGAGATGAGCCCTCAGAGAGTGCAATCTTTTAAAGCTGTTTGAGGAAGTCGATGGTGAACGGCTATGGTGTGATATGCAATGAAGGTGAGCTCCAATGCAACAATGGTGATCTCAAGCTTGTAGATGACAAATGGGTGCCAAAGGCACGCTGGTGATATTTCTGCAGAGTAACGATGTCAAAAGCCTGGATGAATAGAATGAAGGGATGAAGCTTCATTTATAGACTCGGAGGAATAGGAATCAATGGTTGAGAGAAGATATGACGATCAACGGTTGAGGATGGTTGAGGAATGTGCAACCAGTAGAAATGTGACAAGTGTCCCAGCTCCATCATGAAAGGTGGGATGTGACAAAATTGATTGGAGAGTTAACTCCGTTGACTAGTCTGTTAACAGAATTGATTGATCAGTTAGAAGAGTGGATTGTGGAACTGACTGGATTGATTGAGGATTTGACTCAACTGACAGGTTAGTTAACAGATTTGATTGATTGGTTAACTGACCTCTGATTGGAGAAGAAATAGGCCATGTGGGTGAGGGAAAATAAGGTAATTAAATATTAAATATATTTAATTACATGTGCAACCTGATGAGGTGGACAAGGTGAGGTGTAAAGGTGATGTGGAATTTTGAATTTAGAACTTTAGGATAGAGGAATTAGGCTTAATTAAATAATTTATGATTATTTAATTGTGAAGGACTTTAGAAGAATTTTAATTAAATAAATAGAATTTATTTAATTGTGAGATAGTGAATTGATTAAATAAATTTGGAATATTTATTTAATTAATAGAAGAATGGAATAAATATTTAGAATATTTATTTAGGATGATTTGTGTCATTTTTAGGCGTATACAGGTGTTGTGAGAATTTTTATGAGGGTAGAAAATGATTACCCTAATAACAGCAAAATAATTCCAAAATACCTTTCACAACACACCTATGGTGCAATTTTACAACGTCGATAAAGCCAATTTTAGGCAAAATTATTGTTTTTGAAGCCCTAGGTTTGAGATCTTGGGATAAAATTCTATGTGAATGCTTTGAAGTCTGATTTATGATGAAATTGACTTACTCTTAGATCTGAAAATGATTTTCAAGCCTTAACATGCAAAATGACCATGCAAATTTAATGAAAATGCATCAAAATTGCTAGTTTTTGTTGAAATTTTCTATGTAAAAATGCAAATATTTTAAATCTAAATGCGAATTCACACTAAAATGAAAGACTACAGCCAAATAAAAATTTGAATGGGCCTCTAAAATTAGTAGAAAAATCTAATAAAATATTTTGCCTACTAATCCCTAGATTTTGGAATTACTAGGTTATATAAAATTGTCAAAATTTCCACAAAACCCTAGCAATTAAATGATAAAAATGCAATGTAAATTTCTAATTTTTTCAATTTCTCTATAGTTTATATCAGATCTAATGTAAAAATCATGGATTAGGAAAATTTAGGAAGAATTTATGCAATTTAGTAAGCTAAACAATGCAATTTTTTTGTATTTTTTAAAATTTTAAATTTTTTTGAATTTTTCTGAATGCAATGAAATGAATGACCAAATGCATGAATGAAATCAATCCAAATCTAAAGACAAACACTTGGCAAGTTTCAATTTAAGTCCAAAAACATGGGTTCACCAAAATTTTTAGGGGAAAATCAGATTTGTTAAAGTTCTAGTGTTTAGATGCTTAAATCCTCCTTTCCACCTTACATTCAAGGATCTAGGGTTGAGTGACAAGAAATATCATACCCTATGCCACTTGTAGATGTAGGAAAACTTGGATTGGAGAATTTAATTATTAATTTCCTTCTCTTATGTCCAATTAACCATTAAAATCCTAATTATGCAAATACGACAACAAATTGACAAATACGAAAAAAGCTCTTGCAGACAGGAATAAATTACCAAATCACAGAATACCTTTTTTCAGGGTTCTAAAGCAGAACATTCAGGGACACTGGAACAGATGCCCAAGTCCAAGGTACCTTCTTTTTCATGAAATCTAGACCTCCTTCCGACACTGATCAGCCCTATAACTTCTATTTTTAGAGATCTGTCTGCGGAGGACACTAGAGAGAGCGCCCAAGTCCTGGAAGTGCTCCTTTGTCCTGCTTTTCTTCAGGTCCCGAATCCTTGATGTCTACCAATCCTTCCTGCAAGTCCACTTTTCCCAAATGTGACACCTATAACCTATAATCACAAGACTTGGTTTGGGGGTTGTGGTGTTTAGAGGCTTGCGTCAGTCAGGCCCCGAAGGACACTTAAGTCTCTGAACACTGTTATCAGATAAAAGAGTGCATGCCCTTGTGAGGTAGAGGCAAAAACCAAAGGAATCAATGATGAAAACACAATATTATGTCACATTGTAGTGAAGATCTCATGGAGGAAGATTATCTTCATGCCATGAGGAGATTTATGCTCAAATCTGTAAATATCAACACACAAAACACACAGGTATGCTCTTGCAAAGCAATAGAAGCCTTGAATCACCTGTAGAATGCCTAGAGTACACAATGATCATCTAATTGAAATCTAGTCTACAAATGAATGCCTAAGCTTGCTTATATATGCAACTACAAGTACTCCCATCAAGATTTTAAAAATCAAACTTTACCGTGTCGGCAAAATAACCAAATAACAGTCATAAACTGACACCCAGAAATTGGGGCTGGGGCTGCCCCAAAATAGGACAGGACTAGGACATGAGTGCCCAAGTCCTCCCCCCTATTTTGGGTAGGGTACAGCTCAAGGGGTCCACCTAGGTCCAATTTGCCATGGAACCTAGGTCTCATTCCATTGGGATGCCAAAATATGAACTAAAATGTCCTAAATGCACTCTAAAGACTCGGGAGCTTAACCTTATGAGGGAAAAGCCCCCAAGGGGACATTTTCTAACGTTACACCCATACTGAGAATAATTTTAGATTTTACTATGTTATTCCAAATGGAAGACCCCTAAGGGAGGTAATTAGAATTCATGAGGGTGGCAACTCCACCATTGCTTAAATATTTAGCCCTCATGATGCTGGTCCAGTCATTGTCATCTATCATTAGTCTCCAACCAAGTTTATCCAGTAAAGCTTTGTTGAGCCTAGTGATCCTTCTAACCCCTAAACCACCCCTATTCTTGGGAGAGTAGACCACATCCCAGGAGACCAAGGAGATCATATCCTTCTCCTCCAAGTTGCTCTGAAGAAATCTTCTTTGAATCTGTTCAATCCTATTGGCTATAACTTTGAGAAGTTTGAAGAGGGAAAGGATGTAGACTGGAGTGCTCTGAAGCGAAGCATGAAGAAGGAGCAATTTACCAGCATTACTAAGAAGAGAGCCTTTCAAAGTAGCTAATTTTCTCTGCATTTTCTCTATCATTGAGTTCTAGTATGTTTTAGGGAGCTTACCAGCTGTAAGGGGCATTCCAAGATAAGTATCAATCATCTCCTTGACTTTGCACCTTAGGATATCAACTATCTAATTTTGGAGTCTCATGTTAGTGTTGAAAAAGTATATGCCACTCTTCTCAAAGTTTATCTTTTGACCAAATCTTGAAGCAAAAATGTTTAGGATCCTTTTCCACTCCCCTACTTCCCTGAGGGTAGCTTCCCCTAAGAGAATAGTATCGTCAACAAACTGTTGGTGGGAAGAGGGATGAAACTCCAAGGCTGGGGTAAATCCTTTGAGCTTTCCAGTAAATATTTTCCTATTGATCATTCTACCCAACACATCCACTATTATTATGAACAAATAAGGAGAGAGGAGGTCACCCTGTCTAAGCCCTATGTTGGCTCTGAAGTGACCTTTGGAGGATCCGTTGATAAGGACTGAGTAAGTTAGATTATAGAAACAGTGCTTCATCATCTTTATTATTCTCTCCTTGAATCCAAACCTATAGAGAACTTTCTCAAGGAACTACCAAGAAACCATGTCATAGGCTTTGGATATGTCTAGTTTCAATATCATAGTCTCCTTTTTTCTTTTCACCATGGAGTGGATATTCTCATGGATAGAAATGATGGCATCCATGATTTGCTTTTCTGGGACAAAGCCCTTTTGATTTGGGTGAATGATTTTATCCAGGAGAGGTTAAATTCTTAGCACAAGTAGTTTGGTAAAAATCTTGTAGAGGGTGTTGCACAGACTTATGGGTCTAAATTCAGCCATTTTGTTTGCTCCTTCCCTTTTGGGTATTAGGACACTGAAAGTGTTGTTTATCTCCTTCAAAAATCTCCCTCTTTTGATGTATTCTTTTGTTGTAGTAGTGATAACTTTCCCAACAATTGCCCATGAAATTTGAAAGAAGATAGGTGGGAAACTGTCCGGTCCCGAGGCCTTGTAAGGGTATAGAGAGAAAACCACTCCTTTAACCTCCTCTTTAGTGACCTCCTTAATCAAGCCAAGATTATCTTCCTCATTTAAGGAGTGAGGAATAACTTCTAAAAGATTGTTAAGCTCAGGAGTCCCTTCCTCAAGTTGAGGGCTTGCTCCATTCAGGATATTTTCAAAGTGCGATACCCCTTCCATCCTGATCTGATTCTCATTCTGAACTACCACTCCATCTTCAAGGATGATTTCAGATATTTTGTTTCTTTTCATGTGCTTAATGGCTGATTGATGGAAGAATTTTGTGTTCCTGTCTCCTTCCTTGAGCCACTACACTCTAGATCTTTGTTTCTAATAAATTTCTTCACTTTCCACTAGATTGTGAAGTTTAGACAGAATAATCTCTCTCTCTCCCTAAGTTAGGATACCCTTGTCCATATCTCCTTGGGTTTTCAGGAGGTTTTCTCTAACCTCACTTTTTTTCTTGAAGATGTTACCAAACGAGTTCTTGTTCTAGCCTTTCAGTTGGTATTTGATCTTTTTGCATTTTTGCACTGCTATAAACATACTTGATCCATCCACCCTTTTGTTCCACCAACTAGAAACTAGTTGGTAGAGATTAGGATGCTTCACCCACATGGCGTCAAATCTGAAAGGGGCATTGGTTCTCTCCAAGTCATGGCTCCAGGAGAGGATAAGGGAAGTGTGGTCTGATCCAAACCTTAGAAGGTTTTTGAGTTTGCTTTGTTCAATAATGTCCCAGCCAGAAGAGACCAAGACCCGATCAAGTTTGACCTAGATTAGATTGTTGCCTTCCCTCCTATTGGACTAGGTGAAATTGAAGCCTTCTAGATCTAAGTCCACCAGGCTAGCCAAGTTCAAGAAATTATCCAAGTCCATCATACTTTCAGTAAAGTCCATAATGCCTCCTAATTTGTTTGAAGGGCAAAGGGGGAGTTAAAATCTCTTGCAATGATCTAGTTGGTGTCCTCCCACTTATCTATAGCTTCTTTCAAGTCAGTCCAACATTTTTTTCTCTACGCCGCATTATTGGGGGCATAAATATTGGTTAAAGTCCATCTTAGAGTGCTGCTATTAAGATTGAGATTAATATTGATGGAGTTTCTGTTTGAGCTAATAACTCTGCCTTAAAGGGAGTGAGCCTTCCACATCATGGCCAAACCCCCCAAAGCCCCTTCTGCACTGACAGCTTCAGTACAAGAGAAAGGCCAAATATAGTTACTGATTTTCTTGAAATCTTCCTCTTTTATTTTATTTTCTTGAATTAGCATAATATTTAGTCTCATTTCTTTTATGAAGTTCTTCAGCATTAGCTGCTTATGGGGGTTGTTGAGCCCTCTTATGTTCCATGAAATGACTATCATTTTTACCTCTCTTGGAGCCCATTAGTTCTAGAGTTTTTTTCTTTCCCTCAGCCAAATCCTTGACTATTTCCTTTCTTCTTGTCTCTTTCAAAGGTTTTCTGCCTCGCTTGGAGTTTCCCACACCCATCGTTTGTCTAACTCCCTTCTATGAAGGAGGGGAAAGAGGGGACTTAGCCAAAGAATGAGGAGAAAAGACCAAGGAGTGGGGAATGACTGGAATGAACCCTTCCCCAAATGAAGGCCCGTCTACTTCAGCAACACTTTCTTCCTCAATAGCCTGTGAAGTTTCTTGCGACTCACTAGTCTCTTCCCCTACTGTAGGCCCAACTACTTTTGTATCTATCCCTTCCACCATTGCTTTTGGAGTTTCTAGAAACTCATCTCTCATTTGTGACTTCTAGCCTAGCCAAATCCCCAACTGTAGGCCCAACAACCAATGGAGAATTCAACAATTCAGACTCTGAAGACACCACAAGGGTTTCTGAAGTAGTCACAACCCACCCTTTGGACTCTAGAGGAGAGCCAATGCCCTCCTTATTAACTTCTTTTCCTTTGCTTTCTAGAGTTGGTTCTCCTCTGGGTTTCCTGCAAGCATTGATAAGATGCCCAGTGTTTCCACTTCTTTGACAAAACAGAGCTGAGTTTTCATAGATAATCTCCTGAGTCCATTCTCCAAACTTGGAGTCCAAGATAATGGACATGGGGAGAACCTTATGTGTCATGACATTGACACAGATTCTGGCAAAAGCATGTCTGTTCATGTTCTTGGTGACACTGTCCAAAGATAGGAATTGACCAAAGGAGTTAGCTATGGCCACAAACACTTCGTTATCTCAGAACTCAAGAGGTAAACCTGGTAATTTTATCTAGATCAGTGCCAACTCAGCTAGAGCATCCTCTGGGTTGAGATCCAGCCGCCATTTGTAGAGAGACAAGCTCTGTTGACCAAAGAACCATGGTCCACCAGTTAAGACCCCCATGCAATCTTCAGTGTTGTTGAAGGAAAAGCAAAAAATGCCTTTCGAGAGAGCTGAAATAGACATACTTCCTTTTATAGTCCATTTATTGGCATCCCACTTTATTAGCATTTCAATGTTTGTCCTTCTTCCAAATACCTTCCCCACCAAGAAATTCTCCATTTTGGCCACTGCCTAGTCCAGCGTTGGGTTTTTTAGCTTGAGGTGCACCCCAGCCTCTGACTGAACAATATCCACACCATTTTCTCTAAGCTTTACAGGGCTCAAAAAAAGGGCTTTCCAGGCTTGACTACCCAGACCTACCATTTTGTCCCACCTAACTTGATTTTTCATGGCAGAGGCCCCATGCAAAAAAACCTTTCATATTATTAATATTAGACAAATGAATAGTGGTAGAAGACATACCAACCTCAGACATCACCTTGCCTGGGGAACCAGTCTTGCTCTGTCCAAAACTTGCACCAAGTTTTTCTCGCCCATCTATTGCCATTCATCATCAAATATTTTTCTATGTTAAATCCAAAGGCATTATACAATTATTTTTTTGCTACAAGTTGTATTCATTGATTTCACTTGATCTTTTATATTTAGTGATTGACTTCTGAAAGATTTAAAAGATATGAAATAGGGAAAAGGTATGTAGAAGTCCAAATTCAAATGTCAGATTTGAATTAACATTTAAAATTCCATTACAGATATCATGGGACATGTAATTATTATTTCATGTGTCAATTAAAATAATTGGCATGAATATGAAATGTTGGACAATATGAGGCATTTGCATTGTTTGAAAATAATTATTAAAATGTCATGATGCCTAACATATAACACATTCAAGAAATGTTGTGACCATTTTTATTTGGGGTGAGTCATAATGAAGGCAGAGATGATAATTGTTCGCTAGAAATGAGGAAGGTGGGACACCAAACTTGGGAGGAGGAATTAATAAAATTGTTGATCATGTTATTTCTGGAAAAAAAATTGCCCAAGTGAGGGGAGTTAGCACCTAGGAAAAAGAGAGGAGAGCATGGGGAAAAGGAGTAAAGAGAAGCAAGAAGAGTGGATATTTGCAAGAGGATAGATGTAGCAAATAAAAATACAGAGAAGAGAATAAGGAATGGGTCATAAAAATACAGAGGAAAATAGATGAGATTAAGAGTGTGAAAGTCCTCAAGCATGAGAAAGAGTGATTTTGAAGATGGAGAACATGGAGAGGGGGATCAATGACTAGTAAGGAGAGGATAGCTATGAGGCTCAAATCCATGACGAAGAGTGAGAGACCATATGTAATGTATTGTTACAGATTTGTGTAATTTGTATTTAATTTTAATATCAATAAATTATTGCAAGTGTTTACATCTATTCACTTTGGTTGTATGGATTTTGAATTTATGTTTGAAGGCTGTGAAGATTGACAACTCCATTGGGGTTCTTCGATCTTCATCTACATCAAAAAAAGTCACCAAATGATGGGAAGATGCTACAAGAATCAAACTAGAAACTAAAGTAGGGATCCACATGGACACAATGCCACTAGATGCCCCCATGGTATCAACCCTAGTAAAATCAACATCCCTCCACACCCATCTCTTGACATTGTTAAATTGATCAATGAAAATTTTGATCTCTTGAAGTAACAAAAAATCTAGCTTGTACATCCTTCTAAAGTTATCCAACAAGTCTTTTTAGGGGGATTATTTAATCCTCTGATGTTCCAAGTTATTAACATCATTTCTTAGGTTTTACAAGTTTGGTTTCCACTTGTTTTCCTTTGTTGATTCTAACTTGATACATGACTGATGTCAAGGTCTTAATTTTGAAAAGCCAAACATATTGATTCTAAGGTGGGAGAGTAGATTTCCCTTCTTGTTTAGTTGCCTTTCTACCCCTTGATTTCTTTCAACCTTGTTTCCTTTCTTAGATTGTCCCATTCTAAAATAATAAAATAACAAAATTATTTAAATCAAATTACATGTAAGGTAAAATTTTGATTCTATTTCATTTAAGTATTTTCCCATTCATTATAATTCAAATTCTACACAAGTTGCAATAAGCTCAAGGCCAAGCTTCTAAACCTAGAACTTCAGTACCAATTGTTATGAACCACATGGTCATAAATGACAATACAATTAATTTTTCTTTCTTTCATATAGTAATTTAATGAAAATGATTTAATTATAATCTGTTGCAAGTATGTGCTAATTGGTGTTGTCATTGATGTAAACATGTTTGTGTTGTCATTAGTGTGAACTGTAAATTCTAATGTTGATGTTGGTGGTTGATTAAGTTATTGTGTTAAGGTGATTTGAATGACTTGTAGAAGGACTAATGATGATAGTGTATTGTTCTTGTTGTTGGGTTTCCAAGTGCTTTTTGAGAAAATTTGAATAATACTGAAGAAAGTGTTGTGAAGAAGTATTTGGGCTTACAGGATACTGTCTGAGTTTTTGCTCCGCATTTCTCTTGTATTGAAGACTAGAGTGTGAGCTTTGGATATGTTTTAGATAAGTGGTTGAAGATGTTAGATCCAAAATTTGGTGCTCCAAAACGTTGTGGGTTGAAATTTATGTTCACTAATTTGAAGATTGTGTCTAGTAGTGTCTAAAGTATGACTGGGAGAAAGTATTCTGCTCTGCATTTCTCCATAGTTTGGTTTTTGGACTTATGAGTGTTAATAAGGTCCATATATATGTTTTATTCAAAGGACTTGTGATTTGGTGTTCCACTATGTAGTTTTCATTAGTAGCAGAGCTTGGCAGTGTTGACTGTGAGCAGTCTGTGAAGTGTCTTCAAGTGAGATTTGTTGTATCTAGATTTGTTGGCTCCCAGGTGATTTCATATTGTTCATGGATGTTTCTAGATTTTGTTAAAGGCTTGTTCTTGGTCTGTAAGCTATGGTTGTGCTCTTGTAAGCATGTTCCTAAGTGTTCTTGGTGTTTGCACAAGCTTAGCTGACTTGGGTACTAACACTAATTGCAGATGTGCTTCATGGATTGTAGAAGCGTGTTGAAGTGTGTGAAGATTTTTTAAGGTCCAAGATAAGCTATGAATTATGTATGGTATCTAACCTTGGAGATTGTTTCAAAGGTTGTAAAGTGTGTTTCTAACCTTGATGAATGTTTCAAGGTTGATGATTGATATAAATAAGTGTAAAGGATTCATGTGTAGGTGTGCATGTGTGAAGATGCGGATATTTGTGTTGTAAATTTGAATTAGTGGCAGCAAGGACTTTCATGTGGTAGAAGACCTAATGTAGTGAGCAGAAGTCATCTACAATTTTTAGAGAGGTTGCAAAGGTGATGTTTGTTGTGCTTCATTAGAATTGAACTCAGTGAGGCTATTGTAGTGAGCATTTTTTTGGGCAGTGAGCCCTTTGGCAGGGAGCCTCTTTGTAATTCAATATTGATAAAACTTTATATTGTGAGCTAATCCTCACCGTGGTTGTTCCCTTTTAGGGTTTTCCACATAAAAATATTGTGTTCTCTTGTGCATGGTGTCGATGTGATTAAGATTTTGTTATCTATTTTTCATGTTTAATCTTAATAACAGAAAAAGGGTTTAAGTGAATCAATGTGGATGTGTTTATGTTTGTGAGGGTTTAAAGTTTTTGATACAACTGATTCACCCCCTCTCAGTTGTCTTGTGCATTCCAACAATTGTTATTAGAGAGAGGGTTTTGTTGATTGTGGTTTTAGCACACAACAACGCAAATGAAATACAAGGGTATTTCACCTCTCTTGAAAGGAATCCTATCCCAACACTTCGGAATAGGATTGCCACAAGGTTTATACAACTAGGTCTTAGCTTGTAAGAATAACTTCAGTGGGATGTATCAGCTATACCAACAAGGGGGACTTACATGCAACTTGATAGGGTTTACAAACTATTATAGCAAAGTGTGCAAGCTACCCTATGATATTCTTAGCAGATTTAGAATATGATTGCTACATAGAAACTTAAAGCTAATAGATGTTTATAAAGAAAATGCAAAAGGATCAAGGGTTTAGAAAAGAAGTTGAAATCCTAAGGGACAATCACAATGAAGGAAATGTTGTTGATAGACAAATGCTTTTAATAAAGCACTTTCCACTTTACTAGGCTGCAAATACCACAATTTTGTAGAAAATGATGCAATTACCAAAGGAATCTTAAGATTTTCAAATCACATTCATTCATTAAATACCCAAACAATGGCACAATTTAACTTATGAAATGTAATCAAACTAAATTCAATAGAAAGGCCCAGGCTAACTATGCATAGTAACTTACAATCAGCAAGAACCAATAGTATGGATCAAAGCATTCATCAAATATCTTTAAGATTCACTCAACATTGCAAAAACACATTTAACTAATCCCAGATTTGAAGTGAACCATGAAAACCAAAATAGATAACACAATATGCAAATTCTAGTAACCTGCAAAGCTTGCTTTGTATTAATCAGAATTTTGGCATAGTCTCAGTAAATCACTGTCAAGAGTCTATTACAATGAGAGAAAAGATGGCCCTTTTTATAGAGGAGGCACCATACCAAGTTTTTAATGGATGGTGGAGATTAACTCAACACCAATGGCCCAGATTTACATTGCATTTAATGAAATACAACAGTTTGTTGCATTTTCATGTTTACATTTGTCCTCGAGGAAAAAGACAAAATACGGCTTTAAAATACATTGAACTTGGACAAAAGGACTACCCATTTGGCTGTATAGGACGAAGAGCCAATTTACAAGACAAAATAAAGTCAAAATAAGGTCACATGACACTTGAAATCTGGAGCTGACATGGAGTGATAGGATTTCAAAATCTGGCTGGAATATTCTATTGGTCCTCGTCATCTAGGTTGACTTTATTATTTTTTGCCTCTCTGTTATTGTATGTTGTAAGAGCTAACAATACTAGACTTATATCTGATGGATCAGGATCCTTGATATGATCTATTTTGAATTTCAGCTAATCAACCTCCCATGAAAATTTGTAGTAAACTGCATCTCTTGATCTTCTATTTCTCTTGAATTCAATAAACATAGCCTAGAGATCACTAACTTTTTCCAATTTCCTAATCAATTTAGTGACCTGACTCTCCATGAATAATGTGATGCAGTTTATCTTTACATTCTTACATATTGACTAGGGTCATATCATCAAGATCAGAATTTGTGCATGCTCTTAATACATCATTTATTTTATAAAATACTTCCATAATTTTTGCCCTGGTTGTACCAAAAGAATCTCTAGCCTTATCAAAAACTTCCTTTCTCAGTCTAATCAATTCTAACCATTGTTTAGGCTTATCCAATCTATCCCGGGTTAGAATACCTTCTACTAACAAAACCTCATTAGGAAGATTAGCCATGGCTAGCACTCTAGGATGCATGTGGGAATAACACTCTTCATATGTAGTATAATCATTATTGATTTCCTCCCATTCTGAATTCAATATGAAAAAATCCTTTTGTAAATCCATTGTAAAAAGAATCACTTCACAACCTTCTGTATAGACTTTATGGAACCATTCATCTGTGGTTGTTGCAGTAGTCTTGATCTTATCAAAATTTGTCAACTTCTCTTTGGAAAGAAGAGATGGTGCTACCTCCGGCTCTCAATCTGCATTCATTGGCTTCATTAGGAACTCGATACAAGCCCTGAGTTCTTTGTTTTATTGTTTTAGCTGCTGCTTTGTCAGCTCATCTTTGTTTAGTCAGTCTAGAATGGTGGACATAGACCATTTGAACTCATCAATTTCCTGCTCTCTTAATGTAGGCCCCAAATTTATTGTTGTGACTGTATAGTCTTCTAGTTGTACATCCTCCTTATTAGAATGCTCCAGAGGGACAACCACTTCTACAATGCAGGATCTAGTTGTATCCTTGTAGATCCTTGATTAAATCTTGGCCTTCTTCTGTTTCTTTGGTTTTTCTAATCTGGCCAGGAATGCATCCAAATCTAATGACATTACCTCTACTTCTGGAGGTTTATTAACTAGTCTCTGTTGCAGCCAATGTGGTGCAATGGAAGTGTCCTTAGGAGAGTCAATATGAATATCTCCCATATTGAAAGAATCTTCATGAACATCCTCTGTTCCCTCCTTCTTTGTCCCTTTTCCTTCACTTACTTCTTGATCATTATTTGTTGTATTATCCTAGGGAGACTCTGTTTGTTCCATGTTCTACAAATTTTTTGAGACTGTCTTCTGGGCTATTTAAAAAATTGAATCTATTACTACCCCTTCCATTGGACTATCTGTTATTTCAACTACCTCGATGGTGTTAGAGTTAGGGAGAGGTTCATTTGTTATATCTTCAATAGTTTCCTTCTCCTGAGATTCCAATTCTGTACATACCTTTTCTATACTAGGTAGTTGGGGAACAACTAAGGGTACTTGGATAGAATCTTTCATGACAGTGATAGGATGGGAGAAAGAACTACTAACCATAGCAAAAGAATTTGTAGCAATTGGTGGCAGATAGACATGAGATAAGTTTGCAAATGAAGCAAATCCTACCTAGATGGTGGCATAGAAGGGGAAGAAAACATGGAGGAGATAGAGATGGGTGAAGAAAGGCTAAGTGATGGAAAAGAGAAGGATGGTGTGAGGAGGGTAGAATTGGGTGGAGAAAGAGGTGGAAGGGATGGAGTGAATGACAGATGAAATGGACAGAGGTGTGGAGGTGGATATGGAAGAGATGGATGGTAGAGACATAGTGGAAATGGAAGGTAATGAAGAAATGGAAGAAATGACACAAGAGGTGGCAGGTGGAGAGAAGGAACTGGGTGAACCTGAGTCTACTACCAAGGGAGAGGAGTTTGTGGTAATGGTTGATGGAGAAACAAGTGATGAAGTGTCAAGAGCAGTGGAGGAAGAGGTTGTTGTGTCCAATGGTTGTGGGGAGACAACAGGTTTAGTGGGAAGAGGAGTTGTAGAAGTCATCACCTTTGATTTCTTAGCTTTGGATGTTTCCCCCTTTTCATTAAGCATAGCCTTCCTTTTAGTTGCCCTGGTCCTAGGAGGATTCTCTTTCTTCTATACCTTAGGAGGAGCTTTCTTGGCTTTCCCCTTTTCTGCTATATGAATGTTCTCTTCATCATCTCCCTCAAGTATATCTTCAGCAGTAGTATCTTTAATTGTTGGATCAGGAATTTCCATGGGCTCATCTTCTTCATCACTACTGACCTTTTCTTGAGCATATCCTGTATAAGTTAGGGTTGTACCTTCTTGTTCTAGAGTTGCAATCTAATTTCTAACCCAGTTCTTGCTCAACTTTATTGGATTCTCCATGGCCTCATCTAGTGAACTCTCTTCTGAGTCAACCCAGTTAGGGAAAGGAATGGGCTGATTAAATAATGCCTCCCATGGCCCCCTTTGTATCAGGTTATCATCTTCTACCACTTGATCTGGGACCTACATTATGTGAAACCTCTTAATAAAATCTAGTGACAATCTGGAGTAATTCCTTTTTAGTACTCCATAATCATCTCCACAATTTGCCCATAAATCTTTTAGATGTTCTTTATGGAATAGTTTTCTGCTCACATGCATCTCCATCACTCTGAATGGATCAAAATGCCTCCTCCTAACATGCAAATGGAGATTCAGCAATTGTAGTTCTGTATTAGAGTGTTCTTGTATTCCAAGAATGGTACAAGAGTAATAGCCCTTTCCAAACAAGATTAGGAACTTAATGGAAGCTCTGTGCAAGTGTTTCAATTTCTTTGCACATAGAAGGAGTTGCCTCGTCAATTCAAGGAGCACTACTTTGTCAGTAGGGTACTGTGGCAACTTGTATGGTGCTCATGTGAAACCTTGAACTCTTAGATAAGTAAATTTTTGGAGAATATACCATCTCCCATATGTTTGCACCACAACCATAGCCTCCAGAGTTAATCTCATTGCAGTGTTGTTTTGGAGGATTCAAGTAATGTGCATAGTAAAGGCATCATTAACTTGCTTATAATGTACTAGAGATTGGGAGTTTTCAAGTTGCATGTAAAATTCATATACATTAAATTGTCCATCTGCATTTCCAACAGTTCCTAACCTAGAGAGTCTAGGATATACTACCTGTCTTGCCAGAGCATACACTATGTAAGATGTCCACTTGAAGGTTTCTTTCGTTTTAAAGGCAACAAAGGCTTCATGAATATTTTTGTTGAGAATCTGAGACCAATGTATCTTTTTGTCCCCATGCAAGATCTCCTCAATGAATGCAAACATCCACCCTTCAAATGTTGAAGCAGTGGGCAATCCCATAATCCTGCTTAGAAGTGTTACCAAGTCTCAAATTTCTTCCTTGAAATCACTCCTATATAATGTGTAAGTGAGTTTTGACAGAGTTGACCTTTTATGCTTCATCCAACCTTCATTTATTTGTTCCTATAAGTCTCTAGGTCCTTCTTATACATCTTTTTAGCCTATTCTTTGTCCGTTATGGAGAGCTTCAGAAATATAGGTATGTCAAAGATTTTTGCAATAGACTGTGCACTTAGGTTTGTCAAAACCTGCCCATCCTAGGTCTAAATAGTTCTGGTTGCTTGGTCATATCTATTGGCACAAGCTACAATCAATTCTGGGCACTACACTGATGTAGGAAATGTAGTTGCTTCACCTATCCCATTGTCTTTGATCTTCTTGGCTAGGGGAATGGGATTAGGTCCTAAGACTCTGGATCTGAATTCCTCTATATATATGTGTCCCAGGTCCGTACCTCCAATGGTTTTCCATGCTAAAGTAATTTTGGTTACTAGAGGGATCCCTTTGAATCTGTACTTCATGTTGGTAGCCTGAGAAGACATTTATCCTGTAAGACTAGACCTAATAAGTAAACTTGGCAATTCAGTTCTCCTAGGAGTTCTAGACTTAGGTTTTTAGATAGTCAATTGATTACAATTCACATCCTAAGTCAAGAATTATCTTAGAAACCTCTTTATTTAATCCTAAAACCCTTTGAAATCTACTTAATAAGTTAAATATTTGCATGTTATCTTATCCTCTAACATTCAGTACACAAATATGCAAAAGAAGCAATAAAAATAGTCCAGTGGGCTTTTATGGCCTACTGGATTTGTGTAATAAATACTGACCCCGGATGCATAATTTTTGAAATTTAATCAAAACATGCAAATTGTTGATCACAAAGAATACTAAGAGGGGTGGTGAATCAATATTCTGTAAAACTTCTCACATATTTATTAATCCATTTACCAAATTCAATAACATGAAAGAAAAACAAACATAAGAAGAGTAGCCACAAATTCATAACACATAGACACTAGGGTTTTTACGTGGAAAACCTAAAAAGGAAAAAACCATGGCAAGTGTTAGCTCACAATATATTATGATATCAAAACTAGATTATATGAAGTCTCACTGCCTTAGGGCTCACTACCCAAGGACTCACTGTCCAAAAGAAGTGCTCACTGTAATAGGGTCACTACCAAAAGAAGAGAATAGAAGATAGGGAAGGAACGACTCACTACCAGGAAAAGACTGCTACAATTGTATCTACAAAATTTTGAAGTGTAGTTCCATTTATAGCTCAGTATACAGACTCAAATGTCTTCATAATGTCTGCCCTACTTTATCTACTCTACTTCACATATACTCTGTTCTTCTACCCTCACTATCCTTTTCTAGTCACAAAACTGCCTTAGATCACACACACATCAAATTTGCACTATATTTGCACCATCTCATTCATCCAATGCTAAAATCTATCAAGTATATATATCCACATCAAGAATTTCCTCAAACTAGGTTGGCATGCAAAAGATAAAGCTTGTATATTCAAGTTATACCTTGTCGGCTTGTTATTGTGCCCAAACAAAAATTTGGACCCAATCAATCATGCAAGACTATTCATATGAGTCTAGACCTATTATAGAACCACTTAGATTACTGATTCCAATCATATACCTTCACTGCATATCGATCTAACATGACTGTCAGCTTAACCCTTAAGTACACTTGACTAATTCAACTATCATACCATAACCTTCAATGCAGACCATATAAGACTCTAAAAAAGATATCCAACATCCATTATAGATTTCTTAGTAAAAATTTAGAACTGCAAGACATAATAATCTTCTACAGCAAAATGTGGATCTCAAAACTATTGTTCTGTCATAGTGAAATATTCTCAAACTGGAAGTTGATACTGGAAAACTTGTGGAATATGATTTGATGAACTTCAAGTGCTACAAATCTAGATTTAGATGCTTATGACATGTGTATACATTACCTTAGAACCACAAATCAAAGTATTCAATAGTGGATGAATGCGGACCAAATTACTCAGGTACTCTACATTGTTTCTAACTTAACTCTGTTCACCCGGACTTAGACATTTCACCATATGACTTCTAGAGGAAGTCAGAACTTGAATACTGAAACAATCATCACCAAAGGGTTGTTTACAACATACCATAACTGCATAACTTGATCTTTAACTACAGAGGCATCCCATTCCTATTACTGTGAATCATCTTCTGTACTTTCCATACTTAGTCATTCTAACTATGTTAGTCTTCTGGACCAAAAGTTCCTTTGCCATGTCTTGTTGCCATCAATGACAACATGCAATAATTCTATCTTAACCATCAGAGTAGTGTCTCTTGCCAACACAAATTACCTTCAATTTTATCTCTAAAATAAAATCATTTGACCAAATAAGCTCTCTTTCCTTAGAAAAAATCTTAAAATTGCATTGTGTAGAAGGTTTGTGGGATTTTAAGGCTCTACAGGATAAAGAGGGCATTTCGAGTGCTATCGGATATGTGTAGTGCAACAACATTTTAGTGTAGACCTCCTTTACACCCTTGACCAAGTTTTTTTCCTTCAAGTGGAGTTAGCGAGGTTTTAGGGATCTGGTGGATATGTCATGTTGAACTAGTTTTTAGTGCAAATCATGTTGATACACTTTTTAGCGCAAAGCTTTGAATTGTAAGTTGGCAGGAATTTTCCATGTAACTAGATAGCAGGTGATTCAGTATCAAGTGGATATATCCTGTTGGGGCCATTTTTAGTGCCAATCATGTCGAACAGGATTTTAGCGCTGAATGCACAAACCTTATCGAGCATGGAAAATGAAGGGTACTGGATGAGCGGGGTTTACGTCCCCTATCAGATTTATGCAGTGAACACTCTTTTTAGCACAAATATAGTGGTCGTCACTTTTAGTACAAATTTCTTTAGACTTTGTTTAGCGGGGATTTTGGTGAGTACAAGATGTGTTCTGTGAAGTGCATTTCAAAACTAGGGTTTTTCTTCTAAGATGAATTTCTAAGTTTTGTGCCCTCTTTTCCCTAAGTTGCAAAATGATACTATGAGGGGAATTTGAAATGGACACTTATATCATGAAAGAAAAGCCCCACAGATCAAACAACGGATCATTTAAAGACTCATTCACACCTTCTCAATTCACACTATAGTCTAGCGAAAACAACTCTTTCAACAAATTAAAAGATTCAAAACTATAAATACTAAAGAAAATTGATTTAACCCTAGACTAAAAAGAATCTTTTATTTTAAAAACTAGGGTTTGGTGGCACTGACCTATGTTTGTAGAGCTATAAAAAATGAATAGTTATTTTGTGTTGAATCATGTTCTCAATTGGTTGTACAGTTTCATTGAAACGTTTGAAGTTGTTTCATAGAGCTCCTCATAGGTGTTCAAATGCAAAATGAGCTCAAATGACCAGTTTGAAACCTTATATACCCCAATCAATCTACCATTAATGCGAGGTACAAAAATAGAGTGGCGTGTAGTAAATCTTGGTCAGGTTTTGAGTGTCTACCGACTAGCAAGCCTTTTGGTGCCTACTGGATATGTCCAGTACAATGTGTTTTCTTCGTAAGTTCGGTATAAGTCACTTTTAGCGCAAAAGAGAATTCAATGCTAATATTCAGTCCAAGTGGATTTTAGTGTAAGTGCAATGCCTTAGGTTTTTGGCGTAAACTTATTTATTGGATGCTAGCGTGGATATCCAGTGTCACTGGATATTAGTGCAGAGTGCAGTGACAGCCTGTTTTAGTGCAAAAGGCCTTTAAATCCTTAGAATTTGATGACAAAGGGATCCATCTTGACTTGAGCATGTTTTCATCTGATAGATGCTAGTTTCACCCACATGTGGACATATTTGATCTTGCAAATTCATCATTACATCAGAAGGAACTAATAAAGACTAAGCCAAAGTTCAAGCAAAGTAGAGAAAAGGGGGTCTCCATTTGATAAAATAGGGCATGTGTGCAAGGAACAACAGGTTCCTTGGAAGAAAGCCTAACTGTTGAAATGCACAAGACAACTAAGAGAGGGGGGTGAATCAGTTGTTACTAAAACTTAACTTCTTATGAACATCAATACATCAATCACTTAATCATTGTTATTATGATTTAACCATGAAAGCATGAAATCAGAAACTTCAGCACAATCACATATTCAACACATGAAACACCTAAATTTTTATGTGGAAAACCCTATAAGGGAAAAACCACGGTGAGTGTTAGCTCACAAAATAATATGTTATAGCAATACCAAAAATTAGAGGCTCACTGCCTTAGGGCTCATTGCCTAAAATTCTCACTACAAAAGTTAAGGGCTCACTTCTAAGATCGGCTCACTGGCAAGGGGTTGCTCACTGCCAAAGGTTTGTGAACCGATTTGATAGCATCTACTCCATGCCTGAGTTCAATTCCATTGAAGCACAATTCATTTCCTCTACTCTGCTATGCCTTTACACTTCACACTTATCTTCTCATCTTCAGAATCGATACATTTTCACTATTTCATTACAAGTATTTATGCAATTCATCAACCTTGGAATGTACAGCAAGGTCGACATTACAATCATCAACCATTGGAACAATCTCCAAGGTCAGAAATAGGTCTAGACCTAAATAGAATTTGCTAAGTAAAATATGTATGCGGATCATGCCACACCTTAGTTAGGACTCAAATACAATCTTCCATGCAACAACATGTTTCCACAATCTCCAAGATACAACCGCAAGTAGTTAGAACAACCCGGTCGGCCAAGACCAATGTTATCACTAAGACATTTAGGAACAAGCTTCATCCATGATCCAAATTACACTTTGCAAACCAATCAAAAGGTTGGAACATGATCTAGAGACATCCACAAGAATGTTATAATCATCAGGAAAATCCACACAACACCCAACCACTTTAGCCAGAAGATTCTTCAAACTGGAGCACTTGAACAACACTGTCAACCAGTGTTATAAAGAAAAGATCACTTGCGGACCACTAAATCATGAACCATTTGAGTTGAAGGAACATAACATTATCCTAGACTTAACTCTTAGAACCGCAGACAATAATACTTCAATGCGGAGGAATGCAGAGCAAAATACTTTCTCCCTGTCACCACTGAATGCACAGAAAAATAGTTTTTAGTCTAGTGAACAAAACTCTCTCAAATCTTCATATCGGAGGCTCAGACTTGGAATATAGCATCTAAAGACTTCCCTTTAAATAAATTCCAAACCATAGACAAAGATATGCAATCTATAGGATATGCGGAGAAAATTATTGAATTGTTCTTTAGTAAACCAGAATACTCTGCTTTCACTAGGAGAGCAAATTTTCTCAAAAGAACTTGGAAACTTAATAATAGAAACATATTCTCATGATCTTCAGGACTTATGCAAAGCAATACTCTTCACCATAAAGCAACAAAATAAGAGCACAGTTGACACTAATGACAACATAGATATGTTGACATCAATGATAACACCGATTAGTGCATACTTGCAACAATCTCCCTCTTTGTCATTGATGGCAACATTGATGTGAAAAACTTTAAGAACCATCAAGAAAAGATTATGCATTGATTATCTTCTCCCCCTTTCTTTTTACACATCTAGACTCTTTCTCCTCTTGAGTTTTTCACATGATTTCTCTCTCCCCCTTTGACATCAATGGCAAAGGACATCTTTTCTTCTTTTACTGCACATACTTGCAATTGTTCTATTCAAACTAGAATTACAATGTCTACAACACTTATTGTTCTTTATCAGGAACTCATATTAGCAACATCTAGCTACTCCCCTTGAGAGGTAGCTCTCAAAACATCAATCCAAATCAAAGAATAAAGCTTTGAGTGCCACTGAATTGATGCAATCTCATGCATCTTAGTTCAGAGGAGGGGTAATAACCCCTAACTTTTCCCTGAGATATTCAAAAGTATCCTTAGATAGAGGCTTTCTAAAGATATTTGCAATCTGATCCTTGGTGACACATAATCTGTCTTTACTTCATTCTCTGTTACCTTCTCTCTCAGAAAGTGATACCTTATGGATATATGCTTTGTTCTTGAATGCATCATTGGATTCTTTGAAATGTTTATAGCACGTGTATTATCAAAGAGGATCGAGATTGGTTCTTCATACACAACTCCTATAACCTTTAATGTTTTCTTCATCAATAACACTTGAGTGCAACAACCTGCTGTTGCAATATATTCTATAGAAATATATTATGCTTCTGCAATAGACAAAGAGATTAAATCTTGCTTTTTGCTCAACCATGAAACCAATATGTTTCCCAAGAGGAAAGCACCTCCATTGGTACTTTTATGTCATCAACATCTCTGGCCCAATCTGCATCTGTATAAGCACTAAGAGTGAGATCATTATCCTTTGGATACCATAGGCCATGATCTAGGGTACCTTTCAAATACCTCATGATTCTCTTGACTACCATCACATGTGACTCTCTACGATCTTGAAATATTTCCACAAGAAAAGTTACATGCATTATTTATGGTCTGGTATGGGTTAGGTAAAGCAATCCTCCAATCATGGATCTATATCTTTTCTGATCAATTTTGGGTGAATCATCAGTCTTACTTAATTTGCATCCAGTCACCATGGGAGTACATATTGGTTTAGAGTCCTCCATTCCAAATTTCTTCAACAACTCTCTCACATACTTGGACTGAGAAATGAAGATTCCTTTATTTGATTGAGTAATCTGCAGACCTAGAAAGAAATTCATTTCACCAAACATGGACATCTCAAACTCCTTTTGCATTTCCTCTACAAATTTCTTACACATACCTTCATTGCCTCCAAAGTTAATATCATCAACAAAGACTTCAACAATTAGAATTTGATCACCATTGATTTTGAAATAGAGATTTTTGTCAGCAGTACCTTTACTGAACCCTAATTATAATAGTACTTGTCCAATCTTGCATACCAGTCTTTAGGGGCTTGCTTGAGTCCATACAAAGCTTTCTTCAATCTGCACACCATATCACCTTAGTTTGATAACTAAAATCCTTTTGGTTTCTCAATGTAAACTTCTTCCAATTCACCATTCAAGAATGCAGACTTCAAATCCATATGATACACTTTGAAAGCTTTGTGTACTACAAATGCCAGAAACATTCTGATTGCTTCAATCCTAGCCACCGGAGCATAAGTCTCTTCAAAATCTATCTGTTCAACTTGAGAATATCCTTTGCAAACTAGCCTTCCTTTGTTTCTTACCACTTCTCCATTCTCATTTAGCTTGTTCTTGAAGACCCATTTAGTTCCAATCACATTCTTATCAGAAGGTCTAGGAACCAATTCCCGAGTTTGATTCTTCTCTATCTGCATTAGCTCTTCTTCCATAGCCTTTATCCAGTTTTCATCATTACAAGCTTCACCTACAGTTTTAGGTTCAATCTTTGAAAGTAGGCAGTAGTTCACATGTTCTTCTATAGCCCCTTTCCTTGTCAATACTCCTTTACTTTTATCACCAATTATCTGATCTTCAGAATGATTGATCCTTACATATCTGGGAGTCTTAACTGCACTTTCTGGAGCCTTTTCTTCTTCATCTTGACTATCCTCTTTTTCAACTTTCTTTTCATTTGTTGTAGTAATAGGTTCATCTGATTCATAGCCACTCAGATTTGATATTCTTTCCTTGTCTTCATCCACCTTTACATTAGCACTCTCAACAATCTTTTTCAGCTTTTTATTGTAGTACCGGTAGGCCTTACTCTTGGTAGAGTGTCCAAGAAAACTTCCTTCATCACTCCTAGCATCAAACTTGCCTAGTTCTTCTTATCTTCTGATATAACATTTGCTTCCAAAAACTTTGAAATATTTCACTATAGGAACTCTTCCATACCACAATTCATAAAGAGTTTTAGTACTATTACCTTTGACTTGAGCTCTATTTTGGATGTACACAACAATATGTATAGATTCTGTCCAATATACCTCTGGTAGGTTAGCCTCCTTCATCATAGTCCTAGCAACTTCTTGAATTGTCATATTTTTGCTTTCAACAACTCCATTTTGCTGAGGAATCCTTGGTGCAGACAATTATATTTTTATCCCTTGTTCTTCACATAAAATGTTGAATTCATTTGATGTGAACTCACCTCCTCTATTAGACCTTAAACACTTGATTCTTAGGTCTATCTCATTTTCAACCATTGCCTTGAAGGATTTGAACTTTTCTAGGGCTTTTGATTTATCTTTTAAAAAAGTGACCCAAGTCACTCTAGAATAATCATCAATAAGTAACATAAAGTACTTGTCTCCTTGTAGACTTCTTATCCTTATAGGACCACACAAATCTATGTGCACTAGATCCAACAATCCGATAGAAAATTGATCTTTTCTTTTGAAACTTATTCTTGTCTGCTTTCCCAATTGACATTCCTTGCATATAGTATTAGAAAGCTTTACAAGCTTAGGAAAATCTCTCACAGCCTGTACTAAAATTATCTTCACCAAGTTGTCAAAATTGATATGACACATCCTTCTATGCCACAACCAACTCTCATATGTTTGAGCCAACAAACAGTAATCACTAGTTCCTCTTAATTGATAAATATTACCTCTGGTCTTCTTACCAGTACCAATCACTATTCTGAATCTTTCCATGATCTTGGATCCATTATCCTTGAATCTCTGATCATTACCTTTGTCACACATCTAACCAACACTTAAAAGATTATGCTTTAAACCCTTCACATATAGGACATCATATGTATTGTGCTTTCCATCAAAATAAATAGATCCTTTTCCACAAATCTTACCAGCTGCATTATCTCCAAACCTAACCAATCCTCCATCATACTTTTCTAGACTTACAAACTTGCTTTTATCACTGATCATGTGATGTGAGCATCCACTATCAATATTCCATTCATCCTTTTCTTTCTCCACCTAAACATACAAAGTACTTTCTTCCACTGGTTTTTATTGCTTCACACAACTAGCTGGATTAGTAGATATAGGTTCTTCCTTAATAGAAATAAACAAGCATTCATTTGCACTAGTACTAGCATCACCAGACTCATCATCTATTACACCATCATCATCAAGATCTTTGACAATATAACATTTCTTTACAACCCTAGGTTTACTTTCAAATTTCTTTCTACCTCTTTCAATTCTCTCCAAACACCTAGAAGCATAGTGACCAATCTTACCACATGAAAAGCATTTGAATGGTAATTTGCCTTTATACTTACTAGTACCTCTTTGCATTATATCTGTAAAGTTGGATTTAATCTCCTCAAGGTTATCATTAGGTTCCACAGCATACTTCTCAGCTCTTGAAGTCTTCTCTGAAGTACTAGCTTTGAAAGCAGTCTCTATTTTAGGCAGGGCATCACTAAACTCTCTCATCTCAAAGGCTGTAAGTTTTCCAAGCAACTGATCTTTTGAAACATCTTTCACAGTCATGATTTCTTCAATTGCATATACTTTGTGACTATAGGATTTAGGCAATGACCTAAGAATCTTCAACACAACCTCTTTATCATCAACAGTTCCTCCAAGACCTTTGATTCCATTGAGAATTTGATCAACCTTTTGTAAGTAGACTGTTATGTTCTCATCTTCACTCATTTTCAGACTTTCATACTTAGCTTTTAGGTTCTGCGATCTGGCACCTTGTACAGAATCATCTCCTTCATATAAATTCTTTAACTTTTCCCAGATTTCATGAGTTGTTTCAAGATACATGACTTTTACTAACTCAGTGTTGGACAACACACTTAATAGAGCACCTCTAGGTTTTCCACTTAACTCATATTATTTGATTTCATCATCACTTCATGAACCATTCTGAGGAATAGTATACTTTTTTTTGTCATCTTCCAAACACTATAACCAACACAAATAAGATGGATTTTCATTTGTACCTTCCAAAGAGCATAATATGTTCCATCAAACTACAGAGCATCCTTCTTGTGCGACATCTTGTATCTTCCTCAAGTTGTTAGACTTTCTTCTGAAGAACCTTGCTCTGATACTAATTGTTTAAATGCACAAGACAACTGAGAGGGGGGTGAATCAGTTGTTACCAAAACTTAGATTCTTATGAACATCAATACATCAATCACTTAATCACTATTATTATGATTTAACCATGAAAGCATGAAATCATAAACTTAAGCAGTTGTTACCAAAACTTAACTTCTTATGAACATCAATCACTTAATCACTGTTATTATGATTTAACCATGAAAGCATGAAATCATAAACTTAAGCACAATCACATATTCAACACATGAAACCCTAGATTTTTACGTGGAAAACCCTATAAGGGAAAAACCACGGTGAGTGTTAGCTCACAAAATAATATGTTATAGCAATACCAAAAATCAGAGGCTCACTACCTTAGGGCTCATTGCCCAAAATGCTCACTGCAAAAGTTAGGGTTCACTACCAAGATTGGCTCACTGCCAAAGGTTTGTGAACTGATTTGATAGCATCTACTCCATGCCTGAGTTCAGTTCCATTGAAGCGCAATTCATTTCCTATGCTCTTCTCTACCCTTACACTTCACACTTATCTTCGCATCTTCACAATCAATACATTTTTCATGATTTTATTACAAGTATTTATACAATTCATCAACCTTGGAATGTACATCAAGGTCAACATTACAATCATCACCATTGGAACAATCTCCAAGGTCAACATTACAAACATACATTGGAATAGGTTTGGACCTAAATAGAATTTGCTAAGGAAAAGATGTATGCAGATCATGCCACACCTTATCTAGGACTTAAATACAATCTTCCATGCAACATCACATTTCCACAATCTCCAAGATACAACCGTAAGTAATAAGAACAACTAGGTCGGCCAAGACTAGTGTTATCACTAAGACATTTAGGAACAAGCTTCATCCACGATCCGGATTATACTTTGCGGACCAATAAAAAGGTTGGAACATGATCTAAAGACATCCACAAGCACGTTATAATCATCAAGAACATCTACACAACACCCAATCACTTTAGCAAGAGGATTCTTCAAACTGAAGCACTTGAACAACACTGTCAGCCACTGTTATAAAGAAAAGATTGCTTGTGAACCACCAAATCATGAACCATTTGAGTTGAAGGCACATAAAATCATCCCAGGCTTAACTCTTAGAACTGCAGACCATAATACTTCAATGCAGAGGAATGCGAAGAAAAATACTTTCTCCCTATCACCACTGAATGCACAGAAAATAGTTTTTACTCTAGTGAACAGAACTCTCTCAAATCTTCATATCGAAGGCTCAAACTTGGAATATAGCATCTAAAGACTTCCCTTTAAATAAATTCCAAACCGTAGACAAAGATATGCAATCTATAGGATATGCGGAGAAAATTACTGAACTATTCTTCAGTAAACTAGAATACTTTGCTTTCACTAGGAGAGCAATTTTTCTCAAAAGCACTTGGAAACTTACTAATAGAAACATATTCTCATGATCTTTGGGACTTATGCAAAGCAATACTCTTCACCAACAATCAACAAAATAAGAGCACAATTGACACTAATGACAATATAGATATGTTGACATTAATGACAACACTGATTAGAACATACTTGCAACACTAACAACTTAAGGTGGATCTAGGATGGTGCACAAGAAAGATATTCCTCAGTTTGATGGAATTGACTGTGCCTTCCAGAAGGTAAGAATGCAAAGTTTTCTGATTTCTCTTGGTTATGATGTCTGGAAAATGGTTCAAAAGGAATACATTATACCTAAAGATGGTCCGGAGATAGAAGTTGAGGTTAAGGCTTATGAGACTAATGGTAAAGCTAGAAATACTCTACTAAATTCTCTAACACTGAACTAGTGAAAGTTTTGGATCTAGAAACTACACATGAGATCTAGAATAAATTGAAGAATATCTATGAAGGTGATGAATCTATTAAGAAATCAAAGTTGCAAAATTTAAAGTCCAGATATGAAACTATGCGGATGTCTAAAGATGAGAATATAACAAGTTATATCCAGAAGATTGATGAAGTTGTCAATGGCATCAAAGGCCTTGGAGGAGACATGGATGATAAAGAAATTGTAAATAAGATACTTAGAAAACTTCCCAAATCTTATAGTCACAAAGTGTTTTCCCTTGAAGAATTGCAAGAAATGGACAAGCTTTCAAGAGATCAATTGCTTGGTAAATTGACTTCTTTTGAGATGAGAGAATTTAGTACCACTGATGGTCCTATGAAAGTTGAGACTACTTTTAAGGCCAAATTAGAAAATACTGCTAAATCAGATAAGTATGTTGTGGAGTCAGATGAGGAAGACTTTGATGTGATTGAGACAAACTTTGTAAGTAGAATGAAAAAGGGAACCGAAAAGTTCAGAGGAAAGTTACCTTTCAAATGTTTTAGTTGTGGTAAGATTGGTCATTATGCTTCAAGATGTCCTAATAGAGTTTTTAAGATTAAGAACAAATAAGGTAAAGGTAATATGGTAAGGAAAAGTTATTATGTTGAATAAAATGATGGTGTGACTAATGATGAATCTAATTTTAAGGATGGTAATTCTAGTGAATGCTTGTTTATTGCCCTAAAAGAAGAACATGTTTCTACTAACCTTACAAGTTGTGTGAAGGAAGTCCAAAAGAAGAAAAAGTGATGTCTGCATTTAATGCTAGAAAGGAAAAGGATGAATGGATCATTGATAGTGGATGTTCAAATCACATGACAGGAAATAAGAGTAAGTTTGTTAAATTGGAAAAGTATGATGGAGGACTAGTTAGATTTGGTGATGATGCAGCTGGTAAAATTTGTGGAAAAGGGTCAAATTAATTTTGATGGCAACCATAATACAGATGATGTTTTTTATGTCAAAGGCTTAAAGCATAATCTTCTAAGTGTTGGATAGATGTGTGACAAAGGATACAATTTGATGTTTAAGGACAATGGGTGTGAGATAAGGAAAAGCTCTAGAACAATAATTGTTGCTGGTAAGAAGACTCATGGTAATGTTTATCAATTGAAAGGTATTGATAATTGTTGTTTGTTGGCTCAAACAAATGAGAGTTGGTTATGGCATAGGAGAATGTATCATATTAATTTTATTAATCTGGTGAGAATAAGCTCAGTTCAAGTTGTAAGAGACTTGCCTAAGATTGTGAAGCTTGCTAATGCTTTTTGCAAAGAATGTCAATTTGGGAAGCAAACAAAGACTAGTTTCAAGAGCAACGAACAATCCTCTACAGGTCTATTAGATTTGGTGCATATAGATAAGTGTGATCCCACAAGAACAAGAAGTCTACAAGGTGACAGGTATTTCATGCTACTTATTGATGATTATTCAAGAATGGCTTGGGTTACTTTTCTTAAAGAAAAACAAGAAGCCCTAGACAAGTTCAAGGAATTCAAAGAAATGGTTGAGAATGAAATCAATTTGATAATCAAGTGTTTGAGGTCTAACGAAGGTGGTGAGTTTACTTCAAACAAATTCAATTCTTTTTGTGAAGAACATGGGATAAAGAGACAATTGTCTGCCCCCCAAACTCCTTAGAAAAATGGAGTAGTTGAAGGGAAGAATAGAATAGTTCAGGAAGCTGCTAGAACAATGATTAAGGAAGCAAACCTACCAGAAGTATATTGGAAAGAAGCAATTCACACTGTTGTCTACATTCAGAATAGAGTGCAAATCAAAGAAAATGGAATAAAGACACCTTATGAGCTATGGTATGGAAGAACTCCTACTATCAAATATTTCAATGTTTTGTGAAGCAAATGTTATATGGTATGGAAGCAAATGTTATGTCAGAAGAGATGAAGAGTTAGGAAAGTTTGATGCTATATGTGATGAAGGCATATTCCTTGGGTACTCTACCAAAAGAAAAGCTTACCGGTGCTACAACAAAAGGTTGAGAAAGATTATTGAAAGTGCAAATGTGAAGGTAGATGAAGATATTCAAAGAATCTCAGAGCCTAATAGATATGAATCAGATGAGTCTGCTGATACATAATAAGTTGAAGAAGACATAGATAAGCAAGTTCAAATTGATGAAGAAGAAGCTCGGGAAAGAGTTCCTAAAACCCCCAAGTATGTGCAAGTGAATCACTCATAGGTTCAAATCATTGGTGATAGAAGCAAAGGAGTTATGACAAGAAGAAGAATTGCAGAAGAAGAGGTAAATCTCTATTTACTTTCACAGGTTGAACCTAAGATAGTTATTGAAGCATGTAAAGATGAACATTAGGTCAAGGCAATAGAAGAAGAATTGCTGAAAATTGAAAAGAACAAGACTTGGGAAGTTGTCCTTAGGCCTACAGATAAGAATGTGATTGGAACAAAATGGGTTTTCAGAAATAAGTTGAATGAGAATGGAGAAGTGGTAAGAAACAAAGCCATAATTGTATGTAAAGGCTACTCACAAGTGGAAAGAATAGACTATGAGGAAACTTTTCTTTGGTGGAAAGATTGGAGGCTATTAGGTTGTTCCTGGATTATGTAGCATACAAAGTTTTCAAAGTATATCAAATGGATGTGAATTTAGAATTTCTGAATGTTGAGTTGGAAGAGGAAGTATACATAGAGAAATTAGGTGGATTTCAGTTATCAGACAAGCCAAATATGGTATGTAGGTTGAAGAAGGCATTATATGGATTGAAGCAAGATCCCAAGGCTTGGTATGCTAGGTTAGATAGGTATCTATTGCAGCAAGGATTCGGTAAAGGGTCTGCAGATAGTAATTTGTACATCAAGGTACGCAAATATCAAATCCTAATTATTGAAGTCTATGTAGATGATATAATCTTCGGTGGAAATGAAGGTATGTGTAAGAACTTTGCAGATGAGATGCAAAAAGAATTTGAAATGTCAATGTGTGGTGAGATGAACTTCTTCCTTGGGCTGCAAATCAATCAGACAGATAAAGGTATTTTCATTTCACAATCAAAATACCTCAAGGAATTGTTGAAGAATTTTGGAATGGAAGAATCTAAACTAGTTTGTACTCCCATGACAACTAGGTACAAGCTAAGCAAAAATTATGAATCCCCTAAGGTAGATCAGAGAAAATATAGATCAATGATTGGAGGACTGTTATACCTAACTGCTACCAGACCATATATCATGCATGCAGTTTGTCTTGTAGCTAGATTCTAAGAAGATCCTAGAGAGTCACATGCCATGGTAGTAAAGAGGATATTCAGATATTTGAAGGGCACTCCAGACCATGGTTTGTGGTATCCTAAGACTAATGAATTCACCCTAAGTGCCTACACAGATGCAGATTGGGTCAGATGTCTAGATGATAGGAAAAGTACAAGTTGTGGTGTGTTCTTTCTTGGAGACAGAGTTGTGTCATGGTAAAACAAGAAGCAGGATTTAGTATCCTTATCTACTGCAGAAGCAGAGTACATTATAGCAGCATCATGTTGTACATAGGTTCTATGGATGGGACAAAATCTGAAGGATATCAAAGTTGAGTATGATGATCTGATTCCTACTTTCTGTGATAATACCAGTGCCATTAACATTTCAAAGAATCTAGTGATGCATTCAAGGACAAAGCATATTTCTATCAAATATCACTTTTTGAGAGAGAAGGTTACAAAGAAAGAAGTGAAGCTTGAGTATGTGCCTACAAAGGATTAGGTTGCTGACATATTCACCAAGGCTCTTCCTAAGGATACGTTTGTGTATCTTCGATAGAAGTTAGGGGTTATTGCCCCTCCTTTGAACTAGATGCATAAGGAAGTGCATCAATCTAGTGTGATTCAGGATTCATTCTTTTATAGACTGATGATGGAGGCTACCTCTCAGGGGGAGCAGGTAGTGGCATTGAAGAGTGTTATTGTTAGGGGGAGTAAGAGTTGGTGCAGGATGGTTTAGAGTAGTTGAGATTAGTGCAAGTATGTGCAATATCATACTTAGGGGGAGAAAAGATTGAAGAAGGTGTGTCACCCTTTGCTATTGATGTCAAAGGGGGAGAGAGTAAGATGTATAAAAGAAAGGGGGAGAGTTAGAGTAGTGCAGAATTATGTCATGATGGTTTTTCACATCATATGTTGTCATCAATGACAAAGGGTGAGATTATTGCAAGTATGTGCTAATCAGTGTTGTCATTGATGTCAACATGTTTGTGTTGTCATTAGTGTCAATTGTATCTTCTAATATTGTTGCTGTTGGTTGATTAAGTTAATGTGTTAAGGTGATTTGAATGACTTCTAGAAGTACTAATGATGATAGTATATTTCTCTTGTTGCTCAGTTTAAAAGTGCTTTTGAGAAAATTTGATAAATACTAAAGACATTGTTGTGAAGAAGTATTCTAGCTTACATGATACTATCTGAGTTTTTTCTCTGCATTTCTCCTGTATTGAAGACTAGAGTGTGAGGTTTGGATATGTTTTAGAGAAGTGGTTGAAGATGTTAGATCCAAAATTTGGTGCTCCAAAATGTTGTGGTTTGAAATTTATGTTCACCAGTTTGAAGATGGTGCTTGGCAGTGTCTGAAGTATGACTGGGAGAAAGTATTTTTCTCCGCATTTCTCTGTAGTTCGGTTTATGGACTTGCAATTTTGGATGAGTGTTAATAAGGTCCATATCTATGTTCTATTCAAAGGACTTGTGATTTAGTGCTCTGGAATGTAGTTTTCATGAGTAGTAGAGCTTGGTAGTGTTGACTATGAGTAGTCTGTGAATTATCTTCAAGTGAGATTTGTTGTAGCTGGATTTGTTGGCTCCCAAGTGATTTCATATTGTTCATGGATGTTTCAATATTGTGTTAAAGGCTTTTTCTTGGTCTACAAGCTATGGTTGTGCTCTTGGAGGCGTGTGCCTAAGTGTTCTTGGTATTTGTACAAGTTTAGCCGACTTGGGTGCTAACACTAATTGCGGATGTCCTTCGTGGATTATGGAAGTGTGTTGAAGCATATGAAGATGTTTTTAGGTCCAAGCTAAGTTATGAAGTGTTTTATCTTCATTCCTTTTGTAAAGAACCCTACTTGTTCTATGCAAATTTTTTTGGATTCTTTATGAAATGCTTTCAAACTTTTGCAACATATAATCAAATTGAAATATATGAACATGAAACATCACATAGTATATACCAAATCAAACATATGAATCATCAAATGACATACCCAGAAATTCTTCACTTCTTATTGATTTCAATGAGCTGATTACAAAAGTCTATTGGCTGGTATATTATATCATAATTGACTGATTTTAGGATCAGACCTTATACAAGTCAAAGATGTGAACAAATGAATGCCAAAACCCTAGCCAAAGGATAGATAATGATGCCAATTGAAACAATAACCCAGCTAGGATTGATTGTATGCTTGTAGGTGATCATTTATCCCTATTGTACCTTTGATATCACTATTCTACCTACTGATGTCACTATTATACCTAATCTAAACTACCCAGATTTGCAAACAATAACCCAAAAGTGTCAAATATCATCATTTTTATTTTGATGTGAAATCACATATGCCCAAATGAGTACAATTTGACTTAGCAAGGTATAACTTGTCTCCAACCTTCAAAATATGCCAACCAATGATTCCAATTAGCTCTGATGTGAATTTTCTAGTCTGTTGATGCAAAAATTAGATTATTGAAAGATGTCAAAAACACATAAAATTCACTCCTTATTCAAATCAGCAGTCATAGAAGTCTTCAATCATGGAAAACACTCAAAACCCAACTCCATATCTAGCCATGGCATAAACCAAATCATCAATTGAAACCCAATGATGAACTTTCCATGAATTCACCTCACAATGTAGGATGGGATCATCTCCAAACCACTACAAATCAAGGGATCATCTCCTTGATACCACTGAAAATGCAATTTCAGCCAAGATACAATTCACATACAAAATTTTCCAAGATATCAATAGTTGAAAATTGAAAGCAAAATTCTCTATTTATCCTTCTCTTCACCTAGGTGTCCCAATTAGCTTAACTTTGTGAATATTTGAAATCCACCAATCAAAATTACAAACCTTCACTTTGGCAATTTTAAATGAATTGTGCTTATTAGCTCACAATCATTTTAAATGATAAAATAACAACATGGTCCCATAGACACCAATATTAAAAAATATCCAAGATTTTATTAAATGTCTTCTCCTTGACTCCAAGTGCCAATCTCCTTGGGCAATCAAACACAATTTTATTAAATATTCACTCCCTTCCAAATCGCCACATTAAAAACTATATTTTTAATTGAATTTCTTCTCCTCAAGATGGGCGGTGATTTCCTTGGAGATTAAAAACAATTTTATTAATTATTTTCTCCTCTTCATGGGTAGAGATCCTAGGAGAAAATATTAATTTATTAATTTTCAAAACAAACCTCTTCTCCTTGGGCGGCAAACTTGTCTTGGGCAAGTAAAATAGCAATTTTAAATGTTTTCTCCTTCTTGGCGTAGGCACATGATCCAATTAATAAAAATAATAATATTTACTATTTTTATTTTGCACTCCTCTAAAGTGGCATTGGGAAAAATATAAAATATATATATTTGAAAATGCAATTAAAGATAGCATTTTCCATCTTACCTCTTTGCTATCTCCAACATTTATTTTTCCCATCCTTGGCTATAAAAACACAAAATTTTGGCTATATGAAAAATAACACCAAGTAGCACTTAGCCAAACTCCAAATGAAATCACCTGTTGAGCCAACATTATAGATTTTCATCCTCTATAACCAAGCTCAAACCAAAATCATTCCCTTACTATTGATCACAAAGAATACTGAGAGGGGGGGTGAATCAGTATTCTATAAAACTTCTCTTTCCCATAATTATTAATCCATTTACCATATTTAATAAGGTGAAAGAAAAACAAACATAAGAATAACAACCATAAAGACATAACACATAGACACCAGGATTTTTATGTGGAAAACCCAAAATGGGAAAAACCATGGTGAGTGTTAGCTCACAATATATTGTGATAGCAATATCAAATTACATGAAGGCTCACTGCCTTAGGGCTCACTTCCCAAGGACTCACTGTCCAAAGAAGGACTCACTGCAATAGGCTCACTGCCAAGAAAATAGAAGAGAAGATAGAAGAAGGATTGGCTCACTGCCAAGAGATGACTACTCCAAATGCATCTATAAAATGTTGAATTGTAGTTTCATTAATAGCTCACTATACAGACTCAAATGTCTTCATAATGTCTACCCTACTTTTCTGCTATGCTTCGCATATGCTCTGCCTTTCTGCTTTTGCTATCCTTTTCTGATCACAAAACTACCTTAGATCGCACACACATTTTTTTGCACTTTATTCACACTTATCCATGCCTCCAACACTGGAATCGATTGAGTATTGTTGTGTGGTTACACAACACGCCCCATTTTGACTTGGCAAAACAGGGACCCAACTTTTCTTTTGGCTTGTGTTGTTTGCTTTCTGGCGGTTTGGTAAAATCAGTCATGTTCATCATCATGTGGAGTCAAGATGAGGTAAGCTCTAATATGAGGTTAGTTTGTCAAAATTCGTATTTCATATAGATGACCACATATTCTAAAAGAGCATTAAAATCCATGCAGGTTTGCCTTTTACATCACCCTGATATTCATCAGGATGTGAGAGTTATGAACAGTCAAAGTCTTGGTCAAACCTGATATTCGCAAGAAGAGAGTCATGTTGTATAAACTCAGTTATGCTGTTTGAAGAGGGTCATCATCATATTTGAAACGCCCCCCGATAATATCCTGAGGTTCAAATATCCAGACGTCAACTTTAGGTGGTAGTTAGTTTTCCCCGTCGAGCGGTCTTTTGTATCGCTAGCATCATGTTTTTGAAAGCAACCCGATATTCGTTAATATCATCTTGATGCAAAATATCAGCCTTAACCAAATATCCTGATGACATCATCCGAAGACGATAAACGAAGAAACAAACATCCTGATGACATCATCATCATATTTACATTTCGACAGGATATTTTGTAAACATGATCATGTTCACCCAATATGACGATGACGTCATAAGACATTTCCAAAACAAAGAACAAATATCATGATGACGTCATCCTGATATTCCGAAAGGAGAATGAGTAAAGTTTAAAGGTCAGCATCATATTTTGAAATATCACCCGATGGACCGAAATATCCTCCTGATGTGCTAAAATGAAAACAAGGGTGCGTTGTCACCCTAATTTTGTCGATAACAGTTTCAAAACTAGGGAAGATGATATTGAAGCTCAACCAGATATTTGTGAAATATCATCCTGCCCTCATGATATCTTGTCGTATGGATATCCTCCTGCTCCTTTTGCCGCCACTACCATTTAATGCGCACCGATATGGTAGGTGATTCCCGCCGAGCTCGGAACCCAATGAAACGTCTGGCGAGATCCTGAGTTTTCACATGAATTATCAAAGATTGCGATCTAACTTGTCAGAGTTAACCTAAGTTTACCCTAATTGCAAGGTTAAAAGGTAATTCAACCGCCATTGTTACATTTACCTGCGTAAAAATTATTTTACAGAGCACCAGCCTCCATATCTGCATAACAGCTGCCGTTGCGTGATTCAAGCACACAGACAGAAGGACGAGGGTGATCAGCAGCCGAAGTAAGAGCCTCTCAACGATATACTGGTATAGAAAAGAAATCTGCATAACCAGGTAAGTGAACTGAAACCCTCATCATGTTGCATGTATTGTTTTCATTCATCATCCTCTGAAGTTTGCATCAACTGTATCTAGCTGTGGAATGTCCTGGTGAACATATGGTTTGATTTCTTCTCCTCATGACAGTATCAGGCATGTATGTTGATCAAAAGCTAAAGGTTCAACTTAATTAGGAGCATTTCTTTTAATTTCTTTCAATTTCAGAGCATCTCACTATCACAATTGCAAATAAACTGATAATCTTAAGCAAACAACCCAAAATATGCAGACATCCCGTAGATAATCATAAATATTTAGCATATTTGAACACTAAGCATGCACAATTGAAAATATCATGCAAAGATTGAAGTATTTTACATCTTTTCATCAAATAGCTGCATAATTTGACTTCTCTGTAAAGAATTTCTGCAGGAACTTCATGATGATGGTACATTTTCACGTAAGGCCCCAAAATGGAAACAGCAAATCACATTAACCACTGAGTAATGTCAGTAGATTAAGACCTAATCACCGGAGACTTGGGATCAGGAATTCTTTGAATTCACTGTATCTTTCAAGATGAATAAAGGTTAATGTGTACTTTTATTCTATGTTTGTTTGTGACTAACATCATGACCAACAAGTATATATATCCACTACAAGATTCATCTCACAATCAAGTGGGCAAGCCAAGCATGAAATGTGTATACAAATGTTATACCTTGTTGGCTTGATCTTGTGCACAAACAACAATGTGGTCCCAAAAAAACATACAATAATATTCATATAGGTTGGGACCAATCATTCAACTACTTAGATTAATTGTTTAAACAATATATCTTCACCGCATATAGATCTAACATGCTTGTCAACTTATCCCTTAAGTACACATTTGACCAGTTCAACTGTCACATCATAACTTCCAATACAAACCATTTGAGACTCTAAAAATCATAGACAACATTCATTATGGACCTCTTAGCATACCTTCAGAACCATGGAGCATAATATTCTCTCATAGAGAAATGTGGATCTCAAAATTGTTGTTTTGTCATAGAGAAATATTGTTAGACTAAAAGCTAATATTGAAGAACTTGTCAAATATGATTTAGTGGACTTCAAGTGCTACAAATCTGAATTTAGATGCTTATGACATGTGTCTACATTGCCTTAGAACTACAAATCAAAATACTCAATAATAGAGGAATGCAGACCAAAATACTTAGATGCTTTACATTGTTTCAGGCTTAACTCTATTCATCAGACAGACAATTCACCATATGAGTTCCGGAGGAATTCAGAATTTGAACGTGCTTGAAAATGTGATCACCAAATATCAATGAACAACATACCTGAACCGCATGTAATGATCTTCAACTGTGGAGGCATACTGACCCAATCTTTGATACTCTGTAGCTGGCCCATTACTTATCTATTTTGACTAAGTTAGTCTTCTAGACCTTTACCAAACCTTGTTTCCATCAATTACAACATTCTATCAGCAGTGTCTCTTGACTATGTTGCCAACAATCTCCCCCTTTGGCATTGATGGCAACAGTTAGTGAAAAATGCTTGTCTACTCCCCCTTACTATATACACTTTGTTTTTCTTCTCCCCCTTAGGTGTTTGCCCATTTTTCACTGGTTCTCTTCTCCCCCTTTGATATCAATGGAAAAGGTGTATGTACAAGATTCAAAATTTTGTCAAGACAACAAAACTGCAAAAACTATCATACTCTGCCACATATGTACAAATATAATCTTCAATTTAATTTGATGTGGGTTGTAGGATGTCATTGAAGATGTTCTTGATTTGAGCTAGCTCTCCATCCCAACTCTTCTTTGCATTTTCCAAAATTTGAATATGGCCATTTATTAGGAAGACCATTTTTTTTGCCTTTTGTATATCAAAGGGTGTGTCAATTAGTGCACTTACCTGTAGTACTTGTACTGCAAGATTTGACATTGAGTATAGCTTAGGACTTATTAGTCCTCTTAATTGACACATTCTATTTTTCATTTGATCCCTCTTATTTATTAGGCTACATATGTTATTATGAATATTAATGACTTGTATCTCTTTACTACTTGTTGACTCAACTGCCAGGTCAAATGACTTAGAGATATTTACTAGTTGCAGTTCCTGATCCTTGATCTTTTCTCCTAACTCTTTTGTGGCTTCTAGCCATGATAAATGGGATTTGTACAAATCACAAGATTCTTTAATGGCACTCTGTATACCTTTTATTCCATTGTCTAACAGAGTTTTATCATTAGCTAACATGGTCTTCAATTTAGCTAATCTCATCTCATCAAACTCTTTTCTAACTTTTGTCTCTGTAGATTTTTCAAAAGATTCAAAATGCACATTTACTGATTTTATGAGTCCCTTGAGTTGATTTGTTGAAGACATTGATGTACCCTTTTGATATGATGGAATCAGCTTCTCCAAAATGTTGGATGCCATACCAATGAGTTCATTGTCCTCTATATGTGACTTCAATATTTCTTCACGTGTCTTTGCTTGCACAATTTATACCAATTTAAATTTTTGCATAGGGGACATTGAGTCCAAGTTTATTGGACCTTGCAAAAAATCAGGCTCATCCAAGACTTGTTTTTTTCTTTCCAAAAATTCCTTGACAGACTTAGCGGTGTCTCTTGTTGTATCAGAGACTTCTTCTTTATTTTGCTCTGAAGGATCTAGATCGATAGCCTCATTTCCATCAACATTATGCTCCAGTATAGGGCTCATCTCATTTTGATGATCATCAGCTTTGTTCTGCTCCTCAATCTTCTCCTTGTGTGCTTGGTCATCAGTTTGTTGTTCCAGAGAAAGACTTATCTCAATTTTGTCCTTGACAACTGTATCAATAGCAGGGGCTTCTTTCTCCTTTGGCTCTTTGTCAACTGTGTCATCTCCAACATTTGTTTCTTCAGTGTCATATATTGTTGGGAGATGAAATTCCTTCAATACTTTTAAGATGATCTCCTCAGTCTCTTTAACTACTTTATCAATGTCATCTAACATGAGAGTATTCACCTTTTTCTTTGTTCTGAACTCCTTTCTAAGAACTTTGGAGATTTTTTCCTTGTCTTCAGGAGTGATCCCCATACATAACTTTATCAATGTGTGCTTTCTGAGTTTAATGTCCTTTGCCATAGAAGTTTCTTTCCTTCCAGACATTATACTGCTCAGGCTGTCTGGGAGATCAACACTTATCTAAATGAGAGACTTATTGTATATGTTCAGATATTCTATAACAACAATCTCAATAATATATTTGTCTGCATCATTATAGTCATCATATAATTGGGCAATAGGTTTCAGATTTCCATCAACTGTAATGGCCTTTAAGACTTCTTCCAAGCTTATTGTAGCCTATTCTTTTAAAGGCTCAATCTTCTTCTCTTTCTTTCTTCTTTTGCTATCAGAGGGTTTGTCTAGTTTACTACCAGAGGCTTCAATTGTTTTGACTTTCATTTTCTTAACCTCTTCATTTGATTTATTTTCCTCCTCATCACCTTGTCCTACATTGACATACATTCTTCTTCCTTTTGTCTTATTGTTATGTTAGAAAAAGTAACCTTTTTCCTATTAAGGTTTAGCTCTCGGGTCCTGTTAGTGCATTTAGAGCATGTTGCATATTATTTACAACTCTTGATGAGAAAACCCTTGGGTATTATGACAAATAGGACCTAGAGGTTTGTACTTTGATGAATCCTAAGCAAAAATGGCAGAGTGGACTTGGGCGCTAGCACCCTAGTCCAGCCATAATTTCAAATGTTAGTTTAGTGACCGTTAATTAGGTCATATGCCAACATATAAAGTTTAAATTATGCAATTCTTAGTGGGAATCTTTGTAGTTGTATATATAAGCATGATTAGGTTTCATTTGCAAATTAGGTGGATTTAATGTATACTTGTGATCATAAAGCATTCAAAATATTTATTGTAGTGCAAAGCAGATCATTGTTATGATGTTTGTGTTTGTAGATTTGACATCCATCTCCTCATGGCATGAAGAGCATCTTCCTTCCATGAGATCTCCACTACAAGGTGATATCTATTGTGTTTTCAATCATTTATCATTTGGATTTTTGCCTCTATCCCACCAGGATACACACTCTCATCTGACAATGGTGTTCAAAAGACTTGAATGTCTTTCTAGGGCTTGACCGAGGCAAGCCTCTAAACACCACAACCCCCTCCCACACTCCTTGTGATTGTAGGTTACAGGTATCGAGTCCCGTGGAGTGGAGTTGCAAAAAGAAGTAGCAGACATAAAGGATTCAGGATCTGAAAAGAAGTAGGACACTAGTGCTTTTCCTAGATTAGGGCACTAGTCCCCTTGTCCTCCATAGTGGAATCTCTAAAAACTGAAGTTGAAGTGCAGATCAATGTTAGAAGGAGATCAGGATCCCACAAAGAAATAGGTACCTTGGATTTGGGCGCTAGTCCCCATGTCCCTGACTTTTCTACCTTCCAAACTTCAAAAAATAGTAAGTGAAATATCTCTGTCCTTTGCCTCAGTCTAAAAGGATTTGTTGTAATTTGATAATTTCCTTGTTGATTTGCATAATTAGGGTTTCTAAGCATAATTGAACATTAGATAGAGACATTGTTTGACACATCCAAGAGTCCACAGCCTCCCAAGTTGTTGCCCAACATGATAGGTGACTTCTCTCGCTTAGTGGATATTTGACTCCGTTGATAAGCCCTTGGAATGTTTGTTGGGAAAGGAGGATTACACATAAACCCCTAAAATTAACTAACCCCCCCTTTTCTCATACAAGACACTTATATCTTTTAGGACCTTTGGTAGTGGTTTTCTTGGTAGATACCTCCACACTTGTAGATGATGTGGGACTGGAGGATACAGATGCAGCTTCTGTAGAGGTAGATCCTTTGGTTCTTCTTTTTGTCACTTCAGGCTTTTCTGATTTCCTTTTAGGTTTTTCTAGAGCCTTGACCAGTTCACTGTCTTTCTTCTCTTTTACTTCCCTTTCTACTTGTGCCTTTTCTCTTGTCTCTTTGAATTGTTCTTTGGTAAAACCTTTTTTCAGGGCATAATCTTCTTCTATCTTCTAGGCCTTCTTTGAAATCTCAAGTTTTCTCACCTCAACATGGATTTTTGTAGACAACTCCTGATATGTCTCAAATCTTTCTTCTTTGGGATCACTAGGTTTACTTAGCATATGTTGTGCATAGTTGTCCAATATTTTTCCATCAAATTCAACCTCCATTGGTAAGATCCAGATAGTTCTAGGCTTCACAACCTCCATCATAAATTGATCCTTATTTACAATAAAGCATATATCATCTTTGTATTTATCCACAATGGTCTTAGGGATCCTCTCCCTAGATTGCATTACCTTTTAGAAATGTTTGAAGTAACCCCATAGGGCAGAGTTTTGTGCATCTATGTTTCCTATGTTGCTCAACTGGTTTCTAATCTGTTCTACAACAGGTTTGTCTCTAGTCCAAAACTAATTTTTTGTCCTTGGTAACTCTTGCATAAAGTAGAAAAATAGGTACAAAATCAACGTACTGAATTTGAAAGGGCGTTTGTTCTCTTTTGTTTTCTTCAAGTTCTCCATTAATTGTTGTCAGAGCAGTTCACAAAGGTCATACTCTGCATTTTCCTTAACCATTTGATATGTAGTGTATATGGTAGTACCGAAGATAGAGTTCTTCTAGTTTGTGAAGTAGACCTTATAGCCGATCACCATGGATGTAAATCTAACTGCATGATCATCAATGTCACTGATTGTCAATTCCCTTTTATCAAACTTGGCTCCAGTGGCTGCTATCACTATTTCATTCTTTATAGATTTTAATACTGGTACTATACCGATGGAGCTTAATCCAATCACAACTCTTATTTACTCCTTTGTGATCATGAATGGTCTCTCCAACCACATGAATTCATCATGGATCCTGCTTAGAACATACTGAACCCATTCATCCTCTACAAATGTTTTGAAGTCTTTGTACTGAATGAATTTATTCACTTCCAAAGCCTTATATTCTTCCTTCAACTCAAATTGTTCACCACTTAGATGTTTTAGATATAAATCTGTGAATTTACTATCACCATGTTCTTCTAGGGCAACATGAATATAAGCCCTAACATCTTCTGCATGCATAACATCAAACAAAATTTTTGAAAATGCACCATTTGGATCGACCTCTATTGATTTAAATAGATGCTTCTTGAATTTTGGTTGGGCTCTCTTAGTTATATCAATCACTTGTGGTGTTTCCATTTCTGTAAAGACTCAAATAAATTCACAATAGGGTTTCTAACTGAGAATACCTCTTTTGTCAAATTAGGGTTTCATTTGAGATCAATTTGGCTTGCTGTAGTTTCTTGGAATTTCACTCCAGTTCTCCTTAGGCACTTGATAGTTTGAGTGTAAAGTGATTAACCCTTTGAATATGATCCTTTTAACCTTTGATTGCCTTAACCTAATCTCCATAAATGTTGTCTTTCAAAAAGTTGTCAAACCCTTCTCTGTTGAGCACAATCGATCTAGATTGCTCTGCAATGTTCTGCATTTGATCCTTTTCTTCCAGAATTACTTTCAAAAGATCTATCATATGAAGCTTCACATCATATCTTCATGTTGGATCCTAGCACTGATTTTCTAGTTAGGGGATTTAGGATTTTCAATACAGCTCCCCTTGAGCCAGATCTCCCAATTTACTTCCTGGAGGAAGTATCTGCACCAAAGACTAGTGAGGATCCATCCCTGGCATCATTAACATCCTTCTTCATCCAAACCATGCTCATTTCTTTCTTGATTTCCACTGGATCAATCTTGTTCTTACCTTTATCTTCTTTCTGCTCTATTTTCCTCTTCTTTGTAGGATAGTTTCTTTTCTCATTCTTGGATCTATAGAATCTTGCAATATGTCCAAACTTATTGCAATTGTAGCATACCATATTTCTCTGTCCCTGATTTCTTCTATTGATTGGATTCATTCTTGTTCTACATTAGTTAGCCATATGCCTAAATCTATTGCATGCAAAACATTTTCCATTGAAGGATTGAGTATCCTTACATTGTTAAAACCATTCCTTACTAGACTTCTACATTCATTTGATCTATGACCAATTTTCTTGCAATTGAAACATTGACCAGAGAATGATGGAACATTATGATTCATTCTACTCTTACACTGAGTAGCCTTATGGCCAAACTTATTGCAATTAAAATAATAGCCATTGAAAGATGGGTACCTTTGAGCATTTGGTTACCTGACCGGAGGTCTTCTAGGTCTTCTTCTTTGATTCCACAACTAGTTGCCTTTGTTTTTCTTCATCTCAATGTTTTCTTGACTTGATTTAGACCTTTCTCCTTTTTCAAATCCCAAGCCTTTCTTGTCATCTGAACTCTTTTGACTTTCAATCAACTCCTCAAGATTTGCAGAGCTTATTTTGAATTTTTCTTTATAGCTATTGGTTGCTTCCAGATCATATTTTAGAAGTAACACATCTTTTCCCAATTTTTCACATTCCTTAGACTTATCTTTCAACATTTGACTCAAATGTTCTTCATCTTTTCTTTCTCTTTAACCAACCTTGATAAATTACTTAGAGTTTCATTTTATTCAATCAATTGTTCACTTAGCTCTCTATTCCTATCCTTTGATCTATTAACTTTCTCTCTTAGCTTTAGGATGCATTCATCTGCTTCTTTCACATTTTCCTTCAAATCCTGGATTTCTACTTCATACTTATCAAGATCTTCAAGAGCTGCTTTTAATTCTTGATCAATTGTGACACTACCTAGAACATGATACCTTCTGGATGCCATTAGTATTCTTTCCCGAATCTTCCTCAAGATGTTAAAATTCTTCCAAGGAACCTTGCTCTGATACCAATTGTTGATCATAAAGAATACTGAGAAGGGGGGGTGAATCAGTATTCTGTAAAACTTCTCTTTCACAAAATTATTAATCCATTTACCATATTTAATAAGGTGAAAGCAAAACAAACATAAGAATAGCAACCATAAAGACATAACACATAGACACCAGTATTTTTATGTGGATAACCCAAAATAGGAAAAACCATAGTGAGTGTTATCTCACAATATATTATGATAGCAATACCAAATTACATGAGGGCTCATTGCCTTAGGGCTCACTACCCAAGGACTCACTATCCAAAGAAGTGCTCACTGCAATAGGCTCACTGCCAAGAAAATAGAAGAAAAGATAGAAGAAGGATAGGTTCACTACCAAGAGATGACTACTCCAAATGCATCTATAGAATGCTAAAGTGTAGTTCCATTAATAGCTCAGTAGATAGACTCAAATGTATTCATAATGTTTTCCTTGCTTTTTTTCTCTGCTTCACATACGTTCTGCCTTTCTACTTTTGCTATCCTTTTCTGATCACAAAAATGCCTTAGATCACACACACATTTTTTCACACTTTATTCACACTTATCCATGCTTCCAACACCAAAATCCATCAAGTATATATATCCACTACAAGATTCATCTCACAATCAAGTCAGCAAGCCAAGCATGAAACGTGTATACAAATGGTATACCTTGTCGGCTTGATCTTGTGTACAAATAGCAATGCGGACCCAAACAAACATAGAATAATCTTCATACAAGTTAGGACCAATCATTCAACCACTTAGATTGATTGTTCAAACAATATATCTTCACTGCATATAAATCTAGCATGCTTGTCGGCTTATCCCTTAAGTACACATTTGACCAATTCAACTGTCATATCATAACTTCCAATGCAGACCATATGAGACTCTGAAAACCATAGACAACATTCATTATAGACCTCTTAGCATACCTTCAGAACCGTGAAGCATAATATTCTTTCATAGAGAAATGTGGATCTCATAACTGTTGTTCTATCATAGAGAAATATTGTCAAACTGAAAGCCAATACTGAAGAACTTGTCAAATATGATCTAGTGGACTTGAAGTGCTACAAATCTGAATTTAGATGCTTATGACATATGTCTACATTACCTGAGAACCACAAATCAAAATACTCAATAGGAGAGGAATGCAGACCAAAATATTCAGATGCTTTACACTGTTTCAGGCTTAACTCTGTTCATCAGACTTAGACAATTCACCATATGACTTTCGGAGGAAGTCAAAACTTGAACACTAGAAAATGTGATCACCAAATATCAATGAAAAACATACCTGAAAAGGATGTAATGATTTTCAACTACGGAGGCATATTAACCAAATCTCTGATACTCTATAGCTTTCCAATTACTTAGCCATTTTGACTAAGTTAGTCTTTCAGACCTTTACCAAACCTTGTTGCCATTAATGACAACATTCTATCAGCACTATCTCCTGACTATATTGCCAACACTTACCACAATTATTATCCTATGAGAATGGTGAATAGGCTAATCATCAACTCCATGTGATCACTCTGAAAAAGGGGACATGACAGTCCTCCCTTCCTGGGATTGCTTGTCCTCAGGCAATCAAAGATTAGGATACTCCAAAATTTATTCTCCTTCCCACATAGCATCATCTAATGGCAAGTATCTCCATCTCACCAAATACTCATGGATGACCCTATTATGCAATTTGTGTTCCCTCATGTCAACAATGTTGTCAGGCTCTAAAATCAACATACCCTCTTCATCAAAAGGTGGAAGATCTAGAGAAGAAACAACATGTTGTCCCAACGCCTTTTTGAGGCATGACACATGAAATAAATTATGAATCTGACTACCTACTAGCAAATCAAGCTCATATGCTACTTCTCCAACTCTCCTCACTATCATGTAGGGACCATAGAATCATGGCTTGAGTTTTCTGCACCACTCTTCTTCAAAGAACTCTGTCTATATGACTATAGGCACAAAAATACCAAGTCAGCAACATCAAATGTCCTCTCAATGTGATGTCTATCTACATACATCTTCTACTAATTCTATGTCTGCTAAAGATTATCCTTAAGTGTCTTAAGGATGTCCTATGTATCTTGCATCAAATCCTTAGCTCAAGGAGTTCTACTATCATCAAAGGCTAAATCCATGAAAGATACTACATCATATCCATACAATTCCCTAAATGGAGACATGTCAATCAACATGTGATATGTGGTATTATAGAAATAATCATCAAGATGAAACCACCTAATCCAAGCACCCTGCTGCCCTGCAACATAATTGTGAAGATAACTCTCAATCCACTTGTTCACTATCTCTGTCTGTCCATCCATCTGATGGTGATAACTAGTGCTCAGTGTCAACATAGTACTAGCTAATTGGAATAGCTCCTGCCAAAATTACATTGATGAATATGTTGTCCTGATCACTGACAATGGTCTTTGGAAGGCCATGCAATTGAAACACCTCTCTAAAGAATAACTCTACAACCTGTAATGCTGAATAATCCACTACAATAGCATAGAAGTGTGTATATTTGGTTAACATGTCAACAACCACATATATACAATCTCTACCATGAACCTTTGGAAGACCTGTAATGAAATCCATAGAGATACTCTCCCACTTCTACTCAAGAAAATGAAATGGTTGAAGTAGACCTATGGGAAAAGTATGCTTAGACTTGTTCTACTGATAAGTCAAACACTCTCTAACATGCTGCAACACATCATCATTGAGACCCTTCCATGAGAATCTCTCTCTAATCTATCTATAGGTTTTGAAAAACCTTGGATGCCCTACTAGAGGTGTGTCATGAATGGCTCTCAATATTTGTTTCTTAAGATTTGATTCAGGTACTAAGAAAATCATGTCCTTATAATATATAACATCATCAACAGCCGTATACCTATCATCATAAACCAATCCATCCATGATCTCACATGCAAAATTACATTTGGAATACTCAACTAAAAGTTGAGATTTCCAATCAGCTGAAATCTCACTCAAAGAGCAAATGGTAGGCCTCCTAGAAAGTGCATCCGCTACAACATTCTTCTTTCCCTTCACAAATTGGATGTCAAAATCATATGCCTGTATCTTAGAGACCCATTTTTTTTGTCTCTCATTCAAATCCTTTTGCTCTAAGAAGTATTTCAAGCTATTGTGGTCAGGACCCTAACCACAAACTTCACACCTACCAAGTACTAACGAAACTTTGCCCAAGCATGCATAATGGAAAGCATCTCCTTGTCATAGGTGGAATATAGGTGCTCCGTATCCTTCAATTTCCTGCTCTCATATGCAATGGGATGCCTATTTTGCATCAAAACAGCTCCAATACCATCACTTGATGCATCACACTCAAGTACAAAGGAATGTGTAAAATCTAGTAGTGCCAAAATTGGAGTGGTACTCATCACCTCCTTAAGCCAATCAAAAGATGCATGTGTCTCAATAGACCAAAGGAATCCTCCCTTCTTAGTGAGATTTTTCAATGGTGCCACCAACTATGAAAATCCTCTAAAAAACCTCCTGTAATAGCTACATAGACCCAAGAAATCTCTCAACTCTAAAATGTTCCTATGAGTAGACCAATCTTGTATAGCTTTGATCTTCTCCTCCTAAACTCTAACTCCATTAGCACTAATCACATGCCCCAAACAGAGAATCTCTTGCATCCCAAATTCTCACTTGCAAGCCTTAGCATACAATGATTGGGCTTCCATCACACCAAGTACCTCATCAAGATGTCAAAGATGCTCCTCCCATGTCTTACTATATATCAAGATATCATCAAAGAAAACCAACAAGAACTTATGCAACTACTTATTGAAAAATTGGTTCATGCAAGACTGAAATGTATCCAGTGCATTAGTAAGACCAAAGGGCATGACAAGAAACTCATAGTGTACATGGTGGCATCCGAATTCTATTGTAGGAATATCCTCCTCATGGACATGAATATGATGATAGCCTGAATGAAGATCAATCTTTGAAAAATACACGGTCCCATGTAGCTCAACAAGTAGCTCATCGATCCTAGGTATAGGTTACTTGTTTTTTATTGTCTTCTTGTTTAGTGCTCTATAGTCAATACACATCCGCATAGTCCCATCCTTCTTCTTCACCAACACAAGCGAAGAAGCAAATGGTCTAGATGAAGGCCGAATGTGTCCCATATCGATCAAATTCTTAATAGTATTCTCAATCTCTATCTTAAAGTGTCAAGGATGTTTAATATGGTGGAATGTTGATGGGTTTGGTCCCATCCTCTGGCTCAATCACATGCTCAAAACCATGATTTGGTAGTCTACCTGGAGGAATGTCACCAAACACCTAACTATGCTTATCTAATACAGATTGTATATCTACATGATACTCAAGACCATCGGAAGAAGATTTGGAAGATATGGAAACTTGGGCTGCTCATGTAATGTCATCATGATGAAACAAAGCCTACATATGCCTAGCTGAAACAACCCTAGGTCCTCCATTAGAAAGTGCTCTCAACATAATCTTCCTCCCATCATGTATAAACTCCAACTCCATCTTTTGAAAGTCCTGAATGTAGCAGCCAAGAGACTAAAGCTACTGTACTCCCAAAACAATGTCAATCTCACCAAGTCCAACCATGCAGAAATCATCTATCAATGTGTAATCATCCATCTGAATGCTAATATGAGAAACCTTCTTCTGACAATTCATAGTAAAGTGATCTGCAACTATCACTATGAAACCTACAATATCCTCAGCCTATAAACCATGCCTCATAACCAATCCCTCATCAATGAAATTATGTGTGACTCACCTGTCAATCAAACAAGTGACATGTTTTCCCTTAAGTACCCCTTTTATACGAAAAGGATTATACCTAGGTACTCCTGAAAGTGTAGCAATAGTCCTTGAACTTGTACCACTTGTATAAGATTCAAGGTAGGCTGCTCCATATGATCAACATCATGATTTGAACATGTATCATCATGTGTATCACTCTCATCATCTCAAATAACCTCTATAAGATGTGCCTTGCCTTTCCCAAGGCATCTATATCCTGGTTCCCATGGTTGTTTGCAAGAAAAGCATAGTTTTTTCCTTCTCAATTCATCTCTCTTTATAGATGAAGGATTAGACTTAGGCTACAATGGTTTTTTTTATTTGAACTTGAGCCTTTAAAGAAACTTTTATTTTGAGATGTGAATGTGGGAGTGGTAGCCAAGTCGAGTGTAAGCTCAATAGCCTCATCAAGTGTAGTTGGTCTATGAACTTTGACCAATCCCCTAATCCTGTCATTTAATCCCTCAACAAACAACATAGTAACTCTCCTTTTAGGCATATCAGGAACCATAACCGCAATCTTCTAAAACTCATTCACATATGAGTCTACTCTACCCATCTATCTAAATTGTGCCAACTCTCAGTAGTAGATCTCTACATCCTTGCGGTCAAACCTGGTAATGAGTTTACGTGTAAACTCATCATATGAAGTGATCTTGTCATGATGCTGTGAAACAAGTCCATGATGCCACTAGTCATATGTCAAGCCCTCCAAATGCATGATAGCAAAATGTATAGATTTTTCCTCACTCATGGGCTTGAGTGTAAGAAAAGTGTCCAACTTGTGTACCCATGCTCTAGCACTGATTTTTTCGCTGCCATCAAAGTTAAGGAGAGGAATATTATTCAATGCATCCATATACTCCTTAGGTTGAGTAGGATGTGGTCCTCTCTATCTTGCAACTCTACCCCTTTTCATAGCCCACTTTTGTGTCATGTAATTGTTGAAATTAATGTGGTTCTTCACATGCTTAAGAAGTGCATCATACTCATCAACCAAAGATAACAAATCATCATCAAACATCGATTCCTCCTCCTCTTCCTGTGTCTCCTCAACTACCTCTTCTTCTCTAGGAAGAAAGGTAGGTCACATAGACCTATCTGTAGTATCCGCGCATGTCCTCCTAACATGAGGTGATCCAACAACGCTACCTACACTTGTATTACCTAGACCTGTATTGCCTAGATTAGCCTAATTAACCTGTATATTATTCAATGTCTTGATCAATGCATCCAACATATGATTTTTTATATTCACCATATGTGCAATGTTCTCATTAGCTATATGTTATTCTACTACCATCACACATTGACATACAAGAATATATCTCATCATATCACCAATATCATCACGTTGTGGATTTCCTTGCCCTCTATCTCCCATTGTACCTATTCTTCTATGATAATGATGTGGCAATGGATCAATGTAGTAGCTCATAACCCCATAGGCTCCTAGGATCCAAGCTCTGATACCACTATAAAGAACCCTACTTGTTCTATGCACTTTGTTTTGGATTCTTTATGTAATGCTTTCAAACTTTTGCAAAATATAATGAAATTGAAATATATGAATGTGAAACATCACATAGTATATAGCAAATCAAACATATGAATCATCAAATGACATACCCAGAAATTCTTCACTTCTTATTGATTTCAATGTGCTAATTACAAAACTCTATCAGCTAGTCTATTATATCAGAATTGAGTGATTTTAGGATTAGACCTTATACAAGTCAAAGATGTGAACAAATGAATGTCAAAACCCTAGCCAAAGGATAGATAATGATGCCAATTGAAATAATAACCCAACTAGGATTGATTGTATGACTGTAGGTGATCCTTTATCCCTATTGTACCCTCTGATATCACTATTGTACCTACTAATGTCATTGTTGTACCTGATGTAAACTATCCATATTTTCAAACAATGACCCAAAAGTGCCAAATATCATCAAAATCATGAAATTGCATATGCCCAAATGAGTATGATTTGGCTTAGCAAGGTATAACTTGTATCCAACCTTCAAAATATGCCAACCAATGATGCCAATTAGCTCTGATATGAATTTTCTAGTATGTTGATGCAAAAATTAGATTATTCAAAGATGTCAAAAACACATTAAATTCACTCCTTATTCAACTTAGTTGTCATAGAAGTCTTCAATCATGGAAAATACTCAAAACCCAACTCCATAGCTAGCCATAACATAAACCAAATCATCAATTGAAGCCCAATGATGAACTCTCCATGAATTCACTTCACAATGTGGGATGGGATCATCTCCAAACCACTACAAATCAAGGGATCTCTCCTTGATACCACTAAAAATGAAATTCTAGCCAAGATACAATTCACATACAAAATTTTCCAAGATATCAATAGTTGCAAATTGAAAGAAAAATCCTCTATTTATCCTTGTCTTCACCTAGGCATCCTAATTAGCTCAATTTTGTGAATATTTGAAATCCACCAATCAATTACAAACCTTCACTTTGACAATGTTAAATGAATTGTGCTTATTAGCTCACAATCATTTAAAATGATAAAATAACAACATGGTCCCATAGACTCCAATATTAAAAAATATCCAAGATTTTATTAAATGTCTTCTCCTTGACTCCAAGCACCAATCTCCTTGGGCAATCAAACACAATTTTATAAAATATTCACTCCCATCAAAATTGTCGTATTAAAAAACTATATTTTTCATTGAATTTCCTCTCCTCAATATGGGCAGCAATTTCCTTGGAGATTAAAAATAATTTTATTAATTATTTTATCATCTTCATGGGTGGTGATCCTAGGAGAAAATATTAATTTATTAATTTTCAAAACAAACCTCTTCTCCTTGGGTGGCGAACTTGTCTTGGGCAAGTAAAATAACAATTTTAAATGTTTTCTCCTTCTTGGCATTGGCACATGATCCAATTAATAAAAATAATAATATTTTATTATTTTTATTTTGCACTCCTCCAAAGTGGCGTTGGGAAAAATATAGAAAATATATATTTGAAAATGCAATTAAAGATAGCATTTTCCATCTTTCCACTTTTCTATCTCCAACATTTATTTTTCTCATCCTTGGCTATAAAAACAAAACATTTTGGCTATATGAAATATAACACCAAGTAACACTTAGCCAAAATCCAAATGAAATCACCTATTGAGCCAACATAATACATTTTCATCCTCTAGAACCACTTGCTCAAACCAAAATCATTCCCTTACCACAATTATTAGCCTATGGTAATGGTGAATAGGCTAATCATCAACTCCACATGTGATCACTCCAGAAATGGGGACATGACACCTTTTCTTTGTAGGATTGTTTAGGTCCAAACCTAATTTGAATTTTGTATGTTAGCCAACCTTGGAGATTGTTTCAAAGGTTGTAAAGTGTGTTGCTGACCTTGATGAATGTCTCAAGGCTGATGATTGATATAAATAAGTCTAAAGGATTCGTGTGTAGGTGTGCATGTGTGAAGATGAGGATATTTGTGTTGTGAATTTGAATCAGAGGCAGCAAGGACTTTCATGTGGTAGAAGACCTAATGCAGTGAGTTGAAGTCATCTACAATTTTCAGAGAGGCTATGAAGGTGATGTTTGTTGTGCTTCATTGGAACTAAACTCAGGCATGTGGTAGATGCTATCATATCAGTTCATGGCAGTGAGCCACCCCTTTTGGCAGTGAGCCTATTACAATGATCATTCTTTTGGGCAGTGAGCCCTGGACAGTGAGCCTCTTTGTAATTTAGTATTAATACTACTCTATATTGTGAGCTAATCCTCACCATTGTTTTCCCTTTTAGGGTTTTCCACATAAAAATCTTGTGCTCTCTTGTACATGGTGTTGATGTAATTAAGCTTCTGTTATCTATTTTTCATGTTTAATCCTCATAACAGAAAAAGGGTTTAAGTGAATTAATGTGGATGTGTTTATGTTTGTGAGGGTTTAAATTTTTTGATACAACTAATTCATCCCCCTCTCAATTTTCTTGTGCATTCTAACATAATCAACTCAAATTACTGGATACTCATCACTAGTCCAGAAACAACAATATATGACTGAAAAAACTACTAAAAACTACTTATAAATGACCAAACATGGTCACGTGACCATTAGTAGTTTATTACCAGTCATTTATAACGTGACCAAATTGATGACTAAACCATTTTTAGTAATTTATTGGTTGTTTTGGTTGATCAATTTGGTAGTATATTTAGTCATTGATTGTCATAATCTAGTCACTTATTTAGTCATTTTTTATTCAATGATATCTTTAGTCATTATTTTAGTCATTGATTGTTGTTAACTGGTCACTTATTTAGTCATTTTTATTCATTGATTTATGTCCATTGGTAGTGTATTTAGTCATTAATTTAATCATCATTTTGATCAATTTGTTAGTATTTTTAGTCATTTTTATTCATTGATTTAACATTGGTCAAATATTTGGTCGTATTGATTCATTGTTCACTAGTTTCTATCAATTGGTAGTATATTTAGTCAATTTAATTATTAATTGACATCAATTAGTAGTATATTTAGTCATTTTGAAGCTTGCATTTAGTCATTAGTATATTTAGTAGTATTTTTTTAATCTTTTACAATGAAATAGCTTTGACAAGGTAAAAATGGCTTGTTTTATTGATAAAAAATGCTTACAAATAGCATACAGATCTGAAAATAAGTTACAATGCTTTCTCTTTGCTAAAAACACCTTCATGGTTACAATACATAGCTCAAAGAATGAGAAAAAAACTAAGTTTCTGAGTATCACTAAACATAGAAGCACACATACATTCATAGATGTCTTCTTCACAAATCCATGGCTGTCCCATGAAGCTCACTATCCTAGTTCAAGATCACATTGTCATCTTTGTAGAGATCCTGTCTCATGCACCCAATTTCTTCTAGTTCATAAGTTGCCACTGTGAATTATGACCTATAGCAATATTTTAAACTATCCTTATCTATGATGATTATGCCTCCAGTGATTGTCATCTTTAGAAGGATGCGTCAATTTTCATGGATACCTTATGACTAGGCTATGCATTGTCCTAATAAAACTTGTAGCTTCTTGAAATGCATTGTCCAATCACTTGTCAACCTACTGACATGCATTTTCCCTTTATAAAATAACAATGCCTCATGACTGCCACTACCTAGCTCATTATTTTGGCATGCTTTCACTTGTACTCTACCTCCCATCAACATAGAACACTACCCCTATATTGAATGCCTTGACTACCTTTGACATCACTATATCTTTTCCAAATTCTTTGAAAACAATTTATCACTACTATTACCTAGGTATGCATTGTATGTCATCTGCCAGACTGTTACTAGTGTGGAAATGCATGCTTGGAGCCCTTTAATGCAAGTACATGCCCCTTTCATCTCTTAAAACTTTTGCAACATGGGCAATCTTCTTGGAGCAAGCTGTAACATGTAGAATCTAAGGAGAGTGTTGATCGTGTCCCATATATGAAGCTCTCTCCTTCAATGCAGCCAACAATAACCCTAGAATCTTTCCTCCTTTATATGCAATGTGCCATCTGATATGAACAATAGGGTGTTTCCTTTTCTTCCATGAATGAATTTGTGCCTCAATACAACCAACAAAATTACCATTAGTCTCAATTCAGAAAGAATAAAAGTGCATTGTATATTGCAAGTTTACAAAAGTAAGTCCAAATTGTAGCAAAAAGATAAATCAATTAAAAAAATGTAGCCTTGTCAACAAATGACTTAAACAAAGTATCCAAACAACCATCAATCTATTTACTGTATATAATTTCCCAGCAACACTACTTTTTTATAAGTTGTATCCTAAAAATGCTGCAACTTATGTTCTTCTCTAAAACATTTGTGCGGAAGCGGGAAGGTGTGGTGAGGTTCAAATAGTAAGAAGATTGATGAAAGATAGAGGAATTAAAAAGATACCTGCATGTAGTTGGATTGAAGGGCATAAAATGGTACATGCTTTTTTGTGTAGGAGACAGATCACATCCACAAACATGGGAGACCATAGTGAAAATTTAGCAATTACATTTGGTTTGTTAAACATGGCCCCTACTACAACCATTAGAGTTTTTAAGAACCTTTGAGTATGTTCTGATTTTCACACTGCATCTAAATTCATCTCCAAGATTGTTGCAAGAGAAATTGTTCTGAGAGATGTGAACCATTTCCATCATTTAAACAGGGACAATGTTCTTGTGGATAATATTGGTGATGCTAAATAAACAATTTGAAAAATAGGCTTGCACTATAATAATGTGTACTACATCAAATATCCAGTAATAACAAAGGGACATCCATCAAAGCATAACAATAGGGATTTTTTTGTCATATGTTGTAGTTACAAGTGCCCTTCTAGACATACATGAAAATGTGGAAGAATAGACAAGGCAAGCGAACTGTTTCAAAAAATGCCTCAAAGAAATGTGATATCATGGAATGTCATGATTAAAGGATATGTTTAAAATGGGTTTTTCTGAAAAGTCTGTAGAAAATTTTAAGAAAATACAACTAGTGGGTGTAAAGCCCAACTCCTCAACCTTTGAAAGCATCCTTCATGCCTGTGTGTGAATTGGAGCTTTGGATGAGGATATGAACATCCATCAAAAGTATATTTGGAAGTAGATTTTTATTAGATATTGTAGTTGCAATTTCCACTTCAGATCACCAAAGCCTTCACAAAAATTTCTGTACAAAATTCAATAATGAAGAATTTATGCACAAATTCTCTTTTGAATGATGCACAAAGCCTCCACCGCAACACCATATAGTTTGTTGATGGGCCTTGCGGTGATATGAGAATCACCCACATCACTGCAATGCCCAACAATAATGTGGTGTTACGGTGGAGGCTTTGTGCATCATTCAAAAGAAAATTTGTGCATAAATTCTTCATTATTGAATTTTGTGCAGAAGTTTTTGTGAATGATTTGGTGATTAGAAGTGGAACTTGCAACATTTCTACTTGAATAAATAGGTGGATAAGGTACACCATCCATTCCACCAGCTTTGTTACCTCCAACTGGACCTATGACATAGGGTTCATGAAATGAAACAGAGCTAGTTAAGAAGCATGTGGAGTCAATTCATCTTCTACAGTGATTCTCCTACAATGTTCTACATGTGATACACATCTATACATACATTTGATAAAAGAACATTCAAGGACTAATACCTCATAGAGTTCCAACTACAGACATCAAAAACTATCACTAAGACTTAGATTCAGCTACATATATACAACCCCCAACCCAATAATCAAATCCATAATATTTTGATTTGATTTTCCCAAACTCAAGCTTTTAGCCTGGGCCCTAGGCTACAAACTCTACAAAAGCACTCAACCCAAAAGAAATGGCCTAAAATTTCAAAAAATACTTCATTTCTTCAACAAGCATGCATTGCTTTTGTTGGATACTGATTCGACCAAAAGCAACTAAGGCCTTATATTTAACTCCAATCTTTCAATAATTATGTAAGTTATAGATCAGCCCATAATGTTTCATTTAGGATTTAAAATTTTACATTTGAATAGCATAACAAACTTAAGTATGTATGGTTTCATGATAGGTGAAATACAACTAAAAGTTCACCATCAACAAGGAGATTATTTACCTGGAGCAGCAACTGGATAAGGAACTGGTGGTTGTGAAGGTGATGTCCACTCACCATTAAGAGGTCCTAAAGCAGGACTAGATCCTACTAGTGGAGGACCTTGCATAAACCATGAGAAATTCTGCATGATCATTAGAACTTTATCAATTCATTAAAGGTATGCACAAGATTTTTAAGGGTTTGTGAAGTTTTCTAAGGGTTTATGAGACATTTGTAAGGTCTATATAGATAGACTTCTAGAAACCCTATGGAACCCATAACAGGCCTTTACATGGCCCAACCAAGACAAGGATAGAAAGGTTTGTAGTCATTCATTAGGACCATTCAAAATTCTCATAGTCCCACTTGGTTTCATGCAAATTTCCTTCCATAATTCCATCTTAGGGATCCATATTTATTTTAAAATTATTCTAGGAGTCATTCATAAGCACCCCATACCAAGTCCATGTGAAATATATTTATATTTTTTACCATTGATGTGTTTTTGTCTCGCACTATAGTCTCGTAGGTCACTCAAAAGGTCTTGGCAGGTGTGCGGGAACCAAGGATAACAAGGGAGCAGTTATCGCTATCTTGCAACATGAAGAGATTGCACTTGCAGTATCACGGTATGCAGAGATCGATTACCACAGTCCCGTAGCAGTCTCAAAATGAAGTGGTGGGCTAGCAGTATAAATTTAAGTGGCATATGATGCTTCACCACAGTCCTGTGGTAGTCAAGAGAATAATCAGCAGTAATGCAGTAAGGGGTAGAGGAAAACAATACACCATGCCCCCACAACGGCCTCAAGTGAGGCTTGCGGTATGGCGGTATAAGGAGTTTAAGTTATGTAAGTGTTGAATACCACAGCCCTGTGATAGTTTCAATGAAGGAGTGTGGTAGTGTGGTGAAATGCTTCAAGTGATGTTTAGTATATAGTGGTCCCACGATGGTCAAAGAAATAGTTTGTGGTACTGTGGTAGGGAACAAGTCATGGTGATATAGTTGAATTTTTGAGACAATGTTTCTCATTGCCCTGATCAAATCAAAGAACATTTTTTTTGCCTTTTCTCCACTATTCTTTTATGAGTCGAGTAATTTCAAATTTGATTATTGTCATTTGCAATGCATTTATATTGCATTTCAATCTAAAACGTTTGATCCATTGTTGGGTTGTTGTCACCTTTACAGACATAAAAATGTACCTGTTCTAATATTTGGAACTTAAATGACAAGTCAAAGTGGGTTGTGCTCGTTTAGCAGCTGGTTGAAATTTAATTTGAATGTACTGCTTCTTGATGTTCCCCTTGACTCATTATCATTTTTGTTTATCATCTTGCTTTTTGGATAGCAACAAACATGTGATGTATCTATTGTGATGTCCTATGGATGGTGGCTTTTTCTAAATTATTATCAAACTATTTTGAGTTCTAGGTGTACACCTTGTGGAGACTTATGGCATATTTATATGCTTAATTTTTTTTCCAAGGTTACAGTGAGCTGATAAATGCAATTATTCCAAAGGTAGTGGAAATATTTTTGGAACAATTATCTAAGTTCTCTCTTAATGTTCAAATTTGTGTAATTTTTGATTTTGCATATTTTTAATAGCCTTGTTTGACGAGTCTTGGAATTTGGTTTCAATCTACAGGGTAAAGCTTCCATTTGGAGCTAAGAAGATTGTGCCAAGTAGCTACAGAGCCATGATTGGTCAGGTTACTAGTGGTGGAAGGACAGAAAAGCCAATGCTCAAAGCTGGCAATGCATATCAAAAATATAGGATCAAAAGAAACTGTTAGCCCAAGGTTCATGGTGTGGTAACGAATCCTGTTGAGCATCCTCATGGTGGTGGTAATCATCAACACATTGGGCATGCCAGTACTATACATCATATAGAGAAGGCTTAACATGCACATGTACTTAATCATAATTAAACAATTATAGAGCTCTAATTATTTAAAAATGTCATCTTATAGTTTCTTTTTTCTTTAGGTTGCTTTGTGTCAACAATTTATGGGGACCAGGTTGTAAACCATGTTTCCTATTATTGTTTCTTATCATTAGTGGTTTACTCTTGATTTAAAATTTTGGGAAAGACTTCAAACTAGGTTGTAATCTTGCTTTCTTGTATTGTTTGAGGCTTATTTTAGGATGCCATATTAATTGACTGTTATTTTTTATTCTTTCTTGAGTGCTTGTTATTTTCTTTAAGATCATAGAAATGGAAAAACGATTGATGATTTATTAGTATTATAAACTATAAACTTTCTATTTTAAAAAAAGTAATAATTTGGAGGAGTCATTTGATGTATCAAAGAATTGACATTTGAAAACATTTAGAATGTTCTCAATTGTACAAAAAAATGAGAAGATAATTTGCCAATTTGTCATCACTTTTACTGAGTATGTTTCTTACTTGTTGTTCTTTTTTTAACTATTTGGCTTTATATGAGATGCATTGAGGCTTCCATGGTATTGTGTTAGAGATCTTATGACATGATAATGCAAGTATGTGATGAAGTAGAAAGATAAAGACCTGAGAAGCCAATGACCATATGATTTTGAATGAAAGGAAGTAGAAAGATAAAGACTTGAGAACCCAAAGAATTGTTATCTTGCACAGTAAATTGATAGATTTTAGAGTTGAAATTTGAGAGGTCATATTGTTGAATTGTTTGGCTTGATAATTTTGAGGGTAAATTAATTGAATAAAAGAGCTTAAATCTTAGGGGTAATTTTACTGAATTGTATGTTGGGTTTTGGAGTTAAATTTTAAGGGAAACCTTGCTATCAAGTGCCCTTTATTTTTTGTTTAGTTTTTTAGATGTATTGAATGCAAGTAAACATGTGGCAATGAGTGCTTTCAAGTGCTAGGAAGCATGCGTATTATTTGCTTGGTGCACAGAAGCATATAATTTTATAGTGTTGATATTGATGATTAAAATTGGTTGTGCCATATAGCTACTAACAACTGCATAGGGTGTAAAGCAATCGTTATGATGCACTATGCAACTAGTGACTAGCTTTGGTCTAGAGGTATAGATCTTTGCAAGCAACTGAACTATCTTCATTGCTCTACAAACTAGAGGGAGGTTGTAGAAGTGGGATCTGAAAGGGAACCTTTGAAAAAGAGATGATCTAGGTCTAAAAATGGTTGCTAGAGGACATAAAAACAACCTAGAATTGCCAAAAATATCATGACCCTTGTTTGAGAAAAATCTCTATCCTCGACAGACTTCAAGAAGAAAGAAATCCTTAAAAGGAAGAATTTAACTCTATATCCAGCCTCGTAGATTGCATATCCATCCATAGAGTTTTACGTCATCTAGTATTCTTTCCATGAATTTGCCCATGAGAGGAAAATCATCATGTAAAAAGGACATTTTAGTTAGATGATCATCAGGGAGAGAAACATCTGAAAGGGTGACTTCCATATCACAGAAAAAAGCTAGAAACCCTAGATTGATTTACAAGGTCATCACTTGGGCATTTTAAGCCAAGATGAACCACCTAAGATGACCCCAATTAAGAAAAAACTAATAGCATTTTAACAACCGAGCATATTGAATACTCTTCAAAACACACCAACACTAGTATTAATAACCAATACTTCAACACAATAATGACTATTCAGGGGACTAAACTATGATAGGGCTGGTAGAAACCGAAATGGGTATTAGTCCAAATCATAACAAATTTGCAATAAACAAATACACAAGAAATCATTAAATTTAGCCAAAACTGCATTGGGTAGATGGGGCAAAATGAGAGGACAAATAAGAGGAGAAAATGGGGGGTTACCTGGAGGGGATGATCGACACATGAGAGCAACTCGACAGAGTGCTCAGGAAGGAGATCTAGCAAGTTATTAAGTGTGTTTTGTGATTTCATAGGTGGCATTCTTTGCATTAGATCCATTGTTGCCTCCATTAGAACCCTTGACCTCTAATTCCAACTGGAAAACCCTTTTTAGAGCATAACTCTACCTCACCATATCTCGAAAACTCTTCACTGTCACACAATGATACAGGGGTTTCTTTTGTCTGAATTATTTTTCATTGAAAAAATTTCCCTCTTTCTAATTGGAAATATTTTTTTAACTACCCACTTAAATATCATATTGTCTAATTTTTATTTGTGCGACTATTATTTAGTCATTTTTGTTTGTGTGACTAATTATTTAGTTGTGTTTTTTACCTGATGATCAAATTAGTCAATAATTAGTCATTTATTTAGTTATTTATAGCTGTGTTGCAAAAAATTAGTAGTGTGACTAAATTTTTTAGTCACGTAATCATTTATTTTCCAAATTCTACTAGCGCATGAATTATAAATAGCCATACATGCTCTTCTATCAAATGAGATAGGCTATAATAATCTAGCTAGAGACTTGACTCATCATAATCATTTAGATCTTAAGTTGCTCACTAATGACTATAGTTCCTTATTAGAAGTGCACCAAGGTCATTTTCATTGAAGAGTTCATAAATTTATATAACTTGTGTCCCACCTTGAAATTCAACCTAAAGCCTCAAGGAGACAAGAAAATCTAATTAGGATGTCTTCTAAGTACCAAAATTTAACTCAATGTTATGATTAAGTTCTTAGTTTAAATTGAGATGATTCGTTAAGTACTATAGTAATTGTGATCTATTCTAAAATACATGATGACTACACTTGAAAAACTGAGCTTGGGAGCCTCCTTCATTTACCCAAAGTACCTACATATTTGTATTTGACAAAATCATGAAGTATAGTATGTAGTTATGGCTTCATTTTCTAATTTATTGTAACTATTTTAATGGGTATGTACCCCTTTCAAGGGCCCTAATTCCCTTGACATTTTTCTCATCGACTACTACCCACCATGTAGATTAGCCATGCTATTGTAGATTCAACTTTTACCTAGAAAAATTGATCCTTAGTTTGCTAAGTTAACTAAGATTGATGTTAATGTTAAATTCCAACTTATTTAAATTTCTATTGTTTTATGTCATTATTCACTTATGCAACAAGATATTTGGTTTAATTCTAAATTAAAGAGTTTTTCTATAGGAACAACTAACATCTTGTGGTAGAGTCTATTTTAGTTTCCCATTTACCATGATAATAATAGAAAACATAAATACAGTTTGACTATAGTAACCATATTTGAAAATATGGTCATTAACTTATACATAGAAATAATCATTTTTACAATAGATAAACCTTACATTATGCAACTGAAATTATTTCCAAAATAAATGATAATGAAAGAACTAGTGTTGTGACAGGGCAAATTATTAGGTTAAATTTAATTTTTGATTCACTAGTTTCGTATAAGACACGCCCTCTATTCCATGTCCTTAATGTAAATTTTTATCTTAAAAATATATATATTGATTATCCATTTTATATTGCATGTGGGACAATTTGTTGTTAATGAGTTTGTCTATTTAAAAAGGGATATGGGCTACATTTCCCTATGACCACTTAAAGTCATAGAATAGGCTAACAACACAAGTCATTGGGTTGGCCACTAACCCTATGGTTTAAATCCCATTATGTTGTGTTATTAATATCCTATTAAACATTTTAACAACATAAATGTGGGATTTTGGTATCATAAAGAAACATAAATTTTCATGTTTATGGAGCTAGATAGGTTTTATCGGCCAACATGAGCTATATCTAATAGTGATATAGTTTTTAAATCCTAGAATATGAAAATAACATTTTACTTCATTTTTAAATTCATTGAGCAAATGATATGATTTAAGTGAACAAATTTTGAGAATTTTCTAAACTCCATTTAAAAAAATATAAAATAGTGTACTATAGAAAATAGTGACCTAATGAAATAGAAACAATATAATATAAGGAATCAGCCACCCAAAACCCTTTTAAAACTTATGGCTTTACTTCTATCCTTTTAATGCACATGATATTGTAAAAGTATTAATATGTACAGAAATATAAAAAAAATTATAGTTTTGAAGGAAAGGATTTAAAGCCAATTGTTAAGTGAGATTTCTAAATTATCTTTTTCCATATTATATGCCAAACATTAAAGTAATGATACTCAAAAAATACGTGTTCTTTTCTAAAAAAATATCAACACTTTGATGCATGAAGGCAAAAATTAACTTGTAACAACATTTCCAGAAGCATTCAAATAAAATTTTATATCTCCCTAATATTTTTCCTTACTATAGATTCTTGTGGCTTTCCTCTCTATAGCTAAATAGTATTTGTGAATCTCTTGATTTCTCTTACTATAGTCTCCACTATATTATTGAACACACCAGGATACTGAGAGGAGGGGGTGAATCAATATCTAAACAAACTTCAACTTCTTTGGAGTAGATTAAAAATTAAGCATAATAGCATTAACATAAACATGAAAGATAAACACAATGTACATCAACACATAACACTAGATATACGTGGAAAAACCAAGAAGGGAAAAACCATGGTGAAGATTAACTCATAATATATGAAGCTCAAAATAACAACTTTGTATTAGGGATACAACCCAAGGAAGCTACTACTCCCTGAAAACTTTGATTTAGGGTCACTCCCAAGGAAGCTACAACTCCCTGAAGAATTTGTTTTAGGGTCACTCCCAAGGAAGCAACTACTCCATGAACTAAGAAAAAACTCAAAAATGATTACAGGATGATAGTCCTTCTACTACCTGAAAACTGACATTGAAGCTCACACCTTTGATGTTTGCAATCCTGCTTCTTTTGATGATTGGATCAATTAGGCACACTCTTCACTTCCCTCTTGTCACAAAAATTTCTTCAAGATGAATCAGGATAGCCTCTAACACTTCTCTTTCTCCTTCAGTTGCACATCACAATGCATATGATATTCATGCTTTGTTCTTTACACTTTCATATTTTCATATTCGCAATCATACTTCACCTAGACCAACTAGGTTTACAATATATACATGTCATTACATTGATTTCATTACAAGTCAGCCAAAGATCACAACACATGAAATATGCATAGGGCAAGCCCTATCATGAACTACATGCTACTCCAGAAGAAAACACATGCCTTGTGTATCCCAATACATGCTTAGTTTGTTACTAAACATCATTCACATCACCATTCATCAAGGAATCACTCCACACACATCGCTCATTTGAATTAGGATGGCCTTAAGCATAAAGATATGAAATATGAAGTATAACAGACACCACCACTTGAAAAACCTTGTGTGGTACTGGAAACATACAAGATCTTCATGAAATTCTTCTAGATGAGTCTTCATGACTCATACAACACCTTCAAATACATCTCTAACTCTGCACAATAAATACATTGTGCTGCATACCTTAAAACATGCATACTGAGATCAAACAGCCATCCAGAACACACTATCATTAAGAAAATAACTTTGTGGAGCACCAAAACACATGAGACTGAAAAGATGCATGTAATACACATCCCTGAACATGTTCACAAAACCACATAGGCAATTCTTCTCTTCTAGAGGAATACAGAGCATTTCAACAAGCTTTCAACACAACTTTTCTCAGACAAAATACAGACCAAAACTCTACCACTTATAACTTTCACTATGGAAGGTATAGAGATTTGAAACTTTGGAAATATCACCTTCACAAGTCATTGAGCTTAACTTCTTAACCACAAGACATCATCTTCAAATTTAAAGGAATGTGTTGACGCCTGAATTGACTGGTAGTTTTTTGAAAAATTTTCATTCAGGCACTCTCCCTAAGTATCCAAAAAATGCTCTAAGTAACGGACCTCCTCAGTATTTTTCAGCTGCATCATCATATTTTCTTGAGGAGGAGGTCATCATCATCATGTTTGTTTCCATGAGGGTCAGCATCATCATGTTCTCCTTCGACCGGTTTCTCATCGTCATCATCATATTTCGCTGTCGGGTGATGTTCGGGTTTTATCCTGATGATGCTGACGAGCTGCAGTGCGCCCTTATCTGCTTGCGAGGGTGATTCTTCAAAGTCTCCGGTGATCTTCCATTTATCACCTTGCGCAGGCATGATGATGATGTTGCTTATTCTTTGAGTTGCTCGACCTAACTTGTTTTTTCCTAAGGGTCATGTTCATCATCATCATATTTCCAGTTATCATCCTGCTGCTTGCGGAGGTCATCATATTTTCTGCCTTCATGATATTTCGCCGGGGTGATATTTTTATCATCGGGTGATCTTGGTTAACATCATCCTGATGATGTTGTTGAAGAGTTGTAATTGCGACCCGATATTCACTAGGGTCATCATATTTTGGAACGTCAGGATGATCTTAGTCAATATCATCCTGATGATGTTGTATCACTTCTTGTTCTTTGTTTCTCATCCTGATGATGCTGACGTCATCCGTATATCAGGGTGATATTTTTCTTTCTGCCTATCTGCATCATGATATTCGCGAAGGAGGGGGTGATATTTTCATATCACCCGGATATATGTTTGTTCGAACATCATGATGATGTTGATATCAAGGAGATATCCGCCTGCTGGTTTCGCGTGTTATCTATTGAGGGTGATCTTTTCAAGCAGCATCATCATGTTCAGTTTTCGCCCCGATCTTACAGAGGAGCTACAGTGCAACCTGATATTTGAACATCAGGAGGATATTTCCAAATGTCCGGTTGTCTTCCGAATATCATGATGATGTTAATATGATGATGACGTCATCAAGGTCCCGCGGGGGTCATATTTCTAACACTGATCATCTTGAAGAGACCTCCTGATATTTGCAAACATGATGATGACATCATCCGGATATGAGGAGGTGTGCAGTAGGCAGATATGATGATGACGTCATCAGGATGATCATCGGCCAGACTTTTGGTATAAGCTCAGCAGGAGGATGTTCCTCCGATGGATCAGGTTGTGCCGATTATCATGCAGGTTATATTTCAAATATCATGATGACGTCAGGGTGATATTTCGAACAACAGGATATCATGCTGCTGAGGGATGATGATGATGAGGTTATATACTAATGTCGTCAGGAGCAAAAGCACCGACATGATATATGCTCATGACCTAGTATATAAAGTGTTATTGAGGTCATCGCGGGGTGCATGTGGGATATTGTTATCCTGCATTTTCAAATATCATGATGATGAATCTCGGCGGGAAATGCTTGCGATAGTCTGTATGATGTTCTTCCCGAGGCCGCGGGTTGGTGCGCCATCAATGGCGATTGTTGCAGAGGTATGGGCGATGGCGTGGACGAATGTTGTACCTGATTGAAGATCTGAATCCCTAGGCGGCGGCGCAAGGCTCGAAAAATCTTCCTGTCTCCTCCCCCACCTGCTGCATTCAAGTTTGAGCGCCATTTCTATGGTACTGTATATCTGGCAGGAATTTTGGTCAACCTGGTAGTTGATGCTGAAGACACCCTCCTGCTATATAATGCAGATGGTGTTATTCTTTTGAGGTTGTTGAAAGTTGATGATTTTTGGCTCTGTAATCCAAAACCAGCTGATCTGGTTGCTCTGTACAGCTTGATCTTGTGAGTTTATGTATCTCCTGTTGTAGGACTTGGCATGAATCCACTGATTTCATGGTTGATCTTGTATGAGTAATGCTATCTTAGCATGTGTTGTGTTAATTCTGTCTCCAGTATTGCATGTATCCTTCTTCTGGATCTGGATGTTTGCTTATGTTTAGATTCTAGAGCATAGAATTCCTATGTTGAATGTCTGATCTTTTAACCTCTACTCAAGGGGCAGATTAAACTGTTTTCAGGTTGAACATTGGGAAGGGTATACTGCAGTAGGGATGCCATAAGTAGAGATAGCTCAACACTCTATATTGGGAGATATCTGTAGGGCAGATATCATGTGTATCCCCCTGAAATCCAGTTTTAGCTATTCATGCTGATCATTCACAGGTGTATGTCTACCGACTCCAAGCCCTGGATAGGCACCAATCATGCTGTGTTTTTGTGTTATACACCATGTCCAGCTTTGCATCCAAATTCATATCAAACCATTTCATACTTCCACCTGTTAGTTGTAGGAGTAGGATTAGGAACCCCCTGCATGCTCTCATACCCAACCAGACATCATGTCCAAGAATGTTGCCAGCCTTGTGATCTATCATACAGATCTTGGTCCATACATGAGAGTATTCTGCCTGTTGTTGTCAAGTTAGATCCTTCTATCTTTGAGCTAGTCAAGGTTACATCTTGAGTTATAGGGATACCCCCCTTGGTGCGGCAGAACCAGAAGTGAAGGGGAGGAGCTCACGCAACCTCCTGTATTCAGTTGGCCTGAACCTGCCTGTGCATTAGAAGTGGCAAACCCTAATGCTGATTCAGAAGAAATGTCAACAAAATGGCGACTCTGCTGGGGATGGACTAAAAAATGATATACTTGTGGCCCATCCGAGTCACTAACAAAATGATGCTCTGCTGGTGGAATGAACCTGGAAAAGTAGCTTTCAGCTATTGAAAATTTTGTCCTCTCTGGAGAGGTGGCGACTCTGCAAAAAAGATCCAAATGCACATGAAAGATGGATGTATGTGATGTGACAGAAATGTGTTGTTCATATTTCTGCATCTGTATGAGAAAAGGTACCTTGTTACTTCCCCTTTATTTGTTGTTTTACTGCATAGGTTAGATGCCAGGGGAAGCCTTAGGTCTTAGACAGACAAACAATGTCTAAGAGTAAGATTTTTGTGAATCCAAGTATGAGTTATCCCACACTCAGTGGTGAAATGTTGGATAAAGGAATAGAGGAGATAAGAAATAGGTTGATATTCTTAGAGGCTGAGCAGGCCCAGTTAAAAAGCAGTAACCCTGTTGTGTCTGCCTGTCAGAAAGCTAAACCTCCTGTCAGCCCTTTTGATCCTTTGTATGACCAACTGGATTTGTCATGGGTGGATTATAAAGTAGAAACTATGCCTGCTAGGATATACTGTCAGATGCCTAGATTTAGTGGTCACAATGTATGTGATGGGAATGCACATATCCAAAATTTTCAAAGTTTTATGGGAAAATATTCATTCAGAGATGAGGATATGTGGATGAGGTTTCTTGTTAGGTCCTTTGATGCAAAAGCAAAAGACTGGTATTTGAGCTTTCCAAAGAGATCCTTTGCCTGTTGGGATGAACTTGCTGACTGTTTCAAAGAAGAATTTGCAAAAGAACCGGCTGATCTTGTTGCAGAATTGATGAGAATCAGAAAACAAGATGAAGAGCCATGTGTTGATTTCAGTCATAGGTTTGCAGTAGCCCTTTCACATGTCCCTGAAAGTTTCAGACCTGATATTTCAGCCTGTGTTGGCATATTCTTTGAAGCTTTTGAGGAGGGCTCTAGTGCATTACTGAGGGATTTCAAGGTGACAAGTATGCAGATGGCATACAGGTTCATTGAGAATGTAGAAGAAATGAGAAATATGCACCTGCTGAAACCCCTCTCCCCAGGCCTTGGTGTGAAAAATGGTTATGAGGCTGCAAATGACCAAGTCATGAAGGCATCATGTGAAGATGAAAAGATGAATGTTGAGGATGCCAGTGAAAGGACTAATGAGGATTCCCATTGCAATCATGAGGCATCTGACCATGAAAAAAATAACGAGGTTGTGGACAGCAATGAGCAATTTTTAGAATGGACCTGTGGAGATAATTGTGAGTATTGTACTCAAGACAGAGAAGATATAAGCAAACAGAGAAGTAGTCCTATGTGTGACCCATTGCCTACCTTTCAAACACATGGAGATCATGAAGAGCAGTCAGAAATTGAAATAAGTGCTAGTTCAGAGCATGATTGTTTTTCATTTGATGGCTGTTTTGCTTATGACACACAGGCTGATACTCTTCCACAGAGTGAATCCATTGGTGATGAAGATGTGTGCTCTGCTGCCCATGAACAAATGGCATACTATGATGAAACTGATGCACCTGGGCCACCCATTTATGACACATGTGGTGATGAGGATCTGTCTGAGTATGGTGAAGATCTAGACATTATTTTTGACTTGGATTCTGTTTCTTATCTTGATCAAAGAGGAAACAACATACATCAGGTAAGTGACTGTGAAAATGTGCCTGACTTAAAACAGATGCCAGAGCCTGATCTTTTCCAGCCTGGTGCTGCTGATGGTTGTGTACATGATGTACACAATTGTGATTTTGAAAGCTTTTCTTTTGATGAGCCAGTATATAATACAATGAGCCTTGATCTTCCTAGTTTTGTGGTGGACTCTGAGTGTTTCCTATTTGCAGTCCAGCTAGGAGATCATGTTGCAATGCATGATGATGATATAGGTGATAAGTGCTATATGCCATATGAACATGCATTGTTTGATATATTCTACACCCACATGTCACATGATGCTGAAGGTTATCTGCACAGGGGTGATAATGACAAGCCAAATCAGAGGGTTGAATTTGCAGATGACAAGATTTGTTTGTGGGTGGATCTTTGTAGTATCTCCAAGCTTGACCCAGTGCATGCAGATGAAAACAAGATATTTGACAAGGGGAGATACATGTTTTTCTTTTCTTGGTGGCCTTAGGCCATCAAGTGTGTTGGGTGATGCAGGTCAGTGCAGTATTTGACTCTGTGCCCAATGGATAAGGGACTGGTCTGCATCCCAGAGATCTGGGGTTCTCGCTGCAGTCTTTCACCTGCACGTCCCCAGACAGAGCCACTGTTGACGCCTGAATTGACTGGTAGTTTTTTGAAAAATTTTCATTCAGGCACTCTCCCTAAGTATCCAAAAAATGCTCTAAGTAACGGACCTCCTCAGTATTTTTCAGCTGCATCATCATATTTTCTTGAGGAGGAGGTCATCATCATCATGTTTGTTTCCATGAGGGTCAGCATCATCATGTTCTCCTTCGACCGGTTTCTCATCGTCATCATCATATTTCGCTGTCGGGTGATGTTTGGGTTTTATCCTGATGATGCTGACGAGCTGCAGTGCGCCCTTATCTGCTTGCGAGGGTGATTCTTCAAAGTCTCCGGTGATCTTCCATTTATCACCTTGCGCAGGCATGATGATGATGTTGCTTATTCTTTGAGTTGCTCGACCTAACTTGTTTTTTCCTAAGGGTCGTGTTCATCATCATCATATTTCCAGTTATCATCCTGCTGCTTGCGGAGGTCATCATATTTTCTGCCTTCATGATATTTCGCCGGGGTGATATTTTTATCATCGGGTGATCTTGGTTAACATCATCCTGATGATGTTGTTGAAGAGTTGTAATTGCGACCCGATATTCACTAGGGTCATCATATTTTGGAACGTCAGGATGATCTTAGTCAATATCATCCTGATGATGTTGTATCACTTCTTGTTCTTTGTTTCTCATCCTGATGATGCTGACGTCATCCGTATATCAGGGTGATATTTTTCTTTCTGCCTATCTGCATCATGATATTCGCGAAGGAGGGGGTGATATTTTCATATCACCCGGATATATGTTTGTTCGAACATCATGATGATGTTGATATCAAGGAGATATCCGCCTGCTGGTTTCGCGTGTTATCTATTGAGGGTGATCTTTTCAAGCAGCATCATCATGTTCAGTTTTCGCCCCGATCTTACAGAGGAGCTACAGTGCAACCTGATATTTGAACATCAGGAGGATATTTCCAAATGTCCGGTTGTCTTCTGAATATCATGATGATGTTAATATGATGATGACGTCATCAAGGTCCCGCGGGGGTCATATTTCTAACACTGATCATCTTGAAGAGACCTCCTGATATTTGCAAACATGATGATGACGTCATCCGGATATGAGGAGGTGTGCAGTAGGCAGATATGATGATGACGTCATCAGGATGATCATCGGCCAGACTTTTGGTATAAGCTCAGCAGGAGGATGTTCCTCCGATGGATCAGGTTGTGCCGATTATCATGCAGGTTATATTTCAAATATCATGATGACGTCAGGGTGATATTTCGAACAACAGGATATCATGCTGCTGAGGGATGATGATGATGAGGTTATATACTAATGTCGTCAGGAGCAAAAGCACCGACATGATATATGCTCATGACCTAGTATATAAAGTGTTATTGAGGTCATCGCGGGGTGCATGTGGGATATTGTTATCCTGCATTTTCAAATATCATGATGATGAATCTCGGCAGGAAATGCTTGCGATAGTCTGTATGATGTTCTTCCCGAGGCCGCGGGTTGGTGCGCCATCAATGGCGATTGTTGCAGAGGTATGGGCGATGGCGTGGACGAATGTTGTACTTGATTGAAGATCTGAATCCCTAGGCGGCGGCGCAAGGCTTGAAAAATCTTCCTGTCTCCTCCCCCACCTGCTGCATTCAAGTTTGAGTGCCATTTCTATGGTACTGTATATCTGGCAGGAATTTTGGTCAACCTGGTAGTTGATGCTGAAGACACCCTCCTGCTATATAATGCAGATGGTGTTATTCTTTTGAGGTTGTTGAAAGTTGATGATTTTTGGCTCTGTAATCCAAAACCAGCTGATCTGGTTGCTCTGTACAGCTTGATCTTGTGAGTTTATGTATCTCCTGTTGTAGGACTTGGCATGAATCCACTGATTTCATGGTTGATCTTGTATGAGTAATGCTATCTTAGCATGTGTTGTGTTAATTCTGTCTCCAGTATTGCATGTATCCTTCTTCTGGATCTGGATGTTTGCTTATGTTTAGATTCTAGAGCATAGAATTCCTATGTTGAATGTCTGATCTTTTAACCTCTACTCAAGGGGCAGATTAAACTGTTTTCAGGTTGAACATTGGGAAGGGTATACTGCAGTAGGGATGCCATAAGTAGAGATAGCTCAACACTCTATATTGGGAGATATCTGTAGGGCAGATATCATGTGTATCCCCCTGAAATCCAGTTTTAGCTATTCATGCTGATCATTCACAGGTGTATGTCTACCGACTCCAAGCCCTGGATAGGCACCAATCATGCTGTGTTTTTGTGTTATACACCATGTCCAGCTTTGCATCCAAATTCATATCAAACCATTTCATACTTCCACCTGTTAGTTGTAGGAGTAGGATTAGGAACCCCCTGCATGCTCTCATACCCAACCAGACATCATGTCCAAGAATGTTGCCAGCCTTGTGATCTATCATACAGATCTTGGTCCATACATGAGAGTATTCTGCCTGTTGTTGTCAAGTTAGATCCTTCTATCTTTGAGCTAGTCAAGGTTACATCTTGAGTTATAGGGATACCCCCCTTGGTGCGGCAGAACCAGAAGTGAAGGGGAGGAGCTCACGCAACCTCCTGTATTCAGTTGGCCTGAATCTGCCTGTGCATTAGAAGTGGCAAACCCTAATGCTGATTCAGAAGAAATGTCAACAGAATGCAAAGCCAAACATTATCATACAATGAATGTCTTCTTTAGAATAAACACTATCTTCAAACTATCAACTATAAAACACCCTTTCGGTAATTGAAACACCATGAAACTTGGACCATACATTCTTTGACACTATGTGAAGCTATCTTCCAATATGAAAAGGCACAACATCAAAAGAATGAAGATGTGGAGTAATCTCCTAGATAGTCTTCAAAGCAGTCTTCTTGTAACAGAAACTTTCACCAACTTCTGGAAGCCAAAACCTTCATATAGTAACATATACATCCTTGAGAACAATAGGAAGGATCAAGCAATATGCCATAGGCCATAAACAACATATTTTCATCCTTAGCATAGCTTAATATATCACCATTCATCTTAGTGCTTCTAATTCCTATCTTAATGTTTCATCATAAGAGCATGACATCCAACCATGAACTATATCTTCTCTGCTAGATAGGACATGACATCCAACCATGAACTTCTAATTTTTACCTTAATATATCTTCTCTATTGTTGTTGGATAAGACATGACATCCAACCATGAACACCATCACACATCCATGAAAGTTTCGACATCAATGACAACCAAATGCCAACAATATCCCCCTTTGGCATTGATGGCAACACATACCTACACATTCTCCCCCTTTGACATCAAGGACAAAGGGTAACTTTTTATTTCTTAGGACATAACTTCTTCTTGCAACAAATAGACTCCCCTATCATCAACAACCACTACCTGATCCCCCTGAGAGGTAGCTACCATCAGTCTAGGACAAAGATATAACATGAACCACTCCCCCTGGACAGATGCACCACTATGCATCTAGCAAGACGAAGGAGGGGTAGTTACCCCTAACCTTTGCCAGAGATCCTCAAAAGTGTTCTTTGCAAGAGCATTTATTAAAATGTCTACAATCTGATCCTTTGTTGGAACATATTCCAACTTTACTTCCTTATAAGCAACCTTCTCTCTCAAAAAGTGATACATGATTGCTATATGCTTGGTTCTAGAATGCATCACTAGATTCTTAGTGTAAAGTGGTAAAATTTGGATAGTGGGTGTTTGATTAGTTTGATGTCTATCCTCCTTTCACCAATTACATTCAAGGACTTTGGGTTGAGTGGCAAGGCACTATCAGACCCTTGGTCACTTAGGAATGTAGGGAAGCTTGGATTTATGTGATTTGATTGCCAATTATGTTTAATTATTCTCAGTTATACCTCAAAACCCTAATTATGCAATTATGGAAGCAAACGGACAAATTACTCAAAATGTTCCTCTAGGAATATGTAAAATGACAGATGAATGCACACCTATTTTCAAAGTTTAGAAAGTTGAACAGTCGGGGACTAAGTAGCAGGCACCCAAGTCTAATGCCCATGTTTTTTCAGGAACTGGAAACTTGATCTTCAACCTGTTCCTTCTGTATCAGAGATTTTCCCATCATGAAATTTGGAGGACTAGGTAGTGGGCGTCCAAGTCTAGGGTGCTATTTTTAACTCTAATCTACAAATATGACACTCTGCAATATCCTCCTACAACTCCACTTTTCCTGTATCTTCAATTTGTAACCTACAATCATAGAAACTTTGGGAGAGGTTGTGGTGTTTAGAGGCTTACCTTAGTCAAGCCCTGAAGAGACATTCAAGTCTTCTGAACATCGTTGTCAGATAGAGAGTGCATGCCCTTGGGAGGCAGAGGCAAAAACCAAATGATAAATGGTTAAAAACATGAATGTTGTCACCTTGTAGTGAATATCTCATGGAAGGAAGAAGCTCTTTATGCCATGAGGAGATGGATGCTCAAATCTGCAAATACAAACACACAAACAACACAAATATGCTCTTGCCACACAATAAAAGCCTTGAATCACTTTTAGGATGTCAAAAGATCACAATAATCATCTAGTCATCTAGTTTACAAATGAATTCCTAAACATTCTTATATATGCAACTAGAAACACACTCGCCAAAAATTTTGTAATTCAAACTTACCGTGTCGGCATAGGACCTAAACAACGGTCACAAGCTGACACTCAAAATTTGGGACTAACCCAAAATAGGGCAAGACTAGGGTACAGGCACCCAAGTCCTCCCCCACTATTTTGTTTAGGGTTAAGTTCAAGGGATCCCCCTAGCTCCCATTTGTCATGAAACCCAAGGTTCATTTCATCAGGATGTCAAAATATGATGCAAGATGTCCTAAATGCAGATAAAAGACCTGGGAGCTAAACCTTATGAGGGAAAATCCCCCAAGGGGAAATTTTTTGATGTTACACTTGGAAATATTGATAGCACTTGTATTGTCACACAAAATAGGAATAGGTTCATCATACAATACCTTGATATCCTTCAGCATTTGCTTCAACCACAACACTTGTGTATAGAAAGATGTTGTTGCAATATACTCTACCTTTGTAGTTGATAAGGACACTAAATCTTGCTTCTTTCTCTGCCATGAAACCAAACTACATCCTAAAAGAAAGCACCACCACTTGTACTTCTTCTATCATCAACACAACCAGCCCAATCAACATCAGTGTAGGCACTCAAATCATAGTCATTACCTTTTGGATACCATAAGCCATAATCTAGAGTTCCCTTCAAGTATCTAAATATTCTTTTCACGGCCTTCTCATGTGTTTGATTGGGATTGGCTTGATATCTAGCAACCACACATACTACATGCATGATATTAGGTCTAGAAGTAGTTAAGTACAATAATCCTTTAATCATAGATTTATAGGAAGTCTGATCCACCTTCAGAGACTCATCATCCTTGCTCAAGTGGCATCCAGTGACCATGGGAGTAATCACTGGTTTTGAATCCTCCATACCAAACTTCTTCAACATCTCTTTGACATACTTAGCTTGAGAAATAAAGATACCACTTGAAGTCCAAGGAAGAAAGACATCTCACCAATCATAGACATCTCAAACTCTTTTTGCATTTTTTCTACAAACTTCTTACACATATCATCATCTCCACCAAAGATGATGTCATCAACATATACTGCAACTATCAATATCATATCTCCTTCCTTAATGTAAATATTTACATCTGTAGTACCTTTTGTGAAACCCTGCTAAAGTAAGTGTTGCAAGTATGGGCCTAATCAATGTTGTCATTGATGTCAACATACTCCTGTTGCATTGATGATAAGGATTTGATGAGCTGTGTACTGAGGATATTGAGAAAATTAGTCCTAATCAGGAATAGAGAAGAGCAGTGAAGACAATGAGGTAAAGATCCCAGACAAGATGGAGATCAGAGGATACGCTTCAAAGGGTTTGTAGATATGTGTCTTAAGATGATCCATTAAAGATTTCAAAGATCTGCATGAAGATCTGAAGAAGTTATGGCCACTTCAGTAAAATCAGTTCTGGTAGATGTTCAGAGGTGATAGAGTGATACAGATAGGTCCGGTGAGATCTAGAAATGCTATATCCTATTCTACGGATTTGGTGGAGTGTTTAGGAAGTAAATTTGAAGTGACAACTTAATTGGTTCATGGTCTGGAGGTCCGCAAGCATCTATTCCAATATGACAGTGATGACAGACTATGTTCTTGAGGTTCCAGATGAAGGAGAGAATGATTTCAGTAGGTAGAAGTAGTGTGGATGTTCTTGGTGATTTAGGAAAGCTTGTGGAGGTCTTTGGATCATGTCCAATCCATGTTGGTGGTCCGCATTGAAGTTTGAGCTCATAATTGAAGAATTATTTCCAGATGATGATGTTCTTCCTAAGTCTGGCCGACCAGATGAGTTACACATTCTGCGGATGATCTTGAAGATGTTCTGTGAAGAATGGAGTATTCCTAAAAGAATATTGAAGTCTCAAATCTGTGTGGCTGACAATGTGTTGATCTGCGTGAAGTCTTTTTGTAATAAGTCATGTTGTATTTATGTATTTGCTCTGTAATGTATGCCAACTTAGATGATTATCCCTAAGTCAATGTCTTGTATAAATAAGGAGATGTAAAGTCATTTTAATAGAATCTTGTGGAGATGAGAGTGGGGTAGAGAGGAGTAGAGCGAAGAGGCAGAGTAGAAGTATTGAGCTTAAATGGAACTAACACAAGCATGGTGAAGATGCTATTCTTCAGTTCAAGTATGTAATACTTATTATTCTGTAGACAGTGTGTCTCCTGTAGGCAATGGGCCTCTTGTGAGCAGTGTGCTTGGGCAGTGAGCCCTAATTGGCATGTGTCATTTTGTTCTTTATATTCTTCTAATAGAGAATACAATCTTGGGTTAGTCACCCCGTGGTTTTTCCCTTAACCGAGTTTTCCACGTCAAAAATATTTGTGTCTTGTGTTATTGTGTTTCTACTCTTGAATTATTGTATTATGTTTCCATGATTGATTTATCATTATGCTGCTAAATTAAGTAAAGTATTTAAGTGATTAATTGGAACAAAGTTTTTGGACAACTGATTCACCCCCCTCCCCTCTCAGTTGTTTGTCCTAAATCCAACAATTGGTATCAGAGCCGAGTTCCTCTAAAAGGAACTTAACCGCTTGAGGAGATCTAGAATGTCATCCTACAAAAAGGATAGTCCGAGGTTTGATGGAACCAATTTCATTATTTGGAAAAGTCGCATGGAATGCCACTTACAATGTATGGGAATGCAATATTGGATCATGGCTTCAAAGAAATATGATCCTCCATAGAATGGTCTACGAACCGTAGATGAAATCAGAGATGCTAAAAACAATCTACGGACTAAAGAAGCTCTTCTAAGTGCCTTATCTGATTCAGAGCTAACAAATTTTATTGATCTAAAAACTGCATATGAGATTTGGCAAAAAACTGGAACTTCTGTATGAAGGAGACAAGTATGTTAAATGTGCCAAGCTACAGAGTCTGAAATAAAAATTTGAAAACCTGAAGATGAGAGAAGATAAAAATATCACTTCATTTATGCTAACAGTAAATGAGCTTGTTTGTGGCATTAGGTGTGTTGGTGGAATCTTGGACGAAGATGAGATTGTTGGCAAAGTTCTCAGATCTCTTCTTGATTCTTACAAATATAAGGTTCCTACTATTGAATAATTCAGATCCTTCTCAGGTATCACCAGAGATCAATTGGTTGGTAAATTGGTTACATTTGAACTAACCAATTTTTGAGATGCACCCCCAAAGATTGAATCTGCATTCAAAGCTAGTGCCTCTGTAAAATGAAAACAAAAGTTTGATCCAAGAGAGAACTCTTCAAGGAAACTATCATGGTATGAAAAAGCAAGAAAAGACCCAGAAGAGGATGAAGCAGAAGCTGCTCAAATTGAAGCCCTTATTGCAAAAAGACTACCAAGAGGATCCTATAAGTATGAGGGGAAATTGCCTTTTAAATGTTTTAACTGCAATAAGATTGGTCATTTTGCCTCAAGGTGTCTAGAAAGATTTTCAAGGCCAAATCCTAACAGATCAAGGTTCCAAAAGAATTGTTACTATGTTCATGAAGATAATGATAATGAAGGAGTAACAGATGATGAATCAGAGACAGGAAACAAATCCGGAAGTGACTGGGTGTTTATTGCCATCAAGGAAGAAGATCCAATGTCTTCTGAATCTATCAATCATAAAATTGTAGAAAGAGCTTTGGCTGCCCAAGTTGAAGAAAAGGATGATTGGGTCATTAACAGTGGATGCTCTCACCATATGACAGGTGACAAAAATAAGTTCATAGATTTGGAAAGGTATGAAGGAGGAGTGGTAAAGTTTGGTGATAACTCTTCTGGTAGAATCAAAGGTAGAGGAACCATTTCTTTTGATGGAAAGAAAAAAACTAGTAATGTACTATATGTTGAAGGTCTGAAGCACAATCTTCTCAGTGTTAGACAATTGGTGGACAAAGGTTATGATCTCTGATTCAAGAATGGAAAATGCAATATCTTTGAAAGTTCTAGAACAGAGATTGCATCTGGTACTCAAATAAAAGGTAATATCTTCCACTTAGTTGGTACTGGTAAAAGCTATCTATTTGTTCAAATTGATCAGAGTTGGTTATGGCATAGGAGAATGTATCATGTAAATTTTGATAATATCATCATGATAAGCAACACTCAGGTTGTAAGAGATCTTCCAAGATTGGTGAAACCTACAAATAGTTTGTACAAAGAATGTCAGTTGGCTAAACAAAAAAGAATCTCATTCAAAAGAAAGGAACAATCTTCTACCGGATTATTGGACTTAGTTCATACTGACCTATGTGGTCCAACAAGAATCAGAAGTGGGCAAGGTGATAGATACTTCATGTTATTGATTGATGACCGTTCTTGGATGATGTGGGTAACTTTTCTGAAAGAGAAATTAGAAGCTCTTGAGAAATTCAAAATTTCAAGGCTATGGTAGAGAATGAAACTGGATTAAAATTAAAATGTCTGAGGTCTGATAGAGGTGGAGAATTCACATCCAGTGAGTTCATAGAATTCTGTGAGAAACATGGAATAAAAAGATAGTTGTCTGTTCCTAGGACTCCACAGCAGAATGGAGTAGTGGAGAGAAAGAACCAGACCATCCAGGAAGCATCTAGAACCATGATGATGGAAGCAAATGTTCCTTAGATCTATTGGAGAGAAACTGTAAGCATTGTAGTCTATACTCTCAATCGAGTTCAAATAAGAAGCAATACTGGTAAGACTCCTTATGAACTATGGTTTGGCATCACTCCCACTATGAGGTATTTCAAAGTCTTTGGTAGAAAATGTTACATTAAAAAAGATGAAGATCTAGGAAAATTTGATGCTAGAAGTGATGAAGGAATATTCTTGGGTTATTCTACTCAAAACAAAGCATACCAGTGTTATAACAAGAGATTAAGGAAGATTGTAGAAAGTACAAATGTAAAGGTTGATGAAGGTATTGAAAAACCCTCAAGGTTTTATGAATATGATGAAGATGATCAAAATGATGTTTTTATTCAAGAAGTCCAAGCTCCCTTATGAAATTTAGATTCAGACTGATTCGATAAATCAGGAAGAAGAGATAAGTTTGAATGAACATGTTCAAGAATCAGAAATGCAAGAAACTCCCAAAGTTCCTAGGTATGTAAGATTGAATCACTCTGAAGATCAGATCATAGGTGATAAAAGCAAAGGTGTACAAACAAGAAGAAGGATTGCTCAAGATTTAGAAGAGTATTGTCTGATTTCAAAGATTGAACCTAACACAGTGATTGAAGCTTGCAATGATGAAAACTAGACTAAAGCAATGGAGGAAGAGTTGATGCAAATTGAGAAAAATCATACTTGGGATCTTGTTCTCAGACCTAAAAACAAGAATGTGATTGGAACCAAATGGGTCTTGTAGAATAAACTGAATGAAGATGGTGAAGTAGTCAGAAACAAAGCCAAATTGGTTTGCAAGGGTTACTCCCAAGTAGAAGGAGTTGATTTTGAAGAAACTTTTGCTTCGGTGGCAAGAATTGAAGCAGTCAGACTATTTCTTGCTTTTGTTTCCTTCAAGGATTTCAAAGTATATCAGATGGATGTCAAGTCTGACTTCCTGAATGGTGACTTGGAAGAAGAAGTCTACATTGAGCAACTAGATGGATTTCAATTGTCTGATCATGGTGATATGGTCTGCAAGTTGAAGAAAGCACTGTATGGACTCAAGCAAACCCCAAGAGCCTGGTATGAAAGATTGGACGAGCATCTTTTAAAGATTGGTTTCAACAAAGGTACTGCTGACAGTAATTTGTATGTCAAAATTGATCATGAAAATATCTTGATTGTTGAAGTGTTTGTTGATGATATCATTTTTGGAGGAAGAGATAGTATGTGCAAGACCTTTGCAAATCAAATGAAAAGTGAATTTGAGATGTCCATGTTTGGGGAAATGAATTTCTTCTTGGGTCTACAAATCACTCAAACAAAGAAAGGAATCTTCATTTCTCAGACCAAATATGTGAAAGAATTGTTGAAGAAATTTGGGATGGAAGACTCAAAACCAATGAATACTCCCATGGCAACTAGATGTAAATTGAGCAAAGATGATGACTCTCCTAAGGCTGATCAGAAAAAGTATAGGTCAATGATTGGAGGACTATTGTATCTCACTCAAACTAGACCTGACATTATGAATGTTGTTGGTCTTGTTGCTAGATTCCAAGCTGATCCTAGAGAATCTCATGTCATGGCAATCAAGAGGATTTTTAGATATCTAAAAGGGATAGTTGAGTATGGATTGTGGTATCCCAGAGATCATGATTTTTCTCTTCATGCATATACAAATGCAGATTGGGCAGGAGATGTGGATGACCGGAAGAGTACCAGTGGTGGAGCATTCTTTTTAGGGAAGAGATTAGTTTCTTGGCTGAGCGAGAAACAAGAGACAATATCTCTGTCCACTGCAGAAGCAGAATATATTGCAGCGGTAGGTAGTTGCACTTAAGTATTGTGGATGAAGCAAATGCTAAGAGATATCAGAGTGGAGTATGAAGAACCTATCACAATCTTCTATGATAATTCAAGTGCAATTAACATATCAAAAATTCTGGTGTTGCACTCAAAGACTAAATATATATCCATCAAGTTTAACTTTTTGAGAGAACAAGTGAACAAGAATGAAGTCAGATTGGAATTTGTGCCTTCAAAGGATTAGATTGCAGATATTTTTACTAAACCTCTACCTAAGGACTCTTTTGAGTATCTAAGGGAGAAGTTAGGGGTTATTACCCCTCTAGTTCTAAATTAAGGTGCACTAATGTGCATCAGTCTGGTGGATATCACAGTTATATCTTATGGTCCAGATTGATGTTTGTGAAGCTGTTACTCACGGGGAGCAGCTGGTATGATTCTGAATTGATGCAAGTATGTGCCCTTTGCCATTGATGTCAAAGGGGGAGAGAAGACATGTGAAAAACAAGTAATTGTTGATCAAAAGGGGGAGTAGGAAAGGAAGAGAAGACATGTAAATAGTTGTTGTTGATAGGGGAGTTGTGACAGTGTGGAGAAGTTCTTGTCTTGATGGTTAAAATAGTTTTTCACATCATATGTTGCCATCAATGACAAAGGGGAGATTGTTGCAAGTATGGGCCTAACTGATGTTGTCATTAATGTCAACATACTCTTGTTGCATTGATGATAAGGATTTGATGAGCTATGTGCTGAGGATATTGAGAAAATTAGTCCTAATTAGGAACAGAGAAGAGCAGTGAAGACAGTGAGGTAAATATCCCAGATAAGATGGAGATCAGAGGATGTGCTTCAAAGGGTTTGTAGATATGTGTCTTAAGATGATCCAGTAAAGATTTCAGAGATCCACATGAAGATCTAAAGAAGTTATGGTCACTTAAGTAAAACTGGGTCTGGCAGATGTTCAGAGGTGAGAGAGTGATACAGATAGGTCTGGTGAGATCTGGAAATGTAATATCCTATTCTACAAATTTGGTGGAGTGTTTAGGAAGTAAATTTGAAATGACAACTGAATTGGTTCATGGTCTGGAGGTCCGCAAGCATCTATTCCAATATGACAGTGATGACAGACTGTGTTCTTGAGGTTCCAGATGAAGGAGAGAATGATTTCACTAGGCAAAAGTAGTGTGGATGTTCTTGGTGATTTAGGAAAGCTTGTGGAGGTCTTTGGATTGTGTCCAGTTCATGTTGGTGGTCTGCATTGAAGTTTGAGCTCGTAATTGAAGAATTACTTCTGGATGATGATGTTCTTCCTAAGTTTGGCCGACTGGATGAGTTGCACATCTTGCGGATGATCTTGAAGAAGTTCTATGAAGAATGGAGTATTCCTAACAGAATATTGAAGTCTTAAATTTGTGTGGCCGACAGTGTGTTGATCCGTGTGAAGTCTTTTTGTAATAAATCATGTTGTATTTATGTATTTTCTCTGTAATGTATGCTGACTTGGATGATTATCCCTAAGTCAATGTCTTGTATAAACAAGGAGTTGTAAAGTCATTTTAATAGAATCTTGTGGAGATGAGAGTGTGGTAGAGAGGAGCAGAGTGAAGAGGTAGAGTAGAAGTATTGAGCTTAAATGGAACTGACTCAAGCATGGTGAAGATGCTATTCTTCAGTTCAAGTATGTAATACTTATTATTCTATAGAAAGTGTGTCTCCTATAGGCAGTGGGCCTCTTGTGAGCAGTGTGCTCAGGCAGTGAGCCCTAATTGGCATGTACCATTTTGTTCTTTCTATTCTTCCAACAAAGAATACAATCTTGGGTTAGTCACCCCGTGGTTTTTCTCTTAACCAGGTTTTCCACATCAAAAATCTTTGTGTCTTATGTGTTATTGTGTTTCTACTCTTGAATTATTGTATTATGTTTCCATGATTGATTTATCATTAAGCTACTAAATTAAGTAAAGGATTTAAGTCATTAATTGGAAGAAAGTTTTTGGACAACTGATTCACCCCCCCTCTCAGTTGTCTGTCCTAAATCCAACAGTAAGTACTTATCCAACCTAGCATACCAAGCCCTAGGTGCTTGCTTGAGACCATACAAAGCCTTTTTGAGTCTACACACCATGTCTAGATCTTTTGATATCTGAAAACCATCTGGTTGCTCTGTTGGGAATTAAGGTGTCTCAACCTTGGTAATTCCTTACATTATTAATGTTTGTATTTATTATTTAATTGCCTATGTTGTAAATATTTGTAAATTCCATATTGTCATATTGTGGGATGTGGCACGGTGATGTGTCAATCCTACATGGAATATGACAACTTGTAATTTTGTCCTCACATGAGGAGATAGGGATCCCACTTTGTGGTAGGAGCATTTTTCCATGTTTCGACATCTTCCATGTTGTGTAAGGGAATATTGACCGAAACAGTTATGACAGACTCCTATGATAGAATCTATGACATGTAAGAGTTGGAAATAGAAGTTTGTAGGACAGGTGAGGACATGTGTCATGAAGCATCTTTGAAAAAGGCATATTTGGGTGCCTCAAGGTGGACTATGACATGTTGTAAGAGAATATGCTATTTATAACATGTGTATGACAGATTCTCTTACAGCTATAAGTTGTAACTACTATGACAGATTCTATGATGGTCGTAAGTGTCGTAAGAGCATCTGTCATAGCCCATTTTGGAAATAGGCAATGTCTTTGGGATGGGAGCTATGGACAAGTGTCATGCACATTCTACAATGTTGACCAAGTGTCCCTATGCATGGGTTTTGGGCCATGAGGCCAAGTTGGACGCCCATCCCAAGATAGGACCTATTTTGCCTTGTATTTTCTATATAAATAGGTTCTTGGAGATGGAGTTTGTATTACAGGTTTACAGGTACTATTATACTATCAGATTGACTCCAGATATGAGTGTCAAAGACCATTGAAGCTTGCATTGCAAGTGTATTGCAAACATTCTTTCAAATTTGTTAATACATTGTGCAGGGTTCTGAGTGTGGGATTTTTCGCCCAATAAGGATTTTCCCCATCGTATATCTTTGTCTTTCTTCTTATGTCTTCTTTCTAGTTAATGTGTATTGCTGCAATATCTCATTTGGATGTTCCATGTTTCTGTAGTTGTAAGGAATAATTTGAATTTTCATAGCCCTCTCCTCTTTAGATTAGTGTAGGAAGCGATTTCCGCACACCTAGCTTCTTTTCATGCTCAATGTAAACCTCTTCCTCTAGATCACCATTCAAAAATGCTAACTTGGCATCCATCTGATATACCTTGAAGTTCTTATGAGTAGCAAGGGCAAGGAACATTCTAATTGCCTCCATCCTAGCTACTGGAGAAAAAGTCTCCTCAAAATAAATGCCTTCAACTTGAGAGTAGCCCTTACATACCAATCTTGCTTTATTCCTTACAACTTTACCTTCTTCATTCCAGACTTTTTTCCTATAACATTATTATTGGCTGGTCTGGGAACCAATTCCTATTTCTGATTCTTCTCAATCTGATCCAATTCTTCTTCCATTATTTTTATCCATCCATCATCTTTGCTAGCATCAACAAAGGTTTTGGTTTCTACCTTTGATAGTAACACAAGTTTACTTGCTCATATGCTTTTGCAAAACATCTCCTTGTTAGTACACCTTTATTCTTGTCCCCAATGATCTAATATGTTGAATGGTTCTTCTGAACATACTTTGTTGGAGTCTTGGGAATTTTCTCTAGTTCTTGTTCCTTTTCTTCTTTCTTTTCTTCTTCTTTATCTTCAATGCATGGAAAGATATCAAATCTAGAGTCCTCTAATTCTTGTGAGATCTGATACAAGTCTTCATCTACTTTGACATTTGTACTTTCAACCATATTTCCTAATCTCTTGTTGTAGCATCTATAGGCCTTGATTCTAGTTGAGTAACCAAGAAAGATCCCTTCATCACTTCTTTAATCAAACTTTCCTAGGTCTTCTTCATCTCTTTTTGCATAGAATTTGCTGCTAAAGATCCTGAAGTATCTGACAATAGGAGGTCTTTCATACCATATCCATAAGAGGTCTTAGTGCTATTGACTCTTAATTGTACTTTATTATTCAGATAGACAACAATGTGAATTGCTTCCTTCCAGTACATGTTAGGCAGATCTGCATCCTTCAACATAGCCCTAGCCATCTCTTGCACAGTTCTATTCTTCTTTTCCACTACCCCATTTTGTTGAGGAGTCCTAGGAGCTGACAGATGTCTCCTAATACCATGATCTTCACAAAACTTATTAAATTCATTTGAAATGAACTCACCTCCTCTATCCTATCTTAAGCATTTGATCTTAGTATCTATTTCATTCTCAACCATAGCTTTGAAAACCTTAAACTTATCAAAGGCAACTATTTTTTCTCTGAAGAAAGTAATCCAAGTCATTCTAGAATAATCATCAATAAGTAACATGAAATACCTTTCACCTTAATGACTTTTTACTCTTGTAGGGCCACAAAGGTTAGTATGGATCAGCTCTAATGGAATTGAAGAAGAGTACCTCTTGCTTTTGAAACTTGACTTTGTGTGCATTCCCATTTGACATTCTTTGTATACTGTATTTGCAGGCTTGGTTATCTTGGGCATATCTCTCACCACATGAATATAGCTGATCTTTACCATATTGTAAAAGTTGGTGTGTCCCATTCACTTGTGTCATAGCCAACACTCATTGGATTGAGCTGATAAGCATTTTCTTCCATTTACCTCCTTCAAATGATAGATATCACCATATGACTTGATGCCTTCTACAACTAGTTTTTCAGACCCCACCTTCCTTATTTCACAACCTTTGGCATGAAAGGTAAGATTGTATCCTTTATTGCACATCTGAATGACACTGAGAATATTATGCTTTATTAATTTTGCATAGAGAACATCCTCATTCTTGTTCTTCCCATCAATGGTTATAGCACCTTTTCCACATATTTGTGTTGACTCATCACCACCAAACTTAACCACTCCACCATTCCACTTCTCAAGGCTGATAAACTTATCCTTATCACCAATCATATGATTAGAACAACCACTATCAATTACCCAAGCTTTAACTTCTTCTCTTGCATGAAAAGAAGTCCATACCACCATTGATCTTTCATTGTTTTGGTCAGCTTGCAAGGTATCAGTCTCTTCACATTTTTCAATAGCATCCTTTTTGTTACCAATATTCAAGGCCATGAAAAGTGTTTCATCATTTGAATCATCATGATCCTAATCTTATGAAGAACAACTATTCTCTATGGAATACAAGCTTCTTTTGAACATGTCTCTCTTGTTACTACCCCTTGAATCTTTAAAAGGACATTTAGAAGAAAAATGACCAACCTTTCCACAATTGAAACATTTGAAGGGTAACTTACCTCTATATTTTCATGTGTCTTTCTTCAGAGTTCTTACAAAGTTTGCTTCTATCTCATCAAGGTCATCATTTTGATCAATTGCTTCATCTTCTATCTTCTTACTTGCTTTGAATGTTGCTTCTTTCTTTGGAGCACCTTTGTCAAATTCTCTCATTTCAAAGGCTGTGAGAGAGCCAAATAATTGATCTATTGTGTATTTGTCCAAATCCTGAGATTCCTCAATGGCAGACACCTTGTGACTATAAGATTTAGGAAGAGATCTCAAGACCTTCTTCACAATCGCATCTTTCATTTCTCCACAAAGACCTCTAATGTCATTGACTGTCTCATCCACCCACAGCATGTAGCTAGCAATGTCTTCATCTTCTGTCATTCTCAGGGTTTCAAATTTGCTCTTGAAGATTTGCATCTTGGCTTGTTTCACTCTACTATCTCCTTCATAAATACTTTCAAGTTTGTTCGAGACATCCCGAGAAGATATATAGCTCATTATTTTCACAAGTTCTAAATCATCTAGTCCACTCATGATAGAACTCTTTGCCATGGCATTGTTCTCATAAAACTTAATCTCGTCTGCATCTTTAGGTTAACTACTAGGAACAGTGTATGTTGCAAGTATGTGCCTAACCGGTGTTGTCATTGATGTCAACATATCAGTGTTGTCATTGGTGTCAACTGTGCTCTTCTTTTGATGCTTGTTATATGCTTTGTACTTGTCTATGCAATCCTGTATATAAAGAGTAAGTGATCCTGAGATTGAGTTTCCATGTTATTTTGAGAAAATTTGCTTCTCCGGTAGAAATAGTGTATAGAAGAGTATCTTTGATTATAGCATAACAGTTCAGTAGATTGCTCTACATTTTTTGTAGAATGAATATCCTTGTCTATGGATTGGAATCTATTTAGATGCGTGTCTAAAGATGCTATGTTTCAGGTTTGAGCCTCTAGTATGAAATTTGAGTGAGTTATGTTTACCAGAGTGAAAACTAATTTTTCTGTATATTTGGTGGTGACAGAGAGAATGTATTATGCTTTGTATTCCTTCACATTTAAGTATTTTAGTCTGTCATTCTAGAATCAAGTTTGTAGTGATGTTATTTACCTTCAAATCCAATGGTTCATGATCTGGTGGTCTGCAAGTGATCTTTTCTTTATGATAGTGGATAATAGTTATGTTCAAGTGCTCTGAATTGAATAATCTTCTTGACAAAGTGATTAGAGGTTGTGTGGATGTTCTTGGTGATTACAATGTGCTTGTGGATGTCTCCTAATCGTGTTCCTACCTTTGGATTGGTCAAATAGAGAAATTTGGATCATGGATGAAGATTGTTCTTAGAAGACTTAGTGTTAACACCAGTCTTGGCCAACTTGGTTGTTTTCACTACTTGCAAAGATACATCGAAGATTGTGGAAGCATGTCATGGAATGGAAGATTGCATTTGAGTCCCAACTAAGGCATATCATGATCTGTATACATTTCTACCTTAGCAATTTTGTTTAGGTCTAGACCTAATTCTATGTATGGTTGTAATGCTGACCTTGGAGATTGTTCCAATGGTTGATAAATGTAATGTCGACCTTGATGTACATTCCAAGGTTGATGAATTGTATAAAAACATGTAATGTAGTTGTGAAAAAGATGTCCTTGAGTGAAAATACGAAGATAAGTGCGAAGGTGTAAGAAGAGCAGAGCAGAGGAGTTATATTGTGCTTCAAAGGAACTGAACCCAGGCATGAAGTAGATGCTAACAAATCAGTTCACCAACTCTTGGTAGTGAGCCACCCCTTAGTAGTGAACCGATCTTAGCAGTGAGCCTCAACATTTACAGTGAGCATATTGGATAGTGAGCCTCTACTTTTTGGTATTGATATAACATATATATTTCTATGGGCTAATACCCACGGTGGTTTTTCCCTTATAGGGTTTTCCACGTAAAAAATTTAGTGTCTAATGTGTTGAACATGTTATTGTGTTGAGCTTCTTGTTTCATGCTTTCATGGTTAAATCTTAATAACAATGATTAAATATTTGATTTAATGATAAGTGGTTAAAGTTTTTGTGACAATTGATTCACCCCCCCTCTCTCAGTTGTCTAGTGTATTTCAACAGTGTACCCCTTCTTGATTGATTTCTAGATGCCATACCCTAGAGAGGTCAGATAGTTTTCCATCCTTAGCTTCCAAAAGGAATAATTTGTCCTATCAAACATGGGTACCTTAAGAGAACCATTTCAAGCCATCCCAGACCTTCCTCAAGTGGTTAAGCTTCTTCCAAGTAATCAAGCTCTCATACCAATTGTTAAACACATCAGGATACTGAGAGGGGGGTGAATCAATATCTAAACAAACTTCAACTTCTCCGGAGTAGATTAAACTTAAGAATTATAGCATTAAGATGAACATGAAAGATCAACATAATGCACATCAACACATAACACCAGATATATGTGGAAAACCCAAGAAGGGAAAAACTACGTTGAGGATTAACTCACAATATATGAAGCTCATAATAACAAATTTTTTTATGGATACAACCCAAGGAAGCTACTACTCCATGAAAAATTTGATTTAGGGTCACTCCCAAGGAAGATACAACTCCCTGAAGACTTTGTTTTAGGGTCACTCCCAAGGAAGCAACTACTTCCTGAACTAAGAACAAACTTAGAAAAGATTGCAACATGACAATCCTTCTACTGCCTGAAAACTGACATTGAAGCTCACACCTTTGATGATTGCAATTCTACTTCTTCTAATGATTGGATCAATTAGGCACACTCTTCACTTCCCTCCTATCACAAAAATGTCTTCAAGATGAATCAGGATAGCCTCTAACACTTCCGCTCTTTCTCCTTCAGTCGCACATCACAATGCATATGATATTCATGCTCTGTTCTTTACACTTTCATATTTTCATATTCGCAATCATACTCATATTTTCATATTCGCAATCATACTTCACCTAGACCAACTAGGTTTACAATATATACATGTCATTACATTGATTTCATTACAAGTTGACCAATACAACAAGAATATTACATTTTACAAGTCATCCATAGATCACAACACATGAAACATGCATAGGACAAGCCCTATCATGAACTACATGCTACTCCAGGAGAAAACACATGCCTTGCAGATCCCAATACATGCCTAGTCTAGTCCTAAACATCATTCACAACACCATTCATCAAGGAATCATCTCTGCACACATCACTCATTTGAAGTAAGACAAACTTAAGCAGGAAGGCATGAAATATGAAGTATAACGGACAACACCACTTGAAAAACCTTGTGTGATACTAGAAACATATAAGATCTTCATGAAATTATTCTAGATGAGTCTTCATGACTCATACAATACCTTCAAATAAATCTCTAACTCTGCATAGCAAATACATTGTGCCACATACCTTAAAACATGCATACTGAGATCAAACAGCCATCTAGAACACACTGTAACCCACTATCATTGAGAAACTAATTTTGCGGAGTACCAAAACACTTGAGACTAAAAATATGCATGTAATACACATCCTTGAATATGTTCACAAAACCACATAGGCAATTCTTCTCTTCTAGAGGAATACGGAGCATTTTAACAAGCTTTCAACACAAATTTTCTCACATAGAATACAGATCAGAACTCTACCACTTATAACTTTCACTGCAGAAGGTGTAGAGACTTGAAACTTTGGAAATAGTACCTTCACAATTTACTGATCTTAACTTCTAAACTGTAAGACATCATCTTCAAATGTGAAGGAATGCAGACCCAAACATTGTCACATAGTGAATGTCTTCTTTAGAATCAACACTGTCTTCAAACGATCAACTACAAAACACCCTTCTGATAATTCAAACACCATGAAACTTGGAACATACATGCTTTGACACTATGTGAAGCTATCTTCCAATCTGTAGAGGCACAACATCAAGAGAATGAGAATGCGGAGCAATCTCCTAGACAGTCTTCAAAGTAGTCTTCTTGTAACAGAAACTTTCACCAACTTCTGGAGGCCAAAACCTTCATATAACATCATATACATCCTTGAGAACAATAGGAAGGATCAAACAACATGCTATAGACCATCAACAACATTTTTTCATCCTTAGCATAGCCTAATATATAACCATTTATCTTAGTGCTTCTAATTGCCATCTTAATGTTTCATCATGAAAACATGGCATCCAACCATGAACTGTATCTTCTCTACTGGATAGGACATGACATCCAACCATGAACTTCCAATTCCCATATCAATATATATTCTCTATTGTCATTGGATAAGACATGACATCCAACCATGAACACCATCACACATCCATGACAATGTTGACGTCAATGACAACCAAATGCCAACATATATATTCTTGATTCTTCCAACTCTTATTTCCTACATACATAAACTTGTTATTTCTTTTCCCAAAAGAAACAACACCCTTTTCCTTTTTAAAATAGAGATATTTGTATCAATTTGAATGTGAAATTTCTTAAAATGTTCCATTGCCTTCCTTTTCTCCATTTTCCCCCTTCCATAGAAATTACTCCCTCTCATTTAAATTTTCTCTTCCACTTTTCATTTCCACTCTTCAACTAGTTCCACTTTTTACTCAACTAAATCCTTATTTTCCTATTTAAACTTACACATGCTCCTATTTCCATTAGGTGCATGTCCACTTTATTCTTAAACAATTCTTTGTTTGTTTAAATAGAAATAATAAATAATGAAAAATCTTATTGTCTAATTCAACAATAATATAATTTTATAGGAACCTTTTCCTACTCCATATTTATTTTTAGTTGTAAAAAGACCATGCTCATATTTCAACTAATTAATTTGTTTTAACTTTAAATATGAAATGAAATTCAATTATCAATTTCATCATTTCTATACTAAACATAATAGGAAAAATTGAATAATCAAAATTAAGGGTCTAGAAAGGAGGGTTATGATAGGTGCTCTATTTTCTTCACCTTCAACTTTTGTTTTAATACTGCAAGAATCAGATAGCCCCCTATAACTTGTAATGCATTGGGTAAACTTTTTAATGTGACTAGTGGCGTTGGCACGACACGCCCTCTGGTACCACATGGGTCGGGGGGATACTAGACCTTGTGACCTTGTGCCTACCATAGGAAGCTCTTTCCAATCAAGCTAGGCCCCCTGCCCTTCACCTTCAACTCATCAACAATCTCACTTAACACAATATTATTAGTAATTTCACCATCTACTATGAATTTACAACATTCTACTATCTTACAAATTGTTTTGAATAAATTCCTTCTTTGAGCTACATTTCTATCTTCCTTATCAATTTTTAAAAATACTCTTTTCATCAACAAAGACTCACCCTTTTCTAGTTCATTCAATTAGCTTGGTGATCCAAATGATCTTCATCATTTGCTTGTGTGTCTCTCATGGTCCCTTCAGATCTTCTAATATTTCTTCCTTGTGATTCAAGGACACTCAAGTACTATTTTTTCCTTTAGTTCCACACTTAAAACAAGTGTTACAAAATGATCTACCACCCTCTCTTCCAAATCTACCTCTACCTTGCTAGAAATAATCAAATATGTCACTATGATAAGAATTATAACTTCCTTGTCTTCTACATCCTCATGAATATGTCCTCTTCCATACTTTGTCTAATATGAAATCTCTTAGTCAACTTATATTCTACCTTTGAGGTAAACCAATATGCTTCTTCAACTAATTACAACATCATCGTACTCAATTCTTAATAAATGCTTCCCCTTTATACCATTAATAAATCTCACTACATTTTCTTGGTTAATTTCATGTTGGTCAACCCTAATTGTCAATTTATAAAATTCTTTAGTATAATCCTTCACATCCATATATTTTTGCCTCATATTTTTGTAACATCGAAAAATGTCCCCTTGGGGGCTTTTTCCTCATAAGGTTTAGCTCCCGAGTCTTTGAGCTACATTTAGGACATCTTGCATCATATTTTGACATCCCAATGAAATGAACCCTAAGTTTCATGACAAATGGGACCTAGGGGGATCCCTTGAACTTAACCCTGACCAAAATAGGGGGGAGGACTTGGGGCCCGCACCCTAGTCCTGCCCTATTTTGGGTCAGTCCCAAATTTTTAGTGTAGGCTTGTGATTGTTATTTGGGTCCTATGCGGACATGGTAAGTTTGAATTATGAAATTCTTGGCGAGAGTGTTTGTAGTTGCATATAAAATCATGTTTAGGCATTCATTTGTAAACTAGATTGCTATTGTGAATTTTATGCATTCTAAAGGTGATTCAAGGCATTCATTTGTGTGGCAAGAGAAGATTTGTGTTGTATATGTGTTTGTATTTGTAGATTTGAGCATCCATCTCCTCATGGCATGAAGAGCTTCTTCCACCCATGAGATCTTCACTAGAAGGTGACATCATTTGTGTTTTTGAGCATTTACCATTTGGTTTTTGCCTTTGCCTCCAAGGGCACACACTCTCTATCTGACAATGGTGTTCAGAAGACTTGAATGTATCTCTATGGCTAGACTGAGGCAAGCCTCTAAACACCACAACCCCCTCCCAAAGTTTTCATGATTGCAGGTTATAGGTTGAAGATACAGGGAAAGTGGAGTTGCAGGAGGGCATTACCGAGTGTTGGATTTGCAAATCAGAGTTGAAAATAGCACCCTAGACATGGGCACCCACTCTTTAGTCCTCTAGATTTCGTGATGGGGAAATCTCTGTGACAGTAGGAACAGGTTGCAGGCTGAGCTTCTAGATCCTAACAAAAACCTAGACCTTGGACTTGGGCACCTACTCATTAGTCCTCGACTATTCTACTTGCAAACCCCAAAAATAGGTGCACATATATTTGTTATTTTACATCTTTTTGTAGTAGCATTTTCTGATATTCGTCTGTCTACTATCGTATTTGCATAATTAGGGTTTTAATGTATAATTGAGCATAAGTGAGCATAGTTGACAATCAAATCATACAAATCCAAGTTTCCCTACATCTCATAGTGACCTAGGGTATGATAGTACATTGCCACTCGACCCTAGGTCCTTGAATGAAAGGGTGAAAGGAGGATACACATACAAAACTACCAAAAACTCAAACATCCAAATTCCACCCTTTACAATTTTATAATTTCTTCAATAGATCTAATTGATAATCTTTAGGGATAAAAATTGCTTTCAGTTTAACATTATCCTATCCCACTATAATATTTATTTTCCTCTTCTATTTCTTTCTATTTGGACTTATTTCCACTAAAGTGCAAAATGACCTTTCAACTTTGTTTTAGAAAATTTCACTCTTTCAAGATCTAAGATTTTGTCATAGCTAAAATATCTTCTATTTTAGTCAACCAATCTATCAACTATTTAAGATTTAAACTACTATAATAATTAGGAACATCAATTCTAGGTCCTTTATCAATATTAAAAATAGTCTTCAAAATCCTATTTTGTTCTTGATATTCATCATCATCATATTCTTCTAAAACAAATCCATTTCTTCTTTCAATTTCTTCATCACTTTCATCATCTCTAGATACATGGTCCCTCTTCTTATATCTTCCTTGACAACTCATCCAATCAATTTGACACATTTTTCATCATCTCAAACATTTTTTCCATTGTTCTAGTAATCTTAAAACCATCTTGACATCTACCCACTCTTCATGAAGGTATTTTGACTTAGATCTAATGTAACTACCTCACAATTCAATGATCTATTCACAACTAGATTTCCTTGGATACCTTCTACCCAATAACTTAGTATTAGAATATATTTTCTCTTCTTCACTTGTCTTCTTTTGGACTCAAAAACATCTTTGATACAACTTGATTCAATCATGGATGGATGATCTAATCAAGCATTATATAACCCTGCAACATAACTCAAAACACTCATAATTTTACATGACAAAATGTAAATACACTAGAAGTATGTATAACAACACTTTATTGGTCTATAGCGAAGACCCTTTGGTGAAATGGTGGGGCTTTTTTCCTATAGTTCCAACAACTAAGGTTCAAACCTCGTGGGGTCGCCCTCTACTACGTCAAAAATTGATGTTGGTTACCTCCAAGAGGGGAGACCTTGTGGTGAAATGGTGGGGCTTCTGCCTATAGTGCCAACAACCAAGTTTCAATCCTCTTAGTTTTTTTAACAAACTGTTGTATAGATAGTCAAGTCATTGTGATCGCTCTATAACTTCCCACCTTTTGACTATTTTAATTTGTTTAGGGTATGGATTTGGTTAGCCCGGGGGGGGCTTTTCTCCCCTTTTTGGATCCCCAAAAGTATAGGTTGCAGCAACCACTACCTTGGGTAGTCCTTTACAACCCATGATACTAGCTTTAGATTTAGCTCCTGAATCTTGGAAGAATGCCCTCCTTGGGGTGGATGAACGAGATGGCATTTTAGATTCTATTGTTCATGTGATGTCAAAGTTGGCTAAAGGAACAACCTTAAAACTCCCTGACTCTATGGTGGAAAAGATAGTTTCTTCAATGGTTCTGTCTTTGGTTGGAAAATTTTTCTCATTCAGACCTAACATAGACATTGTTGGGAATTAAGGTGTCTCAACCTTGGTAATTCCTTACATTTTTAATGTTTGTATTTATTAATTAATTGCCTACGTTGTAAATATTTGTAAATTCCATATTGTCATATTGTGGGATGTGGCACGGTGATGTGTCGATCCTACATGGAATATGACAACTTGCAATTTTGTCCTCACATGAGGAGATAGGCATCCCACTTTGTGGTAGGAGCATTTTGCCATGTGTCAGCATCTTCCATGTTGTGTAAGGGAATATTGACCGAAACAGTTATGACGGATTCCTATGACAGAATCTATGACATGTAAGAGTCAGAAATAGAAGTTTGTAAGATAGGTGATGACATGTGTCATGAAGCATCTTTGAATAAGGCATATTTGGGTGCCCCAAGGTGGAATATGACATGTTGTAAGAGAATATGCTATTTATAGCATGTGTATGATAGATTCTCTTATAGCTGTAAGTTGTAACCGCTATGACAGATTCTATGATGGTCGTAAGTGTCGTAAGAGCATCTGTCATAGCCCATTTTGGAAATAGGCAACCTCTTTGGGATGGAAACTATGGAAAAGTGTCAGGTACATTCTACAATGTTGACCAAGTGTCCTCAGGTGTGGGTTTTGGTCCATGAAGCCAAGTTGGACGCCCATTCTAAGATAGGTCCAATATTGCCTTGTATTTCCTATATAAACAGGTGCTTGGAGATGGAGTTTGTATCATAGGTTTACAGGTACTGTTATGCTGCCGGATTGACTCTAGACATGAGTGTCGAAGACCATTGAAGCTTGAATTGCAAGTGTATTGTAAACAACTTTTAGATTTGTTAATACATTGTGCAAGTTTCTGAGTGTGGGGTTTTTCACCCGATAAGGGTTTTCCCCACCGTATATCTTTGTCTCTCTTCTTCTGTCTTCTTTCTGGTTCTTGTGTATTTCTATAATAACTTTGTTAGATGTTGTATGTTGCTGTAGTGATAAGGAATAAATTGAATTTGTATAGCTCTCCCCTCATTAGATTAGTGTAGGAAGCAATTTCCACACACCTAGCTTCCTTTCAGTTGGTATCAGAGCCTGGCTGGTTTTGGTCTTAGCTATTGGGTACGGGTTTTTTGAGCTGATCTTAAGTTGAGTGAGAGTCTCTATAGAGTATTCTGATTTCTATTGTAGCAAGGAGATGGCAAGCACATCAAGAAGGTTTGAAGTGGAGAAGTTCAATGGCAGTAATTTCAAGTTGTGGAAGCTCAAGATGGAAGACATGCTTGTTGACCGAGACCTTTGGGAAAGTGTTAATGGAACTAAACTAGCTGCAATGTCACAAGATGACTGGGATCTCAAGGATCGGAAGGCTAAGAGTCTCATAAGACTTAGTCTTGTTGATTCTATGTTGTTAAATGTCCATGAGGAGACTACTGCAAAACTACTTTGGAAGAAGTTGGGAGATGTGTATCAAGCAAAATCCATGGTTAATAAACTTTTTCTAAGAAAGAAGTTGTATTCTCTTCGAATGGAGGATGGAGGATCCGTTGCTGAACATATGAATGCTTTTAACATGTTGGTTGCACAATTGACATCCATTGGTGTAAAGATGGAGGAGGATCGATGTATGACCTTGCTTTGTTCTTTGCTGGACTCATGAGATCATCTTGTTATGGCTATTGGAAGCACCACATCGACATTCAAAATGGAAAAAGTGGTTTCTTCGCTGTTGTCTGAAGAGATGCAAAGAAAGTCTTTTGAGGTAGCCAAAGAGGCCCTTGTAGTTCATGGAAGACCCAAGGAGAAAGGGAAGAAGAAGGACAAGAAAGCTGAGAAGGGTAGATCCAAATCTCCTGGAAAGTCCAAGGTTCTTTGTTGGAACTGTGGCAAAACTGGACATTTTCCAAAAGAAATGTAAAGAGGAGAAGAAGAAGAAGAAGAAAGCTCCTGATTCAGATTCTGATAAGTCACAAGATGACAGTGATGCTTTCATCGTAGCCCTAGCAACCCATGCATCTGATGATGTATGGCTAATCAACTCTAGTGCATCATTCCACATGACCTCACATCAAGACTAGTTCACTAAGTATGAGGAGTTTGATGGTGGAAAGGTGTATCTAGGTGACGACTCTCATCTGAAGATTGTTGGTCATGGAAGAGTCTCTATCCGATTCCCTAATGGTCGAGTGAAGGAGATCTCTGGGGTTATACACATCCTAGGCTTAGCACAGAACCTACTTTCAGTAAGTAGTTTGAATGATGCAAGTGTACAGGTTGTCTTTTTGAAAGAAGGATGCAAGATGACTATAGGAGCTATGGTGTTTGCTAAGGGTACTAGGGGAGGTACTCTGTTTTAGCTGGAAGCATGCATTTCACAATGCAATAGTTCTTCTAACTCAAGGAAGAGGGCAACAATCACTTCATCCCCACCATCTGAATGAGCAATGAAGAAATCTATTATTTCTAGTCTTGATGGTTGTAATCATGCATTAGAAGTTAAACTTCCTGCTAAAAAGACAATGTTATGGCATAAGAGATTTGGCCACACTGGTGAGAAGGGTCTATGTACCCTGAAACATAAGAACCTCATTGAGGGGTTAGATGATTGTAATCTTGAGTTTGACTTTTGCAAACATTGCATTTATGGAAAACAAAATCATGTTCAATTTTACTCGAGTTCTCATAAGTCTTCTGGTGTGTTGGACCTTATCCATTCTGATGTGTTTGGTCCTGTTAATGTTCCTTCATTATCAAAGTCTATATATTTTGTATCTTTTAGATCTGATTACAATAGAAGGACATGGATTTATTTTCTCATAAGCAAACCTGAAGTCTATAGCAAGTTTAAGGAGTTTAGGGTCTTTGCTGAAAATCAGACTGGTAAAAAGATTAAATGTTTGAGAACTAACAACGATGGTGAGTTCTGTTCTACAGAATTTGATAAATATTGTAAGGAGCTTGGGATTGAAAGACATAAGACAAGTCCATACACCCCATAGAAAAATGGAGTTGTAGAGAGGATGAATATGATACTGATGAAGAAGGCTAGGAGTATGCTTAGTGGAGCTAGCCTAGAACAAAAGTTTTGAGCTAAAGCTGTTGCCACTGCTTGCTATCTGGTAAATAGATCTCCTACTCAGCTCTTGTTGGAAAGACACCCATGGAGGTGTGGTCTGGTAGAAATCCTTCAATAAGACATCTTCATGTTTTTGGTTGTGAGGCATATGCACATGTGCCTAGGGAGAAGCGGTCAAAGTTGGAGAACAAGGATGTTAAGTGTATCTTCATTGGCTATGGTGTCTGTGTGAAAGGATACAAGCTTTGGGACCCCGTGGCTGAAAAAGTGTTTTATAACAGAAGTGTCATCTTCAAAGAGCTTACACCTTCTTCCATTATTTTGCAGCCAGAAGAAATACTAAAGAAAGAGGATGTTGTTCAGTTTCCTGCTACCCCTGAGAAGACTAAGCAGAAAGACAATGTTGGACCTGATAATGAGGAGAGGTCTGGCAGCTCTAAAAGCTCAGATGAAGAAGCTGAACCTCAACCTCAGCTCTTGAGGAGGTCTACACGGATAAGAAAGCAACCTGAAAGGTTTGGTTTTACATTGCTTGATTCTAGTTGTGCTTATGCTATGGTTACTAACAATGATGAACCTAGAACTGTATCAGAGGCTATGGACATGAAAGATGCAGGTTCCTAGAAGGAGGCCATGGAGGATGAAATGGCTTCTTTGGAAAAGAATCAAACTTGGGACTTGGTGCCTTTTCCTCCTGGATGGAAACCCGTTGGATGCAAATGGGTGTTCAAGAAGAAATTTGGTGCAGATGGCAGTGTTCAGAAGTATAAGGCCAGATTGGTTGCGAAGGGGTATTCACAAGTGGAGGGTATAGATTATGGTGAGATCTTCTCTCCCGTTGCAAAGCTAACATCCATTTGATTCCTATTGTCTCTCGCAATAGCTTATGACTTAGAGGTAGAACAGATGGATGTGAAGATAGCTTACCTTCATGGTGACTTGGAGGAAGAAATCTACACGTCACAGCCAGAGCATTTCATGGTGAAAGGTAAAGAAAATTTGGTTTGCAAACTTAAAAAGTCTTTGTATGGTTTGAAGCAATCCCCTAGGAGATGGTACTTGAAGTTTGATGCCTTTGTGTTGTCAATTGGATTTGTGAGATCGAAATCAGATCACTATGTGTATTATAAGTTTGATGGTGATCATATTCTCATTTTTACACTGTATGTTGATGATATGTTGCTCATTGGGAAGGGTAAGAATATGATTTCTGATTTTAAATCTCAGTTGTTAGCAAAGTTTGAAATGAAAGATTTAGGGGCAGCCAAGTACATTCTAGGAATGGAAATCAGAAGAGATAGAACCAACAAAAAACTGTGGTTAAGCTAGAGTAAGTATGTGAAGACCATGTTGGATAGGTTCAGTATGGCAGATTGTAGACCATTATGTGTTCATGTTTCTTTGGGGACAAAGTTGTCTGTTGAGGATTGTCCAAAATCTCCTAGTGAGGTGGAGGACATGAGCAGAGTACCTTATGCTAGTGTTGTTGGTAGTTTGATGTATGCTATGGTCTACACAAGACTAGACATTGCCCAAGCAGTGGGAGTCCTTAGTCAATTTATGGCTAATCCTGGACAGGTTCATTGGGATGCAATTAAGCGAGTGTTTAGATATTTGAAGGGTACTTCCAAGTATTCCATTTGCTATCATGGTAACGTTTTATGACCTCTACATTCTATTGATATTCATGGATTTGTGGATTCAGATTGGGCAGGTGACATTGACAGCAGGAGATCCACCAATGCTTATGTGTTTACATTATTTGGTGGTGCTATTAGTTGGATGAGTAAGTGACAACCTGTTGTTGCTTTGTCCATGACATAAGCTGAGTATATGAAAGCAACTCATGCTTGTAAGGAAGCCATTTGGCTTAAGAGATTGTGTTCAGATATTGGTGTTGATGCAGGTTAGATCACGATCAGTTGTGACAGTCAGAGTGCAATTTGCCTTGCAAAGAATCCAACTTTCCATGCTAGAACAAAGCACATTGATGTTCAGTTTCACTTTGTGTGAGACATGGTTGAGGATGGAAAGGTAAATTTGGAGAAGGTAGATACTTTGAAGAATGTTGTAGATGCATTGATGATATGAGTGGGCACAAAGAAGTTCAGATGGTGTTCGGAGTCTATGGGCCTCTCGGCCTATAGCAGTTAAATCATGTTTTTCTATTGGCTCTTACAAGGTGTTCGACAAGTGGGAGAATGTTGGGAATTAATGTGTCTCAACCTTGGTAATTCCTTACATTTTTAATGTTTGCAATTATTATTTAATTGCCTATGTTGTAAATATTTGTAAATTCCATATTGTCATATTGTGGGATGTGGCATGATGATGTGTCGATCCTACATGGAATATGACAACTTGTAATTTTGTCCTCACATGAGGAGATAGGTGTCCCACTTTGTGGTAGGAGAATTTTTCCATGTGTCGGCATCTTCCATGTTGTGTAAGGGAATATTGACCGAAACGGTTATGACGGATTCCTATGATAGAATCTATGGCATGTAAGAGTCAGAAATAGAAGTTTGTAAGATAGGTGATGACATGTGTCATGAAGCATCTTTGAATAAGGCATATTTGGATGCCCCAAGGTGGAATATGACATGTTGTAAGAGAATATGCTATTTATAGCATGTGTATGATAGATTCTCTTACAATTGTAAGTTGTAACCACTATGACAGATTCTATGACAGTCATAAGTGTCGTAAGAGCATCTATCATAGTCCATTTTGGAAATAGGTGACCTCTTTGGGATGGGAGCTATGGAGAAGTGTTAGGCACATTCTACAATGTTGACTAAGTGTCCTTAGGTGTGGTTTTTGGTCCATGAAGCCAAGTTGGACGCCCATTCCAAGATAAGTCTAATATTGCCTTGTATTTCCTATATAAATAGGTGCTTGGAGATGGAGTTTGTATCACAGGTTTACAGGTACTGTTATGCTACTAGATTGACTCCAGACATGAGTGTCAAAGACCATTTAAGCTTGCATTCCAAGTGTATTGTAAACAACTTTCAGATTTGTTAATACATTGTATAGGTTTCTGAGTGTGGGGTTTTTCACCCAATAAGGGTTTTCCCCATCGTATATCTTTGTCTCTCTTCTTCTGTCTTCTTTCTGGTTCTTGTGTATTGCTGTAATAACTCTATTATATGTTGTATGTGGCTGTAGTGATAAGGAATAAATTGAATTTGTATAGCTCTCCCCTCATTAGATTAGTGTAGGAAGCGATTTCCACACACCTAGCTTCCTTTCAGACATGGTTCAAAGGTGGGTCTCCAGTATATGATGACTGAAAGGTAGCATCTCAATCAGTGTAATGATAGGTGGACTTTTTCTTATCAAGTTCACATCTAAAGATGACCTAGTTTCAGTTCTTGCACGAGGCCCTTAGATCTATGGAAAGCACAACCTATCACTTGGATGTTGGAAACCTAGTTTTGATGTGGCTATGGAGCTAAATAAATCTACCCTAGTCTGGGTTAGGTTACCTAGCCTTCCTCTAGAATATTGGGATGAAGAGGTTTTTATTTGGATTGCTAATTCCTTTGGTTGATTCATAACTATAGATAACACTACAAGGAACAAATCTAGGTTAGTGTATGCTCATTTTTGTGTTAATGTGGATATTCATAAAACATTGCCCACTTCTATAACTATTGAATCTAAGTTTGGAAGTTAGGAGCATAAGATTGTATATGAAAATGCTACTACCTTTTGCCAAAACTATTCTAAAAAGGGCCACCTATAATTTTAGAATGTAAAACCCTTAAGAACCAACCCCCTAAGTCCAAGGAAGTTGTGGAAAATGAGTTAGAAGTTGAGGAGTGCCCTTATAAAGAGGATATCCTTAATATTCTAAGTTCCCTCAATAAGAACCCTAAGCCTAAAGGGATGCATATAGAGAACAAGGCTAATAATGAAAAACCTAATGATATAGAAGTAGGGCTTGAACATCAGTTTAATGAATAGTTGAATATTCATCCAAAGGCTCCCCCCACGAGGCATGAAGATAAAGAGGAGGGAGAAATTTAGGATTCCTTGAACTCACTAACAGATAACCTACCTAATATGGAGGAAACTATTATTGAGGGATGACAAACCCCAGCTCCTGAGATCAAGGCTATCCTTTAGTCCTCTCCTTCTATTGTGGGAGGGGAAGGGAAGGGAAAAAAAGTGGGATTGCTTTATGTGAGAAAATTAACCCCTAGGGCGGGGCCAAGCATAGCCTGGAGTGTGTGTGACCAAGAAGATTGGATTACCCCTAGGTGAAAAGGAAAAGGCCCAATGAATAAATCAACAGATCTGGGAATAGATGGAAAATTTGGAAGACCTTCACAAAGGGAAATGAGGCAGAGGGAAGTAGCAAAGGAAATTGCTAATGGGAGGCAATGTGCCCTGGAGTATCACTCCAAGAAAGTCCATAAATGAAGATCTTATCTTGGAATATAAGAGGACTGAATAGTCCTCAAAAGCATTTTTTGATCAAAAACTGCATTTATGAGAATAAGGTAGATATTTTGCTTCTTCAAGAAGTCAAAACATCTAAGGATAATTTCAAAGTCATTGCCAATAAATTATAGCCCACTATTGATTACTATATCAACCCTTCCTTTGGAGCTTCAAGGGGACAGGTTACTATGTGGAATAAACATTACCTTAATGGTGTTTATAGGTTTCATAATAGGAATAGTCTGGAAGTGAAGTTTGCCTCTAATAACAAAGATTGGATCCTCATGAACATTTATGCTCCTAACACTAGGAATATTAGAAAGGATTTATGGGAAGAGATGGCTTCTCACATTCTTATTGATAAGGGATCTTACTGGATGATGGCTGGAGATTTTAATACCCATTTGTATCCTTTGGAAAATTCTAGTGGTATAATAGACATTTCAGATAGCATGGATGATCTTTCTGATTTCTTGATAATAACTAATCTTATGGATGTGGATTTGAATGATCAACTATTCACTTGGACTAACAGAAGGAGGGGGAACAACTTATTCAAATTAAACTTGACAAGTTTTTGATCTCTACTAATTGAGACATCATAACTCGCTCCAAACTTTCAGTACTTCCTGGAACTATTTATGATCATAACCTGTTGTTATTCACCTAGTGGGAAGGAACTTCCAAAGGACCATTCCCATTCAGATATGAAATTATGTGGACCTCTCACCTCGATTTCAGGGATTGTATTTCAAACTGGTGGAACATTGCTATTTAGGGATCTCTTATGTTCAAGTTATCCCAGAAACTCTTACATTTAAACAAAAGGTTAAAGGATGGAATAAATTTTGCTTTGGTAATGTTCTAAATCAAAAGAAGCATATTTCTACCAACCTAGCTGATATTCAAAATAAAATTGTCAATGGGGATAAGAGTGATAACACTATCCACTTAGAAAACTTTTTGCTTCAAGAATGGAAGGATCTTATGAAGAAGGAAGAAATTTTCTAAAAACAAAAATCCAGAATCCAATGGTTGACTGAAGGGGATAGGAATGCCACTTTCTTTCATCAATCTACTCCTAGATGATAGAGGTACGGAGGCTAATACTAATGAAGAGAAGGGTCATCTTGTTGCTAATTACTTTAAGACCTTTTCATAACAGAATGTCAATCCTACTCATACTCTAGTTGGGAAGTTGTTGGATAACATACCTACTCTACTCTCTGATGAGGATAATTGTGCTTTTTTGAAGCCTATTACTGAAGAAGAGGTTAGGGTAGTTGTTTTCTCTATGAGGGCATTTAAGGGTCCTAGGCCTGATGGGTTTCCTCATGCTTTCTTCCAAGATTTTTGGGACATGGTCAACTTTGATGTCACGATAGCTATCAGATATTTCTTCAGGACTGGTAAGATTCTATTGGGTGAATATTTTGTCTTCAACTAACTAAAGGTAAAATAGTTATATCAACCATAGTGTAATGAGATAAATCTCTCCTCTCAGGTTCCCTATCACTTATCACAAACTTATTTAAACTAAATATTAACTTGGGGGTGAGACCATATCATCCATTTCTCTTTTTTGAGAAATGATGTTTACAAAATGAAATAGCACTTTCTTGATGCAAATTGAATAACCAAGAAACACATGAGAGCACAAAGTCTATTGTTGCTTCTTTTACTGATTTATAACTTAGAACCCAGTAGAATAAGGTGCAGCCCAAAGTCTTCACTGAAAACTACGACAAAATAAATGATCACAAAAGATAATAGTAGTTCAAAGCCTTTCCAATATCTTTTACTTTAAAACACTAAATCACAAACTAAAGATAATTGTTGTAGCACAAAGTCTCCACAATCAACTTTAGAACATCTCCTAGATTATTCTTACTCACACTACAATTTGATCAAAAGGATAAGATAATATTAGGAAAAGGACATAAGAACAATTTCCAATACACCACAAGATATTCCAACACAAAGATTGAATGATCACTTGTTTTCTTATTCACTTGATAAAATTTGATTTACAATTTGAACACAAAGTCTCAAAATGCTCTTCAATTTGGCAGAGTTTTGCTTCAATAACTAAAAGATACTAAATACAAAAGAGGCCCTCTTTATTTATAGGGAGGAGCCTGGAGCAAAAATAGGAAATTTACAACTATTTTGACTTATTCAACAAAAGAGTCCTATTTGACTTCGGACTTCCTTTGTCTCACATGTAATTACATTTTGGAAAATTACATATGGATATGTCCACAACAAAATTCAAATGACATATACAAGAATAAAATAAACTAAGGCATTAGCTTCCTCCATCATTCTTCTTTAGAAAATCCTAGTACATGGCCTGTATGGCTGCCATCTCACATACATCTAGTTTAGCTGTATTTTCAGAGATAGTGCGGGCCCGAAGAATTGCATCTTTTACCACCTTTATTGCCTTTTCATGTTTGTCCAGATTGTCCTTCAAGTTCTCCAAAGTTGAATGTTGATCATATAGATTATCCATGGAAAGTACTGAGGGCACCTCCTCTTCAAATTTTCTTTGAACCATCTTTTCGAAGGAACTTACCATCTCCTCTACTGAGAGGAACTTATGGTCTTCACCTGTGAGGGTGCATGAAAGTTCTTCCAACCTGTGTAGAAGCGTGACGACTATCTTCACTGGCTTCTCGAGCTTGACATAGATCTTCAAGTAAACCTTTTATTATGTGGATACGATGAGCCAGAGTCTCCTTGGTTTTAAGATATGATTCCCTGTTTGCAATGACTCTGATGGTGATCAGATTCTTTATCTTAATCTTTTTCATAGCTATCCACTTCTCCAAGCTTTCTTCTTGATCTTCCAGCTCTTGTGAGAGTAAGTCAACCAAGTTATCTAGCTCAGCTTTAGCTTTATCCATCTTCTCTTTTCTTTCTATAGTGGTTTTTAGCAAAATTCTCCCTTGAGCTAACAAACACTCCACAATATCTCCTACCACCCTTCCTTTGGCTTGTCCTTTTTCAACCTTTTGTATCAGGGGATCTTTTACAATCACTGCCATGGGTTCTACAATTTCTGATGAATTTACTATCTTTTGAAGAACCGCAGCAAGTTGTTTTGCTTTGGCCTTATACTGTTCTTTCTCTTTTTTGACTTCATACTTTTCAAGAAAAGTGCTGGCAGTAGTTTGAAAATCTTCTTTTATGCCCTCATGAGTTAGCTTGCCCAACTCAACTCTTGAAATGACATAATCATTCATGTCAAAATTGTCAACAATGGCATCTTCTGGTGGTTTAGCAATCTCTGCGTATCTGATTCCTTTCTCATTGATAAGCCTAGAAATAGTCTTAAACTTCTTCTTCACAGTCTTTTTTTTTATAGGTAACAGCTTTTCAATATCAATCTCATCAGGCGAAATAGCTTGCTTCTTCCTCTTTGGAGTATATGCAGACAACCATGGGGGAAGAACAGAAGCACCAACAACTGGAGATGAGTCTACTACTTGTTTTGTCAGATCCATATTTATACCTGTTATAGTCACAATAGAAATGGTTTTGGTAAAAACTACACCTGTATCAACAACCTTCTTTGAAGCATCCAGAAGATTTTCCAAGACAGACTGTTCACCAATGTTAAAAGATGGAGAAGATAAACTTGGGATGGAACCGGAAGAATCAAAAATAGTCCCAAAACTAGTTTTTACAGAAGTAGGGGTATTATCAGAAGAAACAACAAAGATAGGTGAAAGAGGAACACTTAAAATCACTGGGAGACTACCAAAAACTGGAGTATGAGGAAGAGGTGTAGAAACTTGTGTTCCAGTGGGAAGATCTTTCTCAGGGGATTGAGGTGGATCACCAAGTTGTTCCTTTTCTGCATCCTCATCTTCGCCTTGTTGAGTTTCATCTTCTTCATCAGATTTATCATATACTTTTGTTTGTTGAGCATCCTTAGACTTCTGAATATTTTGTTCTTCAGCCTCAACATCTTCAATCTCCATTTGATCAACATTAGTATCTTCAACACCTGATTAAGTGACATTGGAAGTTTTTGCAACTTCCTTCTTCTTCCCTCCTTTGGACACAAAATTAATTTTTGGTTTTCGTACTTTAGAGGAAGAAGGGGCGTCACTCTTATTTTTGGTTCTATTCTCTACCTTCTTACCCATCTATTCTTGTGCTTTAGTCTCTAACCCTGTGAGAAACTCTTTCAATTTAATCCCTTTACTTTCCAACCACACATTTGTGTTGGCCAGGATTGGTTGAAATCTTTTCCTTATGGATGTTTCTTCTTTAACTGACCATTTCACCTCTGGAAGAGGTGAGACTTCAACATTGTCAGTGTTATATTTGGGATCTAGAACATCCCCATCATCCTCCATTCCATCTAGAATATCAATGAGGCCCAGCTCTTCAATCTGACTCAGGTGAAGTCTGCAGTAGTCTAGCTTCCTAATCTCGTTCTGTGTCCTGAGATCAGCCCAAATATCTTCAACCATTGGTACATGGAAGGTTGACTTCCTTTTGATCTTATCTTGAATTCTTCTAAAGTCAAAATGGTCTCTCTTCTTGTAAGTTCTCATAGTGACTAGCTGTAATTTAGAATCAACTATTTTTGCTTTGTTAGCTGATTGAACTAAATACCTTCCAATCTCAATAGGGAACTTTATCCCTGACTTCTTCAGCTCCATTTGTTTATTGTGCACTACAATTAGCTGACTGCATAGCTCCATGAGAACAATACGGTCACTAGGATACCATGGAAGAATATAAAGGTAACCAGGATAATATCCTACCCTAAGATATGTGAAAGTGGGGAATTACAGGAACAAGCAACCAAAAGAGTTCACGACCTCCCAAGCTTTATCTGAGACCCTTTTTTGAACAAGTTCATTGTCCCATAGGCACATGAATACTGAAAAGAATGCATCATTGACTCTTCAAAAATTATGAATTGATCCTTTCAGAGTAATTTGAGGGTAATACTCATATACAGGAACCAATCTTTTGTCACCAACCTGAGTCAGACCTGGAAAGTTTCTCGTGCTAGCAGCAACATATATAAGATAAGAGGTCATATAGAATTTCAATGTTGTGTTGACCTTCACCAGTTGCTCATGCAATGCATTACTGATCTGCTCTCCCCAGAATATTCTTTGTGTACCTCGAAGAATCACCTTAATGTAAGTGTACATCCATTCTTGGAACTTGGAAGAAGAGGGGAGTCCTCTGATGCGACTCAAAAGAGTGATCAAATCACAAACTTCCTCTACAAAGTCACTCCTAGGAAGATCCTTTGGCCATCTAGTCAAGTTACTTCTAGGGATTTTCAACCATTTGTTGTTGATGTAGCTTCTTACAGCTTCCACATCTGTGTCATAATATTTTTGACCCTGAGCAAAGTCAATCTATCTAATGTTTACAATGGGTGGACACAAAGATTTTGTCTAGGAATTCTGCATCCAATCTCATGATCACATTCCCTTGAGAATCTGTCACAACTCTAGTGTCCCTGTTGTAATGGCTGGCTACCTAAAGAATGAACTCGAGATTATGTGCAGAAACTAGAAATGATGCAACCAAGTGAATATTGCTATCAATGATCTTTTGCATATGTCTAGAAGGATTTGTCTATTCTGTTCTTTCCACAAATTCTGCCATGTCCACATGTCCAATTTCCATATCTTTGATTTCATCAATATTTGACTGTACTGCCATCACCAGAAAGACACCTTGGTACTTGTACTTCATGATCTTGGCTTTGGATAGAGATGGCTCTAACATTAGCCCTAGAGAGAACTCTGAGATAAATATCTGCCATGAACACTTGTTGAGAACTTCGATGAGAAACGTGAAACCCTAGGCATTAAATCCATAATTTGCCGGCAAGGAATCAACACATCAGCTAAGGTAAGTGAAAATAGGCAAGATGAAAGGATGAATGAAAATAAAATGGTTTTAAAACATATTTAAAAGTTAAAACAAAACCTAAAAATGAAAATCAATCACCACATGAGCTAACTGAAGTAGCATTTAATACATGTTCTGTCGGTAGAATTCACCGAATTCGCATGTAGTAAATCAGACAGCATGTAATGACGGCAACTTTGGCTGCTTGAACATATCTCAAGAGAAAAAAGGCGGTGGTTTCTACTGACCTTGCATGTTAGGAATTAAAAGGATCATGCACGAGCATGGTTTCGGACCGCCGTTGCATGTTAAAACACAAACTTAACAAGAGATGCAAAAATGGCAAAAAGAGCTAACTCTGTACATTATAGAACGAAAATACATGTAACGTCAGTTGTTTGGGCCACCATTGCATTTAGTAACAAAAATTTTCTAACACCCCAAAATGTCCAATAATTGATATTTTGGCGAGTTTATGATCACAACAAGCTTCACAATTTTTGAGAAATCATGGCGAGGGAAAGTCGCAAACTCTTCTAGGATGTCAGATGACTTCGCTCGAGATCAAGAGTACTTGTCTCATTTTGCGAACTTAGAGTGTAGGCTACGAAACAGACAAGTTTCGTAGGGGTCGTCTACAAAAATGAGCGTAGATGATTTTGAGAACAACAGATTCTCAAATAGATTAATAATAATTTTATTTCCCTTATTCCCAAGAAGTTGGATCATGTGTCTATTGGAGACTTTTATCTTATAAGTCTTTGCAATATCTATAATATTTTATCCAAGACTTTGGTTTATAGAATAAAGTCCCTATTAGATGGTCTTATCACTAGATGTCAGAAGGGATTTGTCCCTAGGAAACAAATTCTTGATGTGGATATTTCTACACATGATTTAATCCACTCTATGGACATAAGTAATATCCCAAGTATGGTCTTCAAGCTTCATATCTCTAAATCTTATGACAGAATCTCTTGGGACTTCTTATTCCAAGTTCTCAAGAAATTTGGTTTTCATGACATCATGAGACTAATAAAAAGAAGTGTGACCACAGGTAAAGATTAAGTGCTTGTTAATGGTATCCCTCGTGGATTTTTTAGTTCTAGAAGAGGAATTAGGCAAGGTGGACCCTTATCCCCCTACCTTTTTATAATAATAGCTGAGGTTTTGGGAAGGGATATTTTGAACCTTTTGAGGATACATTAGTTAAAAGGGACAAGGGTTGCATCTACTATTGATCTCTCAGCTATCCAACAATTTGTGGATGACACCATCCTTTTTGGGGTTGCCTCTGTGGTAGAAGTCAAGAAGTGGAAACAATTATGAAATAAGTATGTCATGGCTTCTAGGTAATGTATTAATTATGATAAGAGCAACATATTCTTCTTTAACACCAAATTGGACCTTCAATAGAAGATCAAAACCATCCTTAGGTGTGTTGATACTACTTTCCTTCTACTTATCTTGGTCTTCCCTTAACTGTTAAGGAAGTGACCCCTTCCTTTTGGAATTTTGTTCTTGAAAGGATCCAAAAGAATCTTGTTGGATGGAAGGGTTAGTTATTAAACCAAGTCGATAAGTATCAACTCCTTAAAGCATCCCTACAAGGTATTCCCACTTATTTTCTCACTTTGTTTAAAATTCCTAGATATATAATGAAAATATTTGAGAAAATTCAGAGAACTTTTCTCTGGACAGGGGTAAAAGAGAAGAAGAGAATTTCTCTAGTCAAATGGGACAAAGTTTGTCTTCCTAGATCTTAGGGAGGTCTTCATATTAGAAAGATTCATTTGATGAACAAAGCTCTTCTTTCTAAGGTGGGTTGGGGTTTCCTAAAGAATAATAAAGATTGGGGATGTATTATCAAAGAAAAATATCTTCACAATGAGGAGTATGATAGATTTATTGACCAAGAGGGCCTCCCTATAAGATCCATAATCTGGAACAAAATGTTGAAATCTAGAAACCTCTTATCAAAAGGCATTAAATGGAAGTTTGGTAATGGAAATATGATTAGATTCTGGAAGGACTCTTGGTTGCAAGAGAAGGCTCTCATAAATCAAGAAATCTATAGTAATCTGGTCCACTTGGCCACCAGTTTCTTTGGGGAAAGAGTGAATAACTATATTGTTTATAATTAGGGGCTTAAATAGTGGAGGGACTTAGCCGATTGTTGTCCTGATAACAACAACATAGATTAGATGATTAGCTCCTTACTCAAAAGACTTAGTAATTTTAGAATTCCTATCTTCCCTAGACAGGATGATATGATATGGTCTCAAGATAGTCAGGGGTTATTCACTATCAAGACTACTTATGATTTATTGTTAGACCAAGGTATGTGTAAGATTTTTTGGCATTTAATTTAGAATCATCATTTGACTCCCAAAATTATTATTTTTTGGTGGTCTATTGCTCATAACAAAATCCTAACTTTGGATAATCTTGGGAAGAGGCATTTTCTAGTGCCCAATAGATGTGTTTTATACCTTAAGGAGGAAGAAATAATTTCTCATATCATATTCTTGTTGATAACTGAGAGGGGGGGGGGGGTGAATCAGTTATCCTAATTATTTCCCTTATTGAACTTTCTTATTAATTGATGCAGCATTGAATCAAAACACTAAAACATTAACATGAAATAAGAAACACATAACACAGTATTTTTGACGTGGAAACCCTGTTAAGGGAGAAAACCACGGGGTGATTAACCCAAAATTATTCTCTGTTAGAAGAATAGGAGATTACAAAAAATGGCACTTGCCAATTAGGGCTCACTGCCCGAGCACACTGCTCACAAGAGGCCCACTGCCTACAAGAAGACACACTGTCTACAAAGTGATAAGAATCACAGTCTTGAACTGATTGGAAGCATCTGCATATGCTGGAGTTCAGTTCCGGTTAGGCTCAGTACACTGATCTGCTGCACTTCATCTTTCCTCTGTTCTTTATTCTGCTATCTTTCACATACTGGATCCTTTTTGCTACCTCTGCTCTGTTCTGGACTTATTCGCATATATCTTCACACCATCACCCCCTTCACAACTAAATCCATCCTCTATATATATCCGCACAAGTAATTTCATCACCTTTCTAGTCGGCATCCGGAACAGTCTAGTTTCTTACAAACTTTTGTTCTGTCGGCTGAATCCTTCCTCACCAAGCAATGCGGATCAAGCATATACTTGTAGATATCATTAATCATGTCGGCCAAACATGATTCATGCCTTCACAACCTCTGTCATCAACAGTAACACATCCGGAAAGTAGTCTGATACTCTGTCAGTCAGTTCTTCCTCTGTTTTCACTGTCTCTCAGGAATCCGGTACTCAACCATTCATATCTTTTTCCTTGTCCATCACCGGAGGCTAAATCCTTGGAATATACCACTCAAGGTAGTCCTCTTGACTTCCCCAAATCCGCACTGCACCAAGACACTTCCTCTGAGAGATCCGGACCAATCTGTCAGACCTTGCCACATGCTCTGTTCTTCTTCACCGGACCACAACATTCTTTATTCTGACTTCCGGTAGAGACACATCATGACTTGCGGATATGTGGGATGACCTTTGTTGCCATCAATGACAACAACCATGAATCCATATAGTGTCTCTTGCCAACAATCTCTCCCTTTGGCATTGATGGCAACACTTAGTGAAAAATGACTAAGTATTTTCACTATGCTCCCCCTTTGCTGATGCTCTGTCTTTATATACAATTTCTGGAACTCCCCCTTAGTTGGATTCCTCATTTTTCACTGCTCCTCACTCCCCCTTTGACATCAATGGCAAAGGGTGGGGTCCGTACACCAAAATTTTCAAAAATTTTCTATACATAGCCGCTTATTTACATACTCACATATACTGAAGAATGTCTGCAAAGGATGTCTGCAATTGGATCATTTCTGTGGCCCAACTTTGCTTCATTCTGTCCAAAATTGAAATGTGACCACTCAACAAAAATGCAAAAGCTTCTGCCCGCTTGAGATCTGTCGGATCTTTTGTTTGGGCGGTGGTCTGAGCATCACTGATGGCGTCATGCATAGTTTCCAACTTAGGGATTATAATCCGTCTAAGTTCTCCCATCCGGTTAGTGATGTTCTTCCTTTCCTTCTCAAGATTCTTTATTTCATTCAAGACTGCAATAGTCTGACATTCTTGATTTATTATGGAGGAAGAGAGAGGATCAAAACTTTGAGATAAGCTTTGTAGCTTATCCTGTTCCTCTTTTATTTTCTTATCAATTGCTGCTGTTGCCTTTGACCAGGATATACAAAATTTGTAGATGTCACCGCCATCCTTAAGAGCATTCTCTAAGCTCTTTATTCCAATGCTTACAATCTTCCTATCTTTAGAGATTAATTCTAATATTTCTAAAAATCTCTTATCCAAAAATTCCTTCCGGACCTTTTCTTCAGCTGATTTTTCTAGAGAATCAAAATGTGTATCAACACTGCTGACTAAGGTTTTTAGATTACCGGAAGTGGAGGCTGTCGGATCTATCTGGATTGATGGCATAATCTTTACAAGTACTCCGGAAGCAGCCTCTATCAACTCACAGTCTTCCATATGAGACTTCAGGAGTTTTTCATTTGCCTTGGCATTTGCAAATGAAGCTATCTTCATTGTTTGTACCGGAGAGAGAGAGTCAAAGTCGAATGGGCCTTTTAGAAGCTCCGGTTCATCAATCTCTAAAGTTTCTTTGCTCAAAAATTGTTGAACAGTTTGTGCAGTGTCTCTTGCCGGAGACAGATGTTTCTTTTCTTCTGCAGTCTTGGAACTATCAACTTCTTTGTCTTTCACCACTGCTTCCTTCTCCTGTAATTGCTCTTCTTCTTTGGATCCGGAGACTGTAGGGGAAACCGGAGGAGAGATGCTAGCTTGTTCATAGGCCACTTCTTCTGGAGCAGAGGGTCCCAAGTCCTTAGCTGTTTCTGTACCTAAGTCCTCTACAACAGGAAGATTGAACCTTTTGAAGGCCTTCCGGAGGATCTCTTCTGTTTCTTGGGCCACTTTGTCAGTCTCACCAAGCATGAGTTGATTCATCTTGGCTTTGCTTCTGAACTCATCTTTGCAGTCCTTGAAGATTATGTTCATTGTCTTGGGATCAATTTGAGGATATAGCTGAATAGCTATCTGCTCTCGGATCTCAAGATCTTTTGCATGAGCATTGTTCTTTCTTACTTCCAATTCCTTTTCTAGGCTTTTAGGAATAAGAGATATGATCTCAATGAAAGCCTTATTGTATATGTTCAGATATTTGACTGTGGCTTCCTGAAGAGTCTTTTGGTCAGCCTCACTGAAGTCATCATAAGATTCAGTCATTGGTTGAAGGTTTCCATCCACCGTGACCGACTTGATTACATTCTCTAGAGACAGAGTGGGCTTTTCAACAGATACCTCTGCCATTTCATCCTTGTCTTGGCCTGTGGAGGGTTTACCGGATCCTTTCTTCTTCTGTTTCTTTATTTCTTTTACTCCCTCATCTGACTCTGTTTCCTCTTCATCCTTTTGGCTTCCATAAGCCCTTGTGGCTTTTGTCTTGGATCTCTTACCGGATGCCTGGACTTTCGATTTTGAACTTTTGGTTGTGGGAGGTGCGGATCTCTTTGATGATCTGGTCCGGGTGGGAGCTTCAACCGGAGCACTTTCTTTACTTTTCTCTTCTTCCTCAGCCTTCCTCCTCTTTTCCCGGCTGGCATCAAGTGCCTCTTTTGAGATGCCTAGGCCTTGAGCAATGTGCTCTACTTCTTTTCTCACCTTTCTTTTAATCTCAGGTTCCCTGAGTTCTACATGTATTTTTACACTCAGCTCCTCAAAGGTTCCAAACCTTTCTGCCTTAGGATCTTTGGGCTGACTTAGCATGTGTTGAACATGCAACTCCACTATCTGTTCATCCACTTCATACCCCATGGGCATGATCCAGACAGTCCTTGGCTCCACTGCCTCCATTAGGCACTGATCAGTGTCAACCATAAAGCACACTGAGTCTTTGTATTTTTCAACAAGAGACTGGGGAATTCTCTCTCTTGCTTGCATCATGCTCTGAAAGTTTTTGAAGTATCCCCATAGAGCTGTATTTCTCACCTTTGCATCCCCAAGTCCATGCAAATAGTCTCTTATCTGGACTGCAACAGGTTTGTCATTCTGCCATACCCATCCACTTGATCCGGGTAGCTCATTCATGAAGTAGAAGAATAGACATACAATAAGAGTACCATACTTAAAGGAATTCTTCTTATCCTTCTTGATTTTCTGTATATTTTCCATTAATTGGCTTAGCAGTAGTTCGCAGAGATCATATTCTGCATTCTTTCTTAGCATTTCATAGGCAGTGTATACTGCAGTTCCGGATACAGAATTCTCCCTGCTGGAGTGATAGATCTTGTATCCTATTATCATGGATGCATATTTGATATCCGGATCTGAAATATCTTCAATGGTCATTGCCCTCTTATCAAATTTTGATCCGGTGGCCTCAGTTACAATGTTGTTCTTGACAGATTTGAGGATAGGTATCCCTCCGGAAGAGTATAGACCAGTTACTGCTCTAATTGCCTCTTTTGTGATCTTGCAGGGTCTATCCAGCCATAGAAAGTTGTCATGCATCCTGCTCAGTACATACCGGACCCATTCATCTTCTTCAAAGCAGGGGAAATGAATAAATTGCTCAAATTGTTTCTTCTGGATATCCTTATACTCTGGTTTAAGCTCAAAAGCATTGTCTATCAGTTGCTTGTGATAGAGGTCTCTTAATTTGAGTTCCCCAAATTCCTCAATGCTTGCATGTATGTAAACCCTAATGTCTTCAGTATGTAAAACTCCGTGAGGAACACTAGAGAAGGCTCCTAGTGGATCTACCTCCAATGATTTGTAAGGATGTTTCTTGAATGTGGGGCGAGGTCTATCAGAGATCTTAACTATATTTGGAGTAGCCATTCTTCAAAGATTTGTAGTGAGATAATGAAAAATGGAGAATACCTTATGCGCCTTCGGTTTGCACGGAGTGGTTGGATTGATTTCTTTATGCAATAACTTCGGCAGGAGATCCTTGGTGTGCTTGATGAACCTTGTTGCAGAGCTCCACTTTTCGCTTCTTCTTGAGTGCAGAATGAGCAAATGACTTTTGAGAAATCCCTTAAATTGCTCCGCGAACCCTAATATCTGTCTGCAATAAATGCTTCACCTACATCATTCCGGTTTGCCTTGTCTGGATAGCTTGGAGTATCCCGGATTAGTCCTGATCTGTGGATATCATCCGGATCTTTCAATCATGAATAAATCGAGGTAACATATTACAAGAACATCCCAAACACTCTGTCCAATCCGCAGAACAAGATAGTGCACTTCCGGATCTCTCCGGACCTTTTTGTAATCCTTTATCATACCGGAGCATCTCCCTGAACAGGTCTTATTTGATCGATCACAGCTTCTCCATAACTCCATGCAGACCTCTGAAAACTTGACTGAAGCATCTCAAGACTCATATCTGCAAACCCTTTAATCCGCATCTTGTGCCACATCCGGCATCACTTGTTTGGCTAGGGGAACAGGATTTTCTTTGAGTCTCCCCCTGAGCCTGAGCTCACTTTTTAATTTCCGGAAGAAATATCAGCACTAGAGTCTGGTGTGGATCCAACCTCTACATTCTCTGAACTTTTCTTCACCCAAATCTTGCTCATCTGATTCCTAACTTCATCCGCATTCATCTTTTGTTTACCCTTGTCTTGATTCTGATTATACACCGGACCTCTTTTGTCCTGATACTTGTTTCTGCAGACTTTAGCATTATGACCGGACCTATTGCAGATTTGGCAAATAACATTTCTTTGCATATTTGACTGATATCCTCTTGATCTGCATTGATTAGCCATATGACCTACTCTATTGCATGTGAAGCATCTACCTTTGAATGATTTGTTTACTTGCATAATTCTGCATTCATGGGATTTGTGTCCATACCTTTTGCAGTTGAAGCACTGTCCGGAGAAGGATGAATTAATCTGATTCATTCTCATTCTGCACTGATTAGCTTTGTGACCAAAGTGGTTGCAGCTGTGGCAGTATCCATTGAAGGATGGATATCTTTGAGCATTTGGCTGTCTTACCGGAGGTCTTCTAGGCCTGCTCCTTGGATTTTCTGATCCAAGATTCTTCTGACCGGATCCGGAGCTTTCTCCTTTCTCATATCCCAAACCATACTTGTCATCTGTCCTCTTTTGACTTCCAAGAAGAACTTCAAGTTGAGCAGAACTTATCTTGAATTTCTCTTTATATTCATTTGCTGTTTGAAGGTCTCTTTTGAGAGAGGCAATTTGATCCTCAAGTTTTTCTTCATTATCTTTGGCATCTTCAAGATCAGATTCAAGATGTCTGATAATCCTGTCCATCTGGTGGCATTCTTCTGATTTTTCTTTAAGAGATTGTCTTAGATTGTCTTCAACCTTTCTTTTTTCTTCAATCTCTTGAGTAAACTTTATAGTTCCTGATTCCATTTCATGTCTTAACATAATGACTTCTTTTGATAACTTTTCACATAACTTGGTTTGCTCAGTCAATTCTTCATTTGTATTGCTTTCTTCACTTTGTCTTGCCAACTGTTGGAGCAGCTCCTTTCTCTTTTTCATAGAGAGACTTAATTTGTCTTTTAATTCTCTCATGAATTCATCAGCCTGTTTGAGTCTTTCCTTTAATTCACTGACTTCAGAATTTGACTGTTCAAGATCCTCAAGAGCAGTCTTGAGTTGCTCCCTTAAACCATATGCATCCATTTGAAATCCCAGATCTTCCTCAAGCTGTTAGGCTATATTAGGAGGAACTTAGCTCTGATACCAATTGTTGATAACTGAGAGGGGGGGGGGGGGTGAATCAGTTATCCTAATTATTTCCCTTATTGAACTTTCTTATTAATTGATGTAGCATTGAATCAAAACACTAAAACATTAACATGAAATAAGAAACACATAACACAGTATTTTTGACGTGGAAACCCTTTTAAGGGAGAAAACCACGGGGTGATTAACCCAAAATTATTCTCTGTTAGAAGAATAGGAGATTACAAAAAATGGCACTTGCCAATTAGGGCTCACTGCCTGAGCACACTGCTCACAAGAGGCCCACTGCCTACAAGAAGACACACTGTCTACAAAGTGATAAGAATCACAGTCTTGAACTGATTGGAAGCATCTGCATATGCTGGAGTTCAGTTCCGGTTAGGCTCAGTACACTGATCTGCTGCACTTCATCTTTCCTCTATTCTTTATTCTGCTATCTTTCACATACCGGATCCTTTTTGCTACCTCTGCTCTGTTCTGGACTTATTCGCATATATCTTCACACCATCACCCCCTTCACAACTAAATCCATCCTCTATATATATCCGCACAAGTAATTTCATCACCTTTCTAGTCGGCATCCGAAACAGTCTAGTTTCTTACAAACTTTTGTTCTGTCAGCTGAATCCTTCCTCACCAAGCAATGCGGATCAAGCATATACTTGTAGATATCATTAATCATGTCGGCCAAACATGATTCATGCCTTCACAACCTCTGTCATCAACAGTAACACATCCGGAAAGTAGTCTGATACTCTGTCAGTCAGTTCTTCCTCTGTTTTCACTGTCTCTCAGGAATCCGGTACTCAACCATTCATATCTTTTTCCTTGTCCATCACCGGAGGCTAAATCCTTGGAATATACCACTCAAGGTAGTCCTCTTGACTTCCCCAAATCCGCACTGCACCAAGACACTTCCTCTGAGAGATCCGGACCAATCTGTCGGACCTTGCCACATGCTCTGTTCTTCTTCACCGGACCACAACATTCTTTATTCTGACTTCCGGTAGAGACACATCATGACTTGCGGATATGTGGGATGACCTTTGTTGCCATCAATGACAACAACCATGAATCCATATAGTGTCTCTTGCCAACAATTCCATTGCAAATTTGCTAAATAATTATTGGGTATGATCCTCATAAAGTTAGGAATAGAATGGGTTATGAATGAAAACCTAATTGAGGCTGTGGAGAATTGGAAAAGCCCCTTTTTCTCACCCAAGGATTAGAGACTTTGGAGACAGGTTCCCCTCCACTTAGGTTGGAGCATTTGGAAAGAGAGGAACAATAGAATATTTAGAGATGCCATTAGAAACCCTAAAGAGGTTTTTATCATTTTCTCTAAAATTCTCACTGAGAATGTTTTTAATTATAATTTGAGTACTACTTAGAGTCCCCCTTATCCCTATGGAGATTCACTTGGCCAGAAATTGGGGAATTTCCTCTAACATTTCTAAATTTGATAACTCCAAGAAGTTATCTCATCGGAAAACCAGTTGAAACCTCCTCATGGTTGGTATAAGCTAAATTTTGATGGAGCTACTAAAAGTAGCTTGGGGTTAGCTAGTGGTGGAGGGATCATCAGATCTTGTTGTGGTAATCTTGTAGCAGCCTATGTGGGAGGGCTTGGAGGAAATACTAACACTGTGGCTGAAGGTATGGCTTTGCTTTGGGGCTTAAAAATTGCTCTCTTTGAAGATTGATAAAATCCAGGTTGAAGGTGACTCCAAAATCATTATAGATGCTATGACTGGTAATGTTGACTCTGGATGGCAACTCAATGATATTATTGGGGATATTAAGGATCTCTTGCTTGGGTTCAAGGAAAATGAAATTCACCATATTTATCATGAGGGTAATAAGGTGGTTGATGGCCTAGCTAACCCAGGACAAAATTTTATGAATTGGAGATGTTGACAACAAGTTGATAATCTCCCTAGGCCTTTACAAGACCTTCTCCAAAAGGAGTTGCCTTTAAATTATTAATGATGATTGACAAGATCAACGGGGTTTTGAATTTGAATTTAAACCCTTGGTGCATGAGTTGTTTTGGCCAGGGTTGTAGTACTATAAGACACTTCAGGAGGACGATTGAGTTGATTTAGCTCTTTCTTCACCTGGATCTTCATGTGGACCAGGGTCTAATGGGGTAGAGATATTTCATACCATTGGAGGCATCTAATAATAATGAAGTCCATCATGGGTGGTATAATTATTTAAGTTCATATAAGGTGAACTTTATTCATTGTGGTATTATGGTCCATTGTGGTGGCTGGGAAAGCTCTTGATCTTGAGAACATATTAGTTGTATTTCCAAGAGAAATACTTTCCATCTTTTTTAGCGACTGCCTATTCATAGTGTTACTTCTCTTATTTGTCATCCTTTATTTGCTAAATTTCTGGTCTTTATCACCATTGGAGGAGATAGGATGAGGACTTGGCCAATATCATGTGATGAATTCAAATGAAATGAGACCTTATGGAACATATGTTGTGAAGGGGGGTTGCCTCTTTTCTGGAGTGCCTTAATGGGCATGGTGAAGATCTCTCCATTCAATGTGTGGCTTCCTGGAATAATAGGAAAGTTTAGATTGGAGGGGTGGGGTTTGAAATCTTTGAGGAGGTTATTGGTCTTGTAATGGGCATATCGACGAAGGATAAGAAGTAGAAGAGACAAAGAAAAATTCCCGATCCTAAAAATCTTGCAATTTTCCTAAAGGAAGGAGAGGAGTTGTACAATCTGTAAGGTGGGTTTGACCATGAAAAGCTTCCGAAGCCATGGGACGAGGTATGCTTTATGCTCATGAAATATTTCACACTTTAAGGTTGTTTTAGGAGGTTTACTATTATCACTTTGTATTACTCAACCAATTCTGGTGTAATCTTCTGATAAGTTTCCCTTTTTATCTCCTCTCTTCTCTCGAGGCCTCCGTGAAGTATGTTACTAAAATTCACTCTTAGAATGCTGAAAATCCCTTAATCCCACTGCATCAGGGGCTTATTCTTCGGCTCTACAATTTCCACCTTTCTTTATGTCCACCTAAACCCATAGTTGCTAATTTGGTTAGTATCCCTTCTTCTAGCTCTCCCTAGTTAGCTAGAGGTAAACCTATGCATGTGGTTGTGATTAGGGAGGTCACACCTAAGAATCCCTTAGAGAATGTGATTGAGCCTAGGGTTTCTGTGACTAAGAAGAAGGCCAACTTTAAGCAAAGCCTTGCTAAAACCCCTAAGTCTACCAAAACCCCTCCCAGCCTTGAAGTTGCTGACAGCTTGGTAGCACTCAAAGATGGCACTAGTAAACCTAGTTCTGCGAAGTCGATCTCTAAGAGAAAACTAGAAGTTTTTGGTAGCTTGGGAGACAAAAATAGAAATGGATTATGGAGTATAAGGAGGAAAAATGTAAGTTTGTTGATGTGGGTAAACTGCTCAATAAGGAGAGGGATAAAGTGGGGAAAGCGAAGGAGATGGCTAAATATGTGGAGGATGAGGACAGTGAAGATACTAAGGATGAGGGTAATGATACTCCTTAGGGAAAGTTGATTAGGAAACCTGTGAACCCACCTCTTCCCTCAAGGAGTTGGTTGTCTCCAAGGATTCTGATAAGAAAGATGAGGTTGAAGGCAACCAAGATAATATTCACAATATGGAGGAGACTAATATTTCTAAAGAAGAGGTTCCTATAGGTGTTGATGGTCCAAGCTTGTTCCCTGAAATGAACCTTCCTAGTTCTAACTTGGAAATGCCAGAAAACTAGATTGAAGATTGTGCTTCTGCTAACAAAGAAGGTGATATCAGTTCCAAGGATGTGATGTATCTTACAGGCATGGAAGCTAGGATGATGGAGCAGGAGAATAAATTTAAGTTCCTTTCTCACTTTACTACTAAGGTAATGCATCGATTGACCACTACTTTGGCTATGCTTAAAGAATTAGAGTTGAAAAAACATGGCATTAGGAAGGATAAAGTGAAAGATTATGATTATATGTACACCTTCCTCATGAAAGGTTGGGAGTAACTATTTAATTAGTCTTCTGGGTGTGTGTCGCTCTATTCTATTTTTTGTGGGTCAATGTTGTAGGTCTGCTATTAGTCTACTGTCTATGGTGGGTTAATGTGTTGTTTCTAGCATCCTATGCCTTTTTTGTGTGCCCTTTATGCTGATATGTACTAGGGATCGGTACCCTTGTTTTTCTGTTTATCTATATCAAAAACACTTTATTGATCCATAATCTAGAATTACATCAATATACTCTATCTCTAGGGCTTATAATTACATTTAGGCTTTAGCATTTCAATTATAATCATAAACATGCACAAACAAGTGTGTGACTTCTGAAACACTAAGCTATTGAGCAAATATTCTATCAAATGATTTGTGTGATCTTCCAGACTAAACTTTTGCTCCTTCCTTTTGTTTACTCCCCACTTGATTGTCTCCTCAAATGGAAAGTTTGATCTCCTTATAGACAGTCATGATTTAGTATCATTGTACTAATAAAAAATGTAATGCATTGCCCTTTGCACATATGATATTAAATGTGTCGTCAGGGAAAAAATCAGGTCTAAAACTAAAACAACAAGATAGCAAACCCTAACTAGCACAATAGAGCATGAGATAACATGGAGATCAAAATAATAAACTCAAATGCAAACCGAATCCACGCTAAACCCAATTTATCTCCATTGCTCTTCTTAACCTCACATAAGAATGCAAGATTACAAAGGTTGTTGATGGAGGAATGTTGGTTGCTCACCATTGCAGCAACATAATAGTACTCAAGAGCTAGAGATTCAAATGGCTTGTGAGAGGTTTGATTTATAGAAAAGGCTCATTTGAATGAATGGTTGGGATTGAAAGTTATTTGTGCTATGTCGACTATTGAGATCAACTAGGGTTTCCCCCACTACAAGATAAGAGGGAATTTCTAATTTGAGGATATGATGAGGTGTAAAATCATATAAACTTGCCCAATTTATTTGATTTATTGAGATAAGGTATGTGAAAAGGGGCTTTTTCCATTAAGTGAGGGGTTGTAGTCATGTGACATGTGTAGGATAAGTCTAATTTAAATAAAAGTTTATTTAAATTAGTTGTGCATGTGAAGTATTGAGGGAATAATTCAAATATTTTATTTGAATTATTTGAGACATGTGAAAGGGGGAATTAATTAAATAAATAAGATTTATTTAATTAATTGGTTAGGCGATTAAGTTGGATTATAAGTGAGATTATCCCATGACCTAGGGTAAAATGTTGCAAGATGTCTCACTAGGTGATGTTGCGAGACATGGACAAATTTAAGTGTCTACATTTTACCCCTCTTTGAGATGATGTTGCGACCAAGTAACATCATTTTAAAGAAGACAAGGTATGGATAGAGAAAAAGGATAGGATGATGATGTAAGGATAGGCGGGTTGGACAAACATGGGTATGCTCTTGAAATGGAAGGGATTGGTCAAAGGAGAAAGGTAAGGGAATGGATAGAAGAAAGGGAAGGATGTGTTATGCTGCAATGAAGGTGAGCAATCATGATGTTTGATATAACACCAGACATTATGCACCAAGGTATAAAGACCAAGGTGATGATGTGTCGTGCCCTAGCATAATACAACCTTGTCTAGATACAAGATATGAATATTAGTTGGGAATGATTCGGATACAAATGCAAGATAAAATGGTAACACACACAAGCAAGCAAGCATGCACAAATGATACAAAAACAAACAAAGTATTGCCCCTGTCAAGCTGTAAACCAATTATTAAGTGATTGATTGATTGATGATGGTGTCTGGTTTCAAGAATAAAACATGTCATCTAATATGCCTGGTCTAGTTTTGATGATGCAACATCCTGTATAAGACAATTGATTTTTTGACACTAGTATTGTTGGCCATGTGAATCAACACTAGGATTTGATTGATGATTGGTTGATTTATTGATTTGGTTTACGTCAAGATTAGGATGAAGACCATTGATGTAACTGGATAATTTGAGTTGATTGATTAACTTGATTGGCATGTATTGATATGACTTGCATTTGAGTTTATTGGATTGGATTGAATTGAAGAATTGGTTTGAAGAATGTGACTAGAATGAGGATTGAAGAACTGATTAGAAGAATGGAATTGAAGAATTGATGTGATTGATGAATGAGTTGACTGATTGGATTGATGAATTGAATTTGCGATTGGATTGATTTTATGGAATGATTTTATTGCTTGGATTTTTGTTGGATATTTGATTTTTTTGGATTTTGGGAATATTTGTTTTTTTTTTGTGTTTTTGGGAATGTTTTGATTTTTTTTTATTTTTGATATGTTTTTAGTTTTTTTTAGATTTTTTTGGAATATTTGATTTTTTGGGTTTTTGAAAATGTTTTGATTTTTTCTGGATTTTTTATATGTTTTGATTTTTTTGGATTTTTTATACGTTTTGATTTTTTTAGATTTTTTTGGAATATTTGATTTTTTGGGTTTTTGAAAATGTTTTGGGATGTCAATGGATGACAATTTGAATAGCCTTTGTGCTAGATACTAATGACAAGTGAGAACCAAGTCTATGTGTAAGGAAGTAGGTGGGATTGGATGGATAAAAGGATGGGCGATAAGGGATGGAATGGATGTATGTGTAAGAGAGCAAGGATGTGATCTCCAAAGACTATGTCGCATAGGAATAACTTGCCCCATTCTAGGTGTAAGGCTTGGGATTTGACATGATAAAGCTTATGACAAAGGATGATTATAGGATTGGTTTGAAAGGGATGAGGTATGTCAAGAGATATCCAAAACATTTGTCAACATTGTGCCCCCAATCTTTATCAAGATCAAAAGGAGGAAAAGAGGATGAATGGATACAATATGATAGGTATATGTAGGTGTAATGGATAAGTATGGTATGGAAATGGTATGATAGATAGTTCGGAATGGATGAGACAATATACCCCCAAGTGCAAGTGACATAGAAGATCAACCTACACATGACGCTTGATTGCCAGTTTTTCATCATGGTACTTATCCAAGGTGCCACCAAGGGTGGTTTTCACCATTGAATGAAGGGATTTCTCTTTACTTTTTTTTTAGGATGGTATAGGTGGAATATGGATAGGAGGGACTCAAGTGTCTAGTGCCATGAAAGGTGATAGTCCCTTTAGAGAGGAATGTCGCATGGACCATGTCAAGTCATTATGCTCATATAGATGTTGGTAAGGGTATTGCATGAAAGTGAGATAGAGTAAGTAGATAGTGGAATATGAGGGGAATGATAGTGGATTATGATGTGGATGGATGGAAGGCTTATGCAAAAACATGGACCATAGGAAGGTGATGGATGAAATATGTAGGATAGTGGATGAAAGATGGGGAGATGGAGGTATGTGGGGATGTTGTGGAATGGAAGGGAACCATGACCAACGGTTGCACACACTATTATAAACATTGAAGCTTATGATGGGAAGGTGGTGTAGGAAGCAATGGAGATGTTTGCTTAGTGGATGAGTGATTTAGGTGAAAGGAAGCTAGGTGTGCAGAAAACGCTTCCTACACTAATCTATTGAGGAGAGGGCTATGTAAATTCAACTTTATCCTAACTATTACAGTGATGTTAAACCATTAACATGAGATATTGCAACAAAACACAAGAACCAGAAAGTAGACAGAAGAAGAGAGATAAAGATTTACGGTGGGGAAAACCCTTATCAAGTGAAAAACCCCACACTCAGAAACCTGCACAATGTATTAACAAATCTAAAAGAATGTTTACAATACACTTGCAATGCAAGCTTTAATGGTCTTCGACACTCGTGTCTAGAGTCAATCCGGCAGCATAACAGTACTTGTAAACGTGTGATACAAATTCCATCTCCAAGCACCTACATATAAAGGAAATACAAGGCAATATTGGACCTATCTTGGAATGGGCGTCCAATATGGCATCTTGGACCCAAACCCACACCTAGGGACACTTGGTCAACATTGTAGAATGTGTCTGACACTTGTCCACAGTTCCCATCCCAAAGAGGTCGCCTATTTCCAAAATGGGCTATGATAGATGCTCTTACAACACATACGACTGTCATACAATCTTTCATAGCGGTTATAACTTACAGATGTAAGAGAATCTGTCATACACATGCTATAAATAGCATATTCTCTTACAACACATCATATTCCACCTTGGGGCGCCCAAATATGCCTCATTCAAAGATGCTACATGACACATGTCATTACCTGTCTTACAACCTTCTATTCTCGACTCTTACATGTCATAGATTCATCATAGGAATCTGTCATAACCATTTCGGTCAAACATTCCTTACACAACATAGAAGATGCCAACACATGGCAGAATATTCCTACCACTAAGTGGGATGCCTATCTCCTCATGTGAGGACAAAATAACAAGTTGTCATAATCCATGTAGGATTGACACATCACCGTGCCACATCCCACAATATAACAAAGTGGAATTTCCAATTATTTACAACATAGGCAATGAATAATAAATACAAACATTACAAATGCAGAGAATTACCAAGTGTTGTGTGGTTACACAACACATCCCATTTTGACTTGACAAAATAGGGACCCAACTTTTTGATTGGTTTTGCTTGTGTTTTCTACTTGCTGGCAGTCTGGTAAAAGTAAGACAATGCAGGTGATCCTGCATAAAGGGGACTGGGTAAGTCATCATGATGAGGTCAGTTTTTTCAAAGTTAATATTTCATGACGATAACCTCATGATTGGATAGAGCACAAAATATCATGCAGGTTTGCCTTTTGGATCACCCTGATATTCCTTAGAGAATGAGAGTTATGGTGAGTCAAAGTCCTAGTCAAACCTGATATTCCGAAGGGAGGATCATATTTCTTAACATCAATCATATTATAAAAGATCACCCCGATCTAATATTATCACCCGATAAAATCATTTGCTTCGAACATCTAGACTTTAACTTTATGTGATAGTGATAACTACCTGACAAACAACATCATGTATTTTGCGAGGATCATATTCCTGAATATCATCCAATATTTGAATACCACCCTGATATTTGAATATCAGCCTGTCGCAAAATATCACCCCGAACCAATATCCTGACAACGTCATCCAAACCCGGTAAATGAAGAAATAAACATGATGATGATGTCACCATCCTTTTTACCTCACGGAGGTATCTTTCCAAACATGACCCTTCATACATAACATGACGATGACGTCATAAAGCCACAACGCTGAATCAAGTCATTACCCTGATGACGTCATCCTGATATTTCGACAGGAGGTCATTTTAGCTCAGGGGATCATATTTGAACATCACCCAATATCCAAATATCACCCTATATTTGAATATCATCCTATCCTACAAAGATCACCCCACACCTTGCCGCCGTGACATTAAATGCACGCAGATGTGGTAGGTGGTTCCCGCTGATTATGAACCCGATACATACACTTGGCGAGATCGAGAAGTTTCGTACAAAAAGATTAGTTGTTTCAATTAATTTGCCCTAATTTGCCCTAATTTGCCTAAAAGAAGAGGTTAAAAGTGAATTTACAAATCATTTTACACTTACCTTGTGATAAAACAAGTTTTTACAAAGCAGTCCTTTCAAACCCTCATAAGACTACCTGCTGACGCATATAGCTTGTACCAGAACAAGATACATGAGAATTGTGGGTATTTGAATTCCTTCCACACAGTTATCAGCATAATTAAGAGGATCAGTACATCAGGTAAGTAATTGAAACCCTCTTGTTGTCATGTTCTGCATATCCAGGTATCATGGTTTTCTGGTTTGAAGTTCTAGATTATGCATATCAAGATAAACGAGATATGGAAAGAGTATAACATGCATGATGAATAGTAAAGATATGGTGTGTATGCATGCTTGTAAGATATCAATTGTAAGACCAATTTTGTTAATTACAGGCATCCATGGCAGATAGGCGGTTGGCTAAGTTAAAGGCAGAATTTTGAAAGCCCATGTTTACTCAACCCAAGGGTGTCCAGTTTAGATATGGTGCCATTACAGATACGCACCAAGGAAATACAGATCTGACTGCATGGTTAGCTAAAATGAGTGATGAGAAGAGTAACAACACCTTGCTGGATGCAGTCTTTGTATCTGGAATGTGGAATGCAGCTGGTTTCCCTTATTCCATGGAAACTCCTAAGCTAGTCATTGAATGTGCAAGAAACTATAACCCATAGACAAGGAAGGTAGAGAAGCATGGCAGAGTATATGCTGATCTATCTATCAAAGGTCTTGCTACTACATTCAGTTTACCATTAGGCAAGAAGGTTGCCAATATAGATTTGAAGAAGTCAGAAGCAGAATATGAGAATAACAAGAAGTCTGCTAGGAAGAAAATGTACCAATGGAGGACAAAGAATAGTCCTTATCCTGCAGCGGCTAAACTTCCAGTGCACTTATATAAATTTGACTTTGATGATGAATACCAATACATGATAGCACTACTCAGCAAAGTAATGGGCCAGCCTGATGCTGGAAGTTTTAAGGACTGGATGTATGCAGTCATCCTGATGTGCCTTTACATAGATAGTAAGCCAATGTGGGCTAGGATGATAAGTGATGCTCTAGATGAGCAGTTGATGAATCTAGGAGGTCCAAATTGTTCCTTCTACATGACCTCATACATAGTTTATTCATGTGCCTACAAGGGTACATTTGATGCCTTGACTACAGTTGGGAGAATTGGTGGCACAACAAATGATGCACATATATGGGATCATCATCCCCAGCTGCAGAGAGCAAATTACCTCCAAGATTACAAACTAGTGAATGATGCATTCTCTATGCATCTGGTAAGAACAATGGAGGAGGACAGAACTAAAAGACTGAGCATGGAGGCTCAGGAAGTCATATATAGGCATGGAGCTTGGTTTATTCAATTTGTAACTTTCTCTTACATCATAGTTGAAGGTTTTGAGGAGGAGCCTCTCATGCTCCCAAGATACCCTATAGATGCAGTTGTCTTAATGGAATTTTTAAGACAAATATCTACAATACTGGATGCATACAAAGCTAACAACAAGCTTCCACCAGTATTGTTTCCAGTGACAATGGGCTGGTACATGTGCCCAGATTCAGAGAATATTAAGAAGGCCATAGCTGGTCTAACTACGATGAATTTCTAGCCATTTCCATTAAAAAGATCATATGATCCATATGGGAGGATGCAGAAGATCATGGGGAAGCCCATCCATCGAAGACATCTTGAAGACTTTTGGGCAGACTATGAAGATGAAGCTAAAGCCAGAAGAAGAAGATATCAAAGGTTTACGCTCAACCAGATCAAGACCTTTGATTGCATTTACATCCCATCACAACTAAAGAAAGATGATGGAAAGATAATGGATGATGAATATGAAGAGAAAAAGCTATACAATGATACCATCTCAGCACCGGATCTCACCATGTAGGAGGACATCTCCTTAGATCCATTTACAAGTAGGACATTGCAGTTGACCCAAGCATGGGTCAATGACCAGATAAATGTATTGAAGAAAGGAGGTGTTGCCATCATGGTGGACAATAAGAAGAAAAGACAAGAGCTTTCAAAAGATGAATATGATGATTTCTTGAATGAGAAGAGGAAGTCTAAAGGAGAGAGGGCACCACCTCCTGAGAAAAGCAAGAGGCCCCCAAGAGGTAAGAAAGTTTATGCTAAACCAAAAGGGGTGATAATTGAGAGAGTCATAATAACAGCTGAGGATGCATCAGCACCGCCTCCTAAGGATAAGTAAAAGGCTAAAGGCTAAAAAGATTCAGAGGCCAGCTGTTGAAACTATGGAAACATATGAGGAAGGTCAGGCATCATGAGCACAAATTGAAGAGGATATTCCTTTTGATGAAGAGCCTGTAGAAGAAGACTCACTGCCCCTCATCAGAAAAAGAAAAGCACCTCAGGTGATGGCTTCCACACCTAAGAAACCCAGAACATCCATGAGAGGTGAGATAAGACATGACCCTATAATGTTGAGGGGAGCAAGTATTGGAGTGTTTAGAAAGGAATTATAGCATGATGTATCACTCCCTACCATTGTTTAGTTTAAGACTGAACAAACTGAAGAACAAATGAAAGAAACCACTCACACAAGTCAAGGAGGTCATTTCTCATTAGATGAGATTGTCGACCTATCAGATGATGAAGTGGTGGATAATGTTTCTTCGCAACGAATGGAGACTCTTGTTGCTAACACTCGCATAACACCACAAGGTACACCATCAGTCCAGGTGGTAGTGTTAGAAGAACTGAAGAGAGTAGAGTAGGAAAAAGAAAAGAGCCCAGAAAAGGTAGCCCAAGAGATGGGGCTTGATACATTGATTGATCAGGTAACCAACCCTGCAGTGATTGATCTTACATATAGAAAGGATGCAAGTCCTAAAAATCAAGCAGGTGTTCCTGATAAAGAAGAAAATGTTGAGGAAGTGAAGATGGCATAAATAAAAGGCCACACTTTAGATATGGGTGAGCAACAACAAAAAGAAGTACCTATTGAACCCAAGATAGTTGAAATCTAGGACAAGGGAGGGGAAGAAAAGGATACATCAGTTGATCCTGCCCTAAAAGTACAGGAGGTAATTACTACAGTTGTGAAATAGATTGCAGCTTCAGATCAGGTTGGTATACCTAAGGTAGACACAATGGCATCCACAGAAGCTAATATGCCTCATGATGAGGAAATCACCAAAGTGGATGAGATACCTATGGAGGAAGTAAAAGATCAGGATCATGATAAACATACAGATGATCAGCTGGATCACCCTCCAGAAAAGGAAATTCCTCAACAGGAGGATATACCCAAAGATCAACCTCATGAGGAGCATCATGAGGAAGAGATAAGAAAATCACCTTCCCCATCAAGCATGATGGTGGATACCGAAGATCAAGGTGATCATCATGATGATGATGGAGACTTACAGTCAAAGGATCAAATTCCTCGGTGGCTCGAGAAAGAAATTGGCGTAGAGTCAGGTATAGAGGCACAAGAATTTGATATATCTACATTGTTTTCTGAAACCTTAATAAAGCCTAAGAGGAAGGCTATAATATCTTCTGCAATAAGAAGAGATCCTGTCATGGGTAGAAGGACCGCCTAGGTGGCCATTCCTGTAGTAGACAAAGAAAAAGGCAAGATCACTCTGGATGAATTCTAGATTAGTACAGTAGATTTGGGATTTGCCAATGAGGATCAGGAAGGCCAAGAAGGTAAAGATATAATTGATTCATTGACCCAGAGGGTGAAAAGAGAGAAAGAGAAAAATAAACAGCACAAGGAGCACATTGCTCAGTTACACACTTACATAAAAGGGTTAATTAACCCTGAAGATACAACAAGTGATCATGCAGTCACATTGACTGCTATTTCTCAAGATGAGGTGAATAAATTGGATCTCATGAAACATGAGTCATCCATAATGAGAAAGTGGATGTTATCTACATTTGATTAAGTAGAAGAAGTGGTAAAGGCCTCTTTGAAGAGGTGGAATTCTTTGGGCACCTCCAGGAAAAAGGTAGATAAATTACAGATGGAGATCGGGAGGAGGTCATTTCAATTGGAGAAAGTCCTGAACACTTTGGGTGAAATAAAGAGGATTGATCCACTGATTTTAATAAAGAATCAGGTACTAAATAATAATACAGCCCTATTGATTGAAATATGGTATAAAGACATCAGGTTTGAGTGTGATGTGCTTAAAAGATGCAACAGTAAACTAAGATATATCAGCATGAAGTTGCATGATATGATGTCATTTGAGGCTGAAATTTTGGAAGCATTAGAAGGAAATGCAGAAGGAAAGATAGAAAATCAAGATGAGGAGTTTGCCATTAAAGCTCTACATAGCAATTTCCAGCAGGTAGTTGATGATCCTCTAAACCACCTAATAGAAGAAACTATGGATAAGATCATGAGGATCAGGGTCAGGATGGCGAATTATAATGAGACATCTAGCAGTAGGAGGAGTAAATTGGAATCACTCTGGAGCAAATATCAAGTGCATAAACACGCCATCACCAAAGCAAAAACTTAAGATGGCGGAGAAGTGGAAAACATAGTGCAAGCATATGAAAGTATCTAGATATCCATGCAGATCTATATACAAAGAGATAATCATTAGGAGGATATGGAAACTGATGAAAGTGATGATCAGGACAATAGAGATGATGACAAAGAACCTGATGAAGATGCATCATAAAAGGAATATATGCATCAGGTACAGAAGAAAGTAAGCCGTCTAGATGGTTGCTAGCTGGCAACCTGTGCCACGTGGAAAGGGTTAACTTGGTCAATGAAATGTGAACAGTAGATCTTACGAGATAAATCTAGATCGTAGATCAATTGTAACCACTCCCTCACTTTGTTCTATGAAAGGTGCAGGGATGCCTCATTTTAAACATTTCAAACTTAATTGAAATCTGTTTGCTGAAATATTCAGGGCTCATTTCAAAGTTGTTGTATAAATATATGTTCTTGCATACTTAATGAATGAGAAGACTCTTTTGATTACAATCCATAATAAATCTTGAGTAATCAGTGTATGAATTCTTGATACATGTTGTGATTTGCTGCGTCCCTTGGAGTGCATATCTACTTACATGTGTTGTTTTCATACCTTTCCTTTGAAGTTAGCATCGACTGTATCTAGCTGTGGAATGTCCTGGTGAACATATGGTTTGATTTCTTCTCTTCATGACTATATCTGATATATATGTGGCTCAAGAGCTAAAGGTTCAACATTAATTTGAAGTATTCTTTTCACTTTCTTTCAATTTCAAAGCATTTCATCATCATAATTGCAAATAATTGACTATCTCAATCAAACAATACAAATATGCATACATCCCATAGATAACTGAACATATTCAGCATATTTGAGGTTAAAGAATGTCAAAATGATAAATATCATGCAAAGATTTAAAAACAGACACAATAGTTGAAGCATATCATGTGTAGAATAACTTTTTGTGCAGCATCATTACAAGAAACATTATCTTACTGATGAGATCTACGTAAGGCCCCAAAATGGAAACAACAACACACATCAACCTCTGAGTAATGTCAAAAGATTAAGACCTAATCACCGGAGACTTGAGATCATGAATTCTCTGAATTCATCATATCTTTCAAGATGAATAAAGGTTAATGTGTACTTTTATTCTATGTTTTTTTATGACTAACATCATGATCAACACCAAGGTTGAGACACCTTAATTCCCAACATTCTCCCACTTGTCAAACACCTTGTAAGAGCCAATAGAAAAACAAGATTTAACTGCTATAGGCCTAGAGGCCCATAGACTCTAAACACCATCTGAACTTCTCTGTGCCCACTGGTTTCGTCAATGCATATGCAGCATTCTTCAAAGTATCTACCTTCTCCAAATTTACCTTTCCATCCTCAACCATGTCTCTCACAAAGTGAAACTAAACATCAATGTGCTTGGTTCTAGCATGGAAAGTTAGATTCTTTGCAAGGCAAATTGCACTCTGACTATCACAACTGATCGTGATCTAACCTGCATCAACACCAATATCTGAACACAATCTTTTAAGCCAAATGGCTTCCTTACAAGCATGAGTTACTGCTATGTACTCAGCTTCTATTGTGGACAAAGCAACAACTAGTTGTTGCTTACTCATCCAACTAATAGCACCACCAAACAGTGTAAAAACATAAGCACTGGTGGATCTCCTGCTGTTAATGTCACCTGCCCAATATGAATCCACAAATCCATGAATATCAAGAGAATGCGGAGGTCCTGAAACATTACCATGATAGAAAATGGAATACTCAAAAGTACCCCTCAAATATCTGAACACTCGCTTAACTGCATCCCAATGAACCTATCCAGGATTAGCCATAAATCGACTAAGGACTCCCACTACTTGGGCAATGTCTGGTCTTGTGCAGACCATGGCATACATGAAACTACCAACCACACTAGCATAAGGTACTCTGCTCATGTCATCCACCTCACTAGGAGATTTTTGACAATCCTCAATAGACAACTTTGTCCCCAAAGAAATGGGAACACATAATGGTCTACAATCTGCCATGCTGAATCTGTCCAACATGGACTTCACATACTTACTCTAGCTTAACCAAAGTTTTCTGTTGGTTCTGTCTCTTCTGATTTCCATTCCTAGAATGTACATGGCTGCCCCTAAATCTTTCATTTCAAACTGATCTGACAACTGAGATTTAAAATCAGAAATCATATTTTTACCCTTCCCAATGAGCAACATATCATCAACATACAGTGCAATAATGAGAATATGATCACCATCAAATTTATAATACACACAGTGATCCGATTTCGATCTCACAAATCCAATTGACAACACAAAGGCATCAAACTTCAAATACCATCTCCTAGGGGATTGTTTCAAACCATACAAAGACTTCTTAAGTTTGTAAACCAAATTTTCTTTACCTTTTACCATGTAATGCTCTGGCTGTGACATGTAGATTTCTTCCTCCAAGTCACCATGAAGGAAAGTTGTCTTCACATCCATCTGTTCTACCTCCAAGTCATAAGCCGATGTGAGTGACAACAGGAATCAAATGGATGTCAGCTTTGCAATGGGAGAGAAGATCTCACCATAATCTATACCCTTCACTTGTGAATACCCCTTCGCAACCAATCTGGCCTTATACTTCTCAATACTGCCATCTGCACCAATCTTCTTCTTGAACACCCATTTGCATCCAATGGGTTTTCATCCAGGAGGCAAAGGCACCAAGTCCCAAGTTTGATTCTTATCCAAAGAAGTCATTTCTTCCTCCATGGCCTCCTTCCAAGAACCTGCATCCTTCATATCCAAAGCCTCTGATATAGTTCTAGGTTCATAACTATTAGTAAGTAAAGGATAATCACAACTAGAATCAAGCAATGTAAAACCAAACCTTTCAGGTTGCTTTCTTATCCATGTAGACCTCCTCAAGAGCTAAGGTTGAGGTTCAGCTTCTTCATCTGAGCTTTCAAAGCTATTAGAACTCTCCTCATCATCAAGTCCAACATTGTCTTTCTATTCAGTCTTCTCAGGGGTGAGAGGAAACTGAACAACATCCTCTTTCTTTTCTTTTTCTTCTAGCTGCAAAATAGTGGAAGAAGGTGTAAGCTCTCTGAAGATGACACTTCTGCTATACAACACTTTTTCAGCCACGGGGTCCCAAAGCTTGTATCCTTTCACACCAACACCATAGCTGATGAAGATACACTTAATAGCTTTGTTCTCCAACTTTGACCGCTTCTCCTTAGGCACATGTGCATATGCCTTATTGAAGGATTTCTACCAGACCACACCTCCATGGGTGTCTTTCCAACAAGAGCTGATGTAGGAGATCTGTTTACCAGATAGCAAATAGTGGCAACAGCTTCAGCCCAAAATGTTTGTTCTAGACCAGCTCCACATTCATACTCCTAGCCTTCTCCATCAGTGTCCTGTTCATCCTCTCTGCAACTCCATTTTGCTGCGGGGTGTATGGAGTTGTCTTGTGCCTTTCAATCCCAAGTTCCTTGCAATACTTATCAAATTCTGTAGAACAGAACTCACCACCATTGTCAGTTCTTAAACATGTAATATTTTTGCTAGTCTAATTTTCAGCAAAGGCTCTAAACTCCTTAAACTTGCTATAGACTTCAGATTTGCTTCTGAGAAAATAAATCCATGTCCTACTGTAATCATCTATAAAAGATAGAAAGTATACAGATTTTGATAATGAAGGAACATTAATAGGACCAAACATATCAGAATGAATAAGGTCCAACACACCAGAAGACTTATGAGAACTTGAGTAAAACTAAACACGGTTTTGTTTTCCATAAATGCAATGTTCGCAAAAGTCGAACTCAAGATTACAATCATCTAACCCCTCAATGAGGTTCTTATTTTTTAGGGTACGCAGACCCTTCTCACCAATGTGGCCAAATCTCTTATGCTATAACATTGTCTTTTCTGTAGGAAGTTTAACTTTCAATGCACGATTATAACCATCAAGACTAGAAACAACAGATTTCTTCACTACTCGTTTAGATGGTGGGGATGATGTGACTGCTACCCTCTTCCTTGAGTCAGAAGAACTATTGGATTGTGAAATGCATGCTTCTAGCTTAAACAGAGTACCTCTCTGAGTACCCTTAGCAAGAACCATAAATCCTCTAGTCATCTTGCATCCTTCTTTCGAAAAGACAACCTGAACACCTGCATCATTCAAACTACTTACAGAAAGTAGGTTCCGTGCTAAGCCTGGGATGTGCATAACCCCAGAGATCCCCTTCACTCGACCATTAGGGAATCGAATAGAGACTCTTCCACAACCAACGATCTTCAGATGAAGTCATCACCCAGATACACCTTTCCACCATCGAACTCTTCATACTTAGTGAACCAGTCTCGATGCGAGGTCATGTGGAATGATGCACCAGAGTCGATTAGCCAAACATCATCAGATGCATGGGTTGCTAGGGCTACGATGAAAGCATCACTGTCATCTTGTGATTTGTTAGAATCTATATCAAGAGCTTTCTTCTTTTTCTTCTTCTCCTCTTTGCATTCCTTTTAGAAATGCCTGATCTTGCCACAGTTCAAACAAAGAGCCTTGGACTTTCTAGGAGATTTGGATCTACCCTTCTTAGCTTTCTTGTCCTTCTTCTTCCCTTTCTCCTTGGGTCTTCCACGAACTGCAAGGGCTTCTTTGGCTACCTCAAAAGACTTTCTCCGCATCTCTTTAGACAACAACAAAGAAACCACTTCTTCCATTTTGAATGTGGATGTGGTGCTTTCGATTGCCATGACAAGATGATCCCATGAGTCTGGTAGAGAACAAAGTAGGGTCACACACCAATCCTCCTCCTCCATCTTTACACCAATAGATGTTAATTGTGCAACCAGCATATTAAAGGCATTCATATGCTCATCCATGGATCCTCCATCCTCCATTCGAAGAGAATACAACTTCTTTCTCAGGAAAAGTTTATTGACTAGGGATTTGGCTTGATATACATCCCCCAACTTCTTCTAAAGGAGTTTTGCAGTAGTCTCCTCATGAACATTTAACAACATAGAATCGGCAAGACTAATTCTTATGAGACCCTTAGCCTTCCGATCCTTGAGATCCCAATCAGCTTGTGTCATTATAGCTGGTTTAGTTCTGTTCACACTTTCCCAAAGGTCTCGGTCAACTAATATGTCTTCCATTTTGAGCTTCCACAACTTGAAATTACTGCCGTTGAACTTCTCTACTTCAAACCTTCTTGATGTGCCTACCATCTCCTTGCTACAATAAGATACAAAATGCTCTACATAGACTCCCACTCAACCTAAGATTAGCTCAAAAAACCCCTACCCTACAACTAGGACCAAAGGTGATCAAGCTCTGATACCAACTGAAAGGAAGCTAGGTGTGCGGAAAATGCTTCCTACACTAATCTATTAAGGAGAGGGCTATGCAAATTCAACTTTATCCTAACTATTATAGCAATGTTAAACCATTAACATGAGATATTGCAGCAAAACACAAGAACCAGAAAGTAGACAGAAGAAGAGAGACAAAGATTTACGGTGGGGAAAACCCTTATCGGCTGAAAAACCCCACACTCAGAAACCTGCACAATGTATTAACAAATCTGAAAGAATGTTTACAATACACTTGCAATGCAAGTTCAATGGTCTTCAACACTCGTGTCTGGAATCAATCCGGTAGAATAACAGTACCTGTAAACCTGTGATACAAATTCCATCTCCAAGCACCTGTATATAAAGGAAATACAAGGCAATATTGGACCTATCTTGGAATGGGCATCCAATATGGCATCTTGGACCAAAACCCACACCTAGAGACACTTGGTCAACATTGTAGAATGTGTCTAACACTTGTCCACAGCTCCAATCCCAAAGAGGTCACCTATTTCCAAAATGGGCTATGACAGATGCTCTTACAACACTTACGACCGTCATAGAATCTGTCATAGTAGTTACAACTTACAGCTGTAAGAGAATTTGTCATACACATGCTATAAATAGCATATTCTCTTACAACACATCATATTCCACCTTGGGGCACCCAAATATGCCTCATTCAAAGATGCTACATGACACATGTCATTACCTGTCTTACAACCTTCTATTCTTGACTCTTACATGTCATAGATTCGTCATAGGAATCTGTCATAACCATTTCGGTCAAACATTCCTTACACAACTTAGAAGATGCTGACACATGGTAGAATATTCCTACCACTAAGTGGGATGCCTATCTCCTCATGTGAGGACAAACTAACAAGTTATCATAATCCATGTAGGATTGACACATCACTGTGCCACATCCCACAATATGACAAAGTGGAATTTCCAATTATTTACAACATAGGCAATGAATAATAAATACAAACATTACAAATACAGAGAATTACCAAGGTTGAGACACCTTAATTCCCAACATTAGGCATTTAGGGACCCACGTAGACTTTTAGCATTTTTATGATTTTTATTTTTCTTGTGGGATGAAGGAATTTGATACTTTTGAATGGAATGGGATTTATGAATGGAAGAGGATGGTTGGGATTATTGAGATGTGGATGCTTCATTTGACTTGATTTCTTTTTGCCTAGGGACCCAAACCATTTTAGTTGTGAGCTTTTCTTGTGAAGGTATGGGCTTGGGTAGCCTTTTGAAAGGATTTGACTTTGGTTCTTTGCATTTGTACCCTAAGGCATGAGAACCCTTAGGATTTTTGACTTTATGGGTAGAGGCATTCAAATTTTTTCTTTTAAATCCCATGGACATGGTGGAGGCTTCATGTTTAGACGATGTGCACATTGATCGGTCATGATTAGGATTTTTAGGGTATTTATGGATGGAGGAATTAAGATTGGATTGGATGATAGGGATATTAGGTGTTGGGAGCAATGGTGGTAAAGTGGATGGAGGGATGTTAGGAGTTGGAAGAAGTGGAGGTAAATCAGATGGTGGAAGGTGTATGGTCACATGCTTTTGACATTTGTAGGATGTTGGAGGTGGAATGACAACATATGTTTTCGGTACATGATGGGGTTTATGATTGAAAGAGGTAGACTTAACAGGAATGGAGGAAGTACCAACATCTTTAGATTTCTTACCTTGGGGTGTATATTGAAGGCCATATGAGCATGGAGGGACTTTGACATGGATGGCCCCCAAAATACCTTGTTCATAAAGGCCTAACCCCTTACCTTGGTAGTTCATGTTTTGGATCATGCGATGGACTATGAGACTATGTGTGGTTGGAATACTAGACTTGAGTTCATTATTGGATTAAGAAGGTGAAGTGGTGGATAAAGATTGGTGTGTTGGACTAGAGAGGAACATTCATGAATGAAGGTTAAAATACCAATAGGATATGTTGGATTTGAATCATGGTCGATAGTGGATGTGGAAGGATCATTAGGATCTTGATTATGTTCATTTAGATCCACACTATTGGTTTGATCTTCTACGTTTTCTTGGGGGTCAAGTGTCTCATCAAGGGAAGTGGAAGTTGGTATATCACAAATAGGGCTAGATGGAGGATGGATAGGTGGAGTGATAATCTCTTGACCATGGAATGCATAAAGTGGACTAAGGGGATCATCATGGTCTTCTTGATCATAGAGGGGATCTTGATCATAGATGGTATCAAGTGTGTTATGAATGGGATCACTGGAAGGGACTTGATCTTGATTTGGATAAGGGGTTAACATTTTTCATGCTTAGGATTGTGCTCTTGACATAGCTCTTGACTTGGAATCAAAGTGAAAGGCTTTAGAAGAGGCTTGGCATGTTCTTTGGGATCAACAACATGAGGGCATGATGGAATTTGACTAGGACTTATGGGAGAAGTATTTTTAATAAGCTCAATGGTTTGTGGACCACATGATGGAGTTGGAGGATAAGCATGAAATTTAAAGGTTCTTTTCTAGGCTCATGAATGGGTGTTTGACATTGGGATGATCTATCCCTTTCTAGTAGCCAACGGATCACATCCTTTACAAGTGCATGTGTGGAAGAACAATATAGTGGATGGACAATGAGGGTAGATGATGTGGACATGTGATTAGGATAAGGAGTTGAAAGTTCCCATGGTGGAGGGAAAAGAGGGATGGAAGGTGTTGTCTTAGAGTTTAGACTTTGACTAGATGGAGGGTTAAAGGGGTTGAATAGATTGGTGGATTTGGGTAACTCCATGGGTTTACTTTTGTAATGTTTGACCTTAGGGCATGGAGTTGAGGAAGGATTGGAGTGTGGTGGTGGAAGGTATTTATAGGATGGATAAGGTAGACTTATGTTCCCCTTGTCAAAGGTAGCATTGAAATTTGAAGGCACTTTGTCTTGTTGCCAAGGTGGACTTGGATAGGCTTGTGAATAGGCTTGGGGTGTTGGAACTTTGTTCTCTAGGATTGTCATGGAATGACACATGTCTTCATATTGTTATATGTCATCTTGTGTCTCAAGGAATGCAATATGTGTCTTGTCATCATTGGAAGTTAGAGGAGGGACCCATCAAAGGACAAGTTTAGGTCTTGGTTTGTTCTCATCATTAGGACTAGGAGAAGGGGATCCTTGAAGTATGAGCTTGGGCTTTGGTTTGTCTTTGTGATTAGGACTAGAGGGAGGGCGTCCTCTAATTATAAGCTTGGGCTTTGGTTTGTCTTCAAGATTAGGAGGAGGGGTTCCTCATAGTATGACCTTGGGTCTAGGATTGTCTTCATGATTAGGATTAGGAAGAGGAGCTCCTCAAAGGATAAGTTTGGGCTTTGGTTTGGACATAGGATCGCTAAGGATTAGAACCATGTTGACAAGTGCTTGACTAGGATTAGGGTAATGATAAGGTGGAATGACTAGGAATGTGATAGAGTATGAGATTGATTAGATGGGTGATTAGGGATGGTTAGGGTATGGTTAGGGTTGTGACTAGGATGACTTCAAAATGATTAGGATATGATCAGGATATGATTAGGGGTGAGGTGATTAGGATGAATTTGATTGAATGATGTGATTAGAAAGGGTTATTAGGATGTGAAGGTTGAATGATGAAGATATGAGTAGGATGTGATTATGATATGATGACTTGGAATGAATGTGTTGACTAGGGTGTTTGGAACACATAGAAAACACTTGGCAATCACAATTCAAAAACCCTTGTAAGCATTGTACAACCTAGGATGGAAAGAAGATACTACTTGTTGAGTCCCTACTTGGATTACTCCATAGACTAAGACAAGGTGGATAGCTAGAGATATTGATGACACTGGCTCCCCCACCATGGCACGGGCACACCAAATCTCTTACCCCAAAGATCTGTAGATCTTATGAACCAAGGGATTTTTGTCTCCAAAATTAATAGTATGTGTAGGGTAGCTTCAGAGGTCTGACCTCCTGTACCAGCAAGCAAAAAGGTTTTTGGCCTCTACGACAAGTGGTTTCTAGTAATGATTCAGGAGACCAGCATGTTACGAGCATCCAACAAGCTACTTAAAGCTTTAACTAGTCCTACTAGGAGTCTCATATACATAATGTACGCCTTCATTCAAACTAGCACTGTACGGTAAGCACTAATACTAGTTAAGACTTGGCTTTTGCCTTATCCTTTTTAATATAGTGGACCGAATGAAAGTACCGCTTGAGGTTGTTCCCTTGGGGTGAGTACCTCTTTTCCCACCAAGGTAAGAATCTCTAAAGGGTTACAAAAGTGACACAAGTGCAAATACTTTTGATCTCCAAGTTCATACGATGATACGAGGAGAGAGCACGTATTTGACTTGGCCACACTAGACAAAGTTCATTGACCTTTAGAATTTAAATATGTGGTGTGATAATGAAAGTGTTGAGAGATGCTTTTGATTCCCAAGATCACATAATGTGTGAGGGAAGAGCATACACACCAACAAAATCACTAAACAAAGAAGACAATGGTTCCTTTTAAGCCCCAAAATAAGTGTGAAAACAACAAGCTATTGTTCATTTTTATGCACCAAATCAAAATGTTCCTATGATAACAAATCACATGCACATGAAAGAAATGACACCCTGCAACAAAATGTGTTAGTAGTTTCAGCTTGAAAATATTTGCCCAGTGGATGCCACAATGCTGCAAATCAGAAATCAGTAGCATAAAATCTCTATGAAAATGTGTAAAACATGAAACATAAAATGAAATACCCCCCTTTGTAAGCCACGAAGACCAAAAGGTTGAGCAAGCGAATTTGAAAAAATATCTAAAAAAATCTGATTAGTTACAACAAAACTAATAGCAACCTCAGAAACTAGATGAAATTCTAAGCACTTTGAAAAAAAGTTTCACAAAAATTAGATGACAAACCTGAAAGATATGTACATTTGAAGTTTAAATGTAGTGTTGACTTTGACCAAAAATTTACCTAATAAAATGATGTTGTTTCCTAACAAAACCTATACCGTTAGAAAGTTCATTGAATCATCTTTTCGATGATCCCTTGTTCACAAACTTTTGATACCGTATGGTCAAGTTATGGCAAAACTAAAAATAGTGCCCTATTAGGGCATGTGGAGGGATGAAGGGCAAGCTGGCAGTTAATGGTGACCGCTAGTGGTTTGAAGAATTCCAGTCACATGTGGCAGTCTGGTGCCCGGAGGTTAATGTTTTATTCTAGTGGTTGAGATTAGTCCCTGGTCAGTCATATGACCAGGGCTTGGAAGAAAAATAAATAAATAAAAGATGTGAAGGGGCCAATTGCCCACCCTGGGGTCACCCAAGTGATCGAGGCCTATGGCCAAGGGGCCTAAATCCCTAATAGTTAGCGGCCCCAAAGTTTGAGGGGCTTAAGCCCTAGCATTAGAAATAATGCGGGCGGGAGCTGTGAAAGGTATGCAGTTACAATCACATTTAGGGTTTTCTACTACAAAAGAGTGATGGCCAGGGTGTGGGCAGAAATGGTGGTAGAGGTGCCATTGATGGCGGCAACTTCAAATGTAGGGTGTGGGTGGAAAATCCACAGATGGCGACAACCACTTGGTCACCACCAGTAGTGGAAACCACTAGTGGCGACAAGGTATGTTGTGGGTGGAACACGGTTTAGGAGTGGCAGAGGAGAATCCTTAAGGCAACAGCGGTGATTTCTTAAAAAGCATCGACTAGTATTGACAGAGGGAAGAGGAAGGTCTAATGGCAGTGTTTAGGGTTTTGTTTAATGGTGTTAGAGCTTTACAGAGCGAGGGTGAAAACAATGCTAGGCAATGAAACTTTGAAATGGGAGGTGACTGGTTTAGGGTTTAGGGGTCAGCGATTAGGTTTTTTCCATAGATTTCCTCATTGTGAAAAAATCCTACAACAAATTATATGTTAAACTTGCAACACGAATATTAAACAGAAACTTTAAAACCTGCAATGAAAAAAATATGAAACCTACAATACAAAGATTGTTAGCTGACAAAAACCAAACAAAAACTAGAAATCTGACTGAAGACCCCTGCGCATGTGTTGTATGGGTCCATATGGATCCATACGGTACGACCTGTGACAGGGGCAAAAACAAAAAAAATCAAATTTTTTTAGGTAGCAAAAGCTAACAAATTTTATATGCTTCCTAGGGTTTTGGGACCTCCCGAACCCTATAGCAGGGTCAGAATTGAGCTACGAATCCACCTGCAAAAGTTAGTCACCAAAACTTGACAAAAAATGTTAGATTCACGTGGGGTTCACCATTTGTCATCAAGGCAAAAATTAGGTCTGAAACTAAAACAACAAGATATCAAACCCTAACTAGCACAATAGAGCATGAGATAACATGGAAATCAAAACAATAAACTCAAATACAAACCAAATCCATGCTAAACCTGATTTATCTCCATTGCTCTTCTCAACCTCACATAAGAATGGAAGATTTTGAAGGTTGTTTATGGAGGAATGTTAGTTGCTCACTATTGCAGCAGCATAACAGTACTCAAGAGCTAGATATTCAAATGGCTTGTGAGAGGTTTGATTTATAGAAAAGGATGATTTAAATGAATGGTTGGGATTGAAAGTTATTTGTGCTATGTGGATGGTTGAGATCAACTGGGGTTTCCCTCCACTACAAGATAAGAGGGAATTTCCAATTTGAGCATATGATGAGTTATAAAATCAGATAAAATTGCCCAATTTATTTGATTTATTGAGATAAGGTATATGAAAAGGGGCTTTTTCCATTAAGTGAGGGGTTGTAGTCATGTGACATGTGTAGGATAAGTCTAATTTAAATAAAAGTTTATTTAAATTAGTTGTGCATGTGAAGTGTTGAAGGAATAATTCAAATATTTTATTTGAATTATTTGAGACATGTGAAAGGGGGAATTAATTAAATAAATAAGATTTATTTAATTAATTGGTTAGGTGATTAAGTTGGATTATAAGTGGGATTATGCTTGAACCTAGGGCAAAATGTTGCAAGATGTCTCACAAGGTGATGTTGCAAGACATGGACAAATTTAAGTGTCTAAAAAATGATTTCAACAAATATTTAGCCTTGGAATTGGACACGTTGTTGTGAAACATGTAATTGACCATGTTTATGTATCTATTGCAAGATGCAATCTTTTAAACTTAAATTTTCTTTAACCATGAACCTCCCTAAGACTAATCATTCCTTAAGTCACATTATGAGTTGGTGTAAGATTCACATATGTGGTACATGACTCAAATAGGACTTCCTTAAGTAGGTGTAATATTTCATGCTACATTAATCTACATCAAATACTTAATAAAACATGTAGACATGTTAAGGACATTCTTAATATTCTCTTATTACAATTTGAAGGCATTGAGCCAAAGGTACCACATAGTCGAATTATTGTCTATTGGTCTATGCACTTAGTATGAAGACTACGATAAGAATAAGGATTAGTAGCAATAATAAAATGACTACATTATCTAACAAAATACACACAAAACAAATAAACAAAAATAAATATTTTGGTTGATGCAAGATTGCCCTTACATATAGATGCTCCTACATTACACACCTTGGGTAACCAAAAACTGCGGCTCTGACTTTCATTCAAGGATTTTAACTAAAGGAAAATTATAATGTTTCAACTTAGCTATTGATATCCATGTAGAGTCCCCAATAGGTCTACCTTTCCACTTCACCAAATATTCTTCATAATTTTTGTTCCTTGCAGTATTTCCAACTCTATTATTCAAAATCTCTTTAATTTCTTCAACTTGTCATTCTATAATTTTCTTAATCCAATTCACCTTTGTACCTCTTTCTAATACTCCTTCATGATACACATACAAATCTACAACATTAAATAATAGATAAATCCTAAAACCTTCAAGAAACTCAACTTCATATGTACTACTTGACTATAATTTGATTATGATCTTACATATTTTAAACTTCCCCATTTGAACAACTTATTCTATGTTCCTTGTGTAAATATGTTCCTAAGTTGACATGCTCCAAAATTCTTAGTCTTACTAAAAAATATAATATAATCCAAATAAACAATAACAAACTTACCTAGATATGGTTCCAACACTTCATTCATCAACCTCATAAATATACTTAGTGCTTTAGTCAAACCAAATGGCATAACCAACACTTCAACACTTCGTTCATCAGGTTCCAACACTTCATTCATCAACCTCATAAATATGCTTAGTTCTTTAGTCAAACCAAAATGTATAACCAACCACTCATACAAAACTTCTTTAGTCTTAAAATTTATCTTCCATTCATCCCCTTTTATTTTTATTTAAGCACTTTTCATATCTATCTAACTCAAATACTTTTCTCCACTCAAAAAATCTATTGATTAATTCATCCTTAGCAATAGAAATATATACTTGATAGTGATCTTATCTATTACTCTTGAATTTGTATACATTCTTCCTGTTCCTACTTTCTTTGGTGCTAGTACAACTCGTACCACATAGGGACTCAAACTTTATCTAATCAATCATGTATTCAACACCTCTTGTACTTGGTGATTCAATTATTCATTCTCTATTAGTTTCATCCTTTGTGAAACCTTATTAGGTAAACCTCTTCTAGGAACCAAATCTATGTAGTTATTAATACTCCTTATTGGTGGTAATCCATTTGGCATATTATCAAACTCTATATCACTATATTCCTTCAACAACTTAGAAATCTCAATTTAAAGCAACTCTCCTTCACCCATAGTATTGCATAACTTCAGAACTATTAAAAAACACATTATCTCATGTTTCAAATCTTCTAAAAATTTCCTTCCATCAACTAAACAAACTCTAGTGTAACTACTGATTTGATTTGATCCATCTTTCAATGTAGTAAGAATACATGTTTCTCAACTCCTTTCATCTAAGTATAGGCATTTTATCTACCATTATAAATATCCTTTCTAGCATACTACCATTGTATCCCTAATAATAAATGACAAAAATCCATAGGCATAACATCGTATACTACCTCTATAAACACATTATCTCATGCTTCAAACCTTCTAAAATTTTCCTTCCATCAACTAAACAAACTCTAGTGTAACTATTCATTTGATTTACTCTATCTTTCAATGTAGTAAGAATACAAGTTTCTCAACTCCTTTCATCAAAGTATATGTATTTTCTCCACCCTTATAAATATCTTTTCTATCATACTACCATTGTATCCCTAATAATAAATGACAAACATCCATAGTCATAACATCACATGACTAATTAAATTAACAAGTGAATCCCTTCAAAATGCCTCTCCCACTCATTTTTGAAACCCTACCTCTGCACTCGAAGGAGTTTTTTCCACCACTTTTTATGACCTCTGGAAGATGTGTTGCTACTATTATGACACTCATTGGTGGAAACATGGCTAAGGGTAGTAGCATTAGTTTAGATGCAATTCCCATTATGACCTCAAATAGTTGTGAGACTATTGGTGAGAGTGTTGGTTTGGCTATAACTTCAATCCCTGTTGGATCCATGTCCTCATTTTCACATGCCATATAGATGCTGGTGAATGGAATATTTTTGGGTGATGCATTTGTCTTGAATCATGATTCCCACAAGATCTATGTTGCCATGGTTGGGTCAGGGATCCCTATTAGTTCTCTTGGGATGCACCCCACAATAGGATTAAGTTGCCATCTTATGCATGGTAAAGTTCACCCCCTTTCTTGTTCTCAATCCTCCCCTATCATCATTGTAGGACATGATGTGATTGATAATGAAAATATTTTAAGGTATAATATGTAAATTCAATCACTTATGGCCTTCCGTCCTTGACTTGCATAAATAGGTTTTGGAATTTTGGGGACCTCTCACTAAGGGCAAGATTGAACTATATCCTTGTGCTAGGGGATATTTTATTGCATCCTTTCAATCTAAATATGAATAGGTCACTAGTGTTGGATGGTAGGGTTTGGATGTGGGGACATCATTCCCTCTCACTCAAGTCATGCTTTCCCTTTTTCAAATCTCTAACAGAATCTCTCAATATCATGTCAGTTTGGGTCAAACTACCCAATCTCCCTCTCTAGTCCTAGCAAGCCTCATGTTTTGAATATATTGGTAATTCTCTTGGTCATTTTTTACAAGAGGATTCAATTTCTTTAAATTTTAGCCACACTACCTATGCTCATATTCTAGTGGACATCAACATCTCCAAGGACCTCCCTAGGGATATTATCTTGATGGTAGGGGATAGACCCTAGACTCAGCTAATTGATTATGAGGGTCTCCCATTTCATTGTAGATGATGCTTTTCTATTGGACACCTAGCCTCTGATTGTCCCCATTCTCACCATAAAAATATAACTACTTGGAGGTGGAATGCCCTCCCCAAACACATGACTATTGGTGATTTTTCTTATGATGACGAACCTGAGGATGTATTTGTGATGGACCCTATTCCTAAATGAGATCCCCTTGGGGATGTTGTGTCTCCAGTGATCTCTACTTATGGGACTTCTTCTCAAGAACTAGTTTTTATGGCTCCACCATTGGACTCCCTAGTGTAGGGTGGTGAGGTTCGTACTCTACCTGTGGGTTTGATGCAACATCTAACTTCTTTGGTTAAACATCCTATGCATGAGATTACTCAAATCATGACAATGATTGAGGATAGCCCTCCCCTCTCTCCTCATTCTGAAGATCTAGAAAATGATGTATCTTGGTCAATTATTTAAAGAAGGAAAAAAGGTCTACATAAACATGGCTTTGAATCCCACACTACGTGCAATGATGGTTAGAGGTTAAGGATAGATTTTGTGTAGGAGGTTGATCCTATTGTGGTTTGGTCTGTTAGGGTAGCTTGGCTATTATTTTTTTGGTGTTCAACTTTTATTAGTTGAATCCTTTTTTTTTAAAAAGTCCAGTCCTTTTCTTATCTAGTTGTGGTTTGGTTTGTCAGGGAAGCTTGGTTGTATCTTTGCTAGTGTGTGGCTTTTTTGGCTGAAGCGTTTTTGTAAAACATTCCAAATCCTTCAAAATCTAGTTATGGTTTGGTCTATCAGGTACCTTGGCTATAGTTTTTCTAGTGTTTAGCTCTTGTTTGTTGAAGCCATTGTAAAAGGTTCTAGATACTTTTAAAATCTGGTTTACCCCTAATTAATCAAAACATCACATACTACCCCATCATAATATGACCTAATCTTTAACATAACCAAACATTGTTCACTTACCACTACCTTATTTTCTTTCTACAACCATGAGATTTTGTATTGACTTGGGTGCTCTTTTTATTCAACTTCAACTTATCAATGATCTCACTTGATAGAAGATTGTTAGTACTTCCACTATCTTTTATTACTTTGCAACATTTTCCTTTAGTCTTACAAATTGTTCTAAACAAATTCCTTCTTTGTACTAGTTTATTAATATCTTCCTTATTAGGTTTCAACAATACTATTTTTATCAACAAAGACACCCTTTTTTGGTTCATTAAAATCATTTTAGTGATCCACTTTATTCTTCATCATCTCCATGTGCAGCTCTTACAATTCCTACAAGTCTTTAGATATTGCTTCCTCAAATGCTCTATCCTTTTGTTCCACACCTAAAGAGTATCATGGAAGGATCTATCACCCCCTCTTCCAAACATACCTCTATTTAGCTAGAACTATCAATATGATAAGAGTTGTCTTTCCTTGGCTTCTACATCTTCATGATTGTGTCCTTTTCCATCACATTCATTTCTTCCTCTTCAGAACCTATCACCTCTTCCTTTTTGCTTCATTTGTCTATTCGAAATCTCTTAGCCAATTTATCCTCTACCTTCAAGGAAATTTGATGGGTCAAAGTTCAAATCTATGTCTCATTTTTATAAAGGAAATGGCCAACACTGATCTTTTTTTAACTTAAATCACTAGAAAGTGACATATGTTTTAATTTCAAAATAATGTAAACTAATGAAATGTAGATTTTTTAGTGTATTTTATATTTGTATTTTTTTTATAAATAAAAAAATTATTTGAATGTAGTTTTTTGTAAAATTGACACTATAATTTAGTTGTCAAGATAAAATTCTAAAAAATGAGGTTAAGAGGGATGCCACTTTTTATATAGTAAATTTCTTTTTTTTCTTTCAATTTCTTTTTTATTTTACATTTATAACTTGAAACTTTAATGCATGGATTATTTTTTCTCATTTCAATAAATATATATTTTTAAATAAATCTTGAAAATTATGTCTATTGAAAACACAACTATTTCAACACTATTTGTCTTAACTATTTATCCAAAATAGAAAATGATGATATCGTCTTGACATAGGATCTCTCATCTAATGCATTATATATATATAGACACCTAAAAATGTCTTTTACCATCAAAACTGACTCCTGACATCCCTAAACATATCAATTTCCCTTCTATTCAATTAATTAAATTCTTATTTAATTAATTATCCATTCATCACCTAATTTCACACTATTTTATCCCCAAAATTGAATTAATTTCATTAATTCAATAGTCCAAACCTTAGCCAATTGATTTAATAAATGTGCAATATTTATTTAATCAATTTCCCCCTTTTCACTAAATCCAATTAATTAGCTAAATTATGTTTAACTAATTAATTCAGCCTACTAATTGACCTATCCCTACCCTAGGCAATTAAATAGCTATTATTTAATTACCTACCCTAGCCTACCTCATCCTAGCCCTAGGATTAATTAAATAAAACCTATATTTAATTAATCCTAACCTCTCATTTGAGTGGTCAAACCTAGCTTAACACCCTTCCCCACATCCTCCAAATAAAAAATTGAAATAAATCCACATAAGTCAATTTTTTATTTAAATACATCCCACATCACAATTAATTCTCCTTACACCCCCATACCTCATTTATCTCCACTTATCCCCAAATAAATTTTTAATTCATTTTACATTCCCCATATAAATCTTTAATTCAAAAATAATCCTTCACACCCATGCTCATTTAATTCCTCCTTTCCCCAAAATGAATAAAAGATTTATTTTTATTCCTAGCCCTCCATTCCTCCAACATCTAATCTAGGCCCTCCACATAACTTTATCCTCCACCATTGCTCTTCCAAATCAATCTCCACCCTTAGATCAAAATCCCTCCAAAATCTCTATAAATACATCTCTCAACCCATTTTGGGATCCAAGTTTTATGCAATGTTACCATGCCCAAATATCTATTGAGCTAATTAGTGAGTTGCAAATTAAGATAGCATTTCACATTTGAATCATTATCTAGGGATTATCATGTCTTAGGAGCTCTTGGGTGCAAGTTTCCTCTCCCCTTGATGAGATTGGATCTTCTTCTTGAGGTATAGCTTCTTTGTGTTTATGCATTTTAGTTTGTATTTTAAACTCGATTTGAATCACCTAATCTACATTGGCACGCCCGGTGGGACCCACAAGGTCCAAATCTAATCTGTTTGTGTGAGTTTTTGTGCTTAGGATGTGTTTTTTACAGGTGCAGTGCTATATACCCTATGCAGCGGCGCTATCTCTGGCGTATTTTAGCGCTATATTCTGTTTTAGCATTATTTTGCGCAGCACATTTCTTACATAAGACTCACTCACATGTCCATTTCATCCATGTTCTTCCTGCTGTATTTTTTTCCCTAATTTCTCTCTGTTTGCAAGAATATTGGAAGGAACAAGGGGAGGTCATGCCGAATTTTTCTTTAAGTCCCAAACATGCATTTTGGCTTTTCTTTTGTCTTCCTTTCCATTTGATAGACTAACAAGGCTAATAGGATCTCGGTGTTTGCAGTTTGATGCTCTGTTTTGGTTAGGAAAGCCTCTATTTTGTAGGGCAGACACATTCAGACACGTATTAGCGCTATCGACACCTAGCTCAGCGCCATTTTTAGACTTTGACTACACGCGCGTGGTGCATTGTTGAAGTATCATTAGCGCTATCGTCTGTTTCCACACTTTATATATGTCATATTAGCACTATTTTATATCTCAGTGCCTTCTCTATATCATTGTAGCACCATATTCTATATTGGCACCTTTTGTCTTCTATTTTAGCGCCATGTAATGAATCAGCGCTATCTCCATTGTATATCAGCGCCATTTGATAGGGTGTTAGTTTTTTTTAGGGTTATTTATGTCATTAGCGCCATTTTATGTCTGTAGTGGTGCCATTAGGACCCCATTTTAGTGCTATTTGTACAAGCTGACTTTGTATTATGTGCAGGTACTGACAAGTGTTTCCAGGTCATCAAAATCATCTTGCAAGCACTAACAAGTTTTTTTGTAGGGTATTTTTAGATTAGAAAATATTTCATTTGGAAATTAAAAGGAACCTAGCATGTTAGCTTAATCAAAACATTTTGATTTGGTATAATAAAATCAACAACCAAACAAACAAATCTTTGTGTGTGTGTAAAACATTTGAATTTAGTGTTCTAAATTTCACAAAGTGCTTACCAACAACTATCAAAACATTTCAATTTTGGGCTTTAAAAAGAACCACAAATTGCATCAATGAAATCATTGGATTAAAAAGAACAACAATTTGCATTCTTCACTCATATAATCAAGAAAACCAAGCTAATTTATGTGACGTGTTTTTGTGGTTTGTGTTTGTAGTGTGAAAAGTGTATGCTCTTCCCTCGCACCATTTAGTGACCTTGGGAATCAAAATATTTTTCATGACACTTGCACAAATCATCCCCAACATAATCCAAAAACTAAAATGAACCATGTTTAGTGTGATGCAAGCACAAAGAATACGTATGCCCTCCCGTCACATCTTTGTATGAACTTGGGGATCAAAAGTATTTTTGTGGTTGTGTTGCTTTTGTTAATCCTTAGAGGACCTGCCACCCTACTTTGAAAGGTGGGAATGACCCAAGCGGCAATAAGCTAAAGCCAAGCTCTTTCAAGCCGCTATATAAAATAAGGTGTTTGGGATGAAAGTCACAAGCAACAGGTGTTGTTGTGTTATACCGACAGCCAACCTCCCCCAAAACCCTCCAAGGCATAACCCTTGGAGGCTAGGAGACTCCATAATGAAGAGTAGCGCTGCCACATGTATAACCACCCGAACGAAAGCACTTACTACAAACCTTTGTTTAGCAAGCCAAAATCCTTCTATTTGTTGACGTAGAAGGGAAACCTTTGAAGCGGCCCCGATTCATGCGGTTCTTAGCTGAGGTAGCAGGGATAATCCAAAGGTTTGGTGAGGGACAAGCCTTATAGGAAACCCAGATCTTGGTATGCATGAGAAGTGTGTACAATTGTAAGGAGGAGCCGATGCTACCAAGATCCTGGAGCTACCCGCTTTGAATAAGCACAACTAGGGGATTTAACAAATACTGTCATATCTTCGCCTTAGGTTGTGCAAAGTGCCTATTTAACAAAATCACACATCTTTTTCACAAACAAAAATCTTGGTTATTGTGTGTTATGTGCTTAAATGTTTTTCAAAAAACTTGCCAAGATACAAGAAAAATCATTTGATCAAACCTCAAACAAAACAAATCCAAAATTGCAATCAAAATCTGTCTTTTTCAGGACCTTGACCAACACTACCCTGTATCAGCGCCATATCTGTCTGATTTTGGTGCCATTTCACCTGTGGATTGGTGCTATTTTCAGATTGACTTGCCTGAGACTAAGACCCATTCAGTTGTGATCTTCACCGTCTTCTCTGCCATAATCCATATTCACATTCCAAAAAATCACCCATACCCCATTCATTTTCTCCTCAAATTTTCCAAATCATACCTTCACTTTGACCTTAGAGAATCAATCACTATCATTGTTGGACCCTTTGCTATATCATAATCTACTCAATATCATATCCATTTATCCTCATTAATCTTTGCATACCTTTTGGACCAAATAAAAAACCTTGTCGCAAGAAATCATTCCAAAATCAAAAAACATATCCAAAATCTTCCAAATCAAAACACCCATAAAAAAATCACCAATCAAAAACTTGTCATCCCTTTGAGCTAAAGCTAGATCTAGATCTCATTATTCACATCATATCTTGCTTGGAGAGTTAATAGTCTACCCCAAACAAAGAAAAACATCCATTTGTGCAACACAAATCTAGATCTTACCTAAGCTCAATTTGTTGACCATCAAAACCTCTTGAAAAACATCATCCTAAACATCAAAATCAAACATCAAACCATCCTAAAACAAACATCATTCATCATCTACATTTTGGTCCAAATTTGTGCAAAACAATCACATTACCATCCATTCTTATCACCCCTAGGTTAACATCTTTTTGAAAGAACCTATCGATCTTTCATCACACTACAAGTCAACCCTTCATCTTCTTATCTACTCCATCTCACTACCACATCCATCTTTGGGTCCAACAATTTAATCCAAATTCTCTAAGGTCCCCCTCTCCATTTCACTCCACCTCAAAATCAAAACCATACACGTGCATGCCCATAACTAGATCACAACACAAAAAGAATCAAGAAATGGTAGAATTTGGACAATATGGCGGCATAGGAATGCCTAACACCAACAACAACAACATACCCATCAACCAAACATTCAACCCACCAACATTCTTCCACATCCCAACATACAATCCCAATGAAAACTCATTCCATCTTTTGCAACCACCACCACCACCCACCATGTCCCAAGATGACCAAGATATTTTGAACTTCACACAAGACGCTGATAACATGGACATGCTTGACAAAGTCCTAAGGTCAGATTCAAATAGATATCTTGACTGTCTCCTCAAAATTGGAGCCCAACCATCCCATAACACGACATCATCTCAACCATCCACCTCTAATGTCACTCCTACCACATCTTCCCAACCATCTACATCAAACACCCAACCTATCATCTCTCAAACGTCAACACCCACCGTATCTACCACCTCCACAAGCTCTACTGCTACCACATCTACGATTCCCACAAGTACCTCCAATCTTACCACATCCACTATCACAACTAACATAACCTCTTTCGTCCCACAAATCACCTTAGGTATACAAGGGAACACCATGCATGCAATTGGCCATGCCTAAATTTGACAAATACAAGGGAAAGGGAGACCCTAGGGATCATCTTAGGGAATTTTACCTCGCTTGCTTAGAAGTCTCAAATAACGATACATATCTTATGAGACTATTTCCAAGAAGCCTCAGTGGTCAAGCCGCTGAGTGGTTCGCACATCTTCCCCCAGGCATTAGGTCTTTCCCTGAGCTTACAGAAAATTTTGTAAACCATTTCTCCTATAACTTTGAGCATGAGATATCTATGACAGACCTGTGCAACACCAAACAAAAGAATGGAGAAGCCTTTGCTTCTTTCTTGCAAAGGTGGAGAAGCTTAGAAAGCAAACTCCCATGGCCAATCCCTGAAAAACAACTCCTCACCATGTTTGTGACCAACCTCAATCAGGAAATACGGTTTCATTTACAAATCCTTTGTGCATCTACCTTTGAAGAGGTCATCGACAAAGGTACCACCATCGAACAGGCCCTCATTGCCAAGGGCTCCATCAAATTGTATGACTAAAAATCCAACAACAACAACAACAATAACAACAACATCAAACACCCCCAATACAAACAACAATGCCAACACGCAATCAAATGACAAGCCACGCTATTGAGGGAAGAACAAGAACACTTTGAATGATGGTGTCACGGATGTGAAAGCTATCACATGTACAAAATCAAACACCTTCACATACCTATGCAACCAATGTAAATAACCCAAGGGGCAAACTAAACCACGCAAACCTCGAAGGCAATTTATACCCTTAGGGGAACCCATCGAGGAAATCCTCGATAAATGTCTCAAGAAAGGTTTGAGCACACTCCCACCTGTTAGACCCCATCAAGAGAATGAGCTCAAAGCAACATGGTACAATGAAAATGATTATTGCAAATACCACCGCATTGTGGGTCATAAAACCGCTGATTGCATGCAACTAAAGCATTACATCCAAGACCTTATAGATCAAAATCAAGTCAGCCTTGATCAAACCACCCAACCATTGCCAAATGCTAATCTCAGAGCTTACAAGGATCCACTGCCTAACCATAATAAAGCCTCCTCATCCAATCAAGCATATAATGTCACCCCACCACCCGCATCCTATGACTCTATTGTAGGGTGGATAGAGCCATCATCTCACCATGTCAACACAATCACCATACGGGCACAAGCACCCGATTGCGCTGTTACAACCCATTGTGGCCGTGTATCCATCCACACAACCCCTCCCACTAAACAAACACCTGCATCCACATCAGATCCCCTACCCCCTCATCCAACCACACACCCATCACCTACCAATCGGTACAACCTCCTAGAGCATCTAGGAAAGACCCATGCACAAATATCCATACTTGAGCTGCTCTGCACATCCCCCCTTCACAAAGATGTCCTCGACAAAGCACTCTTGGAAACTCAAGTTCCTGCCAACTTGAATGTGACCCAATTCCAAGCTATGGTAGGACATATCACCGCACCGCATCATCTCACATTTTTAGAAAACAATCTTCCCACTTCTAAACACCTACACAACGACGCCTTACACATCGAAGTCCGTATCCACAAACACATCATCAAAAGAGTCTTAATAGATGGTGGCTCTGACCTAAGCATATGCACTCTTAAACTGCTAAAACACTTGGGGTACTCAGATGTGGTTGTAGACACCAGTGAGTGCATCACAATCAAAGGATATGATGACACCGAACAGCTATTTGAAGGCATAATCAAGCTCCCTATTCAAGTGGGATAGAAAATAATGGAAACAACATGTTAGGTCCTTGATCTTGACCTCCCCTACAACATTCTTCTTGGCCGACCATGGATCCATGCCATGCAAGCGGTCCCATCTACATTCCATCAATGCCTCAAGTTCCCTCACAATGGCACGGAGGTAACTATCTACGCCGACCCCCGCCCCTTCCAATACTACAGTTTCTTGGAAGGTGTTGTGTGGTTACACAACACACCCCATTTTGACTTGACAAAATAGGGACCCAACTTTTTGCTTGGCTTGGCTTGTGTTTTCTACTTGCTGGTGGTCTAGTAAAAGTAAGTCATGTAGATGATCCTGCATAAGGGGACTGGGTAAGTCATCATGATGAGGTTAATTTTTCAAAGTTCATATTTCATGTCAATAACCTCATGGTTGGATAGAGTACAAAATTTCATGCAGGTTTGCCTTTTGGATCACCCTGATATTCCTTAGGGAACGAGAGTTATGGTGAGTCAAAGTCCTAGTCAAACCTGATATTCCGAGGGGGGATCATATTTATTAACATCAATCATATTATGAAAGATCATCTTGATCTAATTTTATCACCCGATAAATCATTTATCTAGAGATCTGGATGTCAATTTTAGGTGATAGAAGCATTTACCCGTCAAACAGCTTCATATATTTTGCGGGGGTCATATTTCAAATATCACCCCGTCACAAAATATCACCCTAAAGACAATATCATGATGGCGTCATATAATCCCGATAGATAAGAAAATTGACATGACGATGACACCATCATCCTTTTTACCTTGCGGAGGCATATTTCCAATAGCGACTCTTTCTACATAACATGACGATGATGTCATAGTGCAACAACGATAAACTAAGTCATTATCCTGATGACGTCATCCTGATATTTTCGAATACCACCCGATATTTTGAATATCACTCGATCTTGCGAATATCACCCGATATTTCAAATATCACCTTGTTGCAGAATATCACCCTAGGGCCAATATGATGATGACGTCATCAAACCCCGATGAACAGAGAAAATCACCCTAGCGGTGACGTCATCATCCTTTTTATCTCGCGGAGGTATTTTTCCAACGATCGCCCTTTTTAATAACATGATGATGACGTCAGCTTATCCTATTCCACAAAGGACCCAATATGATGGTGACATCATCAATCGGCTTGACATCCGAAGGCCATCTAATTTCTAACATCCGTCATATTTTCTAATATGACTGATCTTTCCTAACATGATGGTGACATCATTCTGACCCGATATATAAAAAGCGTCAAGGTCATATTTCTTAACATGACCATGACGTCATCCTATTCAGAGGGTGATATTCCTCAATATCAAGGTCATATTTCTTAACATCACCTGATTTCCTTCAATATGACCATGACGTCAGCCTTTCACATTTTAACGAAGCCCGTCCATGATGATGACATCATCATCATATCCCGATCTATGAAGAGAGTCATATTAGTTAATATCCCTCATATTAACCAATGTGCATACCCGAACCCGATAGTTTCATTCAATGGAATTTAGTGAGCAAAAGCGCATGTATTGCATATGCATGATCTTATGTATGCGATAACTGAAAATGTAAGGCTTGCATATCATATGAAGGGCCACATCACCCTTGGAATACAAAAAGAGCTACTGCAAGGTGAAACTATTTGCAAAAATTCAAAGAAATTCAAAAATTAGGAAATTTTTTTTACCTTCCCCTTGGCAGGGTCATAACTCCTAGCTACTGTGTCAGAATTTAAACTTTTTGGACTCACTGGAAAGATAAACTAGTTATCTAGTTTGAGTTGCTCAATCACTTAGGCTTAATGTCAAGCACCGACGAAGTCTTGAGCCCTAATTCCACTCCTAAGGCCTCCGAAAATGTGATTTACCAAGATGTAGAAAATACCAAAAATCATATTTTCGATATTTTTATCAAAAAATCACTGAAATGACCCTAGACCTGATCAGATATTGAAGCCATTTTAGGGCCTGATAGCATGATTTTGGTCAACGATGGTTGACTCGACTAATTTTAGCGTCATATATGCATTTTGTATGCGATTGTTCATGGATTCATCATCTGATTATCTACGTTTGCATATTCTAAGCCTGATTTAAATGTTTATTTTCCTGCTAAAGTTTTTAATGATGATGATGCTTAATCCTGGTGTCTGTTATTAGGTGCGCAGATATCTAGAAAATGACAAAGTGGCGAGGGCGTATCAGAAGGTGAAGTTTGCGCAGGAAATGGCAAAATTTACAAAGATACAAACTGCGGAGTTGCTAACACGAAGGCAACCTGAACCAAAGCTGAGGAGGATATTGTCAAATATGTTGTTTTCTAGCTGGAGGATGGACTAGGTCAAAGATGCTGGAATATTCTGTGCCAGCTATGTAGTTGCCAACTGGTAGACACGTGCTATTCACCTGGACTGTTGATCTTAATAGATAAATCATGACCATAGGTCATTTGTAACTATTCCTTCACCTTATTCTATAAAAGGTGCAGGGATGTGATAATTTGAGTATTCAAAACTTAATTGAAATCTGTCTGCTGAAGTATTCAGGGCTCATTTCAAAGCTTCTTGTATACATCTATATCTTTGCATACTTAATGAATGAGAAGACTTGTTTGATTACAATTCATAGTAAATCTTGAGTAATCAGTGTGTGAATTTTGGATATATGCTGTGATTTGCTGCATCCCTTGGAGTGCATGTCTACTTGCATATGTTGCTTTCATACAAATTCATTTGAAGTTAGCATCAACTGTATCTAGCTGTGGAATGTCCTGGTGAACATATGGTTTGGTTTTCTTCTCTTCATGACTATATCTGATGTGCATGTGGTTCAAAAGCTAAAGGTTCAACATTAATTTGAAGTATTTCTTTCAATTCTTTTAATTTCAGAACATTTCACTATCACAATTGCAAATAACTGATAATCTTAAGCAAATATTGAAAATATGCAGACATCTCGTAGATAATTGCAAATATTTAGCATATTTAGAGATAAAGCATGTATAATTGGTAAATATCATGCAAAGATTTGAATATTCCTACATCATTTAATGAAGCAACTGTATAAAATGACCTCTCTATGAAGAATCTTTGCAGAAACAGTGTTATGATGATGAACTTTATGTAAGGCCGCAAAATGGAAACAACAACACACATCAAACTCTGAGTAACGTCAGAAGATTAAGACCTAATCACCGGAGACTTGGGATCATGAATTCTCTGAATTCATCATATCTTTCAAGATGAATAAAGGTTAATGTGTACTTTTATTCTATGCTTGTTTATGACTAACATCATGACCAACATAAATTAGTGCTAGAAGGAGGGCCTGAATAGGGAAACTGTAGATTTCTGCAAATGTTACATAAATATTTCATCATTTGTGGCTAATGTCTATAAATATCTCTTATATGAGAGGTTTTGACTGTATCTTTGTGAAGATCTAGCTCAAAGATTCAAAAAATTTGTTTGATTTTCTGAGTTTTCAAGTTTTATTCTGAGATATGATAGATCTCATTAAAATTTCAAAATCCTAAAAAAAAAATAAAAAATAGAGTCTCATTTTGATGGATGCATATGAGGACAATTGTTAGATTAACGTTCCTTTATTTCAGGAAACTTTGAATAGGCAGCTTTGTCCTCAAAGTTTATCTAACTTTGGTTTATCCAGTTGTTGCAGGATACACCAGACTATAGAACACAGTGAAATTAATTGTCTAACTTTTCTTATAAGGTTGGATCTCTATTTGAAAGGAATAATATTCTTTATAGATGTGTTTAGGGCTGAAGCCTGGCAGGAAAATAAAGAAATTCTGGAGCAACAAGTAGATGCGGCACCAGAAGTTATTAGTTGTTCAGACACTGAAGTGGACCACTCTGAAGATTTTGAATTATACTTGTCCAGAAATATACAATGTAGTCAAATATTAGGTTTATCCACTGATGATGTCCTCATTGAAAGTTGGTGCAGATTACATGATGAAGAGCATTTAGAAAGGGATTGTGATGCTTGCTTGGTCATGTTGGAGAAGACTAGAATTCTGGAACAGCAAAGAGAAGCAACACCCCTAATGATGAGTTGTTTAAAAAATACAATAGCTAAATTGGTTCTAGAAGGTAAAGAAGAGGAAACATCCTTCCTTGAGTCATTTTATGGTGAGAACTAGAGTTCTCTACTTCCTAATATAGGTAAGGGTGAGGCAGAGTGCAGGTATGGATCTTTTGAAAATTATAGAGAGGAAACCACTTGTCAGGATAAAGTCTTTGATTCTGATCCTATTGCTTTTGATAAGGATAGTGAAACATCTTTCCTTGAGTCATTTTATGGTAAAAAGGAATGGAGACAGGTGGAAGAATTTAAATGCACTACTGCTGATGAAGTTCCTATGATAGTAACCCAGGGAGTTGTAGAAAAGAGAATAAATGCTGATTTACTATCTAACTTGTTTAAGTTGAATGATCAAATGCAAGAATGTTGTAGGTTAATGGAACCAGATACCTTACTGGATGGACAATGTGAGTTATTTGATGAACAATTCATGAAAGTTGAAGATGCAGAAAGCTTGGGAATTGTTGTGCATAATCAGATGCCAATCCAATGTCATTTTGAAAATGAAATAGGGGAGTATTCCTATCAATTGGGAGTTGTTTCACCTTTACAGTTAAATGATTTAGAAATGATAAATTTCTGTATATTAGGTTATGAAGATACTCATTTAGATGTTGATGTGCAGAAAATTAAAGAAAACATTGAGGCGCTGCCTAAAGTCAAGAATCAGATATACATCCAGAATGAGGAGACAAAGCTGGATAAAGATGAAGGATTAATACTTCAAGAGTCATACATCCTTCAATTTGAAGTGAGACTAAATACTGAGCTAAGCAATGAAAGTGCCAAGTCAAATGGAGGACCAGCTGTCAATGAAGAAGCACGTCCAATAGAGCTAGAAATACATCAGGTTGCATTTCTCCTTTCCACAATAAATGATGTTGAATACTATTTTGGTTATGGAAATTCAGGAGATAAGACATGCATATGGATTAATCATGAACATGATGAGCTTCCTCAGTTGCTGATCGTTAAGAGTTATTCTGTTAAACACAGTGAATTTAAAATACAAGAATATTTTTCAGAATACAAGGATGAATTTGCTAAGATGAGAACCATAACTAATGCCTTGATGCTCCTGCACAATTTAAGGAAGTATGCAAATACATGTGTCTTTGGGTCTTCTCCTGGGTTTTATTTGCCTTGTGGGGTTTGTATATAGTTTGGTAGAGTAGTTGTCTTGTTTCTTTCCTTGCTTTCTTGTTTTGTTTTCTGTTGTTTCCTTTTGTAGGTAGTTGCTTAGTGTGTTTGCTTTTGTTTGTTTGCTTGTTGAGTTCTGTTTTGGTTAGTCAAGATGATGTAGCTCATCATCCTAGGAAAATAACTAAATTGTTAAGATTCAAGTGATGAGAACAAATTCATATATAGGTTATGATTCATTCTGAGAAGTACTTGTGATCAGGTCTGTGATATTTTTTCATCAGGGTGCCTTTTCTTGACTAAAGTGACTCTTTCACAATGACTCACCTAATAGCCTTGGGTTTGTTAAACATACAAGTATAGGTGTTAAGTGAAAAATCTAAAGGGACTTCCTTGCTACCAATACAATCTCCAACCTAAATCAGCAAGTGACCATACCTTGCACACCAAGCTTACATGATGACATAAGATATATAGAGTATAAAATATTGAAAAATCAGAAAAGAAATAAAATTAGGCCATCTAAATAACTCTACCGAGGCTATAGACGCCTGCTGGCAGTGGGGCTCTACTTAGGGGGATTGTATAGATAACCTTGCCAGGGCTATGGATGCCTACTGGCAGCAAGGCTCTATCCAGGTTGGCTATGAGGGATGCTCCCAAACTATGTAGCTTAACATCAGTTACTCATGCTTTCAACTTGCTTTCAAGATGAGGATAATTAATCATTTGCACACACCTGATCCTTTGTTAGCATTGTTGCCATGATGAAAACTTTGTCATTCAGAAAGATTATGATGCTTATACTTAGAAAGAGTTAGAATACTATGTTAGAGTATGTTCACATCACTTGAATCATTAGAATTTTGGTGTTTTCTTTGGTGGCAAGTTGTTGTGTGGTTACACAACACGCCCCATTTTGACTTGACAAAATAGGGACCCAACTTTTTGCTTGGCTTGGCTTGTGTTTTCTGCTTGTTGGCGGTCTAGTAAAAGTAAGTCATGTAGATGATCCTACATAAGGGGACTGGGTAAGTCATCATGATGAGGTCAATTTTTCAAAGTTCATATTTCATGTCAATAACCTCATGGTTGGATAGAGTACAAAATTTCATGCAGGTTTGCCTTTTGGATCACCCTGATATTCCTTAGGAAATGAGAGTTATGGTGAGTCAAAGTCCTGGTCAAACCTGATATTCTGAGGGGGGGTCATATTTCTTAACATCAGTCATATTATGAAAGATCAACCTGATCCAATTTTATCACCCGATAAATCATTTATCAAGAGATCTGGACGTCAATTTTAGGTGATAGAAGCATTTACTCGTCAAACAGCTTCATATATTTTGTGGGCGTCATATTTCAAATATCACCCTATCTTCTGAATATCACCCCATCACAAAATATCACCCTAAAGACAATATCATGATGGTGTCATATAATCCCGATAGATAAGAAAATTGACATGACGATGACGTCATCATCCTTTTTACCTCACGGAGGTATATTTCCAATAGCGACTCTTTCTACATAACATGACGATGATGTCATAGTGCAACAATGATAAACTAAGTCATTATCCTAATGACGTCATCCTGATATTTTTGAATACCACCCGATATTTTGAATATCACCTGATCTTGCGAATATCACCCGATATTTCAAATATCACCCTGTCGCAAAATATCACCCCAGGGCCAATATGATGATGACGTCATCCAACCCTAATGAACAGAGAAAATCACCCTAGCGGTGATGTCATCATCCTTTTTATCTCGCAGAGATATTTTTCCAACGATCACCCTTTTTAATAACATGATGGTGACGTCAGCTTATCCCATTCCACAAAGGACCCAATATGACGGTGACATCATCAATCGGCTTGACATCCGAAGGCCATCTAATTTCTAACATCTGTCATCTTTTGTAATATGACTGATCTTTCCTAACATGACAGTGACGTCATTCTGACCCAATATATAAAAAGTGTCAAGGTCATATTTCTTAACATGACCGTGACGTCATCCTATTCGGAGGGTGATATTCCTCAATATCAAGGTCATATTTCTTAACATCACCCGATTTCCTTTAGTATGACCATGACGTTAGCCTTTCACATTTTAACGAAGCCTGTCCATGATGATGACATCATCATCATATCCCAATCTATGAATAGAGTCATATTAGTTAATATCCCTCATATTAACCAATGTGCATACCCGGACCTGATAGTTTCATTCAATGGAATTTAGTGAGGAAAGTGCATGTATTGCATATGCATGATCTTATGTATGCGATAATTGAAAATGTAAGGCTTGCATATCATATGAAGGGCCACATCACCCTTGGAATACAAAAAGAGCTATTGCAAGGTGAAACTATTTGCAAAAATTCAAAGAAATTCAAAAATTAGGAAATTTTTTTTACCTTCCCCTTGGCAGGGTCATAACTCCTAGCTACTGTGTCGGAATTTAAACTTTTTGGACTCATTGGAAAGATAAACTAGTTATCTAGTTTGAGTTGCTCGGTCGCTTAGGCTTAATGCCAAGCACCAATGAAGTCTTGAGCCCTAATTCCGCTCCTAAGGCCTCCGAAAATGCGATTTACCAAGATGTAGAAAATAGCAAAAGTCATATTTTCGATATTTTTATCAAAAAATCACTGAAATGACCCTGGACCTGATCAGATATTGAAGCCATTTTAGGGCCTGATAGCATGATTTTGGTCAACGATGGTTGACTCGACTAATTTTAGCGTCATATATGCATTTTGTATGCGATTGTTCACAGATTCATCATCTGATTATCTACATTTGCATATTCTAAGCCTGATTTAAATGTTTATTTTCCTGCTAAAGTTTTTAATGATGATGATGCTTAATCCTGGTGTCTGTTATCAGGTGCGCAGATATCTGGAAAATGACAAAGTGGCAAGGGCATATCAGAAGGTGAAGTTTGCGCAGGAAATAGCAAAATTTACAAAAATACAAACGGCAGAGTTGCTGACATGGAGGCAACCTGAACCAAAGCTGAGGAGGATATTGTCAAATATGTTGTTTTCTAGCTGGAGGATGGACTAGGTCAAAGATATTGGAATATTCTGTGCCAGCTGTGTAGTTGCCAACTGGCAGACACGTGCTATTCATCTGGACTGTTGATCTTAATAGATAAATCCTGACCGTAGGTCATTTGTAACCGTTCCTTCACCTTATTCTATAAAAGGTGTAGGGATGTGATAATTTGAGTATTCAAAACTTAATTGAAATCTGTCTGCTGAAGTATTCAGGGCTCATTTCAAAGCTTCTTGTATACATCTATATCTTTGCATACTTAATGAATTGGAAGACTTGTTTGATTACAATTCATAGTAAATCTTGAGTAGTCAGTGTGTGAATTCTGGATATATGCTGTGATTTGATGTGTCCCTTTGAGTGCATGTCTACTTGCATATGTTGCTTTCATACAAATTCCTTTGAAGTTAGCATCAACTGTATCTAGCTGTGGAATGTCCTGATGAACATATGGTTTGGTTTTCTTCTCTTCATGACTATATCTGATGTGCATGTGGTTCAAAAGCTAAAGGTTCAACATTAATTCTATAAAAGGTGTAGGGATGTGATAATTTGAGTATTGCACATCCCTACACCTTTTATTCTATAAAAGGTGTAGGGATGTGATAATTTGAGTATTCGAAACTTAATTGAAATCTGTCTGCTGAAGTATTCAGGGCTCATTTCAAAGCTTCTTGTATACATCTATATCTTTGCATACTTAATGAATGAGAAGACTTGTTTGATTACAATTCATAGTAAATCTTGAGTAGTCAGTGTGTGAATTCTGGATATATGCTGTGATTTGATGTGTCCCTTGGAGTGCATGTCTACTTGCATATGTTGCTTTCATACAAATTCCTTTGAAGTTAGCATCAACTGTATCTAGCTGTGGAATGTCCTGATGAACATATGGTTTGGTTTTCTTCTCTTCATGACTATATCTGATGTGCATGTGGTTCAAAAGCTAAAGGTTCAACATTAATTTGAAGCATTTCTTTCAATTCTTTTAAATTTTAGAATATTTCACTATCACAATTGCAAATAACTGATAATCTTAAGCAAATATTGAAAATATGCAGACATCTCGTAGATAATTGCAAATATTTAGCATATTTAGAGATAAAGCATGTATAATTGGTAAATATCATGCAAAGATTTGAATATCCCTACATCATTTAATAAAGCAACTATATAAAATGACCTCTCTGTGAAGAATCTTTGCAGAAACAGTGTTATGATGATAAACTTTACGTAAGGCCCCAAAATGGAAACAGCAACACACATCAAACTCTGAGTAACGTTAGAAGATTAAGACCTAATCACCGGAGACTTGGGATCATGAATTCTCTGAATTCATCGTATCTTTCAAGATGAATAAAAGTTAATGTGTACTTTTATTCTATGCTTGTTTATGACTAACATCATGACCAACAGAAGGCCATGACCACACCTTCTGCCCATACAACAAAGCCACCACCAAAGCCAATCCAACAACTTCCACCTCATACATAAACCCCACCAACATCGCCACCACTTCATCCCAAACACCACCACTGCCTGAGGTTAAGATGAAGCTCATCGACATGGGATGTGGGGAATATGACCTGCATGGTACCTTTTGTGTGGGCACATTACCCAATCCTAAAATGTTTGGCATCCCAAAGACAGAAGAAGCCAACATAGTAGTCATCAAGTGTAAACCATCACCCATCTTTGAAAAGAAACATCTCCTGGATCAGGATGTACTTGAAGATATCTCATCCTGGCTATATAAGGATGAAGAAACTAAACAAGAAGCTCCCACCATACCAACAGAAATCTATGGTAAAGGCTCAGAAATTGTCAAAAACATGGGCTACAAAGGACAAGGCGGAATCGGCCTTCATGAGCATGGGATTGTGGAACCAGTCCAAGCAACAAGAAACCCCTATACACAAGGGTTAGGATATGGTCAACAACAATGTATCCTAACTACCGGTGAATGTATCTTAGCCGAGGTCACTACGGTCTCCCTTGAAGTCGACAACGTCAACGAAACGGGCTATTAAGACTCCTTTAGTGACTTTGCTGATTTATTTGACTCATCCATATGCACCATCCACACAGTCACCACCCTAGCCTCATCATCCAATGACTTACCACTTGTATACCCAGACCTCATAGACTGGGACCAATGATGACCTCCTGTCTTCAACGTGGCACCAAACGATGAGGCCATCACTGAAATGATGGGGGTTAGAGATCACTTCCCCCTAGGAGACCCAGAGTAGGATACATCATGGAACTTGATATGCATGCCTATTTCGAGGAGACAAGCCCTGCTTCTAGTCATAAAAACATAAAAATCAAATATGGATCTGATGGTGAAAACCATTTTGCAGCAGTGTCAAATCCCAAAAAAGTAAAAACAAAAGACGTATCTCCTGGTGAAAACCTCCACAAGGTGCTAGGAGATGGAAGCATGGGCCTTCCCGCGATAGACAAGGCTTATCCAGACAGATCACCTGTCCTAGTCGAGCCAGCCCAAGAGATGAATCTTGGGACAGAAGAAGAACCAGAAATCACTTTCAGGGTAGAATCTCTCAGCACACAAGAATAGGAAAACTTCTTGGCATTCTTCAAATGCTGAAATCACAATTTTGCATGGACCTATGCAAACATGCTAGGACTAGACCCCACTTTGGTTGTCCATCACCTTGCAGTATGCCCTGATGCGAAACCAGTAAAGCAGAAGCTCAGAAAAATGAATCCCCAAATGGCCTTCCTAGTCAAAGTAGAGCTAAAGAAACTACTGGATGTTGGGTTCATTCTCCCAATTGATTATCCCAAATGGGTCTCCAACTTAGTACTAGTAGCCAAACTAGATGGCCGAATCCATTGCTGCACTGACTTCAGAGATCTCAACAAAGCCTGCCCAAAGGATGACTTCCCATTGCCTAACATTGACATGATAGCGGATCTCACGGCAAGAAATGAGATGTTATCCCTCATGGATGGCTTTTCACGGTACAACCAAATCCAGATCGCAAAAGAGGATCAGCATAAGATAGCCTTCATATGTCTATGGAGAATGTACTGATGGGTCGTAATGTCATTTGGCCTGAAGAATGCCGGAGATACATATCAAAGAGCTATGACTGTCAGCTTCCATGACCTTTTTCACCACATCATGGAAGACTATGTGGATGACTTACTAGGGAAATTGAAGACAAGAGAAGAACACCTGGATGTATTGGTCAAGATCTTCAACCGATTAGAGCAATACAATGTTCTCCTGAATCCAAAGAAATGCATCTTCGGGGTAACCTCCGACAAGCTTTTGGGATACATAGTCTCCAGAAGAGGAATTGAGGTAGATCCCGCAAAGGTCAAGGCCATCACTGAAATGCCTCCTCCAAAAACACTAAAGCAACTAAGAAGTCTACAGGGAAAACTCCAATAAATGTCAACCATTCCAGGACCTACTCAGAAAAGACACAGCTTTTGTCTGGAACACTCAGTGTCAGGCTGCCTTCGACCAGGTGAAAGATTATCTAGCTAATCCCCCTATTCTAACTCCACCAAGGCAAGGAGAACCTCTCCTATTATATATCTTAGCAACAGAGATAGCTATCAGAGCCTTACTAGCACAACACGATGAACAAGGGAAGGAAAGAGCCATCTATTACATCAGCCGCACCCTCATCTCATATGAGCTAAACTATACACAAATTAAACGAGCATGTCTAGCCATCATCTTTACATCACAAAAATTAAGACACTACATGCTCAGTCACAAGACCAAGCTCATCACCAAGATCGATCCACTGAAGTATCTGCTAAACAGAGCTACTCTTACTGGGAGAATGGCAAAATGGGTAATGATCCTCACTAATTTTGACATTGAGTATACTGAGAGAAAAGCCATCAAAGGACTGGTTATCGCCGATCAGTTGGCCGAAGCACCCATTCTTGTAGAACATCCTACACTGGTAGAGTTCCCTGATGAAGCCATCTTGACAATAGAACCAGCAGTAGAAACATGGACAATGTACTTTGAGGGATCATACACACACAGAGTCTCGGGGGCAGGCGTCTTGTTTGTTACCCCTCAAGGCGACACCATCCCTAAATCCTTCAAAATCACCTTCCCATGTACCAACAACATGGCAAAATATGAGGCCCTCATCACAGGTCTCCGAATAGCAATAAAATAGAAAATTGAGAAGCTGACTATGTATGGAGATTCTCAACTAGTCATCCGGCAGGTAAATAATGAGTACACGACCAAGGATGATAAGCTCCTACCCTACAAAAAGATGGTCGATGACTTCAAAGACTACTTCAATGAAATCCACTTTGAGCAGATCCCAAGGCTAAATAACAAAGCTGCAGACGCCATGGCTACCATTGGATCTCTAGTCAACATGAAGAAAGACAGCAAGAGGTATGAATTCTTGATCGAAGAACTACCTATCCCTGCATATGATGTTCCTCAATCCAAGCTCGTGTGCGAAGTCATTGGTCCCCTATCCCCGTGGTATCAAGAAACCTACCTATATCTCCATGACAACATCATCCCTCCTAACCTATCCACCTCACAATGAAAATCTTTCATCCGCCGAGCCGCTCGCTTCACACTTGTAGGAGATACCCTATACAAAAGGAGTCTTGAGGGCACGCTTTTACGATGTTTAGATTGTAGGGAAGCTGAAGTGGCCTTGCAAGAGGTACACGCAGGTATCTATGGGGCACATTCAAGTAGACCCGCTCTTGCTAAAAAGATCCTGAGGACCGAATACTACTGGCCAACCATGGAACGAGACGCCTACCGGTTTATCAAAAAATGCCTCCCGTGTCAACAACATGGCGATCTCATCCACGTACCAGTACAAGAATTACAACCAATCACGATGCCATGGCCTTTCTCACAGTGGGGACTCGACCTCAAAGGGAAAATACATCCCCCATCCTCCAATGGCCATAAGTTCATAATCACTGCTACCGAATACTTCACTAAGTGAGTGGAAGCAATACCACTCATCTTCACCACTGGAACCCAAATATCCAAATTCATCCTCCATTACATCATCTGTCACTATGGTATCCCTCATTCCATCGTCATCGACAATGGAAAGCCATTCAAGAACCAAGAAGTTCGCACTTTGTGCTAAAAATTTGAAATCAAACATCATTTCTCCACCCCATATTACCCTCAAGGAAACGGTCAAGCCGAAGCTTCAAACAAAACCATCCTGTGCATCCTGTTGATGACTGTTTTGATGCAATCATAACAATAAGTTAAAATTCACATATAATGAACTGAAACTATACTTGAAAGATAAGAAGGAATCATTTGAGATTCAACTAATCCCAAGTCTACAATGGTTCGGTTGGTCAAGTTCAGTTGGTCAATGTGAAGCTGTAATGTTCAAGGGGCCTTACGTAGTTTAGGTTTGTTTGCTGGTTTACTGGACTAAGAATATGCAAAAAGATCATAGATTTCAACAAGTATTCTATTCATTTGCATACAAGTGTTACCGTGCTGCAAGTTTTAGATGGTTTTCTTGAATTTTTTTGCAGCTTTCTTCTTTATCTGTTTATGAAAAACTATCTACTTATAGCTCTATTATGCATGCTTCTTCAAATTTGAGACAATCTCCTTTAGATTTCTACGTTTTCAGCTAAATATTTCAGATGGGTTGGGAAAAGTTAGAAAGATCTAATCTATACCTCACTTAATCTACCGAAGGATCTAATTGTTCTGTTATGCACTATGTAAATTCCACAGTAATTTGATCAAATCCACAGTAAAAACCTTAAATGTAAGTTCTGAGCATTTTCACAAACATACATTTAAAATTGCAAGCTCTCAAAGAAGATATTTCAAAACACAAAGAAGGGCAGGAGAACACTCAGAAGATAGATGCAGAACTCCAGATTCTATTATATCAGAAACGAATAGTCATACATAATTTACAATATAGGAATGACTCTTAGTTTCATTGATCATACTACAGAGAACTTACAAGCTTTACAGATACAGTAAGGTAGCCAGACATTCCACGCGCACCTTACTGCAGACAAATAGGCGACCTCCTTCTTCTACTTCTAAACTATGCCCAGAAAGACTCTACAATTCTGGCAAAATACTAAAATCCCTGTTGTTTCCTAGAATCCCTGTTGTTTTCCTAAAATCCCTGTTGTAAAGTATTACAGTGTAGAGAGGCACAATATAAAGACATTCTGATTGTCCTCACTACAGCAAAAACCTAACTAAACCCCTGGTTACAGCAATAAATACAGGTGAACCAGCTCTTCAAAAAATATCTCTGAGCAGTGTCAAATCTGGGCGAAATATTGCCCCTTCTGAGAAGTTCCGGGAGTTGGGCAATAACTTATGTTTGTCTGTTGTAGTAATACCTTTAGCTGCAACTCTGTCCTTCACTTGAATGGCCTTGACTTTTTAGCACTTCATCTTTATCTTCCTGCTCCTGAGATTGGATTTCCTTCCTCCATGAGGTCACTGTGTTGACTTTCCAGCTGCTTCCTCAACTGCAAGCCTGCAAGACAAGACAAGCAATAAGTATTACATTTATCACATAAATAGCAGGAAATTAAAATAATCGTTTAAATCCAGGTGACTGCGCAAAATCGCGGAGATCGGATCCAGAATACTCCTCAAATGCGCCTAAAATGCGTTCAGACTGCTCAAAATTCATCGGGTCAACTATCGCTGACCGGGAAAATGCCACAGGCGCCAAAAAAAACACTTTAAAACTCCACCACTTCATTTCTCGCCCATCGGCATGACCATCGCCATCGGCGTGTCAAAAAACATGTTAGCCGACATTCACTTCATCATCATGATATTCTGGAAATATGATGCTCTCCCTTCTGAAGGTCCAGATGACGTCATCAGGATGTTTCACTCTTGTATATCGGGGAAAAGAATAACATCATCATCATCATCATGTTAAAGGAGAAAAGGAGGATATGAAGTATGATCCTACTGCTGAGGAAAGGAATATGATGGTGACGTCATCGTCATATTCGGGCTTCATTAAAATGCAAAAAATGACGTCATCATCATGTTCAGTTAAGATCAGGGGGATAATTATGATACCGGGCCACCTAAGGAGCATGATCAGGATGATGAATGTAATATGACCCTTTTGCGGCCAAGGTAACCCTCTTGAAAGATCAGGATGATGATGATCATCAGGATTTTTGGGGCTTCTGTCGAACTTAGAATAAGACATCATCATATTCGCGAACCGGATCATGTTTTGGAAAATATCCTGCCGAAGGGAAATGTGATGATGATGATCATCAGGATATTAGCTTCTTCGTTTATTAGATCGGGATGACGTCATCATGATATCCGGAGCCTTTGTTAAACTTTAGAACATGACGTCATCATGATATTTCGCTAACCGGATCATGTTTTGGAAAATATCCTGGCGAAAGGAAATCAGGATGATGATGATCATCCGGATATTTGCTAAAGGTCTTACTTCATTGGCAGGAGGACTTTACGAAATATCAGGTGAACAAACAAGATCATGATGATCTTGACAATATGATAGGATAAAAAATATGATGATCCTCCTTATCGAATTATCATGATGACATCATCAGGATATTTCGAATTCGGAGCACAAGGATGAGTTGAGGTCATCATCAGGTTAGCGCTAGGGTGATATTCAAAATATGATCATGCTGTTGAGGAATGGAATATCACCTTCTTCTTAAAAGATAGGGTGATCATCATGATATTGCAAAAAGGAGATCAGGAGGATATGAATATGATGATCCTCCTCATCGAATATCATGATGATGTCTCCATCACTTAGCGAATTTCAGCGAATATGACCCTCTTGTGAAAGATCAGGATGATGATCATGATCATGCAAAAGGAGATCAGGAGGATATGAAGTCGTCATCATCATCTTAGCGAATTTCAGCAAATATCATGATGATGACCCTCCGATAGGATTATAACATGCGCATGCAAATATGCCGATGGTGGATTTTCTAAGTCAGGGTGATCTTATATTATCAGCATGATATTATAATATTAGGCGATGCAAAAATATCATGATGCTCGCGATGCAAAAGACCGCTCGACGGGGGAAACTTACCATGACTTAAAGTTGACGTCATCATGATATTTGGATATTTGAACCTCAGGATATTATCAGGGGGGCGTTTCAAATATGATGATGATGTCCTTCATACAGCAAAACCAAGTTTATAAAATATGACCCTCCTAAAATCATGATGCTCACGATGCGCATAAGGCCATTTGACGGGTAAAGGGCACTACCAACTAAGATTGACGTCCGGATATTGCGACTGCATGATTTTTATCGGGTGATAGACCAAGATCATGATGACCTTGTCAACATGAAAAAATATGATGATCACTTGCGATTATCAGGTTTGACCAAAACTTTGACTGTGCATAACTCCCACATATGGATGAATTTTCAAGTGAAGTAAAAGGCAAACCTGCATGAAATTTCAAGCTCTTTCTAAATATGAGGTCATAGAAACAAACTATGAACTTTGACAAACTGACCTCATGATGATGACCTACCTCATCCAATATCATGATGATGATGCACCTGACTCATTTTTACCAAACCGCCAGAAAGCAGACAAACACAAGCAGAAGCAAAAAGCAAAACATCAGCAGGGGTCCCCATTTTGCTAAGGGGCATAATGGGGTGTGTTGTGAACATCACAACACATCCTAAAGAAGATAGTTAATGAAGCTGGCTATGACTGGTACCTCCAACTCAACCCTGCCCTATGGGCCTATCGAACAAGCATCTATACCCCCACAAGAGCCACCCCATTTTCCCTAGTATTCAAATCTGAAGCCATTTTACCTACTGAGGTCGAGCTCCCATCCCTACGAGTATCCTTGCAAAACATAATACTGATGAGGAATATCAGGTCACAAGGTTGCATCAGCTAGAATTACTGGATGAGAAACATCTGAATGAGTTGAACCACCTGCAGGCCTATCAAAATCACCTCAGACGAAGTTACAACAAGAGGATCAGAAACCAAAAATTTGAAGTAGGTGACCTTGTCCTTATGGAAAATCAGAAGAACTTGCAAGAGCGCCCTAAGAAAGGAAAGTTCAAACCCAATTGGCTCGGACCTTATGTTGTCACAGCCGCTTATGGATTAGGAGCATACCAGTTTGCAACACCTGAGGGGCAGCCTCTGGATGAGCCTATGAATATCCTACATCTAAAGAAATTTTATGCATAACCCATCAAGTACCCCAAGTCAAAAAATAAAAAAAATAGAAAAAATCAAAAAAACCAAAAAATCAAAAATCAAGAAAAACTTGAGTGCAATAAAAACTTCCAATGGTGAAAATCACTTCGGTGATGCCTTGGATAAGTACCATGGTGAAAACCAGTTTCAGGCACCATGCGTAGTGGGCGGTTCTACCATCTAATAAGTCCTCTTTCCGTCACAACACTCCATATCCCACACATCCCATGGCTTGGAATTGTGAAACATCGAGTCCTATCACCCAACCCCGCACTATCCCATCCCAAGGCTAACTCATGGAACGAGGATCCTTGTAAGCTCCCCTTTGTACAACTCAAAATCAGAAAATCCAAAAACAATACAAAATTAGAAAACCCAAAAACAATAGAAAACACAGAAAATCCAAAAACAACACAATTCACCGCAAATCCCCCATACATCAATCTCACTGCAACTCACAATCATCAAAACATACATCAATCCCCACCATCACACCCATCCCAAACTATTCCCACATCATCAAGTCTTGCCAGAACTACATATTCATCTCGCCTACATCTTGAAAGTACCTTGATCCCGTGGACACAGGGTATGTAGGCAGTCTGGAATACGAAGGATGTTTCCAGTACTCAGGTACCGTAGATGCACCCATCCAACCCATTTGGATGTTCCCCATACACTAAGATTTTTGGACCTGATAAATGATACACACGCTAAGTATACACTTGAAACATGGTCCCTAAATGCAAAAATCATCAAACAACATACCAACTATAATCCTACACATGGCCAGATTGTCCTTTTGCCCACCTCTCGAAAATTCTCCAATCATATCCAACTGATTTGCGTCCTAGGATATATCTTTCTCACAATGGACAAGAATATGTCATTTTATCATCATGTATCTTGGCAAGAATACACAAGGGCTGTTTGTATCTTTTTGCTGGTCTTTTTTGTTGGGAATTAACGTGTCTCAACCTTGGTAATTCTCTGCATTTGTAATGTTTGTATTTATTATTCATTGCCTATGTTGTAAATAATTGGAAATTCCACTTTGTCATATTGTGGGATGTGGCACGGTGATGTGTCAATCCTACATGGATTATGACAACTTGTTATTTTATCCTCACATGAGGAGATAGGCATCCCACTTAGTGGTAGGAATATTCTACCATGTGTCGGCATCTTCTATGTTGTGTAAGGAATGTTTGACCGAAACGGTTATGACGGATTCCTATGACGAATCTATGACATGTAAGAGTCGAGAATAGAAGGTTGTAAGACAGGTAATGACATGTGTCATGTAGCATCTTTAAATGAGGTATATTTGGGTGTCCCAAGGTGGAATATGTGTTGTAATAGAATATGCAATTTATAGCATGTGTATGACAGATTCTCTTACAGCTGTAAGTTGTAACCGCTATGACAGATTCTATGACGGTCGTAAGTGTCGTAAGAGCATCTGTCATAGCCCATTTTTGGAAATAGGCGACCTCTTTGGGATGGGAGTTGTGGACAAGTGTCAGACACATTCTACAATGTTGACCAAGTGTTCCTAGGCGTGGGTTTTGGTCCAAGATGCCATATTAGACGTCCATTCCAAGAAAGGTCCAATATTGCCTTGTAATTCCTTTATATACAGGTGCTTGGAGATGGAGTTTGTATCACAGGTTTATAGGTACTGTTATGCTCCCAGATTGACTCCAGACACGATTGTCAAAGACCATTGAAGCTTGCATTGCAAGTGTATTGTAAACATTCTTTCAGATTTGTTAATACATTGTGCAGGTTTTTGAGTGGGGTTTTTCACCCGGTAATGGTTTTCCCCACCGTAAATCTTTGTCTCTCTTCTTCTGTCTACATTCTGGTTCTTGTGTTTTTCTGCAATATTTCATGTTAATGGTTTAATAGCACTGTAATAGTTAGGATAAAGTTGAATTTGCATAGCCCTCTCCTCAATAGATGAGTGTAGGAAGTGTTTCTGCACACCTACCTTCCTTTCAGTTGGTATCAGAGCTTGATCACCTTTGGTCCTAGTTGTAGGGTAGGGGTTTTTTGAGCCAATCTTAGGTTGAGTGGGAGTCTGTGCAGAGCATTTTGTATCTTATTGCAGCAAGGAGTCTATTCAAGAAGGTTTGAAGTAGAGAAGTTCAACGGAAGTAATTTTGAGTCGTGGAAGCTCAAAATGGAAGACATGTTAGTTGACCGAGACCTTTGGGGAAGTGTGAACGGAACTAAACTAGCTACAATAACACAAGCTGATTGGGATCTCAATGATCAGAAGGCTAAGGGTCTCATAAGACTTAGTCTTGCCGATTCTGTGTTGTTAAATGTCCATAAGGAGACTACTGCAAAACTCCTTTGGAAGAAGTTGGCGGATGTGTATCAAGCCAAATCCCTAGTCAATAAACTTTTCTTGAGAAAGAAGTTGTATTCTCTTCGAATGGAGGATGAAGGATCTGTGGTTGAGCATATGAATGTCTTTAATATACTAGTTGCACAATTAACATCTATTGGTGTAAAGATGGAGGAGGAGGATTGGTGTATGACCTTGCTTTGTTCTCTACCGAACTCATGGGATCATCTTGTCATGGCAATTTAAAGCACCACATCCACATTCAAAATTGAAGAAGTGGTTTCTTCGCTGTTGTCTGAAGAGATGCGGAGAAAGTCTTCTGAGGCAGCTAAAGAAGCCCTTGTAGTTCGTGGAAGACCCAAGGAGAAAGGGTAGATCCAAATCTCATGGGAGATCCAAATCTCCTGGAAAGTCCAAGGCTCTTTGTTGGAATTGTGGCAAGACCGAGCATTTCTAAAAGGAATGCAAAGAGGAGAAGAAGAAAAAGAAGAAATCTCCTGATTCAGATTCTGACAAATCACAAGATGACGGTGATGCTTTCATCGCAGCCTTGGCAGCCCATGCATCTGATGATGTGTGGCTAATCGACTCTGGTGCATCATTCCACATGACCTCACATCGAGACTGGTTCACTAAGTATGAAGAGTTCGATGGTGGAAAGGTGTATCTGGGTGACGACTCTCATCTGAAGATCGTTGGTCATGGAAGAGTCTCTATCTGATTCCCTAATGGTCAAGTGAAGGGGATCTCTGGGGTTATGCACATCCCAGGCTTAGCACGGAACCTGCTTTTTGTAAGTAGTTTGAATGATGTAGGTGTGTAGGTTGTCTTTTCGAAAGAAGGATGCAAGATGACTAGAGGATCTATGGTGCTTACTAAGGCTACTCGAAGAGGTACTCTGTTTCAGCTAGAAGCATGCATTTCACAATGCAATAGTTCTTCTGACTCAAGGAAGAGGGCAGCAGTCACTTCATCCCCACCATCTGAATGAGTAGTGAAGAAATCTGTTGTTTCTAGTCTTGATGGTTGTAATCGTGCATTGGAAGTTAAACTTCCTGCAGAAAAGACAATGTTATGGCATAAGAGATTTGGCCACATTGGTGAGAAGGGTCTGCATACCCTAAAAAATAAGAACCTCGTTGAGGGGTTAGATGATTGTAATCTTGAGTTTGACTTTTGCGAACATTGCATTTATGGAAAACAAAACCGTGTTCAGTTTTACTCGAGTTCTCATAAGTCTTTTGGTGTGTTGGACCTTATTCATTCTGATGTGCTTGGTCCTGTTAATGTTCCTTCATTATCAAAATCTGTATACTTTGTATCTTTTATAAATGATTAGAGTAGAAGGACATGGATTTATTTTCTCAGAAGCAAATCTAAAGTCTATAGCAAATTTAAGGAGTTTAGAGCCTTTGCTGAAAATTAGACTGGCAAAAAGATTAAATGTTTGAGAACTGACAATGGTGGTGAGTTCTGTTCTATAGAATTCGATAAGTATTGCAAGGAACTTGGGATTGAAAGGCACAAGACAACTCCATACACCTCGTAGTAAAATGCAGTTATAGAGAGGATGAACAAGATACTGATGGAGAACTAGGAGTATGCTTAGTGGAGCTGGTCTAGAACAAAAGTTTTGGGCTGAAGCTATTGCCACTGCTTGCTATCTGGTAAATAGATCTCCTACATCAGCTCTTGTTGGAAAGACACCCATGGAGGTGTGGTCTAGTAGAAAGCCTTCAGTAAGGTATCTTCATGTTTTTGGTTGTGAGGCATATGCACATGTGCCTAGGGAGAAGCGGTTAAAGTTGGAGAACAAAGCTGTTAAGTGTATCTTCATCGGCTACGGTGTTGGTGTGAAAGGATACAAGCTTTGGGACCCTGTGGCTGAAAAAGTGTTGTATAGCAGAAGTGTCATCTTCAAAGAGCTTACACCTTCTTCCACTATTTTGTAGCTAGAAGAAAAAGAAAAGAAAGAGGATGTTGTTCAGTTTCCTCTCGCCCCTGAGAAGACTGAACAGAAAGACAATGTTGGACCTGATGATGAGGAGAGCTCTAGCAGCTCTGAAAGCTCAGATGAAGAAGTTGAACCTCAACCTCGGCTCTTGAGGAGGTCTACACGGATAAGAAAGCAACCTGAAAGGTTTGGTTTTACATTGCTTGATTCTAGTTGTGCTTATGCTTTGCTTACTAATAGTGATGAACCTAGAACTGTATCAAAGGCTTTGGATATGAAGGATGCAGGTTCCTGGAAGGAGGCCATGGAGGAATAAATGGCATCTTTGGATAAGAATTAAACTTGGGACTTGGTGCCTTTGCCTCTTGGACGGAAACCCGTTGGATGCAAATGGGTGTTCAAGAAGAAAATTGGTGCAGATGGCAGTGTTGAGAAGTATAAGGCCAGATTGGTTGCGAAGGGGTATTCACAAGTGGAGGGTATAGATTATGGTGAGATCTTCTCTCCCATTGCAAAGCTGACATCCATTCGATTCCTATTGTCACTCGTAGCAACTTATGACTTGGAGGTAGAACAGATGGATGTGAAGATAGCTTTCCTTCATGGTGACTTGGAGGAAGAGATCTACATGTCACAGCCAGAGCATTACATGGTGAAAGGTAAAGAAAATTTGGTTTGTAAAGTTAAGAAGTCTTTGTATGGTTTGAAACAATCCCCTAGGAGATGGTACTTGAAGTTTGATGCCTTTGTATTGTCAATTGGATTTGTGAGATTGAAATCGGATCACTGTGTGTATTATAAATTTGATGGTGATCGTATTCTCATTGTTGCACTGTATGTTGATGATATGTTGCTCATTGGGAAGGGTAAAAATATGATCTCTAATTTTAAATCTCAGTTGTCAGCACAATTTGAAATGAAAGATTTAGGGGCAGCCAAGTGCATTCTAGGAATGGAAATAAGAAGAGACAGAACCAACAGAAAACTTTGGTTAAGCCAGAGTAAGTATGTGAAGTCCATATTGGATAGATTTAGCATGGCAGATTGTAGACCATTGTGTGTTCCTGTTTCTTTGGGGACAAAGTTGTCTATTGAGGATTGTCCAAAATCTCCTAGTGAGGTGGAGGACATGAGCAGAGTACCTTATGCTAGTGTTGTTGGTAGTTTGATGTATGCTATGGTCTGTACAAGACTAGACATTGCCCAAGTAGTGGGAGTCCTTAGTCGATTTATGGCTAATCCTGGATAGGTTCATTGGGATGCAGTTAAGCGAGTGTTCAGATATTTGAGGGGTACTTCCGAGTATTCCATTTTCTATCATGGTAATGTTTCAGGACCTCTGCATTCTGTTGATATTCGTGGATTTGTGGATTCAGATTGGGCAGGTGACATTGACAGCAGGAGATCCACCAGTGCTTATGGTTTTACACTGTTTGGTGGTGCTATTAGTTGGATGAGTAAGCGACAACTAGTTGTTGCTTTGTCCATGATAGAAGCTGAGTACATGGCAGAAACTCATGCTTGTAAGGAAGCCATTTGGCTTAAGAGATTGTGTTCAGACATTGGTGTTGATGTAGGTCAGATCACGATCAGTTGTGACAGTTAGAGTGCAATTTGCCTTGCAAAGAATCCAACTTTCCATGCTAGAACCAAGCACATTGATGTTCAGTTTCACTTCGTGAGGGACATGGTTGAGGATGGGAAGGTAAATTTGGAGAAGGTAGATACTTTGAAGAATGTTGCAGATGCATTGACGAAACCAGTGGGCACAAAGAAGTTCAGATGGTGTTGGGAGTCTATGGGCCTCTTGGCCTATAGCAGTTAAATCCTATTTTTCTATTGGCTCTTACAAGGTGTTCGACAAGTGGGAGAATGTTGGGAATTAAGGTGTCTCAACCTTGGTAATTCTCTGCATTTGTAATGTTTGTATTTATTATTCATTGCCTATGTTGTAAATAATTGGAAATTCCACTTTGTCATATTGTGGGATGTGGCACGGTGATGTGTCAATCCTACATGGATTATAACAACTTGTTATTTTATCCTCACATGAGGATATATGTGTCCCACTTAGTGGTAGGAATATTCTGCCGTGTGTTGGCATCTTCTATGTTGTGTAAGGAATGTTTGACCGAAACAGTTATGACGGATTCCTATGACGAATCTATGACATGTAAGAGTCGAGAATAGAAGGTTGTAAGACAGGTAATGACATGTGTCATGTAGCATCTTTGAATGAGGCATATTTGGGTGCCCCAAGGTGGAATATGATATATTGTAAGAGAATATACTATTTATAGCATGTGTATGACAGATTCTCTTACAGCTATAAGTTGTAACCGCTATGACATATTCTGTGATGGTCGTAAGTGTCGTAAGAGCATCTGTCATAGCCCATTTTGGAAATAGGTGACCTCTTTGGGATGAGAGTTGTGGACAAGTGTCAAACACATTCTACAATGTTGACCAAGTGTTCCTAGGCATGGATTTTGGTCCAAGATGCCATATTGGACGCCCATTCCAAGAAATCTCCAATATTGCCTTGTAATTCCTTTATATACAGGTGCTTGGAGAAGGAGTTTGTATCATAGGTTTACAGGTACTGTTATGCTGTCAGATTGACTCCAAACATGAGTTTCGAAGACCATTGAAGCTTGCATTGCAAGTGTATTGTAAACATTCTTTCAGATTTGTTAATACATTGTGCAGGTTTCTGAGTGGGGTTTTTCACCCGATAAGGGTTTTCCCCACCGTAAATATTTGTCTCTCTTCTTCTGTCTACATTGTGGTTCTCATGTTTTGCTGCAATATCTCATGTTAATGGTTTAACATTGATGTAATGGTTAGGATAAAGTTGAATTTGCATAGCCCTCTCCTCAATAGATTAGTGTAGGAAGCGTTTCTGCACACCTAGCTTCCTTTAATTTTTTATTATTGATTTTTTATCTTTTTGTCTCACTCTAGGTCATCTCCAAAGCTACCTTGATCTCATTATATCATGGCAAGTGGCGGACAACACCTGCAGTAGACATGGTCATTGTTTCTGTATACTATGCTTGTGGGTTGGTTTCATGACTCCAAGAATAGTATTCATATCTTGTAGCTTGGGTCGGTTCTAGTATGATGTGCCTCATTTGCATATACAGGCATCAAAACCTTATATGTACTATTCACACTCATCTCTATGAGTCCCCTTCCTAGGCTAGGCAAGATTATACTACCTTGGGCATGCATGAAATCAACCTATCATTTGTGGGTCTAGTCCATGCAATCGTGGGATATATATCATCACCTAGGTCATTTCATACCTTTGTGAACTGTATCCTACATTGCTATAGTAAACTAAGAAATGCTCTCAATTAATCTTATGCAACTACTGTTACTATCTCAAAATTATCATCCTAATCAACTATACCATCTGGGCCTAGATTTCATAACCACCTACCCCCCAACCTTACCAAATCCCCTCACTAATCCCACTCTTCTGACTAACTCTCACCCAACACATCCCGAACCAAACCATATCTCCCCCTCAATGATGTGGTATTTCATGACCTAACCATTCCCTCATTCCATCGCTCCCAATCCTATCCATTCCCCATCCACCCACCCTTATCCTCTCCCCACCTATGCCTCTATCACACAACTCCACCACCCAGGGTCTAACAAAGAACATCATGTGTATCAGGATTTGATTATCTCACATATCACCCACTTTGCATCTCACCTATCATTTAGTTTGCATCTTCCATATCATATTAGTTACATAATCATTTAGGTTCATTTTATAATCATTTAAATTGCACAATCATTAGGTTCATAATCATTTAAATTGCATAATCATTTAGGTTCATTTTTAGAATCCTTTAGTTTGCATAACCATGTAAATTGCATAATCATTAGGTTCATTTTATAAATCATCACATTTACATAACATTCCATATATCATTGCATAATCACTAGTGACATTTTATAAATCATTACATTGATCAACAAGCATTTAGCTGCATATCCATATTTCTATACATAACATGTGTTTATTTAGATAAACATACATTTCCATTGCATCACATTTTTGCATCCATAGTAAATGTTTATTAATCTAAACATTTATTTGCATTAGACATCATAGACCATAGATCACAAACATGCACATATCACAATAAGTAAATAATCACTACATCCATCATGTTACATCAATAGGTACATCCATAACATCAACATAGTGCATTGCATAAACAAAACACATCCATAGCATATAATCCATAAAACATAGGGCATCCATCATCATAAGCATCATCATTATCACATAAGAGCATCATAAACAAACACATAGACCATCAAAAAGCATCATATCATATATCATCATCACAAAAAATGTACATCACTCATATATACATCAAAAAATATAGTGTCATGATACAATGCCTCCAAGGGCTAAAATGATATAACTGTCACATAGAGGATCCTCTATCTGATCGAGTGGGGGATCCTGACCCTAATGGTGGTTGTGGTCCTACCTATGACTGTGGCTGTGGCTGTGGTCCTACTTGTGACTGTGGCTGTGGCTGTGGTCTGGCCTATGGCGGTGGGTGTGGCTACGGCTGTACCTGTACCTGTGGGACCTGCTAGGGCACATATGATGGGGGAACCATCGCCTGCTGGATGCTCTAAATAGATTTAGACCTATGAGACCTAGAGGCCCTCGATCCAATGACCTAACTATAACTCAGTGTACACTGCTCTGTCGGCACTGCTACGTAATAAAGGCCCTGATAATACTCAACCCGCCCTCTGGTCTCTACCAGCTCCCCTGTGCCTGTGATAGCTGCCCCTATACCTGAGTCAACTATCCCTGTAGTTGATATGATTGTGTCTGTGCCTGAGACAATTGTGTCTGCATCACTATCAAAACTGGAGCTAGACCAGCACCTGAAGCCTGTAAGCTACCCACAGTAGTCTCTGTCTGTTGTGCCCTAGCAAGCGCTGCATCTCACTCCCCTATCAAAGTCACTATGTCACCCTGAGCCTGGGATAACTGTGCCTGCAATGCAGCCACTTGTCCATCTGACCCATCCAATAAGGCCACTAACCCCCACAACTAAACCAACTCTCCCTCCCAGCTCTCAATGCCTCTTGCAGGCTGGCCACCTATGCTCGTAAGGTCTCCATCTCCTCCTCCTCACCCTGAGGCTGCTGACGAGGTGTGAGCCTCTCAACCTCTACCTCTCCACCTGCCCCTGAAGGGCCTACCTCCTCCTGCTGCTGTTGCGCTACTTGTGGTGGGGGTAGATCACCCCTATCCACCCTCGGCTGTCCCCCACACCACCGAGGTCCTCTATGATGTTGCCCCACTCCAATCTGAACCTGCTCAATAGGAACCTATTGTATAGATGCCTGTTGTCCCCCTACTGCTGGGGCACTTGTCCAGCTGCTACTGTGGTCAGCACATCCATCGGCTGTCCATGCCCCCCAACCACCCTCTCCTCTCCATCGCTCCCAACCTCCACGATGTAGTCTGCGACGATCTCCTCACCCTCCTCCAGGAAATCATCACCATCAGAGTCATCATCCCCACCATCATCTGAATCATCATCTTTTGAGCCCGCTGCCTCCTCCACCGGGACTGCCTCCTTTGTTGGGTCCGTAATCTGAGTCGGTAGCCGCATCTGCCACCATATGTCATATGCAGGAGTGGTGCTTGCATCCCTGACCGTGCTCTCCCAATCCCACCACACTGGTCATAGAACTGCAAAGTCATCTAGAGCGACCTGTGGCTGTATGGTTGTAGGCTAGAAGAGAGCATCTTGATAGGTCCATGCAAAGATGGCCATCTGCTGTGGGGTATCCTACCGCATGACCCGCAAGGGTAGATACATGTCTATGGTGGGGTCTCCTCGACCCATCAAGTATCACTGCTGAAAAGTAAAAGGCATGTGCAAATCATCGTCTGGCCACGGTTCCACTCCAATGTAAGCTCACCAGGTCACCCAAATGACATCATCCAGCATCTGTCTCCAGTACCGAACCTAACCAGTATAAGTGTACTCAGCATCCTGATATAAGAATACAAAGGCCTCAAATGGTCGGTGATAGTACCCACACGTCGACTGGGTAACTGTAATGTGCTCCCAAATCCACATGTAGTGCCCCTTAATTCTCACCGTGGATGTGCAGGTATGAGGCCTAACCGGTGAACCAAGAATTCATCTTGAATAATAGTTGTGTTATTTGCAATAACAACTGTTTCTATAGTCATAGTTGGCACCTCTGCAATAAGAATAAGTCGAAAGGCATTTGCCAAGGAAGCATCAATGCCAACAATGTAAAACTCGATCTCCTCATTTAAAGTCTTAACTTCAATTTTTAAGTTCTTAAAAATCCCCAAGGCATCAACTATTATCAACCCCAAAAGATGCATATGCTCCAGAGTATTGGATACCCTCTATATAGGAGGGAGCATCTGCAACACAAACCACTCTGGTTCCTTGCAATTCGAGATGTTGTGCCCACCTAAATGCCTTTAATAAGTACAATCAACCACTCTTACTAATATGCAGCCAGAAATGTGACTGAGTGAAATAGAATATGAAACTATTAACTAAATTCAATGACAAGAACCATTATTTGCTAATTTCGAGGTACGGCTAGCTTGGCAAGATGTTATCACATCATACAAAACTGTGAATAAGTCCTTAAATGGGACAACCAACATACCACCATTATAAAGATAATTACATTTGGTGCTCCTGATCGGTCACAAAAGATGCAACGAAACCTTCTGGTGATAGAACAACATCAATGAATCCTATTCACAACTCTCAGGAATTGGTAGAAAGATTAATAACATCAATCTCATCTTGGAGTCACCTGTACACATGTGGTTATTCTACGATCCTCTTCTCATAAATGAAATCGCCTCTTCAACCAATATTATCATTATTGCTCATTCAATAAAAGTGTTATAATATAAATGTCTTATGTTGTTATTTCTACAGCTGGAAAAAGAAGGCATTAGATATAACTATAATGATTAATAACTATACATTTGTTGTGTTATGAAGGGATACAAACAACGAAGAGTCACCTCCTGTGATGGCAACTGACCCCATGAAGGATCACCACCTTTGGGTGAAAGGGTATGAAATGAAGCCTACAAAAGACATATCAGGGATACACCTAAGAGGGTGGGGCCAAGAAAAGTTTCTAAAGTCTTTTCAACAAAACTCATTTTGTGGGTATCCCTACAATCATTGCAAACCACCAGACCACATTTCGTTGAGGAAGTTATTCAAACGGTTTAGATGCCTAGTCTATGCTTCCACATTTTACATTTGCAACTGCTATGTTTGGTAGAGATCCACTTCCTATTATGCTTTGATGGCCATCCATACCCGGTTGCAATCTCTCATTTTGGCATGTAGGCAACAAGGTGTTGGTTAGCAATGGTCGCGGAGTTTAGTTTTACATTTGCCAATTACCTCTGCTTGAAAGTTTCTAAATCCTTTTCAACGAAACCATTTTTTTTTTAATATCCTGCAACCATGGTAGTCCAATGCCTTGTATACGATTCTACACTTTACATTCATGTCTACCAGGTGCAGTTTCATTCCAAAGGGAGGAATGGAAGACTATTGAAAAATGAAGGGATAGGATGATCTCATAGCACAACCAAGGTAAGTCAATTTATAATCCTAATTTCAGTTAAGATGTTAACAGGTTTAGTGTCGTGATTTTTTGTTCTTTTTATTTGCTATCTGCCATGTCTAAAACTCTTGATTGGGCAGGAGATCATTTTATCTGTTGTCTTTGCATAGAAACGTAGAATCAAAATATATTAACTAGATTAGATCTTGGATTCTCTCATCTTTGTTACATGGGTTTCAATATCTTGACGCTGAAATATTCTTAGAAGTTCCTTGTGAATCCATATCATAACTTATTCTGGTTACACCAATTAATAACTTGCTTTCAACTTTATAACATACTTAGTTATTCAACATATGATTTATATTTATCTAGAGGTTATAAATATTGCAGTCGACATTATGTCCCATCGACGTTAAAGAATCCTTAACCATTTAACTTTTGAATAAACCAATCTTGTATCTTCTCTTGGAGAGAAATGTTTGTAAGCACTTGACCCCTGCCATTTGTTCACATATTCCCTCTACATGTTTTCATACATTAACATTTCCAGCCTTAGGCATTATTTTAATTTCCTAGAATGTCTCCTATGTTTATTTTTAAGTGGATGTACAGTCATGGAATGCATATATCAATAGCTTCATATATTATTTTTTTACATTGATTCTAGTTCTTAATAGGGTATAGGTCTTAGTTTAATATCATAGCTATTTTATATTTACATGTGTGTAGCCATTTCACTTTGGCTAAAATTTACTGAGTAGATCTCTTTTGCTAAGCATCAAACCTCTATTAGACATTATTATTTATGAAACTTCTTGTGGCATGGAGTCTAGTTAGTAGTTCTTATCAATTCTTTTGTGTTGAGCCTCTCCTTGAGATAAACTTGCATGTTTGAATTTCTTAGTAACTTATTCTTATGATCGGTCTTGGTGGTGACAATAAGAAGAGTATTGTTATCATTTTAGATATTTAATTATATTCTTGAAGAATAACTAATTAAGCTTTGTCTATGAGTAACTCGAGTTAACCTAGAATAATACCCTACTTTCCTATCATCTTTAGTAAGTGTTCGAGTCATAGTTGATCATAATTAAATGCTTAGGACCATAGGCCTTGACTTGCATGATTTTAATATATCTTTGTTTTAGACTTGAAAGGGGATCTAGAGTACTTTCTCTTATCTTTTGGTCGAAAGTCTAACAAGTTTGGTAATTGTTTATGTCTACTTGACTATGTTACTCATTTGACTCTAGAAATACTTTTTGGTAATAAGTTAATTTTTTTAAGTGTTGTGTAGGCTTAACTATACTCTCTTAATCCTAATAAGGAGGTTTGATAAGAATATCATGCATAGTTACCAAGTATATTTGGAATACAATATACTAGTAGGAAATAGTATTTTTTTCCTCCTAAATTGTTTCATCTTAGCTATAGAGAATGTTTCCTGCTTACTAGATTTTGAATATTGACTTAATGACAAATAAGGAGAATTTTGTCTAATAGTGGATATACTTTACCTTTTCTTAATTTAGTAGTCTTGAAAGAACCTATGTAAATAATGTGATAGATAGATTTATACTTTTGTATTTTAGTAGCTTGGAATGAAATAATGAGTTTTTACTTAAATGATAGTTAGATATCTTATTGTCGTAACTTAATGTTGTTGAGACTCAATTACATAGGTGATTGGTTAGAATCTTAAGAGGATATGATAAGAGTATGTCTGTATATCATTTTATGGTATGGGGATGAATCTTCTTAATAATTATTCTCATGGTGAATAGATGAAAATGTAACCATGCATGTTTTGTCTTTTGCACATATAGTACTAATGACAGGGTTTAGTATCTTGGACCCATTCAATTCTATTGTTTCATGGAGTTTACTAGTGTGAGCTAGACTTCTAATTTTAGTTACATTAAACCTTGAGGATAATTATGTAATTGATTCAAGGAAATTAAACCTTAGATTATGTCCTTTCTGTGAAAGTTTCATGAGAATGTTGTGGATTAGGTGAACCTTAATCTCCTACTGTCCTCAAGAATGGATTAAAATGTGAATGTATATCTATGTTTGAGTAGAAGCCGATATCATGTAAAACTGATAACATAGAAGTTTTGATTTGTTTGAAAATAATTTTATGGTTGCAATTTTAGGTTCCCGAACTACGAAGTCTCTGCGCTCTGTGTGCGTAGGCACGGCCAATATGAGCCCCCGAGACATTAGGTCGGCCCCTTAGGGCCTTAGGTTTGTCATTTCATACAATTGATATTTGTAATGTGTAATCCATAACTATACAGGACTAATGTTTACTGAGATGTGCAGTTTGAGATCTATAAGCCATGCAAGATTCTGGAGCTATGATAAAATATGTAAATTAGAATCTTAACCCCCTATTGAGTTCATTATTGGGTAGACATTACTTCATTGTGCATGTGTGTGTACTCATTTGGATTTAGAACAACTGTGGTTGTTAGTTAGATCATGTAATATAATCATGTTTGAATGAGTTATGTATGTTGTTGGTTATTGCTTAATTTCAATAATGCAGTCATGTTATCCCTAGAGATGTAGTTAACTTGTTGTGTCAGACTATGTTAAATTGGTTAATTCTATTACAAAAAAAAAATATTTCGACCTTTTTTATTGCTTTAGTTGACTTATCTCTAGGGTTGCATGGCGGGGCATTACATCTGGTATCAGAGCCAAGTTGCAGCACTGGGATCTCTGGTTAATGTTGTTGCCCATGTCTAGTTATAGGAACTTCTCTTATGCATGTGTTCTCAGATGTCTGTTGGGTGGCTAGAAGGTCATAGGGACCCTGGTGTTAGATATCATGTTTTAATCTAATCACCCAGTGGAGATGTTAGATAGAGAATTAGATGCTTTGTGTATTCTCCTGTTGGGGGGGTGATCCTTAGATGCTTGTAACTATTGATTTTTTTTTGTCTTGTGTGACCTTGCTTCATCTCCTTGACTTCCAGTTCCTTAAAGTACAAATTTAGCCTTGGAATGCATGTGCAGGTTTAGATTAATTAGCTAAGTTGGCATGTGGATTTCTTTTGTTTGACTAAAGGTGCATTAGGATAAGATGTTATTTTGTGTAGCTAGGTATTTAATCTATGTATTTAGAAGTAAATGTATGTGATTAAGTTTTGCATTACATGAGGTGATATGTTTTATTGGAAAGGGCTATTTTTGTGGAATAAATAAGATGCTAGTGCATAGAACTAGGTATCTTCTCTAAAAAATTATGATGACTATATTTGGTGTTTGAAAATCTTGTTTTCTAGGTGTAGCTGAAAAACCATGAGGTAATGTCCTTCTCTTTTCTTACTATTGTATAAATAGAAAATATTTATGCATTGGATGTCTTGCATGTTGAAAATATGTGAATCCGTTGGTTCTGTGAGAATTCAAATAGCTTGTGATGAAGTAAGAGTTGTTTGTGTTTAGGAAAGACCTACATGAAGTGGTAAGAGTTAAGTAGAGGATCATTATTGTTATTTTGTGAATATGGAACTTGTGTATAATTTGTTAAGTTGGAATTGTTAAGTGATCGTGATGATCATGACAGTGACTTTTAGCATTAGGTGGTATATGGAAAAGATGATTTAAAAAAAAATAAAAAAAAAAGTTATGGATAATATGATATGATATGATCTTATAAAGGGAATCACAATGGTTGTGGAAATAAATGTACTTATGGTATGTGATCCTTGGTAGTAAAGAAAATTGTGTATGTAAATGTAAATCTTCCCCCTGTAAATGTGAGGAACCAGTAACTGTGCATTAGTTGAGTGTTGTGAATACCACGTACTTGCTTTGTGTGCCCTTGAGATGGCGATACTGGGTACCCATCCATGGGGAAAATGTGTATTTTAGGTGTGGAAACAACCATACCATTATGTGTGTTTGCATGATTGTTACCCGATTGAGGGCCAACCCTTGGGTGGTTGAAAATATATATATATATATATATAAGAGTAACCAAAAGTTAGATTCATAGATTCTCTTCTTTTGGTTCTCTAGTCCCTCAGTCTATGAAGGGGTAGTAGCAGCCACAAATTTCCTTGGGCAGAGTGTGCAACGTACACTTATGATGGCGCAGAGCGGTCCCTCGCTCAACTGAACCTGAGGAAATGTACTCACTACTTTCCCTTATGATGGATCAGGGCACTTGATCCATATGTGTTAGCCTAATCCCCCTAGTTTTTGAGCATCTGGATGGTATTTCTTGGAGGGTCATTGCCTTGTCTTCATGAAAGGTATGATATGCCACATGAGTCATCACTTGGGGGCCATGGTCTAGGACCTACATGGATAACCCAAGTGAGACCATATGCCCCATGTATATTTTGAGGTCCAGCATGTAGAGGGAGATCTGTTACCCATGCTAAGATAGATCCTGTATCTGCACATATTCTGACATGATGCAATAGGTACAATGCCACACCCCACTGATGTTCCGACACAGTGCTGGTGATGATGCCGTGTTGTTGATGGTAGCGAGCTGGGCTCGAGGACACAATGCCACGTGCTTAGACATGTGAAGGTGCACTATGAGATTGTGTTTGATAGCCTACTTGTGTGATGAGCATAATGGGGCCTCATACACTTATAGAGGGATACTCATGTTTGCTTTGAACAGTGTTTTTGTTGGTTAGCATATGGGCATGTCCTAGCCATGTATACCCCTGGCTGCGGCGAGTACCTACGTGTGCCTTCTTCATGAGGTATCGCTATGCGGGGTGTGTTCTACGCGTGCCTACTTTCGCGGAGCCATAGACACACTACCATGCAACATACGGCCAGTACGTGCCTTCTCCGGTTGGCGTATGACCATGCCACACTGAGATGTGATGCGGGATGTGGCCGAGGTGCACGTTCCATGTAGGCAGCCAAGGAGTGTGCGGGCCACTTGGTTAGTCCATGCCGCGTGACGACACGATGTATGGTGTAGCCGAGGAGTACACCTTGAGCCATGTGGATGGCGTGCTCACTCCGCACCACATGAGGGCTACTGCTATAGCCTGACGTTGTTCCCTCCTTCCTCATTTGGTGGCTAGTATCTAGTCATGCAGTGTTGTACAATGTAATTTTGAAGATTATGGACTTTCTTTATGGTTGTTGATGATTTTCTATTGATTGTGAAGGCTGACACTTTGTTTATATTTAATTGTGATGGTTTAGCCACACCTTGTGATCTTATTTGCATGTAGCCATCGTGGTTACATTTGATTTAGTGTTGAAATTGCGCGCATTTCTTTCTTTATTGTTGAAATTGAATTTTTATTTGATCTTTCTTTATGACATTGGTGGCTAAACTAGTTTTTCCTTATTGTTTTCGATGTCGGCCATGTGTCGTATTGTGATGCCTCTCCAAGGACGTATGAGGCGTACTTGATGAGTGTATACGAGGAAGCAAATGCAGGGAACCTTGAGGATGGGGGTATGTGAGGCTGTTACACAGCTAGGACCCACTACCCACCTATGTGTGATGACTATCTCTTGGAGGCTAACTACCTTATACAACAAGAGATAGGTCATTGTGGTCTTGTTTGGATGGTCTCACCATGTGTGTGTGGCCTAACACCATCAAGCCACTACATGTGAGGTATAGATTATGTGAGATGGATTTTGGCTCTTGGCTCATGGATTATGTATTATGGATTAGTATGTTGCTTCCCAGTGTCCAGATGGATGCCTATGTAGCCTTGTGATGTGATTCCCGGTGATATGAATTTGTGTGTATGTGAAGAATGTATGTGAAATCATGAATATAGTACTTATGAAATGATGAATTGTGTTTACATGCTTCTAAAAGGTGTAAAATCATGATCTTGGTTGAATATGTCATGAGATTTAGTGTTGTAAAATGAATAAAGAGGAATGTCTTGTTTATAAATGATGGATATTTAGTGTGCTTTGTGGGTATAATTGTGTTGTGATTTATGGAAATGTAGCATTTTGATGTATTGATTTCTTAATAGTGTATTGGAAAAAGAATTGTAATTTAAGGGTAAAGAAAATGATATGGTAATGCATTTGAAATTGAATACCTTATATGTTTTTGATATGAGAAATTCTACTAGTTAGGATTAAATGGGTGCAATGTTTTCTTTGTTCCGAAAGAAACTGATGGGTGTCAATGCTAATATGTAAGGATTTTGAGTAGTTTATGTACTATGGAATCATTTTTGAAATGCAAGTCTTGATTGCATTATTATTGTAACATTAAAGGCTAAGAGGATAGGTCATGTTTTAAATGGATTATATATCCTTGTGAGATGAATTATTTTCATAGACAAAACTAATGTATATTATTTTGATGTAATGAATCAGCTTGGATGTTGGTAATAGAAATTTGTAGTACTAATGTGTTATGTTTCCACCCTAGTTTGTGACTTCCAGGAGTAAGTCAAGTTTTAGGGGGCGAGGATGTAGTGCCCCTCCATTCTCATCGTGGATGTGCAGGTATGAGGCCTAACCAGTGAGCCAAGACTTCATCTTGAATAATAGTTGTGTTATTTGCAATAAGAACCGTTTCTATAGTCATACTTGGCACCTCTGCAATTAGAATAAGTCAAAAGGCAATTGCCAAAGAAGCATCAATGCCAACAATGTCAAACTCGATCTCCTCCTCATTTAAAGTCTTAACTTCAATTTTTAAGTTCTTGCAAATCCCCAAGGCATCAACTATTATCAGCCCCAAAAGATGCATATGCTCCAGAGTATTGGATACCCTCTATATAGGAGGGAGCATCTGCAACACAAACCACTCTGGTTCCTTGCAATTCGAGATGTTGTGCCCACCTAAATGCCTTTAATAAGTACAATCAACCACTCTTACTGATATGCGGCCAGAAATGTGACTAAGCGAAATAGAATATGAAACTACTAACTAAATTCAATGACAAGAAACATTATTTGCTAATTTCGAGGTGCGGCTAGCCTGGCAAGATGTTATCACATCATACAAAACTGCGAATAAGTCCTTAAATGGGACAACCAACATACCACCATTATAAAGATCATTACATTTGGTGCTCCTGATCGGTCACAAAAGATGCAATGAAACCTTCTGGTGATAGAACGACATCAATGAATCCTATTCACAACTCTCAGGAATTGGTAGAAAGATTAATAACATCAATCTCATCTTGGAGTCACCTATACACATGTGGTTATTCTATGATCCTCTTCTCATAAATGAAATCGCTTCTTCAACCAATATTATCATTATTGCTCATTCAATAAAAGTGTTATAATATAAATGTCTTATGCTGTTATTTCTATAGCTAGAAAAAGAAGGCATTAGATATAACTATAATGATTAATAACTATACATTCGTTGTGTTATGAAGGGATACAAACAACAAAGAGTCACCTCCTTTGATGGTAGCTGACCCCATGAAGGATCACCACCTTTGGGTGAAAGGGTATGAAATGAAGCCTACAAAAGACATATCAGGGATACACCTAAGAGGGGGGGCGGGAAAAGTTTCTAAAGTCTTTTCAACAAAACTCATTTTGTGGGTATCCCTACAATCATTGCAAACCACCAGACCATATTTCATTGAGGAAGTTATTCAAATGGTTTAGACGCCTAGTCTATGCTTCCACATTTTACATTTGCAACTGCTACGTTTGGTAGAGATCCACTTCCTATTATGCTTTGATGGCCATCCATACCCGGTTGCAATCTCTCATTTTGGCATGTAGGCAACAAGGTGTTGGTTAGCAATGGTCGTGGAGTCTAGTTTTACATTTGCCAATTACCTTTGCTTGAAAGTTTCTAAATCCTTTTCAATGAAACCATTTTTTTTTAATATCCTGCAACCATGGCAGTCCAATGCCTTGTATATGATTCTACACTTTGCATTCATGTCTACCAGGTGCAGTTTCATTCCAAAGGGAGGAATGGAAGACTATTGAAAGACGAAGGGATAGGATGATCTCATAGCATGACCAAGGTAAGTCGATTTATAATCCTAATTTCAGTTAAGATGTTAACAGGTTTAGTGTCGTGATTTTTTGTTCTTTTTATTTGCTATCTGCCATGTCTAAAACTCTTGATTGGGAAGGAGATCATTTTATCTGTTGTCTTTGCATAGAAACGTAGAATCAAAATATATTAACTAGATTAGATCTTGGATTCTCTCATCTGTGTTACATGGGTTTCAATATCTTGACGCTGAAATATTCTTAGAAGTTCCTTGTGAATCCATATCATAACTTATTCTGGTGACACCAATTAATAACTTGCTTTCGACTTTATAACATGCTTAGTTATTCAACATATGATTTATATTTATCTAGACGTTATAAATATTGCAGTTGACATTATGTCCCATCAACGTTAAAGAATCCTTAACCATTTAACTTTTGAATAAACCAATCTTGTATCTTCTCTTGGAGAGAAATGTTTGTAAGCACTTGACCCCTGCCATTTGTTCACATATTCCCTCTACATGTTTTCATACATTAACATTTCTAGCCTTAGGCATTATTTTAATTTCCTAGAATGTCTCCTATGTTTATTTTTAAGTGGATGTGTAGTCATGGAATGCATATATCAATAGCTTCATATGTTGTTTTTTTACATTGATTCTAGTTCTTAATAGGGTATAGGTCTTAGTTTAATATCATAGATATTTTATATTTACATGTGTGTAGCCATATCACTTTGGCTAAAATTTACTGAGTAAATCTATTTTGCTGAGCATCAAACCTCTATTAGACATTATTATTTATGAAACTTCTTGTGGCATGGAATCTAGTTAGTAGTTCTTATCAATTCTTTTGTGTTGAGCCTCTCCTTGAGATAAACTTGCATGTTTGAATTTTTTAGTAACTTATTCTTATGATCAGTCTTGGTGGTGACAATAAGAAGAGTATTGTTATCATTTTAGATATTTAATTATATTCTTGAAGAATAACTAATTAAGCTTTGTCTATGAGTAACTCGAGTTAACCTAGAATAATACCCTACTTTCCTATCATCTTTAGTAAGTGTTCGAGTCATAGTTGATCATAATTAAATGCTTAGGACCATAGGCCTTGACTTGCATGATTTTAATATATCTTTGTTTTAGACTTGAAAGGGGATCTAGAGTACTTTCTCTTATCTTTTGGTTGAAAGTCTAACAAGTTTGGTAATTGTTTATGTCTACTTGACTATGTTACTCATTTGACTCTAGAAATACTTTTTGGTAATAAGTTAATTTTTTTAAGTGTTGTGTAGACTTAACTATACTCTCTTAATCCTAATAAGGAGGTTTGATAAGAATATCATGAATAGTTACCAAGTATATTTGGAATACAATATACTAGTACTATTGATATGAGAAAGGATACTAGTAGGAAATAGTATTTTTTTCCTCCTAAATTGTTTCATCTTAGCTATAAAGAATGTTTCCTACTTACTAGATTTTGAATATTGACTTAATGACAAATAAGGAGAATTTTGTCTAACAGTGGATATACTTTACCTTTTCTTAATTTAGTAGTCTTGAAAGAACCTATGTAAATAATGTGATAGATAGATTTATACTTTTGTATTTTAGTAGCTTGGAATGAAATAATGAGTTTTTACTTAAATGATAGTTAGATATCTTATTGTCATAACTTAATGTTGTTGAGACTCAATTACACAGGTGATTGGTTAGAATCTTAAGAGGATATGATAAGAGTATGTCCGTATATCATTTTATGGTATGGGGATGAATCTTCTTAATAATTATTCTCATGGTGAATAGATGAAAATGTAACCATGCATGTTTTGTTTTTTGCACATATAGTACTAATGACAGGGTTTAGTATCTTGGACCCATTCAATTCTATTATTTCATGGAGTTTACTAGTGTGAGCTAGACTTCTGATTTTAGTTACATTAAACCTTGAGGATAATTATGTAATTGATTCAAGGAAATTAAACCTTAGATTATGTCCTTCCTGTGAAAGTTTCATGAGAATGTTGTGGATTAGGTGAACCTTAATCTCCTACTGTCCTCAAGAATGGATTAAAATGTGAATGTATATCTATGTTTAAGTAGAAGCCAATATCATGTAAAACTGATAACATAGAAGTTTTGATTTGTTTGAAAATAATTTTATGGTTGCAATTTTAGGTTCCCGAACTACGAAGTCTCTGCGCTCTGCGTGCGTAGGCAAGGCCAATATGAGCCCCCAAGACATTAGGTTGGCCCCTTAGGGCCTTAGGTTTGTCATTTCATACAATTGATATTTGTAATGTGTAATCTATAACTATACAGGACTAATGTTTACTGAGATGTGCAATTTGAGATCTATAAGCCGTGCAGGACTCTGGAGCTATGATAAAATATGTAAATCAGAATCTCAACCCCCTATTGAGTTCATTATTGGGTAGACATTACTTCATTGTGTGTGTGTGTACTCATTTGGATTTAGAACAACTGTGGCTGTTAGTTAGATCATGTAATATAATCATGTTTGAATGAGTTATGTATGTTGTTGGTTATTGCTTAATTTCAATAATGCAGTCATGTTATCCCTAGAGATGTAGTTAACTTGTTGTGTCAGACTATGTTAAATTGGTTAATTCTATTACAAAAAAAAAATATTTTGACCTTTTTTATTGCTTTAGTTGACTTATCTCTAGGGTTGCATGGCGGGGCATTACACCACACGTGTAAAAGAGTGACCCTGACTAACAACACTGAATCATACCGATAGACAACTGTATGCATCTCATGATATAGCTGCACCAACATCGCTAGCCCTCAGGCATACATGGTCTCATGCCTCACCATCCCCTCGATCATCTCCCCCCAACCCACTGGAAAACCCCTGCCTCTCCTATCAGGCATCACCACACCACCAATCAAAGCACACAGGAATAAGGCAAAGGGATCTCCACCCATCGCCAGTGTCCCCTCATAACTCATCTCCCGCCCATCTGCTGATAAAACAATGTGAGCCTCGCCAAAAACTCTGATCAGGGCCCTCCATCCACTCCTCGTATCATATCTAACCTGCCGGCCATGAATAGGTAGCTTGAGGATGTGATAAACATCCTCAAGAATAATAGTGATCTCACTGGTTGGAAGCAGAAAGGTGCATGTCTCTAAGCAGTACCGCTCCACTACTGTTGTCATCAAAGCTCTATGGGCTCGTAGCACTAGCATTGACGCCACAGTCAAGAGTCCCAATCTAGCCAATTGGGCCCATGTGGCATCATCAAACTGGTCAAACAGTGCCATCACAGATGGCATGCGTCGCTCCCGTGAATACACTATAAACGACTGTGTATCCTGCATCCACAACATTCTAGTCAAAAATCTACGTATCTTTTTTCCAAAACATCCCTTTCTTCTAATGTTGAACACCCAAATCATTTGGCACCAAAACAAACCATACTTCACGCCATTTTACAAATAGCGCCACTACTTCTTCTAATAGTGCTATTACAGATAATAGCACCACTACGCAAGGAATTTTGTGCCACTTCAACACATAGCGCTATTGCACAATGCACTTAGCGCCATTTAAAAATATGGCGCCACCCTGTCACTTGGCACTAATCTAAGGATTAATGCCAATTCCCCCTATTGCGCATATTCTAAATATTGCGCTAATCCTATTCTTCGTGCTAAAACTAAACATAGCGCCGCTAATCAAACTATTCTAGAATATAGCGCTACCCTCCTACACATTTGGTACTAAAACGCCAAAATCCTATTCTTCTAAACATTGCACTATTTCAGAAGATAGCGCTAAACTACTAGACAAATGGCGATAAACCGCCCTAAAGCTACCCTGGCGGTTAGCGTCAATCCAGAGGATTGCGCTAATCTACTCTGTTCTTCACGCTACGCGATCCAGCGATAGCACTACATTCCTAAACCCCAATTGCTGAACCCCAAAAAAGTGACAAAAACAAAAAAATTGAAAAGTCGGGGTTAGACCCTACTTGGGGTCCAGCCTTCGGTGCCCAGCCAAATGATCGAAACCGCTTAGAGATGTGTTGAATACGCAAGAATTAGGGGTTACGCTCTGCCATCTCTCCTCTGCTTCTTCTTCTCACCAAGTCAATGTGTGCAAATGTGGCACTCTTAGGGCCCACTTCACCTAATATAGCATGCCATGTCATGCCCTCGCCACTCTTTTTCCCCTCTAGGGTGCAAATCACAGTATTTTTCCTCCATTTTTCTTCCTGCCATCATCTTTTTCCATTCCCTATCCAACTTTCACTCCCGTCGCATCTTTTCGAGAGGTCACCCTAAAAATTTTATTTTTTCCGTCGACCTCTCGAGTGGCATCCCTCACCCATCTTATTCCTTCTCGACAGCTGGGGCATATTTTTCTTCAACCTGACACCACTTCCCTCCTAGGTCCTGATACCACATCAAAGAGGGGCAAATGTAGACACCTAAAAATGTCTTTTACCATCAAAATTGACTCCTGACATCCCTAAACATATCAATTTCCCTTCTATTCAATTAATTAAATTCTTATTTAATTAATTATCCATTCATCACCTAATTTCACACCATTTTATCCCCAAAATTGAATTAATTTCATTAATTCATAGTCTAAACCTTAGCCAATTGATTTAATAAATATGCAATATTTATTTAATCAATTTCCCCATTTTCACTAAATCTAATTAATTAGCTAAATTATGTTTAACTAATTAATTCAGCCTATTAATTGACCTATCCCTGCCCTAGGCAATTAAATAGCTATTATTTATTTACCTACCCCAGCCTACCTCATCCTAGCCCTAGGATTAATTAAATAAAACCTATATTTAATTAATCCTAACCTCTCATTTGAGTGGTCAAACCTAGCTTAACACCCTTCCCCACATCCTCCAAATAAAAAATTGAAATAAATCCACATAAGTCAATTTTTTATTTAAATAGATCTCACATCACAATTAATTCTCCTTACACCCCCATACCTCATTTATCTCCACTTATCCCCAAATAAATTTTTAATTCATTTTACATTCCCCATATGAATCTTTAATTCAAAAATAATCCTTCACACCCATGCTCATTTAATTCCTCCTTTCCCCAAAATGAATAAAAGATTTACTTTTATTACTAGCCCTCCATTCCTCCAAGATCTAATCTAGGCCCTCCACATCACTTTTATCCTCCACCATTGATCTTCCAAATCAATCTCCACCCTTGGATCAAAATCCCTCCAAAATCTCTATAAATACAACATCTCTCAACCCATTTTGGGATCCAAGTTTTATGCAATGTTACCATGCCCAAATATCTATTGAGCTAATTAGTGAGTTGCAAATTAAGATAGCATTTCACATTTGAATCATTATCTAGGGATTATCATGTCTTAGGAGCTCTTGGGTGCAAGTTTCCTCTCCCCTTGATGAGATTGGGTCTTCTTGTTGAGGTATAGCTTCTTTGTGTTTATGCATTTTAGTTTGTATTTTAACCTCAATTTGAATCACCTAATCTACAATATATATATATATATATATATATATATATATATATATATATATATATATAATAAACTTTAGTATTTTTATTGAAAAGACAATCAACCTTGTATTTTTGTGCTGATGACTTACTTTTAGTAAAAATTAAAAAGAAAATATAAACAGTAATTAAACTATTAAAAGAATTATATTTTTGAAAATTACACTTATAGATCTACGAAAGGGTATCTATAGATATTTTAAAATGTTAGTCATTATTAGTAGGAGTTAAATAAACATACACAAACAAGTCTGTGGCTTTTGAAACACTAATCTATTGAGTAAATCTTATATCTAATGCTCTCTCTAATTTTCTAAACTAAACTCTAGCTCCTTCCTTTTGTTCACTTCCCCCTTGACTATCCCTTCAAGAAAAAAGTTAGTCCTTTTATAGATAGTCCTAATGTAGTATCCTTGCACTAACCAAAAACATAAAATTGTGCCCTATACACATGAGATAAGGATCACGGATCCAATATTAAATGATTTGATTTGAGATTTTGTCTTAGAACTAGATACCTTGCTATGAAACTTGTAATTGGCCCTTCTTACATAAGTGAGGCAAGATGTAATCTTTGAAACCTAATGTGGCCTTAACCATGAACCTGCTTGGGACCAATAATGCTTTAAGTAACATTATCAGTTTGTTGAGATTCATAGATGTGGTGCATGACTCAAATAGGCCTTCCTTAAGTAGGTGTAACAAGTCACATCACATTAATCTACATTAAATGGTTGAGAAAACACATGATATGCTATGATTACAATTTGAAGGCATTATGTTTAACCAATGATACCACACAATAGAATTATTGTCTAGTAGTCTACATGCTTAGTATGAAGACTACAATAAGAATAAGCATCAATGGCAAGAATCAAATGATTATGGTAACTAAGAAAATATGCAAAAGACAAACAAACACAAAACAAATATTTTGGTTGATGCAAGATTGCTCTTACACCTAGGATGCTCCTACATCATTTAATTAGATAAATATGATAAACAAACCCGAACTAGGATAATGAACTAGGATTGATAATTTAAATTACTAAAATTAAATATAGAAAATAGATAAATACAAAACATACAAATCAATAAGACATGTGCTAAGTTGGCTCACAACAACTAATAGGAGGGAGTCAACAAGACAAAATTAAAATTTGAATGTTAAAAGTTCAAGGTTTTGTTCTATGACTATAAAGTAATCTGGATCAAGTTTCCACTCACATATATAATCTAGATTAATGAAAAAAATATCTAAAGATCAAGAATAAAGTTTTGAGGGTCAATAATAACATAATCAATATATAATTATACCATAAACAACTTCACATAAAAGTATATCATATATAAACTAATTATTATATTTAAAATATATATAGGCCCAAAACATAAGGGCCTTTTTCCCATTACACTTAAATTCGGAAAAATGTTCTTCACACTCATATAATTTATGATTAAGTCGAAACCATTTTAATACTTCGGTCATGATAATGTCGGCTATAGCTAATGATTATGGAGGATCGTAAGCAAACATTAAAGTTGACGTTTACTATCACCTTTATGACATAATGACCATTCTTATAAATATATAATTGCTTGTTTCCAATATGGTTATAGTTAAATGGCTGTAAAGACATCAAATAAATTTTGTCTCCATTTTCTCACCTAGTAGAAATATAAATAAATAAAGATTCTCTTTAAAGGGCCCTAATGCATAACTTTAGTGAGGCAGCCATGAGGTACAAATCATATATAAACAACCATAAAAATAAGCTAGAAATCATATGTAAAAAATAAGATTTTTTTTAATAATAATGTTCAATGGGTAGGTATCTGGGCAAAGTTAAGGTTTCTATCCTTAGATTTTATTGGAAACACTTCAATATTTCTATAAATGAATAAAATAATAAGAAATACTATGTAATTAGTCTTATTTAGAGTTTTGATAAAATATGTGATAAAAGTTAGACAATTTAAAATTGAAAGGATTGAAAGTATTTGGTTGATTTTGGTAGTTGATAGATAGTTGTCTACTATTTTGATCATAAATTTTGAATTGTAACTTAGAATCACTTATTCTTGAATGTGTTAGAAGTAGAGCAATGAAATATGAGAGTTGATTCATTCTCAAAGTTTAGCTAGGGTTAGTTCTATGAGTGTAGAAGTGAATTGGATAAGATATGCTTGTGTTGATCTAAAACTTATGCACAATCTAAATTATACACATGGAAATGAACTTGACCTCTACAAATCTTTTGTACCTGTAAACAAAGATTCACCATGACATCTAGACCTACAACTAAAAAGGGGTAGTATCAATAGACACATTGTTTAGGAGCTTGTTAGACTGGGAATGATCTCCTTTGGTCAAACCCTTGGATAGATCGAGTTAACATCTTGAGAGAAAGATTGAAGACATCATGCAATCATGTAGTATTCCCTAGAGATGCTAACATAATATTGATGTTATGCTCTTATGATGATGCAATGTATAAGAGAGCTCTCTAATGATATCTAGATGCATAATAATGAATTAGATTTATTTGTTATAAACACCCTAACATGCAATTTAAAATATTTTGTACTTTCAAGTTAGTTCATAATGGCTAGTTGAAGGGAGATGTCTTGAGCCAAAATTTAAATTTGAATTTGGAAATCTAGGTTAAATTATGTAAATTGTGAAACTAACCTAGGTCAATTCTATGACTATGAAACTAAACTAGGTGATGGATGCATAAGCCAAGTATTGGGTTTGGACCATTGAAGTGAGTGTAGATGGAATCAAGCTACAACCAAGTTATTTGTCAATTTCTATGTAGAAATACATCATTTTATACACTAGTCATTACATTATAGACAAATGCATCAAAGTGAGTCCAAAACAAAGGAGGAAAGTGCAAGGTATGCAATTTTCACCATTGTATTTTGCCCCCACTTTGACATGTGAGAAACTTTAAGAGTGATCTATGTTTTTCAAGTGATAGGAAGATTTAATCCATGAGAGGTAAGGTCTAAAAGATTAATTATGTTGAGAGGTGTAACCTATAGTGATAGCAAGGGATGGAGTGTAATGGCATGACTGTGTTTAGAAAAACTATTTAGAACCAATATTTATTTTTAATATAAAGACACTAAAATATTAAAATAGATCTAAAGTAAATAAAATATGTCATAAATAAAAAACCTCTATAGTAAAATAAAGTAAAGACACCAAAAATTTTAAATATATGTAGTAAATAAAAAAATCTAAAGTAAAAATAAAGTAATTTTAAGTAAATTAAAAAATAGCTCTATGTCTTTTTTATTTATCTACAATTTAATTTAACAAAACAAATATTAAACAAGAACATTTCTAGCCACAAATAAAATAGTAAGTAATCATATGAAATTATTTATTTTCATTTAATTTTTTGAAAATTTTTAAAATAGTTGTGTACTTTTGTTTTTTATCAGTAAATTGTGACCTTAAGGGGTCACTCCCGTTGAACTAAAAATGAAAATCCAAATATACATGTTTTAGGCAGTTCAAAAAAGGAGAGCCAATACAATGCATCAGACCCTTAAACAGGGGTACATTCCAAAGGATTCTAAATTTCAGGATCATGTCATCAACTATCTAATTTAGTTTGAAAGTATTAATGCTATTTTTTGAATGAGAATAGAGGTGCATATTGTGTTGGGCATCATCGCCTTTGTAGGGAACTTTCTTTTTCTTTTGCACCACTTTCCAATCTTTGTTGCTTCCTTCTTCATTGTGTGACTTTGGGACATGATGGGGAGACTATGATGTTTCAAAAGTTGTAGTGGATTTCCCACACCCGTCCATGGAAAGTCTTTGACCATTTTTCAGGCACAGTTGGTGCATGTTCTTTTGATTTTTTCTTGGCCTGATATGAATCATGTTGAATTGAAAGTTTGTCCATGTCATTCAAATGTTCATATGAAGTCTCCTATGCTCCTACTGGACTATCAATAGTGTAATGATGAGGAGCAACATCTCTCCACCATGTGGCAGGGTGGTTTGATTTAACTTTGGTGCTGGGGCAATTTGTAGCAATGTGACCAATTTTGTAGCATCTTCTACAATGAAATGGAAATCCCTCATAATCCAATGGTTGGGTCCAGTTATGGCCATGTACCTTTAACATAATTTATGTTCGAAGGTCTTTTGAAGTATCTAAATCCACCAAAATGCAAGTGAAGGTTGTGTGCATAAAAATAGAAGAATCATTATCTGTAGCCAAAAAGTTTCCAAGTGAATCACTGATGGCTTCGAAACATGAATCAACCCAAAAGTGAAGTGGTAGGTTCGGAAGATGAACCCAAATATGCATAACAATAAAGGATTTCGTGGAAGGATTGAATCAGGTGTTCCATGGTTTTAACATAAACAAATGTTGTCCCCAAGCCTAGAGAGAGTGGAGGATAGTATTTCGATCCTCGACACTGTCAAAAACCACAATGAAGAAGCCACCCACGTAAGGATAGATTTGAAGTTTTTCTTTCAAAACAAGTTGCCAAGACTTAGTGATGCACTGATGCAAATCGGGAAGGTTGGGCCATAACTAATTAAACCTACGAATCAACTCATTCTTTGCAAAGAACTCTTCATTTTCAACTATTTATTTTTAACATCATCACCTAAGATTATTTATAAGGGCTTTCCAGAGTATTGAATGGGCTTACCACATTCAGATTGACTATTATGCTCCCTAAGTTTTGATTGGGATTTGTTCCCAATAGTGGTTTCTCCCCTGTAAGCCTACGGGCCAATCCTATCCAAGGCACACAAAGTCTTTGCATCAATATTTTCACCCACCACACCACAACCAATAGAAACACTAGGATTAACCCTACATGGGGACTCGAGAAAAGTGGGGGCAGGGATAGTATCAAGATGCCTAACTTCTGATGAATCTAAGCACAGGCGTAGATGATCCTTGGTTCTATTGTCAATGGGTAAGACTTCTATCATAGAAGAAAGGTAGTTGAACTTGTTTTTGTTCTTGGAGGCTTCCAAATAAGACCTTTGTTCTACCTAGAAAGGGATGCCCTTAATATATTCCCCCTATTGTGGCAACCCCGCAACCAAAGTCTCTACATAAACCTTCCCCACGACATTGTGTCCTTCATTAGGGCTACGTGAATCAAGTCGCGATCTAGACACCTTGGCAAGTATTGAATCCCCAATCCACAGAGAAGGACTATTCAAAACCCTACCTTCTAGAGTTTTTGGCAGCATGCCCATAATCGAATTAATATTTATAGGTCAAATTTTAATAAAATAGCTATGTACTTAACATATGCACTAATGTAGATAAAATAAAATATTTCTTAAATTAAAAAAAATTATGTGTTCATATATATACTTAGTAGTTTAAATTTAAACTTACCTACTTACCTATTTAGGTATCCATGTATATATGTAGTAGTTTGAACAGATATTAAAATTTAATATTTACAATAAAAAATAGAAAAAGTTAAAATAAATAATTTATTTTTACTGAAATAGATAAATATTTAGGATATGCAAATAACTAATTTGTTTTCATTTAGCATTTAGCTTTTTGAAAAATATAGAAAAATAAAATAGTTATTAGTAAAAATTACAATTTATATGTTTGTACATATGTAATAAATAAAATAGCCTTGAAGTGAAATAAAATAGCTTTTACCTAAATAAAATAGATCTTAGTAAATATAATAACACTATGTCATTGTTTATCTATCTACTTATTTATTTACATGTCTATGTTTGTTGGTGTGAATGAGGTATATTACCTAACCAGTTCCACATTAGGTCCTATTCACACTTGTCTAGTTAAGTTTAATTAGGGTACACTAAGGATAGTTATCACTTTGTGTCCCAAGTCATAAGATTAAGACACTTGTCACAATCTTATGTTGTCATATGTTTCACCTTGACCTATATAACCAATGGCTTCTCATTGTAATGTCATGTTGTTGTACATATTGTGTATTTGCATCTTTTGATAGAATAGAATTATTCTTTCATATTGGATGTCTCTTGTGCTTTCATTGAAGCTCCTAGGTCTTGGGTGGCTACCTCCATAGACAAATCTTGCATGGTATAGAGAATTCTATACCAACTCTTATGATGTCTACATGGAAAAGCTTATCCTCTACCCCATTCTCAAACCTCCCTAGTTGTGGTTTGTGGACAGGATGCGATTGAAAATAAAGATCATTATGCTCATTATAGCCTAATTAGAAAATTTAACTATCTATGGCCTTCTCTTAAAGACCTACATTAATAGGTTTTGGAGTCATGGACTCTCACAGAGGGAAAAATCAAACTATTCCATTGTGTTAGGGGATTTTTTATAGCAAATTTTTAATCTTCTGAAGATAAGGTGGTGGTGCTGGAGGTTAGGTGTTGGGTGTGGGGCAACCATTCCCTCTCACTCAATACATGGTTTCCCCCTTTCAACCCTCTCATAGGACCAGTAAATAGTATGCATGTTTGGATCAAGTTGCCTAATCTCCTCTAATTCTGGGAAGACTCCTATTTTGAGTATATTGGCAATGTTATTGGTCAATTTCTAAAGATGGATTCTACCACTTCTAATCTTGGTCGCACTACCTTTTCCTATCTTCTAGTGGATGTTGATACCTCCAAGGCTCTTAAAGGGGATATTGTTCCAAGATGGTAGAAAATAGATAGTGGACTTAGCCACTTGATTATGAGGGTATCCCCTTTCATTGCAAAAGATGATTTTCTACTGGTCATCTCACCTCTGATTGATCCTGGTCACAACACAAGAATGTGGGATCAACTAGGTGGTGACAAAATTCCCTCCCTAACCAATTGATTGTTGGTTCTTCTATTGATTTAGACTCTTAGGATTACAAGTCTTCTAGTCCCATTCCCTCAGTAGTGGATCTTGATGTGGCATTCAAAGGTCCTTCTGAGGTCGATCCCCTAGGACTAGTGAGGCTCTGTTGTTATCTTTGACAATTCCCATTTCCCACTTGGCAGATTATGGGGGATCCTTTCTCTTTATCATCCTATGGATACTATGCAACTTTTGGCGTCTTTGGCTAGTTATACTTCCTCTTCAAGAGAGGTGACTCAAGTTGAGGTGACAATAGAGGATTGTCCTCTTCTTTCTCCTTGGTCTGATGATTTAGATAATGGTGTGTCTTGGACAATCATTCAAAGAATGAAGAAAGGTATTCCTAATTCTATTTAAGATTCCCATACCTGGGTGAAGGGTATGTAGATTGCAAGGATGAGGTCAGGTGTTGTGTACGTTGTTGACCCTTTGGTTGTTGTTTTGTTGTGGTAGCTTGTCTGTAGCTTTTCTATAGAGAAGATTTATTGGTTTTTGCTACTCTACCCTTGTTTATTTTTATTGTTTTTGGTTGTCTTAGTGGTACCATTTCTCATGGAACTTTTTCCTCTATCCTTTTGGCTATCTCTCTATATAAGGGTTTGGGCCCTCTCAAAAACCCATTTTTTATCAATATCAAAAACCTTAGTAGTTTAAATAGATATTAAAATTTAATATTTATATAGAAAAATAAAATATTTTTTTAGTTTTTTGGTACAAATAGAGAGGGGTCTATTTGGACTCTTGCAAAATAGATATCAAAAATATGATAAATAAAAGTCCATAAAAGATCAATATAACTACAACATTGGCCAATGAGAGACCAAAAGGAAATAATAGAGATGAGAAAAACCCTTGCAATAGTAGGAGGGATAAGAAAAAACACTTTGTTACAAAATTCCCCAAAAGACTAGGGGCCAAGAGAAAACCTAAAACCCAGGGAAGTCAAACTATCACCCTGCACATAAATGATAAAAAAAATAGAGAATTATAGGCATGTAAGCTCCCAACCACTGGCTCTTTTATAGCCATTTGGATAAGATTCCAAAACCCTTGACATCACATTCCAACCTCAAACCATAATAACCACCTATGTAGAAGCTAAGTTGCAAGCACCACCAAAGTCAGTCAAAGTCAAAATAAACCCTATGAATAACCTTTTGATGATTCATGTTGTGAATGAGACAATCTCTAGTAAATAATGGAGTGTAAAAGCACTTGCTAGACCTCTAAAGTCCCATGTGTGTGTGATACAAGAAGAGTTTTGATAACCATATGGAGATCATTGTAGAATGAGGTCAAATTTTGGTTATCATCTGATAAAGCCCAAAATTCTTCCTATAGGGCCTTAAAATAAAACTCCCTCAAAGGGTTTGATGGCCCATTGAAATCATACAAGTTGCAAACTTTCCCTACTCCTTGGCCTCCTCCAAAAGTGGTATAGATACAAGAAAACTAGCTCCTATTGTCACTCAAAAATCCATATCATTGGGTTAGAGTAGCAAATCAGCAAGCCATAACCATAATTCTCTTTCAAGAGTTCACCATATATTTTAACTTATATTTTACGTCTATAAGAACTGAGGCTCCTGACCAAAGCTTCTCATTGTTCTCAAAGCACTCTTGACCAAAAATAATTTTCACTATGTTCAATAACAGCTGTGAGGAACACCTAAAAATTGAACATAGATGATGATCTAACACCTTCCCTCCTAGACAAGGGTCCCTAGAAAGTAAATTATAATTCTTTGGAGCCATAAAAATACAACCAAGTGTAAATAAGCATCATGTATCCTTAACCAAAATGCAAATACAAGTATACAACCAATCATGCAAGCAATGCACAACATGCCAAAACCACAACTTGCAATGATAATAAGGAGGAATGGTACATGTTAGCACACACAACATAGTAAGGATTAAATTTAAATCATAAATAGAAATGCCTCTAATACCTCTTCACACTAGGGAAAGGTCAAGGCGGCACATCAAAACAAAATGAAAAGGTAAAAGCACATTCCTACAAAGGGTTGGGTAGGTAGCCACACAACATAAAGGTGGCTTTTCATCCAATAATCCTTCCTAATAAAGGCCACTAATTATTTATATCACTAAAAAGGGAAAAGAAGGGTTCTTGAGTGATACCCTCATTGGTAAGTGCATCAACCACCCTATTACCTTCCCTAAAACAATTTACAAAAGGAGACATTGTTGATGTGATGATAATGCTCTAAGGCTTCCTTAAGCAACCTATGAAGCTTTCAATTTGGGCAATTTTGATTCTTAATACCAGTTATAACTTTTGTGAGCCACCTTTAATAATTAACTTGTTAAATCTTTTTTAATAAACCCAGTTTTAAACCTACCACTACAACTAGGCATTCTACTTCCTTGTTTTTATTTTTGACCAAAGTGAAGAAAACCCATATGCAATAAACAAATTTTTTTCTTTTAAAATATAAGTTAAAGTATATAATTTATTTTCATTTAACATTTTGAAAACTTTTGCATGGTTTTTATTATTTCTTGCATTATTCTTATAAAATAAAATAACTCTTCAAATAAAAGATATTAAAAATTATATTCATATAGATATAACTAAGTAATATATGATAATATTTAAATAAGGATTTTGATGCACATATATGGATTGTAATGTAATATATGATCACATTACTCTTTTAATGTACATCATTACACTTTTTATAAACATGATATATATGGTTGTTTAATTTGATGGATATTGCATAGTTCACTAAATATGTAATCTTTCATGAATGTCAAATCAATGTCATCTCTATGATGTATTTGGATAAATAAAATATACTTTGATTGTTGACAAAAAAAGATTGGAAATGAAGCAATGTTTGTATAATACAAATAAAAACAAGAAGTGAAGCAATATTTTATAGTTATATTGCTTTGCTATATGTTAAAGGAAAATGTTTGATTCAATAAAATAATGTCGGGTGTTGAATTAACATTTTACATGCCACAACCATGAATGCTACTAATATATATATATATATATATATATATATATATACAACAATCTAAAAGATGCCAAGAGATATCATCAATCTTCATGTGTCTACCTATCCTAAATATAAAACTTAATATAAGTGCCTTGAGACTAATATTTTTTTACATCTTTTAAATAAATATATTTAAGATATCTATACTAATATGTAAAACCTATGTGATAGAAATGTATACTATGTTGGAAATGATGTATGGACCCATCCAAATTGTTACCCTTGTGGTTGTGCTATAGTATGTGGTATCAAATATCTCATTAGTGTTTCGAGAGGTGAGCCATATATATATATATATATATATATATATATATATATATATATATATATATATATATATATATATATATATATATTGATGTTTCTATATATATTGATGTTTCTATTGGTGATTCTTGAGATCTTCTCCCTGATCATTAGTCTCACGCTGATACTCATTTCAGCTAGTTTCTCATGGATCAGTATAACTAAAATGAGGTCTTGCCGATATTAAGAAATTGAGGCCCTTTACATTATTTTGTGATAAAAGTCATAGGATTTTATGGGATATATCAGTTGTTATTCTAATTTTGTGCAAAATGTTTTTTTTGTTTGTTCAGACATGATCGGGTATGAAGATAAGAAAATTTTAAATTTTCCTGTCCCAACAAGGCGTAGGACCCAAAAGAAGTGTTATTATGTTGAAGATTTTGATGATGATGGAGTATCAGATAATGGTGAACCAGACAATGCTAGTTCCTTTGTAAATGAATGCTTTTTTATTTCTATTAAGGAAGATCCCGTGTCTACTAATTCTACTAGCTGTGTGAAGGAAGAAAAACCAGTAGAAAGTGCTTTGGTTTCTCAGGTCATTAAGGACAAGGATGAATGGGTTATTGATAGTGGCTGCTCTCACCCCATGAGTGGTGACAAAAGTAAATTTGTGAGTTTGAAAAGATATGATGGTGGACTGGTTAGGTTTGGAGATAATACAACTAGTAAGATTTGTGGGAAAGGATCTATTTCTTTTGATGGCAAGCATAATACTCAAGATGTCTTGTATGTGAAAGGATTAAAGCACAATCTTTTGAGTGTGGGTCAGATGTGTGAAAAGGGATATGATTTAAGCTTCAAGGACAATGGATGCAAGATTAGGGAAAGCTCCAGAACAATCATTGCAATTGGTAAGAAGACCAGAGGTAATATCTATCACTTGAAAGGAACTAAGAACTATTGCTTGTTGACTCAGACTGATGAGAGTTGGTTAGGGCATAGAAGGTCGTGTCACATAAATTTTGATAATATTATGAAGATAAGTACTACACAGGTTGTTAGAGATTTGCCTAAGCTTGTGAAGCCTGCTAATCCTATTTTTAAGGAATGTCAATTTGGGAAATAGACAAGAACAAGTTTCAAAAGCAAGGACCAATCAGTTAGAGGACTACTTGAGCTAGTGCATACAGATTTGTGTGGACCTACCAGAGTAAGAAGTTTGCAAGGAGACATGTATTTCATGTTTCTCATTGATGATTATTCTAGAATGACTTGGGTCACCTTTTTGAAAGAGAAAGTTGAAGCTCTAGATAAATTCAAGGCATTTAACGCAATGGTTGAAAATGAGATGGATTTGAAAATTAAATGCTTGAGGTCTAATAGAGGAGGAGAGTTCACATCAAATGAATTCAATTTCTTTTGTGAAGAACATGGAATAAAGAGACAGCTATATGCGCCCAGAACTCCACAACAAAATGGAGTTGTTGAAAGTAAAAACAAAACAATTCAAGAATCTGCTAGAACCATGATGAAGGAAGCTCATCTTCTAGAAGCTCATTGGAGAGAGGAAATTCACACCACTGTTTATCTCCTAAATAAAGTTCAAGTAAAAGGTAACAGTTCAAAGACTCCTTATGAATTGTGGTATGGTAGAGTTCCTACTGTGAAATATTTCAAAGTTTTTGGTAGCAAATGTTATATCAAAAGAGAAGAAGATTTAGGTAAGTTTGATGCTAGATGTGATGAAGGGATCTTCCTTGGTTACTCCACCAAGAGCAAGGCCTACCGATGCTTTAATAAGAGGATGCATAAGATCATTGAAAGTGCAAATGTTAAAGTTGATGAATGTAAGGAAAGGTCTTCAGAATCAAGTGGATATGAGTCAGATGACCCAGATGTTTCAGAAGTGGTGCAGCATGAAAATAGCCTAAATGAAGAAGAACAAGATCTGGTAAGTGCTACCAAAACTTCAAGATATATAAGAATCAGTCATTCTGAAGATCAAATCATAGGAAATAAGAGCAAAGGGATATTAACTAGAAGAAAAGCTACAGAAGAACAAGTAAATTTCTATCTGATTTCCAAGATTGAACCTAAAAAAATGGATGAGGCTTGCAAAGATGAGAATTGGATAAAGGCTATGGAAGAGGAATTGATGTAGATAGAGAAGAATCAGACTTGGGATCTTGTTCCTAGACCAACAAACAAGAATGTAATTTGTACAAAGTGGGTCTTCACAAACAAGATGAATGAGAATGGTGAAGTGGTAAGAAACAAATCAAGGTTGGTATGCAAAGGATACGCTCAAGTTGAAGGAATAGACTTTGAAGAAACTTTTTCTCCAGTGGCAAGGATTGAAGCAATAAGGATGTTTTTGGCTTTTGCAGTATACAAAGATTTCAAGATTTATCAAATGGATGTGAAGTCTACTTTCTTAAATGGAGAGTTGGAAGAGGAAGTCTATATAGAACAACTAGAAGGATTTTAGTCATCAGATCAGGGTGACATGGTATGCAGATTGAAGAAAGATTTGTATGGATTAAAACAAGCTCCTAGGGCATGGTATGCATGGTTGGATAGGTACCTGATACAGATAGGAATCTCTACTTCAAGATCAATGATGAACAAACCCTAATTGTTGCAGTTTTTGTTGATGATATTATTTTTGGAGGCAATGAAGGTATGTGCTCAGTTTTTGCTGGAGAAATGCAAAGTGAATTTGAAATGTCTATGTTTGGAGAGATGAACTTCTTTTTAGGTCTACAAATAAGTCAATCATATAAAGGTATCTTCATTTCTCAGTCTAAGTATGTGAAAGAGCTGTTAACGAAATTTGGGATGGAAGACTCTAAACTAGTATGCACACCAATGATAACTGGTTGTATGTTGAGCAAAGATGATAACTCACCCGTGGCAGATTAGAAAAGGTATAGATCTATGATTGGAGGATTACTTTATCTGACTCAAACCAGACCTAACATAATGCATGTAGTATGTCTTGTGGCAAGATTTCAAGCAGAACCCAAGGAATCACATGTGATGGCAGTCAAGAGAATTATGAGATATTTAAAAGGTACAATAGATTAGGGTTTGTGGTACCCTAAGGACTATGACTTTACTCTTAGTGCATATACTGATGCATATTGGGCTGGAGATGTGGATGACAGAAAAAGTACAAGTGGAGGTGCATTCTTCTTGGGAAAAAGATTAGTATCTTGGTTGAGTAAGAAACATGATTCAATATCACTTTCTACTACAGAAGTAGAATACATTGCAGTAGCATGCAGTGGCACTCAAGTGTTATGGATGAAGTAGACTTTGAAGGACATCAAAATCATGTATGAAGATCCCATTGCAATCTTTTGTGACAACACAAGTGCCATGAACATATCAAAGAATCCAGTAATGCATTCAAGGACAAAGCACATATCCATCATGTATCATTTTCTAAGAGAAAAGGTGACAGAGAATGAAGTCAAGTTAGAGTATGTTTCTACCAAGGATCAGACTACAAATATTTTTACCAAGCCTCTGCCTAAGGATACTTTTGAGTATCTCAGAGAAAAGTTAGGGGTTATCACCCCTCCTACTCTAAACTAAGATGCACAATAGTGCATCAGTCTGAAGGTGCTTAGAGGTCTAGATTGATGCCTTTTTAGGTCTACTTCTCAAGGGGAGTAGTTAGACAGTTCAAAAGAGAGATTAGATCAGAACATAAGAGTGCTAGTATGTGCCCTTTGCCATTGATGTCAAAGGGGGAGAGAAGTCATGTGAAAAACTTAGAGTGCAGATGTGTAAGAGAAAGGAAGAGAATTTTGGAGAAAGGAAGAGAATTTTGGAGAAAGAAAGAGTGCAGATGTGTAAAGAGAAAGGGGGAGAATCTTGTCTTGATGGTTGTTGCAGTTTTCACATCATATGTTGCCATCAATGATAAAGGGGGAGATTGTTGCAAGGATGTGCCTAACTGGTGTTGTCAATGATGTCAACGTATCCTTGTTGTCATTGATGTCAATTGTATCTTATTCTATTACTTGTTTAGAAGACTTGTATGCTGAGGATATTGAGTGTTTAGGGGAAAATTAGATTTATTAATATTCTAGATTTTAGATGTTTAAATCTACCTCTCCACTATACATTCAAGGATCTAGGGTCGAGTGACGAGCACTATCATACCCTAGGTCACTTGTAGATGTAGGGAAACTTAGATTAGGGAATTTAGTTATTAATTTTCCTTCTCTTATGCTCAATTAACCATTAAAACCCTAATTATGTAAATACGACAACAAATTGATGAATAATGGAAAAAGCTCTTGCAGACAGGAGTAAAATACCAAATTACAGAATACTTATTTTCAAGATTCTGAAGTGGAATAGTCAGGGACACTGGAGTGGGTGCCCAAGTCCAAGGTTCCAGTTTCTTCATGGAATCTGAACCTCCTTCTAACACTGATCAGCCCTGTAACTTCTATTTCCTGAAACTTAGATACGGAGGACACTAGAGCGAGAACCCAAGTCCTGGAAGTGCTCTTGTGTCCTTTTCTTTAGATCCCAAATCCTTGATGCCTACCAATCCTTCCTGCAACTCCACTTTTCCCAAATGCGACACTTGTAACCTGTAATCACAAGACTTGGTTTGGGGGTTGTGGTGTTTAGAGGCTTGCCTCAGTCAAGCCGCGGTGGACACTTAAGTCTTCGAACACCATTGTTAGATAAAGAGTGCATACCCTTGTGAGGTAGAGATAAAAACTAAAGGAATCAATGATGAAAACACAATATAATTTCACCTTGTAGTGAAGCTCTCATGGGAGGAAGATGCTCTTCATTCCATGAGGAAATTGATGTTCAAATCTACAAATATCAACACACAAAACACACAAGTCTTCTCTTGCAACACAATAGAAAGCCTTGAATCACCTTGAGAATGCATAAAGTTCATAATGATCATCTAGTTTACAAATGAATGCCTAAGCATGCTTATATATGCAACTACAAGCACTCCCGCCAAGACTTTAAAAATCAAAACTTACCGTGTCGGAAAAATGACCAAATAACAGTCAAAATTGACACCCAGAAATTAGGGCTGCCCCAAAATAGGGTAGGACTAGGGCACGGGTGCCCAAGTCCTTCCCCCCTATTTTGGGTAGAGTACAACTCAAGGGTCCCATCTAGGTCCAATTTGCCATGGAACCTAGGTCTCATTCCATCGGGATGCCAAAATATGAACTAAGATGTCCTAAATGCAAACTAAGGACCTAGGAGCTAAACCTTGAGGGAAAATCCCCCAAGGGGACATTTTCTGACGTTACATTTAGCCCCCACTTTAATGTATGTATAAACACAAGGCCAATACATGCATTAAAGTAAGGTCACAAACATAGCAAACACATCAAGCATGGAGAAGACACGCCAATTACATAGAAGATAGTAACATGCAGGCAAAACACAGAGAAAATAGTTACAGTCATGTAGAACATAGAGAAGATAGTCAATGCATAGAAGACACATTAATGCATGGAAGACAAAAATGATATCTTTTCTTTTCTTTTTCTCATATATATGAAATGCAGATGCAAGTACTGGAAAGTAAACAAACCTCCCATAATATAGGATGCACTTATCGAGCAAGTCTTTAGACTGTATATATGGGGCAACACACATGCAAGACACACAAAACCTCCCAAAATGCAGGATGCACTCATCGAGCAAGTATTTAGACTACATATAGGGCAACAAACACACCACACAAAACAAGCATGCCAAAAAAACACACTTGAAGACACAAAGAAAACACAGTAGACAAGCGATGGAGTGTACCTATTTCTAGGTCCAACACCATCTCAAGAACATTACAGGCACACATCGACGATTGGGCTTCACCACAACAATCGCTGAAAACATGTTTAACAGTCGAGTTAGTCACAGAACCTCTCCCTGCCTCTGTAGAGGACTTTTGAAAATGATAGGATGATGTAATATGCTCTGATAAATACACCATCCCCACCTCCACAGAGGCATTAGGATAAAAAGGATATATGTGATATCCCGCCTCTGCAGAGGGCTTACATGATTGATTGATTGATTGCAAACAAACTCAGGATGCAAGATGCACTCATCGAGCAAGTCTTTAGACTGAACCTGAGCACAAGCACATAGTTAACATCTACAATAGGCAGTTTACCTTATATATGCCCCCACCTTAATGTGGTTGATATTAGTTATCAATATCAAGCACATTAAGGTAGGAAGAAACCACACAAGGGAACACCAACTTTCCCAAAGCCCATGCCCCCCGAAGGTGACATGTACTTTACGATCGCCAAATGTTCCCATAAACACATCCCTGCAAGAAACATGTTAGTGTCTACAACATCATGATAAACAACAACATCAATACATATGATTAACCACACAAAGAGACAAGGTTATACCATGATTTTGAAGTTTGAGGATAACCGTGGGGCTATATCATGAAGCTCTCCGAATCAAGTACCGCCAAGGCTATATTCGAAGGCAAACAAAGGTGTACAAAGCAACAGTATTGTTAAGGTTTGTAAATGCGACAGAAACATCATGAAATTCACTACGCAGAAAGCATGAGTGCTTCCACTAGCCAAGTATCAGATAAAATATACAACCCCATTGTCATATTAGGAAATAAGTCCATTTTTTATTGCTCTCGAAAGGGACAACAGGTCCGCATCAGTTAAATGTTTGTCGTCATCCACCTACTAGATGGAAACACTAGAGGAAGGGAAACAATAAATAAGAGAGGAAAAACAAGTGTCTTAGGAACAGTCACATAGGAGGGTGCCCCCAAGTCACCAACCACAATGCTATGTCTGTAAGACACAACACTCAATAATGAAATCAGAGAGAGAGCAATATAGAAGAATGATTATACAAATAGAAGAAGGTCACAACAGAGGCAGTCTTCTAGTATCCCGGACCTTACAAGAGAATCAAGGGTAATCCTAGAAGGCCTAAAAAACATATAACACATCATGGGGGAAGCACATTATGATAGAGATAAAGGGTTAGAGACACTTACCTGTAGGGTCTTGATATTATATGTTAGAGCTCACAAATCTCTTGGAGAGGTATTCAATCATGTTTAATACAAAATTTGAGTGGTTCTTATGAAATTCTTGTTTGTTATCGTATGATGTTTGATTTGTTTTTCCTTGTGTAAATATAACTTTTTGTTGTTGATGAGGAGGGGAACCACTATTTTCTCCAATTTTTGACAGTTGTCTAGCTCTTTTCTGATTTTTATCGAGTTTTCGTTGTTGAATATTTCTAGCATGGGGATGGGAATCATCATGTACCATCTTACTCATTTGTATTGGTCGTCCTTCTTGCTTTTCTGATGCATTTTTATTGTCTCCCAATCCATACAGGGATAACGGGGGAGGAACTTCAATATAAATTTTGTTTCTCCGAGGACGAGGTGAGTTATCCACTTGTTTCTTATCCACTTCAATCATTTCGACAATACTATCATAGTCCAAGTAATCATCCTTGTCTACTTCCACTAAACCCTGTTCCACCATATTGTTTTCAGTATGCTTAGGGAAAGGATTAGTGAAGATTTGTAAATTCTGATTTGGCAGAGCAACCGACTTATTTCCATTGTCATTCACACCCGATACTTGGATGACATTTGAATCAATAAAGTCCTGTATCTCATGTTTAAGATGCATGCATCATTTAGTGTCATGTCCTTGTGTTCGATGATAATGAAAAAAGGCATTAGCATCAAAGTAAGGTCCTTGTCTACTAGGATCAACAGGCTTGATTAGGGGAAGCTTCAGAATATTATTACTCATAGCATGGTTCATGATAGAATGATAGGACTCAGATATCAGAGTAAACTTTCTTGGTTGATACAATGCTTTCTTTGGATTATTTATAGTAGACACATTCATATTTGGTCCATTGATCTTGATGAAACTCCTATTATTGTTTCTCTTAAAATTGCTTTGTGATGATCCACCCATGGATTGACCAACTTGAGCTGATGAGTTTTGGTTTTCATACTGACTAGATGAAAGTTGGTAATCATGAAGAGCAGTGCATAAATGTTGAAAGGAGTTGTATTTCATCTAGAGGATCTTATCATGAATATTAGGTTGTAGATTTGTAATGAATATCTTTTGAACATCCTCATCTTTCATCTGATACTAAATCTGTGCATAAAGTCCTTGATACTGACTAATGAATTAAGTCAACTTTTCTTGCGGACCTTGTTTACATTGAACCAAGTCAATAAGGGTGACTTGGGGTTTAATATTTTCTTGAAAATGTTATAAAAATTGATCAATCAACTGCGAAAAGGAGTGTATTGATTTCGGAGGCAACAAGCAAAACCATTCTAAAGCAGTATCTTTGAGAGATTGTGAGAAAAGTTTTTCTAACAAATCCTCTTCAAAATAAAAATCACTACACATAGATGTAAATGCTACCACATGAATATTGGGATCTCCTTTTCCACCATATTTTTCAAAGCAGGGAGTCTCAAAGCTCTGAGGCATAGAAGTTCTCAAGATTGCATAGGATAACGGATTACGAGCATGATATGTTGGTAGACTAGGCTGTGAAGAATTTGTCAAATTTGTTACCTTTTGTTGCAAAGTAGTCATGCCCTGTAAAAGTTGGTTTAGGATGGCATCATTGGGAGATGAAGTTTGTTGTGAGAAATTAGAACCAAGGTGAGGAGGTGATTGAGCTTGAGATACAATAGGCGGAGGCTGAGAATATGTTAACAGTGGTTTTCCATAATGATAGGTGGAAGATGGTTGTGAGTAAGTAATAGGTAGCTAGAAATGAGTGGAATAGATAGGAGGTTGAGAACAATTATGCATAGAGGAGGTCCCTTTGGGAACCAAATTCTGATAATTAAATCCCACATCTTTGTAATTAGTTCCATTAGATACTCTAATACTTGTGGTAGCATTACTACTAGCGTTCGCATTAGTTGTTAAGATCATTGACGTAAAAGTGGATATTCCCGTAGTCAGTATAGGTGCCAAAACTTGAGTATGAGATGGTGATAGAGTGTTATTTATCGTTTGCGCACATTCGGTCACTGGCATGATATTGGTTTGTACAATATGTACTAGACCACAAATTGCATTAACACCATCTTGTCCTTCTTTTATCAATTCTCTTATGTTCTGAATTATAGGGACAACTTCTTCAGCTATTCTCTCATTTTTTGTAAATGATTGATATTCAACTAGCTCCTTATCCAATTTTTCTATTTGCTCATCAGATACATATCATGTTGCCTCAGTAGTGTTATCAACATCATGAAAATTTTGTTCTTCCATTGTGGTTGGAGGATGTATACTATCTTGCACAATTTGAGTTTCTCCTTTTGTAAAGAAGGTGTCCAAAGTACCAATTTCTTCAAGAGCACTAGATCCCATTAATATTTTACTTCTTCTTGAAGGGATATTGTTTTTAGGACAGCATTTCATAAATCTTATACCAATGCATACAACTCACAAACTAAGAGAACAAATCCTAGGAGAAGGATATGATTGACAACCAAAATGCTTGGTGTTTTGTACTCTTTTCAATGCCAATGAATTAAACAAAGGATGTTGCAAGGATTTAAGTCAAGGGTAGAAAGTTATATGTCTGATATCAATCCAAAACAGCAATATAATCACTCTCAACACACTCCTGATGCAAATCCAAGATAATGCCACGTCAAAATATAGTGAAAATATGTCAAAATAAGCACTTTTTTCACCAAAATTCAATGCAAAAGAGCATAACAAAGGGTGTTGTGAGGAAAATGATGATGGATAGAAAATAATATCAGTAATAACAGCCACTTGGTGTCAAAATACCAAGCACAACACACTTTTAGTGCCACTCAAGGTAAATCCCTATTGAAAATATAGCAAAATATGCAATTTTTCACAGTTTTTCAACTCCAATACCTAGCAAGAGGGGTGTTGTAATGAATTTCAAGAGGTAAAATAAATAATATCAATAATATAAATCACCTCAATCCATAAAATTGATCACAACATGCTTGGAGTGCAAACTAGGTCAAACCTTAGGGCAAAAATAGCCGAAATGTGTAGTTTTTCACCGAATTTTCACTACAAGAGCCCGTTAAAAGGGTGTTGTGAAGCTTTTTATGAGAGTAAGAAAATTATTTCCCTGATAACAGAAAAATAATGCCAAAATACCTTTCACAACACACCTATGGTGCAAGTTTGGAGAGTCGATAAGGCCAAATTTAGTGAAAATCGTTGTTTTCGAAGCCCTAGGTTCGAAATCATGGGACAAAAAGCTATGTGAATGTTTTGAAGTCTGATTTATGATGAAAATGACTTACTCTCAGATCTTAAAATGATTTCCAAGCCTTAATATGCAAAATGCCAATGCAAATCTAATGAAAATGCATGAAAATTGCTAGTTTTTATTAAAGTTTTCTATGCAAAAATGCAAATATTTTAAATATAAATGCAAATTTACACTAAAATGAAAGACTAAAGACAAATTTTAATTCGAATGAGCCTCTAAAATTAGTAGAAAAATATGAGAAAAAGATTTTGCCTACTAACCCTAGATTTTGGAATTACTAGGTTATATAAAATTGTCAAAATTTCCACAAAACCCTAGCAATTAAATGATGAAAATGTAATGCAAATTTCTGAATTTCTGGATTTTTCTATAGTTTATATCATATCGGATGTAAAAATCATGAATTAGAAAATTTAAGAAAGAATTGATGCAATTTAGTAAGCCAAACAATGTAATTTTTTTGTATTTTCCAATTTATTTTTTTTTGAGTTTTTCTCAATGCAATAAAATGAATGACTATATGAATGAATGAAATCAATCCAAATTTGAAGACACACACTTAGCAATTTTCAATTTAAGTCCAAAAACATGGGTTCACCAAAATGTTTAGGGGAAAATTAGATTTATTAATGTTCTAGATTTTAGATGTTTAAATCCGCCTCTCCATTATACATTCAAGGATCTAGGGTCAAGTGACGAGCACTATCATACCCTAGGTCACTTGAAGATGTAGGGAAACTTGGATTAGGGAATTTAGTTATTAATTTTCCTTCTCTTATGCCTAATTAACCAATAAAACCCTAATTATGCAAATATGACAACAAATTGATGAATAACGGAAAAAGCTCTTGTAGACAAGAGTAAACTACCAAATTATAAAATACCTATTTTTGAGGTTCCGAAGAGGAATAGTCAGGGACATTGGAGTAGTTTCCCAAGTCCAAGGTGCTAGTTTCTTTACGGAATCTAGACCTCCTTCTGACATTGATCAGCCTTGTAACTTTGTTTCCTGAAACTCAGATGCGGAGGACACTAGAGCGAGTGCCCAAGTCCTGGAAGTGCTCCTATGTCCTTTTCTTCAGATCCCAAATCCTTGATGCTGACCAATCCTTCCTACAACTCCACTATTCCCAAATGCGACACCTATAACCTACAATCACAAGACTTGGTTTAGGGATTGTGGAGTTTAGAGGCTTGCCTCAATCAAGCCCTAGAGGACACTTAAGTCTCCGAACGCCATTGTTAGATAAAGAGTGTGTTCCCTTGTGAGGTAGAGGCAAAAACCAAATGAATCAATGATGAAAACACAATATAATGTCACCTTGTAGTGAAGCTCTCATGGGAGGAAGATGTTCTTCATTCCATGAGGAAATTGATGTTCAAATCTGCAAATATCAACACACAAAAAACACAAGTCTGCTCTTGCAACACAATAGAAAGCCTTGAATCACCTTGAGAATGCCTAAAGTTCACAATGATCATCTAGTTTACAAATGAATGCCTAAGCATTCTTATATATGCAACTACAAGCACTCCCGCCAAGATTTTAAAAATCAAAACTTACCATGTTGGCAAAAGGACCAAATAACGGTCATAAACTGACACCTAGAAATTAGGGCTGCCCCAAATAGGGCAGGACTAGGGTGCGGGTGCCCAAGTCCTCCCCCTATTTTGGGCAGGGTACAGCTCAAGGGGTCCACCTAGGTCCAATTTGCCATGGAACCTAGGTCTCATTCCATCGGGATGCCAAAATATGAACTAATATGTCCTAAATGCAAACTAAGGACCCGAGAGCTAAGCCTTATGAGGGAAAAGCCCCCAAGGGGACATTTTCTAATGTTACATTGAGAAAATTAACCTCTCCAGAAGAAACAAGTGAGTTACAGAGAAGTGTAGTACAGACAGTGAGTTGTATACTGAAGAACAGTCTGGTAAATTGCTCCACATTTATTTATGCTTGAAGATCGTGGTCTACGGATGGAAGTAAGTTAGAGGTATGACTAAGGATGCTACATTCTAGGTTTAAACCCTCCGCATGAAGATCTAAGTGAGTTGTGTTCACCAAAGTGAAACCTGCTTTTTCTGTAAGTTTAGTTGGGATAGGAAGAAAGTATTTTGCTCCACATTCCTCCGCAATAAAGTATTTTTCTATGTGGCTCTAGAAGGAAGTCTAGGATGATGATAAGTACCTACAGTTGCAATGATTTGTGGTTTGGTGGTCTGCAAGCTATCTTTCTTTTATGACAGTGAAGTTCATGTGTTCTGATGAGGAGATTCCTATGGATAAAGTGGTTAAGGTTCATGCGGTTGCTCCTTATGATTATAACGTGGTTGTGGATGTCTCCTAATCATGTTCCTATCTAGACTTTGGTCTTGTAACATCAGAAAATGTCCCCTTGGGGGCTTTTCCCTCATAAGGTTTAGCTCCCGGGTCTTTAGAGTGCATTTAGAACATTTTAGTTCATATTTTGGCATCCCGATGGAATGAGACCTAAGTCCCATGGAAAATAGGACCTAGGTGGACCCCTTGAGCTGTACCCTACCTAAAATAGGGGGAGGACTTGGGCGCCCGTGCCCTAGTCCTACCCTATTTTAGGGCAGCCCCAATTTTTGGGTGTCGGTTTATGACCGTTAGGAGGTTATTTTGCCAACACGGTAAAATTGATTTTTAATATCTTGGCGGGAATGCTTGTAGGTACATATATAAGAAAGCTTAGGCATTCATTTGTAAACTAGATTGCAATTAGATAGCAAGTGTGATGTTCAAGTGTTCTCAAGGTGATTCAAGGTTGTTTATTGTGTTGCAAGAGCAGACTTGTGTGTATTGTGTGTTGATAATTACAGATTTGAGCTTCAATCTCCTCATGGCATGAAGAGCATCTTCCTCCATGAGAGCTTCACTACAAAGTGACTTATCACTGTGTTTTTATCATTGATTCCTTTAGTTTTGGCCTTTGCCTCACAAGGGCACGCTTTCTTTATCTGGCAATGGTGTTCGAAGACTTAAATGTCCTCCAGGGCTGAGGAAAACCTCTAAACACCACAACCCCCAAACCAAGTCTTGTGATTGCAGGTTACAGGTATCACATTTGGGAAAAGTGGAGGTGCAAGAAGGAGTGGCAGGCATCAAGGATTCGGGATCTGAAGAAAAGTTGGACAAAGGAGTACTTCCAAGACTAGGGTGCCCACAAAAGTGTCCTCTATAGGTAGATCTCAGGAAACAGGAGTTACAGGGTTGATCAGTGTCAAAAGGAGGTCCAGATTCCCTAGAAAAGTAGGTACCTTGGACTTGGGCACCCACACCAATGTCCCCAACTATTTCACCTTAGAACCCTGAAAACAGGTATTCTATAATTTGTTATTTTACTCTCGTTTGTAAGAGCTTTTTCCATTATTCATCAATTTGCTGTCGTATTTGTGTAATTAGGGTTTTAATGGTTAATTGGACATAAGAGAAGGAAAAATTGATAATTAATCCCCTAATCCAAGTTTCCCTTCATTTGCAAGTGACTTAGGGTATGATAGTGCTCGCCACTCAACCCTACATGCTTCAATGTTAGGGTGAAAGGAGGATTCAAACATCTAAAGAACAAAAGATTAACAAGATCCAATTTTACCCTAAACATTTTGCTGAACTCATGTTTTTGGACTTAAATTGCAACTTTCTGAGTGTTTGTCTTAAGATTTGGATTGATTTCATTCATTCATTTGGTCATTTATTTTATTGCATTGAGAAAAATTCAAAAAAATTGAAAAATTGGAAAAATACAAAAAAATACATTTTTTGGCTTACTAAATTGCATCAATTCTTTCTAAATTTTCCTAATTCATGATTTTTGCATCAGATCTGATATAAACTATAGAAAAATCCAAAAAAATTAGAAATTTTCCCTGCATTTTCATCATTTAATTGCTAGGGTTTTGTGGAAATTTTGACAAATTTATATAACCTAGTAATTCCAAACTCTAGGGTTTGTAGGCAAAATCTTTTATCAGATTTTTCTACTAATTTTAGAGGGTCATTCAAATTTTCATTTGGCTATAGTCTTGCATTTTAGTGTGAATTTGCATTTAGATTTAAAATATTTGCATTTTTACATAGAAAATTTCAACAAAAACTAGCAATTTTGGTGCATTTTCATTAAATTTGCATGGGCATTTTGCATGTTAAGGCTTAAAAATAATTTTCAGATCTGAGAGTAATTCAATTTTATCATAAATCAAGCTTCAAAGCATTCACATAGAATTTTATCCCAATATCTCAAACCTAGGGCTTCGAAAACAACAATTTTCACTAAAGCCGGCCTAATCGACTCTCCAAACTTGCCCCGTAGGTGTGTTGTGAAGGATATTTTTGTATTAATTTTCTATTATCAGGGTAATCATTTTCTTCCCCTCATAAAAAGCTTCACAACACCCTTTTAACGGGCTCTTGTAGTGAAAATTTGATGAAAAACTACACATTTTGACCATTTTTGCCCTAGGGTTTGACCTAGTTTGCATTCCAAGCCTGTTGTGATCAATTTTTTGGATTGAGGTGATTGATATTATTTATATTCTTCACTGTACCTCCTAAAATTCCTTACAACACCTCTTTTACTAGGTCTTGGAATTGAAAATTTGTGAAAAATAGCTTATTTTTGCTATATTTTCACTAGGGTTTGACCTTAAGTGGTGCTAAAAGTGTGTTGTGTTAGATATTTTTACATCAAGTGGCTTTTATTTCTGATATTATTTTTTTTCCATCATAATTTTCATCACAACACCCTTTGTTATGCTCTTTTGCATTGAAGTTTAGTGAAAAAAGTGCTCATTTTGACATATTTTCACTATATTTTGACTGGGCATTATCTTGGATTTGCATCAAGAGTGTGTTGAGAGTGATTAGATTGCTATTTTGGAATAATATCAGACATATAACTTGTTTTCCTCGATCAAAATCCTTACAACATCCTTTGTGTCATTCATCGGCTTTGAAAAAGTATCAAAAAATTAAGCATTTTGGTCGTCAATCATATCCTTCTCCTAGGATTTGTTCTCTTAGTTTGCACAGTGTGTGTTGTATGCTTTTGTACAAACTTTATGACACACTATCCTAAAAATAATATCCCTTTGAGAATAAGTAAAAGATTAATGGGATCTAGTGCTCTTGAAGAAGTTGGTACTTTGGACACCTTTTTTACACAGGGAGACAATCAAATTGGGCAAGATATTATACATCCTCCAACCTCAATGGAAGAACAAACTTTTCATGATGTTGATAATACTATTGAGGTAACAGGATATGTATCTAATGAGAAAATAGAAAATTTGGATAAAGACTTGGCTGAATTTCAAATATTCATGGAAACTAAGAGAATAGCTGACGAAGTTGTCCCTACAATTCATAATATAAGAGAATTGATAAAAGAGGGACAAGATGTGTTAATGCACTTCATGGTCTAGTACATATTGTACAAACCAATATCATGCTAGTGACCAAATGTGCGCAAATGATAAATAACACTTTATCACCATCTCATACTCAAGTTTCCATACCTATACCAAATATAGGAGTATCCACTTTTACATCAATGATCTTAACAACTAATACAAATGCTTGTAGTAATGCTACCATTGGTATTAGAGTATCTAATGGCACTAATTACAAAGCTGTAGGATTTAATTATCAGAATTTGATTCCTAAAGGGACATCTTCTATGAATAATTGTTCTCAATCTCCTATCTATTCCACTCATTTCCAACTACCTATTACATACTCGCAACCATCTTCCACATATCAATATGGCCAACTACCATTAACTTATTCTCATCCTATGCCTATTGTATCTCAAGTTCAATCACCTCCTCACCTTGGTTCTAATTCCTCACAACAGACCGCATCCCCCAATGATGCCATCCTAAACCAACTTTTACAGGGCATGACTACTTTGCAACAAAAAGTAACGAATTTGACAAATTCTTCGCAGCCTAGTCTACCAACATATCATGCCCGTAATCCATTATCCTATGTAATCTTGAGAACTCCTATGCCTAAGCGGTTTGAGACTCCTCGCTTTGAAAAATATGGTGGAAAAGGTGATCCTAATATTCGTGTGGCAGCATTTACAGCTATGTGTAGTGATTTTTATTTTGAAGAGGATTTGTTAGAAAAAATTTTCCTACAATCTCTCAAAGATACTGCTTTAGAATGGTTTTGCTCACTGCCTCTGAATTCAATACACTCCTTTTCGCAGTTGATTGATCAATTTCTACAACATTTTCAAGCAAATATCGGACCCCAAGTCACCCTTATTGACTTGGTTCAATGCAAACAAGGTCCCAAAGAAAAGTTGACTGAATTCATTGGTCGATATCAAGGACTTTATGCACAAATTCAGTATTAGATGAAAGATGAGGATGTTCAAAAGATATTCATTACAAATCTGCAACCTAATATTCATGATAAGAATCTCTTGATGAAGTACAACTCCTTTCAACATTTATGCACCACTCTTCATGATTATCAACTTTCATCTAGTCAGTATGAAAACCAAAACTCATCAGCTCAAGTTGCTCAATCCTTGGGTGGATCATCGTAAAACAACTTTAGAAGGAACAATAATAGGAGTTTCATCAAGATCAATGGACCAAACATGAATGTGTCTGCTATAAATAATCCAAAGAAAGCATCATATCAACCAAGAAAGATTACTCTGATATCTAAGTCCTATCATTCTATCATGAATCAAGCTATGAATAATAACATTTTAAAGCTTCCCCTGATCAAGCCTGTTGATCCTAGTAAACAAGGACCTTACTTCGATGCTAATGCCTTTTGTCATTATCATCAAATGGAAGGACATGACACTGAATGATGTATGCATCTTAAACATGAGATACAAGACCTTATTGATTCAAATGCCACCAGGTATCAGGTATGAATGACAATGGAAATAAGTCAGTTGCTCCACTGAATCAGAATCTACAAATCTTCACTAATCCTTTTCCTAAACATATCGAAAATAATATGGTGGAACAATATTTAGTGGAAGTAGATGAGGGTGATTACTTGGACTATGATAGTATCATGGGTATGATTGAAGTTGACAAGAAACAAATGGATAATCCACCTCGTCCATGAAGAAACAGAATTTATGTTGAGGTTCCTCCTCCATTATCCTTATATGGATCAAGAGATAATAAGAATGTCTTTAAAAAGCAAGAACAAAAACTGAGACAGACGAGCAAGATGGTACAGGATGATTCCCGTTACTACTCTAGAAAGATTCAACAATGAAAACTTGCTAAAAATTGGAAAAGAGTAAAATGACAATCAACAAACGGAAATAATAGTGGTTCTCCCCCTCATAAGCAACAAAAAGTCTCATTTAAACAAGGATTTAATGAACAAGCATCATATGATAACAAACAAGACTCTCATAAGAACCACTCAAATTTTTCTTTAAACATGATCGAGTACCTCTCCAAGAGGTTCGAGAGCTCCAAGATTTAATACGAAGACCCTATAGGTAAGTATCTAGAAACTTTTATTTCTATCATAATGTGCTTCCCCCATGATGTGTTATGTGTTGTTTAGGCCTCTTGGAATGACCTGAGATTCTCCCGTAAGGTTCAAGATACTAGGAGACCACTTATGTTGTGACCTTCTATTTGTATCATCATTATTCTATATTGCCTCTCTCTCTGATTTCATTGTTGTGTGTTGTGTCTTACGGACATAGCATTGTGGTTGGTGACTTGGGGGCACCCTCCTACATGACTATCCCTAAGACACTTGTTTCTCCTCTCTTATTTATTGTTTCCCTTCCTCTAGTGTTTCCATCTAGTGGGCCGATGACGATAAAATTTATACTGATGCGGACCTAGTGTCCCTTTCGAGAGCAATCAAAAAAATGGACTTAGTCCCTAATATGACAATAGAGTTGTATATCTTATCTAATGCTTGGCTAGTGGAAGAACTCTTTCTTTTTGCATAGTGAATTTGAAGATGTTTCTATCGCATTTATAAACCTTAACAATACTGCTGCTCCGTGCACCTTTGTTTGCCTTTGAATCTAGCCTTGGCGGTACTCAATTCAGAGAGCTTCATGATATAGCCCCTGGTTATCCTCAAACTTTGAATTCATTATATAACCTTGGCTCTTTGTGTGGTTAATCATATGCATTGATGTTTTTGTTTATCATGATGTTGTAGACACTAACATGTTTCTTGCAGGGATGTGTTTGTGGGAACATTTGGCGATCGTAGATTACATGTCATCACTGGGGGGCATGGGCTTTGTGAAAGTCAATGTTCCCTTGTGTGTTTTCTTCCTACCTTAACGTGCTTGGTATCGATAACTGATATCAACCACCTTAAGGTGGGGGCATATAAGGTAAGCTGTCTGTTATAGATGTTAGCAATGTGTTTGACCTTAGATGCAAAGACTTGCACCCCAGAGTAGTGCATCGTGCATCCTGAGCTTGTTTACAATCAATCAATCAATCATGTAAGCCCTCTGTGGAGGCGGGATATCGAGCATATTTTTTTTTCTTAAGCCCTCTGCACAGGCAGGGATGGTGTATTTCTCAGAATAGATTACATCATCCTATCATTTTCAAAAGTCCTCTGCAGGGGCAGGGAGCAGTTCTGTGACTAACTCAACCCTTAAGCGTGTCTTCGGTTATTGTTGTAGTGAAGCCCAGTCATCAATGTGTGCCTGTAATGCACCTAAGATGGTGTTGGACCTAGAAATAGGTACACTCCATCACTTCTCTGTTATGTTCTCTCTGTGTCTTCAAGTGTGTGTGTTTTGGCATGCTTGTTTTGTATGGTATGTTTGTTGCCCCATATGCAAATACCAGTGCCTTTGAGTAGTGCTTCATGCATTTTGGGAGGTTTTACATGTATTGAGTGTGTGTTGCCCCATATGCAGAGACCAACATAATTGAGTAGTGCTTCCTGCATTTTTGGGAGGTTTGTTTACTTTCTAGTACTTGCATTTGTATTTCATATATATGAAAAAAAGAAAAGAAAAGATATCATTTCTGTCTTCCATGCATTAATGTGTCTTCTATGCATTAATTGTCTACTTCATGTTCTACGTGACTGTAACTATCTTCTCTATGTTTTGTGTGCATGTTACTATCTTTTATGAGGTTGGCATGTCTTCTCTATGCTTGGTGTGTTTTTTGTATTTGTGACCTTACTTTAATGCATGTTTGGCCTTGCGTTCATAGATACATTAAAGTGGGGGCTAAATGTAACATCAGAAAATGTCCCCTTGGGGCTTTTCCCTCATAAGGTTTAGTTCTCGGGTCTTTAGAGTGTATTTAGGACATTTTAGTTCATATTTTAGCATCCCGATGGAATGAGACCTAAGTCCCATGGAAAATAGGACCTAGGTGGACCCCTTGACCTGTACCCTACCTAAAATAGGGGGAGGACTTGGGTACCGACACCCTAGTCCTGCCCTATTTTGGGGCAGCCCCAATTTTTGGGTGTCAGTTTATGACCATTAAGAGGTTATTTTGCCGACACGGTAAAGTTTGATTTTTAATATCTTGGCAGGAATGCTTGTAGGTGCATATATAAGCAAGCTTAGACATTCATTTGTAAACTAGATTGCAATTAGATAGCAAGTGTGATGTTCAAGTGTTCTTAATGTGATTTAAGGCTATTTATTGTGTTGCAAGAGAAGACTTGTGTGTTTTGTGTGTTGATATTTGTAGATTTGAGCTTTAATCTCCTTATGGCATGAAGAACATCTTCCTCCATGGGGGATTCACTACAAGGTGACTTATCATTGTGTTTTTATCATTGATTCCTTTGGTTTTGGCCTCTATCTCACAATGGCACACCCTCTTTATCTGACAACAGTGTTCAGAGACTTAAATGTCCTCCAGGGTTTGACTGAGGCAAACCTCTAAACACCACAACCCCCAAACCAAGTCTTGTGATTGCAGGTTATAGGTGTCGCATTTGGGAAAAGTGGAGATGCAGGAAGGAGTGGTAGGCATCAAGGATTCAGGATCTAAAGAAAAGTCAGACAAAGGAGCACTTCCAGGACTAGGGTACCCACAAAAGTGTCTTCCGTAGGCAGATCTCAAGAAATACGAGATACAGGGATGATCAGTGTCGGAAGGAGGTCCAGATTCCCTTAAAAAGTAGGTACCTTGGACTTGGCCACCCACACTAGTGTCCCCGACTATTCCACCTCAGAACCTCGAAAACAAGTATTCTGTAATTATGATAGACATCAAATTTCCACAGTCCATAATGAATGTAGATCAATGCTTTAGGATTTGACTGTGTGTGAGTTTTTTCCTCAATGTTTCAGATCATACTCCATGATCCATCATCAGGAGAAAGAGCAAGAGAAGAGAAAGTGAGGTAATTTGCAGAACAAGGTAGTTAAAAAGGGGGGAGAGAGGGTGGTGCGGGAACCAAGAATTCAAAGGAGGAGAATAGAACACAAAAACAACTATCCAAACAACAGATAACTAGTACTAACTAACTGAAACTAACCAATGAAGAAGGTCAAGGGGAATGACAAAGCACTAAGAAGAATAAGAAAAATAATAAGAAAAAGAAAAATATAATACAAAGGATGAAACAAAAGCAAAAGATAAAAGATTAAGAGAGACATAGACAACTAGCAACAAGTAAAGGAAAGTAAAATAAAGTGAACACAGCAAATGAACAAATGACGAAGAAAGAAATACCCCAGAAATAACTAGAAGAGAAAAAGATTGAAACTAAATAGCGAAAGATAGAAATAGAGAGCAATAGAGAAATTAGAACAAAAGAAAAATACAAATTTTATGAAGCTGAAAGAATACCAAGAAGAATAGAATATTAAAAAGAAAGAAAACCTCCCTAGGTGCATCAATGAATAAATAAAAGTGGCAAGAGGGAGGATCCCAGAGACAAATATCACAAAAAAGGGGGGTTAAATAAATATAAAAGAGAAAACTAAGGAGGGAAAAAACCCTATAAAAACAATCTAAAAAATAAAATATAAAAATTATAAAAGGGGGCAAGCTAAACAAAATAAAAGAAAGAAAAACCTGAAAATTAAAAGAGGGATAATAAATTAGATCAAAAAGAGATATGAAGAGGAGAAAAGTGAAAGAGAAAGAGAGAATATTGACAAAATAAATGATGTATCTTTCATGCAAAATAGATAAAGAAAGAAAGAAATAAACATTTAGATGTTATCTTTGAGGCATGTTGTCAAACGGTTCAAGTGCCCTCTCATGCTTCCACATTTTGCATACATATCTACTATAGCCGCTGCAATTTCAACATCTGTCGATATCCTCTCTCCTTTATGCCTTATGGATGTCTATACCCTGTTCAAGCTACCATTTTGGCACAGGCGTGAGAATGCTGGTAGAAGCCACAAACCTGGTTGAAGTAGTTTGCATTTATTAAAAGTTTCCAAGACATTTCAACAAATCCATATTGTGCATTTTCTTGAATCAAAGGTCATATGAATTTCACCAGCAATCTGTTACCTTGTGAGTTCAATTTACAGTGGCTTACAAGTGGCAAAGTATTTGTCATCATATATACCATCTCCACACACGACAGATCTGAATTTTATTTCTTGCATAAGCTATAATTCATTTCTAACTGCCCTTTCCTCTTGTGCTCCAATCCAATACTTCAATACATTTCAACAAAAAAAAATACGGCTGCAAAGAACACCAGCAAGCTTTCAATAATCAATGTGTTTCATTAATTCAAAATTTTTGAGAGTATCCTCCCAAAATCCAATGAGTTTATTTTACAATTATAACATCATATAAAACAACTTATCTTATGTCTTCATTTGCTTTTATTTTAAAAAATATATATGGACCAATTCATTTCCTAAATTAAAGATATGTTCTTTTTAGAAATAAAGAAGAGCCTGCATAACTCTCTTTTTCAACATTTAAATTAGAAACTATACTCTTCTCTAATATAAACTATTTCCTTTTTAGAAACATATTAAGTTATAATTAATCCTTTTGAATTGTTTTTATTCCTTAAATTGAGCTAGAATTCTACATTCTTTATTTAAAGAAAAGTAAGAAAATAAATTATTTTATAGAAAGTTTCTTAAACTTGATTCAATTAATTTGTGATATTATATTTGCTTAAATATGCAAATAATTCCTATATTAGAATAGAAATTAGAGAAAAAACAAAAAAAAGTATTAAATTATAGAATGAAGGTGTTAGGGAGAGAAAAATAAATAAATTATTCTTTTTAATGATTTTGTTTCTAAAAACAAAGAAATAGATTAATTTTAGAATGATTTTGAATATTATCCACATTGCATGTTTATTTAATAGAGAAATAGATTATTTAGAATGATATTTTTTTTAATAGAGAAAGGATAATAAATATATAGAGAGTTTGTATATTGTAAATGATAAATAGGAACCCTCAAGTTTAACCTCAAGAGTTGAATTTAAATTACATTGTAATTATTTAATTAACTTGATTTATAAAAATGACAAATAGTGAGTTACTTTAGTTGTGTTAATGATATATAAATATATTTGTATCTTTGTAAATCAATTAAATAATTATTTTAATAAATATTTACATGTAGTTAACTTTATTGTAATTATAGATTTATTCCTTAATAAGAATACAATCCGATGATAAGCTATATTTTAATGATAATATACTATTGTAATAACTTAGTCAATTGCAATCTGCTATAGTGGATTAGTTGTAAAGAAGGCATAATTTTAATTATAAGTGTAATTGATTGCTCGTAATATGTCTAGTAAATTCAATTTGTGGGTCATGAACTAGTTCATATAGTCTTTTGATTTTGTATCTACATGTGGGGTTAGTTTTTCCAGAGGCAAATGTTATTGTGTTTTGACTTTATGTAATGTGTTTATATGTCATGAGTTAATAAGTTGTAAAGACACGTTGCCTCTAATCATGTGTTTTGTGAAGTAATATTCTCTAGACGAGATAGCAAACTACTTGTGAATGACTTATATCCGTTTGTCATGATTGTCATATGGAGAGACTTGGAATATGTAAAAAGAGTAAAGTATCGTAATGCTTTAGATCTTGGTTAACAATTGGTGTTATGTTTCTGTTTGTAAGACAAGAGGGTTTATGCCTTGCAGTAAACATGTATGTGTATCGTTATAATGCCTTGTATGATGGTTAAGGTTTACTAGGGTTAGGAAGGAGAGTGGCTTTCAATGTGGGGCCGACACCCAAAGTGGTCGCCAGGGTAACCCATTGAAAGTAGATTAATGAAGTGATAACCTAAAATGAACTAGGGGGTTAAGGGTAGTTTTCACACTAACAAGATAATTAGATTCCTCACTCATGCCTGTAGTGCTAGTTCAGACTAAGGATGAGATGAGAAGGCCTAGTTGGCAAGGCTGACCTCCTCGTCTCCATGAGAGGACCTGTCGGCTCCGCATGTGTCACCCTATGGGGCCGGGGCCTAGAGAGGCTGCCAGGGTAACCATAGATGGGGGCCAGCTTCTGGTGATAGATAGCCTGGGTAACCCATGCTAGGACCATGCGATGACACTCTCCTTACTGCAGCCTAGCATTCCCTAGTTGTACTCTCCCCATTTGTTAGGTGTTTACCTCTGGAAGTACTGTTGTGTTGTTTGTGATATTGACTTGTGATGTTGGAGTCATGTGTTGTCTTATAGTCTACTATCTACCTGACTGTATGTTGTAGTGGGGACCTTATGTTAACTCCTAGCTCGAGGGGTGGACCTCAGGGTTCCACATGGTCGGGTGGAAGAGCTTTATCCATTGGTTTTTTTTTCCCTTGCCGTTGTTCGTGAACGAGGAGGATATATCTTGTGCATCAGACTAGATCTTGTACTTGTTTATGAAGACAGTTATTATGCTCATGTACTAGCCTATGTATCAGTTGATCCATAATGTATGTATTCAGATGTAATCAGGATAGTGATAATGTAAACTGCATGATGATGTACTCATATGTATAGACCTTTGAATATGTACATGTAATCTTGATCAAGTTGATTATCTAACTGATGTCATGAAATGGAGATGTATATTTATAATCATTAGTGTAATAGATTTAGAATGTTCTGCCGATGTTAGTTAGTAATTATGTTGATTAATTTGTCAAGTAATGCAACCATGGGACCTTAGGAGACAAGTTGTTAGTTAATGATGTGTACTAATTTGCTAAACATTACTTTGTTATCTTATACAAAAAAAAAATATATTCTGCATTGCATAGCATAGATGTGTTGTTTTCTAAGGTGTTCATGGCAGGGCATTACAGCAAATACCTTCTAGGATATCTATGACACCTCTTGTTCAACCTCAACCCCAAGTCCAACCTCAACCAACTATACCACAGGCTCAACCTCCTCCAGTTGCAATGTCTTTCTTTGCAGCAGAGTAACCTTTGAATTTCAATGCATATCATGAGTTGCCAAAGAATCCGGACAAGCTTTGTCCAAAATATCATCCTTATCAGGATGCTGATGATCATATCAGAACCTTTAAAGAAGTTTGCTGTAGGGCCAGAATAGAGCATCAAGATGTCGTATGCAGATTATTTCCTTTTTCCTTAGGGGAAGAGGCTTATAATTGGTTTATTATTCTTGGTCAGAGTTGTATTGGTTCATGGGCTGTCCTAGAGAAAGCTTTTACTGATAGGTTCAAAATACCAATAGATCCCTCAATGAATTATCACCTATTTGCCACTATCAAGAGGTTTGAAGGTGAACCTATTGCCAATTTCAATGCTAGGTTCCAGAAAATGCTATCTAAGTTAGTTGCCCCTTATGTAGTAGCAGATGCTGCTACTAGGAGTATCTATTACTCAGCTCTGGATCCATTGACTTCCATGTTCATCAGGAGGACACATCCTAAAATCACTACCTTGATAGGAGCTTTTCAAGAAGCTATCAAGGTGAATCAGCAGTTAGTTCCTGCCCCTACACCAAATGTTGCATTCCCTACATTGTCTGGCATGTATCCAACTTATCCTCCACAATATCCTGCATCATATCCGCCACAGCAATATCCTAATGGAGCTATGATACCTCTAGTAGTCATGCCTGCACCCTTGCAAGTGCCTCCAATAAATATCATGCCACCTCCTAATGGGAATGGCCAGATGCCACAATATCCTGTACAAACTCAGACACCTCAAGGTGCTGATCTATCCAACAATAACCATGGATCCTCTTTCTTCAAGCCCCAAATTGAGAATGTAGTAGCCAAAGCTCAAGAAGAGAAGGAAGAGATCAAAGAAATCTCTGCTCAACTAAGAAAACTCACTACAGAGGTCACACATTTGAGAAATCAGAATTTCTATTCTCAGCCTAACCAAAACAGAGGTTATTCCAATGACAGACCAAATTATCCTGACAGAGGATACAATAACAACAATTTCAATAATAGTGGTGGAAATAGCAATAATCCTTAGAGACAGCCTAGAGTATGGAACTCCAGGCCAAATAATGGCTCACTACCATCCCCCTTAGATAATCAGCCACCTGGTGAAGCCAAATAGACTACTAGAGTTAAGCTTGCTGAGGCAGCCCTCACTAATTGGTGCAGGATCCACAATACAAATGCTCATGCAGAGCTAGATTGTCCACAATTCAGAATTGCTGCTAGCATTTTCCAGACAGAAGTATCTAATACTTCTGGAAATCCACCTCAGGTAGAGGGAAATGAAATCGTCCCTTGTGGATATGACTCTGCATTTGTATTGGAGAGCTATACTGATCATCATCATCAGTAGACTGTGTCATCCCACCAGCATTATACCCAGGCATGTGAAGAATCTACTTTAGCCTTTGAGTCAAATTATGTCTTCCCTTTTGAAGATGAGAATGAGCCTTCTAATGAACATGAGGAGGTGCATGCATACCAGCAGCAATATCCTTGCAAGCATAATTATAATTTGAGTAGTAACTCCAACAGACCTACTGGTCCATTGACATCATCTCTACCTCCAAATAATTTCAACACACCTCCTGATCCCAAAGCTAGCAATAATCCAGGATTTCCCAAGGTGAATGCAAAATATCTGTCACCCCAGAATACAGCATCAAAGGCTGTTGTCTTACCTCATGAATCTGATAAACTTGTTACATACTTGGTAGATTAGATGAAAAAGATAAAGATCAGCCTATCTCTGTTAGAATTGTTGAAAACTCCTGCAATTAAGAAAGCCTTCATAAAATCACTTGATGATCCTACTCCTAAAGAGGATAACCATTCTCCGGGCCAATTTAGCAATAAGGATCATGCTGCTAAAGATAGCACTGTCAAGCCTAAAGTGCCCGCTACTGTCCAGGCTGCAGAAACCTCCCACATGACATTATACAGAGATAAGAGTGAGTCACCGCCTTTCCTCCTTCCCATAAGGATGTTTAGCAAGAATTTACACAACTGTTTAGTGGATTCAGGTGCATCTACAAATGTGATGCCCTTGTCTATATGCAATGCTTTAGGACTGCATCCTGCGAAATCCCTAAAGAAGGTGACACAACTAGATAAGACAAAAGTGAGCATAATAGGAGAATTGACTCATATACACATGCAACTAGCATCTGATCCCAGGATCCAATATTACATTGATATCCAGGTAGTTCACATACCTAATACATATGGGATGTTGCTTAGCAGAGATTGGTCAAAAACTCTGAATGGATATATGGCTACTGACTTCAGCCACATTTGGTTACCTTGGAAAGGTATACCTAACCAGATAAGAATAGATGCTGAACCCAGGATGAAGTACATGATAACTGAGTATAATAAAATGAATGAGATAATGTATGTAAACGTTGAGCCTGGAGTTTATGCCGTTAGACCATAGACTATCAGGATAGAAGAGATCCTGATGCTTGATTTTCATTATCATCATCATCATGATCATCAGGAAGACATGCTGGTTGTAGAACCCGATAGTAATTTTGAGAACGAGAATGAAATAGATCACTTCAGAAATTTTGAGATGCATCTGTCCAAGTAGGTAAAATGTTGTCAATTGTTAAATATACATGCTAATGATATTTTGATTGATGGATGGTGCAGATTACATGACGAAGCACATTCAGAAAGGACTTGCGAAACATGCTTAGACACGATTATACTAGAGCAGACATGCAGTGAGGCATCATCATCATATTTCAAGGTAAGTTCTACATCTGGTGATGATGATGATACTGATTCATGTTTGTCTTCTGCAGGAACCACATAAAAGGTGACAAATCATGATGAGGATCATATACAGAGAATAGAAGAAATTCTGGTGTATGACCAGATAAATAGTTAAGAAAAAGGGAAAGATCACTCTAGGGAGCGATTGTCTGATGGAGTCAGATTATGAATTATCTGATGAAGACAGTGGTAGTAACCTGACCAGATTTGAAGAGTTTTTATCAGGAGAAATTAAGAAGATGATGAAACAAAAGAAACATCCACGGGATGCACTAACTGAAGGTTGGTGTAGGTTGCATGAGGCACTTCACTCAGAGATTACCTGTTTGCTATGCTTACATATTTTAAAGAGACATACAGAGCCTGATCCAAAAGATCATCCTCCTGATGATGAAAAACAAGAAGAAAAATCAGCTTCTCAGAAGGAAGAAAAAGTGAAGTTTAAGAATGCTGAAATTCCCAAGTTAAAGTGGATATCAAGTGGTGCAGCTGCCAAAGCTGCAAAGAAAAGAGAAGGTTTAGCTAAGCCTCATGCTGAAGATAAGTCTTAGATCCTTAGATTTGATGAATCCAAATCCAAACAAGGAGCTGGAGTAGGGATTGATCTTATTGATCCATCAGGAAAATCCTACTTAGCTGCATACAGATTATAGTTCCCCTGCACTAATAATGTGACAGAGTATGAAGCTCTGATTCATGGGATACTATATGCTCTCAAAAAGAAAGTGAAAATTATGCATGTCTTTGGAGACTCAGAATTAGTTGTCAGACAGGTAAGAGGAATCTACTCTTGCAACTATAAGAGATTGTCAAATTATAGACACAGAGTGTGGGATTTGATTGAAGACTTTGATGCATTTAACATCACCCACATTCCTAGAGAACAGAACCATAGGCAGATGCACTTTCCCAGGCTGCCAATACACTGGAGCCACTATCTATATTAGGTTTAAAGAGATTTTCAGTAGAACTCATATCTGTACCATCAGTACCTGATAATGTTACTAACCTCCAAGTCTTTGATGATGATCAGCACATCCTTGATTTTATCTCTAACAGGGATATATTTGATGCTCAGATCATAGATGAGAATAGTATGGAAGATCATGTCTAGGAAGAAGATGAAATATTAGAGTTGCCTAGCAACAGGATTCCCAAAGGTATGATTGAATTAGAAAGAGCCTTTGATTTAGATAATATGCTGAAATAGAAGGATCTTCCCAAAGCTGATGGAGGTCAATATTCACAAGTGAATATTGGACAAAATGAAGACAAAAGAAATGTCTTGATAGGTAAGGTTTGCACACCAGAAGAGTTAGAAGGAATAACTCAGGCCCTTAAGGATTACATCCATGTAATTGCATGGACTTATGATGAGCTGAAGACATATGACACATCAGTCATAACTAATACTATACCTCTCAAGCCAGATGCTAAACCTTTCAGACAGAAGCAAAGGCCAGTCAATGCTTTGCTTGAACCAATAAATTTTGAAGAAGTCAAGAAGCTGTTAAATGCCAGGATAATATTTCCTGTGAGGAACTCCACTTGGGTGGCCAATCTAGTGCCAGTTTGAAAGAAGAATGGAGACATCAGGCTATGTGTAGACTTTAGGAACCTGGACAGAGCATCAAAGAAGGATAATTATCCTCTACCCTCATTAGATGAAGTTCTGCAGATTGTAAATGGAGCCAAAATGATGTCCTTCCTAGATGGTTTTTCAGGATACAGCCAAGTGATGGTTGACAAGATTGACAGGCTGAAGACTACCTTCACCACCAAGTGGGGGATCTTTGCATATAGACATATGCCATTTGGGCTGATTAATGCTGGAGCAACATTCCAGCGAGCAATGGACATAGCCTTCAAATGCTTAATTGGAAGATGTATAGTCATCTACATGGATGACCTCACAGTGTTCTCCAAAGAGAGAACAAATCATGTAACAGATCTCAGAAATGTGCTGAAGAAATGTGAGGAATATGGGATATCCTTGAACCCCAAGAAATGCATATTCGGGGTAACAACAGGCAAATTATTAGGCCATTTGATAACTGATGATGGAATCATCATTGATCCTGCCAGAGTGGAGTCTATTATGAAAATACAACTCCCTGGGAGTAAGAAAGAACTTAAGTCTTACTTTGGTAAGATTAACTTTGTAAGGAAATTCATCACTAGTTTTGCAGAAATAGTCAGACCACTAAATGCTATGCTGAAAAAAGATGCCAAGATTGAGTGGACAGCAGAAGCTAAAGCTGCTTTTGAGGACATAAAGAAAGCCATATCAGATGCTCCTATCCTCATCAGTCTAGACTACACAAAGGACTTCTACATCTATTCATTTGCCTCAGAACATACCTCTGCAGCAGTATTGACTCAAAGGAATGAGGAAAAAGAAGAGAAACCAATTGCTTTCATGAGCTGTCCCTTCAAGGATGCTGAATCGAGATATGTGGATGTTGAAAGACAAGCACTTGCATTAGTCAGGGCAGTAAAGAAATTCAGGCATTACATACTGAGAAGCAAGGTGATTGCAGTAGTGCCTGATGCAGCAGTGAAGATGCTGCTTATGCAGAGTGAACCTGGTGAGAAAAGAGCCAAATGGGTCACAGTATTACAAGAGTATGACATGGAGATTACACCAATTAAATTGGTAAGAGGATAGGCTTTGAGCCAAATGATATCTGAGATTAACCCAAACATCACAAGTCAACAATATGTTATCAATGATAAGGACAATAAGGAATGGTATTCAAATATCAAGCACATCTTGATTACTGGAAGATGTCCTCCAAGACTGCAAGCTTCACAGAGAAGAGCCTTGAAGATAAGGTCACAAAAATATATGATGAAGGGAGGAACCCTATTCAAGAAGAATTATGAAGGAATATACCTAAGATGCTTAGAAAAGCCAGAAGCAAATAAGATTTTATCAGAGTTACATGACAAGTTCAGAATAGCACATGGATTAGCCCTGGCCACAACACATGCAATCCTCAGAGAAAGATATTATTGGCCCATAGTTTTCAAAGATACAGTTGAACATGTTAAATGTTGTCATGTATGTCAGGTTGCTGCCAATAGAGAGAAATATGCTGCACAACCCTTGCAGCTAGTGATGGAAGAGCGCCCATTTGCACAATGGGGCATGGACTTCATAGGACCAATCAACCCTCCATCATCATCAGGCCATAGGTATGTCGTAACAATTACTGATTATTGTACCAGATGGACTGAAGCTGTCAGCAGCAAGACTTGAACTACAGATGATGTCATTGGATTTCTAGAGAGCAACATTATTACCAGGTACGGAACTCCTTATGCTTTAGTAAGTGATAATGGTTCTGCCTTCACTTCAACCAAATTGTCAAGTTGGGCTTTTGATCATGGGATCATACTCAAATTTTCATCCAATTATTATCCCCAAGGGAATGGATTAGCAGAATCCACCAACAAAAATTTGTTGAATATCGTAAGAAAATTAATAGAGAAGAACCCTAGGGAATGGAATTCATTTCTGAAATATGCCTTATGGGTAGACAGAACTAGAATGAAAACTGCATTAGGAAATTCACCCTTCCAATTGGTATATGGGGTAGATCCTATCCTCCTTATAAACTTGAAAATTCCTACCTTGCAGTTTACCCAAGAGTACCTAGGCATTGATAATAGACAAGAAGTCAGGTTGCTTCAGTTGATGCACCTGGAAGAGAAAAGAAGTCAAGCAATTGACCAATTTGCAAAACATCAGGCTATTGTCAAACACTGGTTTGACAAGAGAGCCAAAGTCAAAGCCTTCAGGATATCTGATTTAGTCCTGATGTGGGATAAAGCCCATGAGAGGAAAGGAGACCATGGTAAGTTTGACAGATTATGGATAGGTCCCTTTCAAATTTCTGAGATACTAGGAGATAGCACTTATAGGCTTAAGAACCTGACAGGTGAGGATGTCCCATTGCCAGTCAATGGACAATTCCTCAAACATTGTTTCCAAGCCTAAGTGACTTCATGATAGTCATGTGTATCATATTGTACATTTGTATAGTTGCTTGTACAGTTGTGTCTTTGTTGTTTTGTTTGTTTTTGTTTGTCTTGCTTTGTTTTTGTTGAGTTTTGTTTTGGTTAGTCAAGATGATGCACTTCATCACCATAGAAAATAACTAAATTGTTAGAATTCAAGTGATGAGATCAAATTTAGACATAGGTTATGATTCATTCTAAGAAGTATTCATGATCAAGTATGTGATATCTTTTCATCAGGGTGCCTTTTCTTGATCAAAGTGAATCAATCACAATGACACACTTAACAGCCTTGGGTTTGCTGAACACACAAGTATAGGTGTTAAGTGAAAAATCTAAAGGGACTCCCTTGCTACTAATACAATCTCCAACCTAAAGCTGCAAGTGACTGTACCTTGTATAAATGAGCTGACATGATGATATCAGATACAAATTTTAAGAGAATCAAAAAAGAAATAAAATTAGGCCATCTAAGTAACTCTACTGGGGCTATGAACGCATGCTGGCAGTGGGGCTCTACTTAGGGAGATTGTATAGATAACCTTGCTGGGGCTATGGACACCTACTGGCAGCAAGGCTCTATCCAGGTTGGCTATGAGGGATGATCTCCAACTATGTAGTTTAACACCAGTTACTTATGTTTTCAACTTGCTTTCAAGATGAGGATAATTAATCATTTGCACACACATGATCCTTTGTTAGTATTGTTACCATGATGAAATTTTATCATTCAGAAGATCATGATGCTTGTGCTTAGAAAGAATTAGAATACTATGAATAAATATGATCACATCACTTGAATCATTAGAATTTGCTAATTTTCTTTTGTGGCAAGTTGTTGTGTGGTTACACAACACACCCCATTTTGACTTGGCAAAATAGGGACCCAACTTTTTGCTTGGCTTGTTCTATGCTTTCTAGCGGTTTGGTAAAAGTAAGTCATGCAGATCAACATGCATGAGGAGGATCTGGTAAGTCATCATCATGAGGTCAGTTTGTTAAAGTTCATATTTCATTCTAGTAACCTCATATTTAGAAAGAGCATCAAATTTCATACAGGTTTGCCTTTTGCATCACCCTGATATTCATTAAGGTGTGAAAGTTATGAATGGTCAAAGTTTGAGTCAAACCTGATATTTCTAAGGGGAGGATCATATTTCTTAATATCAGTCATATTACAGAAAGGTCATACTGATCTAATTTATCACCTGATAAATCATGTGGTCCAAATGTCCGGACATTAATTTTAGGTGATAGTGACCTTTACCCATCAACAGCCTTATGTTTCCCGTGAGGATCATATTTCTCAATGTAACCTGATATTTCTCAATATCCTCCTGACGCGGAATATCCCCCTAAGCCGTTATCTTGATGACGTCATTTGAGTTTGATAAACAAAGAAACTAACATGACGATGACGTCATCATCACATTTACTTCTCGAGGGCATATTTCCTAAACATGACCCTTATCCCATAACATGATGATGACGTCATGATGCCTTAGCGATACACTGAGCCAATATCTAGATGACATCACCCTGATATTCTGAGAGAGAGATTATAGTTTATCTGGTCATCATCATTTTCATAACATCACCCGATATATTGAAATATCCTCCTGATGTATTAAATATGACCTAAGGGTGCGTTTATCACCCGACCTTGTCGAAGATAGTTTTTCCTCTTGGGGAGGATGATCACATTGCACTCGGGAAGACATTTGTGAATATCACCTCGATATTTGAATATCACCCCGATATCTAAATATCACCCTGATTTTTGAACATCATCCTATCATGCGAATATCACCCCACTCCTGTTGCTGCCATTGACATTTAATGCGTGCAGAGGTGGTAGGTAGTTCTCACCGACCACAAAACCTGATGAAACACTTGGTGAAATCCTGAGTTTCCGTGCTAAGGATCAATGAATAAAATCTAATCTGTCAGGGTTTGCCCTAATTTTACCCTAATTGCAAGGTTAAAAGGTAAATTCATCGTCATTTTCACACTTACCTTGTGAGAAAATCATTTTTTACAGAGCACTAGCTTTCAAACCCCCATACAGGTGACACTTGTACGAACAGAGCTTACAAGTAGGAAGAAGCATGTGATTATTAGCAGGATTAAGAGCATTTTCTGGAAAACCACTAGTATAAAGGGATCTACATAACCAGGTAAGTAATTGAAACCCTCATCCTGTTGCTTCTGCATAATCAGGTATGATGTTGCAGGTTCTAGTTTATGCATCCTATGATACAAAATGTTGAATGAATACAATAGGCATGATGTTGGTAAAGATAAATTACTATCTGCATGCATGTGAATACCCATTGTAAGACAAATTGTGTTAATTACAGATATCCATGGCTGACAAGAGGTTAGCAAAGTGTGAGGCTGAATTCAGCAAGCCCATGTTCTCATCTCCAAGAGGAATCTTGTTTAAGTATGGTGCAATTACAGATACCCATCAGGGGAGTACTGATTTGGAGGCTTGGTCCGCCAGAATGAACGATGAGAAGAACAAAATCCCCCTATTGGATGCAATGTTCATGTCTGGATTGTGGAATGCGGCCGATTTTTTGTACTCCATGGAGTCTCCTGAGCTGGTGATTGAGTGTGCACAGAATTATAATCCAGAAACTAGACAGGTGGTGAAACATGGAAGAATATATGCAGACCTATCCATTAAGGGTCTTTCCAAGACATTTGGACTGCCATTGGGCAGGAACGTTAACAGTGTAGACCTGAAGAAATCTGAAGTTGAGTATGAAAATAATAAGAAACAGGCCAGGAAGAACATGTATCAATGGAGGGCCAAGAACATCACATATCCTGCAGCTGCCAAACTTCCTATGAACTTGTTCAAATATGATTTTGATGACGAGTATCAATACATGATTGCATTGCTCAGCAGGGTGACAAGCCAGCCTGATGCTAGTAGTTTTAAGGATTGGATGTATGGTGTAATCATGATGTGCATATATGCAGACATCAAGCCACTATTGGGCCAATTGATAAGTGATGCTCTACATGAGTAGCTGATGAACCTGGGAGGTTCAAATTGTTCCTTTTACATGACATCATACATTGTATACTCCTGTGCTTACAAAGGCACATTTGATGCACTGTTCACAGATGGAAAGGTGACAGGCACAATCAATGTTGTGCACATTTGGGATCATCATCCCTAGTTACAGAGAGTTAACTACCTCCATGATTACAAATTGGTCAATGATGCATTCTCTATGCATCTGGTAAGGACCATGGAGGAGGACAGGACAAAAGATTGAGCATGGAAGCTCAAGAGATAATCTACAGGCATGGAACCTAGTATATTCAATTTGCTACATTCTCCTACATGAGAATTGAGGGTTTTGAAGGACATCCCCTCATGTTGCCAAGATACCCCACTAATGCAGTGATACTAATGGAATTCATAAGGCAAAGCTCCACAATGCTGAAAACATGCAAGGATGCTCATAAGTTACCGCCAATTTTGTTTCTAGTCACTATTGGCTGGTATATGTGCCCAGATTCAGAAAGCATCAAGAAGGTGATGGTCAGCTTAAATAAAATGCAGTTGCAGCCATTCCCACTAATAAGACCATATGATCCTTATGGGAGGATACAGAAAATAACAGGGAAGCCTATTCATCAGAGGCACCTAGAAGACTTCTGGGCGGATTGTGAAGATGAAGCAGAAGCCACAATAAGAAGATACCAGAGGCTAACATTAAATCAAGTCAAAACCTTTGACTGTATCCCCATTCCTCAACAGTTGAAAAAGGATGATGGCAGGATAATGGCAGATGAATATGAGGAGAAGAAAATATATAATGATACCATATCTGCACCTAACCTTACTATACAAGAGGATATTTCTTTGGATCCTTTCATTGCCAGGACACTACAATTAACCCGAGCTTGGGTTGATGAACAAATTGAGGCATTGAAGAAGAAGGGTGTTGCCATTACTATGGACAACAAGAAGAAAGGATAGAATATTCCTGATGAGGAATATGATGATTTTATAACTGAAAAGAGAAAATCAAAAGGAGACAGACTGCCTCTACAACAACAACAAAGTAAAAGACCCCTAGGGGTAAGAAAGTTGATAATGAGCCCAAGGGGGTGATTATTGAAAGGGCAGTGTTTCTAGCTAAGGAGGCAGCATCATGATCAAGATCAGGATCAGCATCACCTCTGTGGACAAGGAAACAAAAGTCCAAGAAAGATCAGCCAGCAGGGGCAATAGTTACTGAGACCCAAGAGGAGGGTCAATCCTCACGGAAACCAACAAAAGAAGAAGATATCCTTATGGAGGAAGAGCTTGAAGAAGAGGAGGCCCCCTTGTTATTCAAAAGGAAGAGAAGAGCCCCACAGGTGGTGGTAGCTACCCCACCTAAGAGACCAAGAACCTCCATGAGGGGTGAAATAAAGCAATCCCCTACACTAGTGAAAGGGGCAAGTAGCGAAGTTGTACACAAGGAATTTCAGCACAATGTTCCACTTCCTACCATTGTGAAGTTCAAAACTAAACTTACTGAAGAGCAGATGAAAGAAACCTCCAAGGCGTATGAAGGAGGTCATATCTCATTAGAGGAGACAATTAATCTATCCGATGATGAGGTTGTGGAGGAAGTAGCTTCACAAAAGATGGAGACCCTTGCTGCAGGTACACACAAGACTCCAACAGTTCAAACAATACTAGAGGAGATAAAGCAAGTGGAAACAGAAAAAGAAAAGAGCCCATAGAAGGTAGCCCAAGAAATAGGGCTGGATACACTAATTGCATAGGTGACAAGTCCTGTAGTGGTAGATTTTACAAGTAAACAGGATGCAAATCCTGAACATCCAGCAGGTACACCTGACAAAGGGCAACATACAGAAGAAGTGAAGATGGCAGAACCAGAAGGCCATGCTTCAGAAATAAGTCAACAAAGCCAACAAGATGCATCAGCGAAGCCTGCAATAGTAGAGGTTCAGGAGAAGAAGGCTGATGAGAAGGATGTAGTAGAAGATCATGCTTCCAATGTTCAGGAAGTAAGTAGCACAGGTGCAGAATAGATAGTGGTTTCAGAACAAACACCAGCACCTAAGGAGGATTCCACAATATCCACCACTATAAATATGCCTCAACAGGAGGAAAAGTTAAAAGTGGATGAGGTGATAATGGAGAAGGATCATGATAATCATATGGACACATCACAAGATCCTCCGCCTCAGGATGATGCTCCTCCAGAAAAAGAAGTTCCTCAACAGGAGGATGTACCGCAGGATCGCCCTAAAAGTGAGCACCATGAAGAAGAAATGAGGAAATCACCTTCTCCATCACATATGCTGACGGATATAGGAGATCAAGGTGAACGTCATGATGATGCTGGGAAACATGATCAGGTACCTCCATGGTTGGAAAAAGAGGTAAACATAGAAGTAGATTTTGTGATTCAAGAATTTGATGTATCTACCTTGTTTTATGAAAATATAATAAAACCAAAGAGGAAGGCCAGAATGACTTCGGCCATTAAAAGAGACCCAACAACTGGAAGAAGGACTGCACAAATTGCAATCCCTACTGTAGAGAAAGAGAAAGGTAAAATTACTCTGGAAGAATTCCAGATTAATACAGTTGACCTAGGGTTTGCAAATGAAGACCAGGAGGGTCAGGAAGGTAAAGACATCATTGATTCTTTAATTCAGAAAGTTAAGAAGGAAAAAGAGAAAAATAAGCAACACAAAGAGCACATTGCTCAGTTGCATGCATATATAGGCAGGTTGACTAATCCTGAGGATAGTTCCACTGATCATGCAGTCCCATTGACTGCTATTTCCCAAGAGGAGGTGAATAAATTGGATCTCATGAAACATGAGTCATCCATACTGAGAAAGTGGATGTATTCCACATTTGATACTGCAAAAGAAATGGTAAAGGTCTCTTTGAAGAGGTGGGGTACTCTCAATGACTCAAGGCAAAAGGTAGACAAGTTGCAAATGCAGGCAGGTAAAAGATCCTTCCAATTGGAGAAGACATTAGATATCCTGGGAGAAATAAGGAGGATAAATCCTCAACTGCTTATCAACAAGTAGGTACTGAATAATAACACTGTGTTATTGGTTGATATATGGTATAAGGACATTCAATTTGAATGTGATGTCCTCAAGGGATGTAACAATAAGCTGAGGGAGATCAACATAAAATTACATGACATGATGTCTTTTGAGGCAGAAATTTTGGAGACCTTAGAAGGAAAAGTGGAAGGGAAGATAGATAATCAAGATGAAGAGTTTGCAATCCAAGCTCTACATAATAACTTCCAATTTGTTGCCGATGATCCACTAGGCCAACTGACAGAGGAAATCATGGATAGACTGGTGAGGACCAAAATGAAAATGGAACATTATAATGAGATGCTGCATAAAAGGAAAAAAAAGCTGGACAACATCAGAAATAAATATCAGGCACATAAACACGCCATCACCAAAGCGAAGACACAGGATGGTGGAGAAATAGATAAAATCATGCAGTTGTATGAACAGGTCCAGATCATCATGCAGCCTCATATACAAGGTCATCATCATTAGGATGATGAAAGTTCAGGAAGTGATGCACCTGATGATGGAGCACATGATTCAGATAAGGTAGATGATGATGTGTCATAAAGTAAATATCAGCATCAGATACTTAGTGAAAATGAGTATTCCAGATAGTTGCCAGCTGGCAACTTGTGCCATTTTGATAAAGTTGACAAAGTCAAAGAGAAATACTGACCGTAGATATCCATAGACAAATCAAGATCTGAGATCTTTTTGTAACGGATTCCTCACCTTGTTCTATAAAAGGTGCTGGCATGCCTCATTTCTATTATTAAAAACTTAATTGAAATCCGTCTGCTGAAATATTCAGGGCTCATTTCAAAGCTTTTTGTATACATTTATATCTTTGTATACTTAATGAATGAGAAGACTGTGTTGATTACAATTCATAGTAAATCTTGAGTAATTATTGTGTGAATTCTGGATATATGTTGTGATTTGTTGCATCCCTTGGAGTGCATGTCTACTTGCATATGTTGTTTTCATACAATTCCTTTGAAGTTAGCATCAACTGTATCTAGCTGTGGAATGTCCTGGTGAACATATGGTTTGGTTTTCTTCTCTTCATGACTATATTTGATGTACATGTGGTTCAATAGCTGAAGGTTCAACATTAATTTGAAGCATTTCTTTCAATTTCTTTTAAATTTCAAAGCATTTAACCATCATAATTGCAAATAATTGATAATCTCAAGAAAATAATACAAATATGTGGACATCTCGTAGATAATTGAAAATATTTAGCCTGTTTGAAGCTAAAGCATGTATATTTGCATGAATATCATGCAAATATTTGAGTACAACTGCATCATTTGATCAAACAACTGTATAAAATGACCTCTCTGTGAAGAATCTTTGAAGAAACAATGTCATGATGATGAACTCAACGTAAGGCCCCAAAATGGAAACAACAACACACATCAACCTCTGAGTAACGTTAGACGATTAAGACCTAATCACCGAAGACTTGGGATCATGAATTCTCTGAATTCATCGTATCTTTGAAGATGAATAAAGGTTAATGTGTACTTTTATTCTATGCTTGTTTGTGACTAACATCATGACCAACAGATAGGTTAGGAGGGATGATGTTGTCATGGAGATATAGGTAAGTTTCTTGATACCACGGGGATAGGGGACCAATTACTTCGCACACGAGCTCGGATTGAGGAACATCATATGCAGGGATAGGGAGTTCTTCGATAAAGAATTCACACCTCTTACTGTCTTTCTTCATGTCGACCAGAGATCCGATGGTAGCCATGGCATCTGCAGCTTTGTTATTTAGCCTTGGGATCTGCTCAAAGTGGATGTCATCAAAGTAGTCTTTAAAGTCATTGACCATCTTTTTTTAAGGCAGGAGTTTATCATCCTTGGTCTTGTACTCATTTTTTACTTGTCAGATGACCAGTTGAGAGTCTCCATACACTATCAGTTTCTCAATTTTCCATTTGATTGCTATTCGAAGGCGGGTGATAAGAGCCCCATACTCTGCCATGTTGTTGGTACATGGGAATGTGATTTTGAAGGACTTAGGAATGGTGTCTCCTTAAGGGGTAACAAACAAGGCGCCTGCCCTCGAGCCTCTGTGTGTGTATGACCCATCAAAGTACATTTTCCATGTTTCTGTTGCTTGTTCTATTGTCAAGATAGCTTCATCAGGAAACTCGGCCAGTGTAGGATGCTCTGCAGGAAGGGGTGCTTCAGCCAGCTGATTGACGATAACCTGTCCCTTGATGGCTTTTCTCTCAATATATTTGATGTCAAATTCAGTGAGGATCATGACCCATTTTGCCTTTCTCCCAGTAAGAGCAGCTCTGTTTAACAAATACTTCAATGGATCGATCTTGGCGATGAGCTTGGTCTTATGATTGAGCATGTAGTGTCTTAATTTTTATGAAGTCAAGACTAGGGCTAGACATGCTCATTCAATTGGCGTGTAGTTGAGCTCATAGGATATCAGAGTTCGTCTGATGTAATAGATGGCTCTTTCCTTCCCTTGTTCATCATGTTGTGCTAGTAAGGCTCCGATAGCTGTCTCTATTGCTGAGATATATAACATGAGGGGTTTTCCTTGCCTTGGTGGGGTTAGAACAAGGGGATTAGCTAGATAATCTTTGAGCTAGTCGAAGGCAGCCTGACACTAAGTGTTCCAGACAAAAGCTGTGTCTTTTCTAAGTAGGTGCTGGAACGGTTGACATTTATCGGCTAGTTGAGCAATGAACTAATGAATAGATTGCAGTTTTCCTGGAGACTTCTCAGCTGTTTCAATGTTTTTGGAGGAGGCATTTTAGTAATGGCCTTGACCTTTGCGGGATCTACCTCAATTCTTCTTCTGGAGACTATGTAGCCCAGATGTTTTCCAGAGGTGACCCTGAAGACACACTTCTTTGGATTGAGGTGAACATTGCATTTCTCTAAGCGGTCAAAGATTCTTGCCAATACATCAAGGTGTTCCTCTCTTGTCTTTGATTTCCCTAGCAAGTCATCCACATAGTCTTCCATGATGTGGTGGAAGAGGTCATGGAAGATGACAGTCATAGCTCTTTGATATGTAGCTCCGGCATTCTTCAGGCTAAATGGCATTACGACCCAACAGTATGTCCCCCATGGACATATGAAGGCTATCTTATGCTGGTCCTCTTCTGCGATCCAAATTTGGTTGTACCTTGAAAAGCCGTCCATGAGGGATAACATCTCATGTCCTTCCGTGAGATCTACTATCAGGTTAATGTTAGGCAACGGGAAGTCATCCTTTGGGTAGGCTTTGTTGAGATCTCTGAAGTCGGTGCAACAGCGGATTCGACCATCTGGTTTGGCTACTGGTACTAGGTTGGAAACCCATTTAGGATAATCAATTGGGCGAATGAACCCAACATCTAGTAGTTTCTTTAGCTCTGCTTTGACTAAGAGGGCCACTTGAGGATTCTTTTTTCTGAGTTTCTACTTTACTGGTTTTGCATCAGGGCATACTACAAGATGATGAATGACCAAGGCGGGATCTAGCCTTGGCATGTCTGCATAGGTCCATGCAAAATTATGATTTCAGCGTTTGAAGAATGCCAAAAAGTTTTCCTGTTCTTGTGTGCTAAGAGATTCTGCCCTGAAAGTGATTTTCGATTCTTCTTCTGTCCCAAGATTCACATTAGGGGAAATTTACATTAAAAATGGGCCTCCTAAGAAACTCTAAAAAAGCAAAAATTATCTCATATATTACAAATTATTTAAATATAAATTAATATAAATTACTTAACTACATGAGTTAAGTGGGGACACATGTTTCTATTATAATTCCTTACAAAACTCAAGTTCGTTGTTTTTTTAAAGTGGTAACATATATTTCTATTATAATTTATTAAAAACTCAAGTTCACTTTTCATTTTAGATTATTTCTTTTTCTTGATTATTTATTTTTTATTTAAAAAGTCTGAAGTTCATTTTTTTTCTAAAGTGGTAACATATATTTCTATTATAATTTGTTAAAAAAATCAAGTTCACTTTTCATTTTAGATTATTTCTCTTCTTGATTATTTATTTTTTATTTAAAAAGTCTTTCATCTAAAAGTTATATTTAAAAAGCCACACACTAATTTTAAAACAAACTCTTATAGTAGTTTATTTTTAATTTTTTTGAGCGTGTATATATATGAAAGAATATTTTACAATTTAACTTTTTTGTTTTCTTTCTCTAAAATATAAATAAAAATTGTTAGTTTTTTTTAATCCAATAAATTTTTATCATAAATATTTTTTATTTTTTATTTTTGTGTTTTTATTTTTCTCTCTTCAATAATATTTTTATTGTGAATATTTGTTAGCTTTTTATTTTTCTTTTTCTAATAAATTTTTTATTTTTCATTCTACATTGAATTATTTTGAAAAAAAAAATTTAAAATTTGTGAGAGAAGAATTTTTATTTGTAAAGAAATTTTTTAGTCTATAAAATTTAAATTAGTTTTTAAAAAGTACTAAATAAAAAATTTGAATATAGCTTTAAAATATTTTATTTTTTATGTATGTTTATTTAAATAAACATGTTTATATTATTTATAAATAGTAACAAAGTACACTTGTAGCTTAGATATTTCATTCTATATTTAATATTTTATTTTTACGCTAGAGGCTGGGGTGGGGATAAGAGCACTCATTTTTTCTGCCTAAATTTATAAGAAAAAAAATTAAAATACCAAAAAGGAAATAAAAAATAAAACTTAAGAAAATCAAAGAAAAAAATTTAAAAAAAAATTAAAAATGGTTGAAGGAGAAAAAACTAAATCACAAAAAACTATAGAACCAAAAAAGAAATTGGAAAAAAAATAAAAATAAAAACTATAAAAGAAATTGGAAAAAATAAACAATAAAAACCAAAAAAGAAATTGGAAAATGTTGGAAGGAGAAAAAGCTATAGAAAATCACGAAAACTATGGAACCAAAAGAGAAATTGGAAAAATTAAAAAACAAAAACAAAAAAAAAAATTGCAAGAGAAAATCAAAGAAACTATGGAAAAAAGATATACCTCGACGTATTTTAGATATATATTTTTAAATATAAATATACTAGTATAGTCAAGCGGGGTGGGGATGAGAGCACTCATTTTTTCTGCCTAAATTTATTAAAAAAAAAATAAAATACCATAAAGGAAATAAAAAAATAAAACTTAAGAAAATCAAAGAAAAAAACCAAAAAGAAATTTAAAATGTTGAAGGAGAAAAAGATAAATAAAAAAAAACTATGGAACCAAAAAAGAAATTGAGAAAAATAAAAAATAAAAACTAAAAAAGAAATTGGAAAAAATAAAAAATAAAAACCAAAAAATAAATTGGAAACTGTTGGAAGGAGAAAAAGCTAGAGAAAATCACGAAAACTATAGAACGAAAAAAGAAATTGGGAAAATTAAAAAATAAAAACAAAAAAAGAAATTGGAAAGGAAAAAAAAGTGACTCAAAGAAACTATAGAAAAAAGATATCCCTCCGCATACTTTTAGATATATATTTTTAAATATAAATATACTAGTTATAAATTTTATATATTAAATCAAGTTTCATATTATCATTTTATATATATAGATTAATGATTTTATATATATATATATATATATAAATTTATGATTTTATAGATTTAGAATTAATATATAAATATGTTTATAGTAGCTTTATGATTTTTAATGCTATTAAGGAATAAAAGAAAAATTTTAAGAAAAGATTTGTTGAAATATTTTTGAAATACTTTTTATATTTTCTTTTTCCTAAAGAATGAAAGTATTTTTAGAAAACATAATAATTTCTATAATAGAACTTAAGAACATAAATTAAAAAAAAAAAGAATCTTTATTATTTAGAAAGATGATTGAAATAGAATAGGGTATGTAGAGTTAAATTAACCATCATGAGCTAATTCATAAGATTTTAGAAAGTTTTATTTTATAAAATAAATAATTTTATTTTTATTTTGGATGATGTCACCGTAACGGTTGATATCATCTTTTAGTTGATTTTTGATAACTCAAAAATATGATGATGTCATCCTTAGGAGGCCCATTTTTTATGTAAATTTCTCCTAATGTCTCTTGGGCTGGCTCGACTAGGACAGGTGATCTGTCTGGATAAACCTTGTCTATTTCGGGAAGGCCCATGCTTCCATCTCCTAGCGCCTTGTGGAGGTTTTCACCAGGAGATACGTCTTTTGTTTTTACTTTTTTGGGATCTGACACTGCCGTAGAATGATTTTCACCATCAAATCCATTTTTTATTTTTATATTTTTATGACTAGAAGCAGGGGTTGTCTCCCTGAAATAGGCATGCGTATCAAGTTCTATGATGTATCCTGCTCTGTGATCTCCCAGGGGGAAGTGATCTCTAACCCCCATCATTTCAACAATGGCCTCATCGTTAGGTGCTATGTCAAAGACAGGAGGTCCCCGTTGGTCCCAGTCTATGAGGTTCAGGTAGACAAGTGGTAAGTCATTGGATGATGAGGCAAGAGTGGTGACTGTGTAGATGGTGCAAATGGATAAGTCAAAGAAATTGGCAAAGTCACTAAAGGAGTCTTGAAGGCCTGTTTCATTGATGTTGTCAGCTTCTAGGGAGACCGTAGCGACCTTGGCTAAGATGCATTCACCGGTAGTGAGGATACGTTGTCGTTGACCATATCCTAACCCTTGAGTATAGGGATTTCTTGTCACTTGCACTGGTTCCACAATCCCCTATTCATGAAGGGCGATACTGCCTTGTCCTTTATAACCCATGTGTTTGACAATTTCAGACCCTTTACCATAGATTTCTATTGGGATGGTGGGGGATTCTTGCTCAGGTTCTTCGTCCTTATATAGCCAGGATAAGATATCTTCGAGCACATCCTGATCGAGAAGATGTTTCTTTTCAAAGATGGGTGATGGTTTACACTTGATGATGACTGTGTTAACTACTTCTGTCTTTGGGATGCCAAATGTTTTAGGATTGGGTAATGTGCCCACATAAAAGGTACCGTGCAGGTCGTATTCCCCACATCCCATGTCGCTGAGCTTGATCTTGTCCTCGGGGGGTGGTGGTGTTTGGGATGAAGTGGTGGCAATATTAGCAAGGGGATGTATGAGGTGGAAGCTGTTGGATTGGCTTTGGTGGTGGCTTTGTTGTATGGGCAGAAGGTGTGGTTGTGGCCTTCCAAGAAACTATAGTATTGGAAGGGGTGGGGGTCGGTGTAGATAGTTACCTCCATACCGTTGTGAGGGAACCTGAGGCATTGATGGAATGTGGATGGGACGGCTTGCATGGCATGGATCCATGGGCGGCCAAGAAGAATGTTGTAGGGGAGGTCAAGATCAAGGACCTGACATTTTGTTTCCAGTATTTTCTGTCCCACTTGAATAGGGAGCTTGATGGTGCCTTCAGATAGCCACTCGGTGTCATCATACCCTTTGATTGTGATGCACTCACTGGTGTCTACAACCACATCTAAGTATCCCAAGTGTTTTAATAGTTTAAGAGTGCATATGTTTAGGCCAGAGCCACCATCTATTAAGACTCTTTTGATGATGTGCTTGTGGATACAGACTTCGATGTGTATGGCGTCATTGTGTAAGTGATCAAAAGCGGGAAGGTCCTTTTCTGAAAATGTGAGATGATGAGGTGTGGCGATATGTCCTACCATGGCTTGGAATTGGGTTACATTCAAGTTGGCGGGAACTTGAGTTTCCAAGAGTGCTTTGTCAAGGATGTCCTTGTGAAGGGGTGATGTGCGGAGCAACTCCAGTATGGATATTTGTGCAGGGGCTTTTCCTAGATGCTCTAGGAGGTTATACTGATTGGTAGGTGATGGATGTGTGGTTGGATGAGGGGGTAGGGGATCAGATGTGGATGCAGGCGTTTGTTCAGTGGTAGGGCTATGCAAATCGATACACAGCCACGATTGGTTGTGACAACGTAATTGGGTGCTTGTGCCCGAATGGTGATTGTGTTGACATGGTGAGATGATGGTTCTATCCGCCCTACGATAGAGTCATAGGATGCGGGTGGCGGGGTGACGTTGTATTCTTGATTAGATGAGGATGCTTTATTATGGTTGGGTAGTGGATCCTTGTAAGCTCTGGCATTGGTGTTTGGCGATGGTTGGGTGCTTTGATCAAGGCTGACTTGATTTTGATCGATAAGATCTTGGATGCAATGCTTTAGTTGATGCAGTCAACGGTTTTATGACCCACAATGCGGTGGTATTCGCAATAATCATTTTCATTGTACCACGCGGCTTTAAGCTCATTCTCTTGACGGGGTCTAATAGGTGGGAGTGTGATCAAACCTTTCTTGAGACATCTATCGAGGATGTCCTTGATGGGTTCCCCCAAGGGTGTAAATTGTCTTCGAGGTTTGCGTGGTTTAGTTTGCCCCCTTTGGTTATTTACGTTGGTGGTATAGGTATGTGCAGGTGTTTAATTCTGACATGTTGGATAGCTTTCACATCCGTGACACCGTCATTCAAAGTGTTCTTGTTCTTCCCCCAATAGCGTGGCTTGTCATTTGATTGCGTGTTGGCGTTGTTGTTTGTATTGGGGGTGTTGATATGGGGTTTTTTGTTGTTGTTGGATTTGTAGTCATACAATTTGATGGAGCCCTTGGCGATGAGGGCGCGTTCGATGGTGGTACCTTTGTTGATGACCTCTTCAAAGGTAGACACACAAAGGATTTGTAAATGAAACCCTATTTCCTGATTGAGATTGGTCACAAACATGGTGATGAGTTGTTTTTCAGGAATTGGCCATGGGAGTTTGCTTGCTAAGCTTCTCCACCTCTACAAGAAGGAAGTGAAGGATTCTCCGCTTTTCTATTTTGTGTTGCAAAGGTCGGTCATAGATATCTCATGTTTGAAGTTGTAGGAGAAATGGTTGACAAATTTCTCCGTGAGCTCAGGAAAAGACCTAATGCCCAGGGGTAGATGTGCAAACCATTCAGCAGCTTGACCACCGAGGCTTCTTGGAAAGAGTCTCATAAGATATGTATTGTTATTTGAGACTTCTAAGCAAGCAAGGTAAAACTCCCTAAGAAGATCCCTAGGGTCTCCCGTTCCCTTGTATTTGTCAAATTTAGGCGTCTCAAAGTTCTTGGGGAAAAGGGGCATGTACAATGTGCAATCAAATGGATAGGGGCAAATGTGCTCAAAGGAACAGTGTTTGCGCTTGCCCCCAGTTTGCATGTCATCTACCTTTTGGATCAAGGCCTGTACAACGGTTGTGAGATCCTGTGTTGGTTGTGGTTGGGGTGTGTGGGTTTGCGAGTTGATGAGATGTTGGATATTAGGTGGGTTTTGATGTTGGAGGTTTTGGGAGGTTGCATTTTGGTATTGTGAGGTGGTTTTTTGTGTGAGGTGTTGTTGGTGAGCGTAGAGTTGTTGGAGAATGTGTGGGGGTATTTGAGCACCAATTTTGAAGAGGTAATCAAGATATCTATTTGGATCCAACCTTAGGATTTTGTCAAGTAGGTCCATGCTATCAGCGTCTTGTGTAAAGCTTAAGACATCTAGATCATCTTGGGACATGGTGGGGACGTTTTGTGGTACTATGGCACTCAATATCCCTTGCATTAATTAAATGTCTTTTACCATCAAACTGACTCCTGACATCCCTAAACATACCAATTTCTCTTCTAATCCATTAATTAAATTTTTATTTAATTAATTATCCCTTCATCGTCTAATGTTCCATCATTTTATCCCCAACAATTGAATTAATTTCATTAATTCAATAGTCCAAACCTTAGCGAATTGATTAAATAAATATACAATATTTATTTACAATTTCCCTCTCCTCACTAAATCCAATTAATTAGCTAAACCATGCTTAACTAATTAATTCATCCTATTAATTGACCTATCCCTACCCTAGACAATTAAATAGCTATTATTTAATTGCCTACCCTAGCCTACCTCATCCTAGCCCTAGGATTAATTAAATAAAACCTATGTTTAATTAATCCTAACCTCTCATTTGGGTGGTCAAACCTAGTTTAACACCCTTCCCCACATCCTCCAAATAAAAAATTGAAATAAATCCACATAAGTCAATTTTTTATTTAAATACATCCCACATCACAATTAATTCTCCTTACACCCCCATACCTCATTTATCTCCACTTATCCCCAAATGAATTTTTAATTCATTTTACATTCCCCATATGAATCTTTAATTCAAAAATAATCCTTCACACCCATGCTCATTTAATTACCTCTTTTCCCAAAATGAATAAAAGATTTACTTTTATTCCTAGCCCTCCACATCACTTTTATCCTCCACCATTGATCTCCCAAACCAATCTCCACCCTTGGATCAAAATCTCTTCCAAAAATCTATAAATACAACATCTCTTAACCCATTTTGGGATCTAATTTTCAAGTAAAGTTATCATGCCAAAATATCCTTTGAGATAAGTCTTTTAAGTGAGTTGCACATTGATATAGCATTTCACATTTGGATCATTATTTAGGGATTATCATGTCTTAGGAACTCTTGGGTGCAAGTTTCCTCTTCCCTTGATGAGATTGGGTCTTTTTGTTGAGGTATAGCTTCTTTGTATTTATGCATTTTAGTTTGTGTTTTTACTTTGATTTGATTGCCTAATCTACAAGTTCAAAATAATTCATTTCCATAAAAATCAAAACATAAAAAAAATGAGAAAATCCAGTGTGGCATTGCAAAAATACAAAAAAAGAGAGAGAAAAAAAAAAGGAGAGTTATAAAAAAAGAGTGATAGAGAGAACATTATTGAATGTCTATACCCTTGGGTGGAGATAAATCTATGCTCAAAGCTTCAAGGATGACATTCTATCAGAGGAAATAAAAGAGAAAGGTACAAAGAACACACTACACTAACTAAGCAAATCCAATAGTCTAGTAGTCTTTATGACCATTTTCTACTTAGGGACCCTTGTTCTTTCCCATTCTCCTTTACCCTAGGTCTACATTTCTTGCCATCTATGATCAAATTCTAGCGAACGCCAATAAAAGTTGTTGCTTGTCTAAGTTAAAAACTTATGAAATTGTCTTATCTAGATAAGGATCAATGTTTAGCCTCTAGCAAAGACTAAAATTCAGAAGCATTCCACCTACTCCCCATTCCCACTTGAGTTCTAAATTCCTATCTCACAAAGTTAAATAGGTCTCCTACACCAGGATAATTTGCAATCCCCTAAATTGAAAATCATATTAAAGAGCAATCATAATGTTTGTTCTATGATGCATTCATATCAAAGTCAGAAAAAGAGATCTAAAGCAATAAAGTTAATGTCGTAACACATGGCATTTCATAAAGGTAGAAAAATATTCTTCCATTGTATGTCCCTACATTTCATATCATCCTTTGCATGCATATAAGTTCTAGAAAAAGATAAAAACATATCATGTTCATCATGTTTGCATTCTTAGAGTTAAGGGTCTAAACAAACAAAAAGTTCTGAAACTTCCAAAGTGCACAAGAGATAAGCATTCATACGATAGTTGTGATCACGAAATGATGATTTTTTAGATATATCAAAAGTTTAAGAACAAAGTACTACAACTAGATAAAGAAACAAGAGCTTAAACAAAATGCTTTCATGAGAAGTAAGTCTCCCCATGCAAGGGGACATGATAAGAAAACAAATAGATAGAAGTCTCAAGGATGGTTCAGCCCAATCAAATCATCAGGTCTCCTACTCCTATGCCTCTGAATAATACTAGAATCTCCATGAGATATATGAGAGTGAGGAACCCTGCTGTGAACCTAAGAATGTGAAGGCCCTGTTGTGCTCGTATGTGAATCATAACATTGAATCCCAAGACGAGCCATCTCGGAGGATAGCATTCTCACCCCTAAGAGTGTGAATCTCCACTTTCAAAGAGGAATTCTCCTGGTGACCATGATAGGTAGGAGAAAAGATATCAGTATGTCTACTAGCCCTAGAAAGCACTCAAGGATCAACAAGAAGCCACTCTTGCGAGATACCAGTAAAAGGACCAGCTAAGTCAATGGAACTATCATGAACAAAGATCCTCCACTCCTCAGTGATACCTAAAAGATGAAAACCAAATGAGTGTTAATTCAAAGGTCAAAAAGAGGATATGATGTAAGCTAAGAATTAAAATAAACTTATGAGGATCACCTAATTGCTAGGTGGGATCAATGTGCCTCATATCATCATCTGAAAGAAGGAGGATTAAGACTTGAAGAAGTAGACCTTAGCACCTCCTCCTCATCTAAATAAACCTTTTGATCATCTCTAGCCAAACCACCATCTGACTGATCATCCCTCTTAGGATTGTAGTCCTCATCGGTGTTAGTACCAAGAATCAACTAAACACATTGCTAATTAAAAATTGGTGTAATAGATTATGAACAAGGTAGTTGTACATATAGGGTAGAGAGGTTGAGTCAACTTAGGAGTTGACTTCAACACTCAACTAGAGGTGGAAGAAAGAGTGTCAACAAGTGTTTTGGAGAGTTGTGTTGGACTCTCCAAGTTGACACCTAACCACCTAAGGTGGCTTAAATCCATGTGTGGAATAATGCATAATTACTTATTTAAATAATAAGTAATAGCATTAGTATTCCTACACTAACACCCCCCCTTAAGCACAACTTAGGTGGGCACAATAAATATGGGTCCCAACAACTAGGCCTGATGAGGTACCCATGTACAAATGCATCTCTCATAAGGTAGAGAAAGAAAGAAAAACCTATGGGAAAAAACTTTCCTCGAAAAGAGAGAAAATAAGAAAGTGTTCTGGACACGACTTAATGGAAGTGCACTTGAAACAATACAACTAAAAGTGATAGTCCTGCAATACTTGTAAGATCCATGTGTGAAATTTCAATTGCATACCATATGGATACAATTCAAATCCAATGTGAAGTCCTACTTTGAAGAATCTCTGGAAGCCTTTTATGAAGCCTCTCTAAACTCTGTAGAAGCAAATGAACTGATATGAATCTTCTATTGCAATGAATCTCTGGAATTTCTCTAGGAATCAACTCTGGATGTACATGTAGCATTAGGTGATGGTGATGTGTTCTCGATGCATCTAAATGCAATGCAGAAAAAAAAATGTTGAAGAATGGTGGAGTAGTGGAAGTGCTCTTGACATATCTCTATGGGAGTGTTCTTGGCACAACTTGGAAATGCTCTTGACACAACTCTATGAACCCCCCATAATTCAATATTTTTATCCCAGATATTAGAATCCCCCTTGTGACTCAATATTTGTATCCCCCCTAAATTTGGCACTTTATAATGATAGTGCGTTAAAACCCCCAAATTGCTTGATTAAACCCCTTAACTAAAAGTGTGGAAAGAAGTGCGAAAGCATACTTGACGTGACTCAATTAAGTGCTCTTGACATGACTCTATGGAAGTGCTCTTTGGCACAACTCAGAAGTGTTCTTAGCACAACTCTATACACCCCTCTAATTCAGTATTAGGTGACCCCCTAGATTTGTGGTACTTTACAACTTAGTGCATTTTACAATTTAAATAGGTCCAATGAGTGGGAAATGAAAAAAAACAATAAGTTTTGCAAAAAAATGGTGCTCAATTTTGAGCTACCGATCAAAAGTTATTACACAATCAATTTCCAATAAATGACCTATTTAATAAAAACTACGATTAAAATAAAAAAAATGCCTCGAGGTGATAATTGACCTAGCCTTCCAACTACTCGTTGGAATCAACACAGAGTATAGAATACAATGGTTTTAATTGTGAGGGGGAATTGGCCTCCTGCTAACCCAGGTCTCACCCTTTGTCTTCGATGGGTGAAGATATAAGGGTTTATTAAAACCAATAATCCTTCTCAAAGCAATTTACCCTAATTTTTAAATGCCCTCTCCTATTTTAACACTAAAGAATTTCCTATTTTGATAACATTTTGAAAAGCATAATTTTAAATGCTTTTAAAAAACAAAAAACTAGGGCAGAATGTGATGAGTTAAGCCCAAATTTTAGGGTAGAAGGGCATAATGGGGCGGCCAGGAGGAATGACAAACAAAAAATGGTGAATAGGGGCGAAATAGGGGGAATGAGAGGCATCCCCTCTCTACAAAAAATGAAATTGACCTCCACAGATTACAAATTGACCAACACAGGGAATGAAATCAGCCTCTACAAGAATGAATTGGGCACCTTCTAGCAAACAAGGTTTCGTGCTTGAGACATGGGCAAAATTGGTGTTGTTACAGGGCAAAAACAAGTCAATTCCAAACCCAAACAAGGTCAGAACAGGCTCAATACTTGTGAATGGCTAGAGTTTAATAGGTGGGGGTAGATTGGAGCCTCTTTTGTGCCTCCTCATGCCCTCTTTCATGCCTATTCTGAGGTGCTGAGCCTGCCATAGCTGCCACCGTCCTAGATTGGCCCTTACATAGGCCAAAAATGTGAGGTAGGTTGAGCAATGGGTCGGCCTTCAAATGCCCAATCCTTTCAGCCTTTACAAACCTTCTAGACAAGTATGTGATGCCCCAAATGGGCCTAGCTCGGGCCTTTTTGATAGATTTTCACCTCACCTAGCCCTTTCAACCTTTACAAACCCTCAAGCAACAAGAGATGAAGAAAATACCTCAAACTAGGTAGATAAATTTACCCATTAAACCTTCAACTATGGAGAAAAATTACTTGAGAAGTGCAAATCTCACCTCAAAAATTTGTGAGAAATCTGAATAATTTTGATTTTGCAAAAAAAATTGCATTTTCAATAAAAATCTATGAATGAAAACTTGCAAAATGTCAATTTTAAAAAAAAAATTACATTTTTACAAAAAATTCTGTCAAATAGGGGATTTATGCCTCCAAACGAACCAACAAGATAATTAGTGTAGCTTTGATACCATGTTAGAACCAAGAATCGACTAAACACATTACTTATTACAAATTGGAGTAATAGATTATGAACAAGGTAGTTGTACAAATAGGGTAGAGAGGTTGAGTCGACTTAGGAGTCGACTTCGACACTCAACTAGAGGTGGAAGAAAGAGTGTCGACAAGTGTCTTGGAGAGTTGTGTTAGACTCTCCAAGTCAAAACCTAAGCACCTAAGGTGGCTTAAATCCATGTGTGGAATAATGCATAATTACTTATTTAAATAATAAGTAATAGCATTAGTATTCCTACACTAACACCCCCCCTTAAGCACAACTTAGGTGGGCACAATAAAGATGGGTCCCAACAACTAGGCCTGATGAGGTACCCATGTACAAATGCATCTCTCATAAGGTGGAGAAAGAAATAAAAACCTGTGGGAAAAAACTTTCCTCCAAAAGAGAGAAAATAAGAAAGTGTTCTGGACACGACTCAATGAAAGTACACTTGACACAACACAACTAAAAATGATAGTTCTGCAATACTTGCAAGATCCATGTGTGAAATTTCAATTGCATACCATATGGATACAATTCAAATCCAATGTGAATTCCTACTTTGAAGAATCTCTGGAAGCCTTCTGTGAATCCTCTCTAAACTCTATAGAAACAAATGAACTAATATGAATCTTCTACTACGATGAATCTTTGGAAGTTCTTTAAGAATCAACTCTAAATGCAATGCGGAAAAAAATGTTGAAGAATGGAGTAGTGGAAGTGCTCTTGACATATCTCTATGGAAATCCTCTTGGCACAACTTGGAAATTCTCTCAACAAATCTCTGTGGAAGTGCTCTTGGCACAACTCAGAAATGCTATTGACACAACTCTATGAACGCCCCCCATAATTCAATATTTTTATCCCAAATATTAGAATCCCCCTTGTGACTCAATATTTGTATCCCCCCTAAATTTGGCACTTTATAATGATAGTGCGTTAAAACACCCAAATTGCTTGATTAAACCCCTTAACTGAAAGTGTGGAAAGAAGTGTGAAAGTGTACTTGACATGACTCAATTAAGTGCTCTTGACATGACTCTATGGAAGTGCTCTTTGACACTGTTGCAAGTATGTGCCTAATCGGTGTTGTCATTGATGTCAACATATTCTTGTTGTCATTGGTGTCAACTGTATCTTATTCTATTACTTGTTTAGAAGACTTGTATGTTAAGGATATTCAGAAAATTAGCCTCTCCGGAAGAAACAAGTGAGTTACAGAGAAGTGCAATACAGACAATGAGTTGTATGCTGAAGAATAGTCTGGTAAACTGCTCCACATTTATTCCTGCTTGAAGATCGTGGTTTATGGATTGGAATTAAGTTAGAAGTATGTTTGAAGATGCTACATTTTGGGTTTGAGCCATCTGCATGAAGATTTGAGTGAGTTGTGTTCACCAGAGTGAAGCCTGCTTTTTCTGTAAGTTCAGTTGAGACAGGAAGACAATATTTGGCTCTGCATTCTTCCGCAATAAAGTATTTTGCTCTACAATTCTAGAGAGAAGTATGGGATGATGATGAGTGCCTACAATTGCAATGGTTCTTGGTTTGGTGGTCCACAAGCTATATTTCTTTTATGGCAGTTGAAGACAATGAAGTTCATGTGTTCCGGTGAGAAGATTCCTATGGATAAAGTGGTTAAGGTTCATGTGATTGCTCTTGATGATTATAACATGCTTGTGGATGTCTCCTAATCTTGTTCCTATCTGGACTTTGGTCCGCATTAAGAAATTGTGATGGTGTGTGAAGATTGTTCCCAATTAATGTAGCATGTAACCAGTCTTGGCCGACCTGGTTGATCCCAGTGATTGCAGAGATCTCTGGAAGATTGTGGAAGTGTGTTGTGGCGTGGAAGATCATGTTTGAGTCCCAGCTAAGGCATGGTGTGATCCACATTTCATTTCCTTTGCATAATATTGCAATAGGTCAGGACTTATTTTGTAATTGTTTGTAATATCAACCTTGGAGATTGTTCCAATGGTTGATGATTGTGATGCCGACCTTGATGATCATTCCAAGGTTGATGTAATGTATAAATACTTCTAGTTGAGTCATGGAGAAGGTGTCCTTGATAAAAAATGAGAATATATTAAGAAAGGTCCAAAGGCAGAGTAGAGACGGGGGCAGAAGAAAGAAGAGGAAGAGAAGAACAAAGGAAGAGCAGAGCAGAGGACAGGAAGAGCAGGGAAATTATTATACTTTAGTCGCAAGTAGAAAAAGTTGTTGATCATGGTAGTGAATAAGGTTTAACAACCCTTATTTTAATCTTGCTAGGTTTAGGGTTGAGGCAGTGAGCCTACTAGACCTAGTTGTTCTTCATGGCAGTGAGCCAGTATGGTTAGGCCCGTGGGGTGACCAAGCTTGAACATCACTATTTCAAGATTGCAATATATATTGAGAGTTAATCCTCTCTGTGGTTTTTCCTCACCTTGGGGTTTTCCATGTAAATCTAGTGTCTCTTGTGTTTGATGTTGTATCTGTGGTTAAGTTTTTGATTTCATGCTCTCATTGTTAAATCATAATAATTGTGGATAAGTGATGAATGTTTGAATTGCAGAAAGTGTTTAAGTTTTGTGACAACTGATTCACCCCCCTCTTAGTTGTCCAGCGCATATCAACAGGGACAACTTGGAAGTGTTCTTGGCACAACTCTATACGCCCCCCAGATTTGTGGGACTTTTTTTTTTAAAAAAGAGGGTAAAAACTTTATTAATCAAAGAGAGAAGAACAAAGCACAAAAGTAGCAAGAGGCCCAAACAGGCCCAGAGACATCAAACAAGAAATCAAGAAGTGGTCATGCAACATCTCACATCCTCTGTGACCAAATCCACCAAATCCTGAGCAAGATCCCCAGGTAAACTATCCCAATCATCCACCAGCTAGGTCCCATTCTTCTTAGAAGCCCATTTGGCCAACCCATGAGCCACCTTATTCCGTTCCCAAGGGATATGAGAGAAGGTGATAGAATCAAATAATTCTCCAAGACTGGCGATTTACTTAGCCACCACCGCAAGTTGCCAACTAACATCATCAAACTACCTTCTATTTATCAAGTCTATCACCACCTAAGAATCTGATTCACATATAATCTTATTCCAGCCAAGGGCATATGCCTTCTTCAAAGCCAAAAGAATAGCCAAGGCCTCCATAAGGTTATTAGAGTGCAGCCCCCTATATTCTGAGAAGAAAAACACAACCACCCCATAACTATCTTTGCCCACCCCACCAATGCCAGTGTGCCCAGGGTTACCCCTTACAGACCCATCAATATTGATTTTCAAGACTCCAGTGGGAGGGGGCAGCCAATGCCCTTCCTTAGAAACCTTCCTTCTAGAACACCTGCTCCACCCAATCTTGGGCCTTCCGGGACCCCCAACAAGAATCCCCAGATTAGGAATCACTCTAGTACCACCAAGATCCACCGGGGCTGACAGATCACATTTAGCATACAAGGTCTCCTGCAAAGCCCCAAGAATGTGAGACCAAACTTGACCCACCAGCAACTTCTTATCCAAAAAGACCCTGCGGTTGCTCTCCAATCAGATGTGCCATATAATCAGACTAGGTCCAATTGGCCATGCTATGTGCAGAAATGAAATCCTCACCGGAATGGGCCCAAAGTTCCACCAAAATTCCTCTAGAGAAGAAGGGTACCTACACTACAAACTCTAGGCCCCCCACCAAAAATGCCAAATAGTCCTAGCAAAAGGGTACTGGAAGAAAAGATGTGAAACAGTCTCAACATCTTTTAGGCATAAGAAACATAATGAAGGACCTTGGAAGCCATGATTACAGAGGTTATCCCAAGTCAAACACCTGCCATAAACCACTAGCCAAGAAAAGAAATTACATTTTGGCCAAGAGAATTTATTCCAAATATTTTTCCACCAAGGAACCTTAGCACTATCCCAGGCCTGTCTATCCAAAACACGATACCTTGAAGCAACAGTGAACTTCCCTTTTGGATCCAGACCCCAAGCCAACACATCCCACTCTGGAAGAGAACAACAAACTCTATTAACCAAAGTGGAGGACAACTCCCTCCTATCCTCCAAAGCTCCATCCATGGGATTCTTGCATATCCTTCCACTGGTAAACAATAGTCTGCCACAAAGCCTGAGGGGGTTTGAAATCCATCACTCTACTCCAACCAGCCTGAACAAAAATCCTACATAAATCCCCCAAGTGAGGGTGCAAGGAGAGGATAGGCAGGAAGCCATCCTAGTAGTCATGCTAAAAAAGAGCATCAGAGCCTCTATTGCAGATCCAAAACAGGCCTTATTTAACCAATGCAGCCCCCCTCTTGAGAGTATCCCAGATCATAGAACCTTTCCCCGAAAGACTAAAATGAGGCACCTCAGCGTCCTCCACCTCCCCAAGGTACTTGAAGGTAAGGATCCTGGCCCAATACTGATGCTGATATGAACACCATCTCTAATATAGCTTAGCAGCCAGAGCCTATCCATTCCAATCTATCCTACGCAAACCTAGACCACCATCTTGCTTTGGCTGGCAAACAACTTCACACTTAATTAAGCTCCACTTCTTCAAAAGGAGATTACCCAACCAAAGAAATTGCTGATAGAGGCCCTCAAAATCTTTGATGAAACTTGAGGGAGTAGTCAACACAAAGCACCTGTATCAAGGAAGGGTCTGCACCATGGATTTCAACAGAGTAACTCTGCCAGCCATAGTAACTCTGCCAACTAAAAACACTTGGGAAGTGGGCACACATCCAGAGGGATGCCAAGGTATATAAAGGGAAGTTTCCCCACTTGAAACCTTAATATCCTGACAATACACTACTGAATAAGCCTGGTGGTATTAAAGAAATAAATGCAAGACTTAATTTCATTAATGCTTTGACCTGAGGCAGCCAAGTAACAATTCCAAATCTGACGCAAAGTAATTGCTTCAGCCACCTTAGCAACACCCATCAAAGCTGTATCATCCACAAACTGAAGATGAGTTTGAGGAGGAAGAGAATTGCTCCATTTCCATCCCTGAAAGAGCCCATCCATAACATGAGACTTAATGAATCTCCCCAAGCCTTCAGCCATCAAGATGAACAAATATGGGGATAAGGGGTCCCCCTGTCGAAGACCTCTAGAAGCACCAAATAGATCTGAAGACTCCCCATTTATGAGAACAAAAAATGAGGAAGTCCTTCTCACACAACTCATGACCCAATCAACCCACTCACAACTAAACCCGAAGGCTCTAAGAATTTTGATAAAAAAGCCCCAGTTAACTCTATCATAAGCTTTAGCCATGTCTAACATTATAAACATAGCCTTTTCCTTAGAAGAGGCCATGGAGTGAATAGTCTCAGCCGCAATAACTACTTTGTCCAAAATCTGTCTACTTGCAACAAAGCCCCCTTGTTCCTCTGAGATCAACTTATCTAGACATGGCTTCAAACGTTCAACAATTAGCTTTGTAATGATTTTATACACCACATTGCACAAAGCAATTGGTCGAAAAAGATCCAAAGAATCAGCACCCTCGTGTTTTTGGATAAGAGCAAGAAACGTGGCATTCATGGCTCGCAACATTTACTTATTCCTAAAAGACTCATGCACCACCTCCAATAGATCAAGGTTGATGACTTCCCAAAATTCCTGAAAGAACTCAACCGAGAACCCATCAGGACCAGGAGCCTTCCCTTTTTTCAACTGAAATACCACATCCTCCAACTCCTTCAAATAAATAGGTTTAAGAAGAGAAGCATTCATATCTATAGTCACCAGAGAGGGAATATAAGCCAAGATAGAAGCTTCCTCCTCACTAGAAGGCAGGGTATCTTCAGAAAAGAGAGCAGAGAAAAAATGAACCACCTCACTAGAGATTCCTGAAGAGTAAGAAAGAATAGAACCCTCAGGAGAGTGGAGAGAAGAAATAAAGTTACCTTGTCTTCGATCCTTCACTGATTTATGAAAGAAGGAAGTATTCCTATCCCCTTCTTGAAGCCAATCAACACGAACCTTCTGTTTCCAAAAAATTTCCTCACGAAGCTCCCATTCCTTGAGGTCTTTAACCGCACTAACCTCAAGCCTACTTAAATTTGCATCAAGACCCTGATCTCGAATCTACCTGGTAATAGAATCCAAGTGCTCCTGGGCAACCCTTTTCCATTGAAACGTGTTGCCAAACTGATACTTATTCCAATGTTTCAATTTATACTTCACATATTGAAGCCTCTTCATAAATGAGTACATAGCTGTACCAAAAGTATGTCATCCTTCAGTCCACCATCTAGAAACTAAGTCAAGAAGACTCTCCTCCCTGAGCCACATAAGCTGAAATCTAAAAGTTTATTTCTTAGGACCACCAACCAAACGGGCAGAGATTTGTGGGACTTTATAACTTAGTGTATTTTACAATTTAAATAGGTCTAATGTGTGGGAAATGAAAAATATTAAGTTTTGGAAAAAAATGGTGCTTAATTTGGAGCTACTGATCAAAAGTTATTACACAATCAATTTCTTATAAATGACCTATTTAATAAAAATTGCACTTAAAATAAAAACATGCCTCGAGGTGATAATGGACCTAGCCATCCAACTACTCGTTGGAATCAACACATAGTATAGAATACAATGGTTTTGATTTTGAGGGGGAATTGGCCTCCTGCCAACCTGGGTCTCACCCTTTGTCTTCAACGAGTGAAGACACAAGGGTTTATTAAAACCAATAATCCTTCTCAAAGCAATTTACCCCAATTTTTAAATTCCCTCCCCTATTTTAACACTAAAAAATTTCCTATTTTGATAACATTTTGAAAAGCATAATTTTAAATGCTTAAAAAAAATTAGGACAGAATGTGATGAGTTAAGCCCAAATTTTAGGGTAGAAGGGCAGAATAGGGTAGCCAGGAGGAATGGCAGAAAAAAAATGGTGAATAGGGGTGAAACAGGGGGAATGAGAGGCATCCCCTCTCTACAAAAAATGAAATCAACCTCCATAGATTACAAATCAACTTTCACAGGGAATGAAATCAACCTCCACATGAATGAATTGGGTGCCTTCCAGCAAACAAGTTTTTGTGCTTGAGACATGGGCGAAATTGGTGTTGTTGCAGGGAAAAAACAAGTTGATTCCAAACCCAAACAAGGTTAGAACAGGGTCAATACTTGTGAATGGATAGAGTTTAACAGGTGGGGACAGATTGGAGCCTCTTTTGTGCCTCCCTGTGCTCTCTTTCACACCTATTCTCATGTGTTGAGCATGCCATAGCTATCACCATCCTAGATCAGCTCTTACATAGGCTAAAAACATAACATAGGTCGATCCATGGGTTAGCCTTCAAACGCCTAGCCCTTTCATCCTTTACAAACCCTCTAGACAAGTATGTGACACCCCAAATGGGCTTGACTCGAGCCTTTCTACAAGATTTTCACCTCACCCAGCCCTTTCGACCTTTACAAACCCTCAAACAACAAGAGATGAAGAAAAAACCTCAAACTAGGAAGATAAATCCACCCATTAAACTTTCAACTACGGAGAAAAATTACCTAAGAAGTGCAAATTATCTCACCTCAAAATTTTGCTAGAGATCTGAAAAATGTTGATTTTGCAAAAAATTTGCATTTTCAACAAAAATATATGAACGAAAACTTGCAAAATGTCAATTTTTTTAAAAAAATTGCATTTTTACAAAAAATTCCGTCAAATCGGGGATTTATGGCTCTAAACGAACCAACAAGCTAGTTAGCATAACTTTGATACAATGTTAGAACCAAGAATAAACTAAACGCATTGTTGTTGTTTACAAATTGGAGTAATAGATTATGAACAAGATAGTTGTACATATAGGGTAGAGAGGTTGAGTCTAATTAGGAGTTGACTTCAACTCTCAACTAGAGGTGGAAGAAAGAGTGTTGACAAGTGTCCTGGAGAGTTGTGTTGGACTCTCCAAGTTGACACCTAACCACCTAAGGTGGCTTAAAGCCATGTGTGGAATAATGCATAATTACTTATTTAAATAATAAGTAATAGCATTAGTATTCCTACACTAATAGTCAGTAAAATCAATGTCTTCTAAAATAATGAGTCCTCGGGAGGGAGCTCCTCTCCCTCTCCTGTGTCCAACTCTCGGGGTCCTAGGAGTTTTGGTAATCAAAACCCTAGGAGTCAAAGGAGTCCAGACAATAGGCCTCTGACCAATATCACCCATCTCTTGGATAGATTTGTAGTAGGTAGGGATTGGGGGCAAGTCCTCTAAAAAGTCATCTCCTAGCTGCTGAAGGACTCAATACAGTGAGCCTCAATGAATCCATTTCAATCAGAAACCTCAGTAACATTGCAACAGTAATCTCAGATCTGTCTATCATAAGGCCAAGTGCCCTCCATGTCAACATAAGGATAAAAAAATCATGTTTGCATCAGTAAGAGTGGCCACCACATGCATTTAAGTATCAAAATGACCAACCTGAGCCCATCGAGTAGCTCTCGGGAGTCTAGGATCAGGAAGTGGTATCTGCTTCTGATATGGCCCGATGTGCTCATAAATCCATGTCATGATTAGAGTGGAGTGGTTGAAAGTGAGAGCCCCACAATAAGAAATGTGGTAGAGGTCACAGTAGACCATAGCCAACATATCAACACCCCATGAAAAAATTGTACCCTGCTCTATACATTGAAGGATGGGTGCCCAACACCATCTAAGATGAGCCAAGGCCTTGTCTCCTGACAACCTCAATGCAATCAAGCCAATAAGGAATTTCCTTAAGAGAGGAATACGAAGCTTAGGTACTAAAGTAATTTAGACTCCTAACTACTCTTCAGGATGAGTCACACCCATAATCAAAGCCCAAGACACCTTGTCATCAATAGATTCTCTTCCTAGGATGCGATAGAGATCATACAATGTAATGGTCTACTCCCTCGAGACTTGGGGGAACCTGAAGGTGTTCCTATAAGGATCCCAATAGGTCAAAATATCAAAACAAATGCGAGAGGCGGGATGAACAACATAAACCTGACAAATCCTTTCTAAACCTACCCTCTTGAGGACACAAAGATCACCAAGAGGTAAAGCATTATACATCTTAGACAACCACAACTACTCACAGTTTGGATTCCAGTGAATGCACATATCCGATCATTAGAAAAGAACTTTTGTTAGATCCCATTAAACTCAAAAAATCTAAAAAAATCATATAACTTGAAGAAGTTTCACAAAAAAATAAAAAAACTTAGAAAATTGCAATAAATTCACGAATTCAACGTTCAAATTAGTCCAAAATAGAGTACCATAAATGTCACAAAACATTAAATTTTAGTCATAATTCAATTGAATGGCCCACCCCTTTTAGTAGGTTAAATCTCCCTCAGGCAATCTGGATGTACAACATGATCTCCCTCAGGTGACCCTATTGCACAACCAAATCTTCCCCGGGTGATTTGGACTAGTGAAAGGGGTGGCCAATCCCACATCTTCACATGTAAAAAATACTCTAAAAAATGAAAATTTCAATCGATTCTACTCTAAATGACAAATCTAACACACTGCAACAAGAAAAATTGTCAAAAATAGACACATTCATGAGATTTTTCACAAAAAGTAAACTAGGTTTTAGAAGAGGGTTTTTGATTGATTGTGCACCTGATTCTCAACAACAAGAGGAATAGTGGCCATCTTTGCAATCCCCTCAGCGATATCTCTCCAAAGACTGCTTGCATGACTGATTTCGTCAACATTTCACTCTGTTCACTTTGATTTTTCCATTCACTTTGATTTCTCCACTCTTTTCCTCTCTTAGCTTAGTTTGTTTTATGCATCTTTTGTGCTCTCATTTTTTGTGCTTTCATCTCTATGAGTCTCCTTGACAAAGCAAACAAATAGGCAAACTCATGACGTGATCTATGGTATGTTCAGTCATTTTAGTTTCATTATTTATCTTGATAAATTTAAAATGTCAAACTAATGCTAGTTATTGTAGGTACTATTGCGGGAAATCGACTAGGTAAGGCCTATTTTGTCACATCTCATTTTTTTGACTTTATTTATAATTTGAATTATGGGACATTTTTACTATGATTTTTTTACTATTGAGTGATTCCACGTGTGTAAAAGGTAAAATAGTTGATATTTAAAATGTATAAAAATTTGAAAGTTGATTGATGACCAATTATTATTAAGATTATGGGTATATATCTTGTCTTGATTCAGCTATGATTATAAGGACTAACCTATTAATGGAAATGTAAGTGCGATTGAGTGAAGGAAGAATGTTGAAGACGAGAACATGGTTGAGGTAGAAATGTTCTAGCCACCCAACAAGAATTGGCATGATGGATAAACCTGATGCATGCACAAACTCACTTAGCTTCATGTCATATTGCATTAATGAGTGGTTTTATTTTGTATCGTAATATGGTTATGTAGTCATGTTTGAGCATTTCATATAGTAAATGAATGTGTTTGATGTTTAATGATTAGATAAATGTGTTTTCATTGCTACAGAATGTTCTTTGAATTATATAAGTTAGTCATGTAATTATAATTTCTTTCAACTTTAGATTTAATGAAAATTATTTGAGTTGTTTTAATTGATTTATTTGTTAATTATTAACAATGTTTATTTAGAATATATAGTTTAATTATTAATATATATATATATATATATATATATATATATTACTATTGCTTAAAAAAAATATCTTGTTAGATTAAAATAAATATGTTTTATTAAAGATAAAAATATAAAATCAAGAATATGTATTATAATAAGGAAATCTAAAAATAATAAATAAATTAAAAGATATATTAACTAAAGATAAATTGAAAAAAATTTTCTATGCAAATATGGAGGACATAAATAAGAGGGTGTTTTAATTTTTTAATCAATCTGTGGTTTGGGATGCCAAAAATGACATGCAAAAGAAAGATAAGACCGGAGTTTCATAATGAAAGGGGGATCTAATTATACAAATGTCATTATTAAAGGGGGATTCATGAATTAAAAGATAGGACAGAAAGAAAGGAAGACCACCCTTATTCAACGACAGAAAGGAGAGAAAGAGATCATGGTTTTTAGTGACAGAAAGAAGGGAAAGAGATAAGGATTAGTAGCGATAGAAATGGAAACTGACAGCTACTGAAGGAAGGAATTCATGGTGTTTTCAGGTATGTTTACAAGATATTAAATGTAAGTGTGATGCCTATTATAATCTTAAGGATTTGTAGAAATGATGTTTTAAATTAAATGAATGAGAAGTCTTTTTTCTTGTGAATCCCTTGTTCTTTTCAATGCTTTATGTCTTACCTGTTTTTCTTCTTTTAAACCACCAAAAAGATATCATGGCCTATTATTTTGATAATATTTGCCCTGAGATTTTCTTCCTCTAAAATCTGATGTATTACCAACCACCTATAAGTATTGTTTGGTCTAGGTTTAAATCGGTCCTTATTATGTTGTCGGTTTGAACTTTCTTGTGTCGGCCTATCCTCTTTATTTCATAAAATGGCCTGAGTTATTTACTTTACTTTTGATTATTATTTTGGTTTCCTTACCTCTAAAGTTGTTGTCGGCCTGAACTGTTTCCAAATGGCCTATTTTCATGTTGATACCAACCTCGTTATTATTTAAAGGTTGTGTATTTTCTTTTAACGGCTTGTGTGTGTGCCTTTAAATCCATTTTGTACTGTATCGCCCTATGGTTTGCAAAATTGGCTATCTAATGAGTAAGTGTTCTAGGTGTATGCTTTTGAGTATTTATGTTACGTAAAGGAAGTTTTCCTATAGCTGTTATTTTACTCCTATCACAGTTGTTATTTTATTCCTGTCACAACCCCTTTATTTTATTCATGTCATAGTTCTATTAATCTTTATTACCGTTTATCTATTCTTGTCTCAGACTATTGTTTATGTCCTAACGTAGCTAAATTATGTTCTTGTAGTGAACCAGACTGTGTTCCTACAGGTAACCAAGCTATGTTTTTATTAGCAAGATAGTTGTCGTTGCACTAAAAGATTGACCTGTTAATGCCCGATACAATTGCCAGAGTTAATGAATCTATGGGACGTGGTTAAGACTTGTCACGAACCCAAGCACTATGCTACACAACACAAGGAGACCAAGGGTGCACACCTTGCAACAATCCCCCAGCACAAGCGGGGGGTTTGAACCCGTGACCTAGGCTCTGATACCAATTGTTAGCAAGACGATTGCCATTGCACCAAAAGATCAACCTATTAATGCCTGATACAACTGCTAGAATTAATGAATCCATAGGAGGCAGTTAAGCCTTGTCACGAACCCAAGTGCTGCGCTGCACAACACAAGGAGAACAAGGGCACACACTTTGGAATAGTTTTGTAGTAGATTTAACTCTATTCTTGTAGTAGACAACAAGGTTCTTGTGATAGATTAAGATATATTTTCATTTTCCTTCTATTACCTTACTATGGTTGGTGTTTTAATTGGAAAACTTAATGATGTTAAATAATTGTATTTCATTTAATCCCTGTTGCGACCTTATTTGAGTGGTGTGATTGAAAATCTAAACTACTGTATAATCTACTTAAATATTTAATACTCCAATGAAAATAAGATAAATGGAACAAACCAAAGTTATACCTTGATGAACCGATTTACCTTATGTCTTCCATTGTTGCCTATCTCTTCTATGGTCTTTGTAGATTATGATTGAGCTCTTAGAAGTAGACTTCCTTGTTGTTTGAAGATGACAAAGAAAGAATGGCTTTGTGGAGAATTATGCAAAGTGAGATAAACTACAATGCAAGATTATGATATGAAGCCATGGATGATGATTATGCAATGAGGACAATGAGATTACAATGTAAATGAGGGGAGCCAAAGGCACGCTTGATAGCTATGGTGGAATTTCTGCAGCATAAGTTTGCTAAAGCTTGAGTTGTGTCAAAATGGAGGAATGAGAGGTTCTTTTATATACTTGAGAAGGCCAAGATCCACATGTCACAATCTCAACGGTGGAGAATGAGTCATATGAGGTGTACAATGTAGATTTGATTAGTTGGGATGAGGGAGATAAAGGTGGAGAATGTTCCTCCTATGATGACAAGGTGGAGAGAAAGGTGTGAGCATGAAGCCACTTGTCACAATGCTCTAAAAGACCAAAGAACAAGGGTCAAAGAAGGAGTCCTTCTTTGTAGGGAGGTTGGAAGGAATCTAGGAACTAATGAGACATGTGTCTCTAAGTGTCCTTTGACTAAGATGACATGGAGGAACCAAGTTCTTGAGAATAGGGATGGTTAGAGGATAAATAGGACATGTGGGTGAGGATAATTATATAATTAAATATTAAAAATATTCAATTATGTGTGCAACATGATGAGGTGTAAAGTGAGGTGGATGAGATGATGTGGATTTATAGAATTAGGACTTTGGAATGATGATTAATTAAATAATTTGGGATTATTCAATTAGGGATGATTTAATTAAATAAATTGATTTTTATTTAATTTTTGGAAGATTAAGATGAATGTGAATCAGGTAAATAAATTAGGATATTTATTTATTGATAGAGGAATGACAATAAAATAAATATTAAAATATTTATTTAATTCGACTCGAGCCATTTTTAGGTGTATACATTTTGCCCCTCTTTGAGACAATGTATTTTATCACGTTGTTTCAAAGAATAAAATGTTTCTGAGTATGATACATGCCCTAGCTTGCCCTTGGTACAGGTTTGATGATGGTAGGATGCCCCATCAGGAGATTGGCCAGGATGAACTTTGGAAAAGGATAACGAACGATCTCACGATGTAGAAGAATTGATGACATGATCGACGGGTGAAAGATTTGGATGACGGTGAATGAAAATGGACGCAGAACATGGCATGCATGTGCAAGGTCAAACACCTCTAGTTAGGGTTCACTGGGCTATAAATAGTGATGTGGGGTCTCATTTCTACTCATTTTCACACTTGTCATTTGAGGAGAGATTATAGGAGCCCTAGTTTATTGCAGAGCAGAGCAATCAACGAAAATATTGCAGATTCTAGTAGAGGACCACAGATTCGAGAGGATCTGATGATTCAGGCGGCCAGCAGAGTATAGACCCCCAGTATGTATGCTTTTAGATTCGGTCAAAGTGCATTAATTATAGTCAAATTTTAAGGTCAAATTTCTCATTTTTAAATGCGTGGGTAGATTAGTTCTGTGCAAATGATAGTTTAAGTTGTGCATATGCTCTGATTCAGTGCATATGGTTAATGATTCTGTGCATATGTAATTTTTTTGCATTTAAAAAGTAGTGTTGCGCATATGGTTTAAATGTGCGCATTCAATTAGGGATTCAATGCATGCATGTAATGTTGTGCATTTAAGAAATAGTCCTGCGCATTTGTCTAAAATAGCACATTTGATTAAGGTTTTGGTGCATGCATTGTGATGTTGCGCATATGGATTAAAACTACACATTTGATTATTGATTTTGCACATATGTCTAAATGTGCACAAATGATTAGGGCTCTTGCGCATATGATAAAAAGATACGCTTTTGAAAGGCAAAGCTGTGTATATGAGAAAAATAGACAATTACCTAGCTGATTTGGTTAAGTCAGCATCTCGATCGATGTTGGCCAACTGATAGGTCAACTTGGAGATTGATAGAATCTCCAAAAGATGAAAGGATAGCTAGGTAACTGGTTGATATAATGGATAGAAATGCAGCTTAGTTGGTTAGTTAACGTGCTTTTGTTATTGATTGTAGAAGGTGCTAGATAATGTGTTGATGTCGTGGGAGAGATTCCTAGTTATGTAGTTTCTTCGACCCTACTTAACTGATATAGATCATTTGGTACTTGGATCAATGGGACTGTGGTTTGTTTGCTTTATGCCTAAGGTGCAGGCAAATTTGGGATTGTTGACTGCTCTTAGGGAGAGGTATCACAATGAGATAGACACATTTCACTTGCCGACAAGACAGATGGTAGTGACACTTGAGGACGTGCATCAGATTCTACGAATTTTGATACAGGGAGAGCTAGTTGAGTGTGAGTCATACTCAGGAGCTAGACTGGAAGAGTGTAGACGGGTGTTTGATGACCCAGAGCTTGAGGGGACGGAGATCAACTGAACTGATATGGTAGCTTATTACAAGCCCCTGCCAGCCATACTAGTAGGGTTAATTGGGGGAGTTGTTTGCCCAAACAAGAGATCTCATGGATTTCAGGTTGGATGGGGGAGGACATTAGAGTGGATGATATTTGAGGGGACACGCTTCACCTGGGGCCCATGCATACTTGCACACTTATACCATGATCTACATCAGTTTGTGTATGATGGATCGGCTAGTCTATCTGCTAGTGTGTTATTATTATAGATTTGGGCATGGTTGCATATTGCTGTCACATGACCGATAGGCATGGGTGTCAGAGGCCATGATAGACCTTACTCATACAGGTTCCAGGAGACTCTTTCCCAGCCCAAGCTAGGAAAGCTTGAGTACTAGCATCATACATTGGATAATGTAGATGCAGTTGACTGGCAACCTTACTTGGATTGCAAGGTGTGGGAGGAGGATGTGTCGGAGCTACCTTATTGTTTTTAGACACGATGGTTGATAGGGAGGACTCTTAGAGCATCATATTGTTACCTGTGTGCTCTGATAGTTTGGTAGAGTCCAGGGGATGCCCCAGGGAACTGCCATATTTTCTTGGATGCACAAGGAGCACTCACGATGGGGTCCTACTACATCTTACGAGATTACGAGGACTGACTTCTTACAGATTCCATATCAGGCATGGGATTTGCGGAGACACATAGTGGATGCAGGGATGACGACTAATTTTGTGGTACACTTTACAACTCATCCTGTTCTGAGATACTTAGGACCTAGGGAGTGGGATTTGAGATTAGGGTATGATGAGGAGGATGATGATGCTCCACACCAGAGGAGGAGGTGACGACGATGCAATAGAGGTGGGAGAGGTGGCCGAGGTGGAGGAGATGGGGATGGGGGTGATGATGGAGATGATGGGGATGATGGAGATGATGATGACCAGAGGAGAATTAGACAGAGGGTGGAGGAAGTGCCACAGATTTAGGGGTAGCCACAGGTGTAGGCACAGGTTCAGGGGCAGACACAAGTTCAGGGGCAGCCATAGGGTCAGGGTGGACATGATGATGGGGCTATGGTAGCACTGCGAGCCCAAGTGGCTCAGTTTGTCATGCCCACCTTTCCCATGCAGTCACGAAATGCAACACATGTGTCATGTCCGCATTTGTCATGTGGTCATGACACGAAATATCAAAAATTTTCCATGCTTCCCTAGAAACCCCCTCGCACGCGTTAGCGTGGTTAGTGGCAATATGTATAAGGCGTAAACATGTCAATCAAATACGGGGTATTGCAATCACATGTACTTACCCCTACGTGATGAAAGCTGACTAAGGGGGTCAATGTGCTGCAAGGGGCATCGCCATTAGGGTTAGGATCAAAAGATTAAAACTCAAGTTTACCTAAGTGGGTGAAGGGATCTCGACACAAGTTGAAATTAAAAGCCTAGCATAATAGAATTAAATAACATCAGAAGTAAAATCAACAAGATTACAGGAACAACAAACATTGCTCTACACAGTTTAAAATTGCTAAGTTAAATTAACCCTAGATCCTGGAAGAATCTAGCAGCATAACGCCTCATGGGCGTGAATAGGGTTTATTCTGGTTAAATAAATTTTGGTCAAATGTTTACTAGGTTTGCTAAGTTGGATAAAACGACTAATCTATTAAACTAATTACTACACACTAGATTAAATAAATTAAAACAACTAATCTAATTAAAAAATTAAAATAAATTTAACCTCATAGATTAATGTCCACACAATAATTAATTTAAATTAATTTTTAAATTATTTACATTACAATAGTTAGATTGGGGATACTTATATAGATTAATTAAACTCCTCTCCAAAATAATTAAATTTAAAACAATATATTTACCCCCTAATTTAAAATACCAAACTTAAATGATTCCATCCCTCTAAACAAAAATAATAAAACATTTCCAATAAGAAATAAGATTACCCACAAAGTTAAGTTCACCACTAAACCCCATTCAAATAAAAGAAAATAAAACAATTGGAAAAATCAAAAGAGTGGGAAACTAATAAAAACAAATTTTAAAATACCAAGCCCTAAAAGTCCTCTCAATAAAAAAAGTAATTTCCTTATGGAAATGAGTCAAAAACCCTAGCCTCCATTTTCACTTCTCTACTCTTCATTTTGTTTTCTCTCCCTCTCCTCTTCTCATTTTTCTCTTGGCTTTGTGTTGCAGGTTTGATGGAGAAGGCCATTCATGGACATCACACAAAGTGAGGTATATATACATTAAATATATACGCTATGTTTTTAAATATATATATATATATATTTGGTCTTTATACCAGAGTTGTTTTTTTATTTTAAAAAAAAATCCAATGGAAGTATACATAGAGAATATATATATATCTTCGCTGGAATAATGTGATCCACACAATGAAGCTTAACTATTACAAAACTAAGAATTCAAAACAGTAAATAAGGTGACAGGAACCACTCTCGAGAAGGTGTGAACATTAGTTAAGGTAACTGGCCACCAAAGGTGATCACTAAACTCTAAAGGAAGCACGTGTTGCACTTGGCCAATAACCATTCCTCCACTGGCTATCCACATACAACCAAGCCCCGACTCTAAGGCCGTGAGGCTTTTTATAGCTACTTTTTTTGTTTCTCATGAATTGCTTGCGAGGTAGTCTTGGTTTCTTTGTTAACTAATAGAAATGTACATCTAACATGAAAATGCCAACTATTTGACTTTTAACTAATCTTGAAGAGAATTTGAAAGAGATCACAATTGTTCCTACTTCCTCTTTAATTGCTTTGTTCCAAAGCCATTTCATGGCTGGTAACTAATTGGAATGTACAACTAACTTGAAAATGCTAATAATTTTATGTTTAACTAATCTTGAAGAGATTTTCTAAGACATATATATATATATATATATAATTAATATATAGCAGAGATAACAAATATTATTTTTTAGGTTTTAGGGCCGAATGGCTGAAGGAAGGGAGGCGACAGACTATATGCTAAGGACGCCGCTATCGGGGAGAGACTGTAATAGCGTTTACTTAGATCTTCAAAAAAATAAAGAATGGGGAGGGGGGATACCTCACCCCCCACTCCCCTCGCAATAACAAAACAAAGGAGCGGCGACATTACTACCGTCGCCCCCCCATTTGAAATCCCTCCTTCACTTTTCAAGCGAACAGTCCAAACAAAATAAAATGGTCGCTGAAGGCTACGGACTCTAAAATTTTTATTTTCTGTTTCTAAATTGCTTTCAGTTCCACACACAATTCACAATAAATTTTTATTATATAAAAGTATATATATATATATCCTCAAAAAAAGTATATACAGTTTTTTTAGAATCATGCTATTTCCAGCAAATATATATATATATATATATATAATGAAAACTTACATATATTCAAAATACAAATTCAATTTCACAGTGGGATTATATATATATATATATATATATATATATATATATATATATATATATATATATATATATATATATATATATATATATATATATATATATATATATATATATATATATATATTTTGCAATATAAAGTATATATATATATATATATCTTTCTCCTATTCACACATTGCATGTTTTTTTTTTTTGGAAGGTTAACAAAGAGACACAATCATTATAAAAATTGTTATTTTCTTTCTTGCTTCAATAAAGAACACCACAACTAAGATATTTTTTCTTTCTTTCTTTGCAACAAGTTAAAAATCAGTAACTAACCCTCTTTTTTTTTGCATATAAATTGAAGAATCATTTTAAGGCATGTTTTGACTAGCATATAAAACATCCATTACACACAATACATTTTTTTTGAAATGAAAACAATATATTAACTATTTTTTTTTTCTTGAAGTAAAACATATAAATCTACTAATAAACTTGAACATACATTTTACCTATCAATACACATTTTTCCCATATAGCAAATAAATCAGCAAGTATGACTTTTATTTCAGTTGCAAATAAGCTTAAATACAACTCAAATTTAAAACATATATCTTTACAAACCAAGAGAGGAAAAGATCTTCTCTCTTAAAAAAACTAGAAACAAAATTACACAAGGCCAATCTTGGCCAAGTCTCTCAAGAACCAAAATGAATAAAATACAACAACTACAAAAAGTCTTTTTCTTCCACCCACCATAGCTTCAAATAATCTGCAATAAACATATAGAAGGGGGAAAAAGCCACAAAACTACTCTCCTCCCTACCATAGACTCACTCATGAGTCACCCCCAAGCTTGGAGGTCATCCTCACACAAGGAACACACACCACTTCACAACAAAAACTATCAAACACAAAAGCAAGAAGCACTCCCTTGGCTTGCACAAAACAAAACTCACCAAAAATGAGTTTAATGGGGTAGGGGAGTGGACATCACTCAACTCAAGAGTACCACTCCAAATGACTCCCAAAACTAAATTTCTCAAGGCCTCAAGCCTTCACATAAATACCATTTTTCCACATAGTTTTCCCATGGCTCTCAAGCCATTCAAATACACATTTTCTCATCTTGCCCTCAAGGCTAAATTACCACAAAAGAAACAAGGATGTGACCCCGAGGAGGTTCACTCCTCCCCCACCCCACACATGTTGATCATTTTATCAAAATGGAGAGGCTCTCACAACACCCATAACAATTTTTCCCACAACAATAAAAGTAAAACACAATATGGAAACACACACACAAGCATCACACATGAAATGAAAAAACATAAGGAAAGGCATTAGCCTTGAACCCTACCTTTAATAGCCCAAATGGAAGATAGTTGAGAAGAGCCCTTCCAACTCCACCTCCAACTCCTCCAAAATCTCCTCTAACTCTCTCCCAAAATTAATCAAAATTCAAAAATTGAAGGCAAATCAACCACCCTTTCCCTCTCTTCAAGAGGGATTAAAATAGGCTCTTCTCAAGAGCCTTGAGGAATGGGGAGGTGTCACTTGTCATCTCCTCACTCCACACAACCACTTGCAAGCTTCATGGAATGGGGTGATGACACTTGTCACTCATCTATTCCACCAAGTCTTGCCCCCATCCACTTATGCTCTCTCACACATGTGGGAGAGAAAAGTGGAGCCAAAGAAGGAGTGGGTACTACAAGTGCCCCAATCATCTCCTCCTATGAAAACCCACACAACCCCAAGGTACCCTCACCAATAGTGGGAGAAGCTTGGAGTTGAGTCATCCACAATTTAGGGGTCTTGAAGACTCCCCCAAACCTTGGAAAGAGGAAAGGATGAGGTTGAGTGTTTGACCCACCCTTCCAGTCCTTCCCAAACTTCCATTTTCGTCACTTTATTTTAGGGTGAAGTTTAAGTGACCAAATTGGAGTTTACCTAAGGTTATACAAGCTCAAATGGTCCTTAGACCCTAGGGGTACAACCCAAGGTCACTTTTAACCCATTTTGAGCACCATAGGGTGAGTAAAATCACATAAAAAGGGGTCTCAAAAATATAAAATCAAAATAAAATTCAAATGAACATTACATATTTACAACACCAAATAAAATCAAATATAAAAGGGGTAGACCTAACCCAACAACATCACACAATTAACATTACAAAAATTTCATCACACATAACATAGTTGATCTTGGTTCCTCTTGGAACTAGATCAACTTTACATGGGAAATTACAAAGTGTGTGGGATGATCTCTGATTATCCATGGCTTGGTTAGAAACACCTGCACACTTAAACAAAAGATTAATCCAACATGTATATCATAGGTGAAGAAAAGTAAAACATACACTCACATCATCTCATGATCATATAAAACATCATAAAATTGCCTCATAATTAAATTCATAATTGCATTTCAATAATCCATCTCAAGATAACATCACATAATAAATCCATCACATAGTCACATAACTAGCATCACAATACCATCACAATGCAAATCATATGTCTAATCATCATCAGTGAATCAAATCAAGATCTAGTCTCATCACAATCATGCTAACATAATAATCAAAGGTAAAAGCATATAGGCCTAATAATCCTACATATCAAGATCAACAGTCCCAAGAGTCTAAAATATGTCTCCAACAGCAATATAAAATGATCAAAATAAGGGAGTGAAAAGGTAGGCCTCACATCCTACCCCCTAAGACTAAACTTTCTCCTGGAAGTCATCAAAGAGGTGAGGATAAAGGGCCCTCAATCTAGCTGCATCCTCCTAGGTCGCCGTGACCTCATTGTACATGTCCCACTGGATCCTAACCTAGTCCAGCTCTCGACCTCGAAGGCCCAGCGTCCGACGAGCCAATATGCGAATTGACTCCAAAGCCAACTGCCTATCTACTTCTACATGTAGAGCACTCCAATCTAATACATGAGATAAATCAGATATGTAACGCCGCAAAATAGAAACATGAAAAACATCGTGGATGCGCGACAGGCTAGGTGGCAAGGCTAGACGGTAGGCTACAGGTCCTATCTTCTCCAAGATCTCAAAAGGTCCAACAAATTGTGGTGGGAGCTTAGAGCCTTTTCCATAATGGATTGGACTCTTGTGCGGTCGCACTCTCAAGAATACTCTGTCCCCAACTGAGAAGCTCTGATCTACTCTCTTAGCATCGGCATACTTCTTCTGTTGATCTGGTGCCTCCTGAAGTCTCTGTCTAATCAAGGTCACCTGCTACTCCATACCATGCACCAACTCTGGCCCTATCGCAACCTTGTCCTCTAAACAGTCCCAACTTAAAGGTGTCCTGCAAGGTCTGCCATACAAGGCTTGAAAAGGAGGCATACCCAACGAGCTGTGATGCCCATTATTATAGGCAAACTCAACTAGATATAAATACTCCTCCCATATAGACTGATGATCCATGACATACATATAGAGCATATCCTCAAGAAACTAATTGACCCTCTCTGTCTGCCTATCTGTCTTAGGATGATAAGTGGAACTAAAGTTGAGCTGTGTACCCAACGCCTGCTGCAATGCCCTCCAAAAGGCTGATGTGAATATTGAATCCCTGTCAGAAATTATACAACGAGGTACTCCATGCAATCTAACAATCTCATCCAAGAATACTCTTGCCACTGATGGTACATTGTACATCGTGCATACAGGTGAGAAATGCACCACCTTGGTCAACTTGTCAACCATCACCATGATGGCATCATGGCGGCGAGATGACATAGGAAGACCAACAATGAAATCCATGGAAATGGTGTCCCATTTCCACTCAGGTATCTCGTGAGGGTATAAAAGATCTGCTGGATACTAATGCTAGGCCTTGACCCTCTGGCACTCAAGATAATGAGCAACATACTCTGCAATATCTCGTCTCATACCTGCCTAATGGTACAACTGTTATAAATTGGCATGCATCTTCTTCACCCCTAGGTGTAATACATAAGGTGCTCTGTGAGCCTCTGAAAGAACTACTGCATGTAGATCACCTGCATGGGGTACATAGATGTGTTGTCGATGTCTAAGCAACCCATCTTCCTCGAGAGAATAACCTACAAACTTGCCCATAAGGGTCCTCTATGACTGGATCTCCTACTGCTCCTCAAGAAACCACTCATCCTTAGGTAGATGCTGAATGATGCGCTCTCTCAAGTCCACACTCAAAGTCAAGGTTAGGATCTCATGGTGCCTCTGACTCAAAGTGTCAATGACCATGTTCTCCTTCCCTTTGACGTAGTGGACATCAAAGTTGTACTCGCAAAGAAACTCCATCCAACGCCGCTGGTAGGTGTTCAAATTTGGCTATGTGAATATGTATTGCAAACTATGGTGATCTGAATGAAGCTTAAAGCAATGACCCAAAAGAAAGTGTCTCCAATGAACAAGAGCATGTACCACTGTTGTGAGCTCTAAATCATGAGTAGGGTAGTTTAGCTCATGGGTCTTGAGCTTTCATGACTCATACATGATCACTCTACCACCCTGCATAAGCATGACTCTCAAACCCTCAAGTGATGCATCTGTACAAACCACAAAATCCTCTATAGGATCAGGAACCACTAAGATGGGAGCACTGGTAAGATGCTCCTTGAGGACCACAAAGGCCCTCTCACACTGCTCGGTCCAAGTGAAACTCTTCCCTTTCTGCTGAAGGGAAGTGATGTGGTGCGCTATCCTGGAAAAGCCCTCTACAAATCTGCGGTAGTAATCGGCTAATCCCATGAAACTCCTGACCTCTGTCACACTGGTGGGTGCTGGCCAATCCCTGATAGCCCTGATCTTTGATGGATCTATGGAGATACCATTTCCAGATGGGATGTGCCCCAAATACTGCACCTCGGTCTTGACAAAGGCACACTTTGCCAAGTTGCCATAAAGCTGCTGCTCTCTCAAGCACTGCAAAACTTGACGCAAGTGATCCTCATGCTCCTTTTTGGTCCGCAAGTAGATCAAAATATCATCAAGGAAAATGGTCACGAACTGATCTAAATAAGTGCAAAACACTCCGTTCATGAGACTCATGACACTGCAGGGGCGTTCGTCAAACTGAAGGGTACCACAGTGAACTCATAGTGGCCATATCTAGTTTAGAAAGCGGTCTTATGGATATCCATCTCTATGATGCACAACTGATGATAACCAGACTTTAGGTCTATCGTAGAGAACACTCTGGCTCCCTGCATCTAATCAAAAAGGTCATCAATCCTAAGCAGAGGATAACGGTTCTTCACCTTCACCTTATTAAGCTACCTATAGTCCATGCACAAATGAAGAGACCCATCCTTCTTCTTCATGAAGATAACCGGTGCGCCCCATGGTGAAAAGCTAGGTCAGATGTGCCCCTTCTCAAGCAACTCCTCTAATTGCAACTTAAGCTCTGTGAGCTCATGTGTGGTCATCCTATAGGGTGCATGAGACACTGGCTCTGCACCCAACACTAGATCAATGTGGAAATCTACTTCTTTGTGTGGAGGCATACCTAGTAACTCTGGTGGAAAGACATTGGTGAACTCCCTCAAGATAGGATGGTCATCTAATGATGCCTCTGGCTCATCCTCTGATATGTCACTAACTGTGATAGCAAACAACTGATATCCCTTCCGCATGTAGCGCTTAAGCTGCTAAGTGGATATTATACAAACTGCCATGGGCTTCTGAATGCCCACTACCTCAACTGACATGCCATGATTATCTAAACAGCTAATCACCTTTCAACAACAATCTAGCTTGGTTCTATGAGCTGCAAGCCAATCCATGCCTAAAACTACACCATAGGATCCTAAAGGCATAACCCTAAGGTTCCATAATGTAGTGAAGGCCCCCAAAGAGATCTCACAATCCTGAATCAAAGCATCTACTAACATCTTGGCCCCAGTGGCCAACTCAACCTCCCACCTAACGTCCTGCCTTGAGACCACCAGCCTGCAACTCTTCACTATTGATGTAGATATAAATGAATCAGTAGTGCCAGAGTCAAATAAGATAGAAATGGGAACATCCCCAATCATACCTACTATCTTGATAACTAAGGCCTGGAAATCATCCTGGCGGTTATCAACCCCTACAAACATACAGTGGGATCTACCCACATCACCAACTGTCTGCTCTAAACCTCCTGCATGAGGCTATCCTCCTACCATAAAGCCCTATGGGCACTCTCTAGCCAAATGTCCTACCCCACCACATACATAGCATGGGCCCCTAGCCTGTACCTGTCCAGTCTGAGTCCTACTACTTTGCTGCTATCCAGTCCATCTTGTTCAACCCTGAGAACCCCTATAAGACTGCTATGATCTCGTGGGTCCCGCAAGTGGTCCCTACTGTCCCTGATCCCTACGCGGGCCCTACTACTACCAACCATGATTCTGTCCTCCCTGTGCCCTCTGCTGGGGTCTAGACCTCTATTGATACTGCTGGTGTGGAGACCTAGGAGGTAAATATGGAGAACTAAATCCTCCTCTCTGTGGTGGTGGTGGTCTATAGAAATTCTGCTACTGCTGTTGATTACAGTCATGAAACTAAGGATGTGAACTCTGACCTCGTCCCTGGATCTCCTCTGCTATATATGCCTTCTCGATAGCCTCACTTAAGGTCTGGGGGTCTGCCATGCGCACAGGCCTTGATATCCCCTGAATCAAACCTCTGATAAACTTGTGAACCAGAAGTTTTTCATCATGGAGATACTCTGCATAACTGACAACTCTGTGAACCTACCCTCATACTACACAACTGTAAGTCCTCTCTACTGTAAGTCATGGAACTCGTCGATCTGACACTCCCTGTAATGGTCTGACAGATATTGCGCATTAAAGCACTCAATGAATGTGTCCCATGGAAGTGTATCGAAAGATAAGTGGTGCTTGCATTCCTTAGTGTGCCAACAAGTCGTTGATGCATCTCTCAATAGGTGAACTGCCACGTGTGCCTTCGTGTTTCCCTCGTAAGGACGCAATGCAAAGCACCTGTCTAAACTGATCAGCTAAGCCTCTGCCTCGGCTCCCTCTATGGTACCTGCGAAGGTAGGTGGATTCAGCCTCAGTAAATCCCTGATGGGGTCCCCACGGTCTCTGTGTCCTCGGATAGGCTCATCCACACCATAACCATAAGGCCTGTGAAAAACCTGCTCTACTCTCACTATCTCCTGTCACCTAGCATGATGCGGAGGGCTCCTGCTATGACCTCTATAAGTTGAACAAACCTACTCCACTGTTGTAACAGGTATCTCAACATAAGGCTCTACACATGATGCCACTTGTGGCTCGATGAGGGGATCTACACGTGGCTCCACATGTGACTCAACACGTGGCTCCTCATGTGGCTCCTCTCACAGATCAACGTAGGGCTCGACATGCGGCTTGATATGTAGCTCAACTACAACTGGTGGTAACCTATCTAGCACTACTTGTAAGGCCTATAAGATCTGCTATCCTATATCAGGTGCAGGTGGTGCCTGTGGTGCCTGCGATGCCGATGGTCCTTGATCCTCAACTGATGATTCACTATGCACCTCTACGGATGTAGTGTGGCATAAACATGCTCGCCTCATTTTAGGTGGCATCCTACAAGAAAAAGGTAGTCATGAATTAATCAAAATTGGGGAATAAGTAATGTGCCCAACAAGCCCAGTGTTTAAACTTGGGCTTTGATACCAAATTTCATGCCCACATTTCCTATGTAGTCACGACACACAACACACGTGTCATGTCCACATTTGTCATGTGGTAATGACACGAAATATTAAAAATTTTCCATGCTTCCCTAGAAACCCTCTCACATGCGTTAGTGTGCTTGGTGGCAATACGCATAAGGCATAAACATATCAATCAAATATGAGGTATTACGATCACATGTGCTTACCCCTACGCGATGAAAGCCAACTAAGGGGGTTAATGCAATGTGAGGGGCATCACCATTAGGGTTAGGATCGAAAGATCAAAACCCAAGTTTACCTAAGTGGGTGAAGGGATCTCGACACAAGTCGAAATCAAAAGCCTAGCATAACAGAATTAAATAATATCAGAATTAAAATCAACAAGATTACAGGAATGACAAACATTGCTCTACGCATAGTTTAAAATTTCTAAGTTAAATTAACCCTAGATCCTGGAAGAATCCGACAGCATAACGCCTCATGGGTGTGAATAGGGTTTATTCTAGTTAAATAAATTTTGGTCAAATGTTTACTAGGTTTGCTAAGTGGGATAAAACAACTAATCTATTTAACTAATTACTACGCACTAGATTAAATAAATTAAAACAACTAATCTAATTAAAAAATTAAAATAAATCTAACCTCATAGATTAATGTCCACATGCAATAATTAATTTAAATTAAATTTTAAATTATTTACATTACAATAGTTAGATTGGGGATACTTATATAGATTAATTAAACTCCTCTCAAAAATAATTAAATTTAAAACAATATATTTACCCCCTAGTTTAAAATACCAAACTTAAATGATTCCATCCCTCTAAACAAAAATAATAAAACATTTCCAAGAAGAAATAAGATTACCCACAAAGTTAAGTTCACCACTGAACCCCATTAAAAATTAAGAAAATAAAAAAATTGGAAAAATCAATAGTGTGGGAAACTAATAAAAACAAAATTTAAAATACCAAGCCCTAAAAGTCCTCTCAATGAAAAAAGTAATTTCCTTATGGAAATGAGCCAAAAACCCTTGCCTCCATTTCACTTCTCTACTCTTCATTTTGTTTTCTCTCCCTCTCCTCTTCTCATTTTTCTCTTGGCTTTGTGTTGCAGGTTTGATGGAGAAGGCCATTCATGGACGTCACACAAAGTGAGGTATATATACATTAAATATATATGCTATTTTTTTGAATATATATATATACATTTTTGGTCTTTATACCAGAGTTTTTTTATTTTATTTAAAAAAAAATCCAATGGAAGTATACACAGAGAATATATATATATATATATTGAATTAATATATAGCAGAGATAACAAATATTATTTTTCAGGTTTTAGGGCCGAATGGCCGAAGGAAGGGAGGTGATAGACTATATGCTAAGGACGTCGCCGTTAGGGAGAGACTATAATAGAATTTATTTAGATCTTAAAAAAAAAACAAAGAATGGGGGGGGGATACCTCACCCCCCACTCCATCTATGATGGAGTGGTGGGTGGGGCATCCGCCCCACCCCCATTCCCCTCACAATATCAAAACAAACAAGTGGCGGCATCATTAATGCCATTGCTCCCCCATTTGCAATCCCTCCTTCGCTTTTCAAGCGAACAGTCCAAACAAAATAAAATGGTCGCTGAAGGCTACAGACTCTAAAATTTTTATTTTTTGTTTCTAAATTGCTTTCAGTTCCACACACAGTTCACAATAAATTTTTATTATATAAGAGTAAATATAAATATATATGTATATGTATATGTATATTTATATACACACACACATAGATATATATATATATCCTAAAAAAAAGTATATACAGTTTTCTCAGAATCATGCTATTTCCAACAAATAAAATATATATATCCTCAAAAAAAGTATATACAGTTTTTTCAGAATCATGCTATTTCCAGCAAATAAAATATATATATATATATTGAAAACTTACACATATTCAAAATACAAATTCAGTTTCACAGTGGAATTATATATATATATATATATATATATATATATATATATATATATATATATATATATATATATATATATATATATATATATATATATATATATGTTTTTTGCAATATAAAGTATATATATATCTTTCTCCTATTCACACATTGCATTTTTTTTTTTTTTTTGAACATTAACAAAGAGACACAATCATTATGAAAATTCTTATTTTCTTTCTTGCTTCAATAAAGAACACCACAACTAAGATATATATTGTTTTTCTTTCTTTGCAACAAGAAGTTAAAAATCAGTAACTAACCCTCTTTTTTTTTTGCATATAAATTGAAGAATCATTTTAAGGCATGTTTTGACTGACATATATAAAACATCCATTGCACACAATACATTTTTTTTTAAATGAAAACAATATATTAACTATTTTTTTTTTCTTGAAGTAAAACATATAAATCTACTAATAAACTTGAACATACATTTTACCTATCAATACACATTTTTCCCATATAGCAAATAAATCAGCAAGTATGACTTTTATTTCAGCTACAAAGAAGCTTAAATACAACTGAAATTTAGAACATATATCTTTACAAACCGAAAGAGGAAAAGATCTTCTCTGTTAAAAAAAATTAGAAACAAAATTACACAAGGCCAATCTTGGCCAAGGCTCTCAAGAGCCAAAATGAAGAAAATACAACAACCACAAAAAGTCTTTTTCTTCCACCCACCATAGCTTCAAATAACCTGTAATAAACACATAGAAGGGAGAAAAAGCCACAAATTTGCTTTCCTCCTTACCATAGACTCACTCATGAGTCACTCCCGAGCTTGGAGGTCATCCTCACACAAGGAACACATACCACTTCACAACAAAAACTATCAAACACAAAAGCAAGAAGCACTCCCTTGGCTTGCACAAAACAAAACTCACCAAAAATGAGTTTAATGGAGTAGGGGAGTGGACATCACTCAACTCAAGAGTGCCACTCCAAATGACTCCCAAAACCAAATTTCTCAAGGCCTCAAGCCTTCACATAAATACCATTTTTCCACATAGTTTTCCCATGGCTCTCAAGCCATTCAAATACACATTTTCTCATCTTGCCCTCAAGGCTAAATTACCACAAAAGAAACAAGGATGTGACCCCGAGGAGGCTCTCACAACACCCATAACAATTTTCCCCACAACAACAAAAGTAAAAGACAATATGGAAACACACACACAAGCATCACACAAGAAATGAAAATACATAAGGAAAGGCATTAGCCTTGAACCCTACCTTTAATAGCCCAAATGGAAGATAGTTGAGAAGAGCCCTTCTAACTCCACCTCTAACTCCTCCAATTGAGCCTCCAAAATCTCCTCTAACTCTCTCCCAAAATCAATTAAAATTTAAAAATTGAAGGCAAACCAACCACCCTCTCCCTCTCTTCAAGAGGGATTAAAATAGGCTCTTCTCAAGAGCCTTGAGGAATGGGGAGGTGACACTTGTCATCTCCTCACTCCTCCACACAACCACTTTCAAGCTTCATGGAATGGGGTGATGACACTTGTCACTCACCCATTCCACCAAGTCTTGCCCCCATCCACTTGTGCTCTCTCACACGTGGGAGAGAAAAGTGGAGCCAAAAAAGGAGTGGGTACTACAAGTGCCCCAGTCATCTCCTCCTATGAAAACCCACACAACCCCAAGGTACCCTCACCAATAGTGGGAGAGGCTTGGAGTTGAGTCCTCCATAATTTAGGGGTTTTGAAGACTCCCCCAAACCTTGGAAAATGGAAAGGATGAGGTTGAGTGTTTGACCCACCTTTCCACTCCTTCCCAACCTTCCATTTTCGTCACTTTACTTCAGGGTGAAGTTTAAGTGACCAAATTGGAGTTTACCTAAGGTTATACAAGCTCAAATGGTCCCTAGACCCTAGGGGTACAACCCAGGGTCACTTTTAACCCATTTTGAGCACCATAGGGTAAGTAAAATCACATAAAAAAGGGATCTCAAAAATATAAACTCAAAAATAAAATTCAAATGAACATTACATCTTTACAACATCAAATAAAATCAAATATAAAAGGGGTAGACCTAACCCAACAACATCACACAATTAACATTACAAAAATTTCATCACGCATAACATAGTTGATCTTGGTTCCATTTGGAACTAGATCGGTTTTACACGGGAAATTACAAAGTGTGTGGGATCATCTCCGATTATCCGTGGCTTGTTTAGAAACACCTATGCACTTACACAAAAGATTAATCCAACATGTATATCATAGCCAAAGCAAAGTAAAACATACACTCACATCATCTCATAATCATATAAAACATCATAAAATCACATCATAATTAAATTCATAATTCCATTTCAATAATCCATCTCAAGATAACATCACATAATAAATCCATCACATAATCACATAACTAGCATCACAATACCATCACAATGCAAATCATATGTCTAATCATCATCAGTGAATTAAATCAAGATCTAGTCTCATCAAAATCATGCTAACATAATAATCAAAGGTAAAAGCATATAGGTCTAATAGTCCTGCATATCAGGATCAATAGTCCCAAAAGTCTAAAATATGTCTCCAACAACAATATAAAATGATCAAAATAAGGGAATGAAAAGGTAGGCCTCACACAATTACAGGGGCAGATTACCTAGCTACAGGGAGACGTGAGGACAACCATCTTAGAGAGGGACACCGCCATTTAGAGGTACACCAGGGCAGAGACCTTACTCCAGCAGGTATAATAGACGCAACTCAGGGTCCCCATAGGCAGATTGTTATAGCTATGGTTCGAGTTGGGTAGGAGATCTTTTACTCAAGGTCCCTGTATGAGAAGGTAGTGCCCCCAGAGCAGAGGGTGAGTAGCTTCCACCCGAGTTCATGCAACAGGTCTAGGCGTATAGTGTTAGAGAGCGGAGGAGTTATGGGGCCACCACCTCCTTGTCCTATAGGTTCTCAGCCTCAGCCTCATCCTAAGAAGCCAACACGTTTCAGAGGTAGTACCACATAGAAATTTGGATACATATATTATGTTTATATCATTTTTGTATACACCATTTTTGATAGCTTGAGATACACATTTATGACATCATTGTATACTTGGACATTATTATTATTTTTGATGATGATCTATATGAGTTTGGTGGACTACATGAATGTGTTTTTGATGGATGGACACTTTCTATATGATGGATGTTATCTATTTGATGTTATCTATATTGATGGACATTATTTATTTGATGTTATTTGATGGACATTATTGTTTATGCTTACCTTGTGATGATTCCAATATGTTGATGCTACATGAGACTTATGATATGATACACCTATTGATTCACATGATGACTAATATCTATGTGTTAATGCTATGTACAATGATCCTATATGCTTATAGTTTATGATGACCTAATGCATATGTTGATGAGTTTTTCATGTTGATAGTTGATGTGTAAGTTTCTATGTATGATGATCTAATATGCTACTGCTATGAAAAATGATATCTATGTTTTTTTTCAGTTTTTTGATGATAAATGTTATGCATGAGACCTATGTGGATAAATGACATCACTATCATGATCTAAATGCTTAATATAACTAATGCACTTAAATGATAATGAACTTATGATTGATATGTTTATACTATGTAACAAGATATCACTATATGAAATTGTTGCTAAAAATCATGAGTTAAATGTTTCATGCAACTAATGAACTAAAATGATATGAACTAATGATGGATACACTTAGAATATACAAAATGATAATGATTTCTTTTTGTTGTTGATGCCAAGTATACTCAATCATAAATTAAAGAACTCTTAGAAGAACTAGGAAAAAGATTTGGATATGATGAACAACTTAGAAGAATAATTTGGATGAATGAAAGAAAATGATTTGGAATAAATGGATAATTTGGACAAATAAAAGAAATGATTTGGATCTTAAGCCACTTGGTAAATGATGATTTATGGAATGCTTATAAATGGAATGAAATGCAAACCTATCATGCACAAATGACGCTTTGTCATCTTGTATACAAGTATTTGAAATACTTTTTCATCATTGAGCTTTTAAAATGTTGTAAGAAAATACAAGCATCTAGGTATAATTAAACCATGATGACCTAAGTATCTCTTACATGTATTTTGATTTAGCAAGTTAATACAAACATCTAGGCAAAATTGAACCGAGATGACCTGAGTATTTCTTGCATGTATCAATAGATAAGGATTGCACTCTTTCATGCTAAGACCCATAATGTTCTTGATGATCTTTTTCTGATCATGTCTTTAGACGAGTCATCACATTACTAAAGATTGATCTAAAAAACAAAAAACAAATGAAAATAATCATGTACCATCATAGCTCCTCTAGTCTTGAACATCCTCGAGTAGCATAGGAAACATGATAACAAAAATCAAGACCTAAGACTTAAACATATAACAAAACATCAAATCTTCTTGCCATAGATATGTTTTCTTGCCATGAAATAGATATTATCATCTTGATGGTTTAGGCACATTGTTGTCTAATATAGGTTAATGTCCTTGTGTCAAGTTTTTGTTGAAAAGGTTTGCTTGTAGTGCTGCATATTGTCTGAGATAGTTTCTCGATCCATTTTGCTACCCTTTGAGATTTTGTGACATTCAAGATTCTAATTCCCAACTAGGTCAAGGATTTTTCCCCCAGTCAAGTAAAGGATGTAGTTATTATGGATGAAAACATTTGGATGAAAATGATGGAAAACTGGATATGACAGGCCCTAAGGGATTGACCTAGTGCCTCAGGGGCTCATCGATGATGGCCTTGCCTACATGACGACGCAGAGGCAACGTAGTTTGGGGATGTGGACTATGTGGACCTAAGACCTAGGGGTGGGAAGCCTCAGGGGCTCATCAAAGATGGCCTTGCCTATGTGATAGCTTAGAGGCGACGTAGTTCAGGAAATGGGAGGTTACCACTAGTGATGGACAAATAGATGGAAAGCCTCAGGGGCTCATCAATGATGGCCTTGCCAACATGATATCTCAGAGTCAACGTAGTTTTACAATGATACTAATGATAGGGTCACAACGGATGACACGATGGATGAAGGATTGGATGGACAACCTGATGTGATAAGGCGATAAGGGAGAGTGAACAACCAGCCATGATAGGTATCCTTATGTGATTTGATGGATGCAGTAAGAAAAGATGGATGAGGACTGAAATCCTAAAAGATGGAGGAAGCAGTTTATCACAAATAGCGCCTGTTTCCAGGTTTTCACCACTTGCTTTTATTTACATGATTTTTTTTCCCTTGCATTGGGGTTTAGGTATAAAACTTGTGAAGATGCATGCTGTTGATAGGATCATCGAACAATTCACCTTTTGATGTTGCTAATTGATAGGCTTCTGATCCATAGGTAGCAATGATTACATACGGACCAAGCCAGTTGGGTTCAAACATGCCTTTCTTTTCCCTATCTTGCTGATTTCTAGGGTTTTCCTTAAGAACTAAGTCACCGAGTTGAAAGACTCTGGGTTTTACTCTGTGGTTGTAACTTCTTGACATCCTTTGTTGATAGGATTTCAGATGATTAAAGGCATTCTGTCTTCTTTCTTCTAGCAACTCTAACTCCTATAGTTTGGAAACTCGATATTCTTCATCAAATATTAGACCTTTTAATGACACTTGCAAGGATGGTAACTTGACTTCAATGGGCAAGATGGCTTCAGAGCCATAGACTAGGGAATATGGTGTTGTACCTGTGGGTGTGAGGATACTTGTACGGTAGGCCCACAGAGTGGGATTTAGTTGGATATGCCAATCACGATCGACATCATTGACAATCTTCTTTAGGATTTTCAAGATGGTTTTATTAGATGCCTCCACCTGGCTATTTCTTTGGGGGTAATACGGGGTGGAAAAATGATGTTGGATATGGAATTTGTCACATAGTTCTTTGACATCCTAATTTTTAAAGGGTCTTCCATTATCAGTGATAATAGATAGGGGAATGCCATAGCGGCAAATGATGTAATTCAGGATGAATGAGGCAATTTGTTTGCCTATGACATTGGCTAGGGGTACAGCTTCAATCCACTTTGTAAAGTACTCAGTGGCGGTGATTATGAATGTATGGCCATTAGATGATGGGGGGTGTATCTTGCCCACTAAGTCGAGTCCCCATTGACAGAAAGGCCAAGGAGTCATTAAAGGCTGCAACTCTTGTGCCGGTACATGTATTAAGTTCCCATGGACTTGGCATTTCTTGCACTTTTTCACAAAATGATAGGAGTCCATTTCCATAGTTGGCCAATAGTATCCCATACGCATGAGTTTCTTAGCCAAGGTAGGACCATTAGAGTGGGTTTCGCATATACCTTCGTGAACTTTGCTTAGGGTGGTTTGATACTCCTCACTGTCGAGACACCTAAGGAGAGTACCATTAAGACCTCATCGGTAAAGGGTATCAGTAATTATGGTATAATGGGAGGCTTGGCAGATGAAGGTTCCTTTTTGGTTATTAGATAGATCGAGTGGTAGTGTGTTCTCTTTCAGATAGGTATATACGTTTCCGTACAAGGGAGAATCAGATCCTACTATGTGGCATATGATGCTGGTTTCGGTGATGTCATAGGCAGGATGGGATACTAGCTCCACCAAGAACTCGTAGTGTGACTAGTTTTCAAGTATATCAAGGAGAGATGCAATGGTTGCCATGGCATCTGCTGCTTTGATCTCCAATTTGGGTATCTGCTCAAAAGAAATCACAACAAAGTATTCTTTGAAGTCATCTACCATACGCTTGTATGGTATTAACTTCTCATCCTTGGTTTGATAGTCATCATTCACCTAGTTGATGACAAGTTGTGAATCTCCATACACATGAAGTTCTTTGACTTTCCATTCTACTACCATTTTGATGCCAATGACCAGTGCTTCATATTCTGCCACATTGTTGGTACATTGAAAGAGTAGTCTGTATGACTTTGGAATTTTGTCTCCATGCGGTGTGACCAACAATATACCTGCTCCAGACCCATGTTGAGTGTATGATCCACCAAAATAGAGTTTCCATGCTTGGGTTGTGATGTTAAAGATGGATTCGCCTGGAAACTCGAAGCTTAATGGATTCTCATCTGTCAATGGTGCATCTTCCAACTGATCTGCAATCACCTGACCTTTTATGGCTCATCTGTCTACATAATCGATGTCAAACTCGCTGAGTATCATCACCCACTTTGATAACCTACTTGTTAGAGTACCCTTGCTGAGTAAGTACTTCAATGGATCTATCTTGGCTACCAATTTAATTGAATGAGTGAGCATATAATGTCTTAGCTTCTGTGATGCAAAAACTACTGCAAGACATGCTCATTCTATGGGTGTGTATTGTAGCTCATAGTCTACCAGTGTCAGGATGATGTAGTAAATAGCTTGCTCCTTTCCTTCATAGTTTTGTTGTGCCATTAGAGCTCCTAGAGCAATTGGCATAGCTGAAATATAAAGTAGAAGTGGTTTTCCCTGAATTGGCGGCATCAAGATTGGTGGATTCATTAGGTACTCTTTCAAGAGGTTAAAAGCATGTTCACACCCCTCATCCCATCTGAAAGGAATGTTCTTGTGAAGGAGGTGGGTAAATGGATGAAATTTGTCAACTAATTATGATATAAACCGATGGATAGATTGTGTCTGGCCTTGCAATGACCTTAGTTGACTGATGTTTATAGGTGGTGGTATGTCCATGATTGCTTTTACTTTGGTCAGATCCACCTCAATTCCTTTTTTTGAAACTATATATCCTAGGAGTTTGCCGGATGTAACTCCAAACACACATTTCTTTGGATTCAAGAGTACATTAAACTACTCCAGTCTTTGAAATATCTTATCTAATAATTCCAGGCGTCCTTCTCTTGTGAGTGATTTGGCAAGAATATCATTTACATAATCTTCCATGATGGTGTGCATCATATCATGGAAAATTTTCAGGCCAAATGGCATCACACACCAGCAATATGTGCCTTAGGGACATGTAAAAGTGGTCTTGTGCTGGTCTTTTGGCGCTATTTTGATCTGATTGTAGCTAGAAAACCCATCCATGAGAGATATCATTGTATGCCCCACTGTAAGGTCCACAATAATGTTGATGTTAGACAAAGGAAAGTCATCCTTTGGACAAGATTTATTCAAATCCCTGAAATCATTGCAAAGTCTAATCCTTCCATCTGATTTTGAGATGGGAACTATATTGGAAATCCATTCTGGATAGTCAATTGGTCTAATAAACCCAACATCTAAAAGCTTCTTCAATTCTTCTTTCACTAGCAGTGCGATATGTGGATGCATCTTCCTTAGTTTTTGTTTGACTGGTTTAGCTCCTAGAGCTAGTGATAAATGATGCATTATAAGATCTGGATCAAGTCCAGGCATATCCACATATGACCAAGCAAAGTTAATCTGTCTCTACTTGAAGAAGTTGATGAATTCTGGCTTCTCTTGCTCAGATAAAGATTTTGCCATATGGATTATCCTTGGATTGTCTTCTGTGCTGGAATGCTGACAGGTTCTGCTAGTTCTATCAAAATTGAGGACCTCTCTTGATGTGTGAGATTGGGGAGAGTGTCAAGCCTTTCATCCTTTGGTGCCTCAGAGAGGTTTTCACCATTGGATTCATCTTTTATTTTTTCTTTTTTCACGATCTAACACTCTTGCAAAGTGGTTTTCACCATTAGATCTGTATGTTAGGGTAAAATTGCAAATCAGGGCAAATGTATAATCAGCAATGATAAAAACCCTAGCAATGCACAATGAAGCACAAGACAACATGAAAATCAAAATAACAAATGTAAATGCAAACCGATCTCCACGCTATGCTCGATTTATCTCCATTGCTCTTCTCCACCTCGCATGAGCATGCAAGATTTTGAAGGATTATTGTTGGAAGAATGTTGAGTGCTTACTTCTGCAGCATAACATTAAGATAAAGATGATATGAGGATGATAGTTGAAGGATGCAAAGGCTCTAATGATATTTCAACAGCATAATGTTACTTGAAGCTCAATGCATTTTAGAAAATTTGGCAGAATAATGGTACTTGAAGCTCAATGCATGCTAATGGCTTATGAGGGGGTTGATTTATAGAAAAGGCTTGGTTCCAATGGACGGCTGAGATTAAAAACCTAATTGATTGATGTGGATGGCTAGGATTGATTAGGTTATCCCCACTCTTCAAGGGATTTGTAGTCATTTGACAAGTGTCAAGGAGAATAGGGCTCATGTGTGCTTGTGTACATAAAAAGTACTACATATAAAAGATATTAAATAAAAGGCTGTAGTACCACTTATCTTTTTAAATGAAAGAGGCACACATGTCAGCTAAATGATAAGATAAATTAATTAAATAAATAAAATTTATTTAATTAATTGGAAAGTCGGCTTATGATGAGAACTTAGTTCAAATAAAATATTTGAATTAGTTGGGATATGAGTTGGATATTAATTAAATAAATAAAATTTATTTAATTAATTGGATAGTGGGGAACTTAATTCAAATAAAATATTTGAATTAGTTGGGATATGAGTTGGATATTAATTAAATAAATAAAATTTATTTAATTAATTGGCTAAGTGGGATAAGGATGGGATTAAGATGAGATTTTAATTAAATAAATAAAATTTATTTAATTAATTGGCTAATGGATAAATGGGATTAAGAGTGGGATTTAGGACAAAATGCTACATGATGTCTAGGATAATGTTTTAACAAGGTGTTGTAGGACATGGACAAAGTTGGGACAAATTTGGGTGTCTACAAGATCTATCTTTTATTTTTACATTTTTATGACTAAAAGGTTTGACACTCTCTCCAAAATAAGCCTTGTCATTGAGTTCTATAGCATATCCATTTTTATGATCTCTTGATGGTAAGTGATCCATTAGTTCTAGATAGTCAATGATAGCATCGTCATTTTGAAATATATCTAGTTCAGGAGGCTCTTGTAGTTCCCAATCTATAAGTTTGAGATGCACTAAAGGTAGGGGATCATCGGGTTGGTTTGACTCAAGGGAAATGATGGTTAGGACAGAGGAGTTGTCTAGGTTCGTGGGAGTATTTACAAGGTCTAAAATAGTACTCTCCTTAGTATTGTCTATCAATTGTGACATCCGACCTTCCTCTTGAGACTCACTCTCAGTATGTTGTGAATCAAATTCTTGCGGTCTAGACCTTGAGCTTTGACCCTCATGGTATGTGTTTGTTGAGCTATATGTTTGGACCACATCAATGCCTGTGTCTTCACAAGATAGTTCAGAAAGACTATCCCATTCATATTCATTAGAGTCTGTTTCACTCCCTTCTTGTAATTTGTGAAGTTGCTCAACTAGATTGGTGGTAACCTTTTCCTTGTCTTTTCTTTGGTATCCTAGCCCTGTAGTGTCTCAGGTTGATAAGGAAGAAGGTTGTATAGGTTCTATGATACCTTATTTTCTCAAGCCTATGGGACTATGACTGTCATATCCCATTCTTTGTAAGATAAAAGAACCTGGACCATATTGATCAGTTTGTAATTTGGGTTGTTGATCTTGTGGTTTGGATTCCATATCTTCTTCTTTATACAACCATTGAAGGACATCTTTCTCATCACTTTCATCTGATAAAGTATCCCATTTGATAAAAAGACCATTAGGAGTTTTTGATGACTGTGGTTTCTCCATAGATGGTTTGCCATAAGATTTGGGTGATAGAGGTAGTTTGGCAAGACAAAATGTTTGCTCAATGGAATACTCTCCTACCCCTTTATCTTTGAGCTTGAACTTAGTTCAGTGGTTTTGGATGTAGAAGGTATGGAACTTGCGTCAACAATGGGTGTGGAGGATGAGCTTGCATGATTGGTAGGTATGACAACTTCTGGCTTTGGTTTGATGGTGTTGCAGTATTGGAATGAATCTAGATCACCTTGGATAGTGATCTCTTAGCCATTATGTGGGAACTTTATACATTGATGATAGGTGGATGGTACAGCCTTCATTGCATGTATCCAAGGTCAGCTAAGGAGGATATTGTAGGCTAGTTAAACCACATCTTTCACTACTGGTCCAACTTGTATAGGCAAAACAACAGTGTCCTTAGATGTCCTTTCTTCTTCATCATAGGACTTGATTGTGATTTTCTTCTTTGGGTCAACAACATTCTCAGAGAACCCCAATGCAAGGATTAGTTTTAATGTGCAGATATTTAAACCTGCCCCTCCATCTATTAGGACCCATTTTATTCTATGTTTATGGATGAGGGCTTCAATATGGACAGATGCATTGTGTGGTTGGGTGATAGACATATCATGTTTATCTATGAATGATAAGAAATGGGGTGTAGTTAGATGCCCCACCATGGCCTGAAATTACTCTTGGGCTAAATTGGTTGGCACGATAGTTTTCAAGAGAGCTTTTTCTAGGATGTCTTTGTGAGATGGAGATAGACATAAAAGATCAAAAATGGATATATTTACAGGTAATTTTTGGAGTTGGTCAAGGACGTTATATTGGTTAGACATGGAGGAGGGTTTGGATGGAGCCCCTTGGAGAGTAATCTTTCCACCATGAGTGGTTACATTACAATTAGGATTTTTATTTATAGTAATCACATTTACATGTGAGTCACTTTTAGAGATGTAGTTAAAAACATAATCGTATGACACATTTGTGTAGTTGGCATTGTTACCACCGATGTTGTTTTTCTTTGAGGGACCTCCCTTCTCATATTTAGGGAGCAGATTCTTGAATGCCAAATGGTTGTCATTGGATGCATGTCCATCAATTGATATTACTTTTTGATCAATCAAGTCTTGGATGGTATTCTTTAGTCATTGGAAATCATTAGTTTTGTGACCCTTGCTTCTATGAAATTCATAAAAGTCTGAATCTTTCCACCAAGATGGTTTGAACTTGGGTTCATATTCTCTTACCACAGGAAGCATTATGAGGTTGTCTGATATTAGCTTCCTTAGGGCAAATTCGAGTGATTCCCCTAGTGGTGTGAACTTTCTACGAGGAGGAAAGTTTGTGGGTCTTGGATCATTATTTTGAGGTTTGTTAGATGGTGTGTTATTGTGTGGATTTGATAGATTAAAGATTGGTTGTTTTGGTACCACATGTTTAGCATCAACAACTCCATTATTTTCAATGTTTTGGTTCTTTGTCTAGAACCTTGATTTGTCCGTGTTATTACTTGAACTAGGGGTATCTTTGTAGAGTTTGATTTGTCCCTTAGCTATCAAGGCTTTCTCAATGATTAGTCCCATTTCAATGACCTTACTAAAAGAAGTAGGATAGTGTATTTGTATTCAATAGCTCAAGTCAGTGTTTAAGTTGTGGACAAACATCTCAGTCATTTGTTTCTCTAGGATATGGTATGGACACTTGCTAGCAAGTTGTCTCCATGTTTGTAAAAAGGAGGCGAATGATTCTCCACCCTTTTGTTTGTTGTTACAAAGGTCCAACATTGAAATTTCATGTTCAATGTTGTATGAGAAATGGGTCACAAACTTATCCACTAGTTCATTAAAAGTTTGGATGCCAAGAGGTAGATAAGAGAACCATTCCATTGCTTGTCCTCCTAAACTATGTGGAAATAGTCACATAAGGTATGTACCATTGTGGGCGACTTCTAAGCATGCAACACTAAATTCCTTTATGTGGTCACATGGGTCACCTTTTCCTTTATATTTATCAAATTTTGGAACCTCAAATCTTGAGGGGAAAGGTATCATGACCAAACTTCTGTCAAAAGGATATGGTGAGATATCCTCTAGTGAGTAGTGCTTTGTGGAAGTTCCTGTTTGTAGGTCCACAAATTGTTGTTGCAAGGCTTGGATTTGTAGTGTTAGTGTGTCTAATGGGTTTGATATATCCTTATCCTTGTCATGTTTGGGATCATTGGTGTCATTAGATGGGGTTGTTGTTCTCAATTGTGAGATATCAAAATTAGTGGTTAGTTTAGCTCCTTGTTGTGCTAGAACAAGGAAATACTTTTGGGGGTCCATGGTTATGACCTTATCCATCATTCTTTGGAATTTAGGATCTTGCAAAGCACTAACAAGTTCTTCATGTGGGATTTCTTCCTCTTCATCACTAGAAGAAGAGGAGTGAACACTATTGTTTGATGTATCCATTTCTTTTCTTCTCTTAAATTGGGATCTAGTTTCAACCATATAAAGATTTTGATGTGGGTGGAGTTGAATGTGATACTTGTGGATTTTTGTGATGTTTTTGGTAAGATGTGGTTGGGGTATAATTGATTGGATTGGAATTTTGTTTTATGATAAGATTTTCTCTTGATCTATTTGTTCAAACAAAATGGTCTTGAGCTATGATGGTATAGCTATCAAAGTGTTGATATAAAGGAAGTCAAATAGGGATAATTGGTAACTACTATTGATGTAGACTAGACCTTTATCAAGATATTCTAGTGTAGTTTCGAGGTAAAGGATGATTGATCTTGATAGGAAACTAACTAGGTTGTTTGATTTAGTGGATCTCAATAATACCTTAATGGAAATCTTGATTTTGGTTTGATTTTGAGATGGCTAAGTATGATATGGTAAGTAAAATGTCTGAAAATGGGTATCAGATGAATTTTTATGGTTTAACTGATTTCACATATTGATTCTAGGCTGAAATGGGTAGCTGAAGCTGATTTTATTTTTTCTCAACACCTCGGGAATAGGTCACTGTTATGAATGCATAGAAACAAGGTTTATATGTGCAGTTTTGTGGGTTGTATGCACAGTTCTATATGTAGAGTTCTACTTTTTATATGCACTGAAAGGTATATGTGTTGGTATGTGGTGACTGATCATGCAAGTACTGTACACTAGTTATGTATCTTTTTTGTATGATCGAAGTCAGTTGTTAATTTTTGTTAACCGACAAAAGAAAAATGACCTTGCAAAACCCTAATTCTAGAAGCTTCCAAAAATCTTGTTATAAGCGGCTGGGATGTATGTTACGATGATGTATTCGTGAGATTGTAATATGTTTTGTATTGGATAATAAAATCATTGGATGGATGAGTTTCTGTGGAAGTAGACCATATTGGGTGAACCACGTTAAATTTCTGTGTTGATCTCTTTTGTGTTATTCCTCATTGTTATATTTGGGTTATTTAATCTGCATATAATTGTTAGTGTTTATTGCTTTGATCTGCGTGAACCCTAACAACTAGTATTAGAGAGGGTTGTGTTTGATTATCATCTACAGGAAGGTCTCACTTTTGAGTGGGAGTCTCACGGTTGAGTGGGAGTCTCACGGTTAAGTGGGAGCAATGGTAGATGAGGGTAAATTGAAGGTAGATAAATTCAATGGGTGGAACTATCAATTATGGAAGATGCATATGAAGGATTATCTCTATCAGAAGGATTTATGGAGGCCATTGGAAGGAATAGCCAAGAAACTGGTAGCAATGTCTAATGAGGATTGGGAACTTCTGGACAGAAAGGCACTGGGAACCATTTGGTTGTGCCTAGCACCATCTATGGCATTTAATATAACATAAGCAAAGACAACAAGTGAAATGATGAAAGATTTGGCCAAATTGTATGAAAAACCCTTAGCCTCTAATAAGGTATTTCTCATGAAGCATTTGTTTAATCTAAAAATGACTGAAGGTGGATTTGTGTCAGATCATTTAAATGAGTTTAATACGATTACCAGTCAGTTAACTTCTGTAAAAGTGAAATTTGATGAAGAGGTGAGGAATCTCTTGGTTTTATGTTCTTTGCCATAAAGTTGGAATAATTTAGTAATGGTTGTAAGTAACTCTGTCTTTGGTTCAAATACTTTGAAATTTGATGATGTTGTTGGTGTTATCCTTAGCGAGGAAATGCGATAGAAAAGCACAGGTGAGAGTTCAACATTGGGTAATGCTTTGACTATAGAGAATAGGGGAAGAACAAAGGAGAGAGGAAAAAGCCCAACAAATCATGGGAAGTCACAAAGGAAGTCAAAGAAAGGTAGATCTAAATCCAGAGGAAGAATGGATTGCTGACACTGTTGAAAATAGGACACTTGAAGAAGGATTGCTGGTCTTGAAAGGGTAAACAAGGAGACGAACAACATGATAATAGTAAGGAAGCTAATGTTGCAAGTAATAAATTACAGGATGCTTTAATTCTATGTTTAGATAATGCTAATGATTCCTGGGTAATAGATTTAGGGGCTTCATTTCATGCCACACCCCATAGGAAATATTTTGTAGATTATGTTCAAGGTGATTTTGGATAGGTATATTTGGGTGATGATGAACCCTGCCAGATTGTTGGAAAAGGAAAGATAAAAATCAAGTTGTAAAATGGAAATGAATGGTTGCTATAGGAGGTAAGACATGTTCCAAATTTGAGAAAGAATTTAATTTCTGCAGGACAACTGGGTAGTGAAGGCTGCATAGTTACCTTTTCAGACAAAATTTGGAAGGTCACTAAAGGTGCATTAGTAGTAGCTAAAGGTGAAAAGGTAGGCACATTGTATTTGTGTACTAGTAATACTTATTCTACCTTAACTGCTATAGAAACAGTTGCTATCGAGACAATTATAACACTTATTGTAGGGATAGAAACAAAATTGTGGCACCATAGACTTGGGCACATGAGTGAGAAAGGGACGAAGATCCTTCACTCTAGAAAGTTGCTACCATGTCTAAAGCAGATTGACTTGGAGTTCTGTGAAAATTGTGTTTATGGAAAATAGAAAAGAGTCTGATTTCTCAAAGTTGGGAAAGAGAAGAAGAGTGAGAAATTAGAGCTTGTGCATTCAGATGTATGGGGACCAGCTCAGGTATCTTCTCTTGGTGTCTCTTTCTATTATGTTACTTTTATTGATGATGCAACTAGGAAAACATGGGTGTATTTCCTAAAACAAAAATTAGAAGTATTTGAAACTTTTAAAAAGTGGAAAGCTTTGGTTGAGAATGAGACAAGAAAAAAGTTGAAGTGTCTCAGATCTGATAATGGAGGTGAGTATTGCAGCAAAGAATTTGAGAATTATTGTTCATATAATGGAATCCATAGGTAGAAAATGGTTCCTGGAACCCCACAAGAAAATGGTGTGTCTGAGAGGATGAATAGGACCATTATGGAGTGTGCAAGGAGCATGAAATTGCATGCTGGACTACCCTTACACTTTTGGGTAGATGTTGTACATACCGCTATTTATTTAATAAATAGGGACCTTCAAATCCTTTGGATGGTGACATCCCAGAGGAGGCATGGATGGGTAAAAAGGTAAACTATTCATTTCTAAAAACCTTTGGTTGTGAAGCTTTTGTCCATGTTGATATTGAAAATAGGACCAAGCTTGAGGCTAAGTCTAAAAAAGTACCTTCATTGGATATGAAGTAGGTGAATTTGGTTATCAATTATGGGATTATGAAAATCATAAAATCATTACAAGCAGAGATGTTATATTCAATGAGAAGGTCATGTATAAGGATCGGTTGTAGGAAAAGAAGTATGAATAGGCCAAAAAGGAATATGTCATGCTAGATGAGATTCTAGAAAATAAAATGCTAGTGGTACCTGATGCTCAGCAACAACAAGTTATCCCATAGACTCCTGCAAGTGTTAGACATTCTAAAAGGATAACTAGACCTTCAGAAAGATTTTCTCCATCATTATATTCTATATTATTAACTGATTCTGGTGAACCTGAAAGTTATGAAGAAGCAATGTAGGTAGATACCAAATAGTAGTGGGAGCTAGGCATGAAAGAGGAAATGGATTCCTTGCTGTAGAATTAGACTTGGGACTTAGTCCAATTGCCTGCAGGTAAAAGAGCATGTTGCCAAATAAATGGGTTTATAGGTTGAAGGAAGAAGATGGAGGCAAGAAAAGATATAAGGCCAGCCTCATGGTAAAATGTTTTGCATAGAAAAAGGGTATAGATTTTGATGAAATAGTTTCTCGAGTTGTAAAGATGACTTCTATTAGAACTATTCTAAGTCTTGTGGCTGTAGAAGACTTGCATCTGGAACAGCTAGATGTGAAAACAACATTTCTCCATGGGGATTTGGAAGAGGAAATATACATGCAGCAACCACATGGATATGAGGTCAAGGGTAAGGAGGAATTTGTGTGCAGGTTAAAGAAGAGTTTGTATGGCCTGAAGCAAGCACCTCAGCAATGGTATTTGAAATTTGATAGTTTTATGGTTGAACAAGGTTACAAAAGATGTCATTCTGATTATTGTGTTTATTTCAAGAAATTGGGTAATGGAAGCTATATTATCCTATTGCTTTATGTTGATGACATGCTTGTTGCCAGATCTAACATGCAACATATTAATGAACTTAAGTAGAAATTAGTAAATTCATTTTCTATGAAGGATTTAGGTACAACAAAACAAATCCTTGGTATGAGGATCACACGAGACAGGACAGATAGAAAATTATTTTTGTCTCAAAGTGAGTATGTAGAGAAGGTGTTGAAAAGGTTTAACATGCAGCATGCAAAAGTAGTTAGTACACCTTTTCCTAGTCATTTTAAGTTAACTAAGGAGATGTGTTGAAAGACACAAAAGGAGGAAGACAAAATGTCTAAGATACCATATACATAAGTAGTTGGTAGCTTGATGTATACAATGGTATGTGCAAGGCCAGATATTGCACATGAAGTGGGAGTTGTGAGAAGGTATATGAGCAATCTGAGAATGGAACATTGGAATGCTGTAAAATGGACTCTCTAATATTTGAGAGGTACTACTTCAAAAAAACTATGTTTTGGAGGAATAAATTCTACTCTAAAAGGATATGTTGACTCTAATTTGGAGGGTGATATTGATAGTAGGTGGAGCACTATAGGGTATGTTTTTACTATAGGAGGTACTACAGTCAGTTGGATTTCAAGACTACAAAAGGTTGTTGCGCTTTCAACTACTGAAGCTAAGTATGTGGCTGCTACAGAAGCTAGTGAGGAGATGATTTGGTTACAACATTTTCTGGAGTAATTGGGGCAATGAAAAGAAGATATCCCTTTTATACACTGATAGACAGAGTGCCATTCATCTTGCTAAGAATTCAACTTTGCATTCAAAAACTAAGCACATATAGCTTAGATACCACTTCATCCGGTCAGTTTTGGAGGATGGGTAGTTGAAGCTAGAGAAAATTCACACAAGTCAAAATCCCGCAGATATGTTCACAAAGGTAGTTACACAAGAGAAACTAATTTCCTCATTAGTTTCTTTTGGCCTTCATGACTGATAATGGTGGATATATGAAACTAGCTAGGCCTGTAATCCAGTGGGAGCTGCAAGCATAGTGGTGTCATCCGAGATCAGTCTCCAAGTGGAAGATTGTTTGGTGTGGAGCCTGATCAGTCTCCAAGTAGGAGATTTTTGGTATGTGGTGACTGATCATGCAATTACTGTACACTAGTTATGTATCTTTTTTGTATGATCAGAGTCGGTTGTTAATTTTTGTTAACCAACAAAAGAAAAACAATAGTGCAAAACCCTAATTCTAGAAGCTTCCAAAAAGTCTGTTATAAGCGGCTGGGATGTATGTTACGGTGATGTATTTGCGAGATTATAATCTATTTTGTACTGGATAATAAAACATTGGATGGCTGAGTTTCTATGGATGTAGCCCATATTGGGTGAACCACGTTAAATTTTTGTGTTGATCTCTTTTGTGTTATTCCTCATTGTTATATTTGGGTTATTTAATCTGCATATAATTGTTAGTGTTTATTGCTTTGAACTCCCTGAACCCTAACAATATGCGCAGTAAGAATGCTCAAAAGTGCATCAATATGATGTATATGCACACCAGGAAATAAATGTGCTGAAAGAACTATCAGATGCACAACAAAAAGTTTCAAATGTGTAGCTCTATGTTTTTACAGTGTCTGATCAATTTTTGTTTGTTTGAGGCACATTTTCTATGCAACCTAAGTGTTTTTTCTGATGATTTTTTTGTTTCAGTTTGTTGCAAGAAAACACAACAGACAAGAAGATCTCATGGTTTTCTTATACAAGTTTTTGATAAACATTTTACAAACAAGTACAATTCCTATGGTTGGCAAGGACAATATTTATTGAATCCCAACTTGGATTTCTCCAACCACTTAAATCAAGGCAGACAATTAAAAACTTGGTACCATTGGGTCGCCCTTGCACAGCACTCACTTCTCCAGCATACCAAGTTTCAATTCCTCCTAAGAGTTGAATTTTCTATCTCTACACATGATTAGTGAAAACGTTGGGTGGCTTCAGAGGTCTGACCTCCTGCATCAACAAATAGAAGGATTTTGGCCTCTAAAAATAGTTGGTTCTTAGTAAGTGCATTCGTTCGGGTGGTTATACGTGCGACATTTTGCTCCATTTAGGAGGCTTCCCAATATGTAGAGGTTAATCTCTACAAGTTTTCATGCACCTCAAGGGTACTAAGGAAAATGTCGTCACATAGAATTGCACCCTTCTTGGAGAGAGTCCAAGCATTCTAATGACACAATGGGAATGATCTCAAAAGTGTGGGACTTTGCAAATTGAGACCAGACCTCTAGAGAAGGCTGGTTCCTCATTCTAAGCCTAATGCTTAGAGGAATATATCTAAACCTAGTGCTAATGCTTATAGGGGAAAAGGGGTAGAAGGAAACATGAATGGAAATAAGGTGATACACTAGGTTTAAATAAAAGAGCCCTCACAAAACTAAGAAGATGCACAAAATAATTAGATACAACTAATAAATATACACAAATCAAACTAATTTTAACAGAGGCAAGGAGCAAGAAATGATTAGAAGGAATTAAACATTCACAAACACATCATTCTTAAATTACACAGAGTCAAAATAGCATGAAGAGGTAAAATAACCAGCATGTATTTAATCAGAAGGCAAGGTTACAGTAAAGGAATGCTCTGTTTGCATACAGAGTGAACATGTATTCAGCCAGTATCCAACATAATTACATCTTTCTTTCATGCATATATAGCATCTTGCATTTGACCTAAGTCAGTTATAATGAATTCACCCCATGGGCTCTGTCAGAAAAATATCAACTAGAAGGGACGTCCACCTGCAAGAAGTTATGAGATAAAAATATCTGGAGCAGGGCAAATGGAAGATATTTTGAATCTTCAATGTGAGTTGCTGAATCATCAACTTGCACCCATAAATACAACAAATATTTGCATTGAAGGACCTCTACAAAACTTAATTCGGCCATTGAGATGTCTTGTCGCCAAAATTGCATATGCATCTTCTAAGTTGGCGACTGTTCTGATACTTGGATGTGCATGTTCGGACTGATTTTTTCAAAGTGGGAATATTCCCTTAGAAATCCTACCAGATGAAAGAGGGGACAAAAATAGGCAATTTTTCCTTTTGGAGCATGCAGAAATTCCTCAGAACGAGGGAGATATCTACGGTCAAAGTTGCGGTCAACTGCATCTTGCACTTTGTATATTGCTTTGCATATGCAACTGTATCTTCCCCTTGAATTGGCCATCGGGGAGACTTCAAACTGGGTCACCAATATGTAAGGTCTCACCAAAAAGTCCTTTGTATCCACCTTTGCATCGGCCTTGAATGTCCCTGACACGTGTCATCATCCCATTGGCCGCTGAGCTATGGCCCCGCTGCTACAAAATAGATCGATGAAGGAACTAGGGCCCACCAATGCATAGAAGACATGCATATAAAACCCCAATCAGGTTTTGTATATGCCTTTGCATATGTGATTGCATATACAAAACATAGAAATATACAAAAGTGGACTTCCACATTTTATGAAGCAAATTAGAATTGGGTTCGGGTTCGGCCTTTGTATCTCACCTTTGTATATCACTTTGTATCTGATCATGTATATGTGATATACAACTATAGACCCCATCTTGAAGTCCACCAGGATTAAATTTTTGGTCGCATTCGCATTGTATTTGCGAATGTATATTACCTTTTGTATATCGCATATATAATGCAATATACATAAAAAGCCGCATACAATTGCCCTTGCATCCTCAAACTGATTGCATCTTTCCTTCAGGTCTAGACTTGTATCTCCACCTGCATGTATCAACTTTTGTATATCCTTTGCATCCTTGACATACAAATACAAAAGCGGATCTGAACCGCTATCAAATATATCACGAAAAAGTGATCAAGTTCAGATTGTATTTGCACCTTTGTATCCCACCTTGTATATGCACTTGTATCTGACTTTGTATCTGCGAATGTACGTACAAAAATGCATACAAAGAGACTTGATACAAACAAAAATGTATATGAGATACAAATTCAAACAAATGATAACAAACCCCCAAACAAAGGATGACGTCACCCTCATATATATAAAATGACTAAGTATGAAGACTGAGAAATCTCTGCAATGGGAGGCACTTGAAGACAAAGGGTTTATGGGTTTTCTACAAGGATTATCCAGATGAGTTTTTGGGAAATTTTGTAAGGAACAACATGGGGAAATGCAAGATGAGACCTCCCTCCTTCATCTATTAGGCTTTCTTTGATTGGATTTATCTGATAGAAGGAGGGAAACAAAATATTTTATGGTCAAGCAAAATATGAAAACATTTTTGGTGACCTCTCGGGGATGTTTGCCTACTAAACAAATTGATCAGTGGCCTTATGTATCCATTGGGCAAAGAGTCAAGTCTAAAACATGCTAGAAAACTGGAACCTGCCTCCAAAACAAAAAAAGGGGAAAGGGCCCGCATTCTCCTAATGACAATGTAGCCTGTGCAGAAGCACTTAGGAAAATGGGAAACCTAAAACTTAAAATAAAACTTAAAACAATATATACAAACTCTCATACCAGCCTTAATGGTAAGGTTTGAGATGGATCCCATTGGTTGGGATGGGCAAAACTTCTCCATTTAGCCTGGAAAGTTGAAATGCATTAGCCTGCTTGCAACTGATGATGATGTAAGGGCCACTCCATAGAGCATCAAACTTTGAATGTCTTCCAGCTTTGGCCCTATCTGCATCCCACTTCAGCACTATATCTCCTTCACTAAATGTTCTGTCATCTCTTGACCTATCAAAAGTCCTCTTAACCTGATCTTGATGAGCCTCAAGAGTCCTCATAGAAGCATCTCTCTTCTCTGCAAGTCTGATCATCATGGCATCATTTTCCATTAATTCAAGCTGCTATGCTAACTCAAGGGAAGACAACTCCAGTGATAATAGAACTCTTGCTTCCCTTCCATAAACTAGCATGAAAGGGGAATTACCTATGGCTCTCTTGGGAGTGATTCTGTCAGCCCAAAGAGCAATCTTTAACTTAGAATGCCAAGTCCTTTGATTATCTTCTATTGTTTTCTTGATGATTCTGATCAAGTTCTTGTTAGTGGACTCAGCCAAACCATTGCCCTGAGGATAGTAATTGGAAGAAGTCTTCATGTACACTCCATAGTTTGATGCCCATTCACTGGCCTTAGTGCCTATGAAGGCCTTAGCATTATCAGAAATGATGGTGGATGACACACCAAACCTCATGGCTATTCCTTCAAGGAAGTCCACAATGGATGCTTCTGTGGCATCCCTCAATGCAGCCGCTTCTATCCATCTGGTGAAATAATCAGTGGTTGTAAGAATCCACTTATGGTCTGCACTAGAAGGAGGATTGATTACTCCAATGAAGTCTAAACCCCATTGAGCAAAAGGCTGACTGGTTTGGATTAGATGAAGGGGAAGAGCTGCCAGTCTTTGCTTTCCAGCAAATAATGCACATTCTTTACATTTTCTGATCCACTTATGCACATCATTGAATAGACTGGGCCAGTAATAACCAGCCCTCATGATTTTCATTGCGGTTGTTCTAGGAGAATAATGGCCACCAGCAGGACCACTATGAAATTCTTCTAGTATCCTTGAAGTTTGATCTTGCGTTACACACCTAAGAAGAACTATGTTGACATCTCTTCTAAACAAGACACCATCAATAATAACACAAGGGATGGATTGGAGTATGAAATACCTTCTTTTAGCTTGATCCAATCCATCTGGACATCTACCTAATTGTAGAAATATGATCATGTCATGATACCAGTCGGCTGGAGTGTGTGGTTCAACTAGTTGTGCCTGTCCTTGAACACATACAACATTGCTTTTATCTTTGATACATGTCGCCATCTGTTCACATAGGCCTTTTCCATAGACTAGCTTGGTAATGTGGATGTCTATGTCATACTCCATTACTTTGGTGATCCACCCAGCTCTTTTCTCTTTAATATCCTTGCTCAGGAGAATCTCCTTGACACCAGGGTGATTCACTATTAACTAAATTCTGCTATTTGAAAGCATATGTCTAAACGTTTTTAGGGATTTCACCACAACATACACTTGTTTCTCTATAAAATCATAATTCAGTTCATATTATTTGAGGGGCTGGCTGAAGAAAGCAATTGGTTGCTCCAACTTCTCCTCATTTTGTTGCATTAGGACAACTGATATACCCTCTTTGCCTCCAAAGGCATAAAGAATGAAATCTTTCTCATAATTAGGGTTTATCAGTGTAGGAGCTTGTGCAATAGCTTGTTTGACAGCCTCAAAACTACCCCTACCTTCTTTAGACCACATGAAGGCAACATTCTTCTTTAGCATAGCTGTGAGGGGTTTTGCTATTAAGGCAAAATTAGGTATGAACCTTCTCACAAAATTGATCTTCCTCGGGAAACTCTGTAGACCTTTCTTATGGCTGGGGAGGGGAAGAGCAAGAATGGTGCTTGTTCTCTCTCGATCAATGGCCAATCCTTCTTTGGAGACCACATGTCCTAGCAATTTACCTTCAGGGACAGCAAATAAACACTTCTTGGGATTTAATGATATCCCAAACTCTGCATCTTTCGAAGACTTTTCTCAAATGACCCAAATGGTTGGCTGCATGCTTGGAATATATTGTTAAATCATCAAGATATACTAATAGAATATCATTGATTAGCCCTTTGAAAGCCAAATCCATTGCTCTCTGAAAGGTGGCTCCAGCATTTGTCAATCCAAAAGGCATCTTTTGATAAGCTCCAAAGTACCCCTTTTGGTGGTAAAGGTTGTCTCGTACTGGTTTGATTCTTTTACAAGAATTTGATTGTAGCCTGAGTAGCCATCTAGGAGTGAGAACCTCTCAGTGCCTACTACCATTTGTAGGATCTACTCCATGGAAGGGAGTGGGTAGTGGTCTTTAAGTGAGGCCTTGTTCAAGTCTCTAAAGTCCACACATAGTCTAATTTTTCCATTCTTCTTCCTAATTGGCTACCCAAGAGGAATGTTTAATAGGATAAATAATCTTAGCCTCTATGAGTTTGGATAACTCTTTTCTCATTAATGGTTCTATTTTAGGATTGACAGGCCTTTGCTTTTGGCGGACAAACTTGGCATTGGGATCTAGGTCAATGGTGTGTTGGATTAAACCAGGATCAAAACATTTCAAGTCCATATAATCCCAAGCAATTAGATCATTAAATAATCTAAATGAAATCTTTCCTTTCAACCTAACTATTTACCTTACCGTGCTTTAGGAATTTACCCTGTGCAACCTCTACCTCTTCATAGTCCTATTTTTTGATTGTCATATTCATCTTTTCTTTCTTTGACTAATCATCAACACCAAATATGCTTTCTAAGGTGATCAGTCCTCTAGGCAACTTATTGGTCTTTAGCTGGATCACCTAGTCACCATATTGTTCTTGTAATACTGATTGATTTTTTCCAGCAAACTCTACCTCATCTTGCAAAAAGTTCACAATTTGCTGGTCACTTTCAAGAACTTGCCAGCTTATCACATTGTCAGGAACAGTAAGCCTAACCACAATCTTTACATGTTGATCTAAATTTGTTTGACATTTTGAGGGATATCAAACTGGGCACCAACCGTAGCTAACCTATCAGTATTCTTATTTTTCTGCCTAGGGATGACCTAAATGTTGAAGGCATTAAAGTCCTCAATCAGGTACTAGACTCTGTGTTTGTATGAATTTAATAAGTCATTCTTTGAAGCACTTAACTGTTTGATTTGGTGAACAACAAGTTCATTATCACCAAATACTTGCATAATTTTTATCCCTCTTTTTTTAGCTAGTTGTATGCCCTGAATCAAGGCTTCATATTTAGCCACATTGTTAGTACAACTAAACTGTAGTCTGAATGAAGAGAAATAACTTTCCTTTTGGGGTGAAATCAGTACAACCCCAGCACCTACTCTATTTTTGCTTTTGGAGCCATCAAAATACATCTGCCATATCCCACCTGGATCTGATTTTTCCTTTTCAAGATTAGGGATAGTAGTGTCTTCATCTTAGATACAATAAGTACCTAGCCCTGTATCCTCTATATACTCAGGAGTGTCAAACTAAAAAAAATTAGCCCATTCATCAAGTAGGATGTTTGGTACTTCATCCACAGGTGTGGTAGCTTCATGTCTATTGTTATCTTTCTCCTCCAACTCATGTATTATACAATTCATATTGTTAGGGTTTCGAGAGTAGGGTTCTATATGATCTTTGACAATTGGTTCAACCCTAATGGTCACTTTGGTACCATATCTAGTTCTAAAAAACATATGCAACCAGTCAGATGACAAATATCCACCTATTTTTGCAGTGAAATCCCTAAACAAATAGATACCAAAGTATGCAGGGAGGTCAATAACAGATATGTCTTGTGAAACAGAGCAGCCAGGGCATGCATGTAGGGTGAGTTCTAGAGCTTTAATAACACCTACTATTTTGACAACAGTACCATCTAATTGTACTACACCTTTGTCTATAGGCTCATATTTTATACCTAATCTTTCAGCAATAACCTATGGCATGACAGAGGTACCCAGCCTCGAACCTATCATACATGTAACATCCACGTTCTATAAACATAGTAAAAACCAAAAATTTACCATAAAGTAATTTAACAAGGTAAAAATGAGATAGAGAAATTTTTTCTTTTATTCAACATATAATCAAGTAACTACAATTACACAATTTCTCATTAAAAAATGCAATAAACCATATTGTCTTTCTCAAGTACAATGTTTACAAAAGTAAATCAATTACAAATATCTGCATTAGATAATGTTTTACATAGTCTCAATAAACAAAAGTCTCAAAGATATACTGCATCCAGAAATCTGACATCTTTATCACAAGCCTCAGCATATCTTCTGCTAGAGAGAGAGAGAGAGTATCTTTCCAGTGATTTACCTCGATCCACAGACTAGCAGTCTCCCACACATCTTCCACATAGGAAGTGGCCCTACCCTTCATGAGGAATATAGAACAAAGGTGACCAGTGGTAATTTGCCTTTATGAGTACATAGTGTTGTATCTTACACAACTCTATCAACCATACAACCCTAGATACCCTCTAGCTAAGTATGATTTTTGATAGGTTGTGTAATCCAGATACAGTGAACCGATAATGCATGCACAGACATATGCATTACTATGGCCATAGTTTCAATATAAATTGACGTTCATAATGAACATTGTCATAATGTTCACCCACCCCAACTCGACTTGGATACTATCATATTCCTACAGTTCAACTTGGTCAACTATGTTTAACTTTATGAAGTCATGACGATTTCAATAATTTAGTCTTCCAACCCATACATGTTTTCTTTCATTGTCTATAATCCATAGACCTATTCAACTTTCTTTCTTTATGAGGACTCTAATTGCATCATTGCAATACCTGAGGTCCACGACTTATTGACTCATAAGAATTTTAAATCGATTAATAATGACTAAGATGATTACCTTACCCAGGTTAAGCATTATAGTCTAGGAAACTAATTCCCTTCATACAAGTAAGAATAATTATACATAGTTAGGGCACTTGACCCTTCAATCATGATCTATATAATGATCTCAATGATTTAATATAAATAATTACCATATCTAGGTCAAGTTAAGGTTTAACTAAAGAGTTTTGTCTAACTCAACCTAGTCTTTCTGACTTAGGTGGATTCACAAGACACTGTTGTTGCTTCTTTGACCTTATGGAATGACTATCCATTCTTAGGTATCTCTTTGCATCTTGCAACATTTGAGATCCAACAATTTGATGGTGACAGGTTGTCATTGATGTCAAAAGTATGTTCAGTCGATGATGTAAAGTTGCCATAGTTGTTGCAGGACATCAGGAGGAGATAGTTGTTCATTACTTGGTCAGTTCACAGAGATGCAGAGTTGGTTTGGTGTAATGTAGTATGATGGCAAGAGTGTCTTCTTGTTTAGATCAGTATCAAGATGTTGTTCAAGAATACCTAAAAGAAGATCTCAGTTGATTAAGAGGAGTTCACATGATGGCATGGTGATGTTCACTTTGTTGTAGATGAGAAAGGAGTTGTTTTTTTTTTTTTTTTTTCAGTTGGTCATGGTTTAAGTATGTTAATGCATAAGGCAAATATGTGTTCATCTATGTTGTTAGGAGTACCTCAAGGCAAGGTTGTTATTGATATATTGTTGTTAATATGCTTCAAGATTGTAACAGGTTGATTACTTTATTTTGATGGCAGTCTTGGTGGTTCAGAAGGTTCAATGATGTATTCAGATGATGGTTCTCATTCATATCATGATTCAAAGGAATAGGCCTATCAAAGATTTCACATGAAGATGTTTGGTTGATGGTGTTTCAGTTGATGACCTTTCATATCATGCTAAGGATGCTTCAAGATGTCTGTATGTTCAGGAGATCATGATCATATGTGATTGTGTGATCAAGAAGTGCTTCTGATAAATCACATATATTATTGTGGTCAAAGGTTTTTGAATAAGGTTTAAAATCTTTTATAACATTGCTCTCTCACTATTGCACTTTTGTTATAAATTAGTGTTGACCTATAGTTGTAGGTCAAATCACTAATGATGACCGGCAGAAGGATTAAAGTTACGTGGGCAACCGGCCCCCTTGACCATGATAACATGCTTCACCGATCATCTCATAAGGAGTTTGAGCGGTAAAAAGAATTTCAAATGAAAAATGTTGAAATGCCTCTTAAAGAAGAGCCTGATATAAATGGGGATGTATTAGGCTTAAAAACTTCTTTCGAAATAAAATGGCATTTTTTTCGCTAAAATGCTTTATTTATATAAAGCATATGAGTGGGCACATTTTATGCTTGTCTTTAAAAGAATTTGTTTTGGAAACCTTTTAAATTTCTTTTTTATTTTTTAAAAGGCAAGAGTTCATTATAGAATGTATATGAGTTTTTCAAGGAGCCTTTATAGGGGTTGGTTGATATTTTTTTTTGGAGCAATATTTTTGGAAAATTATTTCTAAATTCTTTCTCATGTCTTTGAAGAAATTAGTGATTTGAAAAGAAGATGAGAAGTTCTTTTTTGCAGAGAAGGAGAATAAATTGTTGAAGAAATATGAAAAAAATCTTTTGCAGATAAATTGATTGAAGATTGACAAAACTTGTGTAGAGTGTTTCTATAGATTGAAGTTGAAAAATATTTTTGAAGAACACGGAATATGAAGAGTTTGAAAGAAAATTTTGAAGATTTTCTTTTGCAGAGAAGATGAAAGTTCTCAGAGATTTTATTGAAGATGTTTGTTAATATTTTATGGTGGACTTCTTTCATGATTTTGTTTATGCAAGGCATATGAAAGAATGAAGATTTTTGAAAGAGATTTTATTTTCTCTTACAAGGGCAGATTGAAAAATAAATTATTGAAGACATTCAATTTGATGAAGATGAAAATTGAAGAGAAGATGAAAGGTTTTGAAAAGAGAATAATGAAAATTTGTTTGAAGGAATTTGCAGGCAAAGAAGATAATCAGATTGAAGGGTTTTGTGATTTGGAGAATATGAAAGGTCATGAGAAGATGAAATTGATTTCTATAGAATGCAGAGTGGGATCTTATTATTTTATTGGCTTCACATTAACAGAGTGTGTGTGTGGAATTGTATACAGAAATGAAGACATTTTCTACAAGATCCTTTTGAAGAGAAAAGAAAGATGAGAATATGATACTGGGTATGTGATGAAGAAAGAGTGTTGAGTTATGCAGAGATAATCAGATGAATTGTTATGCAGGTGTGAATGAATTGAGAATTGAATAGAAACAGAGTGTCCCTCTGATCTTGTTTATTACTTCAATTGATGATTTGGTTTGCCAGTGAGGCCTTATATTAGCCAGTGAGGCTTGTAGGTCAGTGAGACCTATTTGTTTGCTAGTGAGGTATATCTATATAGGAAGTGGGTGCTTCTATTTGGTATTGGAGTTGGTGCTCCTAGATACATTTTGTATAGCCAGTGAGGCATGCTTTTCAGTTAAGCCAGTGAGGCAGTTTTGGAGTGGTTTTTCTACCCCTGGAGGGTTTTCCACTCGTGCAAATCTTGTGCTAATGATATGCTTTCTATGTGTGTATTTGCTTCTATGTTAAGATTTATCTCTATGTGGTCCTGCTCATAATTTTCATTATCAAACTTGGACATATATGTGTAATAGCTTATTGATGACTTGCTCTTTTTGAGCCTTGTAGATTAAAAGTTATAATAAGTTGCAAAAATTTACACAACACTGATTCACCCCCCCTCTCAGTGTTGTCCTTGACTCCTACACACTTATCTACAAGTAATAGTTAAGATAAGATGTGACTATAAAGGTATAGTAAACTTTATGTTTGACTAACCATTTTAAGAGTACCTCTTGCATGCTTGCAATACCCAAGGCTTATGACTTATACCTCAAGTCAATTTGTAACCAACAAATAGGTCCCTCTACCTAAGGTTAAACATTGTCGACTAAAACAAATCTCTTTTCGATAAGATATACATGAACATTTACTAGATTAGGGTTCTCGACCCTTTAATGTCTTCCCACATAAAGCAATTTAAATGGTTTATAACCATAAAGGTGTTGTCAAATAAACCTTAACCCTTCTAGGTTAAACTAGGTTTTTTTTTATTTAATCTATCTCAATACAATGGAATAACAAGCATATTTATTTTAGGAAGTAAAACTATCCCATGGAAGAGATAATTCCCTAGTCTTTCCTAATTGCGATGGTATTAAATCTCTCAAACCAAGATAGTTCATTATACAAATATATCCTTAGATTTATCTCCCCAAGGCTTGAAGAACTTATCTAATCTTTGACAAAGTATAGTTTGACTCCACATTTTGATGGATGAAATCCATTATTATCCATAAGAATATCCAATCTATGTTTCTCCCTTTTACCTCAAATGAGCTATAACAAAGCTAACATGTAGGTATACTAGTCTTGACATGCTACAAAAAATTCAACCCACCTCGAAACATCATTAGAAGAAAAGTAAACTTCTTTAAGGTAAATCTTGTTACCTAGAACTAAAGTATTCTTCCTATTAGAAGGAAAACTATACCGAAGCTATCTTAAACATTTTAAATTTGTTTTTGACATAAACTTCCCAATCATTACGAGATCGGTCGGTCTTCAACCACAAGGTTGATCCCTCTACAATGATAAAATTGTTTAGATTTAGCTTTATGACTCTAAAGGAATAAAGTGTCGACTAAGATCAATTGTCATTAAAGAATGAAATCGAATTGAGATAAGAAACTATTATCTCATTTCTACATCCTGCGGAGTTTATCACATAAGGTAGTCTCATACGTAAAACTGAAGTCGAATGTCTCTTATCTATAATAAAATTAGAAGAATGAAGTCATTTAAGCGATGAGTCTTTTAATTGCATAAACTTTTTTGACTCACTATACCCATAAATGGTGACAACAGTTACAATGAAATGTAAGATGTGTTCTTTCTGCTATAGAGGAGTATATATATTTATATCATCACAGATATTAACAATATGAAACTTATATCCTTATTACAACGTTAAACTATTTCATAACAGTTATGATAAGTAGACAAAACTGTGTCCTTCTAGTTAAGAGCTTCCCTTTTAACTATATATATATCAAAGAACATATACCTACCATAATAGATGGCGTCGACTATACTTATATTTGCTGTAATTGATGGCGTTGGCTAAAATGAATGCTAAAAAACCTCTTACAGATCAAGATAAATTATGGAGTATAGAAACTAGTTTTTATACACATTGCAAGTTTATTAACTTAGAAAAGAACTTGTTATGTTTCTCCCGATAATAGGTGGCACGTGGTTGTAGTCCACTCCTCTGATCCTTACCGCAACATTGCCAATCCCTCAGAGGAATCTCTGCGTTTACTCAGATCCAGAAAACCCTGCCAACTTTACTACTTTCCAGACCATTCCTAAGCATAAACGGATGATCTTTATGTCTCACAATTGTCCTTCTAAAGCACACAACGATCACCTTTTCTCATCTCTTGCTGAGTCATTTTCACCCCAAATACCCCTACTTGTTTCCCACCATTTTTTTAAAAGCCATCACCACTTGACTCTTAAAGAGTTGTTCCCACTTAAAATTTACTCTAGACTCTTAATGAGTCTCCCTATCATCACTCTCCAATGCTTTCAGTTAAAGGTATAATGCATGCGAAGTCATTCCACATAACAACTTTGGTTACAACTGAAACCCCACAATTAACAGAGTCTTACACATGTTAAAGGAAGACACAAAACGTGGAGAGCTCACCGAATGGGGTGTTAATATCCTGGAATCTCCTTTGAAAGAGGTCGACACAAGCATTTAAGTCATCATTGATCATTAATGATCTCCAATAAGTGGTTCTATCCACCACTAACAATTATAAAGGCTCTACTATATTTTAGCTTACAGTTTCCCTCCATACTGTCGACTCATTAAGAGGTATTATCCTCTTATGATGCAAAGGCATCTATATATATTGATTACATCAATAATAATTATATGGATTACATCAATAATAAACCTCATATCTTTGCCTATTTTATTAGATAGATACAATTTATTCATTAATAAGATATTATTAAACCATGGGATACAGATATCATGATTGGGTTTAGCTTGTCTCCCCATCATAATGCGTCGACAAATATCACATATTAATAACTTCGACGAAAATGTCTTAATGTTTACGAATCGTTTATAACACGTCAAATATCTTAATAGTTGTAATAAGACTATCATTTGATGACAAAAATGTCATGATATTTATGTTAAACGTAAATAGTTATAAATCAATCTCAAATGATGTCGTTAACATTATTAACGACTAAGATGACTTAGAAATATTTGAAACAATATCGACTAGTTGTCGATTAAGTTTGGAAGTAAACTAACAAGACAAAGCTTACCTCTCATGACACCACAATTCACATTTTTGTAAAACACTTTATAATCAGTTTGGCAAATAAATCACTTGTAACCCGAGGTCTATATCTCTCTCTTAGAAAGATACTCTCTCTCTTCTTTTCTCTGAGAGTCATTTGTTAATCTATAATCCTGTTTCACTTGTCATCAAATAATATGTGATCAGTGCATCATTATTCAATTAATTCAACTAATAAATCAAATCTCATAATACAAATATTAAATAGATAATAACATAATCATTTCCATGATTTCATAAATGATATTCAATATAATTCCATGTCATTCCTTGTCATTAATCTAAACATCACAATAAATTTACTTACGTCCAACTAAAAAGTAAAAGTATAGAAAGTCAGAAATTAGCGATGTAACATATCCTTCCCCTAAAGATTCATCATCCTCAATGATATAAAGTATCAAAATGCAACTTAAAATGCAGATACATTGTTTAACTGCTATAAGCATAAAATAAATAAGGAAATTTTTGCTAGAATTCATGGTAATTTTCCCCCCCATGTAAAACTATTCTATGCATACTGGTCCCACTAGACCTTACACTACATAACCTCTACATTACACAAGCATTGCTTTCGATCTTCAAGTATTTAAGAAGCTTGATCATAACCTTTCCTAGGTTCTGTACTTTTAAAATATTCATAGAATATAATATTCATATATTACATAAATATATTTCTCATATATAAATCACAAAAAGCATTATGCCTCCTGGCAATAACTAGTAACAGATTGATTCTTGAAATCAATAAAATTAATAATCTTGAAAATTTAAAATAGTCCTTTTATACTTAGGAACTGGTTTGGAATACATTCCATACTTTATTAAACTTTTTTAGGGGTTTAACCCTTTAAGAATTTTTCCTTCTCTAATCAAGAATTATCTTGATGTATGCTTAACATCAACGTAACTTTTCTATTTATTATCAATTTCCACTGATCTTTTCTGTTCAACTTAATCTATTTATCCATTTCAGACAACATTTCTGAACTAATGCTAATCCTATCTTCTAGCTTACCCATCTTATAGGAGTTTGGCATCTTTTCTGTCCAATGTTTCAATTCAAGCCATCTTAATAGCAAAAGTTAAGTATTGCTAAAAATTTCACGTGATAAGTAGTCTCTGTACTTATATTGCTAATCCATGCAATATATTTGAAGTGAATCTTCCAAAACTTGGTTAACTCTTTTAACCATCTGTTCTTAGTATGATAAATTGTACTCTTATTAAGTTTAGTCCTTAGCATAGAGAACAAAGTTTGGCCAAAACCTTGACATTACACGCACATTTCTATCCGAGATAACCTTCTTATGAAGCCATGCAATCTAAACACCTCTTGCACAAATTGCGAGTTAACACTGATGCTCCATCAGTCCAATTCCCTAGTATTTAATGTGCTACCCTCGAGAGTTTATCAACCCCAAAATGGAATCATGTCTATTTCCAGACATAGGAAGACTTTGTACAAAATCCATACTAATAATTTTCCATTTCCACTTGGGCACGTCATGTGGGTACAACAATCCTACATGTGTTAATGTTCTACTTTTCCCCTCTGGCACTCTAGACAATATGCTATAAATCTCACAGCATCATTCTTTATTCCTTTCATGAATTAAGGAGGTTTTATATTTGTTAGTAGTTTGGTTACCCTTGGATGTCCTGGGTATGGTGCAATATGAACTTCTTTCCACACCAGTTTTCTTAATTCAGAAGAATTAGAAACATATATTCTTTCCCTGAACTCATTAGTCCGTGAGACTCAAAATGAAAACCTACCATACCTTGAATATTTAAGATTTACCACAAGAGCTTGCTTATCTTTCTCATCAAGTATAGGTACACCTCTTAATCCTTCTCCTAAGGCATCAATTTTTCCCTCAAACTGTCCTTCGAGTAGGAATTCACAGAATTGGTGCTGTTGTAAATTCTCTTTTAATGGATCAACTGCTTCTTGCCATCTATCTATCCACTTCAAATCATTTCTCTTAACCGTTGCAGAACCACTTGCACATGTTGGTAATGTTCTCCTTCATTCTTAGAATAAATAATTTATATCTTCCAGAAGACTAGAACAAACATGTCTAAACAATCTCTAAACACACTGTTCATGAGATTCATGAATGCGACAAGGCATTTGTAAGTCCAAAAGACAACACTGCAAACTCACAGTGCCCATTCTTGTCCTATAAGTTGTTCTATGGGTATCCTCATCCTTCAATCTTAATTATAATATATTGATCTCAAACCAATCTTTAAAAACATTGCAGCTCCATGCATCTAATCAAAGAGGTCATCAATATGTGATGAAGATATTTGTTCTTTATCATTGCTTTAATGAGCATACGGTACTAAATACACATTTACAGAGTTACGTCCTTTTTCTTGATGAGGATAACTAGTATACCCCATGGTAAAATACTGGATCTAATTCAAACCTTTAACCAATAATTCTTATAAAGGGGGCTTTTGATTCCATTAATTTTGTAGTTGTCATATTGCAAGGTACTTTTCTAGGCAGCTCATCCCAACACTATAGGAGGAATAAAATTTTTAGTTGCTTCAATCACTTTTTCCACCAACTTTGGTGAAATGACTTTCTTCATATCTAGAACAGTTCTAAGGCAAGCCTATCCTTTGCTTCCTTTTAGGTTCTATAGTTTCAGGATTTTCATTACTCACTCTATATTCTTAGTGATTTTCCTTTCTCATCCCATGAGAAATCTCATTTTCCCCCTTCAGGGTTTCCTTCATCTCATACTTTCTTTTCCAAAATACCAGGTATCTCTTTGGTTTTTTTTTTACAAACATGGTTAGGCTTGCTCCTATTTGATCAAGAGATTAACTGATGGTTTATTCTTTTCTAAACTCTTACCCTTGTTTGGTTCTTGAAAGAAACATGTTGTCATTTTTCTCATACCAGAAAAACAAGTTATCCAATAGTTTTTCTGAATCTAAAGCGACTCAAAACATCAAACATGTTTATCTCATAATAATCAAAGGATTGATACAAAACATTGTCATCTTTATTATAATTTATTTAGGAGTAACCACATCCTTATTTATATAGTTGATATGACAAGACTATATGTCACTGTTGATTTACAATCTTCCAATTCAACAACATAGAGGGTGGATGTACACACAAGTACTCCTCCAACACCTTTTTCCTAAAATAGAAGCATCACATCAACCTTCAAGTGACATGTTGTAACTAGCTACAATTTACTAGGTTTTTACTACACCAGTAGAAATAGTAGGATTCTTGGCCAGTTCAAAATGTTGTTTTCTTTCTAGTCGAATATGCTTAAGCGCATCAACAAAAGTATCTGAATCCTCCAGCCAAGCACCTTCAGAGTAAATAATATGCTCTTTAAGTTCAACCTCCTCAATATATTTCTTCTTAAACACTAATTCAGGCAAATGCTGGGGGATAGACTTTCTAGTAGTTTTCTTGGTTCTTCTCCACGCCATTCTGGCACAAGAAAATTTGAACATTAGCTAACCGCATAATGTTGACTACAGGTTAGCACAATGGACTCATAAGCCCTAGTGTCGAACCCGATAGCTCTGATACCATATGTAACATCCACGTTCTATAAACATAGTAAAAACCAAAAATTTACCATAAAGTAATTTAACAAGGTAAAAATGAGAGAATTTTTTTCTTTTATTCAACATATAATCAAGTAACTATAATTACAAGATTTCTCATTACAAAATACAATAAACCATATTGACTTTCTCAAGTACAATATTTACAAAAGTAAATCAATTACAAATATCTACATTAGATAATGTTTTACATAGTCTCAATAAACACAAGTCTCAAAGATATACTGCATCCGAAAATCTGACATCTTTATTGCAAGCCTCAACATGTCTTTTGCTAGAGAGAGAGAGTATCTTTCCAGTGATTTACCTCCATCCATAGACCGACGGTCTCCCATACATCTTCCACATAGGAAGTGGCCCTACCCTTCACGAGGAATAGACCAAAGGTGACCAATGGTAATTTGCCTTTCCGCGTACATAGTGTTGTATCCTACACAACTCTATCAACCATACAACCCTAGATACCCTCTAGCTAAGTATGATTTCTAATAGGTTGTGTAATCCAGATACAGTGAACCGACAATGCATGCAGAGACATGCATTACTATGGCCATAGTTTCAATATAAATTGATGTTCACAATAAACATTGTCGTAATGTTCACCCACCCCAACTCAACTTGGATACTATCATATTCCTACAGTTCGACTTGGTCAACTATGTTTAACTTTATGAAGTCATGATGATTTCAATAATTTAGTCTTCCCGACCCATACATGTTTTCTTTCACTGTCTATAATCCATAGACCTATTTAACTTTCTTTCTTTATGAGGACTCTCATTGCATCATTGCAATACCCAAGGTCCATGACTTATTGACTCATAATAATTTTAAATCGATTAATAACGACTAAGATGATTACCTTACCCAGGTTAAGCATTATAGTCTAGGAAACTAATTCCCTTCTTAGAAGTAAGAATAATTATACATAGTTAGGGCACTTGACCCTTCAATCATGATCTATATAATGATCTCAATGATTTAATATAAATAATTACCATATCTAGGTCAAGTTAAGGTTTAACTATAGAGTTTTGTCTAACTCAACCTAGTCTTTCTAACTTAGGTGGATTCATAAGACACTGTTGCTTCTTTGACCTTATGGAATGACTATCCATTCTTAGGTATCTCTTTGCATCTTGCAACATTTGAGATCCAACACTTATCAACAAGTAATAGTTAAGATAAGATGTGACTATAAAGGTATACTAAACTTTATGTTTGACTAACCATTTTAATAGTACCTCTTGCATGCTTGCAATACCTGAGGCTTATGACGTATATCTCAAGTCGATTTCTAACCAACAAATAGGTCCCTCTACCTAAGGTTAAACATTGTCAACTAAAACAAATCTCTTTTCAATAAGATAGACATGAACATTTACTAGATTAGGGTTCTCGACCCTTTAATGTCTTCCCACATAAAGTAACTTAAACGGTTTATAACCATAAAGGTGTTGTCAAATAAACCTTAACCCTTCTAGGTTAAAATAGGTTTTTTTATTTAATCTATCTCAATATATGGAATAACAAGCATATTTATTTTAGGAAGTAAAACTATCCTATGGAAGAGATTATTCCTTAGTCTTTCCTGACTACGAAGGTATTAAATCTCTCAAACCAAGATAGTTCATTATACAAATATATCCTTAGATTTATCTCCCCAAGGCTTGAAGAACTTATCTAAACTTTGACAAAGTATAGTTTGACTCCACATTTTGATGGACGAAATCCATTATTATCCATAAGAATATCCAATCTATGTTTCTCCCTTTTACCTCAAATTAGCTATAACAAAGCTAACATGTAGGTATACTAGTCTTGACATGCTACAAAGAATTCAACCCACCTTGAAACATCATTAGAAGCAAAGTAAACTTCTTTAAGGTAAAGCTTGTTACCTAGAACTAAAGTATGCTTCCTATTAAAAGGAAAACTATCACCGAAGCTATCTTAAACATTTTAAACTTGTTTTTGGCATAAACTTCCCAATCGTTACGAGATTGGTCAGTCTTCAACCACAAGGTTGATCCCTCTACAATGATAAACTTGTTTAGATTTAGCTTTATGACTCTAAAGGAATAAAGTGTTGACTAAGATCAATTGTCATTAAAGAATGAAATCAAACTAAGATAAGAAACTATTATCTCATTTCTACGTCCTGCGGAGTTTATCACATAAGGTAGTCTCATACATAAAACTGAAGTGAAATGTCTCTTATCTATAATAAAATTAGAAGAATGAAGTCATTTAAGCGATGAGTCTTTTAATCACATAAACTTGTTTTGACTCACTATACCCAGAAATGGTGACAACGGTTACAATGAAATGTAAGACGTGTTCTTTTCGCTATAGAGGAGTATATATATTTATATCATTAGAGATATTAACAATATGAAACTCATATCCTTATTACAATGTTAAACTATTTCATAACAATTATGATAAGTAGACAAAACTGTGTCCTAGTAAAGAGCTTCCCTATTAACTATATATATATATCAAAGCACATATACCTACCATAATAGATGGTGTCGACTATTCTTATATCTGTTGTAATTGATGGCGTTGGCTAAAATGAATGCTAAAAAAAACCTCTTACAGATCAAGATAAATTATGGAGTATAGAAACTAGTTTTTATACACATTGCAAGTTTATTAACTTAGAAAAGAACCTCTTATGTTTCTCTCCATCACAGGTGGCGCGTGGTTGCAGTCTACTCCTCTGATCCTTACCACAATGTTGCCCCTCCCTCAGAAGAATCTCTACGTTTACTTAGATCCACAAAACCCCACCAACTTTACTACTTTCCAAACCGTTCCTAAGCATAAATGAATGATCTTTTTGTCTCACAATCATCCTTCCAAAGCACACAACAATCACCTTTTCTTGACTCTTGCTGAGTCATTTTCACCCCAAATCCCCCTACTCTCTGCCCACCATTTTTTTTAAAAGCCATCACCACACGATTCTTAAAGAGTTGTTTCCACTTAAAATTTACTCTAGACTCTTAATGAGTCTCCCTATCATTGCTCTCCCATTCTTTTAGTTAAAGGTATAATGCATGTGAAGTCATTCCACATAACAACTTTAGTTACAATTGAAACCCCACAATCAAGAAAGTCTTACACATGTTAAAGGAAGACACAAAATGTGGAGAGCTCACTGAGTGGGGTGTTAATATCACAGACTCTCCTTTGAAAGAGGTTGACACAAGCATTTAAGTCGTCGCTGATCATTAATGATCTCGAATAAGTGGTTCGATCCACCACTAACAATTAGAAAGGATCTACTATATTTTAGCTTACGGTTTCCCTCCATTCTGTCTACTCATTAAGAGGTATTATCCTCTTACGATGCAAAGGCATCTATATATATATTGATTAGATCAATAATAATTATATGGATTACATCAATAATAAACCTCATATCTTCGCCTATTTCATTAGGTAGATACAGTTTATTCATTAATAAGATATTATTAAACCATGGGATATGGATATCATGATTGGGTTGAGCTTGTCTCCCCATCATAATCTGTCAACAAATATCACATATTAATAGCTTCGATGAAAACATCTTAATGTTTACAAATCATTTATAACACGTCAAATATTTTAATAGTTGTAATAAGACTATCATTTGATGACAAAAATGTCGTGATATTTACGTTAAACGTAAATATTTATAAATCAATCTTAAATGACGTCGTTAACATTATTAATGACTAAGATGACTTAGAAAGATTTGAAACAATATCAACTACCTATTGATTAAGTTCAAAAGTAAACTGACAAGACAAAGCTTACCTCTCATGACACCACAGTTCACATTTTTGTAAAACACTTTATACTCAATTTGGCAAATAAATCACTCGTAACCCGAGGTCTATATCTCTCTCCTGGAAAGATACTCTCTCTTTGCTTTTCTCCAAGAGTCATCTATTAACCTGTAGTCCTGTTTCACTTGTCATCAAATAATATGTGATCAGTGCATCATTATTCAATTAATTCAACTAATAAATCAAATCTCATAATACAAATATTAAATCGATAATAACATAATCAATTCCATGATTTCATAAATGATATTCAATATAATTCCATGTCATTCCTTGTCATTAATCTAAACATCACAATAAATTTACTTACGTCCAAGTAAAAAGTAAAAGTATAGCAAGTCAGAAATTTTGGATGTAACAATACAGTTATGCAACAATTTATCACCTATGACTAGGGAAACATAGAATGGAGGGGGCTTCTTAGCTTTGCTTGTACTTACCTCTTCCTTGGGCTGACATAGATTAATTGGGGGCAGCAGTCCTTTCACTTGACAATTTTGCACCGTCATGACTGATATCAGTTAGAGCCTCCTGGAGCAGGTTCCTTTGAGATGGAATCAACAATGCATCCCACATGCTGATGCCTATGTTTGTTTTCTTTATTTACTCCACTATGTTGAAAGGTGTTTGGCCGCTCTGTTGAGATATTTTAGTGACTACAGAGTCACTCTTCTTTTGTTGTTCATTGAACTGAGGCTGCACAGGTGGCACTATTTCTGTCCCTTCCACTATTTGATCTGCTTTCTTTGATGGAACGGTAGGCATCTTTTCCTTTGTAGATTGGGTTGGATTCCTATTAGGGACAGATGATTGGCTAATTGTAGGTACTAATGTGTCTTCAACAACCCTTCTCTTTGATCTTGTATTGAATGCAACTGGACCAGAACTTTGATTAACACCATAGTGATCATCATAAGTCTAATTCATTAGAGTTGCATCATTTTGCATCTGTTCTTGATTGTCTACCATTTCTTGGTTAACATTAACCTAATTCTTTGAGCTTGATGGTTGATTTTGCACTGTCAAAGCATGATTGAAATGTCCTTGACACAAATTTTGGTTATGTGGCTGATCGCAAGGGTGACACCAGTCACTGTCTTGAGCTAGATTGTTCTGGATTGGCACAAGAGGCCCTGAAGTGGTAGATGCATTAGTATTAACAGCATTGAGTGGTCTGATGTAGCTAGGCTATCCTTTTCTTTACATATTATTTTGATACGATGGTCTGTTCTATTGATACCCCTGATTGAAGGGTTGATAGGGTTGATTAGGCTGCTGATATGGCCATCTTGGTTGTGCATTCTATCTCCTTGTCAATGTTAATTCATTACTTAACTTTCTGATTAGAGCATCTCTTTTTTCTAATTGTTCAAGTATAGGTGAAGATAGAGAAGGAATGGGGTTTACTGTAGTAGGAATTGGGGCAACGACAATAGGTTGCATGACAGGGGTTTCTGGAAACAGAGGCATAGGCGGCCTTGGGGCAATTTTCCCTGCTTGGATTAGGCAATTTTCTTCCCTTATGGTTGTATCATAAGCATCAGGCAAGACAACTCCACCCATGGATTGAATCATAACTGCAATATCAAGATTTAAAGACATTAAATAGTATATAAATGTAGTGTTAGGAGAGGGCTTCACCAGCTGAGGGATCCTATTCCATGTCTTCTGAAAATGGTAGTTGAAATCTACCATGTACTCATGTGGAGCCCTTTTGATTGAAGCCAACTGTTCCATTAGTGACAAATGGTCACTTCTATCTTCAAAGTGTTGGCACAATTTAGTGCCCAAGTCATCCTAGTTATTTATTGAATTAGGTTGGAGGCCTCTATACCACTGTAAGGCCTTGCCTTTGAAAGAAGAGGCCAACAATCTCACAACCACGTTGTCAGTAGTGACGTGGTGGACTGAGCAGACATTGGCAACATCTTGTATGTGCTCAGCAGGGGTTATAAAGTTCTCACTGCTAAAAAATGGTATAGCCTTTAAGGATGATGTAGGGATGTCATCATATTGGGTTAGGGCCAGAGGGCTGTCTCCTTCAAATGCAACAAATGGCAAATTCCTTGCCATGTTAAATATATTCAGGTTTATAACAAAGGGGATATGAAAAGTTTTGACTATATGTTGAGACCTAACCTAAAAATCTAATGGAGGAGTGGACTGTGCCCTTGTATGATTTAAATAATGGTTTATATTTTCCCTTACAGGGGACCTACATAATCTTGTTCTTCTCCTTCTATCAGCAAATGGGAGTTCAACAAATTGGAAGTTACCTCTGGAAGAAGACCTTGTCTGCACATGCATGAAATGTTGAAATATGATGAAGGAACTAGATCAACAGAGAGTCGCCAGGTGTTTGTTGACGCTTTCACAGGGGTAGACCAAGAGTGACACCAAATCCTTAGTCTAGCTCTCACTCAGAGCAGAGTAGTCCCACCAGGCGTGCTAGAAACTGTTGTCACATAAAATTGCACCCTGCTTGGAGAGAGTCCAGCATTCTAATGAGACAATGGGAATGATCTTGAAAGTCTGGGACTTTACAAATTGAGATCAGAACTCCAGAGAAGGAGGGTTCCTCATTCTAATCCTAATGCTTAGAGGAATATATCTAAACCTAGTGCTAATGCTTACAAGGGAAAAGGGGTTGAAGGAAACATGAATGGAAATAAGGTGATACACTAGGTTCGAATAAAAAAGCCCTCACAAAACTGAGAAGATGCACAAAATAATTAGATACAACTAATAAACATACACAGATCAAACTGATTTTAATAGAGGCAAGGAGCAAGAAATGATTAGAAGGAATTAAACATTCACAAACACATCATTCTTAAATTACACAGAGTCAAAATAACATGAAGAGGTAAAATAACCAGCATGTATTTAATCAGAAGGCAAGGTTACAGTAAAGGAATGCTCTGTTTGCATATAGAGTGAACATGTATTTAGCCAGTATCCAACATAATTACATCTTTCTTTCATGCATATATAGCATCTTGCATTTGACCTAAGTTGGTTGCAATGAATTTGCCCCATGGGCTCTGTTAGAAAAATATCAGCTAGAAGGGACGTCCACCTGCAACAAGTTATGAGATAAAAATATCTAGAGCAGGGCAGATGGAAGATATTTTGAATCTTCAATGTGAGCTACTGAATCATTGACCTGCACCCATAAATGCAATGAATATCTACATTGAAGGACCTCTACAAAACTTAATTTGGCCGCTGAGATGTCCTGTCGCCAAAACTACGTATGCATCTTTTGAGTCGGCGATCGTTCTGATACTTGGATGTGCATGTTCGAACTGATTTTTTCAAAGTGGGAATATTCCCTCAAAAAGCTTGCCAGATGAAAGAGGGGGCAAAAATAGGCACTTTTGCCTTTTGGAGCATGTAGAAATTCCTCAGAACGAGGGAGATATCCACGATCAAAGTTGCGGTCAACTGCATCTTGCACTTTGTATATCACTTTGCATATGCAACTGTATCTTCCCCTTGAATTGGCCATCAGGGAGACTTCAAATTGGGTCACCGATATGTAAGGTCTCATTGAAAAGTCCTTTGTATCCACCTTTGCATCGGCCTTGAATATCCCTGACACGTGTCATCATCCCATTGGTCGCTGAGCTATGGCCCCGCTGCTACAAAATAGATCGATGAAGGAATTGGGGCCCACCACTACATAGAAGACATGCAAATAAAACCCCAATTAGGCTTTGTATATGCCTTTGCATATGCGATTGTATATACAAAACATACAAATAGAGAAAAGCGAACTTCAACATTTTATGAAGCAAATTGAAACTGGGTTCGGGTCCGGCCTTTGTATCTCACCTTTGTATATCACTTTGTATCTGATCATGTATATGTGATATACAACTGCGGACCCCATCTTGAAGTCTACCAAGATTAAATTTTTGTTCACGTCTGCATTGTATCTGTGAATGTATATTACCTTTTATATATTGCATATACAATGCAATATACCTACAAAGCTGCATACAAGCACCCTTGCATCCTCAAACCGATTGCATCTTTCCTTCAGGTCCAGACTTGTATCTCCACTTGCATGTATCAAATTTTGTATATCCTTTGCATCCTTGACATACAAATACAAAAGAAGATCTGAACCGCTATCAAATATATCACAAAAAAGCGATCAGGTCTGGATTGTATCTGCACCTTTGTATCCCGCCTTGTATATGCACTTGTATCTGAATTTGTATCTGCGAATGTACATACAAAAATGCATACAAAGAGATCAAAGAGACTTGATACAAACAAAAATGTATATGAGATACAAATTCGACCAAATGATAAAAAAACCTCCAAACAGAGGATGATGTCACCCTTATATGCATAAAATGACTAAGTATGAAGACTAAGAAATCTCTGCAATGGGAGGCACTTGAAGATAAAGGGTTTCTGGGTTTTTTTGGGTTTTCTGCAAGGATTATCTAGATGATTTTTTGGGAAATTTTGCAAGGCACAACATGGGGAAATGCAGGATGAGACCTTCCTCCTTCTATTTAGGCTTTCTCTGATCGGATTTCTCTGATAGAAGGAGGGAAACCGAATATTTTGTGGTCAAGCAAAATATGACATGAAACATTCATCGGTATAACACAACAACACCTATTGTTTATGACTTTTGTCATAAACACTTTTATTTATAGCGGTTTGAATTAGCTTGGCTTTAGCTTGTTACTACTCAAGGTCATCCCATTCGGATGAAATGCAATCCAAGGGCATGCCTTTTCTAAAGGTTAAACAAATGAAATGATGGGTTTGGCATTTTAGTCACCCAAGATGGGGAGAGAATATGCCTATCACCATTTTATAAACATAGTAGACACTAGTTCATTGACTTTCTAGAGTTAATCTAAATGTGATTTAATCTACCAAGCACAAAAAAAATGGCATGCTAGCATAAAATGAAAAGATAGTTGATTTTAACCTCATAATCAAACTATGTGATGATTGTATTGAAGATTTGATCAAGTTAATTCCCCCTACTTATGCTAGATGTGGATTTGTAAATGCAATATTTGAATGAAAGATTTGTTCAATTTTAACCTCTTATTTGGGACTATGTGAAATTTGTATGCAAAGATGTAAGTTTACTCCTCCTAATTAAAAACAAGATGAAGATTTGTATGCAAGACATAAGTTTACTCCTAATTAAAAACTAGATGAAGATTTGTATGCAAGACATAAGTTTACTCCTAATTAAAAACTAGATGAAGATTTGTATGCAAGTTGTCAAATGATGACTAAACCATGCTCTAACACATGCAAAAACCCATTGTCAGTAGTTCAAATATATTCCTTTTGACAATTGATGATACCTGCAACCAAAGTTAGTATAAAAAATTATCAAAAAGACACCCTAAAGACTGACAAATTCCATATGCGCTGAAACAGACATCATATGCACAGAAAGATGAGTTATATGTGCAGGAAAACAAATGCGCAGAAAGAAGTTTCATATGTGCTGAAAGAAGTTTTAATTGCGTAGGACTACTATTTTCTTGACAAATAGGCAGAACTAGAAATTAAATGCACTAGAACGACCTATTACGACTGCAAGTACATCAAAAACTCAAATTTGATAGTTAAAAATAGGGCAAGGCCCCACGGTGGGTGCCAAAATGTGATTGAAAATCTGAACTACTGTAGAATCTACTTAAATATTCAATACTCCAATGAAAATAAGATAAATGCAATAAACCAAAGTTATACCTTGATGAACTGATTTACCTCGTGTCTTCCCTTGTTGCCTATCTCTTCTATGATCTTTGTAGATTATGAATGAGCTCTCAAAAGTAGACTTCCTTGCTATTTTAAGATGACAAAGAGAGAATGGCTTTATGGAGGATTATGCAAAGTTAGATAAACTACAATGCAACACTAAGATGAATGATGGAGATTATGATATGACACCATGGATGATGATTATGCAATGAGGATAATGAGATTACAATGTAAATGAGGGGAGCCAAAGGCACACTTGATAGCTATGGTGGAATTTCTGCAGCATAAGTTTGCTAAAGCTTGAGTTGTGTCAAAATGGAGGAATGAGAGGTTCTTTTATAGGTTTGAGAAGGCCAAGATCCACATGTCACAATCTCAACGGTGGAGAATGAGTCATATGAGGTGTATGGTCTAGATTTGATTAGTTGGGATGAGGGAGATAAAGGTGGAGAATGTTCCTCCTATGATAACAAGGTAGAGAGAAAGGTGTGAGCATGAAGCCACTTGTCACAATGCTCTCAAAGACCAAAGAACAAGGGTCAAAGGAGTCTTTCTTTGTAGGGAGGTTGGAAGGAATCTAGGAACTAATGAGACATGTGTCTCTAAGTTTCCTTTGACTAAGATGACATGGAGGAACCAAGTTATTGAGAATAGGGATGGTTAGAGGATAAATAGGACATGTGGGTGAGGATAATTATATAATTAAATATTAAAAATATTCAATTATGTGTGCAACATGATGAGATGTAAAGTGAGGTGGATGAGATGATGTAGATTTATAGAATTAGGACTTTGGAATGATGATTAGTTAAATAATTTGGGACTAATCAATTAGGGATGATTTAAAAGAATTTGGATGATTTAATTAAATAAATTTATTTTTATTTAATTTTTGGAAGATTAAGATGAATGTGAATCAGGTAAATAAATTAGGATATTTATTTATTGATAGAGGAATGAGAACAAAATAAATATTAAAATATTTGTTTAATTCGACTCGAGCCATTTTTAGGTGTATACAAGTGGATTTATAAACTTGCTTGCAGATTGAAAATCTTGGTTTTAGATTCATATGGGATATTATGAAAGATATATGGGATAAAGAATATACCTAGTTTTATTGTTTCCATGCGTAACTTGAATCTATCCCTATAGCATATATAGGATATATCTATTCAACTTGCCTTCTTATGATGTTGCTTAAAGATGTTTAATTGGCAAAAATGACGTTTTTAATATATATACCTAGTTTTATTGTTTCCATGCGTAACTTGAATGTTTCCCTATAGCAGATATAGGATATATCTATTCAACCTAGCTTCTTATGCTATCACTTAAAGATGTTTAAATAGCAAAAATGATGTTTTTAATATATATATATATATATACACATACATAAATTTATGTCATCATTTGATTATATGAAATCATTAACCTGCTTGCTGTTATTCCATTCTAGATTTAGCTTTATTTGAGAAATAATGGGTGAAACATGAGTTATGGAATTATAACTAGCTTTACCGGTTTCTATGTATTTCTTGAATGGTTAAATACAACTCTTTGTTAGAAATATTGCTTGAAATGCAATCTAGTTGATTGAGCAAAACTAAAGAATGTATAGTTGTATCTAGGCAAAAATATGTGTTATAAGATCTAGAAACAAGATTCTTCTGAGGTAATTAAGAATGGAATGAGTTAATTTATCTTCAATTTATGTCTTATTTATGTATCTTGAATAAATGCATGCTTAATCTTTTCATTAGAATTATTTTCTTGAAAGTGAATTCATATTGATTGTGCACAAGAAAAAAATTAGTTTGTTCTGAAAGAAAGTAGTTTATCCTTTTATTGTAAATGGGTTACTTCTCGGGCTAGGATGCCAAATGTGGGCAGTAGAGAAGGCTTTCCTCTTTTTCAGGATTTGGCCGTAACTATTTTAAGTGCTTGGGCCAAGCCATGTGTTCATTGAAGTAGATGAAAGATTGTTTAGAAAAACTTTATATATATATATATACCACATCCTATTGTGAGATATTTGCACCTCATTGTTTAGATTTGCATTTAGACATCAAGTTGCATTGGGTGTTCCCTCCTACCAGTTGTTTCTAGGTTGCTAGACGTTTCATGCAAGGATGTGTTTCCTTTGTGTTATGAAGGGATCCAGGGAAGTGTAATTACTTCATGGTTGGGTAGAAAAGTGCTTAAGCCATGTTCCCGTCTCCCAGCTTGTGGATGGCCATGTGGGTTAGTGGAAGTTGGAGAGAGTGATTTGATTTATTATTCATTGCTTGTACTTGATTATTGTACCTTGTTATTATTTGAGATGACTTATGGAAAGAAAGTTTAAGATGGATATTGTATATTAGTTTATTGTGCTAACCTGGATATAGCATGTGCTTTTGAAAGATGTAATGTCATTATTGTTGATATATAGAAGACTTAGCCTTTTTATTTGAGTTAATGTAAATAAGTGGATTATTTACCTCAATAAATTTTGTTATGGAATGCATACTTTACATTTGGTATCAGAGCAAGTTACAACATTGGGAGCTCTAGGGTGTGTGTTTCTCAGTTTGTTCGAGCATGTGTGGGTCCTTGTGTGTTGGCGTGTAGTGAGTAGCATGTGTCTTCTTTTGTTATGTCTTCATTGCATGTGTGTGGTAAAGAATACATTGTTTCAGGGTTAGATAGACCCTGGTGGTTGTTGAGAAGTTGTTTATTTGTTTTTTCCTTCTTGATGTCTTGAATGTTTGGCTTGAACCCTTGCAGTGTGTGTGAGTGCTCAAGTGACTATTGTAGGGTCGTGTTTGTGCTTGTGTGAGCACTTTTGATAATGAAGTTATGAGAACCTTTGTGTGAAATAAAATACCATATTCTTGAGTATGATTGAACTTGGTTTACTCTTTTAAGAGTTATGCATTAGTATGTGAAAGAGGATGTTGGTCATATGCTTGATATGTGAAGAATATTGTTGTGGTAATAGTTTAAAATGTACCTTGCATTGTGCACCCTGTTGTGTGTATGTTTGTTGCAAGAGTAGCATATCCTTGAAATGCTTGTCATATTTGTTTAATAATTGCCTCTGCATGGTGAATGGTAATGCTTTCTTGAATGCATATTGCATCACCTTCTTGAGAGCATGAACCTGTGTGTGGATTAATTTTATAGTTGTAAGAAAGATAGTGTTGCATAGCATTGTTAGAATATATCATTTAGGTTATAACTTATGTTCTCAGATTGCATTATTCCCTAGGATTCATGTGGGAACCTGGGTGTAATTATTGCATTGCATTGTTTAAGTTAAAGAGGAAAAAGGGGTGTGAAAAGGGTCATGTGCATAGTCCTTGTGATGTTGAGGTGTTAGAATCATGAGTGAATTAGCAAACCCTACATCTTGTGACTTTGGGTTGTGATTTCCCCATTGCTAATTGTGCATTTAGTATGCTTGTTGTCATATTGTGAAGAGACTTGGTCTCATGAGAATGTTTCATTAATGCATTATCCATAGGATTGGTGAATCCTTGTTTCATGAGAAGTGTTAACCGCTGCTTGTTGGTGAGATTGAAGTGTATAGATAACTTGGTTTGTGAATATGATTTTGTCCTAGCTTAATCTTGGTTGCTGGATGTTTGCTAGAGTATGACCTTGTGTGTCATTGCATAGTGATTGTGATTCCTTTGAACATAATGCAACCTTTGTTGTGGGGCATCTTGAGTGATGTTCATGTGGTTAAGTAAAAATGATCTTATGTTATAGATGTGTTTGGAGTCTTAGAGGACTCATTTGGTTGGTGTGATTAAGTGTGTTCTCTTACTAGCCTCAGCTTGGGATCCAGGTACAGTGTATCATCTTACTCCCTCTCTAGTGACTAGAATTAGTCACATAGTTCATGTAATGTGGAACTTTTGAATTTTGACACTTTATTTATTTGACTTTGGCAAATTCTCTAAATGTTGTAAAGGCCAACATTGGATTTTTATTCTTGTTTATGAATAAGTATAGCCATCAAAGTTTGATATTTATTTACCTTGTGACCTTTATGGTCATGTTCGATTTACTATTGAAATTGAGCTCATTTTATGCCTTATTATTGGAATTGACCTTTCTTCCACTTTGATATTTTTATTTATTTATCATTGGTGGCTATGCTTGAACATTTTACATTTTTGGTTATGTATCTTGTTATGTTTCTCTATCATGTCCATGATGGACCTCTGATGGATTGTATAAGGGAGTAGAATGCAGAGAATATACTAATTCTCGGTGTGTGTGTTACTAGAGCTTTGGTAGATTGAATTCATTGATTTTTGTTAGATGCAATGAATATTTTTTGAAGTGTTGAGGAAGTTCTGAAATGGATTTTGTGTCACTATGAATCAATTGATATGAGATGAATTTTGTATGAGATTAAATGTTGCCTATGTGAATGAGATATGTAGAGAACTCATTAGGATTGAATCTTTCTTTTAGTAATTGTATTGGTGAAGTGTTGGGTTGTTGTGTCATTTGTAGGAGAGTTTCATAACTATACTCATGTTTTGACATAAAGTAGGGTGAGATGAAGCCTTAGTTAGTGCATGAGAATGTAATGTATATATTTATGGTATTATAGCTAACTTCTTATTTTTGTTGAGTTTTCCAACCTTGGGAATTTGGTTGTTCTAGAGTTTCTCCTTAGTAGTTGGAGGTTTCCTAGATTGATGCTAGAAGGGATGTAATTCTTGTGTGATGAAGTTGTTGTCCTTTGTATTCCATTTTATAGATACTTGGTGTTAGGCCACGAAGAAGCCTTGTGTTTCCTAATCTATCATGAACTCGTGATCATGTTATATTTTTGACCTTTTTAGTCTAGCTTAGTTAAGAGTTGAAGAGGTGTTGTGAGTTGGTGAGTTGTGGTAGCTTTAGATGTGCTCCTAGTGAGTAATAGGTTGCTTAGCCTTGCTTGATGGAAGTGATTATTGTTGTTAGAGGATGTGGTTAGATTCTTTCCTCTGAAAACCTATTTGGTTGATCCTAGTTTTGGTAGTATAGAGATTGAGTGTTAGAGAAACCCTCTCTTTTAGGAGTGAAACGCAAGGAAGTACCTCATGTAGGGAAACCATGTCTAGAGTTGAGGCATGCTTTTGGTCAAGATAAAGGCATGGTAGTGATGCATATAACCTTTTTGAGTTAACTTTTCATGAACCTTGAGTTCTTTTGTTGCGAGTAGTGCTTAAGGAAGGAATGCTGAGAGAGTAATCTTTTGTTTGTAATTCTCCTTGAGAATGGGTATGGTAGCCTTGTGAGTTTCTTTAGAGTCAGTTGATAGCTTGAGAGGTTATCCTAGCATGGTTGTGGTCCCAAGTCTTGTGGACTTGACTTGCTTGTATTCTTTTGCACCTTTGGCTAGAACATCTTTTCATTGTAGTAGTAGTTGGAAGATGGAGTGACATAGTCTTAGAGGAGTTGTATGCACAATGGTTGATCATGACCTAGTTGGCACACCTTCAAAGATTGTTTTATTATTTTGAGACCTCGACTTAGTGTTGGGTTGGAGGAATGAACTTTTGATATTATATTGTGTTACCATGATATTGCATGTGCATCGTGATGTTGATTCATGCTTATATGTCTATAATGAACTATGATTTATGCCTCGTTTGGCATGCATAACAGATGTGATTATTATCTTTATGCTAGAATAAATGCAATTGAGTGGTAGTTGTACCATGTGTTGGTTATATACATTGTATTGGTAGTTGTGCCATGTGAATTGATTGATTGATTATATACTTGAATTTTTCTTGATAGACACAAAGTTAAGTGTGTAATAGAGATATTACTCAGTATAAGGCTGAGTAGGACCAATATTTTTTGGATAGTGCCATTGTTGCAAGTATGTGCCTAATCGGTGTCGTCATTGATGTCAACATATCTTTGTTGTCATTGGTGTAACTGCATCCTATTTTTTTATTTGTTTAGAAGCCTTATATTTTGAGGATATTGAGAAAATTTGCCCCTCCAGAAGAAACATTGAGTTGCAGTAAATTGTAGTGAAGATAGTGTGTTGCTAATAAAAGAACAGTGCATAAGATTACTCCACATTTCTTGTTGATTGAATATCTTGGTTTGCAGATTGAAAGATATTTAAAGGCATGTCTAAAGATGCTACATTCCAAATTTGAGCCTCTGATATGAAGAATTGAGGAAGTTGTACTCATCAGAGTAAAATTTGCTTTTCATTCACTAGTGTCTGGGAGAAAGTATTTTGCTCCGCATTCCTCCACAGTTATGTATTTTAGTCTGTGGATCTAGAGTGATGTATGGGATGATGATATGCACCTACAATTACAATGGTTCATGATTTGGCAGTCCGCAAGCGATCTTTCTTTAGTAACAGTTGATGACAGTTGAGTTCTTATGCTCTGGTTGGAGAAATGTCATGGTTCGAGTGGTTAGATGTGTAGATGTTCCTAGCAACTACAACGTGCTTGTGAATGTCTCCTAATCGTGTTCCTACCCTTACATTGGTCTGCGAGGAGTATTTTGGATCAAAATTGAAGATTGTTCCTAGTTAACATAGTACGAGCTCTAGTCTTAGCTGACTCGGATGATTCCACTAATTGTGGAGATTCATAGAAGATTGTACAAGCATGTAGTGGCATAGAAGATTGTATTTGGTCCCTTGCTAAGGCACGTTGTGATCCACTTATAATTTTATGTCTTCTCCTTAGCATAATTTTGTATTAGGTCAAGACCTATTTTATATGTTTGTAATATCATCATTGAAGAGTGGCCCAATGCTCAATAAATGTAATATGGTTATAATGCTGACTTTGATGAACATTCCAAAGTCAATGAATGATATATTTACTTGTAATTGAGTTGTGGAAAATATGTCCTGGTGTGAGAATACGAAGAGAAGAAAAAGAGTGAGAAGGCAGAGAAGAGCAGAGGAATTATTTTTGTGCTTCAATGGAACTGAACTTTGGCATGGTGTAGATGCTATCATCTTAGTTCAAACTCTTGGCAGTGAGCCACCCCTTGGTAGTGAGTCTCTTTGAGTAGTGAGCTCTGAGCAGTGAGCCTTTGATTTTTGGTATTGTGCTTTACATAATAATCTTGTGGGTTAACCCACACCATGGTTTTTCCCTTTACAGGGTTTTCCACGTAAAAATCTGGTGTCTATTGTGTCTGATCTTGCAGTGGTGTTAGAATTCCTAATTCTATGTTTTCATGTTCTAATCATAATAACAGTAACTAAGTGGATGATGTTTTAAGATGCAGAAATTGTTTAAGTTTTGTGACAACTAATTCATCCCCCCTCTTAGTTGTCTTGTGTATTTCAACAATTGGTATTAGAGCCAAGTTCCTTGGAAGAAAGCTTGATTGCTTGAGGCTGATCCAGGATGTCATACAAGAAGGAAAATCTATAGTTTGATGTAATGAACTACTCTGTCTAGAAGATCCACTTGAAAACACATCTCCTCTACTTGGGTTATAGTGTTTGGAAAATAAGAAAAGTATGAAATACCGAAGAACAGTCTACAAATTGAAGATGAGATCAAGCAATTTAAGTTGAACATAAAAGCCAAAGATGCCTTGGTAAGTGCCTTATCCAACACCAAAGTAACAAAGATCATGGAGCTAGAAACTACTTATGAAATCTGGGATAAGATGAATAATCTATATGAAGGAGATGAATCTGTGAAGAGAGCCAAGTTGCAAAGTTTGAAGACAAAATATGAATGTTTGAAGATGAGAGAAGATGACAACATAACATCCTTCATGCAAAAGATCGACAAACTTGTGAGTAGCATTAGAAGTGTGCGAGGAAAAATTGAGGATATTGAAGTTGTGAACAAAATTTTTAGATTACTGCCTAAATCATATAGTCATAAGGTGGCCGCAATTAAAGAAGTAATGACAATGACAAAGATTACAAAAGATTAGCTGCTTCGGAAGCTGACAACCTTTGAAATGAGAGAACTTGGTGATTCACTTCCAAAGATAGAGACTGCTTTCAAGGCCAGCACTTCAAAAAGAACCCCAAATCTGACAAGTACAAGGTGGAACCAGATTATGAGCTTGAAGAACTTGAAGCCAACTTTGTGAATAGTCTGCCTAGAGGCACTGGTAAGTTCAAAGGCAAACTACCTTTTAAATGTTTCAGTTGTGGTAAAGTTGGTCATTATGCTTCTAGATGCCCCACAAGATTTCCTAAGCCAAGGCCTGATAGACCTAGGATCCCAAAGAAATGTTACTATGTTGAATATCTTGATGATGATGAAGGAGTATTAGATGGTGAACTAGATAATACTAGTACTTCTGGTAATGAATGCTTGTTTATTGCTATTAAAGAAGAACCTATGTCTACTAATCCTGCTAGCTGTGTGAAGGAAGAAAAACTAGTGGAAAGTGCCTTGCCTGCTCAGGTTGTTAAAGACAAAGATGAATGGGTTATTGATAGTGGATGCTCTCATCACATGACTGGTGACAAAAGTAAGTTTGTAAGCTTGGAAAGATATGATAGAGGATTGGTTAGGTTTGGAGATGATACATTTGGTAAGATCTATGGAAAAGGATCCATTTCTTTTTATGGCAAGCATAATACTAAAGATGTTTTGTATGTGAAAGGGTTAAAGCACAATCTTTTGAGTGTTGGTCAGATGTGTGACAAAGGTTATGATTTGAGATTCAAGGACAATCGATACAATATCATGGAAAGCTCTAGAATAGTGATTGCAACTGGTAAAAAGACCAGAGGTAATATCTATCACCTAAAAGGTAATGATAACTATGTCTTGTTGGCTCAGACTGATGAAAGTTAGCTATGGCATAGAAGGTTATGTCACATCAATTTTGACAACATTGTGAAGATAAGTTCTACACAAGATGTCAGAGATTTGCCTAAACTAGTAAAGCCTGCTAATCCTATTTGTAAGGAGTGCTAATTTGGGAAACAAACAAGAACAAGCTTCAAGAGCAAAGATCAATCTGTTGAAGGATTGTAGGAGCTAGTACATATGGATTTATGTGGACCTACCAGAGTAAGAAGTTTGGAAGGAGACATGTACTTTATGTTGCTTATTGATGATTATTCTAGAATGACTTGGGTTACCTTTTTGAGAGAAAAGGAAGAAGCCCTAGATAAGTTCAAGGCATTCAAGGCAATGGTTGAGAATGAGATGGATTTGAAGATCAAATGTTTGAGATTTGATAGAGGAGGAGAGTTTACATCAAATGAATTTAACTTTTTTTGTGAAGGGCAAGGGATAAAAAGACAATTATTAGCATCTAGAACTCCACAACAAAATGGAGTTGTTGAAAGGAAGAACATAACAATTCAAGAGGCTGCTAGAAACATGATGAAGGAGACTGACCTACTGGAAGTATACTAGAGAGAGGCTATTCATACAACTGTCTACATTCTAAACAGAGCTCAAGTCAAAGGAAATAGCACCAAAACCCCCTATGAGTTGTGGTATGGAAAAGTTCCTACAATAAAATATTTCAAAGTTTTTGGTAGCAAATGTTATATCAAAAGAGAAGAAGATCTAGGCAAGTTTGATGCTAGATGTGATGAAGGAATCTTCCTTGGTTACTCTACCAAGAGCAAGGCCTACCGGTGTGTTGATGATGATTGTGAGTCATAACAACATGCATGAAAAATTACACAACAAACCTTTATTATCTTGTAAAGTACGATCAACTTAGGATAAGTTGATGACTCCAAGTCTCTGTTGATTAGGTCATGATCATCTGACATTACTCAGAGGTTGATGTGACATGCTATTTTCCATTTCAAGGGGTCTTACGTTTGTTTGGATGATCAGTATTGTTCTGTTTCCTGTAAATTTACTCCACAGAGAGGTTATTTCTACTCTATTTGCAAAGATAGCCGATGTATTTGCAAGTTTGATCAATTCTTCTGATTATTGATCATCATGAACCTGTTCTTTCTTCTACACAGTATATTTATTCAAATGATGTGTCTGTAAGTGGATATTTGCATGTATCTGCATGATATTTGTCAATTTAACATGCTTTTACTCTAAATATTTTATGTATTTCCAATTATGTATGGGATATCAGCATATTTCATGTTATTTGCCTTTTAATTCTCTGTTATTTGCAATTATGGTGATGAATTATTGTGAAATTGAAAGAAATTTAAAAGAATACTTCTAATTTTGCTGAATCTTTAGCCATTGAACCACATACATACAAGATACATTCATGAGGAGAAGAAATCAAACCATATGTCACCAGGATGTTCCACAGCTAGATATGGATGATGCTAACTTCAAAGGATAAGGAATGAAAACAACACATGCAGACTGACAAGAACTCCAAGGGACGCAACTGATCAATGCATGTATCAAGATTTCAAACATAGATTACTCAAAATTTATGATGATTTGTAATCAAATTGTCTTCTCTTTCATTCAGTATGCATAACATGTACATTTACAACAACATTGAAATGAGTCCTGATATTTCAACAATCAAATTTCAATTAAGTTTCGAATAATCAAAATATGGCACCCCTGCACCTTTTATAGAATAAGGTGAGGGAGTAGTTACAAATGACCTACAGTTAGGATTTGTCAATTAAGATCAACAGTAGATAATCACTCTTTGACTCAGTCAACCTTTCCTTCATGGCACAGATTGCCAGCTGGCAACCATCTGGATGACTCATTACCTTATGAGTGCCTTATGCATATGTCTTCTTTGTAATGCATCTTCAATCATTCTTCGGGTTCTTCCTCTTTATCTTCTTCTTCTTCATCATAATCATCATCTTCATTACTTTCTGTATCACTGTCACCCTGATGAACATCATCCTATATATGGACCTTCATTGCCATCCTGATATTCTCATAGGCCTGTACTATTTTATCTACCTCCCCACCATCTTGGGTTTTGGATTTTGTTATGGCATGCTTATGAGACTAAAATTTAGCTTTGATCACATCTAGCTTACCCTTTCTACTGTTCAAAGTCTCATTGTAAGTCTCCACCCTAACCTTTATCCTCATCACCTCTTCTATCAGGTGGGTGAGGGGGTCATCTACCACCGGCTGGAAATTATCATGCAGAGATTTGATAGCAAAGTCTGCGTCTTGATTTTCTATCTTTCCCTCTACTTTCCCTTCTAATGCTTCAAGAATTTCTGCTTCGTGTGCCATCATACTGTGCAGCTTTATACTGATATTTCTGAGCTTGCCACTGCATTTCTTCAGGATATCACATTCGAACCTGATATCTTCATACCATACATCTATCAACAGGGTAGTGTTATTATTCAACACTTGATTGTTTATTAAGATTTGAGGATCAATCCTCTTCATCTCACTCAAAGCAGTTAGGTCCTTTTCCAATTGGAATGACCGTCTTCTTGTTTCATTTTGAATTTTGTCTACTTTTCTCTTCAATCTGCTTAAAGAATTCCACCTCTGTAAGGAGGTTCTCAATACATCCTCAGCTCCTGTGAGGGTTGACAACATCCACTTCTCCATGATCATGGCTTCGTGCTTCATGAGGTCCAATTTGTTGACCTCCTCCTGAGATATGACAGTCAATGGGACTACCGAATCAACTGGTGTATTACTAGGGTTAATCAACCCCTTTATGTATGAATTTAGCTGAGCAAGGTGCTCTTTATGTTGTTTATTTTTCTCTTTCTCCTTCTTTACCCTTTGGGTCAAAGAATCAATGATGTCCTTCCCTTCCTGACCCTCTTGGTCTTCATTGGCAAAACCCAAATCAATAGTTGTGATTTGGAACTCTTCAAGGATGATCTTGCCCTTCTCTTTCTCTACAGTGGGAAGTGCAACTTGGGCAGTCCTTCTTCCTGTAGTAGGATCTCTTCTAATAGCCGATGTCAATCTAGCTTTCCTCTTGGGCTTCATTATTATCTCTGCAAATAGGGTAGAAACATCAAATTCTTGAATTTTAGGACCTGGTTCCATACCTATTTCTTTCTCCAGCCACTGAGGCACTTCATCTCCAGATCCTTGATGTCTTTTGTCATCATCATGTCTGCCATGATCTCCAGTATCTGCCTTTATTCTTAGTGGAGAAGGTGGCTTCCTAATTTCTTCCTCATGGAGTTCCTCATGAGGGGAATCTTGTTGTATCTCTTCTTCCTAAGGGGCCTCTTTCTATGGGGGAGCATCCTATGGAGTATCCACATGATGATCCTGTGCTTGATCCTGCACTCTATCTTTTTGAGTTTCATCCACTTTAGTATTTTCCTCATCTTGAGGCATATTAACATTTGTGGCTAATGTCTGAGTGTTTGGCCTTGCTGCACCGCCCTGATCTTGGGTCACATTTTGTTCCGTACCCGATGCACCGATGTCTTGTGTCTTAAGGTCCTCATGACCTGATTTATCTTTTTCTCATGTATCTCCTTGAGTCTGGGTGGCATCATCACTTGATGTATCTTTATCACCCCTGCCTTTCTATTGGACTTCCACTATCTTTGGCTCAGCGGGTATCTCATGCTATTGTTGGCCCATATCCGGAGCATTGCTCTCTTCTTCTGCCTGCTTGGCTACTTCAACTTTCTCTATCACATCAGGTGCACCTACTTTATCTTTGGGGCTCACATCCTCCCTGTATGTTAAATCTATAACTGCAGGGCTAGTCACCTGATCGACCAATTTGTCAAACCCAATTTGTTCGACTGCCCTTTCTGGGCTACTTTCTTTTTCTTCTTGAGCTATTTGCTTCACCTCCTCCAATACCACCATCTGTGCTAATGGGGTCCCATGTGAAGTCATGTGAGTACTAGAGGTGAGAGTTTCCATCCTTTGAGAGGCTACATTCTGCACTATTTCATCATCTGATAGGTCCACGGTGTCCTCCAAGGAGAAAGGACCATCCTGACCTGCCTTGGAAGCCTCTTTTGCTTGTTCTTCTACTCTCTCAGTCTTAAACTTGATTATGGTGGGAAGCGGCACATCATTCTCCAGCTCCTTCCTAAATACTTCACCACCAGCTCCTCTTAATACAATGGGATCAGCCCTCATATCGCCCCGCATGGATGTTCTCTGCTTCTTGGGGGGTGATGTCAGTGGTACCACCTTCTTCCTACTGACCATCATTGGGTCATCACCTGCAGGCTCTTTTTCTACCTGCACTTCCTCAAAAGGGATATCTTCTTCTACATGTTGTTGTGAGGTTGAGCCCTGATCCTATACTTCTGTAATTTCAACAGCTAGCCTCAGGATCCACTTTGTCTTTGGTTTATCCATCAGAGGCAGTGCACATGATGTAGATGCTTGTCCTGATGTTGATGCACCTACAGCTGGTATGGCAACCCCTTCAATTATCACCCCTTTAGGCTCATCTTTAGTTTTCTTTCCTCTAGGGGGACCTTTCCTCTATTTCTGTGTGGGTAACCTCTCCCCGTTGGATTTTCTTTTCTCATTGAGAAAGTCATCATACTCCTTAGTTCTTGCCTTTTCTTCTTGGCATCTACAGTAAGGGCCACACCCCTTTTCTTCAATTTGTTTATTTTCTCATCTACCCATGTTTGGGTTAACTATAGCACCCCACCTATAAACTGATCCAAGGAAATATCCTCTGGCTATATTAGATTAGGGGCTGAGATGGTGTCATTGTAGACCTTCTTGTCTTCATATTCATTTGACATCGTTTATCCATCATCCTTCTTCAGTTGTGCTGGCACTGGGATGTAGTCATACGTCCTTATCTGGTTCAAGGTGAGCCTCTGGTATTTTCTTCTTCTCACCTCAGCTTCATCCTCACAATCTGTCCATAAATCCTCCAGATGCTTCTGATGAATAGGCTTTCCTGTTATTTTCTGCATCCTACCATAAGGGTCATAAGATCTAGCCAATGGAAATGGCTGCAGATACATCAGTTTCTGACCACCCATGGCATGCTCTATGCTCTGTGAATCTGAGCACATATACCAGCCCATAGACACTAGAAATAGTATTGGAGGTATCTTCTTTTGTGCTTTATATGCCTCCACTATGGTAGACACTTGTCTAAGAAACTCCATCAGGACCACCCCATCAGTAGGGTACCTTGGTAGCATAAGGGGCTATTCTTCAAATCCTTCTATTCTTTTATATGAGGAGGTGGCATACTGGATGAACCAGGCCCCATGTCTGTAAACAACTTCCTGAGCCTCCATGCTCAGTCTCTTGGTTCTGTCTTCCTCCATTGTTCTAACTAGATGCATAGAGAATGCATCATTCACCAATTTGTAATCTAGGAGGTAGTTCTTTCTCTGTAGCTGAGGATAACGATCCCATATGTGGGCATCATCTACATCACCACTAGCCTTACCCACTGTAGTCAATGCATCAAAGGTTCCTGTTGGTCATGATGTTAGTCATTCGCAAACATAGAATAAAAGTTACACAACAACCTTTACTCATCTTGAAAGATACGATGAATTTAAAGAATTCATGATCCCAAGTCTCCGTTGATTAGGTCTTAATCTATTGACGTTACTCAGTGGTTGATGTGTGTTGCTGTTTTCCATTCAGGGGCCTTACGTGTTTCTGCACTGTTCATCATCATCATCTTCAAATATCCTGCTCTGGATGTTCGCTCTGCATAAGTCTCCAACAATTCTACCTCTGCACTGTAAATTTAGTCAAATAATGTGCATACAGGCTGATATTTGCATGATTTCTACCATTATTTATGATTCTTTGCATGATATTTTCAATACTACATGCATTTAACCAAATATGCTAAGGATCTTCAGTTACCTACGGGATTTCAGCATATTTCACTGTTTCTGCTTGTTATTTATCATGATTTGCAGTTATGGTGATGAATTAATGAAATTGAAAAAAGGAAAAGGGTTAGAGAGTGAGATTCCTAAAATTACTGGACTTAGATCACTGATTCACATACAAGCTCCCATACTTGCAATGAAAAGAAGGAAAACTAGAAATCATACTTCACCAGGACATTCCACAAATCCGCATGATCTAGTGCAAAGCTTCAAAGGAAAGTTGACAACAACATGTAATGAAATGAAAGCGCTTCCAGTTGAACACAGCATTCACCAGTACATATCCAGAAATCAACAGAAGATTACGTAAAATTTACAATCAGGATGTAATCTGGAACTTCATATTCATTCAGTATGCTCAAGAACAGGTACATTTACAGTGATCTGAAGAAAGAACCTTGACATTTCAACAATTCTATCCTCATTAGTCTCAGTAATCCGATCTCCTAACTTATTCTACAGTAATGGACTCTTTGCGCCAGATGCGTCTGTGTATTCTAATGTATTCCTCCTTTTTTTAAAATGACAAGCTCTGGATGTTATATAGAGCAATTGCCAGAAAACGGTTACAATGATCCAAGGATCAGGATCCTCTCACAACAAACAACGGCCCAGATGAAAAGCACATGCTTCGTCAGTTAGCAAATGTACAGCTGGCATAGAATATTCCAGCATCTTCAACTTGATTCGGCCTCCAGCTGGCGAACAGCATATTTGACAATATCCTCCTCATGTCTGGCCCATGTTGCCTCCATGCGCAACTTTGTAATGCTCAGCTTCAGCAGCATCATCATGATCTCAACGCTCAGCTTCAGCAGCATCATCATGATCTCCTGCAAATAAACAAACAAACATTAAGTTCATCATCATCATGTGGATAAACAGCAGGAAGTAAAACGTTTTATTAAACATACCTCCCAATGTGCAGCTACAGGCAAACAGGCTTTACCTGTGAAAATATGCACTAAATGCATAAACAGCATAAAAACAACCAGGTCAACCCTCGTTGACCAAAATCAGGTAGTCGGCCCTTTCAAATTTCCATCGCTTCATGTTTTTGCCCATTTTCTTGTATATCGGGTTCGAAATATGATGATGATGATCTCAAATTATACAAGGAAATAATCGCCCTTCAACCATCCTTAGAAACCGGCTTTGCATCATCATCATATCTGCATCGGCGTGACTACATATGATCAGAGTGACAATTTTACCTTAGGCCGACGGCAACAGTTATACCGACGCCAAAAATCATGATGATGACCAACTACATATCTCAAAGTGGCCGCAGGATATCACAAAATATGATGATCCTCCTTTCCTAATGCTCTGATGGAAAGTACATCAGGATGTTTTGTTCTTGCACATTCGGGAAAGAAAGACATCGTCATCATCATCATGATGAAGACAAACAGGAGGACTTGGAAATGATCCTGCCGCTGAGGAAAATCATGATGACGTCATCGTCATCATCAGGCTTGGTTAAAATGCAAAGGGATGACGTCATCGTCATGTTTCGTTAAGATCAGGAGGTAAATGGAATATCGGGTTCGCTCTAAGGAAGATGATCGGGTCATGAAAGCAGTATGACCCCCTTTTTCGGCCCAGTCTATCCGCTCGAAAGGTCAGGATGATGAACATCATCATCATCATATACGCACTGGGTGATCAAAAATATGATCCTGCCGAAAGTCCTGATGACGTCATCAGGATATCCGGGGCTTGCGTTAATCTTCGAAGATGACGTCATCGTCATCATCATATTGGCGAACAGGATCATACCCTGGAAAATATCCTGCCGAAGGAGAAGGTGATGATGACGTCATCGTCATCATCATATTTGCAAAAGGTTACACTCGTCGGCAGGATGATACTACGAACTGTTGGGAGAGACGAACAAGATCATGATGATCTTGTTCAACATGACTTAAGAAATGAAAATCACCCTCCGCTTCGAAAGATAAGGTGATCATCATGATCACGCAAAAGGAGGTCAGGAGGATATTAAGAAATGTCGGGTCTCGAAATATCATGATGATGTTGATCACCAAGACTTGGTCGTGCGCGCGCAAATTATGCAGATGGCAGATTTCTCTAAGTAAGGTGATATTATAATATCAGCATGATATTATAATATCGGGTGGTGTTGGAATATCATGATGATGCAATGTGAGAATATCATGATGCTGATGATGATAGAATATCATGATGCTCGCTTGACGGGCAAAACACACTAGCATTTAAGATTGACGTCCGGATGTTTCGGGACTGCATGATTTTCATCAGGTGATAAAGTAAGATCATGATGATGACCTTTGGCGATATAAAAGACCGCCTGACGGGAAAAGATTACTACGACTTAAACTTGACGTCCGGATGTTTCGACCTCAGGATATTATCGGGGGGCTTTCCAAATATCATGATGATGATGTTCATATAGCAATTATCAGGTTTGACCAAAACTTTGACTGCTCACAACTCCCTCATATGGACGAATTTTCAAGTGATGCAAAAGGCAAACCTGCATGAAATTTCAAACTCTCTCTAACCATGAAGTCATAGAAACAAAATATGAACTTTGACAAACTAACCTCATGATGATGACCCACCCATCCTGACCTTCATGATGATGATGCACCTGACTTATTTTTTACCAAAACCGCCAGAAACAGACAACACAAGCCAAAACAAAAGCTGGGTCCCTGTTTTGCCAAGTCAAAATGGGGCGTGTTGTGTAACCACACAACAGTTCCCTTGTAGGCATATGAGTACACAACATATGAGGTCATGTGGAATGAGCATTCCTGCCCTCCCAGGTTCCTCATCTCTTTATCCAATGCATCACTAATGACCTTGGCCCATAATGGCTTGTTATGTGTATAAAGGACCATCTGGATGATTCCAAACATCCAATTCTTAAAATTTCTAGCATGAGGCATACCTGCCATCCTGTTAAGCAGGGCAATCATGTATTGTACTCATCATCAAAATCAAACTTATACAAGTGTATGGGCAATTTAGCTGAGGCAGTGTAGGTGCTGCTCTTTCACCTCCATTGGTACATCCTCTTCCTTGCATTCTTCTTATTGTTATTATACTCTGTCTCCAGTTTATGTATGATGCAGGAGCATCCAGAGGTGTAAGGGCAATCTTGCATCACCCAAAAAGAAGTTAATTCAAAACCATTTTAGTTGTTCTCATTTCTTCCCATAATTAGTGTTTTTGGTTCCATAATATCCAGAATAATAATGTAGGCCTTTCAGTTTTTCCAAAACTGCTAAAAATAGCGACCTGTCTATTTTGGAAAGTGTACCTGCTATTTTTAGAAAGTTTGCATTTGGGCACTTAATGAAGCAAAAACTTCCAGAAAGTTACATAACGGAAATATAAGACCTTTGGCGAAGGAATTAGGCAAAGATCATTTGTGAGCTGAAAGATATTAAAGTTTTTGTTTTCTGAAAAGCCCCTGAAAATTTCCAGAACGAGATATGAGGCACTAAAAATTCTCATAACATCTCAAAAAGTTGATGGAAATCCATTTATGAATTTCTAGCATGATAGTTCACATCGCGAGCTTTCCAACGCTTAAAACGGTTCATCAATCAGACACCTGGATCAAAAGTTATGCTTCCCGGAAGTTGACCTACTGTTGGAGGGAGTTGCAAAATTTGAAATTTAGCTGGAGGCCACCAAAAAGTGCTATTTATGACTATTTTGGGAACCCTGGGCAGTAGTGGAGTTAAGGGGGCCAATGTAGAGTCCAGAATAGGTGGGAAAATAGAAACCCTAGCTGATTTGGGGTTACAGAAGGTTGAAGATTCTAGAGTCTTGAGGTTGGGAAAGCTGTAATGTGTGGCAGTGAGTAGAGGATTCATCCTCTGATTGTAATTGAGCTTATGTAATGTAATGAGTTGCCCAGTTCAATAAAAGAAAGTTCTATTTTCTGTGTTCAATATCTATTATTGTGTGTTTTGTGACTTACCTCCTTCATCAATGTAGATCCACACTAACCACCTTCTTTCCAGCTGTCAGGTTAAATGTAGAGGTGATGCCCTTAATTGAAAAGTCGGCATATACTCTTCCATGCTTCTCCACCCACCTAGTCTGAGGGTTATAGTTCCTGGCACATTCCACTACCAGCTCTAGGGTGTCCATGGCATATGGGAATCTAGCAGTATGCCACATTCTGAAACATATATTGCATCCAGAAGGGTATTGTCTTTATCATGATCTATTTTGGATGACCATACCGCCAGGTCTGTATCTCCTTGGTGAGTGTCACCAATGACACTATACTTGAATTGTACCCCCTCGGGCTAAACAAACATGGGCTTAAGAAATTCTGCATCAGACCTATTCTGCCTGAGGTCTTCCATGGGCTCCTGCAATAAACATGCCTTGTCTTACCATACGATATCTATATGCATTCATACAACATTATATATCTCTACAGCATCATGCATACTCTATTTATGATTTTTACTACATCATGATGTGCACACTTACATATTCAAACCACAAGAAATAACATACTACCTGAATGTGCAGAAAATGACAACAGGAGGGTTTTCAATTACTTACCTGACAGCGCTTTCCTCCTAGGTTAGATGGGTGATTACGTAAAAGGGCTACAAATGTTGATGATCACCCGTTCTGTTACGTTGAAAGATCTAGTCCATTCACAGGTAGCTCGTATGAGGGTTTGACTTATCTGCTCTATAATTTCTCATTTTTTCGCAAGGTAAATGAGAATAACCTTGGAAAATTACCTTTAAACTCATCCATAGGGCAAATTATGGTAAAACTACGTTGGGATGGCTTAATCTGTTGATCTTCTATAGAGAATCCATGGATGATGCCAAGTGTTTGAATTGTATTCACAATCGGCAGGAATCCATCTACCGCATTCATGTGCATTTAATGTCAGGAAATAGGGGGAGGGGGTGATCTTTGGAAGATCGGGTGATGTTCAAAATATGACCCCCTAGGATAAAATGACCTTCCGCCTTTGAGCGGCAAAACTAATGCAAAAGAATCAGGTAATGCGGTCAACATTGACCATATGTATATCGGGTCATTAATTTAAGATCAGGGGATGTTCAAAATATGACCCCGCAAATAAAATGACCCCCTTGAAAAAAAAGATTGGGGTGACGTCACCATGTTGACGACCTTATTTAAGCATTATGTTGTAATGACGTCACCATCATGTTATTGAATATGGTGGGCATCGGATATATACCTTCGTGAGGTAAAATGGAATGATGGCGTCATCATCAGGGTGATTTCCTTTGTTCATTGGATTTAGATGATGTCATCGTCATATTGGCATAAGGTGATATTTTGCAATGAGGGTGATATTCATAAGATGATGGATATTAAAAATATGACCCCTGCAAAATATAATGAAGTCATTTGACGGGCAGATAACAGCTACTACGTAAAATTGACGTCCAGACTTTGCAGACCAAGAGATTATCAAGTGATAAACTTATATCAGGGTGATCTTATATAATATGACTGATGTTTGAAATATGACCCCCTCCTCAGAATATCAGGTTTGACCAAAATTTTGACTTGAAATAACTTTCTCCCCTTAGAGAATTTCAGGGTGATCCAAACGGAAAACCTGCTTGGAATTTCATATACTTTCCAACCATGAGGTTAGTGATATGAAATAATAACTTTTGTAACTGACCTCATCATGGTGGCCTATCTACCCCTTGTAGGGCTACCTGCATGACTAATTTTACCAGACCACCCAAAGCAGAAAAATAACAAGCCAAAGCAGCAAAAAAAAGTTGGGTCCCTATTTTGTCAAGTCAAAATGGGGAGTGTTGTGTAACCACACAACAACTTGCCACCAAAGAACATAACTAAATTCCAATGATTCAAGTGATGTGATCACATTCTAACATAGTATTTTAACTCTTTCTAAGTATAAGTATTATAATCTTTCTAAATGATAAGGTTTTCATCATGGCAACAATGCTAACAAAGGATTAGGTGTGTGCAAATGATTAATTATCTTCATCTTGAAAGTAAGTTGAAAACATGAGTAACTGATCATAAGCTACATAGTTTGGGAGCATCCCTCATAGCCAACCTGGATAGAGCCTTGCTACCAGTAAGCATCCATAGCCCCGATAAGGTTATCTATGCAATCCCCCTAAGTAGAGCCCCACTACCAGCATGTGTCTATAGCCCTAGTAAAGTTACTTAGATGATCTAATCTTATTTCTTTTTGGATTTTCAATATTTATTCTCTATATTCATATGATATCATCATGTAAGCTTAATGTGCAAGGCATGGTCACTTGCTGATTTAGGTTGGAGATTGCATTGGTAGCAAGGGAGTCCCTTTAGATTTTTCACTTAACACCTATACTTGTGTGTTCTACAAACCCAAGGCTGTTAGGTGAGTCATTGTGAAAGAATCACTTTGGTCAAGAAAGGGCACCCTGATGAAAAGATATCACAGACCTGATCACCAACACTTCTCAAAATGAGTCATAACTTATATATGAATTTGTTCTCATCACTTGAATCTTAACAATTTGGTTGTGTTCTTAGGGTGATGAGTTGCATCATCTTGACTAACCAAAATAGAACTCAACAAGCAAACAAACAAAAACAAAACTAAAACTGTACAAACAACTATACAAATATGCACACTATGATACACATGACTTATATGACACTGTTTCAGGCTTGAAAATAATGCTTGAGAAACTGTCCATTAACTGGTAATGGAACATCCTCACTGGTTAAGGTCTTTAGCCTGTAGGTGTTGTCTCCTAAAATTTCTAAAACTTGAAAGGGACCTATCCAAAGTTTATCAAATTTACCATGGTCTCCTTAAATTTCATGTGCTTTGTCCCACATAAGGACTAAATCTAAGATTCTAAAGGCCTTAACTCTAGCTCTTTTGTCAAACCAATGCTTGACAACAGCCTGATGTTTAGCAAATTGATCAATTGTTTTATTCCTTTTTTCTTCTAGGTGCATCAACTGAAGCAACCTGACTTCTTGTTTGTTATTTATGCCTAGATATTCTTGTGCAAACTATAGTGTGGGGATCTTTAGGTTAACAGGGAGGATGGGATCCACCCCATATACTAAGTAAAAAGGAGAATTTCCTAATGCAGCCTTCATCCTAGTTCTATCTACCCACAAGGCATACTTCAATAGGGTGTTCCACTCCCTTGGGTTCTTTTCTATCAATTTCTTTATGATGTTCAACAAATTCTTGTTTGTGGATTCTGCTAATCCATTCCCTTGAGGATAGTAATTAGAGTTCTACCTCCATATCCCTATTGATGCTTTTAAGGGCTACTTCTCAGGGGGAGAGTCAGATGGAGAGAGTTTGGTTTAGAGCAGCAGAGTGCAAGCTTGTTCCCTTTTCCATTGATGTCAAAGGGGGAGAGAAATCATGTGAAAAACTTAGAGAAGAAGGAATGTAGATGTGTAAAGAGATAAGGGGAGAATCTTGTCTTGATGACTGCTACAATTTTTCACATCTTATGTTGCAATCAATGACAAATGGGGAGATTGTTGCAAGTATGTGCCTAATCGGTGTTGTCATTGATGTCAACATATCTTTGTTGTCATTCATGTCAATTGTATCCGATTTTGTTATTTGTAGTGAAGACAGTGTGTTGCAGTAAATTGTAGTGAAGACAGTGTGTTGCCGATAAAAGAACAATACAGAAGATTGCTCCGCATTTCTTGTTGATTGAATATCTTGGTCTACATATTGGAAGATATTTAAAGGCATGTCTGAAGATGCTACATTCTAAATTTGAGCCTCTGGTATGAAGAATTGAGGAAGTTGTGCTCATCAGAGTAAAATATGCTTTTCATTCACTAGTGTCTGGGAGAAAGTATTTTGCTCTACAGTTATGTATTTTAGTCTGTGGTTCTAGAGTGATCTCTAGGATGATGATATGCACCTACAATTGCAATGGTTCATGATTTGGCGGTCCGCAAGTGATCTTTCTTTAGTAACAGTTGATGACAGTTGAGTTCTTATGCTTCGGTTGGAGAAATCTCATGGTTCAAGTGGTTAGACGTTGTAAGGATGTTCCTGGAAACTACAACGTGCTTATGAATGTCTCTTGATTGTCTTCCTACCCTTACATTGGTCCACGAGGAGTATTTTGGATCAAAATTGAAGATTATTCCCAGTTACCATAGTGCGAGCTCTAGTCTTAGCTAACTCGGATGATTCCACTAATTATGGAGATTCATAGAAGATTGTAGAAGCATGTAGTGATGTAGAAGATTATATTTGGGCCCTTGCTAAGGTGCAATGTGATCCGCTTATAATTTTATCTCTTCTCCTTAGCATAATTTTGTATTAGATCAAGTCCTATTTTATATATTTGTAATATCATCATTGAAGAGTGGCCCAATTCTTGATAAATGTAATGTGGTTGTAATGCCGACTTTGATGAACATTCCAAAGTTGATGAATGATATATTTACTTGTAATTGATTCATGGAAAAGATGTCCTGGTGTGAGAATGTGAAGAGAAGAAAAAGAGTGAGAAGGCAGAGCAGAGTAGAGGAATTATTTTTGTGCTTCAATGGAACTAAACTTTGGCATGGTGTAGATGCTATCATCTCAGTTCAAACTCTTGGCAGTGAGCCACCCCTTTACAGTGAGCCTCTTTGAGTAGTGAGCTCTAGGAAGTGAGGCCTAATGGCTGTGAGCCTTTGATTTTTAGTATTGTGCTTTACATAATAATCTTATGGTTAACCCCCACTGTGGTTTTTCCCTTTACAGGGTTTTCCACATAAAAATCTGGTGTCTATTGTGTATGATCTTGCAGTGGTGTTAGAATTTCTGATTCTGTGTTTTCATGTTCTAACCATAATAATAGTAAATAAGTGGATGATGTTTCTGTCTAGTGGAAAAATTGTAGATTTGTCTCAACTAGGTTAAGTACTACTATTTCACCATGCTAAACAATGGGAGGACAAGGATTGGGCTCTAGATCAAGCTACTAATCACTATGTCTTTCCATTATGCTCATGTGGTCTAATTTCAAGAGCCTAACTAAGGTTTTGTTAAGTGTTTTTTCATAAACCAAGTAAACCCTAATTATTCCTTAAATAAGAGATATTCAGGATCTGGTAATGAAACAGGCAAAACTGATCACAAAAATGTAGAGAAAGAGTTTTAGAGACTGTGCACCTAGATTTGAGGGCTGACTGGACTAGGGTGCCTGCTCCTTAGTCCTAAAAGTTCTTGATATTGAAAATCCTCTATACAAGCTATCTGGCACTCCCAAATGGCTTCCAGATCCTAGAAATTTTCCCCAGTTGGACTGGGGCGCCTGCTCTTTAGTCTCATAAGTGTCAGAATCTAGAAATTTAAAAGTCTATGATGACTATATCCGCAATATCCTCTTTCTTGTAGCTTCTTTTCACCAAAATCTGCAAAACATGATATGCACCTACAAAAGAAGGAGAAAGATGTTATAGCTATATAGGAACTTGCCTCAGTCAAGCCCCATCTTTGTTATTTCTACCTCAACAATAGGGATAGATAAAGATTTGCAGAAGTGTGTGCAAACCTAACAATGTGTATGCAGAAATATCAAACCCTAGATGTCTTAATCAAGGGAAGATCAACAACTTGCTTTGAATCAATAAACACATACAACTTCACCTCAAGGAGATGAAAACACATGAAGACTTGCATGAACAAGAAGGTGAATCATCAATGTCCATGGAGGATCTCCAAGCTCGATGTTGGAGGCTTCAACCCTTCTCTCGATCATGCAAAAGGTGTACAAACCCTAGGAAGAGCAAGATAGACTCAAGATCTTGATTCCTAATCTCCATCCATTGTCTTCATGATAGAAAATTCAAATAACTTTCAAGAGCTTCAACAAGTCACTGATCTTCAATGGTAATTTTGGCAGAGTTTTGGCATCAAGCTTGCATAAGAATTATGTCTATTAAAATGATTTTCAAATGTCTTTTTATATCTAACTTTAGGGAAATTCAAATTTTGAAATAATGTCTTGATATCACATGAAAACTGAGAATTTGAAAATAGAATCTCGAGGCATACGGCGAGAGTTGACACCCCACGAAAATTCAAAATCCCAGGAAACAAGGGAGGACTAGGGTGTGGGTGCCCGAGTGCAAGCTCCCATTTTCTAATCTGATCTACTTTTTGGGGGTCCCAGGGACCTATAATTCAAATCCCCTTTCCAGGTTCCATCAAAAGGTTACCTCAAAGAGTGAACATTTTGCAACTAGATTTAGTCAATCAGGGTTTTAGGAAGGTCAGAAAGAGAAAGGTTGAGAGGTCACTCAAAGAGAGGAGCTAAACTAAGGGAAATTGTACCATACCATACAGGAGGACAATTTCTGACATTACATTTAACCCCCACTTTAATGGCCATATGACACTACGTGCATATGAAACTAAAGGAAAGTAAATGCATCAATCATGAAAAGGATACCCAAAAGGATACTGTAGAGGAAGCTGAAGTGTTTTCACTAAGAATGAAGGAGCCCCCAAGTCTGTAAACCTACAAGACCACAATTTTAGGAACCACAACCTGCAGAGGAACACTTTTGTCAAAAAATCAAAAATCAAATCAACCTACAAACACCACCAATGAGTCAGTACAAAAACACTAAGGGGGTTGAGTGATGAGACATGATGAGGGAGGAAATCAAGGGAGATATATGCCCTCCTTATTTCTGCTTGCTTAGTCTAAAAAGGAGAAACAAGGAGATATCCACACACATCAATTTCAAGGGGAACTTGATGAGAAATGTGTTATGAGGGTCATTTGGAGAAAGAATGCTCAAACATAACACTTTGGGTACGAAAGAGAGCAGAACCAAGATTCCAACGCAACAAACGGTACTAAAATTCGAGTTCAACAGCTCAGGATAAGGGCTCAAGAGTAAAAGAGATCAATCTTGCCCCTAGTTAGGGATAGGAATTCTCACTCATTTACACTATGTAAAGGGGAGTTGTCACTTATCACTTACTCATTCTTGTTTCTTATCATTATAGAAAAGTAGAGGAGAGAGAAGGAGAATAGGAGGACAACCATGTCGAGCCAATGCCCGTATCAACCACCACAACTAGAGATGCTTTGAGCCCAAGTAGAAAAGAGGCGTTTCGAGGCCAAAGTAGGGTCCTAATCCTATGCTTCTATCATCTTTCAGGTTACCTTTTGTTTGACTATATCATTTACTGTGCCAAGAGGGAGGAATGGACAGGGGTCCCTGAGAGGGGTGCCCGAGTCCACCTAGGGCACCAGAGTCTCTTTGGGGTGCCCTAGTCCCACAGGGGTGCCAATGTCCCTCTGGGGTACCCTAGTCTTCCTAGGGTGCCTAGGTCCATAGAGGACAAGGGCCCTAGGCACAAACACTCTTTTTCTGTCTTTGGTAGCTTCTTTTAGTTTCTGAGGAGATTCTGATGTTCTTGTTTTCTTTTCGACCTGTAGGATGTCCCTGAATTATGTGAGCACACAAGTGGTCACCTGATGGTGCTTCTACGAGAGCGTGCTAGTTCCTCGTCTACCATAGAGAGAGAGCACCTGCAGACGGTGGGTGTTTGATATGCCCACAATCATATTCCATTGTACTGTATTGATGGCACTGATGGAGAGGTGGGATGCAGATACCTCGGCATTCCACTTACCTATAGGCGAGATGACCATCACGCTAGAGGACATATATAGGATCCTTTGACTACCTATCCAAGGAGAGACAGTGAGGATAGTAGGACATCTCTCAACGAGGTACACCCGCGAGAGTCAGCTATACTACTTGGGTCACACTATTTCTCAGGCAGAGCGAGGACACATTTAGCTCCAACTTCTAGAGAAGGGATGCAGTGACATTCCCTTGCTGCAGAGGATTATGATAGTCACAGTCGCATTAGCCATCATGCCAGATGGATGAGGCACTCACCTACATGGGGGTCTTGTTCACACCATTAGGGAGATGGAGGAGCATCAGACAACCTATGCATGGGAGCACAATATGCTTGTGCACCTTTACCATGACTTGGGGTGATATGTCCATTATGAGATGCATAGTCTGATGATCTGCACATTACTATAGGTCCGAGCTTTTGAGCACATTAGATGTACATGACTGGTGGGTTATCCTATAGAGGCAACATTCACCCATCCACATGTTTATGCCTATCCACTAGTTAAGTGTTGGAGGCACGAGGATTTGTTATACTGGAGAGTTGTTTTTGACAGATTATAGCCCAACGGCATCATCTGGAGACCATATCACGGCTACATCGGATGGCCTAGCTAGTAGATGTAATTAGGGAGGATGCAAAGGGATCAGTTGATGGCTGGTTACCTTGATCATGTCATGGCTTGGTTCTATTTTGACAAGGTGGCACGATAGTTCAAATAGATACAGGATGTTCCCCAGTATGTCTGAGCTATGTGCGTGTTATACATAGTGCAGTCAGGGCAAATAACATCTGACGACTGACAACAATAGATGCGCTACTTAGTGATGATGAGAGTCCTAAGGATGTAGAGCTAGTGTCAGACACAGATGATGTCAATTATACCTGAACATATCGGACCTGGTGGCATATAGCACGGCCTGCTCCTATCTTTCCACCTGGTCACCCTATAGGTGATGCTCGACCTTGGGCCACTCATGCTCATGACACAGGGGTAGTGAAGTAGAGGCATCCACCACTCAAACCCTAACATACAATTACAAATGTATGTCTATACATTTCTTAATATGCATACAAACTTCATTTATAAACCCTTCTCTTTACTTGCCTATTGGCAACACCTAATACTATCGGCCGCTATGCTCGGTATCTCCCTGATGCTTCACCTCACGTTGACTCCAAACTCCTTATTACCGAGACTCCTTCCATTGGCGTAGCTCCAACCCTTTCCGCTGATGTGTCGATGAACTTCCTTTGGTGACACTTGCCAGTTGTCACCCCGATACAACCAATCGGTGAGAACTCTATCATTGGCTCAATGCAATTCTATTCACCTGATGGCTCTGGTCACTCCGATGACCCTTTAGCACATACATAATATGACTTGTTAGTGCCATTTACCTCCACCATTCCTATCGGTCGCCGCTTACATCAAGCATTGCATATTCACTTCATACATACAACTCAGACATGCAACCGACGGATACACAGGAACTGTCTTCACATGCAATAGGGGTATACACATACACTGTCTCTAACATACAAAAGACATACTCATAAATTGTATAACCTGAAATGCTTTTGCAACATACAAACCCCGATGTGCATCTGCGGGATACTCACAACATTCATCTGCGGGATACACAGAAACTGTATCCAACATACATTTGCAGTATATATAGGAATTGTATATTTGATATACTTAATTGTATATTCATAACATGCATTTTCAAATATGCATTTGACCGAACCTTGACTTTCTTGTATGCTAACTGGGAATCTTAACTTTCTCTCTCCTTTGTATCTGTGATAGACAAATGCAAGATACACCGAACATGCAAAAGTGATATATTCACAGATTGTATATCCTTCATGAAAAAGTGATATACACACAATTTTTATGTCTTTCCAACCCACGTGGATTTTTGCTATTTTGATCCACTTTTTGCACAGTGATTGCTTCGAACTGTTCCACCTTCAAACATGCAGCTCTCTGCACTTCGAAAATCTAGCATATAGCCATGCTAGAATCCTTCAATACATTCCTTACCCGATCATGCAAGCATTAACATGGAAAATAGAAAACAAACATAAACCCTAACTAATATGTACACAACCATTCCACCGATTCAGAGAATCAACCGGTGGAATGGATAAATGAATCCATCCAACCTCAGCAAAATGATAAATTCAATACCTAGAAAATAACACAACAGGATCTTATATTGATGTTTTCAGAAATGTTTACAGTTGCTCTATCTACAACTTCACAATTGAATTGAACTACAACTAACCACCACACTGTACTCTACTGTGTTCATTCGATCATCTGGGGGGTATTTATCTACTTACCCTCGATAGTATAGACTTGGTTTCCAGCGGCTAGGAGACACTTCCAATCAGCTAGGAGATCTAACTAACTAACAAACTCTTAACTAACAACCTAAAAATAGTAAGCATTGGTCAAACTGACCTTATTACATTGAAGGGTCATTTAGGACCTTATTGAAAACAGAAAATTAAACATAAAATAACTAAATGCCTTAAGGAGGCCACTGTGGGTGAGGTGCACCTGCACCATACTCCCCAATTTGAAAAGAACTCATGTCCCATGAGTTAAGTCTTTGACTGAATCCTCCTGTATCTGCTGATGTCGCATATCTGCCCCATGATCTCAGGACTGCAACCTACTGCCATGGAGGTAAATACTCATGCCTTGCACTGTAGGCTCTTCTCACATCTTGCTGGTCATTCTTTCAGACCATCATCTCTATCTGAACATGGACAGTGGAAACCTCATTTACTGCTATGGTAGAATGAGTTGGTCTTTCAACTTTTAGAGGGCAAACAATAGTCCCTACTATGATTGCACCCTTGTCATTCCAATAAGCCTGTGGCTATGTACAAACCTACTTCTGAACCTTAGTCAGAACTGAAATCTTCCTGAAACTCTAATCTCCTCTCCTTGAGATATCCTCAACTACCTTTGACTCTGCTGTAGGCATCCTCACAAACTCCTTCTTACCAACCAAAATAATCTTACCTGTCATCTTGGCTTCAACATCCTCCTGCAATGGTGCCAACAGAATAGTTCTCCCATCCTTCTTGATGGTGTAGGTATTAGCATACCCATCATACAATGCTCTCCTATCAAATTGCCATGGCCTACCCAACAGTAGGTGACAACATTCCATGGGCAATATGTCACACAGAACCCTATCCTGATACTCTCCATCTGAAAATCAACATATGTCTGTTCATATACCAAAAGTGATTGACTATCACTTACCCAAGATGCTTTGTAAGGATTTTGATGTGGAATCCTTTCTAGTTTTAGTTTATCCACCATTTCTTGAGATACCATGTTGTCTGTTGAACCAGAATCTATTACTACCTTGCATACTTTGCCTTTGCTTTTGCAACTGGTCCTAAAAAGTGCTCTCCTTTGCAACATGTCTTGGGATGTCTTCAAGATTGTTCTCCTTAACATCAATGCTTCTCCTTGCTCAGGATACGCATAATTTTTATTAGTGTTTGAGCTTGTCCCACTTTGATCATCAGATTCTTGGACCAAATTTGTCCTCCATTCTCCTACTGAACTTGTTTCTTTTTCTAGACATTTGAAAGATGGATGACCATATTCACCACAAGTATAACACTTTCTTGAGAATGTATTGGAACCTCTTCCATTGCCAAATCTACCTCTTGTGCCTCTCCATCCACTTCTGAAATCAGACTGTTCTTGTCCTTTACCAGCCTCTTCTTGATTCTCATTGAATTGTCTTGTTGTAGGAGCTGATCCTCTACCTCTAAAATTGTTACCTCTTCCTCTCATGGGCTTATCCTATCTCCTTTTCATCTTCTCCTCAATCCTGATTTCCATTTGATAACATTCTTCCACACTCCTAGGGTTAGCCAAAACTAATTCATCCTGTATATTCAATCTCAAACCAGCCAAATATCTAGCAACTTTTTCAACCTCATTCTCATGATGACCAGACCTCATACTCAATTTGTAAAATTCCTCAGTATATGCCTTCACATGCATTTCTGTTTGTATTAAAAATTGAAGCTTCTTAAACATTTGAATTTCATAATCCTGGGGTAAAAATTTACCTTTGATCCTTGCTACCATCTTGTCCCATGAAGAAATATTTGAATTACCTTGCTTTCTTCTTTCTGACTGTATGTAATCCCACCATACCAAAGCATGACCTGTCAATTTGGTCTTTGCAATCTTTACCTTCTGCTCCTCAGGAACCTCCTCACATTCAAAGTGATTATCTAGTGCAGCAATCCAATCAAGTAACTCTTCCTAATTCAAACTTCCCGTGTACTTTGGAACATCAATCTTTACCTTAGGTTTGTCATTCTTGACTGCCCTTAACAGTTTTGCAAATCTCTGATCTTCAGCATTTAGTTCTTCATCTACCTCTTCAAATTCTTCAACATCATCTTCTTCCTTTTCTAATTCACTTTCTTCCACTTCTCTTCTTTTGTTTGTCTCCAAGGCTGCAAGCCTGGCTTGAAGTGCTTCAACAAGCTCTTTCATCTTCCTCATCTCCTTAGCATGTTTTTCCTTCATCTCCTGCAACTCTCTGGTAATACCATTACCTTTTGGAGGCATCTTGTCAACCTCTTAATCCTTCGACTTCTGCCTTCTCAGTGACAAAATCTGTACACAATAGCCCAAACCTTTTGTTGAGCTTTGATACCACTATGATGCAGAGGCATCCACCACTCAAACCCTAACATACAATTACAAATGTATGTCTATGCATTTCTTAATATGCATACAAACTTCATTTATAAACCCTTCTTTTTACTTGCCTATCGGCAACACCTAATACTATCGGCCGCTATGCTTGGTATCTCCCTGATGCTTCACCTCATGCCGACTCCAAACTCCTTCCATCGGCGTAGCTCCAACCCTTTCCACCGATGTGCTGATGAACTTCCTTCGGTGACACCTGCTAGTTGTTACCCCGATACAACCAATCGGTGAGAACTCTATCATCGGCTCAATGCAATTCTATTCACCCGATGGCTCTTGTCACTCTAATGACCCTTTAGTACATACATAATACGGCTTGTTGGTGCCATTTACCTCCACCGTTCCTCTCGGTCACCGCTTACATCAAGCATTGCATATTCACTTCATACATACAACTCAGACATGCAACCGACAGATACACAGGAACTGTCTTCACATGCAACAGGGGTATACACATACACTATCTCCGACATACAAAAGACATATACTCATAAATTGTATAACCTGAAATACTTTTGCAACATACAAACCCTGATATGCATCTGAGGGATACTCACAACATTCATCTGCTGGATACATAGAAACTGTATCCAACATACATTTGCAGTATATACAAGAATTGTATATTTGATATACTTAACCTTGTATATTCATAACATGCATTTTCAAATATGCATTTGACCAAACCTTGACTTTCTTGTATGTCGACTGGGAATCTTAACTTTCTCTCTCCTTTGTATCTACGATAGACAAATGCAAGATACACCGAACATGCAAAAGCGATATATTCACAGATTGTATATCCTTCATGCAAAAGCGATATACACACAATTTGTATGTCTTTCCAACCCATGTGGATTTTCACTGTTTTGATCCACTTTTTGCATAGTGATTGCTTCGAACTGTTCCACCTTCAAACATGCAGCTCTCTACACTTCAAAAATCTAGCATATAGCCATGCTAGAATCCTTCAATACATTCCTTACCTGATCTTGCAAGCATTAACATGGAAAACAAAAAACAAACATAAACCCTAACTAATATGTACACAACCATTCCACTGATTCAGAGAATCAACTGGTGGAATGGATAAATGAATCCATCCAACCTCAGCAAAATGATAAATTCAATACCCAGAAAATAACACAACAGGATCTTATATTGATGTTTTCAGAAATGTTTATAGATGCTCTGTCTACAACTTCACAACTGAATTAAACTACAACTGACCACCACACTGTACTCTACTGTGTTCATTTGATCATCTGGGGGGTATTTATCTACTTACCCTCGGTAGTACAGACTTGGTTCCCAGCGGTTGGGAGACACTTCCAATCGGCTCAGAGATTTAACTGACTAACAAAATCTTAACTAACACCCTAAAAATAGTAAGCATTGGTCAAACTGACCTTATTACATTGAAGGGTCATTTAGGACCTTATTGAAAATAGAAAATTAAACATAAAACAACTAAATGTCTTAAGGAGGCCACTATGGGTGAGGTGCACCTGCACCAGGTAGAGGACGATGTTAGTGATTTTGCGGGATACTATGATCTCGATGAGGAGGCAGATGCTGACGAGGATGAGTTAGAGGAAGCTCCATCGCAGTACGTCTTCAGAGTGAGACCACGACATGGCTAGCAGGAGGCAGACGCTAACGAGGAGACTGAGTTGAGACCACGGTCTAGGGCTCGTAGTCCTATACCTGTAGGCAATGTGAGACCTAGTCAGAGAGGGTAGGAGGAGTGTAGTAGGTATGTGCTCCTAGCTACAGATCAGACTATAGAGATCATCACACCTTTGGCAATCCAAGATCCATCCTAGTGAGATGAAGATCCAGGTTAGGTTTGATTTATTATTTTGATGTTTTGTATAGTTCATTATTTGTGAGATTTATATGAGAGTCTAATATCTATCTTATCCTCTATTTTGCAGTTGGGACAGATGCTTGGTGAGACTTTGTGGGTCACGTCATAGTAGACATAGTACCTATAGATGTTTTAGAGCAGCAAGTGCGGGCAGGTTATTCACCACAGTCATCCATTTGGTGACATGTAGAGATATTTATGCCTTTCGTTCGGTACAGGACCGCTATAGAGGCTATGCTAGAGTAGTCTGTATAGGAGAGAGAGGAGTTATGACAGAGAGCTGAGTGCACCGAAGCTGAGCCTAGGGCACAATTGGAGAAGACGGTAGCGGTGCCTACATTAGAGGGAGAGCCAGTTGTCAGTGAGTTCTTACTGCATGAGGTTCATAAAGAGAGAGCTGACAGAGACAAGGTTCAGTCTGAGAGAGATCAGTACCAAAGGATGTATCAGGATGCACATGAGCATATGATATAGATGAGAGGTGAGATCAGGGGGTTATGATCATGAAGTGTCTCTAGGAGTCATTCGCAATCTGTAGCCACACATGGTCAAGCCTCTGTCAATCGTACACCACGAGGGCCTGAGGGTATTGGCGATTGAGGCTCAACTATGTGATGTATATATTTTAGGCACTACGACATCCCATTTGTCTTGAGGGATAGTTGATTCAAATGTATATTTAAAATTGAGGATATATATATGATGTTTATTTCTTTTCATCTATGTGTAATGGTTTTTTATCTATCACATGTGATTTTTGTAAAAATGCAACTAGTGATGATATTTAAATGCTATAATTAATGCTATTGTGATATAGTAACAATTCTTAAAAGAACATGTAGTAATAAGCACAATGATCAAGCATTTTACACATAATATAAATTTTAATGCTATATTCAACTATTACCAAAGTGATCTAAGCAAAGAATACTTAAACATGATACAACAATGATCAACTAAACAAAGATGTAATGCTAAATGAATTAAGACAAAATAGTAATATCTTGTCAAAATTAAAGTTAATCTATATAATAAATTGGCTTAGGAACATTTATCATTAAATCTTTGAGCATAAAATCTTTTGGGGTGCGCTGCATTAATAGGTTCCTTAAGCAGCGTACCTTGCCCATCAGCTAATTTATACTCTCTGGATCCAAAGGCTTCTGTAATTATATACAGTCCAAGCTACTTAGGGATGAACTTACCTTTTTTGCCAGGCGGTGTGTTTACATTGCGTTGATTTTCATAAAGAATCAAATCCCCAATGTTGAATGAACGTTGTATGACTTGTGCATGATAGGATCGTTGTATACCTTTTTGATAAGCTTTGATGTGTTCAAGAGCATTAATTCATCTTTCATCAAGCATCTCAAGTTCTTGTAATCTTTTCTCATGTTCTATATCATCATCCATGATGTCTCTTAAAGAAATTCTTAGGGAAGAAATTTCTGACTCCGAGGGCATTATCACGTCTGTGCCATAAATGAGGTTATATGGTGTATTACCAGTAGGTGTTTGAATGCTTGTTCTATAAGCCCATAATGCATAGGATAATTGAGTATGCCAATCTTTTTGATGTTTATTAACAATTTTCTGTAAAATCTATCCAATAACTTTGCTTGAAGCTTCTGCTTGGCCATTTGATTGAGGATAGTAAGGCGTAGAGAAGCGGTGTTGTATATGGTATTTTTCAAGGAAATTTTTCACATCCTTGTTCTTAAATGGCATACCATTGTCTGAAATGAGGGAGGAAGGTATTCCAAATTGAGAAATAATGTTGTCTTGTATAAACTGACAGATTACATCGACAGTCGTGGATCGCAAGGGGACCGCTTTGACCCACTTTGTAAAATAATCAGTGGCAGTAATGATAAACATATGTCCTTGAGAGGAGGGTGGGGAAATTTTACCAATTAGATCCAAGCCCCAAATAGAGAATGGCCATGGTGACACCTGGGCATGAAGCTCTTGAGTAGGAGCATGGATTAGGTGTTTGTGTTGTTGACATTGCGGGCATCTCTTGATGTAAGAAAAGGAATCTTGTTCCATATGCTCCAATAGTAGCCCATTCGTAACAATTTTTGCACCAAAGACTTTCCTCCAAAATGCCCTCCACAGGCACCAGAGGGAGCTTCTTCTAAAGCTATTGGAATCTTTGAATTACTTAAACACCAAAGTAAAACACTATTGTAACTTCAACAATATAAGACGTTTGATAGTATAATGTATCACATTGCTAGTTTGCATAAGCGAATTTGGGCATTCTTAGATGTTGAATTAGGAATAGTTCCATCACATAAATAATTGAATATATAGAACCATTCATCAATGCATATATGACCACGGAGTTCCATATTCACAATTTTAGGATCTTCAATTGTCAGTGTTTTAAGATTATGAACAACGAAAGTAAATTCCTCAGGAGAACCATCAGGGGATATAAGGGAAGTTGCGCTTGCCATTGCATCTGCATGTCGATTGTCTTTCCTGGGAATAATGTTGATTGAATATGATGTGAATTGTTTTAAGAGAGATAATGCAAACTCACGGTACTGGGATAGCTTATCATGCTTAGTTTGATATGATCTAGTTATTTGTTTGACAATTAGCTAAGAATCACCGTATATTGTAATGTATTTAATATTAAGAGCCAAAGTAGCATGAAGTCTGGTAATAAGAGCTTCATATTCAACTATATTGTTTGTGCATAAGAAGTCTAAGTAGTAAGACAGAGGAATCAACTTTCTTGCGGGAGGTATCAATATAACACCAGCCCCAGAGCTAGTTCGACATTTTGATCTGTCAAAGTATAATTCCCATTTTTCATCCTTAGAGATTGTTAAAATTGGTCATCAGGAAATACCCTGATGTTGTGTAGAAAAGGGTGAAGGAGCTTTAACTAACTGATTAGCTAACGCTTGCCCTTTAATCGCTTTTTGGGAAATGAACTTAAGATCAATTTCTATTAGTAACATAACCCATTTAGCAAGGCGACCCAATAAATTTGTTTTTGCAAAGAGATGTTTCAGAGGGTCAAATTTTACCATCACGTGTACTTCAGCATTTAGAAGATAATGTCTAAGCTTTTGAGTTGCAAGCACTAAAGCTAAGAAATGCTTCTCTATAATAGTGTACCACACTTCATAATCGAGCAAAGTTTGACTGATGTAATAGACAACGCATTCCATGCCCTCAGCATTATGTTGTGCTAACAAAGCTACTAGGGCATTGTTAGATGCTGAGATGTATAACAGGAATGGTTTATCAGGGACAACGGGTTGCAGAATAGGTGGACTAGCTAGGTAATATTTTAAGTCATCGAAAGCTTTTTGACATTCAGAATTCTATTGAAATTTAGAATCTTTCTTCAATAGTTGTGTAAAGGGGCGAGTCCTATCCGCGAGTTGTGAAATAAATCGGTGGATGGCCTGTATCTTTCCCTACAAACTATGAAGTTGAGATATGTTCCTAGCTATTGGCATATTAACAATTGCATCTATCTTTTTCGTATCCACTTCAATACCATGATTTGAGACAATGAATCCTAATAGCTTTCCACTGTCCACATCGAAAACACACTTATGGGGGTTCAATCACATATTATATTTCCTTATGCATTCAAATATTTTTTGAAGATTTGTAGCATGATCCTTACAATGGATGGACTTCACCAAGATGTCATTGACGTAAACTTCTAAAATATTATGCATATAATCATGAAATATAAGAGTAATTGCACGTTGATAAGTAGCTCCTGCATTCTTAAGTTTAAATGGCATGACTACCTAAGAAAATGTACCCCAAGGTGTTATAAAAGCTATTTTATATTGGTCTTGAGGATTTATTAGAAGTTGATTGTATCCTGAAAAACCATCCATGAAAGATAGCAATTCATGACCAGCTATGAAATCGACAATCATATCATTATTAGGGAGTGGAAAATCGTATTTTAGAGATGCCAAATTCAAATCTCAAAAATATGTGCACATTCTTATGTGACCATCAGGTTTAGCAATGGCAACAATATTTGAAATCCAAGGTGAATAATCAATAGGTCGTATGAAACTAGCTTGTAGAAGTTTTTCTATCTCAGTTTTAACAAGTAGTGCAATATTAGGATTCATCTTATGAATCTTCTATTTAAATGTCTTAACATCTGGTTTCAACACGATATTATGTGTTACAATCTGAGGATCAATGCCAAGCATGTCAGAATACTTCCAAGCAAACAGTTCCAAGAATTCATGCAATAACTTAGTAATCTCTTCTTTTTCTTCCACATTTAAACAATCACCAATAGGGAGAACTTTTTCAGTGTTATCCTTATCCATAAAGACATGAACAATATTTCCATTAAGGAGAGTACTATGGTCTAATGGATTATATGATTATAATTTTTCTTCAAATTCTCCATTGGGATTTACAGTAGCATTTATTGTGCTAGTAGTTTTTCCAAAATACACATGGTTGTTTAAATAATAAGGTAAGTCGCGTTTATGATGATAATGAGGAATATTGTCATAAGCACCCAAGAATTCTATTATCACTTCATTTGTTGAGAATATATCCAATGGAAGTGATCCTAGAGGACAATTAGTGTCAATCATCTTAGGAAATATCAAACTAAGTGTTGATATTGTATTCACATTAAGAGTAGGGCATTTATGGGCTTTGGATTCCTTGAAAGGATTGTATCCAATGCTACTGGAGCAATGTTGCAAAGTAGATTCTATAGGGACTTTGATTCCTTGTTGATTTATACCACAACCTTTACCTACATAATCACAATCTTTATAAAGGATTTGGAATCCTCGACCATAAAGAGAAACCATTTCCTTAGAGGAAGGTGGAGCTTCATAAGTGTCATAATCAATAGTATAAGTAAATGTGTTATCCAGATTTGTCATCAAAGAATGTTTATGTTTATCATTCGAAGCATGCGATGTGATCGATGCAATATTTGATGTTTCAGGTGTTGATTGTCAGGAACACTGAGAGGGGGGGTTTGAATTAGTGTTCTATAAATCTTTTCTTGCACTTTTACTTTTAACAATATCAAAACAATAATCCAATAGAAGAAAAACATACAAATGAACAACATCCACAAGATCATGACACATAACACAAAGATTTTACGTGGAAAACCCAAAAACAGGAAAAACCACGGAGAGGATTAGCTCTCATATATATATTGCAATCTTTACAAAAATGATGTTCAGGCTTGGTCACTCCATGGTCCTAGAACATGTTGTATTACTGCCATGAAGTACAACTAGATTTAGCAGGCTCACTGCCTCAACCCTAAACCTAGCAAGATTACAATGAGGGTGGTTAAACCCTACCGGAGGCTCAATTGCTGGCTTACTGCTTTGATGAAAAAACCTGCTTCCAACTAGATCATACATGATAATTGAATATTGCTTAAGCATCTGCCATTATGCCAGGGTGCAGTCATTTAGCAACTGAATTCTAAATCCCAAGTCTTCATTGTTGCTTCTCTTCTAACTCTACTCTTCTATTCGCATGCTTGCATTACACTCACACTCACTATTTTGACACACTCAACCGAATATCATTGCTCTTATATATATCCGCATCATGACTTAATCCGTAATCAGGTTGGCATCCAAGAAGTGAAACATGTACATAGAAAGATGTACCTTGTCACTCAATCCAATACACTATGGGTCACACGGACCCAAATCTTCCCCCAAATGTGTTCATATAGGTCGGCACTAATCATTGAATCACTTGCATAGATCTTTCACACACTATCCTTGTTGGAAACAAGGTAGATAACTAAGAGGGGGGGTGAATCAGTTATCCTAAATATTTTAACTTTCTATTCTTCTTTAACAATTAGTGCAACATCAAAACATATAAGCATACATAACCATGGAAGCAGAAATAAACTCAACACACATAACACAATGATTTTGACGTGGAAAACCCTGTTAAGGGAAAAACCATGGGGTGACTAACCCAAGATTGTATTCTTTGTTAGAAGAATAAGAAGTACAAAATGGCACTTGCCAATTAGGGCTCACTGCCTATAAGAGACTCACTATCTACAAGGTATATAGAAAGTAAGCAAGTGTTTGAATTGATTAGAGGCATCCACATATGCTAAGGTTCAGTTCTGATTAGGCTCAATAAACTGATCTGTTGCACTTCATTCTTCCTCTACTTTAGTGTTTCTATTCTGTCACATACCAGACTTGTATAGTCACTTCCACACTGTTCTCTACTTTTCTTCGCACACCTTCATACCAAAATCAATCTGATATATATATATATATATATATATATATATATATATATATATATATATATATATATATATATATATATATATATATATATATATATATATATATATATATATCTGCATCAAGGATCTCAACATCTTTCTAGTTGGCATCCAGAATACTCAAGATTTTCCTAACATACTGATCTGTCAGCTGAATCCATGCTTACTATGTGATGCGTATCAAGAATATAGACATAGAAGTCATCAATCATGTCGGCCAACCATGAATGATCCCTCAAGAAGCTTGATCACCATCAATTTCTTACCTGAATTAGAATCTGAAGCTCTGTCAGTCAGTTCTTCCTTAGTCTGCTCTGCCTGTCAGAAACCCAACACTTAGATGCTCGTATCTTTTCACTCTTTTATCACCAGAGGCTCAATCTCTAGAATGTAGTAGTAATGGTACTCTTCTTGACTTCCCCAAGTCCGCAATTTGTTGAGATACATCCTCTGAGAGTTTTGGACCTGACTGTCAGACCTTGCTGCATGCTCTGTTCTTGCTCACCGAACCAAAATACTCTTCAATATGACTTCCGGTATAGACATATCATGTGCTATGGATGAGTGGGATGGACTTTGTTGCCATCAATGACAACACTCATGAAGCCACATAGTGTCTCTTGCCAACAATCTCCCCCTTTGGCATTGATGGCAACACTTAGTGAAAAATGAGTAAGTGTTATAACAAACTCCCCCTTGGCTAATGCTCTATCTTATGTACACTTTTACCAAAACTCCCCCTTAGCTGGATTCTACATTTTTCACTACTCCTCACTCCCCCTTTGACATCAATGGCAAAGGGTAGAATCCGTACACCAAAATTTCCAAAAATCAGCCTATACATAGCTACATAAGTATATATACAAGTTATACTTACATATGCTTAAGTATATCCGCAAAAGTGGTTTTCAACTGGACAAATTATGTTACCCAACTCTACTTCATCCTGTCCAAAATTGAAATGTGACCACTTATCAAAAATGTAAAAGCTTTTTCCCTTTTTAAGTCTACCGGATCACTGGTCTGGGCTGTGGTCTGAGCATCAGTTAGGGCCTCATGCATTGCCTCTAACTTAGGGATAATTATCCCTCTTAGTTCACTTAGCCTGCTTATTCTATTCTTATTCTCCTTTTCAAGCCTCTTTATTTCATAATAGTGGCAATAGTCTGACACTCTTGATTTATTATGGATGATGTGAGAGGATCAAAATTTTGAGATAAACTTGACAGTTTATTCTCTTGTTCTTCCATCTTCTTGGCAATATCTATTGTCACTGTGGACCAAGATAGACAAAATTTATATAAATCTCCACCATCTTTAAGAGCATTTTCTATGCTCTTTATCCCAGTATCCAGATTTCTCCTATCATTTGCTATAAGTCCTTGTACTTCAGAGAATCTCTTTCCTAAAAACTCTCTCCAAACTTTCTCTTCTGCTGATTTCTACAAAGAATCAAAATGTGTACTAATAGAATTAACAAGAGATTTTAAGTTACCAGATCAAGAGGCCGAAGGATCCTTCTGGAACTATGGCATGATCTTCTCTAACACACCAAATGCAATCTCTATCAGCTCACAATCTTCCATGTGAGACTTCAGAAGCTTTTCTTTTGCTTTGGCTTGAGTGAAAGATGCTACCTTCATTGTCTGGATCGGAGAGAGAGAGTCAAAATTGAGTGGTCCTTGGAATAGCTCCGGTTCATCTAATTCCATCATTTCTTTGGTCAGGAAGTCTTTAACTGCTTCTGCAGTGTCTCTTGCCGGAGACAAAGTCTTCTTTCCTTCTGCAGCCTCAGAACTGTCACCTAGGGTCTTCTTTGTTTGATCTTCATCTCTTCCCTTTTTCTCCTCTTTTATTGCTTCTCCTTCAGTTCTGAAGTCTGCTGGAGGATCCAGAAGAGAGATGTTTACTTCTTCATGGACTTCCTCTTCTGGAACAAAGGAATCTAGGTCCTTTGTCTTCTCCTCACCTAACTCCTTTGACTCTTCTACAATTTTCTCAGTAGGATCTTCCTTTGATACACTTAATCCTTCAACATCCATGGCAGAAGGTTCATCACTTATGTCCTCTATAATAGGAAGATTGAATCTTTTATATGCATTCCAGAGGATGTCTTTAGTCTCTTTTGCCACCTGATCAGTCTCTCCAAGCATAAGCTTGTTCATTCCGGCTCTGCTTCGGAACTCATCCTTGCAATCCTTGAAGATCATGTTCATTTGTTTTGGAGTGCTGGAAGGATAGAGATGAATAGCTATCTGTTCCTGGATCTCCATATCCTTTTCCTTGGCATTGTTTTTTTTGAGTTCAAGTACTTTCTCTAAACTCTTGGGGATTAGAGAGATGATTTCAATGAATGCTTTATTATATATGTTTAAGTATCTGATTGTAGCATCTTGCAAGATCTTCTGGTTAGCTTCACTACATTCATCATAAAGTTTAGTCATTGGTTGCAGGTTCCTATCCACAGTGATCGATTTGATGACATCATCAATGCAGAGAGTAGGCCTTTCAACAAATTCTTCTGCCTTTTCTTCCTTGTTTTGACCGGTAGAGGATTCACCAGATGTTTTCTTCTTCTTCATTTTCTTGACCTCCTCATCAGTCTCTGTCTCTTCATCATCCTTTTGACTTATGTATGACCTTGTGGCCTTTGTCTTTGTTCTCTTCTCTCCCTTTCCAGATGTCTTGGCTTCCTATTTTGAGGCTTTTTGGCTCTTAGAGGTGGCAGGTGTAGGGCTCTTGGAGGATCTGGTCTGAGAGGGGGCTTGTACCAGATCACTTTCTTTTTCTTCTTCTTGTCTCTCTTTCTCTGCTCTTTCTATTCTCTCTCTGTTAGCATCAACTACCTCCTTTGATATCCCATATCTCTTGGCAACTTCTTCTACTTCCCTTCTCACCTTTCTCTTGATCTCAGGCTGTCTCAGTTCAACATGAATTTTTACACTCAACTCTTGAAAGGTTCCAAACCTTTCTACCTCAGGGTCCTTGGGCTGGCTTAGCAAGTGTTGGACATGCAACTCTAGGATTTTCTCATCTACTTCATAGCCCATTGGCATAATCTAGACTATTCTGGGCTCTACTGCCTCCATTAGGCATTGATCAGTGTCTACCATAAAACACACTGTATCTTTATATTTTTGAACTAATGTCTAAGGAATTCTTTCTCTGGCCTGCATCATACCTTGGAAATTCTTGAAATATCCCCAGAGAGCTATGCTTTGAGCCTTGGCATCACCAAGCCCATACATATAGTCTTTGATTTGTATGGCCACAGGTCTGTCATTTTGCCATACCCAACCACTGGATCCGGGTAGCTCATTCATATAGTAAAAGAATAGACATAGTATCAAGCCACCGTACTTAAATGAATTCTTCTTATCCTTCTTTATTTTCTGTAAATTCTCTAATAGTTGGTTCAGGAGAAGCTCACAAAGATCATAGTCAACATTTTTCCTTTAGCATTTCATATGTACTATATATAGCAGTTCTAAATATTGAATTCTCCCTACTAGAGTGATAGATTTTGTATCCAATTATCATAGAGGCAAATTTGATATCCGGGTCTATGATGTCTTCTATTGTCATTGCCCTCTTATCAAATTTTGATCTAGTAGCCTCACTTACAGTTTGGTTTTTGACTAATTTGAGAGCAGGCAACCCACCGGATGAGTGCAATCTGGTTACCGCCCTAATGGCATCTTTTGTGATCTTAAATGGCCTCATCAACCACATGAAGTTGTCATGCATTATGTTCAGAACATACTAGACCCATTCATCTTTGCAAAACAGGGGAAATGGATGCAATGTCCAAAATGCTTATCCCAGATGGCCTTGTATTGGGGTTTAATTTCAAATGTTTCATCTATTAATTCCTTGTGATAGATATACATCAGCTTGGATTCCCCAAATTCCTCAATGTTGGCATGAATGTATACCCTAACATCTTCTACATGCAGAACCCCATGCGTAATGCTAAAGAATGCGCCTAGGGGATCAACTTCTAGGGATTTGTAAGGATGTTTCTTAAACTTAGGGCGCGGCCTATCAGTGATCTTAACAACATTTGTAGTAGCCATCTTTCAAAAGATTCAGAGAGAGATATTCAAGAGCGGAAATACCTTTTTACGCTTCTAGGGTTCACGATAAGAGCCGAAAAGATCACTGGTTGAATCAAATTCTGCGATTGATCCTTGAGAGGGTTGAAGCAATCTTGTTGCAGAGCTCTTTCTTTCTTCTTCTCGAATGCAAATGTGCAAATGATGAACAAAAGAACCCTTTTATTTCTGTGCAAACCCTAATTCCATATTGCAATAAATGCACAACTTAAGTCATTCTGGTTGCCTTGTTCTCCTTGTTCTGAGAGAGATCTTTCTGGATCACTAAGATGCACTTAGAGTTATTCTCGGTGATTATTGACAATCTATCTTCCTTTCTCCAATCATTCCATTTATCCGCAGATCAAGATATTTCAATTTTTGAATCATACCAGATCTAACTGTGAAAATCCTGCTTTTACCGGATGACTGTTAAACTGGATCAATCTTGGATGATTAACCTCTTCAAAACTCCTTGCGGATCTTTTATATTTTTTACCAAGGGTTATTTAGATATCTCTTTGAGAACTCATCAATCCGCAACACTCCATGTGCCAATTCTAGGCACCAATTGACTGGCTGGGGGAAATTGTTTTCTTTTGTGACTCCCCCTGAGCCAGAGCTCATCTATTTAGTTTCTAGAAGGAATATCAGCACCAGATTCTGGTGCGGATCCATCCCCAACATTTTCTATACTTCTCTTCACCCAATTCTTGTTCATTTCCCTTTGAATTTCATCCACATTCACTTTTCCTTTTCCTTTGTCTTGATTTTGATTATGATGCACCGAACCCCTTTTATCCTAATTCTTACCTCTGCAGAATTTGGCAATATGACCAGATCTATTGCAATTGTAGAAAACAACATTTCTTTGCAAATTTGACTGATATCCTCTTGATCTGCATTGATTAGCCATATGTCCCATTCTATTGCATGCAAAGCATCTGCCATTGAGTGAATTGTTTATTTGCATATTTCTACATTCATGAGATTTGTGACCATACCTTTTGCAGTTAAAACACTGTCTAGAGAAGGATGAATTAGTCTGATTCATTCTTATTCTGCACTGATTTGCTTTATGACCAAAGTTATTACAATTGTAGCAGTATCCATTAAAGGATGGATATCTTTGAGCATTTGGTTGTCTTACCAGAGGTCTTCTAGGATTGTACCTTGGATTTCTTGATCCAAAGTTCTTCTGACCGGATCAAGAGCTTTCACCTTTCTCATATCCCAAGCCATACTTGTCATCTACCCTCTTTTGGCTTTCAAGAAGAACTTCATGTTGAGCAGAGCTTATCTTGAATTTTTCTTTGTATTCATTTGCTATTTGAAGATCCCTTTTAAGAGTGTCTATTTGATTTTCAAGTTGTTCTTCATTATCTCTAGCTTCTCCAAGATCAGATTCCAGATGCCTGATTATTCTATCCATTTTGTGGTAGTCTTCTGACTTCTCTTTGAGAGATTGTTTTAGATTGTCTTCCATTTTTCTTTTCTCTTCAATTTCTTGAGTGAATTTCATAACCCCTGATTCCATTTCATGTCTTACCATAATGACCTCTTTTGATAGCTTCTCACATAACTTGTTTTTCTAATTTAGATCTTCATTAGTATCATTGGCTTCACTTTGACTTGCTAATTGTTGAAGAAGTTCCTTTCTCTTTTTCACAGAGATACTCAATTTTTCTTTTAGTTCATTTATAAAGTCATCAACTTGTTTGAGTCTTTCCCTCAGGTTATTGACTTCAGAGTGAAATTGCTCAAGATCATCTAGGGCAGACTAAAGTTGTTCCCTCATACCATACATATCCATTGAGATTCCCAAATCTTCCTCAAGCTGTTAGGCTCTGTTAGGAGAAACTTGGCTTTGATACCATTGGAAATAAGGTAGATAATTAAGAGGGGGGGTGAATCAGTTATCTTAAATATTTTAACTTTTTGTTCTTCTTTAACAATTAGTGCAACATTAAAACATATAAGCATACATAACCATGGAAGCAGAAATAAACTCAACACACATAACACAATGATTTTGACGTGGAAAACCGTGTTAAGGGAAAAACCATGGGGTGACTAACCCAAGATTGTATTCTCTGTTAGAAGAATAAGAAGTACAAAATGGCACTTGCCAATTAGGGCTCACTGCCCGAGCACACTGCTCACAAGAGGCTCACTGCCTACAAGAGACTCACTATCTACAAGGTATATAGAAAGTAACCAGGTGTTTGAATTGATCAGAGGCATCCACATATGATGAGCTTCAATTCTGGTTAGGCTCAATAAACTGATATGCTGCACTTCATTCTTCCTCTGCTTTAGTGTTGTTGTTCTGTCACATACCAGACTTGTATAGTCGCTTCCACATTGTTCTCTACTTTTCTTCGCACACTCTATCACACCATGCACACCTTCATACTGAAATCAATCTGATATATATATCCACATCAAGGATCTCAACATCTTTCTAGTCAGCATCTGAAATATTCAAGATTTTCCCAACATACTGATCTGTCGGTTGAATCCATGCTTACTATGTGATGCGTATCAAGAATATAGATATAGAAGTCATCAATCATGTCAGCCAACCATGAATGATCCCTCAAGAAGCTTGATCACCATCAATTTCTTATCTAGATTAGAATCTGATGCTCTGCCTATTAGAAACCCAACACTTAGATGATCATATCTTTTCACTCTTTTATCACCGAAGGCTCAATCTCTGGAATGGAGTAGTAATGGTACTCTTCTTGACTTCCCCAAGTCCACACTTTACTGAGATACATGCTCTAAGAGATCCAGACCTGACTGTCAGACCTTGCTACATGCTCTGTTCTTGCTCACTGGACCAAAATACTCTTCAATCTAACTTCTGGTATAGACATACCATGTGCTGTGGATGAGTAGGATGGAATTTTTGCCATCAATGACAACACTCATGAAGCCACACAATGTCTCTTGCCAACAATCCTTTCTCTGCATCATATTTTACCTCACTAGTCGGCCTGTTCCTGAAAAGCATGCTTAACAGGTTCATCTGTTGACTTGCAACTTCTACTACGGATCACAAAACACTTCCAAAATCATATCAATGACTCTTTACACATTCCCAATCTTGCCCTTAGAACTGCAAGGCATTATATCATCTTGCGGAGAAATGCAGACCATCATAACTCATACTCTGTCTCTGTCAAACTCTGTCAAACACTATGTCGATACTTAGCAGCTTGCAGCTAACCTTCTGGTGGACTTTAGATCTCATAACTATGGAATAAGACACTTCATACAAGTGTTTACAACACCTTACAACCACATAACAAAATACTTATTTACAGAGGAATGCGGACCACTACACTATGCCCTATTCATTGTTCCTGTTATACCTTTGCTTACCCAGACTTAGATAATTCTTCAAGGTGACTTCTAGAGGAGATCAAGACTTCACCTATGAAGAATAACAATATCAGACAACTGAGAACATCATACCTAAACCACATTAACTGATCATCATCTACAGAGACATGCTATCTGACTTACTATCTTCTACACAGAATACTTTCCATACTTAGCCATTTTCTGTCAACTGGACCTGGAATCTAATATGCTCTTCCGAAGATATCTCTTCCTATCATGGTGATAGGATCTTTGAGCCTTGTTGCCATCAATGACAACATACAGATCCATACCGGAGTAGTGTCTCTTGCCAACATCAGGGATGGGGTTTTTGGGTTTGTATTCTCCTATAGAGGAAGATGTAAAATCTAACGAACCCCAGTCATCATCGACAAATGTATTCAATTTTTTAGATTCTTGTGTAGCATTTTCAGAAGAAAGAGGAGTTGATAAATCCATTTTTAGATTGTTTAGAGTCTTAGGACAAATAACATGCTTATGAACTTCCATTTGCAAGCAATTATCAGGTTCAGGATCAACATGAATAGTGTGTAACTTATCTTTGAATATGTAATGTCAAAAAATGTCCCCTTGGGGGCTTTTCCCTCATAAGGTTTAGCTCCCAAGTCTTTAGAGTGCATTTAGGACATTTTAGTTCATATTTTAGCATCCTGAGGAAATGAAACCTAGGTTCCATGACAAATAGGACCTAGGTGGACCCCTTGAGTTGTACCCTACCTAAAATAAGGGGGGAGGACTTGGGCTCCCGCACCTTAGTCCTGCCCTATTTTGGGGCAGCCCTAATTTCTAGGTGTCAGTTTATGACCGTTAGGAGGTTATTTTGCCAACACGGTAAAGTTTGATTTTTAATATCTTGGCGGGAATGCTTGTAGGTGCATATATAACCATGTGTAGGCATTCATTTGTAAACTAGATGGAAATTAGATAGCAAGTGTGATGTTCAAGTGTTCTCTAGGTGATTCAAGGCTTCTATTGTGTTGCAAGAGTAGGCTTGTATGTTTTGTGTTGATATTTGTAGATTTGAGCTTCAATCTCCTCATGGCATGAAGAAGCATCTTCCTCCATGAGAGATTCACTATAAGGTGACATATCATTGTGTTTTTATCAGTGATTCCTTTGGTTTTTGACCTCTGCCTCATAAGGACATGCCCTCTTTATCTGACAATGGTGTTTGGAGACTTAAGTGTCCTTCGGGCTTTGACTGAGGCAAACTTCTAAACACCACAACCCCCAAACCAAGTCTTGTGATTGCAAGTTACAGGTGTCGTATTTGGAAAAAGTGGAGTTGCAGGGAGGCTTGGTAGACATCAGGGATTCAGGATCTGAAGAAAAGTTAGACAAAGGAGGACCTCCATGACTTGGGCGCTCACTCCAGTGTCCTCCGCAGACAGATCTCAGGAAACAGAAGTTACAGGGCTGATCAGTGTCAAAAGGAGATCCAGATTCCTTGAAAAAGTAGGTACCTTGGACTAGGACACCTGCTCCAGTGTCCTCGACTATTCTACCTCAGAACCCTAAAAACAGGTATTCTATGATTTGTTATTTTACTCCCGTCTGCAAGAGCTTTTTCCGTTATTTGTCAATTTGTTGTCCTATTTGCTTAATTAGGGTTTTAATGATTAATTGGACATAAGAGAAGGAAAAATTGATAATTAATTCCCTAATCTAAGTTTCCCTTCATTTGCAAGTGACCTAGGGTATGATAGTGTTCGCCACCTGACCCTAGATTCTTCAATGTTAGGGTGAAAGGAGGATTCAAACATCTAAAGAACAAAAGATTAACAAAATCTATTTTTACTCTAGACATTTTGGTGAACCCATGTTTTTGGACTTAAATTACAACTTGATGAGTGTTTGCCTTCAGATTTGGATTGATTTCATTCATTCATTTGGTCATTTATTTTATTGCATTGAGAAAAATTCAAAAAAATTGAAAAATTGGAAAAATACAAAAAACTTGCATTGTTTGGCTTACTAAATTGCATCAATTCTTCCTCAATTTTCCTAATTCATGTTTTTTGCATCAGATTTGATATAAACTACAGAAAAATACAAAAACTAAAAATTTTGCCTTGCATTTTCATCATTTAATTGCTAGGGTTTTGTGGAAATTTTGACAATTTATATAACCTAGTAATTCCAAAATCTAGGGTTTGTAGGCAAAAATATTTTATCAGATTTTTCTACTGATTTTAGAGGCTCATTCAAATTTTAATTTGGATGTAGTCTTTCATTTTAGTGTGAATTTGCATTTAGATTTAAAATATTTGCATTTTTACATAGAAAATTTCAACAAAAAGACTAGCAGTTTTGATGAATTTTCATTAAATTTGCATGGGCATTTTGCATGTTAAGGATTGAAAATTATTTTAAGATCTGATATTAAGTCAATTTAATCATAAATCAGACTTCAAAGCATTCACATAAAATTTTGTTTCAAGATCTCAAACCTACGGCTTCAAAAACAATAATTTTCACTAAAATTGGCCTTATCGTCTCTCCAAACTTACATCGTAGGTGTGTTGTGAAAGATATTTTTGAATTAATTTTCTGTTATTAGGGTAATAATTTTCTTCCCATCATAAAAAGCTTCACAACACCCTTTTAATGGGCTCTTGTAGTGAAAATTTAGTGAAAAACTACACATTTTGGCTATTTTTGCCCTAGGGTTTGGCCTAGTTTGCAATCCAAGCGTGTTGTGTTAAATTTTATGGATTTAGGTGACTGATATTACTGATATTATTCACTGTACCTCCTAAAATTCCTTACAACACCCCTTTTTCTAGGTCTTGGAGTTGAAAAACCGTGAAAAATTGCATATTTTGCTATATTTTCACTAAGGGTTTTACCTTAAGTGGCGCTACAATCATGTTGTGTTGGGTATTTTTGCATCAAGTGGCTGTTATTTCTGTTACTATTTTATTTCCATCATCATTTTCCTCACAACACCCTTTGTTATGCTATTTTGCATTGAATTTTGGTGAAAACAATGCCTATTTTGACATATTTTCACTATATTTTGACTTGGCATTATCTTGGATTTGCATCAAGAGTGTGTTGGGAGTGATTAGATTGTTTTTTTGGACTGATATCAAACATATATATTTCTTCCCTCGATCAAAATCCTTACAGCATCCTTTGTTTCATTCATTGGCATTGAAAAAGTATCAAAAAATCAAGCATTTTAGGCTATTTTTGCATATAGATTTGCACTTGTCTTTTGCACCAATTTTGAAAAGCTTTCAAAATCCAATTTTGCATCTCATTATGGCATCTTCATGCTATTCATCTATGAAATCTTTGCATGATTATATCCTAGATCTTGAAATTTTCTCTAATTTCACTAATGATAATCCTCATGTTCTAGAGCACATAGCTTCTGTAAGTGGTATTGATGCTTCTATATGTTCTAAATATGAATTGCAATTACTTTGTTATCCACATGATTTTAGTAGCTTCTCTTTATTAATAGGAACATATCCTTTGATCTTAGAAGATTTAACTAAATTCATCTCTAGGAATACTCATAAAAACGTTGATAATGATTCCATAGAGCATTCAAGAACCTTAGAGGAGAAGACTAGGGATAGCTTTAGTAATTCCACTGCTCTCCTTGGCCAATATGAAGCATTAGTGAATGAAGAGCTCCCTCTAACAAAGAGCATTCCATGGGTAGAATATGAACATTCATTTAACAATAATCAAATTCCTACCTCTGTGGATCATCCCACCAACCTTCTTCCTTTAGTTGATTGTCCACATACCTTGGATTTCACTAAGGAAGAGAAGACCTTTAATGTCCCTCCTTTTTTTGATTATTCAAGTCATTTGGACATAACTAAGGATGTAGCACTAGTGGATGAGGAAAAGTCTCTCACATTAACTCCTTCAAGGATGGATGTTCAGATCACTCAAAATAATTTGCTTCTCCTACCACCTAAGAGGATAGTGAGTATGTGTAATAATGAACTTCAACAAGAAAACATTCCACCTAACATTGAGTCAAGCCAATAAGTATTTAAGAATGAACAAAAGAATAATTACAAAAACTTGGTAATAGTACCTTATGTTTGCAATTGGAAAGAGAATGATTTTTTTATGACTTCTAGCCCGAAAGGGGCCCTACAGATAAGTATCTATAAACTTTTTTTTCTATCGTAATGTGCTTCCCCTGTTATGTGTTACGTGTTGTTTAGGCCTCCTAGAATGACCTCAGACTCTCCTGTAAGGTTCAAGATACGTGGAGACCGCCTTTTTTGTGACCTTCTTCTATTTGTATCATCATTCTTCTAAATTGCTCTCTCTCTAATTTCATTGTTGTGTGTTGTGTCTTATGGACATAGCGTTGTGGTTGGTGACTTGGGGGCACCCTCCTACGTGATTCTCCCTAAGACACTTGTTTCTCATCTCTTATTTATTGTTTCCCTTCCTCTAGTGCTTCCATCTAGCTAGCGGATGACGAAAAACATTTATACTGATGCAGACCTAGTGTCCCTTTCGAGAGCAATCAAAAAATGGACTTAGTTCCTAATAAGACGATGGGGTTGTATATCTTATCTGACGCTTGGCTAGTGGAAGCACTCATGCTTTCCGCGTAGTGAATTTAATGATGTTCATATCACATTTACAAACCTTAACAATATTGCTGCTCCATGGACCTTTGTTTACCTTTGAATCTAGCCTTGCCAGTACTCGATTCAGAGAGCTTCATGATATAGCCCCTGGTTATCCTCGAACTCAAAATTCATTATATAACCTTGGCTCTTTGTATGGTTAATCATAGGCATTGATGTTGTTGTTTATCATGATGTTGTAGACACTAACATGTTTCTTGTAGGGATGTGTTTGTGGGAACATTTGGCAATCGTAAAGTACATGTCACCTCCGGGGGGCATGGGCTTTGCGAAAGTCGATGTTCCCTTGTGTGTTTTCTTCCTACCTTAACATGCTTGATATCGATAACTGATATCAACTACCTTAAGGTGGGGGCATATATAAGGTAAGTTGTCTATTATAGATGTTAGCAATGTGTTTGACCTCAGATGCAAAGACTTGTGCCCCAAAGTAGTGCATCGTGCATCCTAAGCTTATTTGCAATCAATCAATCAATCCTGTAAGCCCTCTATGGAGGTGGGATATCACACATATACATTTTTTTAAGTCCTCTGTGGAGATAGGGATGGTGTATTTCTCAGAGCAGATTACATCATACTGTCATTTTCAAAAGTCCTCTACGGAGGCAGGGAGCGATTCTGTGACTAACTCAACCCTTAGGCGTGTCTTTGATGATTGTTGTGGTGAAGTCCAATCGTCAATGTGTGCTTGTAATGTGCCTGAGATGGTGATGAGCCTAGAAATAGGGAACACACCATTGCTTGTTTGCCATGTTTTCTCCATGTCTTCAAGTGTGTGTGTTTTAGCGTGCTTGTTTTGTATGGCATGTTTGTTGCCCCATATGCAGAGACCATCACCTTTGAGTAGTGCTTCATGCATTTTGGGAGGTTGTGCATGTATTGCATGTGTGTTGCCCCATATATACTGAGACCTGCACCTCAAGGTAGTGCATCCAGTATTATGGGAGGTCTGTTTACTTTCCAGTACTTGCATTTGCATTTCATATATATGAGAAAATAAGAAAAGATATCATTTCTGTCTTCCATGCATTAATGTGTCTTCTATGCATTGACTGTCTACTCCATGTTCTACACGACTGTTATTGTCTTCTCTGTGTTTTGCATGCCTGTTATTGTCTTTTATGCGATTGGCATGTCTTCTCTGTGCTTAGTGTGTTGACTGTGTTTGTGACCTTACTTTAATGCATGTTTGGGCCTTGCGTTCATACATACATTAAAGTGGGGGCTAAATGTAACATTAGAAAATGTCCCCTTGGGGGCTTTTCCCTCATAAGGTTTAGCTCCCAAGTCTTAAGAGTGCATTTAGGACATTTTATTTCATATTTTACAATCTCGATGGAATGAGACCTAGGTTCCATGACAAATAGGACCTAGGTGGACCCCTTGAGCTATACCTTGCCTAAAATAAGGGGGGAGGACTTGGGCACCCGCGCCCTAGTCCTACCCTATTTTGGGGCAGCCCTAATTTCTGGGTGTTAGTTTATGACCGTTAGGAGCTTATTTTATCGAACACAGTAAAGTTTGATTTTTAATATCTTGGCAGGAATGCTTGTAGGTGCATAAATAAGCATGTGTAGGCATTCATTTGTAAAATAGATGGCAATTAGATAGCAAGTGTGATGTTCAAGTGTTCTAAAGGTGATTCAAGGCTTCTATTGTCTTGCAAGAGTAGGCTTGTATGTTTTGTGTTGATATTTGCAGATTTGAGCTTCAATCTCCTCATGGCATGAAGAAGCATCTTCCTCCATGAGAGATTCACTACAAGGTGACATATCATTGTGTTTTTATCATTGATTCCTTTAGTTTTTGGCCTCTTCCTCACAAGGACATGCCCTCTTTATCTGACAGTGGTGTTTCGAGACTTAAGTGTCCTCCGGTGTTTGACTGAGGCAAACCTCTAAACACCACAACCCCCAAACCAAGTCTTGTGATTGCAGGTTACAAGTGTCGCATCTGGAAAAAGTAGAGTTGTAGGGAGGCTTGGCAGACATCATGGATTTAGGATCTGAAGAAAAGTTAGACAAAGGAGCACCTCCACGACTTGGGCGCTCTCTCTAGTGTCCTCCGCAGATAGATCTCGGGAAACACAAGTTACAGGGCTGATCAGTGTCAGAAGGAGATCTAGATTCCTTGATAGAGTAGGTACCTTGGAATAGGGCTCCTACTCCAGTGTCCCTGACTATTCTGCCTTGGAATGCTGAAAATAGGTATTCTATGATTTGTTATTTTACTCCCGTCTGCAAGAGCTTTTTCCATTATTCGTCAATTTGTTGTCATATTTGCATAATTAGGGTTTTAATGATTAATTGGACATAAGGGAAGGAAAACTTGATAATTAATTCCCTAATCCAAGTTTCCCTTCATTTGCAAGTGACCTAGGGTATGATAGTGTTCGCCACTCGACCCTAGATCCTTCAATGTTAGGGTGAAAGGAGGATTCAAACATCTAAAGAACAAAAGATTAACAAAATCTAATTTTACTCTAAACATTTTTGTGAACCCATGTTTTTGGACTTAAATTACAACTTGATGAGTGTTTTTCTTTAGATTTGGATTGATTTCATTCATTCATTTGGTCATTTATTTTATTGCATTGAGAAAAATTCAAAAAAAATGAAAAATTGGAAAAATACAAAAAAATTGCATTGTTTGGCTTACTAAATTGCATCAATTCTTCCTCAATTTTCCTAATTCATGATTTTCACATCAGATTTGATATAAACTACAGAAAAATCTAAAAATTAAAAATTTTGCCTTGCATTTTCATCATTTAATTGCTGGGGTTTTGTGGAAATTTTGACAATTTTATATAACCTTGTAATTCCAAAATCTAGGGTTTGTAGGCAAAAATATTTTATCAAATTTTTCAACTAATTTTCGAGGCTCATTCAAATTTTTATTTGGCTGTAGTCTTTCATTTTAGTGTGAATTTGAATTTAGATTTAAAATATTTGCATTTTTACATAGAAAATTTCAACAAAAAACTAGCAGTTTTGATGAATTTTCATTAAATTTGCATGGGCATTTTGCATGTTAAGGCTTGAAAATAATTTTAAGATCTAAGAGTAAGTCAATTTCATTATAAATCATACTTCAAATCATTCACATAAAATTTTGTTCCAAGATCTCAAACCTAGGGCTTCAAAAACAACAATTTTCACTAAAATCTTCCTTATCGGCTCTCCAAACTTGCATCGTAGGTGTGTCGTGAAAGATATTTTTGAATTAATTTTCTGTTATCAGGGTAATAATTTTCTTCCCATCATAAAAAGCTTCACAACACCCTTTTAACGGGCTCTTGTAGTGAAAATCCAGTGAAAAACTACATATTTTAGCTATTTTTGCCCTAGGGTTTGGCCTAGTTTGCACTCCAAGCGTGTTGTGATAAATTTTATGGATTTAGGTGACTTATATTACTGATATTATTCACTGTATCTCCTAAAATTCCTTACAACACCCCTTTTTCTAGGTCTTGGAGTTGAAAAATAGTGAAAAATTACATATTTTGCTATATTTTCACTAAGGGTTTTACCTTAAGTGGCGCTACAATCGTGTTGTGTTGGGTATTTTTACATCAAGTGGCTGTTATTTCTATTATTATTTTCTTTCCATCATCATTTTCCTCACAACACCCTTTGTTATGCTATTTTGCATTGAATTTTGGTGAAAACAATGCCTATTTTGACATATTTTCACTATATTTTGACTTGGCATTATCTTGGATTTGCATCAAGAGTGTTTTGGAAGTGATTAGATTGCTGTTTTGGAATGATATCAAACATATAACTTTCTTCCCTCGATCAAAATCCTTACAGCATCCTTTGTTTCATTCATTGGCATTGAAAAAGTATCAAAAAATCAAGCATTTTACGCTATTTTTGCATATAGTTTTGCACTTGTCTTTTGCACCAATTTTGAAAAGCTTTCAAAATCCAATTTTGCATCTCATTATGGCATCTTCATGTTATTCATCTATAAAATCTTTGCATGAGTATATCCTAGATCTTGAAATTTTCTCTAATTTAACTAATGATAATCCTCATGTTCTAGAGCACATAGCTTCTGTAAGTGGTATTGATGCTTTTATATGTTCTACATATGAATTGCAATTACATTGTTATCCACATGATTTTAGTAGCTTCTCTTTATTAATAGGAACATATCCTTTGATCTTAGAAGATTTAACTAAATTCATCTCTAGGAATACTCATAAAAACGTTGATAATGATTCCATAGAGCATTCAAGAACCTTAGATGAGAAGACTAGGGATAGCTTTAGTAATTCCACTGCTCTCCTTGGCCAAGATGAAGCATTAGTGAATGAAGAGCTCCCTCTAACAAAGAGCATTCCATGGGTAGAATATGAACATTCATTTAACAATAATCAAATTCCTACCTTTGTGGATCATCTCACCAACCTTCTTCCTTTAGTTGATTGTCCACATACCTTGGATTTCACTAAGGAAGAGAAGACCTTTAATGTCCCTCCTTTTTTTGATTATTCAAGTCATTTGGACATAACTAAGGATGTAGCACTAGTGGATGAGGAAAAGTCTCTCACATTAACTCCTTCAAGGATGGATGTTCAGATCACTCAAAATAATTTGCTTCTCCTACCACCTAAGAGGATAGTGAGTATGTGTAATAATGAACTTCAACAAGAAAACATTCCACCTAACATTGAGTCAAGCCAAGAAGAATTTAAGAATGAACAAAATAATAATTACAAAAACTTGGTAATAGTACCTTATGTTTGCAATTGGAAAGAGAATGATTTTTTGATGACTTCTAGCCTAAAAGGGGCCCTATAGATAAGTATCTATAAAATTTTATTTCTATCATAATGTACTTCCCCCGTTATGTGTTACATGTTGCTTAGGCCACTTGGAATGACCTCAGATTCTCCCATAAGTTTCGGGATACTAGGAGACCGCCTTTGTTGTGACCTTCTATTTGTATCATCATTCTTCTAAATTGCTCTCTCTAATTTCATTGTTGTGTGTTGTGTCTTATGGACATAGCGTTGTGGTTGGTGACTTGGGGGCACCCTCCTACGTGATTTTCCCTAAGACACTTGTTTCTCGTCTCTTATTTATTGTTTCCCTTCCTCTAGTGTTTCCATCTAGCTGGCAGATGATGACAAACATTTATACTGATGCAGACCTAGTGTCCCTTTCGAGAGCAATCAAAAAATAGACTTAGTTCCTAATATGACAATGGGGTTGTATATCTTATCCGACGCTTGGCTAGTGGAAGCACTCATGCTTTCCACGTAGTGAATTTAATGATGTTTCTGTCACATTTACAAACCTTAACAATACTTTTGCTCCATGCACCTTTGTTTGCCTTTGAATCTAGCCTTGGCGGTACTCGATTTAGAGAGCTTCGTGATATAGCCCCTAGTTATCCTCGAACTCGAAATTCATTGTATAACCTTGGCTCTTTGTATGGTTAATCATATGCATTGATGTTGTTGTTTATCATGATGTTGTAGACACTAACATGTTTCTTGCAGGGATGTGTTTGTGGGAACATTTGGCGATCGTAAAGTACATGTCACCTCCGGGGGGCATGGGCTTTGTGAAAGTCGATGTTCCCTTGTGTGTTTTCTTCCTACCTTAACATGCTTGATATCGATAATTGATATCAACCACCTTAAGGTGGAGGCATATATAAGGTAAGTTGTCTATTATAGATGTTAGCAATGTGTTTGACCTCAGATGCAAAGACTTGTGCCCCAGAGTAGTGCATCGTACATCCTAAGCTTATTTGCAATCAATCAATCAATCCTGTAAGCCCTCTATGCAGGTGGGATATCACACATATACTTTTTCTTAAGCCTTCTGTGGAGGCAGGGATGGTGTATTTCTTAGAGCAGATTACATCATCCTATCATTTTCAAAAGTCCTCTGCAGAGGCAGAGAGTGGTTCTGTGACTAACTCAACCCTTAAGCATGTCTTTGAGGATTGTTGTGGTGAATTCCAATCTTCGGTATGTGCCTGTAATGTGCTTGAGATGGTGATGAGCCTAGAAATAGGGAACACACCATTGCTTGTTTGCCATGTTTTCTCCATGTCTTCAAGTGTGTGTGTTTTAGCGTGCTTGTTTTGTATGTCATGTTTGTTGCCCCATATGCAGAGACCAGCACCTTTGAGTAGTGCTTCATGCATTTTGGAAGGTTGTGCGTGTATTACATGTGTGTTGCCCCATATATACTAAGACCTGTGCCTAATGGTAGTGCATCTAGTATTATGGGAGGTTTGTTTACTTTCAGGTACTTGCATTTGCATTTCATATATATGAGAAAAAAAGAAAAGATATCATTTCTATCTTCCATGCATTAATGTGTCTTCTATGCATTGACTGTCTGCTCCATGTTCTACGTGGCTGTTATTGTATTTTATGCGGTTGGCATGTCTTCTCCGTGCTTGGTGTATTGACTGTGTTTGTGACCTTACTTTAATGCATGTTTGGGTCTTGCGTTCATACATACATTAAAGTGTTGGCTCCCAGGTCTTTAGAGTACATTTAGGACATTTTAGTTCATATTTTAGCATCTCGATGGAATGAGACCTAGGTTCCATGACAAATAGGACCTAGGTGGACCCCTTGAGCTATACCCTGCCTAAAATAGGGGTAGAGGACTTGGGCACCTGCGCCCTAGTCTTGCCCTATTTTGGGGCAGCCCTAATTTCTGGGTGTCGGTTTATGACCTTTAGGAGGTTATTTTGCCGACACAGTAAAGTTTGATTTTTAATATCTTGGCAGGAATGCTTGTAGGTGCATATATAAGCATGTGTAGGCATTCATTTGTAAAGTAGATGGCAATTAGATAGCAAGTGTGATGTTCAAGTGTTCTCAAGGTGATTCATAGCTTCTGTTGTGTTGCAAGAGCAGGCTTGTATGTTTTGTGTGTTGATATTTGCAGATTTGAGCTTCAATCTCCTCATAGCATGAAGAAGCATCTTCCTCCATGAGAGCTTCACTACAAGGTGATATATCTGTAGATTAGATAATGCAAAATGAGAAAAAAACTAAATCAAATACAATAAAACAAGAGATTATACCTCACATACACAACCTAATCCCATCAAGGGAAAGAAGGAGCCTTTGCACCCAAAAGAAGCTCCTAAGACTAAGATGATCCCTAGACTATTGATCCAAATGTGAAATGCCCTTCAATTGTGCAACTCACTATTAACTCAAAGGTGATTTTGGCATGGTAACTTTGCATGAAAATCGATGATGAAAATGACTTGTGAGAGGTTGTATTTATAGACTTTTGGAGAGGATTTTGATCCAAGGGTGGAGATTGATTGGAGAGATCAATGGTGGAGGATGAAAGTGAGGTGGAGGGCCTAGATTTGATCTTGGAAGATGGAGGGCTAGGAATAAAAGTAAATCTTTTATTCATTTTTGGGAAAGGGGTGAATAAATGAGGTTGGGTGAGATGGATTATTTGTGAATTAAAAATTCACATGGGGAAGGGTAAAATGAATTAAAAATTCATTTGGGGAAGAGTGGATATGACATGTGTAAGGGATGTGTAAGAGGAGTAAATGTGATGTGTGATTTATTTGAATTTTAAATTTGGGAGGTGTGGAGAGAAGTGCTAATGACGATTTGACTTTCTTAATTAGGGTGATTAACCTAATTAATGTGGCTGGAATAAATTAGTAGAGGGATTAGAGGGGGGATAAGATTAATTAATTAGTGATTTAATTAATTAATCCTAAGGCTAGGATGGGGTAGGCTAGAGTAGGCAATTAAATAATAGCTATTTAATTGTCTAGGGTAGGGATAGGCTAATTAGTAGGCTGGATTAATTAGTTAACATGGTTTTAACTAATTAATTGGATTTAGGGAAAATGGGGAATTGATTTAATAAATTTTGCATATTTATTAAATCACTTGGCTAAGGTTTGGACTATTGAATTAATAAAATTAATTCAATTTTGAGGATAAAATGGTGTGGATTTAGAAAATGAAAGGGGTGATTAATTAAATAAAAATTTAATTAATTAGTTGGAAAGGGAATAGGTAAGTTTAGGGATGTCAGGAGTCAGTTTGGTAGTCGAGACATTTTTAGGTGTCTACATTTGCCCCTCTTTGACGTGGCGTCAGGTCAAAGAAAAATATGCCCCAGCTGCCGGGAAGGAATGAGATGGATAGGGGATGCCCCCTCGAGAGGTTAGCGGGAAAATGAAAATGTTGCAGGTAAGCTCTCGAAAGGATGCGACAGAAGTGACAGTGGGAGAGGTGATGGAAAAAGAAGATGGTGGGAGGAAAAACGAAGGAAAAAGGCTGAGATCTGCACCCTGGAGGGAAAAAGAAGGGATGGAGGGAGAACATGGCCCCCTATATTAGGAAAAGTGGGCCCAAAGAGTGCCACATTGGCACACTTTTGACCTTCTAGAAGAAAAGACAAAGGAGAGATGGGCGAGTGCAACCCACAGTTCCCGCGACTTCATCACATCTCAGAGCGATTCCGAGAGGTCGGGCAGTCACCCGAGGCTGGACCCCAGGTAGGGCCTAACCTAAACTTTGTGATTTTTTACTTTACGCACGTGTTTTTGGGTTTCAGGATATGGGTTAGGAGTGCGTGGCGCCATAGACAAGGCAGATTAGTGCAATCCTGTGGATTAGCGCTATCCGCCAGGGTAGGGTAAGGTGATTTTGTCACCATTTTGGAGGAATATTGGCGCCATCGTCTGGATTGGCGCCAAAACTTAGGGCGAAGCAAATATGGTATTTTGACGCCATGTTATGGGTAGAATGGCGCTATCGTCTGGAATAGCGCCATAATGGGGAATAGCGCTATAACTAGTTTTAGCGCTAAAAGTTTAATTGAGGTGAAAATGAAGTGCTGCGCCATCGTCTAGATTGGCACGATATAGGGCACGCAGTAGCGCCAATGTCTGCATTAGCGCGATACAGGGAGCGCAGTGGCGCCATTGTCTATATTGGCGCAATAGGTAGGGGAAAGTAGCGCTATTTTTAAAATAGCACTTAGGGATTGTCTGTGTGGGGCCACATGATTTGGGCCTGTGAGACATTCAGAAGAAAAAGGTGTGGGGGGAAAATAAGTTTGTATCTAATGAAGAAGTGGTGGATGCAGGATACACGGCGGTTTATACTGCAGTCGCGAGAGCGACGAGTGCGATCCGTGATGCCACTGTTTGATGAGGCATGGCGACCTTGACTTGCGAGACTGGGGCTTTGGACGGTGGCAGCGATGCCAGTGCTGCGAGCTCATAGAGCTCTGATGATGGCCGCAGTGGAGCGATACTGCAGCGAGACTTTGAGCTTTCTGCTGCCGACAGGAGAGATGACTATCACACTTGAGGATGTTTATCGCATCCTCAAGCTACCGATTCATGGTCGACGTGTGAGGTATGACACGAGGAGGGGGCGGACTGCGTTGATCAGAGTGTTTAGAGCAGAACACATGGTGTTTTCGGCAGATGGGAGGGAGATGGATTATGACAGGACACTTGCGGCGGGTGCAGATCCCTTTGCCTTATATTTGTGTGCGCTGATTGGAGGTGTGGTGCTGCCGGATAGGCGAGGCAGAGGTTTTCCTATGGGCTGGGGTGGGATGATAGAGGGGATGGTGAGGCATGATACTGTCTACGCATGGGGGCCAGTGATGCTAGCACAGCTGCTTCACGAGATGCACACGGTTGCCTATCTTCATGATAGGGCTTTATCTACTGGGGTTACGCTGCTGCACGTATGGCTTTGGGAGCATATCCCCGTGACTCGGCCGACATGCGGTTATTATCGGCGCCTGTTTGAGGCGTTTGTGTTTTTGTATCAGGATGCACTGTATACCTATACTGGATAGGTCCGCCACTGGCGGAGGATACTGGATGACGTGATTAGCGTGGTGTACCATCCATATATTGATTGTGAGGAGTGGCCAGATGATGTGACCCATCTCCCGTACACATTTCAGCAGAGATTTCTTATGGGTCATGCAGACCGTACTATAGAGATGTACCTACCCTCACGGGTGATGCGGTAGTTTGGACGGGTATAGGATGTGCCTCAGTAGATGGTGATATATGCGCGGACACCGCGGGATACAGCCTACTGGCCCACAACATTACAGCCACAGGTTGCGCTGAATGACTGGGCAGCACTTCGGCCAGTTCAGTGGGATTGGAGGAGCACAGTGATGGATGCAGGTACTACACCTGCTTATGATGTATGGTGGCAGATGCATCAGCCCACTCGATTGACAGATCTGACAGTGGCGTTATCAGAGGATGAGGGAGATGGGGATGGAGATGATCCAGATGGGGGTGGGGATGAGGTCATTGCAGATTTCATTATGGAGGTGATGGATGATGGGTCGGAGAGGGTGATCGCTAGAGATGGTCAGCTTGTGGATGAGGTGGCAGCAGCGGTAGCGAGACCGGGGCCAGTGGGGCAGGAGGTTCCAGCACAGCAGGTTCCTGCACAGCAGGTTCCAGTGCAGCAGGTCCAGGCTAGGGGCAGACGGCAGGGTAGAGCACCGCGACGACGCGGTGGACAGCCGAGGACAGAGCAGGGTGATCTATCGCCATCACAGGTGGAGCAGCTGTGGGTCGGTAGACATGATGTTGAGGCAGGGAGCTCAGGGGCAGGGATGGAGGTAGAGGTTGAGAGGCTGATGCCTCAGCGACGGTCATGGGAGGAGATGGAGGAGATAGAGACACTACGTGCTCAGGTGGCCAGTTTAGAGGAGGCGTTGGGGCGCCGAGAGGCTGAGATGGGACAGCTGCAGGGAGTAGATGGGCAGTTGGCAGTGTCAGAGGCTCAGTTGGCTTAGTCCAAAGAGGATATGGAGGATTTGAGGATAGAGCGGGATGCAGCGCTCGTGAGAGCACATTAGGTAGAGACTGTGTTGAGCAGTGTATAGGCTATGGGTGGGGGCCTTGCCCCGATCTTGGCAGGGATGCAGACTCAGCTGGCTCAGGCTCAGACACATGCGCATCAGATACAGGGGCAGTTGAGCCAGGCACAGGGATAGGTAGCTCAGGTACAGGGACAGGTAGCTCAGGTACGAGGGGAGCTAGCAGAGGCCAGAGCACGGACGGAGTATTATCAGGGGTTATACTATGCAGCCATACCTACAGCGCAGGGAGCACCGAGTTACAGCCAGGTCAGTAGATCAGCGGCATCGAGATCACATCGATCTAGATCTATTCAGTCGGTTCAGCAGACGATGCCCCCTCCCACATATGTGCCCCAGCAGGATCCTCAGGTACCAGTAGCACCACAGCCACAGCCGCCGCTAGGATCACAGGCTCGACCAGGGTCATCATCTCCTACCCCCTCAGAGAGAGGATCCTCGATGTGATAGTTATACCATGATAGCCCTTAGAGGCATTGTATCAGGACACTTTATTTTTTGATGATGTGAGTGATGTGCATTTTTTGTGGTGATTATATATGATGCGAGACTTCTGATGGCTTATGATATTCTATTGTGATGATGCTTATATGATGGATGCACATGTTATATTTTATATGTTGTGGATGTATGATGTTTTTTCAAATGATGTGTGTGATTTGGTGGATGCAATTATGTTTTTGTGATGTATGCATGGTGTTGTGATTTTATGGACTATATGATGTAACTAAATATGCGGATTAACAAACATTTATTATAGATGAAAATGTATGGGATTATGTTATATGCCACTAGTTGTTTTAATGGTGATTTTGGTGATGTTGTAATGCAATTAAATGTTTATGAGATGTTGATATGTATGGAATGCAGTGTGAATATGCACCTATGATATGATGTGTAATGATATGCAGCTGAAATGAATCTACTTGTGTTTTATGCAAACTTAAATGGATTTAAAATGAACCTAAAATGAGATGCAAACGGATTAAAATGAACCTAAAATGAGATGCAAACGGATTAAAATGAACCTAAAATGAGATGCAAACGGATTAACATGAACCTAACATGTGATGCAAACGGATTAACATGAACCTAACATGTGATGCAAATGGATTAAAATGAACCTAAAATGAGATGCAAATGGATTAAAATGAACCTAAAATGAGATTCAAACAGATTAAAATGAAGCTAAAAGGATATGCAACTGAAATGGATGAAAGAAGAACCTAAAATGATATGCAAATTGGTGGTGACATGTAGTTAAATGATATGTGCTAAAGGCAGTGTCGGTGATAGGTGGTATGCAAACTAGGTGATAGGTGAGGTAGCCTAATCCTGATACACATGATGTTCCTTGTGTTGACCCTGAATGGTGAGACTGTGGGAGAACGTGTTAGGTGTTGGGGATGATAGGGGTGAGAGCGTCTAGGGGATGGCGGTGGGGGGATTGGAGGATGGTTAGGTCATAAGATACCGCGTCATTGAGGGGGGGGGTTGATTTGGTTCAAGATGTATTAAGTGGAGATAGGTTGGGATGATGGGGTTAGTGCGGGAGTTAGATTGGTGGGGGGGGTTGGAAAGTGTCGATCAAATCTAGGCCGATATGGGATAGGTGACCGAGTGATTAGGATGATGATGTTGAGCTAGTATCAGTAGTTGTACAAAATTAATTGAGAGCATTTCTTAATTTAATGTAGCAATGTAGGATACAATTCACGAAGGTATGAAATGACCTAGGTGATGATGTATATCCGACAATTGCATGGACTAGACCCACAAACAATAGGTTGGTTTCATGCATGCCCAATGTAGTATAATCTTGTCTAGTAGAGGAAGGGGACTCATAGCAGTGAGTGTGAATAATGCATATAAGGTGTTGATACCTGTATATGCAAAATAGGACTCATCATGCTAGAACCGACCTGAACTTCAAGATATGAATACTATTCTTGGAGTAATGAAACCAACCCACAAGCACAGCATACCGAAACAATGACTATGTCTACTCCAAGGGCTATCCGCTACGTACCATGATATAATGACATCAAGATAGCTTTGGAGATTACTTGGAGTGAGACAAAAAGATAAAAATCAATAAGCAAAAAGACCAACGAAAGATACAAATAGCCTTTGTGTGCTCTTGCCAAGAGATGTGATGATAGAATGATAGATTTTTGTCCATTGTAGGAAAGACGTATCCTAGGACGCAGATCTGTTTTTGATTGGAGAGTTTGTGGAAGATGGGAAAAAGAACATTCGGGCTAAATGAAAGATTATAGTTGGTATATTACTTGATGATTTTTGCGTGAGGGACCATGTTTCAATGGTATGTGTAGCATGCATATCGTTTCGTAGATCTGGAAAGCTCAGTGAGTGGGAACCATCCCAATGGGTGGGATGGGCGCATCTTAGATACCTGAGTACTGGAAACATCCTTCGTATTCCAGACTGCCTACATACCCTATGTCCACAGGATCAAGGTACTTTTAAGATGCGGGTGAAATGAATATGTAGTTCTGGCAAGCCTTGATGATGTGGGAATGGTTGGCGATGTGATGTGATGAGGGTTGAGGCGTGTTTAGATGGTTGTGGTGGGATGTGAGATTGATGCATGGGGTGATTATTTTTGGATTTTCTAATTTTATGATGTTTTTGGATTTTTTCATTTTCTGATGTTTTTAGATTTTTTGATTTTCTGTTGTTTTTGGATTTTTTGATTTTCTGTTGTTTTTGGATTTTCTGATTTTATGAACTGTACAAAGGAGAGCTTACAAGGATCCTTGTTCCCTAGGTGGTATTGTGGGTGGGTGAGGTAGTGCGGGATGGGCGAACAAACTTGATGTTTCAGAATTTCAAGCCATGGGATGTGTGGGTATGGAGTGTTATGCTAGAAAGAGGACTTATTAGATGGTAGAACCAACCGTTACGCATGGCGCCTGAAACAGGTTTTCACCATGGTACTTATCCAAGGCGTCACCGAGGTGATTTTCACCATTGGAAGTTTTTATTGCACTCTGATTTTTTCTTGATTTTTTTGATTTTTTTTGGTGTTTTTATTTTTTGTATTTTTTTTATTTTTTGACTTGTGGTATCAGATGGGTTATGCATAGAATCGCTTGAGATGCAAGATGTTCATTGGCTCATCTAGAGGCTGCCCCTCGGGTGTTGCAAGCTGATAAGCTCTTGACCCATAGTCGACGGTGATGACATAAGGTCCTAGCCAATTAGGTTCGAATTTTCCTTGCTTCGGATGCTCTTGCAGGGTCTTTTGATTTTCCATTAGGACCAGGTCACCTACCTCAAACTTTCTGGTTCTGATCTTTTTGTTGTAGCTTCTTCTGAGGCGGTTTTGGTATGCCTGTAAGTGATTTAATGCATTCAGGCGTTTCTCATCCAACAATTCAAGTTGATGCAACCTTGCGACGTGATAGTCTTCATCAGAGATAATATTTTGCAATGATACTCAGAGGGACGGGAGCTCGACCTCTATAGGTAAAATGGCTTCTGATCCGAATACTAGTGAGTATGGAGTGGCTCCAGTAGGAGTGCGGATGCTGGTGCGGTAAGCCCATAGGGCAGGGTTAAGTTGGAGGTGCCAGTCGTGGCTAGCTTCATTGACTGTCTTCTTTAAGATGCAGAGGATGGTTTTGTTAGAAGCCTCTGCTTGACCATTTCCTTGGGGGTAATATGGCGTGGAGAAGCGGTGTTTGATGTCAAACTTTTCGCACAAAGTGCGAACTTCTTGGTTCTTAAATGGCTTCCCATTATCAGTGACAATGGAATGGGGGATACCGTAGCGGTAGATGATGTAATGGAGAATGAACTTGGAGATTTGGATGCTTGTGGTGAAGGTGAGTGGTATTGCTTCCACCCACTTTGTGAAGTATTCTGTAGCAGTGATTATGAATTTATGGCCGTTGGAAGATGGAGGATGGATTTTTCCTACGAGGTCGAGTCCCCACTGTGAGAAGAGCCATGGTGTTGTGATTGGTTGCAGCTCCTGTGCTGGGGCATGGATGAGATCGCCGTGCTGTTGACATGGGAGGCATTTTCTGATAAACTGATGTGCATCCTTGTCCATAGTGGGCCAATAATAACCAGTCCTCAGGATCTTCTTAGAAAGAGCTGGTCCACTTGAATGTGCCCCACAAATACCTGCGTGTACCTCTTCCAAAGCTGCCTCGGCTTCCCTAGAGTCTAAACATCGTAGAAGCGTACCATCAAGACTCCTTTTGTAGAGGGTGTCACCTACAAGGATGAAACGGGAGGCTCGACGGATGAAGGAGTTTTTCTGTGATGGGGATAGGTTGTTGGGGAGGATGTTATCATGAAGGTAGAGGTACGTTTCCTGATACCAGGGGGATAAAGGACCAACGATTTCGCACACTAGTTCATATTGGGGAACGTCATATGCTAGGATGGGGAGCTCTTCGATCAGGAACTCACATTTCTTGCTGCCTTGCTTCATGTCAACCAGAGATCCAATGGTGGCCATGGCATCTACCGCTTTGTTGTTTAACCTTGGGATCTGCTCAAAGTGGATGTCACCAAAATAATCTTTAAAGTCATCAACCATCTTCTTATAGGGAAGAAGCTTATCATCCTTGGTTTTATATTCATTATTGACTTGCCTGATGACTAGTTGAGAGTCTCCATACACAGTTATTTTGTCTATTTTCCATTGGATGGCCATTCAGAGACTTGTGATGAGGGCCTCATATTCTGCTACATTATTGGTGCATGGAAATGTGATTTTGAATGATTTAGGGATCATTTCACCTTGAGGGGTAACAAACAGGACGCCTGCCCCTGAGCCTCTGTGAGTGTAGGATCCATCAAAATACATCTTCCATGTATCTGTGGCTGATGTGATTGTCAAGATGGCCTCGTCTGGAAATTCTGCTATTGTAGGATGCTCTGCCTGAATAGGTGCCTCAGCCAGTTGATCTGCTATGACTTGTCCTTTGATTGCCTTCCTCTCTGTGTATTCTATGTCAAATTCGGTGAGAATCATGACCCATTTTGCCATCCTTCCTGTGAGAGCTGCTCTGTTTAGCAAATATTTGAGTGGGTCGATCTTAGCAATGAGCTTAGTCTTATGATTGAGCATATAATGTCTTAACTTTTGTGATGTGAAGATGAGGGCCAGGCATGCTCGTTCAATTTGTGTGTAGTTAAGCTCATAGGAAATCAAGGTGCAGCTGATGTAGTAGATGGCTCTTTCCTTTCCCTGTTCATCGTGTTGTGCTAACAAAGCCCCAATTGTTGTGTCGGTTGCGGAAATATACAAGAGGAGGGGCTCTCCTTGTCTTGGTGGAGATAGAATAGGGGGATTAGCCAGATATGCTTTTAGCTGGTTGAAGGCATCCTGACACTGAGTAGTCCAGGTGAAAGCTGTATCTTTTCTAAGGAGATGCTGGAATGGTTGGCATTTGTCAGCAAGTTGAGCAATGAATCGGCAAATAGACTGTAGTTTACCCTACAGGATTCTCAATTGTTTCAAGGTTTTAGGAGGTGGCATTTCAGTAATAGCCTTGACTTTTGCCGGGTCTACCTCGATTCCTCGTCTAGAGACTATGTATCCCAATAATTTGCCTGAAGTGACGCCAAAGACACATTTTTTTGGATTTAGACGAACATTATATTGCTCTAACCTGTCAAAGATCTTGGCTAGCACGTCTAAGTGTTCTTCTTGGGTCTTTGATTTGCTGAGTAAGTCATCAACATAGTCCTCCATGATGTGGTGAAAGAGGTCATGGAAGATGACAGTCATTTCTCGTTGATAAGTAGCTCCTGCATTCTTTAGGCCGAACGGCATTACTACCCAACAGTATGTCCCCCATGAGCATATAAAGGATGTTTTGTGCTGATCTTCTTCAGCAATTTTGATTTGATTGTATCCTGAAAAGCCATCCATGAGGGATAGCATCTCATGCCTTGTGGTAAGATCCACGATCATGTCAATGTTGGGAAGGGGGAAGTCATCTTTCGGGCAGGCCTTGTTGAGGTCTCTGAAGTCAGTGCAACAGCGGATTCTGCCATCTGGTTTAGCAACAGGTACTAGATTCGAGACCCATTCAGGATAATCAATTAGACATATGAACCCCACATCTAGTAACTTTTTAAGCTCTGCTTTGACAAGAAGGGCCACCTAAGGATTCATCTTTCGGAGCTTTTGTTTGACTGGTTTAGCATTAGGACGTACTGCAAGATGATGTACAACCAAAGCAGGATCTAGCCCTGGCATGTCTGCGTAGGTCCATCCAAAGTTGCAATTTCTGCTGTGAAGAATGCCAAGAAGTCCTCCTGTTCGAACAAGATGAAAGATTCTGCTCGATATGTGATTTTCGGCTCTTCCTCTGTCCCTAGATTCATTTCCTACGCTGGTTCAACCAAGATGGGTGATCTGTCAGGATATACTTTATCTATTTTAGGGAGGCCCATGCTTCCATCTCCTGGCGCCTCATGGAGGTTTTCACCAGGAGATACGTCCTTTATTTTTACTTTTTTAGGATCTGACACTGTTGTGGAACGGTTTTCACCATCAGATCCATTTTTTGTTTTTGTATTTTTGCGACTAGAAGCAGGGGTTGTCTCCCCAAAATAGGCAGCCGGATTGAGTTCCATGATGTATCCAGCTCTGTGGTCTCCCAAGGGGAAGTTGTCTCTTACTCCCATCATTTCAACAATGGCTTCGTCATTAGGTGCGATATCTAAAATAGGAGGTCCTCGTTGGTCCCAATCGATGAGGTCAGGGTATACTAATGGTAGGTCATTGGATGATGAGGCGAGAGTAGTGACAGAGTAAATGGTGCAAATGGAGGAGGCGAAGAAATCAGCAAAGTCGCTAAAGGAGTCTTGTAGGTCCGTTTCATTAATATTGTCGACATCTAGAGAAACTGGAGCAAACTCGGCTAAGATACATTCGCCGGTATTAAGGATGCGTTGTGGTTGACCATACCCTAACCCTTGAGTATAGGGGTTCCTTGTTGCTTGCAGTGGTTCCACAATGCCCTGTTCATGAAGGCCAATGCCGCCTTGTCCTTTGTAACCCATGCTTTTGACTATCTCAGAACCTTTGCCGTAACTGTTTGCTGGGATGGTGGGGATGTCTTGTTCTATTTCCTCGTCCTTATAAAGCCAAGATGAAATATCTTCAAGTATGTCCTAATCCAGAAGGTGTTTTTTCTCAAAGACGGGCGAGGGTTTGCATTTGATGATGACTGTGTCAGCTGCCTCTGTGTGCGGAGTGCCAAATGTCTTAGGAGTGGGTAATAAGCCCACACAAAAGGTGTCGTGGAGGTTGTATTCCCCACAGCCTTGGTCACTGAGCTTGATCTTGACCTCAGGTGGTAAAGGTGTTTGGGATGAAGTGGTGGCGATGTTGGCAGGGTCGATGTATGAAGTGGAAGCTGTTGGGGTGATTTGGTTGGTGGCTTTATTATATAGACAGAAGGTTTGGTTGTGTCCTTCCAGAAAACTGCAGTATTGGAAGGGACAAGGATCGGCATAAATAGTGACTTCGGTGCTGTTGTGGGGGAATTTGAGACATTGATGGAAAGTGGAGGGGACGGCTTGCATGGCATGGATCCATGGGCAGCCGAGAAGAATGTTATAAGGGAGGTCAAGATCTAGAACCTGACATTTGGTTTCAAGGATTTTCTGTCCCACTTGAATAGGAAGCTTTATGGTACCTTCGGATAGCCTCTCAGTGTCATCATATCCTTTGATTATTATGCACTCGCTAGCGTCCACCACCACATCTGAGTACCCCAAGTGTTTTAGCAATTTTAGAGTGCATATATTTAGGCCAAAACCACCATCTATTAGGACCCTTTTAATGGTGTGTTTGTGAATGCGGACCTCGATGTGTAGTGCATCATTATGTAGGTGCTCGGAAGCAGGAAGGTCTTTTTCAGAAAACGTGATATGGTGTGGTGTGGTAATATGGCCGACCATGGCTTGAAATTGATTGACATCCAAGTTTGCAGGGACTTGTGTTTCCAAAAGGGCCTTGTCGAGAATGTCCTTGTGGCGAGGTGATGTGCGAAGTAGCTCAAGGATGGAGATTTGCGCGGGTGTCTTTCCTAGATGGTCTAGGAGGTTGTATCGAGTGGTGGGTGATGGACGGGCGTTTGGATGAGGGGGGAGTGGATCAGATGTGGATGGGGGTGTTGCTTCAGTGGGAGGGGCAGTGCGGATTGAGACACGGCCTCGATGGGTTGTGACGGCGCAATCGGGTGCTTGTGCCCGGATGGTGATTGTGTTGACAGAGTGGGATGAGGGTTCGATGCGGCCGACAATGGAGTCGTAGTGTGTGGGTGGTGGAGTGACATTGTACGCTTGATTGGATGATGAGGCTTTGTTATGGTTGGGTAAGGGATCCTTGTAAGCTCCAAGATTGGCGTTTGGTGATGGCTGTGTACTGTGCTCAAGATTGACAAGATTTTGATCTATTAGGTCTTGGATACAATGTTTTAATTGCATGCAGTCCCCTGTTTTATGACCTGCCACGCGGTGGTATTCGCAATAATCATTTTCATTATACCATGCTACCTTGAGGTCATTGTCTTGGCATGGTCTAACAGGCGGGAGTGTGATTTCTCCTTGCTTGAGACATCGATCGAGGATGTCCTCAATAGGTTCTGCTAACGGTGTGAAATTTCGACAAGGTTTGCGGGGTTTATTGGGTCCTCTTTGGTTATTGGTGTTTGCTGCATACGTGTGTGCTGGTGTGCAATTTTGGATGTGTTGGATGGCCTTCACATCGGTGACGCCATCATTTAGATTATTCTTGTTCTTCCCCCAGTACCTTGATTTATCATTAGGTTGCGTATTGGTATTGTTGTTGGTATTGGGGGTGTTGTGATTGGTTTTGTGATTGTTGTTATTATTGTTGTTGGATTTGGGATTGTAAAGTTTGATGGAACCCTTGGCGATGAGGGCTCGTTCAACAGTAGTGCCTTTGTCAATGACCTCTTCAAAGGTAGATGTGCAAAGAATTTGTAAGTGGAATCCTAGTTCCTGATTGAGGTTGGCCACGAACATGGTGACAAGTTGTTTTTCAGGAATAGGCCATGGGAGCTTGCTTGCTAGGCCCCTCCACCTTTGTAGGAAAGAAGCGAAAGCTTCACCGTTCTTTTGTTTGGTGTTACAAAGGTCAGTCATAGACATCTCATGTTCAAAGTTGTAGGAGAAGTGGTTGACAAACTTCTCCGCAAGCTCGGGAAATGTTCGAATTCCAGGTGGAAGATGGGCAAACCATTCAGCGGCTTGGCCGCCAAGACTTCTTGGGAAGAATCTCATAAGATACGTGTCGTTGTGAGAGACTTCGAGGCAAGCAATATAGAATTCCCTTAGGTGGTCCCTAGGGTCTCCCTTTCCCTTGTATTTGTTAAATTTTGGTGTTTCACAGTTTTTAGGGAAAGGGGGCATGTATAAGGTGCGATCAAATGGGTAGGGGCAAATATCCTTGAAGGAATAGTATTTGCGTTTGCCCCCAGTTTGTAGGTCATCCACCTTTTGAATTAAGCCTTGTAGGACGGTGTTGAGATCATGTGGTTGTTGCGGTTGGAATGTGTAGGGTTGTTGGTTAGTGAGATATGAGAGATGAGGCGGGATTTGATATTGGGGATTAGTTTGGTTGAGATGTTGGTATTGCGGGTTGGGGTTTGGATTGATTGGTGTCTGTTGTTGTTGGTGTGCATATAGTTGTTGGAGAACATGTGGTGGTATTTAGGGATTGGGATTGTGTTGACCTGTGAGATTGACGTTGGGTATGTGGACGTTGGATGGGTTAGATGTGTTGTGGGATTGTTGGTGCGTGTAGAGTTGTTGGAGAATATGTGGGGGTATTTGGGGGTTCGGATTGTGTTGACTTGTGAGATTGACGTTGGGTATGTGGACGTTGGATGGGTTAGATGTGTTGTGAGTTTGTTGTGAGAATAGTTGTCGTAGGTATGCAAGGGTGTGAGGGTTTGGTAGGGGCACACTTGTGGAGGTATTTGCTTGTGTGATGTTGCCTTGTATGCCCATTGTGTTTGAAGCGGAAGGGTTGACGGTAGTCATGGTAGTGGAGGTGATGACAGGTTGGGAGATGTTAGCAGTGGATGTGGAAGTAGTAGATGTGGTAGCGGTTGAGGTTGTGGATGTGGTAGATACGTTAGGTGTTGACGTTTGAGAGATGGTAGGTTGGGTATGTGATGTAGATGCTTGGGTATTTGATGGGGTTGGGACAACTGTAGAAGTGGATGGTTGTGATGATGTTGTGACGGGGGGAAGTTGAGCACCAAGCTTGAGAAGATGGTCAAGATATCTCTTTGGATCTGATCTTAGGACTTTATTAAGTAGGTCCATATTATCGGCATCTTGCGTGAAGGTCAAGACATCTAGGTCATCTTGGGATATGGTGGGGACATTTTGTGGTGGTGGTGGGGGTGGTGTTGGTGCTTGTGGTAAGAAGTGAAAAGGGTCATTGGCGCCAAATGGGGGGATGAAGGAATATGTAGGTGGATTGTATGTTTGATAAATGGGTATGTTGTTACTGTCGGTGTTAGGCATGCCAAAGGGCCATCGTTCCGCCATTTCTTGATCTCTTTTGTGTTGTGATCTTGTGGTGGGCATACACGTATGGATTTGATTTCTAGATGTGGGATGAGGTGGAGACCTTAGAGAATCGAATTGATTGTGTTGGACCCAAAGATGGATGTGGTCGTGAGATGGAGTAGAAGGGTATGATGAAGATCGATATGTTTTTCAAAGGTTTTATCCTAAGGGTGACATGAATGGGTGATATTGCTATTTTTGCACAAATTTTGGACCAAAGATGGATGATAAGAAAGGGATTTGATGTTTTTGATTTTTTTTGATTGATTTAGGATGGTGAGGATGATATTGTTGATGTTTCTCAAATTGAGCTTTTGGATAAGATCTAGATTTTGATTTGGCACACAAAGGATGATGATTTTCTTTGTTTGGGGTAGACTAATGACCTTACACAAAGAGAGGTGATTTATTTTTCTTGAAATGTAGACTAATGACTTTTCAAGGAAAACGTGATGTTAATGATAGGATCTAGATCTAACTTTGGCTCAAAAGGGTGACAAGATTTGATGGGTGATTTGATGAGGTTTTGATTTGGATGTGAATTTTTGAAATGATTTTATATTGGTCCAAGGAGATATGCAAAAGGAATGAATGGGGATGGATAGATATGTATTTGGGCTGATTATGATGTATCAAAGGGGTCCAATAAGGGTGGTGAGTGATCCTCTAAGGTCAAAGAGAATGTGTAATTTGGAAAACTTTGGAAGAAAATGGCTGGACGGTTGGCAGATTTCTATGAGATGGGTATGGATTATGGCATAACAAAAGGTGTAGATCACAACAAAATGGGTCTTTGCTTCAGGCAAGTCAATCTAAGAATAGCGCCAATCCACGGGTGAAAAGGCGCTACAATCAGACAGATATAGCGCTAAAACAAGTTACACAGATTTCTGATGGCAAAATTTTGGGACTTCTGAAGGTGGATTTTTGGATTTGTCTGTTTGGGATGTGACCAACTGATTTGTTCTGTCTCAGGCACGTCAATCTTAAAATAGCACCAATCCACGGGTGAAAAGGCACTACAATAAGACAGATATGGTGTTGAAACAGAGTTTGACAGATTTCTGATAGCAAATTTTTGGATCTGATTCTTTAGACTGTGACCAACTGATGTGTTCTGTCTCTTGGCAAGTTCGTTTGTGAAAAATCAAAGCACTTTAACACACATTTGAACGCAAAACAAGCAATGATTTTTGTTTGTGAAATGACATGACTTTGTTTAGAACAAGCACATTTTTACAACCTATGGCAAGAATGGGACAGTATTTGTTGAATCCCCTAGCTGCGCCTATTCAAAGCGGGTAGCTCCAGGATCTTGGTAGCACCGGCTCCTCCTTACAATTGCACACACTACTCACGCATACCAAGATCTGGGTTTCTTATAAGGCTTGACCCTCTCCAAACCTTTAGATTGTCCCTGCTACCTCGACTAAGAACCGCATGAATCGGGGCCGCTTCAAGGGTTTTGCCCTCTGCGTCAACAAATAGAAGGATTTTGGCTTACTACAACAATGGCTCTTAGTAAGGGCTGTGTATATGGAAAATTGATCTATTCTAAACTAAATAAAACCAAAGAACCCAATAACATAAAGAAAACAAATTTAAGTAAAAGCCATGACAAATAATCAATGCAATAAAGACTTTTACCGAAATTTGTGTTGTTTCCTTTGGATTGAATGTAGAATTGCTCAATGAAATTGCAAAGCCATAGCTGCAACAAGCAAGTGTACTGCTCAAGAGATCAATGTCAAATGATCGTAAGGTGCTCAATCGACGCGTTGTGTATGCTCGAAGCTCTGTTAAGTATGCCTGAAAATACAATCGAAGAGAGAGAGCTAATGAAGGAGATGAGGGGGGTTTATATAGATTTCATCAAAGATCGATCAACGGTCCAGATAATTCAGAAGAATCAACAGAGGAGAACAGTCGAGGAATGTGCAACGAATGAAAAGCAGACATGTGTCTTGCTTGCTTTTGCATGAGAGGAGTTATCAAGAATAGAAGAATGAGTTAACTGAAGAAATAAATCAATTAAAAGAATAAAGCAATCAGTTAAGTGATTTAAAACAAGAAGAAGAGATTTGCATGAGAATAGAAGATATTTTGCTTTATTAAATATAGAAATATTTAATTGATGAGCAAGAAAGCTTGAGTTATTTTCGAGATAACTCAAATTAGAAGAAAAAGCAACTTAAATAAATAATTGATTTATTTAAATTTAGAGAAGATATTTTGGAAGAAATAATTAAATAATTAGAATTATTTAATTTAGAAGATTTAAAAGCAAATTAAATAAATAAATTTATTTAATTGTTGTGCATGATTTTGGAAGAATAAATTTGATTTAATTAAATAATTAAGAATTATTTAATTTTAGATAAGAGGGAATTTGTTGAATTAATTAAATAATTGGATATATTTAATTAATGTAGATGTGAATTTTGGAAAGAGGATAATGATCTAATTAAATAATTAAAAATTATTTAATTATGGAAGAATATAGAGGAATTTAATTTAATTAATTAAATAAAGAGGATTTATTTAATTAATGTTGAATTTAGGAGATTTAGAAGAATTTGATGATAATTAATTAAATAATTAGATTATTTAATTAATGTTGAAATGTAGGTGATGAGACAGATAACGGAATGCGAGTGATGCGACGACTTGGTCATTTTAGGGTGTCTACATTTTGCCCCTCTTTGATGCAATGCAGCATGTAGCGTTGCATCAAAGAAAATAATTGTTGAAGATGTAATACAATTTTTATGCCCCAGTGTATCGAGTTGCCCCAGCGTATGCCCCCTTGAGCGGGAAGACAGGGAGGCGACAGAAGAAAGGAGTTGACGCTCGACTAGAAAGGTGCGCGACCAGTAGGAAGAAAAAGCAGAAACAGGGGGGGGAAGAAAAACTGAAGGGTGGGGACACTATAAATAGGTCCCATGGGGACCACAATCCTCATTTGCACCCATTGAGATTCTAAATTTAGAGAAAAGAGTTTCTAAACTTAGTGGAGAGAGAGTTGAGCAGCCAGCGGAGAGAGATGCCGATTCCTGTGCACAGACATCGAGCGGAGCTGGTGCGGACCTATGGGAGGCCAGCAGGAGCTCCGGCAGCGGTAGGTGATCGAAAACCCCCTTGTAATTTGTCGATTAGGGGTAGATTAGGGCTAGATTTAGGCAGGGTTGCAATTTGAGCCAAAAGCGCTATAGGAAAGTGCAGCGCGTATGGTAGTCATTCGGCGCGCTTGTGGCGCACCGCAGCGCGTCTGGTGGCCGGGCGCAGCGCGGTTGGTGAAATCGCATCGCATCTGGTTAATGTGGGTAGCGTCGCAGCGCATGTGGAAAAATCTGCAGCGCTTCTGGTATGGTGGTGCAGCGCACCTGGCAAGGTAGGTTAGCGCGGGTGGCGGGTATGTGGAGAAAGCGCGTCGCTTCTGGGAAAACAGAGCGGTGCAGTTGGCATAGTGTGTTAGTGTGCTTGAAAAACAAGGCGCACATGGGAGGAAAAATCAAAGCGTAGCTGGATAAGTAGGGAAGCGCGTTTGGCTGGGAGAAACAGCGTGGTTGCATAAACAAAGCGCTTCTGGCTAGATAGAAGAAAAAGTTAGGGTTTAGTAAAAATGGGGGGGGCTAGAGGAGAGACACCTAGCCTAGCTGACAAGAGGGAAAAGGGATGGCAGGGGTGGGATATAGCATAGCCAATGGGTAGATAGGTTTTGAGGGATTTGGTTATGAAACTGACAAGTGATATGTTTATGGATGCAGAGGATTTTGCCACCGTTGATGTCGCGGGAGCGACACCACGCGATTGCGCACGAGGTTGTTCAGTTGACCTGGGAGGAGGATGCGTTCTTAGAGCATGCAGGGCTATGGCATGTAGCACACCTCACACACATTAGGGCGAATCTCACCCTAGTGACAGCAATCATGGAGAGGTATCACAGCGAGACCTCATCATTTCACTTCCCGACAGGGGAGGCTACAGTGACACTGGAGGATGTATATCGCATCCTGCGGATTTGGATTGATGGAGAGATAGTGGACTTCGACCCGGCACGGGGAGAGACAGGCTTGGAGGAGGTCTTCTGCACAGATGACCTATGGATAGACGATGGGGAGATCCGATGGGCAGACGTCCCGAGACTCTGCGATAGGATCCGCTGGATAGTGGCATCATTGATCGGCGGCTTCCTGTGCCCAGATAGGAGATCTAGAGGCTTATCAGTTGGTTGGGGGACAGTGTTATCCGGGATGTTTACACATGGCCGACAGTATGCGTGGGGGCCTTGTGTCCTAGGACAGTTATACCATGATATGCATTACTGTGTATACAGGAGAGGCAGGAGCCTCTCAGCAGGGGTGACCTTGTTACAGGTGTGGGCGTGGGAGCACATTCCAGTTATCCGGCCCATGGCACAGCGCCACCGAGACCGAGGGGAGCCGTATGCGTTTCTATATGATGGAGTGATGACACACAGGAGGATGGGATCTGTCAGCTACTGGCGGCGACAGATCGACGAGATGGACATATTTATCTGGAGGCCGTGGCTACTATGCGAGGAGTGGCCGGATGAGCATGAGCAGCTCATGTACTGCAGACAGGCTCGCTATCTATTCGGTAGACAGACAGATATGATAGAGAGATATCTTCCGGAGCGGGTACTGAGACAGTTTGGACTACCACAGGGGCTACCAGTGGGGGAGGCCACACATGCCAGGACGCGGAGAGAGACAGGAGACTGGGACGCAGTGATCCTGGTGGCGACAGCATTAGCAGAGGTGCGGGGACTCATCCCCGTGAGATGGGATTGGGACTCTGGGCTGGCAGACCCAGGGACACTGCCAGACTATGACCAGTACTGGCAGACTCACAGGCCGATGCGATTGACTACACCAGGTGTAGTAGGGGCAGTGGGAGAGGTGTTAGTACTTGGCGGAGAGGCCAGGAGGAGGCGGCAGGCCAGGGCAGCCAGACAGCAGGCAGGTGGACAGCAGGTAGGCGGCCAGCAGGAGGATGTTGAGATGGCGGAGGCGTTGGGCCCAGTCGTAAAGACTGATCTGCAGAGGGCTGAGCGACTACTGCAGGAGGAGATAGCCCGGAGGACTCGACTAGAGCTCCGGATGGTTAGACTGAGGAGAGACAGGGATACAGCGCGGGCAGAGGCAAGACAGGTAGAGGCCACAACCCAGGCATAGACACAGGCAGCCAGAGCCGCATAGACAGCCCTGGCACAGGTACAGGCACAGTTACAGGCATAGGTGCAGGCCTACAGATAGCTACAGGCCCAGGTGCATGCACAGGCACAGGCACAGATGCAGCCACCAGCCGCACCAGCAGCCGACACCGAGGCAGTAGCACAGGCCAGACGAGAGAGAGATGCCAAGGTACAGCTACGGCTGACAGTAGAGGCTACACTCTTTAGAGTGAGGCGGGAGAGAGAGGAGGCACGCCGTGCACTGGGTGCAGACCAGAGGACCCTATACAGTGAGCTCGTCCGAGTGCAGGGTGAGCTGGTATCAGCTGGCCGGGAGGCAGAGTACTACAGGGGCATGTATGTGGGGGCGGTGCCAGCAACTCAGCAGGCACCGAGCTACAGAGACAGGAGCAGATCCGGGGCATCCGGATCTCGGAGGACAGGGCAGTCAGCGTCCTCGGTCAGAGGGCCACTTTTGCCGCCAGGGGGAGGAGGAGGACCATCAGGGGGACCTCCACCGAGCACAGGGGGAGGCCAGGGGCCACAGCAGGAGGGTAGCTCTACTCACTAGGGCATACTCATATATATTGTATCATATTGTATTACTTTGGACAGATGCCTGCGTGCATTCTGATGTATATTTTGAGGGCTCTTGATAGCCTTGATGTACTATATTGATGTATATTTGGATGTATACACATTTTGTATTATTGATGTAGACATAGACACTTGATATTATGATGACCATTATATGATATATATATATGATGATCTGTTCGATTCACTGCTGTTCATGCTTTTGTGTATGCATTATCTGATGTCATGGATGTGATGATATGTATGTAGGATTATGGATTCATGTGATGACATATATTGTTTATATGATGCTTATAGATGTATGATGATAGAGATGTATGATGATATAGATGTGATGACTAGTGATATCTGACATGTGGGTTTTGCAGATATGCACCAGAGAGGAGAACAGGAGGAGATGGAGGACACAGACTGTTGATCGATTACTGCAATGAAAACGATATAAAGGGTGTGGGAATGGATGAATGAGCTTGTTGCAATGGCTTCACATTTGTATATAAAGAGCAATCCTTAGTTTGATATAGCACGTGGATAGTTCGCCACCAAGGTATAAAAAGACCAAGGTGCAGTAATATCCGAGTGCATGGACGTTGACTCTGCAAGCAAGCGGTTTGAACTTAGATCCCTTAGACATAATATAACCTTGTTGGAACATGTGAATAAGACATAGTCTTGAACATAAAATAAACTTCAATACATGTAAATGCAAGAAGAAATATTAATATGCAAGATGCTAGGTCGTAACACACAGAAGATAGATATGATGCTAAGAAAGATACTAAAGATCATTCCTCAAACACGGCACACAGAAAGCAATGACTATGCCCCCAATCCGTACTGCATCGCAACATACCAAGATTATAGATAAATCAAGGTAGTCTTGAATAGGTGTTGGAAAAGTAACAAAAGATAAACCATAACACAAATTGACTAACTTACAAAGTAAAAATACAGCCAACATATTCTCTTGCCAAAGAGGTTGCTCAGGATAGATTGGATAGGAAGGATAACAGCCTTACCGTAGGAACTCTGTGTCCGTTAAAGGGGGCTATCTACCTAAAAAGACAATGTCTCGCTGCAGGAAATGCCACATGTTGCAGGAGATGCGTGTGTTGGTCTCGACAATGGAACACTTCGTAGAAGACAAGCTTGTTGATCTAGGGCTTGGTTAAGTGGTACTTAGCTGATGTTGGCAATCGGTATGCAGGACAGTAGATGACTCTGGAAGAAAGCCTCTTTGTTTCAAGTTTGCGAAGGACTACTGCTTTGAAAGGATGCGCTAGCTTGCTGCTTGAGTTAGTCAAGTCGAGGCGAATGGATTTTGAAAAATGGAAGACTAGAAGGGTGGAATGCAAATGGATTGGGATGGGTGGAGAATGATGGATCGTGTGTGCCTGAGTACTGGATACATCCTTCGTATTCCAGACTGCCTACATACCCTGTATCCACGGGATCAAGGCACACTTACGATGGAGGATGAACGTGATAAATATGTAGTTCTGGATAGAGTGATGAATGGGTCAAGGTGAAAGGGGGAGATCTTATGTACCTGAGTACTGGAAACGTCCTTCGTATTCCAGACTGCCTACATATCCATATCCATGGGATCAAGGTACCTTAAGATTGAGAAGAGATAATATGTAGTTCTGGTTAGTGTGATGATGGGGGAAAAGTGCGGAGAAGAGGTGATCTTATGTACCTGAGTACTGGATACTTCCTTCGTATTCCAGACTGCCTACATACCCATATCCATGGGATCAAGGTATCTTAAGATTGAGAAGAGATGATATGTAGTTCTGGTTAGTGTGATGATGTGGGAAAAGAGCGGAGAAGAGGTGATCTTATGTACCTGAGTACTGGAAACGTCCTTCATATTCCAGACTGCCTACATACCCATATCCATGGGATCAAGGTATCTTAAGATTGAGAAGAGATGATATGTAGTTCTGGTGGAGGTGATGATGTAGAACAAGTGTTGAGAAGATAACAGCCTTATCGTAGGAACTCTGTGTCCGTTAAAGGGTGTTATCTGTGGAAATGAGACAAGATTGAAGTATGCGCTGCGAACCACAAATAAGGAACCAATCCTAGACTGAAGCTAAGGGAAGAGTTGCCCCCATTCTGGTAGAGGAAACTGTAGGGGTGACCGCTGAAGAAGACACCAAAAGACTTGACCTAGGACCAGACAGTATGAACTGTAGACACAGATCAAGACGTGGGATGACGATGATGGACATTGACAAATTTCCAAGCTATACTAGATAGGGAGATGGAAATGCAAACAAAGTCAATGGTTTTATTATGGATGGGTGGATGAAGCAGGTTGCGAGCTGGACAAGGAGTGGACAGGACTCGATAGACGATGGATGCTGACTCTACGCATAGCGCCTGTTTGCCAGGTTTTTACTATGGTACTTATCCAAGGCGCCTGTTTGCCAGGTTTTCACCAGAGGATGGATGTTTTTTTGTATTTTTGATTTTTTTGATTTTTGATTTTTGATTGATTTTTTTTTTTTTTTTTTTTTACTTTTTTGATTTTTTTGATTTTTTTGATTTTTTGTGGGAATACTCTGAGGATCAGGCATAGAACTTCTTGAGATGGACACTGTTAAGTGGCTCATCTAGAGGAATGCCGTCAGGTGTAGCTAAAGTATAAGCTCCCGATCCATATGCTGCTGTGACAATGAAGGGACCTAACCAGTTAGGCTCAAACTTGCCCTTCTTCTCTCGATCTGCTTGATTTCTCTGATTCTCCTTAAGTACAAGATCACCAACTTGAAACCGTCTTTCTTTGATCTTTTTGTTGTAATTACGCCGGAGGCAGTTTTGATAGACATGGAGATGATTAAGTGCGGCAAGACGCCTCTCATCTAGTAGTTCAAGCTCAGCTAATCTGGAAGTGCGATACTCATCTCCACCAATCAGGTCCTGCATGGATACTCTGAGGGATGGGATCTCGACCTCTATAGGTAGGATGGCTTCAGAACCAAAGACCAAGGCATATGGTGTGGCACCAGTTGGTGTTCTGATACTAGTGCGGTAGGCCCATAAGGCGGGATTGAGTTGCAAGTGCCAATCACGACCAGCTTCATTGACTGTTTTCTTGAGGATTTTGAGAATGGTTTTATTGGAAGCCTCAGCTTGGCCGTTACTCTGCGGATAGTAGGGAGTTGAAAAGCGATGTTGGATATTGTATTGTATGCATAAGGCACGAACATCTTGGTTCTTGAATGGTCTCCCATTATCAGTGACAATAGCTTGGGGAATACCATACCGGCATATGAGGTAGTTTAGGATAAACTTGGCTATTTGCTTACCGGTGATATAGGTCATAGGAATGGCTTCCACCCACTTCGTGAAATACTCAGTGGCGGTAATGATAAACTTGTGGCCATTGGAGGATGAAGGGTGGATTTGTCCTACGAGGTTGAGACCCCATTGAAAAAAAGGCCATGGAGTTGTCACAGGTTGTAACTCATGAGCTGGTGCGTGAATCAAATCTCCATGCTGCTGACATTGTAGACACTTCTTAGCAAACTGTGCAGCATCTTGCTCTATTGTAGGCCAGTAATAACCTGTTCTGAGTATCTTCTTAGCAAGATTAGGACCAGAAGAATGTGCGCCACAGACACCTTCGTGTATGTCTCGTAAGGTAGCTTCTGCTTCTTCCGCGTTAAGACATCGTAAGAGGATACCATCAAGACTCCGGCGATATAGTGTATCACCCAGAATGATGTAACGAGAGGATCGACGGACAAAGGTTTTGCGTTGAGTGGATGATAGGTCAGGGGGAAAGGTTTTGTTCTTGAGGTATTCATAGATATCTTCGTACCATGGGGAATTGGGACCAACTAGTTCGCAGATGATTTCAGTAACAGGAACATCGACGGCCGGTATCAACAATTGCTCAATCAAGAATTCACACTTGTGTGTATTTGCAGGCATGTCAATCAGTGACCCTACAGAAGCCATAGAATCTGCAGCTTTATTATGCTCTCTTGGAATTTGCTCAAATGTGATGTTAGAAAAATGTGGTTTGTAGGCATCCACTAGTTGCTTGTAGGGGACCAACTTTTCATCCTTTGTTTGGTATTCATCTGTGACTTGGCGGATGACTAGCTGTGAGTCTCCATATACTTGTAATTCTGTGATGTCCCATTGAACTGCTATATTGAGACCTATGAGGAGTGCTTCATACTCGGCTATGTTGTTGGTGCAAGGGAATGCGAGCCGATATGACTTTGGAATGTAGTCATTCTGAGGTGTAACAAATAAGATGCCAGCTCCTGAGCCATGCTGTGTGTAAGAACCGTCAAAGTACAACTTCCCCATTATGGAGTTAGCAAGAGTGAATAGATTCTCATCAGGAAAGTCTGCGACCATAGGATGTGTATCTTTCATAGGTGCTTCTGCTAGTTGATCTGCGAGGGCTTGTCCTTTGATTGCTTTACGATCTATGTACTCAATGTCGAACTCACTAAGGATCATGACCCACTTAGCTAGTCTGCCTGTGAGAGCTGCTTTTGCTAGTAGATACTTCAAGGGATCAATCTTGGCTATCAGGTTTGTGTGTTGGTTCAGCATGTAATGCCGCAACTTTTGGGAGGCAAACACTACTGCTAAACAAGCCCTTTCCATTGGTGAATAATTGAGCTCATACCCTACCAAGGTTCTACTGATATAGTAAATTGCGTGCTCTCTGCCTGAGTCATCATTTTGTGCTAGCAGGGCCCCTAGGGCCGAATTTGTAGTGGAGATGTACAATATCAAGGGTTTGTCCGCCACTGGTGGAACCAATACAGGAGGTGTAGCTAGATACTCTTTAAGTTGATCAAACGCTGCTTGACACTTGTTGTCCCATCGAAATGAAACATCCTTTCGGAGCAAGTGTTGAAAGGGTTGACATTTATCTGCTAGCTGTGAGATGAAACATCGAATGGACTGCAACCTTCCTTGGAGGCTCCTTAATGCTTTTAGGTTCTTTGGTGGAGGCATCTCCACTATAGCCTTTACTTTCGCTGGATCCACTTCGATGCCTCTACGAGATACGATGTATCCCAATAGCTTTCCTGATGTTACACCGAATACACACTTCTTTGGATTGAGTCTTACTTGGTATTTTTCAAGCCTGTCGAAGATCTGTCCTAGGACCTGTATATGTTCTGCTCTAGAAGATTTAGCCAATATATCATCCACATAGTCTTCCATGATGTGATGAAATAGATCGTGGAAGATCACTGTCATTGCTCTTTGATAGGTTGCTCCTGCATTCTTCAGACCAAACGGCATGACACACCAACAATAATTGCCCCAAGGACAAGTAAAGGTTGTTTTATGTTGGTCTTCTTCAGCTATCCTTATCTGATTATAACCCGAGAATCCGTCCATGAGAGAAAGCATCTCGTGACCTGCTGTCAAGTCCACTATAATGTCAATGTTTGGTAGTGGAAAGTCGTCTTTAGGACATGCCTTATTGAGATCTCTGAAATCATTACACATGCGGATGCGCCCATTAGGTTTAGATACAGGTACAATGTTTGAGACCCAATCTGAATAGTTGATAGGTCGTATGAACTTTGCGTCTAATAGCTTTTGGACTTCCACCTTCACCAAGAGAGCGATCTGTGGGTGCATCTTTCTCAACTTCTGTTTGACTGGTTTCACTTTGGTATCAACTGTGAGATAATAAACTACCAGCTTAGGGTCGAGCCCTGGCATATCCGCATAGGTCCATGCAAAGTTGATGGTTCGTTGTAAGAAGAAGTTGTTAAGGTTTCTGTGCTCTGTATCAGATAATGATGCTGCTAGAAATGTTGTCTTTGGATTCTGTTTTGTACCTAGGTTGATCTCTGTAGAATCTTCCACTAGTAGAGCTGATTTCTCTTGATACTTAGAAGGTAAGGGAAGGTCAAATCCTCCATCCTCAGGTGCCACAGTTGGGTTTTCACCTTTGGATACGTCCTTTATTTTTACTATTTTATGATCAGGAGGTGCCACAGTGTGGTTTTCACCTAGAGATCTTTCTTTATTTGCACTTTTGCGACTAGAGGATTTGGCATTCTCACCAAAGTAAGCCATGGGCTCTAGTTCCATTACAAAACCTGCCTTGTGATCGCCAAGAGGGATACCTTCCCGAAGTCCCATGAACTCAGCTAAAGCTTCGTCATTCTGAAATACATCTATAACGGGGGCCCCTTGTTGGTCCCAATCGATAAGTTCAAGGTAGACAAGCGTGACATTCTGGGTGTTGGTGTTGGAAGTTAAGGATACGGAGGATAGTGTAAAAATGGAGGATTCTGTGAATAGATTGGTCATGTGGAGGGAAGAGTCATCGGTGATATCCTCTGTAGACATCGTATCGGCGGGAAAAGTGTCAGCTACCTCGTCGAGGATATACTCGATGTCCGAGGCGCGCGGTACCTTCTTACCAAATCCTAATCCTTTCTTGTCTAGCTTCTTTGTTACCACAATGGGCTCCATAGTGCCTTGATTCTGTTTCCCAAGGCCACCTTTGCCTTTATAGCCCATGTTTTTCACTATCCTTAAGCCATTGCCATATTGCTTGACTGGTATCGTGACTGGTTCTTTCTCCTTGTAGAGCCAAGAAGAAATGTCCTCAATGGTTTCATCTTCTAGTAACCGTCCATGTTGGAATTGGGTTAGGAATGGTGGGGGAGGAATAGCTGCTTTTTTGATAACTTTAGCAATGGGTGGTTGGCCATAAGATTTTGGAGATAGAGGCATCCGCCCTACACAACAAGATTCGGAGATATCATAAGTGCCAAAGCCTATATCCCGAAAGCGAGCTGTGATTTTGGGGAGGGGTGTAGGCTCACTTGTAGAGGCTTGTGTGAGAGTTTCAGGATCAACATAGAGAGGGGATTCAAGGGCTTTGTCATTTTTAGGCACTTGGTTGCAATTCTTATAGCTTCCTTGCAAGACACGGCAAAATTCAAAAGGATTAGGATCTCCTGGGATGGTGATCTCCGTACCATTGTATGGGAACTTTAGAGACTGATGATACGTGGAGGGGACAGCTTTCATTGCATGGATCCATGGGCGGCCTAGGATAATGTTGTAAGGCAGCTCAATATCAAGGACTTGGCACCTAGTTTCAAGCATAACAGGGCCCAGTTGTATAGGCAAGTGAATAACACCTTCTGAATGGCGTTCTGCATCATCATACCCCTTGATTGTAATACTATGCTCAGTGTTGATGTGATCCTCAGAGTATCCCAATTGCTTTAGTAATTTTAAAGAACAGATGTTGAGACCAGCACCACCATCTATGAGGATGCGTTTGATTTTGCGCTTATGTATGAGAACTTCAATATGCAGGGCGTCATTATGACATGGATCATGAGAGGGGAGGTCTTTCTCAGAGAAGACCACATTGTAAGGCGAAGCAATATTACCCACTATAGCTTGGAAATCCGCGACTGCTATGTTGTTAGGAACGGAAGACTCTTGGAGGGCTTTTTCTAGCACTACTCTATGTGCAGGTGATGACCGTAGAAGGTCCAAAATAGAGATCTGTGCTGGTGTTCTCCCTAGATGTTCGACAAGATTATAATCAGACTGAACCGGAAGCTTAGGTGTAGGTGCACGAATGGTGACATGACCTCGACGAGTAGTAACAGCACAATCTGTAGATTTGCCTTTGATGGTGAGGGTAGACACTCGACTCTCTTCAAAACGACCTACAATGGAATCGAAGGACGTGGAAGCGTGATTGATACCTTTACCTCTATCTTGAGGAGGACGTGGACCATGATGAGGGAATGGTTCCTTGTACATATCGAGATCCTTGTTCGTGTGTTGCGCTGGTGATTCATTCTCAAAGGTGATTTGATTACCGTCGATGAAGTTTTGGATGAGGTGCTTAAGCTTCACGCAAGATGCAGTTCGATGACCTTTGCTCCTATGGAACTCACAATACTCATTGTCTCTGTAACGTGCAGTTTTGTAGATAGGTTCTCCATAAGGAGGAGCATCAGGTAAGGTGATGAGCCCTTTCTGTAAAGCTTGCTGTAAGACCGATTCGATGGGCACTCCCAAGGAGTGAATTGGCGTCGCGGAGGGTAATCTTGTTGAGGCCTCTCTTGTTATCGTTGCTGTTGGTTGGGATAAGGCTGCCTTTGTTGCTGCTGTTGTTGAGGTGGAGCTTGACTTGGTTTGGAGAGTTGCAGCGGTGTTTGCAATGTCTGGACATGCTTAGTATCAACCACCCCATCGTTGACCACATTTTTGTTCTTGTTCCAATATTTGGGTTTGTCGTTCGACTGTTGATGCGAATTGCTATCTTTCGTCTCTTTAAAGATTTTGACCACACCCTTAGCAATGAGGGCCTTCTCAATGTTGATACCCTTGTATGTGATTTCATCGAAGGTTGTAGCACTAAGAATTTGCAAATGGAAACCTAACTCTTGGTTGAGGTTCTGCACAAAGATGCTAACAAGCTGTTTCTCTGGAATCTTGAAAGGGAATTTACTAGCCATTTGTCTCCATCGTTGGAGGAAAGAAATGAAAGTTTCACCATTTTTCTGTTTATTGTTGCATAGGTCCGTCATGGAAATCTCATGCTCTGCGTTGTAAGAAAAATGGGTGGCAAACTTTTCTGCTAGCTCGTTGAAAGACTTGATACCCGTAGGTAAGTGTGAGAACCAGTCTATTGCTTGACCTCTAAGACTGCGAGGAAAGAGACGCATAAGATATGTGTCGTTGTGAGAGACCTCGAAGCAAGAAAGATAGAATTCCCTAAGATGGTCTTTTGGGTCACCTTTTCCTTTGTACTTATCGAACTTTGGAATAGTGAAATTTTGAGGAAAAGGGATCATTGGTAATGACCGATCAAAAGGATAAGGGCACACTTCCTCCAAAGAGAAGGTCTTTTTGGTGTGGCCAAATGTAAGATCATATAGCTGTTGTTACACCTCCGCAATCTTTAGTTCCATAGTCGTGGGAGGGGTTGGTAACGTCTCCTGTTGTCCAAAAAGCGGTTGGTGTTGCCCGTATGGAAGATTATAGTGTGAGCCATGCGTACTGGTATTGTAAGGGTCGTAAGATTGATTGGGATTGTATGGATTGTATGATTGGTTTAGATTGGATTGGAATTGGGGGTTTTGATTAGGCAGAGGTGGAGGTGGCGCTAGGTAAGAATGTTGGCTTTGCGATGGTTGAACAAACGTATTGGGGGGAGGAAAGCTAAAGTGCATTTGATTAGGTTGTGAAGGTGGCACATAGCTTTGGGAAACCTGATGTTGGGAATGTTGAGAGTGGCTAGGCAATGTATGAAAGAAGTTGAGCGTGGATGAACGTTGTGGAGGAGGAACATAGGTAGAAGTGATTTGCGGCGGTGGGGGTTGATTGAAGATGAGAGTAGAAGAATGTTGTGGTGGAGGAACATAGGTAGAAGTGATTTGCGACGGTTGGGGTTGCTTGAGGATGAGAGTAGAAGAATGTTGTGGTTGGGGCTGCGTGACTCCAATTGGTTGAGAGACATGCAGGTGTGATGATATAGGAGGTGGCATATGTGGAGACCCTTGTTGCATGGCTACGTACGTGTTCCCCGGATTGTAATTAGGTGGGAAACCTACGCATGATGGGGTAACCAAGATTCCTCTTGCGCTTGGAATGGACACTTTAGGAGGTGGTTGCACATTGGATCGAGCTAAGGTGGCTTGCTTAGCTAACTCTGCTTGACGTTGGAGAGTTTCTTGTTGGTTTTGATAGATCTCCATAGGAGTCAAAAGTGGTGATACGGGCCTCTCCTCTGTTGGATTTTCAAAGAGGGGATTCCTATACTGTGAGCTTTGAGTAGGTAAGGGCGTAGTGACCGTGGACATGGTTTGCACCGCTTGTATGGTTTCTTGGGTGTTGTTGCTCTCCTTGAGAGTGGACACATCAAAATCTTGAGGTAACTTGGCACCTTGCTTTGCAAGCAAGCGAAAGAAATGATCCTGGTTCTCACTAAGGATTTTATCAAAGGCAGCTATAGCTCTAGGATCTTGTATAAATTCGTCAAGATCTTGCCCATCTTCTTGAGAGGATTGACCTATTTCAAAGTGTCGCTCTTCTTGAGATGGGGGTTGATCTATGACATAACCTTGTGGGACAAAATCTGGAGGCAAGCCTGTGGTATACTGCGGTGCATTTAGCAAAGGGGTTCTATCCTCATGAGGATTGCTTGGTTCATCTATGTGCGGCATGTTTGGAGAGCTGATTGGTCTTGCCGCGGGTGTACTAGGAGTCACTTTGGGAGTAACGTTGAGACGACCTGATTGTGGTGTGCGAGGGGGTGACTTGTGCTTCTTAGGGACAACTTGCCTAGACTTCATAGTTTGCTGTAGCCTAGTGGTGACCATGGGAAATACTGAGGACATAATGTAATGCTGAGAATCTATAAGATGCTTTGAAGAAATGGACAAACTCTGATGCACAAAGTACTAGACCAAAAGCGCTATACTGTTTGACCAGAGGCGCAGGACTGTGCTACCAAAAGCGTGCTACTGTGGGCCAGAGGCGACGGACTGAGCTGCCAATAGCGAGTTACTGCTATGCCAAAGGTGAGCTACAGTGACCAAAAGCGAGCTACTGTTATACCAAGGGCGCTGAAGTAGAGTTTTGCCAGAGGCAGGTTACTGCTGTACCAAAGGCGATCTACTGTACTACCAAAGGCGAGCTGCTGTAATACCAGGGGCGTTGAAGTAGTGTCTGATGTTTTTCAAAGGCAAGATTTTCTGTTTCTGATTGGATTGGTTTGGCAAGAGAAAACACAGCAAACAAGTGGTCAAAAAAGGCACAAGGACTGACACAACAGATAGTGTATGTTCAAGGCTCCAAACAAACCCAATGTTTCCACAGGTCTAAGACAGTTGCAATCAATAACAAGCACTTTTTATCCCTAGAGACAAGGTTTCATTGCAGTAGATCAGCTCACAGCTTAATACTCCGTCGATAAAAATATCATTCCATAAAGGTGTCGGATATTTAGTATCTTTGCGAGAGACGATAGGTAGGGATATCTCACCCTCCCCTTGGAAAGCTCAAGTAGGTCACAAGAGCTTTATGTCCGAGGGAATACTATCTCTTCTCAAGGGAGCCAATGGTGAGTGTCTTAAGGGTTTAAATCGATTTCCCTTGCACTGATGATTACCGCAATGTTCGGAGGTAGGTCAGGTAGTCTCTATCTAAATTGGTTCTTAGTGACTTTGAGGGACCAACGCCTTACGAGCAATGCGACAAGCTACTAAAAGCTTTAACCAATCCTACTAAGAGTTTCAAACACTTCGCTCAATGTGAAAATCGTTTCCACAAAGGGCTAGTACACCTCTTTTCAGTTTGGCATCACAAGGTAAGGCTGACGTCGGTTAGGACTTGGCTTTCGCCTTATCCCTTTTATATAGCAGTTCAAAGGAAAACTCCGCTTAGGGTCGTCCCTTTTGGATGAATCGCAATCCAAAAGCAGGCCCTTCTAAAGGAAGTACAAAAAATGTAAAATCAAGCACGTCAAACAATGGTTCAATTGTCCCGTTATAAGAAAAATAAGGTGCAACTAAGCTATGCACACACACGATTGTAGTTGTAAATTGTCCCTTATGAAATGAAGTGTTTGGCATTCATGTCCATTGTCCCTTAGAAAATTGAGGTGTTTTGTCCATACATGTCCATTGTCCCTTAAGAAAATCAGTATGTTCCTAAGACTTAGATTTGCAAAAAAGATTTGTTCAATTACTCCTTTTAAGCATGCAATGTGTTTCTAAGACTTAGTAAGGTAAAACAAAAGGGTCTTCAACGCTCGTCCTGCATAAATATGTTAAAAACACCTATTGGCTCTGTGTGAGTAATAAGAAGCTGCAGCAATTCCGTTAGTTCCATCAAAAATTCACAAGTTAGCAAAAATAAATCAACTTTGACCAAAGGCGCTGAACAACATTACCAGAAGCGACCTACTATGTTCCAGGAGCGCTGTAATGCAGACCAGAAGCGTCAGAGGATATAGCCAGTAGCGTTGAACAATAACCAGAAGCGCTTCACTGTCGTTCCAAAAGCGCTGCGATAAATACCAAAAGCGTGTAACGATAGTAGCAAAAGCGCTGTAATATATCCAGGAGCGCTTTACTGTGTAACCGGAACGCGATACTATGTGGCCAAAAGCGCTATTCTGTCTCAGATACAGAAAATATTAGTTTTGTTAACAATAACCAGGTCAAAATAACTTTTCATGGTGGACCTATTATTTGAAGGATAATATCTGATAGATCTGGGTTGTGTAATCTGGAAACTTAGAAAAATGAATCAGACCAATAGATTAGCACCAGAAACAAGGATATTCCTAAATAAATCAGCTTAGGAGATATCAAAAAATCAGGTTCTGAAAGACAAATATAACAGCTTGTCCGACAGAACGACAAATCTGAAATGAGAAATCACTGCAAAACCCGAATGAAGTCAAAAAACCTAATTTTAACCAAAAGCGCCTAACAATATCGCCAGTAGCGCTTCTCTGTGCTACCTATAGCGCTTCTCTGTGCTACCAGAAGCACGGCCGTGCTGCCAAAGGCGCTGAACTGTTGCTGCAAAAGCGCTGTAATATACTGTCAGAAGCGCTGTGAAGTGCCATAAGCGTCGTGCCGTACTGTGTCTTCAAAAAAACAAATTTCTCAAAGAAACCAAGGGATTAGTGGGTCCCACCGGGCGTGCCAGAATGTGTATATGGAAAATTGATCTATTCTAAACTAAATAAAACCAAAGAACCCAATAACATAAAGAAAACGAATTTAAGTAAAAGCCATGACAAATAATCAATGCAATAAAGACTTTTACCAAAATTTGTGTTGTTTCCTTTGGATTGAATGTAGAATTGCTCAATGAAATTGCAAAGCCATAGCTGCAACAAGCAAGTGTACTGCTCAAGAGATCAATGTCAAATGATCGTAAGGTGCTCAATCGATGCGTTGTGTATGCTCGAAGCTCTGTTAAGTATGCCTGAAAATACAATCGAAGAGAGAGAGCTAATGAAGGAGATGAGGGGGGTTTATATAGATTTCATCAAAGATCGATCAACGGTCCAGATAATTCAGAAGAATCAACGGAGGAGAACAGTCGAGGAATGTGCAACGAATGAAAAGCAGACATGTGTCTTGCTTGCTTTTGCATGAGAGGAGTTATCAAGAATAGAAGAATGAGTTAACTGAAGAAATAAATCAATTAAAAGAATAAAGCAATCAGTTAAGTGATTTAAAACAAGAAGAAGAGATTTGCATGAGAATAGAAGATATTTTGCTTTATTAAATATAGAAATATTTAATTGATGAGCAAGAAAGCTTGAGTTATTTTAGAGATAACTCAAATTAGAAGAAAAAGCAACTTAAATAAATAATTGATTTATTTAAATTTAGAGAAGATATTTTGGAAGAAATAATTAAATAATTGGAATTATTTAATTTAGAAGATTTAAAAGCAAATTAAATAAATAAATTTATTTAATTGTTGTGCATGATTTTGGAAGAATAAATTTGATTTAATTAAATAATTAAGAATTATTTAATTTTAGATAAGAGGGAATTTGTTGAATTAATTAAATAATTGGATATATTTAATTAATGTAGATGTGAATTTTGGAAAGAGGATAATGATCTAATTAAATAATTAAAAATTATTTAATTATGGAAGAATATAGAGGAATTTAATTTAATTAATTAAATAAAGAGGATTTATTTAATTAATGTTGAATTTAGGAGATTTAGAAGAATTTGATGATAATTAATTAAATAATTAGATTATTTAATTAATGTTGAAATGTAGGTGATGAGACAGATAACGGAATGCGAGTGATGCGACGACTTGGTCATTTTAGGGTGTCTACAAGGGCATCCATTCAGGTGGTTATACGTGCGGCAGCGCTACTCTCTGTTATGGAGTCTCCCAGCCTCCAAGGGTTGCGCCTTGGAGGGTTTATGGGGAGGTTGGCTGTCGATATAACAAAACAACACCTGTCGCTTGAGACTTTCGTCCCAAACGCCTTATTTTATATAGCAGCTTGGAAGAGCTTGGCTTTAGCTTGATGCCGCTTGGGTCGTTCCCACCTTTCGAAGCAGGGTGGCAGGCCCTCTAAGGATTACAAAAGCAATACAATCACGAAAACACTTTTGATCCCCAAGTTCATACTAAGATGCGAGGGGAGAGCATACGTGTTCCCTATGATTATATCACACTCAACATGGTTCAATTTTAGATCTTTGGATTAGATGGGGGGTGATTAATGCAAAGTGTTGTGAGAAGTTTTTGATTCCCAAGATCACCAAAAGGTGCAAGGGAAGAGCATACACTTTCTCACTCTACTTGTCACAATCACAAAGACACTTCACACAATTTTATAGGTTGTCTTGATTAGATGCGTGGAAATGCAAATTTGTTGTTCTTTTTATCCAATGAAGTATGCAATTTGTTGTTCTTTTTATAGCCCAAATTGAAGTGTTTTGATTGTTTGTTTGTTGGCACACAAAAAGAAGTATATTTTAGAGCACCAAAAGCAAATGTTATGATCACACACTTCAATCAAGGAGTTGTTTGGATTGATTTTAGAACACCAAATGGAAATGTTTGTCTAAGACCTAACAAAGCAAACAAAGGTTCATTTTAGTTTCCAAATTGAAATGTTTGCTAACTAATTAACAAACCATCCTGCAAAAAGATTTCGTTAGTATCCGCAGTACCTGCAACAAACAGTAAGGTAAAATAGCGCTAAAACTGACATACACAGGCGCCACTGCGGGCAGAACAACCCGACTTATGTAAAATGGTGCTAAACTAAGTTATGGCGCTAATTACAACCTAAGATAGCGCTAATTAAATAAAAGGCATTATTACAGATAATAGCGCTAATAAAGTCTACGTTAGGCGCTAATATAGTCGATAGCGATAATCCGAAGTGGTGAAGGCGCCACTGCGGGTGTTTTTGAATTTGGGGGGAAGACACCGATGGTGCTAATCTGAAGGATGGCATCAAAATGCAAAACTGATGCTGTTTGTCTGATTCTGTCAAAAATTTGCTATAACCTCCCCCTGTGATTCCTTGTTTTCTTGCAAAACAGAGAACAAAAAACATAGAAAACAATAGGAAAAGCAATAAACACACATGAGTATGATTAGCATATCAAATAAAATCGTGCAGAAATAGCGCTAAAAGAGAAATAGCGCTAAAATACGGCAGTGATAGCGTCGCTGCGACGGTCGAATAGCGCTGATCCTGTAAAAGGCCGAATACTAACACAACAACTCACAAACAAGGATTAGATTGGACCTTGTGGGTCCCACCAGGCGTGCCAAATGTAGATTAGATAATGCAAAATGAGAAAAAAACTAAATCAAATGCAATAAAATAAGAGATTATACCTCACATACACAACCTAATCCCATCAAGGGAAAGAAGGAGCCTTTGCACCCAAAAGAAGCTCCTAAGACTAAGATGATCCCTAGACTATTGATCCAAATGTGAAATGCCCTTCAATTGTGCAACTCACTATTAACTCAAAGGTGATTTTGGCATGGTAACTTTGCATGAAAATCGATGATGAAAATGACTTGTGAGAGGTTGTATTTATAGACTTTTGGATAGGATTTTGATCCAAGGGTGGAGATTGATTGGAGAGATCAATGGTGGAGGATGAAAGTGAGGTGGAGGGCCTAGATTTGATCTTGGAAGATGGAGGGCTAGGAATAAAAGTAAATCTTTTATTCATTTTTGGGAAAGGGGTGAATAAATGAGGTTGGGTGAGATGGATTATTTGTGAATTAAAAATTCACATGGGGAAGGGTAAAATGAATTAAAAATTCATTTGGGGAAGAGTGGATATGACATGTGTAAGGGATGTGTAAGAGGAGTAAATGTGATGTGTGATTTATTTGAATTTTAAATTTGGGAGGTGTGGAGAGAAGTGCTAATGAGGATTTGACTTTCTTAATTAGGGTGATTAACCTAATTAATGTGGCTGGAATAAATTAGTAGAGGGATTAGAGGGGGGATAAGATTAATTAATTAGTGATTTAATTAATTAATCCTAAGGCTAGGATGGGGTAGGCTAGAGTAGGCAATTAAATAATAGCTATTTAATTGTCTAGGGTAGGGATAGGCTAATTAGTAGGCTGGATTAATTAGTTAACATGGTTTTAACTAATTAATTGGATTTAGGGAAAATGGGGAATTGATTTAATAAATTTTGCATATTTATTAAATCACTTGGCTAAGGTTTGGACTATTGAATTAATAAAATTAATTCAATTTTGGGGATAAAATGGTGTGGATTTAAAAAATGAAAGGGGTGATTAATTAAATAAAAATTTAATTAATTAGTTGGAAAGGGAATTGGTAAGTTTAGGGATGTCAGGAGTCAGTTTGGTAGTCGAGACATTTTTAGGTGTCTACAATATCATTGTGTTTTTATCATTGATTCCTTTGGTTTTTGGCCTCTGCCTCACAAGGGCATGCCCTATTTATTTGACAACGGTGTTTGGAGACTTAAGTGTCCTATAGGGTTTGACTGAGGCAAACCTCTAAACACCACAACTCCCAAACCAAGTCTTATGATTACAGGTTACAAGCGTCACATCCGAAAAAAGTGGAGTTGTAGGGAGGCTTGGCAGACATCAGGGATTCAGGATCTGAAGAAAAGTCAGACAAAGGAGCACCTCTAGGGCTTGGGTACTCGCTCTAGTGTCCTCCGCAGACAGATCTCAGGAAATAGAAGTTACAGGGTTGATCAGTGTTGGAAGGAGATCCATATTCCTAAAAAAAGTAGGTACCTTGGACTAGGGCGCCTGCTCCAATGTCCCCGACTGTTCCGCCTCAGAACCCTAAAAATAGGTATTCTGTGATTTGTTATTTTACTCCCGTCTGCAAGAACTTTTTCCGTTATTCGTCAATTTGTTATTGCATTTGCATAATTAGGGTTTTAATGATTAATTGGACATAAAAGAAGGAAAATTTGATAATTAATTCCCTAATCCAAGTTTCCCTTCATTTGTAAGTGACCTAGGGTATGATAGTGCTCGCCACTCGACCCTAGATCCTTCAATGTTAAGGTGAAAGGAGGATTCAAACATCTAAAGAAAAAAAGATTAACAAAATCCAATTTTACTCTAAATAGAATATAAACTTGATTGAACGATGTAGAGTAGATGGAATTGCTCCTAATGCATGTATCCAAGGTCTACCAAGAATCATGTTATAAGATAGAGAGCAAGGCATGACATGACTTAGGGTAGGCACCATCACAGGTCCAACTTGTATAGGTAAAGTTATAGTGCCCATGGATTGTCATCCAACATTGTCAAAACCACGGATACTTAATGATTCTAGTTTGATTGTAGATGTATCAACCTTAACCTTATGTAATAAGTCAATGCCACAAACATTAAGGGCTGATCCATTATCGATCATAACTCTCTTAACTAATGTTTTGTTTATTATAATGAAGATAATCAAAGGATCATACTGATTTTGAACTTCAAGAGATGGCAATTCATGTTCTTGAAATAGAATATCTATTTTTGTTGCATGCATACAATGTAATAGAGGCAACATCATTTAATTTAACAACAGGTGGAACAATCACCTTTTGTAAAGCTTCTTGGAGCATTCCATGGTAAGTAGGTGAAGTTTGTATAAGTTCCCAAAGAGATATCTTTGCAGGAGTAGTGTGAAGCTGCTCTACAAGATCATAGTCTTTACCACCTTTATATGTTAAACGAGGTTCTTGAGGAAGCATAGGTTGAGAAGTTGGTAAAGAAATCAGGATACTCGATTGTTGTTTGGTTTGTTTATTATTCTGAGTGTTGTATGCATGAGCAACCACAGTATGATTAATTTGTCGTAAGTTTTTCTTTGCCATTTGTTTAGCATAATCATAAATGTGATTAGGAGGTCGAGAAGAAGATGGACAACCTTTAATAGTAAGCACAGGTTTAGAAGATGGTTGCACCACATTTGAACATAAAGTGACCACAATTTTTAGTTTTAAAAATTCTTCTTTAGGTTTAGGAACATAAATCACATTTACAAATCTTTGAAATAATGACAGCTTAGAGGCCATAGTAGAATGTTCAATTGAGATAAAGTCCTCAAGGGTTTCATCTAACATATCAAAGTCATCACAACTAAACGACTCATCATAAGCATGAAAATCTTGCAAAAAATAATCTAAAATTTTAACATGCTCTTTCTAATCCAAGATTCAAATGCACAATGATGGCCTATGAAAATGAAATGTTACTCAAAACAATGAATGATAATTTTCCAACTCTTTCAGTGAAAAGATAAAGAATATGGTTCACAATTCAATGCATGCAATTTCACCAAAGATATTTTCCAATCTAATTATGCTCTAGGACAACAAATTATTTTAGATCTAAAGTTTAGAAGGATGCAAATTCTTTAAAGGTCGGGTTCACCAAAATGTTTAGTAGAAAAATTGTAGATTTGTCTCAACTAGGTTAAATACTACTATTTCACCATGCTAAACATTGGGAGGACAAGGATTGGGCTCTAGATCAAGCTACTAATCACTATGTCTGTCCCTTATGCTTGTGTGGTCTGATTTCAAGAGCCTAACTAAGGTTTTGTTAAGTGTTTTGTTCATAAACCAAGTAAACCCTAATTATGCCTTAAATCAAAGATATTCAGGATTTGGTAATGAAACATGCAAAATTGATCACATAAATGTAGAGAAAGAGTTTTAGAGACTGTACACCCATATTTTAAGGGCTGACTAGACTAGGGTGCCCGCTCCTTAGTCCTAAAAGTTCCCGATATTGAAAATCCTCTATACAGGCTGTCTGGCTCTCCCAAATGACTTCTAGATCCTAGAAACTCCCCCCAGTTGGACTAGGGCACCCGCTCTTTAGTCCCGCAAGTGTTCAAATCCAGAAATTCAAAAGTCTGTGATGACTGTATCCACAATATCCTCTTTCTTGTAGCTTCTTTTCACCAGAACTTGCAAAACATGATCTGCAACTACAAAAGGAGAAAGATGTTGCGGCTATATAGGAGCTTGCCTTAGTTAAGCCCTGTCTTTGGTATTTCTACCTCAACAATAGCCAGAGATAAAGATTTATAGAAGTATGTACAAACCTAACAATGTGTATGCAGAAATATCAAACCCTAGATGTCTTAATCAAGGGAAGATCAACAACTTGATTTGAATCAATAAACACATACAACTTCACCTCAAGGAGATGGAAACAAACAAAGACTTGCATGAACAAGAAGGTGAATCAGCAATATTCACGGAGGATCTCCAAGCTCGATGTTGGAGGATTCAACCCTTCTCCCGATCGTGCAAAGGGTGTACAAACCCTAGGAAGAGAAAGACTCAAGATCTTGATTCATAATATGCATCCATTGTCTCCATGATACCAAATTCAAATAACTTTCAAGAGCTTCAACAAGTCACTGATCTTCAATGGCAGTTTTGGCATCAAGCTTGCATAAGAATAATGTCTGTTAAAATGATTTTCAAATGTCTTTTTATATCTAGCTTTAGGGAAATTCAAATTTTGAAATAACGTCTCGATATCACGTGAAAATTGAGAATTTGAAAATGGAATCCTGAGGCATATGGCAGGAGCTGACATCCTGCCAAAATTCAAAATCCTAGGAAACAGGGGAGGATTAGGGCACGGTTGTCTGAGTCCAAGCCCCCATTTTCTAACCAGATCCACTTTTGGGGGGTCCTAGGGACCTATAATTCAAATCCCCTTTCCAGGTTCCATCAAAAGGTTACCTCAAAAAGTGAACATTTTGCAACTAGACTTAGTCAATTAGGGTTTCGGGAAGGTCAGAAAGAGAAAGGTTGAGAGGTCACTCAAAATGAGGAGCTAAACTGAGGGAAATTGTACCATACCATATAGGAGGACAATTTCTGACATTACATTTTTAAGATGCAGAATTGTTTAAGTTTTGTGACAACTGATTCACCCCCTCTCAGATGTCTTGTGCATTTCAACAACCACATTGGAAGATGCAAAAGAGCTAGATAGATATTTTTCTTATTGAGGATTTAGCAAATATTATCTTAACTACAATGGTCATTGAACACCACATAAGAAACAATACCCAAGAAAGGCCCCAGGACTAGCTAACTACTCTTTGTGAAGTCCAACTCTCAAGCAAGCATGACTGCCCTCGTGTCTCACCTCCTCTCATCTGTCTTCTACCACAAGAGCAAGAGTGACATGGAGGTTCACCCATGGCAAGGAGAGGGTCTTGTGTGCTTAGTCAAAGTTGAATATGTTGAAAACCTAGAATACTGAGAGGGGGGCTGAATCAGTATTCTTTGACACCACTTAATCATTCAAACATTCATTTCACATAGCATGTTTAAGTTGCATCAAGAAAAGAAAACATGAAATCAACCATTAAAGCATATCACACATGAACACCAAATTTTTACATGGAAAACCCCAAAAGGGAAAAACCACGGTGAGGATTAGCTCATAATATATATTAATAAAGCAATCAGTTAAGGTTGATACAATTGGTGGACTCACTGTCCAAGAATACTCACTACAGGTGGCTCACTGCCAAAGGACTCACTGTCCTAAAAAGAAAAGAGATAGAAGGGGATGGCTCACTACCAAAATGAACTGGTAACAATGCATCTGACTAATGCTCAAGATGTAGTTCCACTGAAGCTCAGAATACTAACTTTGCACACTTCATCTTTACCACAAACTCAACTTGTCTCTCTCTACATTAGACTTCACTTACCTCCACACTCTATTTCACTTCACAATCTTTCACACACACTACTCCTCATAGGAATTCAATCTTGTATATATACCACATTAAGGAGAAACATCAATTAGGTTGACACAATACATGTACTGTATGACTTCTTGTCCTATTGGCCCAAAACACAATCCAGTATACTTTGTGGAAAGAACCAAATCATGTAGCACATTTATAGGTCAGCATAACCTATAAAAACTCCCATGACATTAATTCATACATTTCATAGCTCCGCACAACATTAACACCTTCAGGTCTGCTCCACTGGTGAGGCAACAATAGAATGAACTAATTGTTAGTTCAAAAATCAACTTGTGTACCTCTAGAATGCCTATCACTTGGATCATACATACTTCAGACATCCATAACCTTATCCTCAACTCTGCAAAGTAGGATATTCATCTGTGATGGAATGTGGAGCATCCCAATTTGTCGCTAGCACTATCATTATACTATCAGTATAGAGTCTGGTACTCTATCAACTCTTCCTTTGACTCCGGAGGACTTCAAGACTTGAAACTTTGGTTTTGGACTCTATGAATATGTACCAAAAATACCTTACAACCGCACAATAAAATGTTTCATAGAGGAGGAATGCAGACCTAGAAGGCTAGTCTCCTGAACACTGAATATAGTACACTAATACTTAGACAAATATACAAAGTGATTGGTGCAATGGTCTTCTCTAGATCAACATGACTACATCTTTATTCTTTGTTATCCTTGTCCACATCACACTTAGAAAACTTCATATCACACTTGGTACCTTCTCTGGAACACTTAGCAACTCCAACCTTACTGTATTTATACCCCGTACTAAATCTCTTCAGACCAACACAACTGTGCCTTTGACCTTTGTTGTTATCAATGACAAAACTGCTTATTTCTATGCTTATCATTCTCTACATCATCATGCTTATGTTGCCAATTGAATCAACTGCCCCATCCAGCTGAGTCATGTTTCTGAGTGTACATGACCATGTGTATTGATCCCCATGGAGCTCACTATCCATCAAGGCACATGAAGAGATAAAATCTAGAAAATGATCCATACTATCTAAGTGGTTTTGAGAGCCCCCCATTTGTCAAATAAAGTAAGAGTGGTACTAAAGTCTTTGGTAGTAAGTTTAGACCAAAAGGTCCTCCTTTCTTCATGCCTATTTGGGGCATAAATTTTTAATGAAATAAAAGAAAAAATTTCCTTCTTATGAGAGATTAGGACAACAATATGATGGGGAGAAACAACAAGAATTGAACTAGATGAAAAAACATAGTTTCACATGGAAATGATTCCCCCTGAAGCACACGTGACATTTATCCCCATTGCTTGAGATTTGGCCAAACATTTTATTTATCAACTCAAATCTTTCAATTGTCTTTTTTGTTTCTTGAATCATCAAAATGTCTGGATTGTGAGATCTCCAAAAATTAGAAATAATATCCTATTTTAAGAGGTTATTCAGTCCCCTAATGTTCCATGATATCATTTTCATTTCTTAATTTTAGGAGTAATTTTGGATTTCACCAAATCCAACATACCTTGTGATCCTTCTACTATGTCCTTTGATGTTTCTCTATCCTATACTTCCATATGTGATGGTGACCGAGCATGGAGTTTGATTTGATGTCAACCTACTTCTTAGAGTTTTTGGTCTTCCTAGTTGGAGGGGTATGGGTCCCCTTGATGTCTAGAGTGGACTTAGGATTTGATTTTGAAGATCCCACATAAGTCTTGAGCAGGATATTTTCCTTCAAGGAGAGACTACCTTTAGAGGAGAGGGAGAAATAACATCATCCAATATAAGGGGTTGGTGATCCTCCAATTGCAAATCCTCAAGATATAAAGATGGGAGTCTATCCTCCTACAAATGGTCATCTTGAGTAGATGTAAGGGGCACAAAGGGATTTGGGGCCATAAAAATGCAACCAAATCTTCTTGGGCTTTCATTAATGGCTCACCCTCTTGAGCTACCATGTTCGAGTCAGGGGTAGATGGACAAACCTTTTTTAATTCTTGAGAACTAGGAGAGGGTAGAACCTTATTGACCAAATCCAAGTTAGGAGCAGAAGGAGAAACCTTCTTTAGATCTTGAGAACTAGGAGAAGATAAAACCTATTTGACCATAGCCTGCTTCTCAAGTTCAATCAATGGGTCCTTCTTTGGTTCTTGGACATCAGAGGCTAAAACTTTACTCTTTGTGGGGTAGTTATTTACAAGGTGTCTAGGAGAGTTACATATAAAGCACACAAATGGGGACCTTTTGAACACCAAAATTTTTTCCCAAGAGCCAAATTTGGTGACACATATGCATATCTGAGCTTATATAAACACAAATACAAGAAAAGATATTTCTCCTATGCGATATTGTAATTGGATCTATAGAAAGCAGTTGGGCAAAAGAGGTTGCAATACATTTAAAAACTTCTTCCCATAACTCCATGGATAGGCCTATAAGCCTCACCCAAACTTAGGCTATGTTTATGTTCTCCTTAGATGGGTCAAAACCTAGAAACCACTTCTTTAAGAATAAACCTGATTTACCAAAAAATAGGGCCCCCTACCAAGGTATTCTCAAGTTCCTCCAGACAAGAGAATAAAAATAGGAAAAAATACTCTCAACATATTAGATATATCCAACTGACCCTTTGGTAACTATTTTCTTACCATCCAAGCCCTAATGACATCTACATTTGACCTTTAACCTAGGAACTTACCTACCAGTGAAAATCCATCTTGACTTCCACTCTTTCCATCACTTCTTTAAAAATATTGATGGAAATCACACCCAAAGAAGAATCTTTTGAAATATCCACTATGGCAAGAGATGCTTCACCTTTCCTTTTGTTTGAACATGACACATGTGAACCACCACCTAAAGATTTAAAAATCCCTACCCAAGACTGATTAGAACCACCAGATGAAGAGATACCGTCATCCTTCTTCTTCAAACCACTATTAGACAAAGGAGACTCAGGGGAGGATAAATCACATGTCCTGAGAAATCCTAAGCATATTGAAAAGCCTACCCCATGTATAGAAATGAGGGGCACGTGGACTCTAGTAGATCCTTTCCTAGCCCCTACAACACACCATCCCCCACACTTGAGCCAAATTAAAAAAAATTCCCACTCAACACTAGACAATTCACACTCATCCATTTTTAGATTTATTCTTCCAAAATATGAGATTAATTTGCATCACATTAAAATCAACATTACTTGGTTAAAATTTCTAGGATCTCAAAATTATTTACATCAAAAGAACTAGGAAAGTTATTCTCTAAGGAAAGTAACCATATAGGCATAATCCATAAAATACTAAAATTACTAACTTTTACTAGAGGCATCAAAGTCAAATTACTTTTACTAATTAGATTTAAATTACTTTATCCATATTAATACAATAATCTTAAAGAAACTAGTTAACTTCATATACTAAGTTAGATAATCATTTTATACAATCTACTACAAAATTATTAATGTAATATACACAAATCCAAGGTTAAAGAAAGGCATGCACCCTTCCCAAAGTAGCTAAATTTTTTAGTCATTAAGTGCATAAAGTGGGACTAAAGTCACAAAATGGTTGGGCCTTACAAAATGTATAATGTATTCTCCTTTAATCTCTTTGACCTAGATGTTCTTTTGACATCCAACATTCCTTGATGATCTTAAATAAATGAATAAATGTCTTTAAATTTAATAAAATAGCACACAAATCAACACAAACATGCTCTAGATCTTCTCACAATGGCTAGAGAAAAGGTTAGCAAGGTGTAACACTTAAAGTTTGAATTTTAAATGTTTTAGGTTAGAGTCATGATTACAAATATAACTTGGGTCAAGTCAACACCTATAAATCTACTCCAAGGTGATGAATGGGGGATCTAGAGATTAGCATCAATTTTTGGGGATGAGTGATGGTGGGATAGGTTATGGTGATGCCATGAGCCAATTCATGCAAGAATATGTTACTTGTAGACTAATTATTACATTAAGAACACTCTAAAATAAATGTAGGCCAAAAACATATGGGAAAGTGCATGGGTATATAATTTTCACTATTATAGGGCAATGACATAAGATTAGGTAAGTACACTAGAACCTATTTCCATGAAAATATTTGTGAAGAATTATTTCAACCATGGTTGAGCCACCAAACTAGCTAGTCCTCAATCCCTTCTTCCCTCTTCACACAACCAAAATTTAGTAAGATCTATTGAATTTAAATAATAAATTAACATAAAATAAAAATGTAATTTATTTTTCATAAATAAAAACACAATCTAGGTTAGCCATTCATGAATCTAGTTTTCAAATAATATTAATCCATCTCACAACTATATCTTGACAATAATTTATTGGAATTATTTAAAATCATCAATAATAGTATAATAGATAATTATAGTCTACTTATAAGTAGATAAAATATGTACGAAAAGGGAATGTCATAGTTAATTAGAGTTTGGTTATAAGTTTTACCAAAAAGAGAATGTTACATCACCTAAAAAAAATTGAGTAGAGTTAAAGAGATTAGATAATTAAGGTGGACCCACATGCTACCATAGCAATTGCAAAGACCTTTCCAGTAAAGGATGAGGAATACCTACTCCATGATAGAGTGAATTATTATTTATGCATTTACTCTATTATCATAGCTTTATCATGCATATAGTATAATCTTTCTTAGGTATGTCTCTACTTGGGTAGAAGTCATATCTTTAATAAATGGTATCCTCTAGAGGCATCTTCTATATTTAGTAAGTACTTGTTTGTTAGGACTCTTCACTTGGTGACTTGGTAATAGTTGTTAGTTAGGAATCCTAGTATGACCATTTCATGTATATGCTCATCTCATATTTGAGACTCTCTATCTCTCCCTCTCAAGATCTTGTAATCTTGGGTGTACTTCCTTTTTATTAATAGAATAACATCTTAATGCATTTTGTAATCCTGTATTTTTGCTTCTAGCTAAGTGTGGCATGTTTCTCTCACCTAGTTCTTTGGTCCATTCTTATGCTCATTGATCTTCCATCTTTCAACAAATATTACATGGTATCAAAGCATATTGATAGTTTGGTATCAAAGGATTTTAATTTTGATTTCAATTGGAGAGCTCAATTATGGTTCTACCTAGGTCAAAACAAACCTCTCCATTTTGTCTAGAGCACGCCAAAACCCTAGAATCAACTATAAAATAATCAAATTTAGAGTAGGGAATTTGAAGGAAAAAACATTGGCCCAAGAATACAACCAATTGTATATGTTCAATACCATTCTCTATGAAATCACTATGTAAGCATGGTATAGTCGTACTGCTAGCCAAATCATACAAGGTATTAATTTTCATAAAGGTTGGAATCTTTATTTTTATAAAGGTTTTTTGTAAAAACATTATTGTAGGGTATAAGAATGTTTAAATTTGTACCCCCTTGTACCTACATGAATATATTTCCTTTGAAAAAAATTAAAAAAACAAAAAACTTACTTATATAGCACAACCAATGCTTTTCTTTTAAGCACTTATAGTGAATAGGGCCATGAGGGGTACCCCTACCCTTACCATGACAAGGGTACCCCATTGTACCCACCTACCATTGGAAGGGGTGGTAGGCCCCACACTAATTTTAAAACTGGTGTTGTTTCCTATTACACGGTCCACCATAATAAAAAACAATCAACAATACTCCATTTTTTGGCAATAATTATGAACAAATCACCCACCACTCTTTTGATAGAGAAATGTCATGGACAACACTTTCTTCTAGCAATGCCACCAACTGATACCACTAGATTCACTACCCTCACTTTGCACACTGAGAACCTATGCCAGCAATTCTTTTCTTAGCTTCCACTAGGTGGTTCCACCTAGGCACTTCCAAGGTGCCATATTCACTAGAAGCACTGCCAGACAATGAGTCACTAGCCACCAAGGTGTTGCTAGGGGGATAGACAGCTCTCCAATGTCCTTTTCAATTTTGCTATCAAACTTAAGAGAATCTTTTCTCACTCATTTGGTGTTCTTTTTATGAGCAGTTTTTTTGAAATGGGCTAGTTTTTCACCAAATTCACAATGGTGTAACCAAATTTATTTTTGAACACTCTATTTTCTAGAGTCCACATTTTCTTAGTGACTTTGTTGTATAGTTCTCATTCTAAGAACTTTTAAAGGCCATATCTTGTGCATATAAACTCCTTTTTGCATCCTATATTTTTAAAAATTCATTTTTTCCATGCACTTCATGTTGACACCTTCTATTTCTTCTCATTTTTTGCCAAACTATATTTTGTACTGAACTATATTTTCAACACTTTATCCATTTTTGAATTTATAAAACTCAATTAAACATAGTATAAGCTTTGTAAAAACATTAAAAAAATTTCCACACATTGTATTTGCATTTTGGGGTTTATGCACACTGTTATTAAGCTCATTATTATTATATTGCACTACTTTATAAAGTGTCATGGGTGATTTCTTATGTTTTTTGATCGGAAAATCATCTACCTTCATGTCTATGAGCCTTGTTATTGCATGCCCTTTTCTTAATTGTAGGTACTTCATTTGGTCATCCTCACCAAGGATTTTGATGTGCTTGTCTTATTTCATTTTTTACTGCAACACATTTTAGTGGAATTACCATACCTCTCCCTACCAACATTGTGAGGTTTGATATACTGTATTGCTAATGATTTCTTGGTTTCATTTTGGAGTGAGATATGTGTCTAGTTTTTGTTCCTATATACTAATCAAATGTAATGATTGGTTACCCATGCATACTAATGAGATGAAACATATACAATATAAACATTGGATACCTATATATGGAAGTTGTCTTCTTTAGTTGATCAATGTTTGTGAGTGTAACATGACAAAATGTCCCCTTGGGGGCTTTTCCCTTGTAAGGTTTAGCTCCCGGGTCTTTTATCTGCATTTAGGACATCTTGTATCATATTTTGACATCCCGATGAAATGATCCCTAAGTTTCATGACAAATGGGACCTATGGGGATCCCTTGAACTTAACCCTGACCAAAATAGGGGGGAGGACTTGGACACCCACACCCTATTCTTGCCCTATTTTGGGTCAGTCCCAAATTTTAAGTGTCATCTTGTGACCATTATTTGGGTCTTATGCCAACACGGTAAGTTTGAATTACAGAATTCTTGGCAGGAGTGTTTGCAGTTACATATATAAGCATGTTTAGGTATTCATTTGTAAACTAGAGAATTACAAGGGAACAACTAGATGGAAATTTCATGAGCATTGGCATTTTGAAAGTGATTCAAGGCATTCATTGTGTAGCAAGAGTAGATTTGTGTTGTTTATGTGTTTGTATTTGTAGATTTGAGCAATCATCTCCTCATGGCATGAAGAGTTTCTTCCTCCCATGACATCTTCACTACAAGGTGACATAATTTGTGTTTTTGAGCATTTATCATTTGGTTTTTGTCTCTGCCTCACAAGGGCATGCACTCTCTATTTGACAATGGTGTTCAGAAGACTTGAATGTCTCTCCGGGGCTTGATTGAGGTAGGCCTCTAAACACCACAGCCCCCTCCAAAAGTTCCTATGATTACAAGTTACAGGTTGAATATATAGGAAGAGTGGAGTTGCAGGAGGGCATTACAGAGTGTTGGATTTGTAGATTAGAGTTGAAAACAACACCCTGGACTTGGGTGCCCATTCTTTAGTCCTCTAGATTCTGTGACAGGAAAATCTTTGATGCAGCAGGAACAAGTTGTAGACTGAGCTTCCAGATCCTAACAAAATCCTAGGCCTTGGACTTGGGCACCCACTCATTAGTCCCTGATTGTTCTGCTTCCAAACCCCAAAAATAGGTGCATAGTTGATTGTTATTTTACATCTTTCTATAGCAGCATTTTCTGATATTCATCTATTTGTTGCCATATTTACATAATTAGGGTTTTAATGTATAATTGAACATAAGTGAGCATAATTGACAATCAAATCATACAAATCCAAGTTTCCCTACATCTCACAATGACCTAGGGTATGATAGTACATTGCAACTCGACCCTAGGTCCTTGAATGAAAGGGTGAAAGGAGGATACACATAAAAAACTACCAAATACCAAACATCCAAATTCTACCCTTTACATTTTGGTGAACCTGTGTTGTTGGAATTTTTTGCACCTTGCTAAATGTTTTTCTTCAGATTTACATTGATTTCATTCATTCATATTATCATTCATCTTATTGCATTGGAAAACTTACAAAAAATGGAAAATTTGGAAAAATTGAAAAAAATTGCATTTTAGGGCTTCTATTTTGCATCAATTAATTTGAATTTCATAAAATTTCTTATTTTTGCATTGGATCTAAGTTAAATTGCAGAAAAATAGAAAAATTCAATAGCTTGCATTGCATTTTCATCATAAAATTGCTAGGGTTTTGTTAGAAATTTTGCATTTTTTATATAATCTAGTAATTCCAAAAGCTAGAGTTTTTAGGAAAAATCTTGTTTCAGATTTTTCTACTGATCTTAGACACTCATTCAAATTTGAATTTGTCTATAGTGTTACATTTTAGTGTAAATTTGCATTTTTACATAGAAAATTTCAACAAAAACTAGCATTTTCATTGATTTTTCCTTAGATTTGCACTTGCATTTTTCATGGTAGGGTGTGAAAATCATTTTTAGATCTGAGTGAATTTAATTTTCATCATAAAACAGATTACAAGACATTCATACAACATTTTGCATTAAGATCTCAAACCTAGGGCTTGAAAAACCTTGATTTTTACTAGATTTGACCTTATTGACTTTCAAAATTTGCACCATAGGCGTGTTGTGAAGAGTATTTTTGCACTAATTGGCTGTTATTAGGGTAATTATCTTCTACCCCTACTAAAAATTTCACAACACCTTTTTATTGGGCTCTTGTATTGAAAATTTGGTGAAAAATTACACATTTTTGTTATATTTGCCCTAGGGTTTGCCCTAGATTGCACACCAAGCGTGTTGTGACAAATTTTATGGATTGAGGTGACTGATATCATTTATATTATTTTATTCACCTCCTAAAATCCTTTACAACACCTTTTTTTCTAGGTCTTGGAATTGAAAAATCATGAAAAATCACATATTTTGCCATATTTTGCGTAGGGTTTGACCTTGAGTGGCACTATAAGCGTGTTGTTATGGATATTTTGGCATTAGGTGGCTTTTATTACTGATATAATTTTCTTTCCATAATCATTTTCCTCACAACACCCTTTGTCATGCTCTTTTGCATTAAGATTTGGTGAAAAAAAATTGCATATTTTAGTGTATTTTTACTAGATTTGGATTAGTCATCATCTTAGATGTGCATCAAAAGTGTGTTGTGATGGATATTATTTCTGTATTGGACTGATATCAGACATCTTATTTACTTCCCCTTATCAAAATATTTACAACACATTTTTCTTTCATATATTTGCATTGAAAAAGTACAAAAAATCAAGCATTTTAGGTCATTTTTACATATAGTTTTGCACTTGTCTTTTGCATCAAATTTGAAAAAATTTAAAAATCCAATTTGGCATCTCATTATGTCATCTTCATGTTATTCATCTTTGAAATCTTTGCATGAGTATAACCTATATTTTGAAATTTTCTATAATTTCACTAACGAGAATCCTCATGTTCTAGAGCACATAGCTTCTGCAAGTGGTATTGAGGCTTCTACATGTTCTACATATGAGCTGCAATTACTTTGTTATACATATGATTTTAATACCTTCACACTATTCATAGGAGCATATCCTTTGATATTAGAAGATTTAACTAAATTCATCTCTAGGAATACTCATGAGAAAAATGAGAGTGAAAATTCTTTTTTCTGGTAATACTTTGAAATCAATGGCTAAAGAACATGACGATGATGATCCCATAGGTTATCCTACTTCTCCTATAGTTCAATGTCCAAAAACCTTAGATAACAAGACTAGAGATAGCTTTAGTAATTCCACTGCTCTCCCTGGCCATGATGAAGTATTAGTGAATGAAGAGCTCCCTTTCACAAAGAACATTCCATGGGTAGACAATGAGCATTCATTTAACAATAAGCAAAATCCTACCCTAGTGCATGGAATCTCTATGGATTATTCCACCAACTTTCTTCCTTTAGTTGACTGTTCACAAATCTTGGATATCACTAAGGAAGAGAAGAGCTTTAATGTCCCTCCTTTGATTGAATATTCAAACCATTTGAACATCACTAAGGATGCAGCACTTGTGGATGAGGAGAAGTCCCTCACATTAAATCCTTCAAGGATGGATGTTGAGATCACTCAAAATAATTTGCTTCTCCCACCACCTAAGAGGATAGTGAATAAGTATACTAATGAACTTCAACATGAACACATTCCACCTAACATTGAGTCAAACCAAGAAGCATTTAAGAATGAACAAAAGAATAGTGATAAAAACTTGGCAATGGTATCTTATGTTTGCAACTTGGAAGAGAATGATTTAATGGTTGATAACTTCTAGCATGGACCTCCCTACAGGTAAGTATCTCTAACCCTTTATCTCTCATAATGTGTTTCCCCCATGATGTGTTATGTATTGTTTAGGCCTCCTGGGATGACCCCTAATTCTCTTGTAAGGTTCAGGATACTAGGAGACCGCCTCTATTGTGACCTTCTATTTGTATCATCATTCTTCTATATTGCCTCTCTCTCTCTCATTTCATTGTTGTGTGTTGTGTCTTACAGACATAGCGTAGTGGTTGGTGACTTGGGGGCACCCTCCTATGTGATTGTCCCTAAGACACTTGTTTCTCCTCTCTTATTTATTGTTTCCCTTCCTCTAGTGTTTCTATCTAGTGGGTAGATGATGAAAAACATTTATACTGATGCGGACCTAGCGTCCCTTTAGCAAGAAATCAAAAATTGGACTTAGTTCCTAATATGACGATGGGGTTGTATATCTTATCTGATGCTTGGCTAGTAGAAGCACTCCATGCTTTCTGCATAGTGATTTTGGTGATCTTTATCTCACTTACAAACCTTAATAATACTGATGCTTTGTGTACTTTGTTTGTCTTTGAATCTCACCTTGGTGACACTCAGTTATGAGATTTTCATGATATAGCCCCACGGTTATCCTCAATCTCTAAATTCATGGTATAACCTTGGCTCTTTGTGTGGTTAATCATATGCATTGATGTTGTTGTTTATCATGATTATAGACACTAACATGTTTCTTGTAGGGATGTGTTTGTGGGAACATTTGGCAATCACAAAATACATGTCACCTCTAGGGGGCATGGGCTTTGCAAAAGTCTGTGTTCCGTTGTGTGTTTTCTTCCTACCTTAATGTGCTTGATATCGATACTTGATATCAACCACCTTAAGGTGGGGGCATATATAAGGTAAACTGTCTATTGTAGATGTTAGCAATGTGCTTGTCCTCAGGTGAAGTTTAAAGACTAGTGGGATGAGTACTTCCTGCACTTTGAGTTTGTTTGTAATCAATCAAACAATCAATCAATCATCTTAAGCCCTCTACGGAGGTGGGGGTGGTGTATCTCTTGCAGAGAGTGCCCATCTTATCATTTTCAAATGTCCTCTACGGAGGTGAGGAGTAGTTCTATGACTAACTTAACCCTTAAGTGTGTCTTCGGTGATTGTTGTGGCGAAGCCCAATTGTCAGTGTGTGCCTATAATGTGCCTGAGATGGTGATGAACCTAGAAATAGGAACACTCCATCACTTGTCTGTCGTGTTTTCTTCGTGTCTTCAAAGTGTGTGTTGTTGGCATGCTTGCTTTGTTTGGAGTGCCTATTGCCCCATATGCAGTTTAAAGACTAGTACGATGAGTACTTCCTGCATTATGGGAGGTTTGGCATGTCTTGCATGTGTGTTGACCCATATGCAGTTTAAAGACTAGTGCGATGAGTACTTCCTGCATTATGGGTGGTGTGTTTGTTGAATTAGGTCTAGACAATTGAGAGGGGAGGGGTGAATCAGTTGTCACCCAATTTAACAATATCTTTCTCTTAATCTTCCTTTACATTTTATGATCAAATCAATGATGTAAACATTTTAGCATTAATCAATAACACATGAGCAGAAACATAATAGTACACTTGACATCAAGATTTTTGATGTGGAAACTCAGTTAAGGGAAAAACCACGATGGGGTTTAACCCACAAAGATTATACTCTATTAAAAGTATTACAATGGGGAATGCACATGCATTCGGGCTCACTTCTCAAAAGAAGGCTCATTGCCTATAAGAAAGAAGAGTTACAATAAATTTGAACTGATATTTGGCATCTATCAATGCTGGAGTTCAGTTCCAGTTAAGCATAGAAAACTGACTTGATACACTTCATCCTTACTCTCCTCCTCTTACCACTCTGCTAGCATTTGAACTTTGATCTCTACTTCTTTTCATAATTACTCCATATTCGCAACACACACACACCAAAATCATCCAATTCCATTAGGTATATATATCCGCAAAATGATCTACAATCATTTTACCAGTCGGCTTTAAGAACATTTACAACTTTGAAGAGTACTCTACTCTGTCAGCTAGATCCATACATAATATGAGATGTGGATCAAAAATTGCACTCACAAATCATCAATCATGTCAGCTACTATCATTGATTATCACACATTGCCCAATAAACAACTTCTATACATCCGGAGTTAAGATTATTTGCAAGGTCAGCATGTTCTTCTGTCTATTTTGTCAAACTGAGATCCGATACTCATAAGCTAATATCTTTTAAGTCCTTCATCTTCAGAGGACAAAACTATGGATTTAGAGCGTCTTGACAATTCTTACAACTACCTCAGATCCACAACAAACCATGCCTTTCCACCGGACAGATCCGGACCAAGATACCGGACCCTGTCACCTGCTTTGTTCCTGACTGCCCAGACTTAGACAAATTCTAATTCTGACTTCTGGTGTGAACAAATTATGTTATGCAGATGATTGGGATGATCTTAGTTGCCATCAATGACAACACCTATCATGCCTAGCAGTGTCTCTTGCCAACAATCTCCCCCTTTGGCATTGATGGCAACACTTAGTGAAAAATGACTAAGTGTTGGAATAGCTCCCCCTTAGCTTGTGCTCCATATTGTTGTTCACACTTCTTTCTGGTACTCCCCCTTAGCTAGATTCCTCATTTTTTACTAATCTTTACTCCCCCTTTGACATCAATGGCAACAGGTGGGGTCCACAAGCCAAAATTCTCCAAAAATTTGCATATAGGGCTGCATATGTACAACTAATCATTAATTTCTATATACATGAACTTGAGAATATCTACAAAACTATTTTTCAATTGCACAAGTTTAGAGCCCAAGTTCCCTTTATTCCATCCAAAATTGAGATGTGTCCACTCAGCAAAAATGCATATGCTTCTACCTTTGTCAAATCCAAAGGATTACTTGTCTAAATGCAATCTAAGCTTCTGATAAGGCATTAAACATGGTTTCTAACTTGGGGGTAATCAATTCCCAAAGCTCACACATTCTCTTCATAATGTTACTTTTTTCTTTACCAAGCCTCTTTATCTCATATATCAAGCTAATTACTTAACATTCCTGACTTATAGGCAAAACTATTAGAGGATCAAAAATTTGAGAAAGATTTGACAATTTCTATTCTTGCTCCTTTATCTTCTTGTCAATATCCTCACTAATTTTAGGCCATGATAGATAGAATTTGTACATATCTCTTCTATCATTTAGAGCATTCTGAATACTCCTTATTCTAATGTTGAGTATCATCCTATCATTTCCTATTAGATTCTGTACTTCACTAAATTTCTTATCTAGAAACTCTTTCCAGACCTTTGCCTCTATAGATTTTTCAAAGGAATCAAAATGAGTATTTACAAAACTTACCAAATTTTTCAGATGTTCAGAGGGGGAAACAGATGGACTCTTCTGGTAGGAAGGCATTAACTTCTCCAAAATCCTAGTTGCAAGCCCCAGTAGCTCATTATCCTCCATATGGGACTTTAACAATCTTTCTCTAGCCTTTACTTGGGTGAATGATGCTATTTTCATCAATTGAATGGGAGAGAGAGCATCTGGATTGGTTAGACTTTGGAGTAGTTTAGGGTCATCAAGCTCAATCATCTCTTTATCAAGAACACTTTTCACTACATCTACAGTGTCTCTTGCAACATTTTCTAAATCTTTCATTTGTTCATCAAAATTTTTAGCATCTGTTTTAGGAGCTTCAACATTTGCACCATCTTCTTTTGCTTTGTCTTCTTGGTTTTCTTCCTTCTCTTCCTCTTCTGTATCATTTCTTGTGTCACTTGAAGGTGAAATATTTTCTCTGTCTTCACTGCTCACTACCTGATCTGGAGGGGTTTGTATAGTATTAACATCCTCTTCTTTTCTGGAAAGATCAGGTGGAAGAGTTTCTTCTACATCAATTATTTTGTCTGTCATTTCTATGTCCTCCTGACTAACTTGTTCCTCTTCTAGAACAGAGGCGTCACCAAACTTAGATTGTTGCTTAGTGATGTTCTTTTCCTGAACTTCTCCAACATTCAGATTTGATGAATCAAATCCAACATTAGTCTGTTCATAGATTAACTCCGGAGGATCTAAATTAACACCTTGGTCATCAATTCTCTTGTTAATATCTTCTTCTGGAGCTTCCAGTTCTGGAACTAGAGAATTGTCTTCTTCAACTTGTTTCTCTTAAATAATATAATATTTATCCTTGTCTACTGCCTTTCTCAAAATTTCCTCAGTTTCTTTTGCAATTTCCTCAGTTTTACCAAGCATCAGCTTGTTCATCTGAACCTTGCTTCTGAATTTTTCTTTAACTTCTCTGAGGATTTTATCTGCTTCCTTTCTAGTCATTACAGGACACAAAGTAGAAAGGACATACTCTCTAAGTTTTAGATCTTTAGCTTTGGCTATTTCTTTCCTCATTTCCAATACTTTCATTAAACCCTTAGGAAGTTCTTGTAAAATTTCCAATAGGGCTCTATTGAATTTGTTCAAATATATGATAATGGCATCTTCCAAAATTTTCTTATTTGCTTGATCAAAATTATCATAGTAAACTCTGATAGGCTTTAAGTTTCCATGAACAATGATTGTTTTTACCATTTCATTAATAGTCATAGCGACCTTACCAAGTAATTGCTTTTTACCGGTCTTAATTCTTTCGGAAGGTTGGTCTTCAGAAGTCTTTGAAGTTCTAGCTTTCTTGAATTTTATTTCTTTGAATTCTTCATCTGTCTCTATCTCCTCATCATCTTTTGTGCCCACACTCATTCTTATGGATTTTGTTTTCTTTCTCTTACTTGCTTCACCGGATGATCTGACTTCTAGTTTTGCAATTTTAGAAGGAATAGAATCAGCAGTAGAGATTCTAGTAGTCCTTCTTGTTTCTTGTCCTATTTTTCTTTTTTATCCTTCTCAATTCTTGCTCTATTTTGTTTCACTGCTTCCTTGGTTAGGCTAATGCTCTTAGCATACTTTTCAACTTGCCTCTACACTTTCCTCTTGGTCTCCGACTATCTAACTTCCACATGCAATCCTTGTAAGTTCCAAACCTTTCCACAGAGGTATCTTTAGGTGTGCTCAGAAGATGCTGAGCATACATATCCAAAACTCTTTCATCCACCTCATAACCCATAGGCATTATCCAAACCATCCTTGGTTCTACAGCTTCCATCAAGCACTGATCTATGTCAACCATGAAACATATGTCATTTTCATACTTCTCCACAATTGTTTTAGGGATTCTCTCCCTTGATTGTATTAAACTTTGGAATTTTTTGAAGTAGCCCCAAATGGCAGTCTTTTGGGCTTGGGAGTCACCAACAATGAGAAGGTGATCTCTTATTTACCATGCTACAGGCCTGTCAGTTGTCCAATGCACACTTTGAATTCTAGGCACTTCATTCATAAAATAGAAGAATAAACATATAAATAAGGAACCATATTTGAAGGTATTTTTCCTATCTTTCTTTATTTTGCTCAGATTCTCAATCAACTAATTCTGTAGTAGTTTGCAAAGATCATAATCAACATTCTCCTTTACTATTTGATAGGCTGCATATATTGCAGTTCCGGAGACATAATTTGCCCTTCTAGAATGGTAAATCTTTTACCCAATCACCATGGAGGCAAATTCAACATCAGGTTGTATGATATCATTAATGGTCATTAACCTTTTGTCAAACTTGGCACCGGTAGCTTCAGTCACTGTCTGGTTTTTCACAGCTTTCAGCATGGGTAATCTGCCAGAGGAATTTAACCTAGTTATAGTCTTAATAACATCCTTTGTAATCTTAAATGGTTTTAATAGCCACATGAACTCATTATGTATTCAGATCAATACATGAACGAACCCATTCATTTTCATCAAATATTAGAAACTTAATGACTTGTAGAAAGTGTTTGCTTTCTAGGGCTTTGTATTCCAGTTTCAATTTATGGCTATCATCAGTTAAGTAGTTGTTGAGCAAATCCAAGAGTTTTAGGTTTCCAAATTCATCCATGTTACAGTGGATGTATGCCCTAATGTCTTCAACATGTAAAACCCCATATGGAACACCTGAAAAAGCACCTAGCAGTTCAACTTCAACAGATTTGTAAGGATGCTTCTTAAATCTAGGATGGGGCCTTTTAGTGAAATCAACAACTAAAGGTGTAGCCATTTGCAAAGATTGAGAATTGAAGAGGTTTCATAGAAAATAGAAATACCTTGTTCTGCAGGTTTGGGTTTTGCTTGAGGATCCTCTGTGTGCTTCAATTCTTGAGAATTCTCAGCTGAGAGCTCATTTACTCCTTCACTTCTTGCTTTCTTCTGATGCAAAGTGATCTGTCTGGGTAATGAATGACCCTTTTATGGTCGGCAACACTTAATTTGTCTTTACAATAAATGCTCTACCCTAGTACATCTGGGTACTCTGTTTGTTGAACAATTTCTCATGAATTATTTCACAATTTGCCATATCCAACTTTTTCTTCCAAAAATCCTTCCAAATGATCTAAAACAATCCAAGATCCCTTTTCTCACTGTACCAGATTCAGGCACTTACTTACTGGCTGGGGGATTTTGATTTTTATTGCAGCTCCCCCTGAGCCAGAGCTCCTAATTTAATTCCCTGAGGAATTATCTACACCAAATTCCGGTGCGGACCCATCACTATGGTTCACAATTGCTTTCTTGACCCATGTCTCACTTGTTTCATTCTAGATTTCATTCTCTTCAATTTTTCTTTTGCCTTTGTGTTGTCTTTGCTCATCTGGTTTTCTGTTCACTGGACCTCTTCTTTTATTAGTCGTACTTCTACAAAATTTTGCAAAATGACCAGATCAGTTACAATGGAGGCACACAACATTTCTTTTCCCATTTGATTGATTTCCTCTTGATCTACACTGATTGGCCATATGTCTAAATCTATTGCATGCAAAGCATTTTCCATTGAAAGAATTCCTATTTCCTCTATTTGATGGGTTATTCAATATCATACTTCTACATTCATTGGCTTTATGACCACACCTCGTACAATTGAATCATTGTCTGGAGAAGGATGGATTATTTTGATTTACTCTACTTCTGCATTGAGTGGCTTTATGACGAAATTTATTAAACTTGAAACAATTTCCATTGAAAGATGGATACCTTTGGGCATTTGGCTATCTTATCAGAGGTCTTCTATGTCTGTTTCTCCCATTCCTTGGTTGAAAGTTTCTTTGTCCAAGTTTAGAGATTTCACCTTTCTCATATCCAAGACCATGCTTGTCTTCAACCCTTTTCTGCCCCTCAAGTATTGCTTCAAGTTTAGCTGAACTTATCTTGAACTTCTCCTTGTATTCATTTGCAACTTCTAGATCATGTTTGAGAATGACAATTTGTCTTTCAAGATATCTTTCATTGTCTTTGCTTTCTTGTAGATCAGATTTTAGATGACGAACAATACTATCCAATCTATAGCATTCATCAGTTTTTTCTCTTAGAGTTTGATTCAAATCTTCTTTGGTAATCCTCATTGCCCCAGGTTCCATCTCAACTTTTGGAACAACAACTTCTTTTGACAGCTTCCCACACTCCTTTGTCTTTTCTTCCAAGGCTTCATTCATGCTATTTTCTTCAGTTAAAATGGATAATTGCAGAAGTAGCTCCTTATTCCTTCCCAAGGACTTCTTTAATTTATCTTTTAACATTTCAGTGGTATCATCAATACCCTTGATTTCATCTTTAAGATTAGATATTTCTGCTTTGGACTGATCAAGATCTTTTAGAGCCAGCTGAAGTTGATCTTTGAGTGAACCCATTGAAAGCTCCTTACAAGATCTTTCCTCAAGCTATTAAGCTTCTTTTAAGGAATCTTGCTCTGATACCAATTGTTGAATTAGGTCCAGACAACTGAGATGGGGGGGTGAATTAGTTGTCACACAATTTAACAATATCTTTTTCTTAATCTTCCTTTACAACTTATAATCAAATCAATGATGTAAAAATTTCAGCATTAACCAATAACACATGAGCAGAAACATAAATAGTACAATTGACACCAAGATTTTTGATGTGGAAATCCGGTTAAAGGAAAAACCATGGTGGGGGTTAACCCACAAAGATTATACTCTGTTAAAAGTATTAAAATGGGGAATGCACATGCATTTGGGCTCATTACCCAGAGCTCACTTCTCAAAAGAAGGCTCACTACCTACAAGAAAGAAAAGTTACAATAAATTTGAACTGATATTTGGCATCTATCAATGCTAGAGTTCAGTTCCAGTTAAGCATAGAAAACTGACTTGATACACTTCATCCTTACTCTCCTCCTCTTACCGCTCTGCTAGCATTTTAACCTTGATCTCTACTTCTTTTCACAATTACTCCATAGTCACAACACACACACACACCAAAATCATCCAATTCCATCAGGTATATATATCCGCAAAATGATCTACAATCATTTTACCAGTCAGCTTCAAGAACATTTACAACTTTGTAGAGTACTCTGCTCTATTGGCTAGATCCATACATAATATGAGATGTGGATAAAAAATTGCACTCACAAATCATCAATCATGTCAGATACCATCACTGATTATCACACATTGCATAATAAATAACTTCTATATATCCAGAGTTAAGATCATTTGCAATGTTGGCCTGTTCTTCTTCTATCTGTTTTGTCAAACTGAGACCCGATACTTAGAAGCTAATATCTTTTGAGTCCTTCATCTTTGGAGGAAAAAATTGTGGATTTAGAGTGTCTTGACAATTCTTACAACTACCTCAGATCTGCAACAAACTATGCCTTTCCACTGGAGGGATCCGGACCAAGATACCGGACCTTGTCACCTGCTTTGTTCCTGATTGGCCGGACTTAGACAAATTCTGATTCTGACTTCTAGTGTGAACAAATTGTATTATACGGATGATTGGGATGATCTTACTTTCCATCAATGACAATACCTATCATGCCTAGTAGTGACTCTTGCCAACAATCTCCCCCTTTGGCATTGATGGCAACACTTAGTGAAAAATGACTAAGTGTTGGAATACCTCCCCCTTACCTTATACTCCATACTGTTGTTCACACTTCTTTCTGGTACTCCCCCTTAGCTGGATTCCTCATTTTTCATTAATCTTTACTCGCCCTTTGGCATCAATGGCAAAGGGTGGGGTCTGCAAGACAAAATTCACAAAAAATTTGCATATAGGACCGCATATGTACAGCTAAACATTAATTTCTATTCACATGAACTTGAGAATATCTGCAAAATTGTTTTTCAATTGCATAAGTTTAGAGGCCCAAGTTCCTTTTATTCCATCCAAAATTGAGATGTGTCCACTCACCAAAAATGGATATGCTCCTACCTTTGTTAGATCCGAAGGATTACTTGTCTAAAATGCAGTCTGAGCTTCTGATAAGGCATTAAACATGGTTTCTAACTTGGGGGAAATCAATTCCCGGAGCTCACACATTCTCTTCATAATGTTACTTTTTTATTTACCGAGCCTCTTTATCTCATCTATCAAGCTAATTACTTGACATTCCTGACTTATAGGCGAAACTGTTAGAGGATAAAAAATTTGAGAAAGATTTGACAATTTATGTTCTTGCTCCTTTCTCTTCTTCTCAACATCCTCAATAATTTTAGGCCATGATAGACAGAATTTGTACATATCTCTTCCATCATTTAAAGCATTATGAATACTCCTTATGCTAATGTTGAGTATCATCCTATCATTTCCTATTATATTCTATACTTCACTAAATTTCTTATCTAGAAACTCTTTCCGGACCTTTGCCTCTATAGATTTTTCAAAGGATTCAAAATGAGTATTTACAAAACTTACCAAATTTTTTAGATGTCTAGAGGGGGAAAGAGATGGACTCTTTTGGTAGGAAGACATTAACTTCTCCAAAATCCTAGTTGCAAGCCCTAGTATCTCATTATCCTCCATATGGGACTTTAACAATTTTTCTCTAGCCTTTACTTGGGTGAATGATGCTATTTTCATCAATTGAATGGGAGAGAGAGCATCTAGATTGGTTAGACTTTGGAGTAGTTTAGGCTCATCAAGCTCAATCATCTCTTTATCAAGAAGACTTTTCACTACATTTGCAGTGTCTCTTGCAATATTTTCTGAATCATTCATTTGTTTATCAAAATTTTTAGCATCTATTTTAGGTGCTTCAACATTTGCACCATCTTCTTTTGCTTTATCTTCTTGGTTTTATTCCTTCTCTTCTTCTACTTTATCATTTCTTGTATCACTTCTAGGTGAAATGTTTTCTCTTTCTTCATCACTCACTGCCTAATCCAGAGGGGTCTGTATAGCTATAACATCCTCTTCTTTTCCAGAAAGATCAGGTGGAAGAGTTTCTTCTGTATCAATTATTTTGTTTGTCATTTCTTTGTCCTCCTGACTAACTTGTTCCTCTTTCAGAACAGAGGCTTTACCAAACTCAGATTGCTTCTTAGTGATGTTCTTTTCCTAGACTTCTCCAACATTCAGATTTGATGAATCAAATCCAACATTAGTCTCTTCATTTATTAACTCTAGAGGATTTAAATTTACACCTTGGTCATCAATTCTCTTGTTAATCTCTTCTTTTGGAGCTTCCAGTTTCGGAACTAGAGAATTGTCTTCTTCAACTTGTTTCTCTGAAATAATATAATATTTATCCTTGTCTACTGCCTTTCTCAAAATTTCCTCTGTTTCTTTTGTAATTTCCTCAGTTTTACAAAGCATCATCTTGTTCATCTGATCCTTCTTTTCTAGTCATTACAAGACACAAAGTATAAAGGACATACTCTTTGAGTTCTAGATCTTTAGATTTGGCTGTTTCTTACCTCATTTCCAGTACTTTCCTTAAACCCTTAGCAAGTTCTTGTAAAATTTCCAATAGGGCTCTATTGAATTTGTTCAAATATATGATAATGGCATCTTCCAAAATTTTCTTATTTGCTTCATCAAAATTATCATAGTAAACTCTGATAGGCTTTAAGTTTCCATGAACAGTGATTGTTTTTACAATTTCATTAATAGTCATAGCAACCTTACTAGGTACTTACTTTTTACCTATCTTAATGCTTTCAGAAGGCCAGTCTTCAGAAGTCTTCAAAGTTCTAGATTTCTTGAATTTTATTTCTTTGACTTCTTCATCTGTCTCTGTCTCCTCATCATCTTTTGTGCCCACACTCGTTCTTATGTATTTTGTTTTCTTTCTCTTACTTGCTTCACAGGATGGTCTAACTTCTGGTTTTGTAGTAGAGCTTCTAGAAGTCCTTGTTTCTTGTCATGTTTTTCTTTTTCATCTTTCTCTATTCTTTTTCACTACTTCCTTGGTTAGGCCAATGCTCTCAGCATACTTTTCAACTTGCCTCTACACTTTCCTCTTGCTCTCTGGTTGTCTAACTTCCACATGTAATCTTTGTAAGTTCCAAACCTTTCCATAGAGGTATCTTTAGGTGTGCTCAGAAGATACTGAGCATACATATCCAAAACTCTTTCATCCACCTCATAACCCATAGGCATTATCCAAACCGTCCTTGGTTCTACAGCTTCCATCAAGCACTTATTTGTGTCAACCATGATACATATGTCATTTTCATACTTCTTCACAATTGTTTTAGGGATTCTCCCCCTTGCTTGCATTAAACTTTGGAAGTTTTTGAAGTAGCCCCAAATGGCAGTCTTTTAGGCTTGGGAGTCACTAAGACTAAGAAGGTGATCTCTTATTTGCCATGCTACATGCCTATTAGTTGTCCAATGCACACCTTGAATTCCAGGTACTTCATTCATAAAACAGAAGAACAAACATATAATCAAGGAACAATATTTGAAGGTACTTTTCCCATCTTTCTTTATTTTGATCAAATTCTCAATCCACTGATTATGTAGTAGTTCACAAAGATCATAATCATCATTCTCCTTTACTATTTGATAGGCTGCATTTATTGCAGTTTTGGAGACAGAATTTTCCCTACTAGAATGGTAAATCTTGTACCCAATCACCATGGAGGCAAATTTAACATTAGGTTCTACAATATCATTAATGGTCATTGTCCTTTTGTCAAACTTGGCACCAGTAGCTTCAGTCACTGTTTGGTTTTTCACAGCTTTCAGCATGGGTAATCCACCGGAGGAATTTAACCCAGTTATAGTCTTAATAACATCCTTTGTAATCTTAAATGGTTTCAATAGCCACATGAACTCATTATGTATTCGGCTCAATACATACCGAACCCTTTCATTTTCATCAAATATCAAAAACCTAATGACTTGCAGAAAGTGTTTGCTTTCTAGGGCTTTTTATTCTGGTTTCAATTTATGGCTATCATCAGTTAAGTAGTTGTTGAGCAAATCCAAGAGTTTCAGGTTTCCAAATTCATCCATGTTACAATGGATGTATGCCCTAATGTCTTCAACATGTAAAACCCCATATGGAACACCCAAAAAAGAACCTAGCGGTTTGACTTCAATTGATTTGTAAGGATGCTTCTTTAATCTAGGACGGGGCCTTTTAGTGACATCAACAACTAAAGGTGTAGCCATTTGCAGAGATTGAGAATTCAAGAGGTTCTGTAGAAAACAGAAATACCTTGTTCTGGAGGTTAGGGTTTTGCTTGAGGATCCTCTTCACGCTTCAATTCTTGAGAATTCTCAACTTAGAGCTTGTTTACTCCTTCACTTCTTTCTTTCTTCTGATGCAAATTGATCTATCTGGGGAATGGATGACACTTTTATGCTCCGCAATGCTTGATTTGTCTTTGTAATAAATTATCTACCCTAGTACATCTGGTTACTCTATTTGGTAAAAAATTTCTCATGAATTATTTCACAATTTGCCATATCCACCTTTTTGTTCTGGAAATCCTTCTAAATGATCTGAAACAATCCAAGATCTCTTTTCTCACTATGCCAAATTCAGGCACTTACTTACTAGCTAGGGGATTTTGATTTTTATTGCAGCTCCCCCTAAGCCAGAGCTCCTAATTTAATTCCCTGAGGAATTATCTGCACCAGATTCTGGTGTGGACCCATCACTATGGTTCACAATTGCTTTTTTGACCCATGTCTCACTTGTTTCATTCTGGATTTCATTCTCTTCAAATTTTCTTTTGCCTTTGTCTTGTCTCTGCTCATCCAGTTTTCTATTCACCGGACCTCTTCTTTCATTAGTCCTACTTCTGCAGAATTTTGCAAAATGACCGGATCGGTTACAATGGAAGCACACAACATTTCTTTTCCCATTTGATTGATTTCCTCTTGATCTACACTGATTGGCCATATGTCCAAATCTATTACATGCAAAGCATTTGCCATTGAAAGAATTCCTATTTCCTCTATTTGATGGGTTATTCATTATCATACTTCTACATTCATTGGATTTATGACGATACCTCTTACAATTGAAGCATTGTCTGGAGAAGGATGGATTATTTTGATTTACTCTACTTCTGCATTGAGTGGCTTTATGACCAAAGTTATTGCACTTGAAACAATTTCCATTTAAAGATGGATACCTTTGAGCATTAGGTTGTCTTATCAGAGGTCTTCTAGGTCTGTTTCTCCCATTCCTTGATTGAAAGTTTCTTTGTCTAGATCCAGAGCTTTCACCTTTCTCATATCCAAGACCATGCTTGTCTTCAGCCCTTTTTCGATCCTAAAGTATTGCTTCAAGTTTATCTGAACTTATCATGAATTTCTCCTGGTATTCATTTGCAACTTCTAGATCATGTCTGAGAATGACAATTTGTCTTTTGAAGATCTCTTTCATTGTCTTTTCCTTCTTGTAGATCAAATTTTAGATGACCAAAAATACTGTCCAATCTGTAGCATTCATCAGTTCTTTCTCTTAGAGTTTGATTCAAATCTTCTTCAGTCTTCTTCCTTTTCTCAATTTCTTTGGTAATCTCATTGCCCTAGATTCCATCTCAACCTTTAGAACAGCAACTTCTTTTGACAGCTTCTCACACTCCTTTGTCTTTTCTTCCAAGGCTTCATTCATGCCATTTTCTTCAGTTAAACTGGATAATTACAGAAGTAGCTCCTTATTCCTTCCCAAGGACTTCTTTAATTCATCTTTTAACATTTCAGTGGTATCATCAGCATCCTTGATTTCATCTTTTAGATTAGATATTTCTGCTTTGGACTGATCAAGATCTTTTAGAGCCAGCTGAAGTTGATCTTTGAGTGAACACATTGAAAACTCCTTCCAAGATCTTTCCTCAAGCTGTTAAGATTCTTTTAAGGAACCTCACTCTGATAGCAATTGTTGAATTAGGTCCAAACAACTAAGAGGGGGGGTGGTGTATTAGTTGTCACACAATTTAACAATATCTTTCTCTTAATCTTCCTTTACAACTTATAATCAAATCAATGATGTAAAAATTTCAGCATTAATCAATAACACATGAACATAAACTTAAATAGTACACTTGACACCAAGATTTTTGACGTGGAAACCTGGATAAGAGAAAAGCCACAGTGGGGGTTAACCCACAAAGATTATACTCTGTTAAAAGTATTCCAATGGAGAATGTACATGCATTCGAGGTCACTGCCCAGAGCTCACTGCTCAAAAGAAGGCTCACTATCTACAAAAAAGAAGAGTTATAATAAATTTGAACTGATATTTGGCATCTATCAATGCTAGAGTTCAGTTCCAGTTAAGCCTAGAAAACTGACTTGATACAGTTCATCCTTAGTCTCCTCCTCTTACCACTCTGCTAGCATCTAAACTTTGATCTCTGCTTCTTTTCACAATTACTCCATAGTCGCAACACACACACACCAAAATCATCCAATTCCATCGTGTATATATATCCGCAAAATGATCTACAATCATTTTACCAGTCAGCTTCAAGAACATTTACAACTTTGTAGAGTACTTTGCTATGTCAGCTAGATCCATATATAATATGAGATGTGGATCAAAACTTGTGCTCACAAATCATCAATCATGTCTGCCACCATCATTGATTATCACACATTGCCCAATAAACAACTTCTATACATCCGGAGTTAAGATCATTTGCAAGGTCGGCCTTTTCTTCTTCTGTCTATTTTGTCAAACTGAGACCCAATAGTCAGAAGCTAATATCTTTTGAGTCCTTCATCTTCGGAGGACAAAACTGTGGATTTAGAGTGTCTTGACAATTCTTCTAACTACCTCAAATCTGTAACAAACCATGCCTTTCCACCGGAGAGATCCAGACCAAGATACCGGACCCTGTCACCTGCTCTATTCTTGACTACCAGGACTTAGACAAATTCTGATTCTGACTTCTAGTGTGAACAAATTGTGTTATGCGGATGATTGGGATGATCCTTTTTGCCATCAATGACAACACCTATCATGTCTAATAGTGTTTCTTGCCAACAGTGTTTACTTTCCTTGTACTTGCATCTACATTTCATATATATGAGAAAAAGTAAAGAAAAGAAGTCATTCCTGTCTTCTATACATTAACTGTCTTCTATGCATTTGCTGTATTCTCCATGTTTTGCATGACTTTAACTATCTTCTCTATGTTTTGCATTCCTGTCATTGTCTTCAATGTGTTTGATGTGTCTTCTTTGCGCTTGGTGTGTTTGTTGACTGTACTTTAATGCATGTATTGGCCTCGCGTTTATACATACATTAAAGTGGGGGCTAAATGTAACGCTAGAAAATGTCCCCTTGGGGGATTTTTCCTCATAAGGTTTAGCTCCTGGGTCTTTTATCTACATTTAGGACATTTTGCATCATATTTTGACATCCCGATGAAATGATCCCTAAGTTTCATACCAAATGGGACCTAGGGGGATCCCTTGAACTTAACCCTGACCAAAATAGGGGGGAGGACTTGGACACCTGCACCCTAGTCCTGCCCTATTTTGGGCCAATCCCAAATTTTAAGTATCGGCTTGTGACCATTATTTGGGTTCTATACTGACACGATAAGTTTGAATTACAAAATTCTTGACGGGAGTGTTTGTAGTTGCATATATAAGCATGTTTAGGCATTCATTTGTAAACTAGAGAATTACAAGGGAACAAGTAGGTGAAAATTTCATGAGCATTGGCATTTTGAAAATGATTCAAGGCATTCCTTGTGTAGCAAGAGCAGATTTGTGTTGTCTATGTGTTTGTATTTGTAGATTTGACCAATCATCTCCTCATGGCATGAAGATCTTCTTCCTCCCATGAGATTCACTACAAGGTGACTTCATTTGTGTTTTTGAGCATTTATCATTTGGTTTTTTCCTCTGCCTCACAAGGGCACGCACTCTCTATCTAACAACAGTGTTCAGAAGACTTGAATGTCTTTCCGGGGCTTGACTGAGGCAAGCCTCTAAGCACCACAATCCCCTCCCAAAGTTCATGTGATTGTAGGTTACAGGTTGAAGATATAGAAAAATTGGAGTTGCAGAAGGGCATTACGGAGTGTCAGATTTGTAGATCAGAGTTGAAAATAGCACCCTAGACTTGGGCACCTGCTCTTTAGTCCTCTAGATTCCGTGACGAGAAAATCTCTGATGCAGTAGGAATAGGTTGTAGACTGAGCTTCCAAATCTCAAAAAAAACCTAGGCCTTTGACTTGGGTGCCCACTCATTAGTCCCCAACTGTTTCACTTCCAAACCCTAAAAATAGGTGCACAGTTATTTGTTATTTTACATCTTTCTATAGAAGCATTTTCTGATATTCATCTGTTTGCTGTCATATTTGCATAATAGGGTTTTAATGTATAATTGAACATAAGTGAGCATAATTGACAATCAAATCATACAAATCCAAGTTTCCTTACATCTCACAGTGACCTAGGGTATGATAGTACATTGCAACTCGACCCTAGGTCCTTGAATGAAAGGGTGAAAGGAGGATACACATACAAAACTACTAAATACCTGTTGATATGCACCAGACAATTGAGAGTGGGGCTGAATCAATTGTCCCAAAAACTTAAACACTTACTACAATTAAACATTCATCACTTATCCATAATTTTTATGATTTAACAATGAATGCATGAAATCAGAGACTTAACCATAGAGATAATATTAAACACAAGAGACACCAGATTTTACGTGGAAAACCCCAAGGTGGGGAAAAACCACGGAGAGGATTAGCTCTCAATATATATTGCAATCTTGAAATAATGATGTTCATGCTTGGTCACTCGATGGGCCTAAACATACTAGCTTACTGCCATGAAGAACAACTAGGTCTAGCATGCTCACTGCCTCAACCCTAAACCTAGAAAGATTACAATAAGGGCTGTTAAACCCTACTAGCGGCTCACTACCAGTCTCTCTGCCATGATCAACACCTTCTTATGTCCATGATTGAAGTATAATAATTCCTCTACTCTGCTCTGCTTCTATTCTGCTCTTCCTCTTCTTTCCTCTACCTCTTCTCTGCTCTGCCTTTTGGACCTTTCTTATTATCTTTCCATTTTCTCTCAAGGACACTTTTTCCATGACTCAACTACAACTATTTATACACTACATCAACCTTGGAATGATCATCAAGGTTGGCATCACAATCATCAACCATTGGAACAACCTCCAAGGTCAGTATTACAAACATTTACAAAATAGGTCCTAACCTATTACAACATTGTGCAAAGGAAATGAAATGCGGATCACGCCATGCCTTACCTAGGACTCAAACACGATCTTCCACACCACAACACGCTTCCACAATCTTTCAGAGATCTCCACAATCACTGGGATTAACCAAGTCAGCCAAGACTGGTTACATGCTACATTATCTGTGAACAATCTTCAAACACACTCTCAATTTCTTAACACAAACCTATTTAGGGTAAAATTGGATCTTGTTGATCTTTTGTTCTCTAGATGTTTGAATCCTCCTTTCACCCTAACATTGAAGGATCTAGGGTCGAGTGGCGAGCACTGTCATACCCTAGGTCACTTGCAAATGAAGGGAAACTTTGATCAGGGAATTAATTATCAATTTTTCCTTCTCTTATGTCCAATTAACCATTAAAACCCTAATTATGCAAATATGACAACAAATTAATGAATAACAGAAAGAGCTCTTACAAATGAGAGTAAAATAACAAATTACAGAATATAGATCAATGCTTTAGGATTTGACTGTGTGTGAGTTTTGTCCTCAATGTTTCGGATCATACTCCATGATCCATCATCAGGAGAAAGAGCAAGAGAAGAGAAAGTGAGGTAATTTGCAAAACAAGGCAGTTAAAAAGGGGGGAGAGAGGGTGGTGTGGGAACCAAGAATTCAAAGGAGGAGAATAGAACACAAAAACAACTATCCAAACAACAGATAACTAGTACTAACTAACTGAAACTAACCAATGAAGAAGGTCAAGGGGAATGACAAAGCACTAAGAAGAATAAGAAAAATAATAAGAAAAAGAAAAATATAATACAAAGGATGAAACAAAAGCAAAAGATAAAAGATTAAGAGAGACATAGACAACTAGCAACAAGTAAAGGAAAGTAAAATAAAGTGAACACAGCAAATGAACAAATGACCAAGAAAGAAATACCCCAGAAATAACTAGAAGAGAAAAAGATTGAAACTAAATAGTGAAAGATAGAAATAGAGAGCAATAGAGAAATTAGAACAAAAGAAAAATACAAATTTTATGAAGCCGAAAGAATACCAAGAAGAATAGAATATTAAAAAGAAAGAAAACCTCCCTAGGTGCATCAATGAATAAATAAAAGTGGCAAGAGGGAGGATCCCAGAGACAAATATCACAAAAAAGGGGGGTTAAATAAATATAAAAGAGAAAACTAAGGAGGGAAAAAACCCTATAAAAAACAATCTAAAAAATAAAATATAAAAATTATAAAAGGGGGCAAGCTAAACAAAATAAAAGAAAGAAAAAACCGAAAATTAAAAGAGGGATAATAAATTAGATCAAAAAGAGATATGAAGAGGAGAAAAGTGAAAGAGAAAGAGAGAGAGGAAATCAAAAATCAAAGAAGGAAATTAGGAAAATAGAAAGAGAAAAGAAACAAAAAAATAAAAAGAAGGAACAAGGACCACAAAAATGAAAGAAGAATATAAATCGAAAATGAGAAGAATCAAACAATGAAAGGAAAAAAGAATAAGGAGAACAAAAAAGAATAAATACAAGGAAAATGAATAAAAATCCAAAAAAGAGAAAAAATAATAAATCAAGGGGAAGGACAAAAACAAGACAAGAAAAAAGAGGCAGAGAAAAGGATTTTTTTTCTCTTTTTTGGATTTTTATTCATTTTTCTTGTATTTATTCTTTTTTCCTTTCATTGTTTGATTCTTCTCATTTTCAATTTCTATTCTTCTTTCATTTTTGTGGTTCTTGTTCCTTCTTTTTATTTTTTTATTTTTATTTTTTGTTTCTTTTCTCTTTCTATTTTCCTAATTTCCTTCTTTGATTTTTGATTTCCTCTCCATAAACACTCAAATTTTACGTTTCTTTCAAACCCCATTTAGTAGTTTGAACCTAGGCCACAATACTTCAAACAAAATCAATTCAAATCAATTACATTTGCTAAGGTACAGAAACTGAGCTAAAGATCATAGGAAAAAGATAATATTATGAATAACAATGTGACAAATTACCTTCCTGCATAAATGCTAAAATCATACATTTGGTCTCTAACAGAGAATTTCATTCATTCAAAACTCCCTGAGAAAAATGTTAACTAATTTAAATAGGTCAAATTTATTAAAATTTCTAAACATAAAGCAATTGGGAATTTGAAAATAAGTCTTTAAGATTTATCAATTTTCCATTTCCTAGACAAACAGTTTATAGCACAATTCCTTTGACATTTAATTCCATTTGGCAAAATGAGCTCAATTTCTATCAGTCCAATCCCAAATATTGGTTTCTAAACAATGAATTTATGAAATATGCAGGTACTGGCAGGTTGCATGGAGAATATATGCAAAGACCTATCACTACTTACTGGCATCTTCTACAATCTAAGAGATAATAGATGAGATTCAATATGCAAGCATGACAGGGTCAAGGATTTGGTGAAAACTTTACATTGAATCATTTATTTCTCAGGGTTGAAGTCAGAATACAGGGTTACAGAGGATGGCATACGATTACAAGAGAGACTAGGAAAGGTTGTCCCAGAAGCCTACTTCTTGGAGGGGTCTACAGGGACATTTTAAGTTGGAACAACCATATTTATCAATCAGAGAGGGCAAGTTCATTCCAGGGAAGGAAGCAATTACTCTAAAGGGTATCAAATTTAGGGGTAACCGATTCAATAATCGAAGAGCTTTGAGATGATAATAAGTGCAATGTAAATTAGAATCAGAAATGAAATGTTCAACATGGGGAAGGCAGATATGAGATTGCAGGATACACACAACAAGCTCAACGATTATAGGAGACTCAAACACAATAATCAACTGAAAAACAATCAGGGCATGAACACAACATTTAGTTTCAAAATTCAGAAATAAAAATCTAAAAGAAAGTGGAATCTGGTTTGGATGCTTGGCTTCCTTGAAGATTTGGTGCCAGAATCACTCCCTTGGCTCTTCCAAAACTGCCTCCTCCAAAACTCCTCAGCCCCTTCCCCGTTCCTCCTCCAGAAATCCTTTTTTTTTCCCTCCCCAACCAGGACTCAACTCCCCGGATAAATGCAGGAGACATCCTCTCTTCCCAACAACCCACTTTCTCAAAACACGAGTTGAACTTCCTCGAGTAAATGCAAAAACATTCCTCTCTTTTTCCAACAACCCACTCTCTCGTGGGATTCAAAAATACACCATACCCAGGGATTTCCAGACCTCCAATTTGCAATTGACGGTACATGACATTAAATTTGCACATCCCCAAAATACTGATTACATGATACCAGATGACAACCCCATTTTTTTTTAACTTTAGAATATCATCTTTATTACTATCAATTTATTTTATCAAGATTGTAATTGTTTATTCATCTTACTTATGTGTTTTGTTTTCTTATAATTTTATCCACTTACCTTTTGTGACTTATTATTTCATTTAATCATTTATCTAATTTATTTATTTATTTACTAATTCATGGTAATTTTACCAATTATCAAACAATTAAATCATTTATAATTAATAACAACACATAATTTCCCTAGCAAATGTTTATTTAACATTAGCTTAATTTTAACCTTATTTTTAATGAGGTACTAACCAGGCTTAAATCAACACTTTAACTTGGATAAACCCAACTTACTGGATGATACCTAACCCCATGTAAAGCCACAGGACATGACGACAAAATAACGACAGGATACAATACTGAGAACTCATCCTCTTTGAGGATGTTGACTGAGTAGGGAACCTTATGCTAACTCCAATCCACAATTCTATTGGTGAAAGAACCCGCTCAAACTTGCTATATCAGGTGGAGTCGAGGTTCGGTACCTACAACCTGCATCCAAACAACTGATTAAATACCATCAAGTACGTATATGTCAACACACAGAGAGTCAGAGAATCGCGGCGCAACAGGGTACTCGAAACGAGTAATGCTACACCATCCCTGCTCTTGGATAAGATTATAATCATAGCATTTGAAAATAGATATCTACGAATCTAAAACATGTAAATAATAATCCATTACTAAACATAGCCAACACATCATAACTGAAGTAATCATAATGTCATCATAACTCATAACACATATCTAAGTATATCCATTGAACATAGTCCATCAAGATCAAGGAGAACATAAACCATAACATACTAGTCCAAATGTCTCAAAACTGTAAATAGGCAATATAAGACTATCAACTACTCTAGAACTGACAGATAACAATGTGAAAATAACATCTATCACAAGCCAAAAAAGTGAGGGGCATTACATTTGCAAACCAACAGGAGTTACAGGAGGAGGCTCTGGTGAAGCTCCTGATGCACTAGACCCTGGAGTATGATGGATGTCCACAGTCCTAGGTATGAAACCTCTAACAGGCAATTCTTCAAAGATTCCACTAGGCCTAGACCTGGTATTTATCCTGTGAGCCAGGATTTCTCAATTTTGAGGCAAATTGGCTGGATCTTTGCAAATATTAGGTGATATTCACCGGCTGAGGTGATATTTATGATCGGATGACTGATCTGACTGGATATTTATGAAATATTTGCATAGATAGTGCAAATATGAGGTGATATTTGGGGTATGATGACTCTTATGACAAGATATCAGGCTTCTAAGGCAAACTCTTCAAAGCTTTAATGGATTTACTTAACATTGGCTGATATTTGTGAATTCCTGATGATCTACTATAAAGCTTGCAATATTTATGACTAATTTCAGAAACTTTACACAGAATGAGCATCTACAAGCTTGCTACAGTAAATATTTGAGCAATAATTGAAATTCACAAATGCATTGGGGTTACCTTACTCTCTGCATCATCAAACCTTGAAAATAATGTTTAGGTTGTGTTAGGAGCGAGGATCCTGCACTCAATGAATGATGACTAAAGCTATATGTTCTTTCCAGTTCGCCCTCCTTCTAGCGCCAATTTATGTTGGTCATGATGTTAGTCACAAACAAGCATAGAATAAAAGTACACATTAACCTTTATTCATCTTGAAAGATAAGATGAATTCAGAGAATTCATGATCCCAAGTCTCTGGTGATTAGGTCTTAATCGTCTGACATTACTCAGAGTTTGATGTGTGTTGTTGTTTCCATTTTGGGGCCTTACATTGAGTTCATCATCATGACATTGTTTTTGCAAAGATTCTTCACAGAGAGGTCATTTTATACAGTTGTTTGATCAAATGATGCAGTTGTACTCAAATATTTGCATGATATTCATGCAAATATACATGCTTTAGCTTCAAATATGCTAAATATTTTTAATTATCTACGAGATGTCCACATATTTGTATTATTTGCTTGAGATTATCATTTATTTGCAATTATGATGGTTAAATGCTCTGAAATTTAAAAGAAATTGAAAGAAATGCTTCAAATTAATGTTGAACCTTCAGCTATTGAACCACATGTACATCAGATACAGTCATGAAGAGAAGAAAACCAAACCATATATTCACCAAGACATTCCACAGCTAGATACAGTTGATGCTAACTTCAAAGGAATTGTATGAAAACAACATATGCAAGTAGACACGCACTCCAAGGGACGCAGCAAATCACAGCATATATCCAGAATTCACACACTGATTACTCAAGATTTACTATGAATTGTAATCAACACAGTCTTCTCGTTCATTAAGTATGCAAAGATATAAATGTATACAAAAAGCTTTGAAATGAGCCCTGAATATTTCAACAGATGGATTTCAATTAAGTTTCGAATAATAGAAATGAGGCATGCCAGCACCTTTTATAGAACAAGGTGAGGAATCCATTACAAAAAGATCTCAGATCTTGATTTGTCTATGGATATCTACGATTAATATTTCTCTTTGACTTTGTCAACCTTATCAAAATGGCACAAGTTGCCAGCTGGAAACTATCTGGAATACTCATTTTCACTAAGTATCTGATGCTGATATTTACTTAATGACGCATCATCATCTACCTTATCTGAATCATGTGCTCCATCATCAGGTGCATCACTTCCTGAACTTTCATCATCCTGATGATGATGACCCTGTATATGAGGCTACATGATGATCCGGACCTGTTCATACAACTGCACGATTTTATCTATTTCTCCACCATCCTGTGTCTTCACTTTGGTGATGGTGTGTTTATGTGCCTGATATTTATTTTTGATGCTATCCAGCTTATTTTTCCTGTTGTGCAGCGTCTCATTATAATGTTCCATTTTCATCTTGGTCCTCACCAGTCTATCCATGATTTCCTCTGTCAATTGGCCTAGTGGATCATCGACAACAAATTGGAAGTTATTATGTAGAGCTTGGATTGTAAACTCTTCATCTTGATTATCTATCTTCCTTTCCACTTTTCCTTGTAAGGTCTCCAAAATTTCTACCTCAAAAGACATCATGTCATGTAATTTTATGCTGATCTCCCTCAGCTTATTGTTACATCTCTTGAGGACATCACATTCAAATTGAATGTCCTTATACCATATATCAACCAATAACGCAGTGTTATTATTTAGTACATGCTTGTTGATAAGTAGTTGAGGATTTATCCTCCTTATTTCTCCCAAGATATCTAATGTCTTCTCCAATTGGAAGGATCTTTTACCCGCCTGCATTTGCAACTTGTCTACCTTTTGCCTGGAGTCACTGAGAGTACCCCACCTCTTCAAAGAGGCCTTTACTATTTCTTCTGTAGTATCAAATGTGGAATACATCCACTTTCTCAATATGGATGACTCATGTTTCATGAGATCCAATTTATTCACCTCCTTTTGGGAAATAGCAGTCAATGGGACTGCATGATCAGTGGAACTATCCTCAGGATTAGTCAACTTGCCTATATATGCATGCAACTGAGCAATGTGCTCTTTGTGTTGCTTATTTTTCTCTTTTTCCTTCTTAACTTTCTGAATTAAAGAATCAATGATGTCTTTACCTTCTTGACCCTCCTGGTCTTCATTTGCAAACCCCAGGTCAACTATATTAATCTGGAATTCTTCCAGAGTAATTTTACCTTTCTCTTTCTCTATAGTAGGGATTGCAATTTGTGCAGTCCTTCTTCCAGTTGTTGGGTCTCTTTTAATGGCCGAAGTCATTCTGGCCTTCCTCTTTGGTTTTATTATATTTTCATAAAACAAGGTAGATACATCAAATTCTTGAATCACAAAATCTACTTCTGTGTTTACCTCTTTTTCCAACCATGGAGGTACCTGATCATGTTTCCCAGCATCATCATGACGTTCACCTTGATCTCCTGTATCCGTCAGCATATGTGATGGAGAAGGTGATTTCCTCATTTCTTCTTCATGATGCTCACTTTGAGGGCGATCCTGTGGTACATCCTCCTCTTGAGGAACTTCTTTTTCTAGAGGAGCATCATCCTGAGGCGGAGGATCTTGTGATGTGTCCATATGATGATCATGATGATCATGATCCTTCTCCGTTATCACCTCATCCACTTTTGACTTTTCCTCCTATTGAGGCATATTTATAGCGGTGGATATTGTGGAATCCTCGTTAGGTGCTGGTGTTTGTTCCGAAACCACTATCTATTCTGCACCTGTGCTACTTACTTCCTAAACATTGGAAGCAAGATCTTCTACTACATCCTTCTCATCAGCCTTCTTCTCCTAAACCTCTACTATAGCAAGCTTCACTGATGCATCTTGTTGGCTTTGTTGACTTATTTCTGAAGCATGGCCTTCTGGTTCTACCATCTTCACTTCTTCTGTATGTTGCCCTTTGTAAGGTGTACCTGCTGGATGTTCAGGATTTGCATCCTATTTACTTGTCAAATCTACCACTACAGGACTTGTCACCTGTGCAATTAGTGTATACAGCCCTATTTCTTGGGCTACCTTCTCTGGGCTCTTTTCTTTTTTTGTTTCCACTTGCTTTATCTCCTCCAGTATTGTTTGAACTGTTGGAGTCTTGTGAGGGGTCATGTGTGTACCTGCAGCAAGGGTCTCCATCTTTTGTGAAGCTACTTCCTCCACAACCTCATCATCAGATAGATTAACTGTCTCCTCTAATGAGATATGACCTCCTTCGTACACCTTGGAGGTTTCTTTCATCTGCTCTTCAGTAAGTTCAGTTTTGAACTTCACAATGGTAGGAAGTGGAACATTGTGTTAAAATTCCTTGTGCACAACTTCGCTACCTACCCCTTTCACTAGTGTAGGGGATTGCTTTATTTCACCCCTCATGGAGGTTCTTGGTCTCTTAGGTGGGGTAGCTACCACCACCTGTGGGACTCTTCTCTTCCTTTTGAATAACAAGGGGGCCTCCTCTTCTTCAGGCTCTTCCTCCATAAGGATATCTTCTTCTTCTATTAGTTTCCGTGAGGATTGACCCTCCTCTTGGGTCTCAGTAACTATTGCCCCTGCTGGCTGATCTTTCTTGGACTTTTGTTTCCTTGTCCGCAGAGGTGATGCTGATCCTGATCCTGATCCTGATCCTGATGCTGCCTCCTCAGCTGGAAACACTACCCTTTCAATAATCACCCCCTTGGGCTCATTATCAACTTTCTTACCCCTAGGGGGTCTTTTACTTTGTTGTTGTTGTGGAGGCAGTCTGTCTCCTTTTGATTTTCTCTTTTCAATTATAAAATCATCATATTCCTCATCAGGAATATTCTGCCCTTTCTTCTTGTTGTCCATAGTAATGGCAACACCCTTTTTCTTCAATGCCTCAATCTGTTCATCAACCCAAGCTTGGGTTAACTGTAGTGTCCTAGCAATGAAATGATCCAAAGAAATATCCTCTTGTATAGTAAGGTCAGGTGCAGATATGGTATCATTATATAATTTCTTCTCCTCATATTCATCTACCATTATCCTACCATCATCCTTTTTCAACTGTTGAGGAATGGGGATACAGTCAAAGGTTTTGACTTGATTTAATGTTATCCTCTGGTATCTTCTTCTTGTGGCTTCTGCTTCATCTTCACAATCTGCCCAGAAGTCTTCTAGGTGCCTCTGATGAATAGGCTTCCCTGTTATTTTCTGTATCCTCCCATAAGGATCATATGGTCTTATTAGTGGGAATGGCTGCAACTGCATTTTATTTAAGCTGACCATCACCTTCTTGATGCTTTCTGAATCTAGGCACATATACCAGCCAATAGTGACTGGAAACAAAATTGGTGGTAACTTATGAGCATCCTTGTATGTTTTTAACATTGTGGAGCTCTGCCTTATGAATTCCATTAGTATCACTGCATCAGTGGGGTATCTTGGCAGCATGAGGGGATGTCCTTCAAAACCCTCAATTCTCATGTAGGAGAATCTAGTAAATTGAATATACCAGGCTCCATGCCTGTAGATTATCTCTTGAGCTTCCATGCTCAATCTTTTGTCCTGTCCTCCTCCATGGTCCTTACCAGATGCATAAATAATGCACCATTGACCAATTTGTAATCATGGAGGTAGTTAACTCTCTGTAACTGGGGATGATGATCCCAAATGTGCACAACATTGATTGTGCCTGTCACCTTTCCATCTATGACTAGTGCATCAAATGTGCCTTTGTAAGCATAGGAGTAGACAATGTATGATGTCATGTAAAAGGAACAATTTGAACCTCCCAGGTTCATCAGCTGCTCATGTAGAGCATCACTTATCAATTGGCCCCACAGTGGCTTGATGTCTGCATATATGCACATCATGATTACACCATACATCCAATCCTTAAAACTACCAGCATCAGGCTAGCCTGTCACCCTACTGAGCAATGCAATCATGTATTGATACTCATCATCAAAATCATATTTGAACAAGTGCACAGGAAGTTTGGTAGCTGCAGGATATGTGTTGTTCTTGGCCCTCCATTGATACATGTTCTTCCTGGCCTGTTTCTTATTATTTTCATACTCAACTTTAGATTTCTTCAGGTCTACACTGTTAACCTTCCTGCCCAATGGCAGTCCAAATGTCTTGGAAAGACCCTTAATGGATAGGTCTGCATATATTCTTCCATGTTTCACCATCTGTCTGGTTTCTGGATTATAATTCCGTGCACACTCAATCACCAGCTCAGGAGACTCCATGGAGTACAAAAAATCGGCCGCATTCCACAATCCAGACATGAACACTGCATCCAGCAGGGGGCTTCCATTCTTCTCATCGTTCATTCTAGCGGACCAGGCCTCCAAATCAGTACTCCCCTGATGGGTATCCATAATTGCACCATACTTAAACAGGATTCCTCTTGGAGATGAGAACATGGGCTTGCTGAATTCAGCCTCACACTTTGCTAACCTCTTGTTAGCCATGGATATCTACAATTAACACAATTTGTCTTACAATGGGTATTCACATGCATGCAGATAGCAATTTATCTTTACCAACATCATGCCTATTGTATTCATTCAGAATTTTCTATCATAGGATGAATAAACTAGAACCTGCAACATCATACCTGATTATGCAGAAGCAACAAGATGAGGGTTTCAATTACTTACCTGGTTATGTAGATCCCTTTATACCAGTGGTTTTTTAGAAAATGCTCTTAATCCTGTTGATAATCACGTGCTTCTTCATGCTTGTAAGCTTTGTTCATACAAGTGTCACCTGTATGGGGGTTTGAAAGTTGGTGCTCTGTAAAAAATGATTTTCTCACAAGGTAAGTGTGAAAATGACGATGAATTTACCTTTTAACCTTGCAATTAGGGTAAAATTAGGGCAAACCCTGACAGATTAGATTTTATTCGTTGATCCTTAGCACGAAAACTTAGGATTTTGCCAAGTGTTTCATCAGGTTTTGTGGTCGGAGGGAACTACCTACCACCTCTACGCGCATTAAATGTCAATGGCAGCAACAAGAGCGGGGTGATATTCACATGACAGGATGATGTTTGAAAATCGGGGTGATATTTAGATATCGGGGTGATATTCGCAAATGTCATCCTGAGTGCAATGTGATCATCCTCCCCGAGAGGAAAAACTATCTTCGACAAGGTCGGGTGATAAACGCACCCTTAGGTCATATTTAATACATCAGGAGGATATTTCAATATATCAGGTGATGTTACAAAAATGATGATGACCAGATAAACTATAACCTCTCTCTAAGAATATCGGGGTGACGTCATCCAGATATTGGCTCAGTGTATCGCTAAGGCATCATGACATCATCGTCATGTTATGGGATAAGGGTCATGTTTAGGAAATATGCCCCTGAGAAGTAAATGTGATGATGACATCATCGTCATGTTAGTTTCTTTGTTTATCAGACTCAAATGACGTCATCAAGATAACAGCTTAGGGGGATATTTCGCGTCAGGAGGATATTGAGAAATATCGGGTTACATTGAGAAATATGATCCTCGCGGGAAACATAAGGCTGCTAACGAGTAAAGGTCACTATCACCTAAAATTGATGTCCGGACATTTAGACCGCATGATTTATCAGGTGATAAATTAGATCGGTATGACCTTTCTGTAATATGACTGATATTAAGAAATATGATCCTCCCCCTAGAAATATCAAGTTTGACTCAAACTTTGACCATTCATAACTTTCACACCTTAATGAATATCAGGGTGATGCAAAAGGCAAACCTACATGAAATTTGGTGCTCTTTCTAAATATGAGGTTACTAGAATGAAATATGAACTTTGACAAACTGACCTCATGATGATGACTTACCACATCCTCCTCATGCATGCTGATCTGCATGACTTACTTTTACCAAACCACCAGAAAGCACAGAACAAGCTGTTAGCACTTATTTTGACCTGGGGTTGATTTGTCATGATCAGGAGGTTTCTTCATCTGAAGCCTTCATCTTCTTGCCCAATTTTTCTAAGTGTTGGACCTCCTCAGCGTTTTTCAACTGCAGCATCATATTTTCCTGAGGAGGAGGTCGTCATCATCATCTTGTCTTCGATGATGATCTTCATCAGCATTATCTTCGTCGACTTGTTTTTTCTCATCGTCATCATCATATTTCAACTGTCGGGTGATGTTTGCTTATTATCCTGATGATACTGGTGAGCTACAGTGCGCCCTCAGTTGCTTGCGGGGGTGATTTTTCAAGTATCCGGTGATCTTCCGAATATCACCTTGCTCAAACATGATGACGATGTTGCCCCGATATCTTGAAGGGGTTATTCTCTAAGTTGTCGACCTGACTTGTTTTTTCCTAAGGGTCGTCATCATCATGATATTTCCAGTTATCATCCTGCTGCTTGCGGAGGTCATCATATTTTCTGCCTTCATGATATTTCGCCGGGGTGATATTTTTATCATCGGGTGATCTTGGTTATGATCATCCTGATGATGTTGTTGAAGAGTTCTAAGTGCGACCCGATATTCACTAGGGTCATCATATTTTAAACGTCAGGATGATCTTAGTCAATATCATCTTGATGATGTTGTATCACTTCTTGTTCTTTGTTTCTCATCCTGATGATGCTGACGCCATCCGTATATCAGGGTGATATTTGTTTCTATGCCTATCTGCATCATGATATTTCCGAAGGAGGGGGTGATATTTTCATATCACCCGGATATATGTTTGCTCGAGCATCATGATGATGCTGATATCAAGGAGATATCCGCCTGCTGGCTTCGCGCATTATCTCCGGGGGGTGATCTTTTCAAGCATCATCATCATATTCAGTTATCACCCCGATCTTACAGAGGAGCTACAGTGCAACCTGATATTTGAGCATCAGGAGGATATTTCCAAATATCCGGTTGTCTTCCGAATATCATGATGATGTTAATATCCGGATGACGTCATCAAGGTCCGCGGGGGTCATATTTCTAACAACTGATCATCTTGAAGAGACCTCCTAATATTTGCAAACATGATGATGACGTCATCCGGATATGAGGAGGTGCGCAGTAGGCAGATATGATGATGACGTCAGCAGTATATGATGATGACGTCATCAGGATGTTCATCGGCCAGACTTTTGTTATAAGCTCAGCAGGAGGATGTTCCTCCGAAGGATCAGGTTGTGCCGATTATCATGAAGGTTATATTTCAAATATCATGATGACGTCAGGGTGATATTTCTAACAACAAGATATCATGCTGCTGGAGGATGATGATGATGAGGTCTATACTAGTGTCGTCAGGAGCAAAAGCACCGACATGATATATGCTCATGACCTAGTGTATAAAGTGTTATTGAGGTCATCGCGGGGTGCATGTGGGATATTGTTATCCTGCACTTTCAAACATCATGATGATGAGTCTCGGCGGGAAATGGTTGCGATTGCAGATTTGATGATCTTCCCAAGGCCGCGGGTTGGTGCGCCATTAATGGCGATTGTTGCAGAGGTATGGGCGATGGCGTGGATGGATCCTGTACCCGACTGAGGATGTACATCAGCGGATGGTGGCGCAGGGCTCGAGAAATCTTCCTGTCTCCTCCCCTACCTGCTGCATTCAAGTTTGGGCGCCAATCTGGTTGTGTTTGAGCGCCATTTTCCTGATACTGTGTATCTGGCGAAATCTTGGTCAACCATGTAATTAATTGCTGAGTACCTACCTGGCTGTTATAAGTAGGTGGTCTTGCTCATTTGAAAGGTTGTTGAAAGTTGATGATTTTGGCTCTGTAATGCATAACAAGCTGATCTGGTTGCTCTGTACAACTTACCTGTGAGTTTATGTATCTCTTGTTGTTTGTTTTTTGGCATGAACCCACTGATTTCATGATTAAACTTATATGAGAAATGCTGTTGAGCATGTGTTGTGTTAATTCTGTCTCCAGTATTGCATGTATTCTTCTTCTGAATCTGGATGTTTGGTAATGTTTAGATTCTAGAGCATAGAATTCCTATGTTGAATGTCTGATCTTTTAACTTCTGCTCAAGGGGTAGATTAAACTGTTTTCAGGTTGAACATTGGGAGGGATATACTGCAGTAGGGATACCATAAGTAGAGATAACCTAACACTTTGTATTGGGAGATGCCTGTAAGGCAGGTATCACACATATCCCCTTGAAATCCAGTTTTAGTTGTTCATGCTGATCATTCACAGGTGTATGTCTACTGACTCCAGGCCCTGGATAGGCACCAATCATGCTTTGTTTTGTGTTATAACCATATCCAGCTTTGCATCCACACTTAAACTCCAAAGCAAAATCTAAAACCAACATTAGGACATTAGAGTTAGTTTTAGGAACCTCAGTCCTCTGTCTACAACTGCTAATAGGCCCAAAGCTAGCCCCTTTTCTCTTATCTTTCAGTTTTGGTCTACTCACAAGAGGACTATCTGCTTTCTGTCAGCATCCCAGCCTTGTATGCATATCCTCATGGATGTTGAGTAGGGAATACCCCCCTAGGTCTTGCAGAGCCTGAAGAAGAAGAGGAGATAAAATATAGAGTCTATCTCCTATACTGTTGACCCCCTGGCCCAGAGATCCTGTTGATCACTGATGGCTACCTTGTAGGGAAATCTGGGAATAAGCATCCAGTCTGGGAAAAAGTCAACACAAGCCAAGCAAAAAGTTGGGTCCCTATTTTGCCAAGTCAAAATGGGGTGTGTTGTGTAACCACACAACACTATCCACCTCACAATGAAAATCTTTCATCCGCCGAGCCGCCCACTTCACACTTGTAGGAGATACCCTATACAAAAGGAGTCTTGAGGGCATGCTTTTATGATGTTTAGACTCTAGGGAAGCTGAAGTGGCCTTGCAAGAGGTACATGTAGGTATCTATGGGGCACATTCAAGTGGATTTGCTCTTGCTAAAAAGATCCTGAGGACCGAATACTACTGGCCAACCATGGAACGAGACTCCTACCGATTTATCAAGAAATGCCTACCATGTCAACAGCATGGCGATCTCATTCATGCACCAGCACAGGAGTTGCAACCCATCACAATGCCATGGCCTTTCTCATAGTGGGGACTCGACCTCATAGGGAAAATACATCCCCATCCTCCAATGGCCATAAGTTCATAATCACTGCTACTGAATACTTCACCAAGTGGGTGGAAGCAATACCACTCACCTTCACCACTGGCACCCAAATCTCCAAGTTTATCCTCCATTACATCATCTGTCACTATGGTATCCCTCATTCCATCGTCACCGATAATGGAAAGCCATTCAAGAACCAAGAAGTTTACACTTGTGTGAAAAATTTGACATCAAACACCACTTCTCCACCCCATATTATCCTCAAGGAAATAGTCAAGCCGAAGCCTCAAACAAAACCATCCTGCGCATTCTAAAGAAGACAGTCAATGAAGCTAGCCATGACTGGTACCTCCAACTCAACCCTGCCCTATGGGCCTACTACACAAGTATCTGTACCCCCACTGGAGCCACTCCATTTTCCCTAGTCTTTGGATCTAAAGCCATTTTACCTATTGAGGTCAAGCTCCCATCCTTAAGGGTATCCCTGCAAAACATAATCAATGATGAGGAATACCAAGTAGCACAGTTGCATTAGCTAGAATTACTGGATGAGAAATGCCTAAATGCATTGAACCACCTACAGGCATATCAAAATCGCCTCAAAAGAAGCTACAACAAGAGGATCAGAAACCAAAAATTTGAAGTAGGTGACTTTGTCCTTATGGAAAATCAGAAGAACTTGCAGGAGTGCCCTAAGCAAGGAAAGTTTGAACCCAATTGGCTAGGACCTTATGTCATCACAGCTGACTATGGATCAGGAGCATATCAGCTTGCAACACCTAAGGGGTAGCCTCTGGATGAGCCTATGAACATCCTACATCTAAACAAATTTTATGCATAACCCATCAGGTACCCCAAGTAAAAAATGAAAAATAGAAAAAATCAAAAAAACTAGAAAATCAAAAAATCAAGAAAATCCCGAGTGTAATAAAAACTTCCGATGGTGAAAATCACTTCGGTAACGCCTTGGATAAGTACCATGGTGAAAACTTGTTTCAGGTGCCATGTGTAGTGGCTGGTTCTACCATCTAATAAGTCCTCTTTCCGTCACAACACTCCATATCCCACACATCCCATGGCTTGGAATTGTGAAACATCGAGTCCTATCACCCAACCCCGCACTATCCTATTCCAAGGCTAACTCATGGAATGAGGATCCTTGTAAGCTCTCCTTTGTACAGCCCAGAATTAGAAAATCCAAAAACAATACAAAATCAGAAAATCCAAAAATAATACAAAATCAAAAAATCCAAAAATAATAGAAAACACAGAAAATCTAAAAACAACACAATTCACCGCAAATCACCCCATACATCGATCTCACTATAACTCGCAACCATCAACATCTATCAACTCATCACATCACACCCATCCTAAACCATTCCCACATCATCAAGTATTACCAGAACTACATATTCATTTCACCCGCATCTTGAAAGTACCTTGATCCCGTGGATACAGGGTATGTAGGCAGTCTAGAATACCAAGGATGTTTCCAGTACTCAGGTACCTAAGATGCACCCATCCAACCCGTTTGGATGGTCCCTGCTCACTGAGCTTGCTAGACCCATCATATGATACACACTCTAAGTATACACTTGAAGCCTGTCCCCTCACGTAAAAATCATCAATCAACATACCAACCATAATCCCACACATAGCCTGATTGTTCTTTTGCCCACCTTTCGAAAATGCTCCAATCAAAATCCAACTGATTCGCATCCTAGGATATATCTTTCCCACCATGGACAAAAATCTATCATCCTATCAATACGTCTCTTGGCAAGAACACACAAAGGCTATTTGTATCTTTTGGTTGGTCTTTTTTATTATTGATTTTTATCTTTTTGTCTCACTCTAGGTCATCTCCAAAGCTACCTTGATCTCATTATATCAGGGTAAGTGGCGGACAACACCTAGAGTAGACAAGATCATTGTTTCTATATGCTGTGCTTGTGGGTTGGTTTCATTACTCCAAGAATAGTATTCATATCTTGAAGCCTAGGTCGGTTCTAGTATGGTGTGCCTCATGTGCATATATAGGAATCAATAGCTTATATGTACCAATAGCACGCATTACTATGAGTCCCCTTCCTCAGGCAGGCAAGATTATACTACCTTGGGCACGCATGAAATCAACCTATTGTCTGTGGGTCTAGTCCATGCACTCGTGGGATATATATCATCACCTAGGTCATTTCATACTTTTGTGAACTGTATCCTACATTGCTATAGTAAACTAAGGAATGCTCTTAATTAATCTTATGCAACTACTGTTACTAGCTCAAAATCACCATCCTAATCAATCATTCAACTATACCCTCTAGGCCTAGATTTCGTAATCACCTACCCTATTCCCCCCCTCATCTAAAATCCCCTTACTAATCTGACTCCCCCATCTTACTCCCACTTAACACATCTTGAACCAAAGTAAATCCCCCCTCAATGACGTGGTGTCATACGACCTAACAATTCTCTCATATACCCACCCCCATCCTCTAGATGCTTCCAATCCTATCCATACACCCCTATCCTCTCCCCACCTGGTCCCCTTTCACACAGCCCCACCACTCGAGGTCAAACAAAGAACATCATGTGTATCAAGACTTGATTATCTCACATATCACCCACTTTGCATCTCACCTAGCATCTTTCATATCATCACATATCATTTGCATAATCATTTAGGTTCATTTTAATCATTTAATTTGCATAATCATTTAGGTTCATTTTAGAATCATTTAATTTGCATAATCATTTAGGTTCATTTTAGAATCATTTAATTTGCATAATCATTAGGTTCATTTAATAAATCATCACATTTACATTGCATTCCATATATCATTACATAATCACTAGTGACATTTTTTAACTCATAAAACATTTAACTGCATATCTATATTTCCATACATAACATGTGTTTATTTAGATAAACATACATTCCCATTGCATTTGCATTTCACATCCATAATAAATGTTTATTAATCTGAACATTTATTTGCATTATACATCATATAGTCCATAGATCACAAACCATACATTTATCAAAATAAGAAAACCATCATTACAACCATCATAGGTACATCTATAACATCAAAAACATAATTTCATAAAACACAACACATCCATAGCGTATAAATCCATAAAGCATACTACATCCATCAACATAGGCATCATCATAATCATAATAGAGCATCATAAACAAATACATAGACCATCAAAAAGCATCATATCATATATCATCAATCACAAAAAAGGTACATCGCTCATATATACATCAAAAAATACAATGTCCTGATACAACACCTCTAAGGGCTAACATGATATGACTGTCACATAAAGGATCCTCTCTCTGATGGAGTCGGGGATCCTGACCCTGGTGGTGCCTGTGGTCCTACTAGTGGCTGTGGCAGCGGCTGTCTGTGACTGTACCTACACCTATGGAGCCTACTGGGGCACATGCGAGGGAGGAGGCATCATCTGCTGGACAGACTAAACTGATCTAGATCTATGTGATCTAGTTGCCCATGATCCACTAACCTGACTATAACTCGACGCATGCTGCTCTGCAAGCACTGCCGCATGATATAGGGCCCAATAATAGTATGTCCATCCTCTGGCCTCTAACAGTTGTGTCTGTGCCTGGGACAACTATGTCTGCATCAATGTCAAAACAGGGGCCATCCCAGCACCTGAAGCCTGCAAGCTGCCCACCGTAACCTCTGCCTGTTGTGCCCTAGCAAGCACCGCATCTCGCTCTCTGATCAAAGCCACTGTGTCACCCTGGGCCTCTGCCTGCTATGCCCTGGCGAGCGCCGCATCCTACTCCCCTGTCAAAGTGACTATCTCACCCTGAGCCTAGGCTAGTTGTGCCAATAAGGCCAATGCCCCCCACAATTGAACCAACTCTACCTCCTGGCTCTCCAATACCTCCTACAGGCTGACCACCTATGCTCATAAGGTCTCCATCTCCTCCTCCTCACCCCGAGGCCACCGACAAGGTGTGAGCCTCTCAACCTCTACCTCTCCACCTGCCCCCGAAGGGCCTACCTCCCCCTGCTATTGCTGCGCTACCTGTGGTGGGGGTAGATCACCCCTATCCACCCTAGGCTATCCTCCACGATGTCGAGGCCCTCTATGTTGTCACCCCACTCTAACCTAAACCTACTCAACAGGCACCTGTTGTACAGTTGCCTACTGTCTCCCCTGCTATTGGGGCACCTGTCCAACTGCTACTATGGCCAGCACATCCATCGGCTGCCCCTGCCCCCCAACCACCCTCTCCTCTCCATCCCTCCCAACCTCCACTATGTAGTCTGCGATGATCTCCTCACCCTCCTCCAGGAAATCATCTCCATTAGAGTCATCATCCCCGCCGTCATCTGAATCATCATCCCCTGAGCCCGCTACCTCCTCCGCCAGGACTGCCTCCTCTGCTGGGTCCGTAAACCATGTCGGCTGCCACATCTGCCACCATATTTCATATGCAGGAGTAGTGCCTGCATCCCTAACCATGCTCCCCCAATCCCACCATACTGGCCGTAGAGCTGCAAAGTCATCTAGAGCGACCTGTGGCTATAGGGCTGCAGGCCAGTAGGGCGCATCTCGACGGGTCCGTGCAAAGATGGCCATCTGCTGTGGGGTATCCTGCCGCAATTCAAACTGTCGCATGACCTGTGAGGGTAGGTACATGTCTATGGTGTGGTCTCCTCGACCCATCAGGTATCACTGCTAAAAAGTAAAGGGCATGTGCAAATCATCATCAGGCCATGGCTCCACTCCAATATACGGTCACCAGGTCACTCGAATAACATCATCCAGCATCTGCCTCCAATAACGAACCTAGCTAGTATAAGTGTACTCGACATCCTGATATAAAAATATAAAGGCCTCAAAGGGACGTCGATAGTACCCACACATCAACCGTCTAACTATGATGTGCTCCAAATCCACACATGTAATAGAGTCACCCCAGCTGACAACGATGAATCATAAAGATAAACAACTATATGCATCTCATGATACAGCTGCCCCAACATCACTAGTCCCCAGGCATACACGATCTCATGCCTCACCATCTCCTCAATCATCTCCCCCAACCAACCGGGAAACCCCTGCCTCTCCTATCAGGCATCACCACACCACCAATCAAAACGCACAGGAATAAGGCAAAGGGATCTGCACCCATCGCCAATGTCCCCTCGTAGCTCATCTCCCGCCCATCTGCTGATAACACAATGTGAGCCTCGCTAAATACTCTGATCAGGGCCCTCCGTCCCCTCCTCCTATCATAGCTAACCCGCTGGCCTCGAATAGGTAGCTTGAGGATGCAATAAACATCCTCAAGTGTGATCGTGATATCACCCATTGGCAACAAAAAGGTGCATGTCTCTGAACGGTACCGCTCCACCACGGCTGTCATCAAAGCTCTATGGGCTCGTAGCATCGGCATCGATGCCACTATCAAGAGCCCCAACCTAGCCAGTCGGGCCCATGTGGCATCATCAAACTGGTCGAATAGTGCCATCACAGATGGCATGCGTCGCTCCCGTGAATACACTATAAACGACTGCGTATCCTACATCCATAACTTTCTAGTCAAAAATCTACCTATATTTTTCTTCAAATAACCCCCTTTCTTCTAATGTTGAATGCCCAAATCACTTGGCGCCAAAACATTCCATGCTTCGCGTCATTTTTACAAATAGCGCTACTACTTCTTCGCAAGACACTTTGCGCTACTCCCACACATTGCGCTACTGCGCAACATACTTAGTGCCATTTTACCAAATGGCATCGCCCTGTCACTTGGCGCTAATCTAGTGAATAGCGCTAATTCCACCAAAAGTGCATATACCATATATTACGCTAATCCCCTATATAGCACTAAAATAAACTATAGTGCTGCTAACCAAAATGGCGCTAGTTCACAACATAGCACTACCCTAACATGCATTTGGCGCTAAAATGCCAAACCCTAACCACGTTCCAACATTGCGCTATTTTAGAAAATAGTGCTAAAATGCCAGACAAATGGCGACAAACCACCTCTATGCTACCCAAGTGGATAGCGCTAATCCACTTAACTTTTAGCGCTACACAATCTAACCCCAATTCCTGAACACAAAAAAATGACCAAAAAAAAAAAAAAGTTAGGGTTAGACCCTACCTGGGGTCCAGCCTCCGGTGCATGGCCAAATGATTGAAACTACTCAGAGATTTGTCGAATATGTGAGAATTGGGGGTTGCGCTCTGCCATCTCTCCTCTGTTTCTTCTTCTCACCAAGTCAATGTGTGCAAATGTGGCACTCTTAGGGCCCACTTCTCCTAATATAGCATGTCATGTCATCCCCCCGTCCACTCTTTTTCCCCTCCTAGGTGCAGATCTCAACCTTTTGCCCCGTTTTTCTTCCTGTTGTCTTCTTTTTCCATCCCCTATCCAACTTTCACTCCTGTCATGTCTTTTCGAGAGGTCACCCTAAAAAAAATTATTTTCTTGCCGACCTCTCGAGGGGGCATCCCTTATCCATCTTGCTCCTTCCTGGCAGCTGGGGCATATTTTTCTTCGACTTGACACCACTTCCCTCCTAGGTCCTGATGCCACGTCAAAGAGGGGCAAATGTAGACACCTAAAAATATCTTTTACCATCAAATTGACTCCCAACATCCCTAAACATACCAATTTCTCTTCTAATCCATTAATTAAATTTTTATTTAATTAATTATCCCTTCATCGTCTAATGTTCCATCATTTTATCCCCAACAATTGAATTAATTTCATTAATTTAATAGTCTAAACCTTAGCCAATTGATTTAATAAATATACAATATTTATTTAATCAATTTCCCTCTCCTCACTAAATCCAATTAATTAGTTAAACCATGCTTAACTAATTAATTCAGCCTATTAATTGACCTATCCCTACCCTAGACAATTAAATAGCTATTATTTAATTGCCTACCCTAGCCTACCTCATACTAGCCCTAGGATTAATTAAATAAAACCTATGTTTAATTAATCATAACCTCTCATTTGGGTGGTCAAACCTAGTTTAACGCCCTTCCCCACATCCTCCAAATAAAAAATTGAAATAAATCTACATAAGTCAATTTTTTATTTAAATACATCCCACATCACAATTAATTCTCCTTACACCCCCATACCTCATTTATCTCCACTTATCCCCAAATGAATTTTTAATTCATTTTACATTCCCCATATGAATCTTTAATTCAAAAATAATATTTCACACCCATGCTCATTTAATTACCCATTTTCCCAAAATGAATAAAAGATGTACTTTTATTCCTAGCCCTACATTCCTCCAAGATCAAATCTAGGCCCTCCACATCACTTTTATCCTCCACCATTGATCTCCCAAACACTCTCCACCCTTGGATCAAAATGCCTTCAAAAATCTATAAATACAACATCTCTTAACCCATTTTGGGATCCAATTTTCAAGTAAAGTTATCATATCAAAATATCCTTTGAGCTAAGTCTTTTAAGTGAGTTGCACATTGATATAGCATTTCACATTTGGATCATTATCTAGGGATTATCATGTCTTAGGAACTCTTGGGTGCAAGTTTCCTCTTCCCTTGATGAGATTGGGTCTTCTTGTTAAGGTATAGCTTCTTTGTATTTATGCATTTTAGTTTGTGTTTTTACCTTGATTTGATCTCCTAATGTACAGAACTTTGTGAGTATGTTTAGATATGTAACAACATTCTCAAATCACTCTTAATTTTTTTATCACTCATTTTTTTATTCACTCGTATTTTAGATTGATTCCTTCAAAGTTTTGATCCTCCTGACATTTTTGGCTAGGAAAGATAAGGGGGTGAGCACCACCAAAAGTTTTCATAGTCTAGTTAGACTTCCTTTCTACTAGGGAAGAATTGGGAAGGTATATTTGAAAGCTTCCTTTGAACATTGTGGGTTTGAATACTAACTTTTCTTAGACTTAACATCATGAATCATTAAGACCGGGATCAGTCTAAAGCTAAGAGCTAAGCTTTGATTTAGAATCATTGAGTAATGTGAAGGGTAGAGTGGCAATTGTGAACATAGGGGATCTCAAAAACTTAAAGGGTCACGCTACACCTAGGCAACCTTAGACTCCTTACTAAAACAAAAAATGATACAAGAGCAAGTCACTCACTAAAATGCAAGATGGACAAAATGATGCAAAAATGTAATAAACAATTTTGATCTTTTTGAGATTTGTAATTTTTTTGTATTTTGGAATATTTGAATTTTTTTTATATTTTTATGTTTTATTCTTTTTATGGTTTTTAGACAATACTTTTTAAGTTGAAAGGCATTGACTATTTTGCCAAATTCCTCACCTTCCATTGTGCACAAGAGATCGGTATCATTACTGACATCTTCTTTAACCATGTAAGGACCTTTCCAATCTTCTAGAAATTTCCTTTTTCATCTATGTTTCTTATTCTTCATGCTACCTCTTCTCAAGACAAGCTCTCTTATTCTATAAGGTCCTAAAATATTAATTTGTTCTGGCACTCCTAGTTCTGAGTCTTCTCTTGGTAAAGTGACATGAAGTAAATCTTGAAAAGCCTACTAGTGTAGGGGAGTCCAATACAAGACTCCATCACATCTCAATAATTCCATAAGTACATCAAACTTGTCTTGCATATAAATCTTCACCTCTGGTCAATCTTTAATGCTCTGGAGAAACTAGAATAACTCAAAGGGGGTTTGAGATGCCCTTTTCTCATTAGGAGGAACAAATCTTATACTCATCCTTCTATTGAGCTCAGGCCTCAAATCCATCGAATACCCTATATAACTTTCTGGTAACTCAAAGATGACAGGATCGTCTGTTCCCACTGTTACATCTTCCACTCCTTACTGAATGTTTCCTCACTTTCCTCATCTTCATCCAGGAGTCTCTTAGTCATCTCAATCTGCACAAGGGGTGCTTCCCAATCATCAATTTTATTTGATTGCACCGAAGTAGAGGCTCGACAAATGGTGCTTGGGGTTGAGAAACTATGAACACCCTCGGGAAGTTTCCTAGTACATTCGTTGACTCATTATATATGGAGTTTACTTCCTCGAATGGTGTCATCATTCTATATGAATCCTCTGAAGGTGTGACTGGTTCATAGGATTCACTATCTTCTTGTGTTTTAGGAACATATGACTCGCTTGGTGGTGTCGATGGAGTGTAGCTTTCTGCTAGGTCTTCCTCGCAATCTGAGAAAGCATGTGGGTCCACATTTCTTAAGTCTAGTGTAACTATTTCTAATTATGGTCCTTTGGCTTGGTGAGGTTTTTCTCCTATGCAAGGGAAAACCTTATAAGCTAGTTCTACATTGATCATGAGAATTTCTAAAGGAAACTGAAGGGGTCCCACTTTTTCTAACCACTCCATGATTTTCATTGTTGTTTCCTTAGGGATGGTCTCCTTTTGTTTTTATGGTATTCCCTTCTCTAAAGGTTTCACTTCCACATTGTTTACCATTTTCATCAAAATTTATGTTCTCTTGATACATATAGATTGTGGTGTCAAACTAGGAATAGAAATTTTGTTTGTTGGAAGCTCATAGTCAATGGGGATCCCAATTTTCTTGTTTTTTGTGTTGAACTCTATCATAATAAAGGGTTTTGGATCCCCTTTCATGACATAGACCTTTCTAAGGTGTAAAAATCAAACTTCTTGGAATAAGATAGATGGCACAGATTTCATGCTATGTATCTAAGGTCTCCAAAGGAGCAGATTGTACCCTATATCCTTATCAATGACGTAGAACATGGTTGGGATAGTTTTTTGTCCTAACAATACTGGGAGTGTCATTTTCCCTATAGTTGTAGCCTTTAGATTGTCATATCTGCTTAATGTGTCTTAGCACATAGTGATGTTGGTGTCACCATAACCCATCCTCTTCAAAAGAGAAAACAGAACTATATTCATTATCACTACATCATCGATTAGTGTTCTCTTAATACATGTGTCGTGAATCCACACCTATAAGTATAATGCAGGATCTCCCTTTTTGGTCAATTCTACCTCGGAAGACATTTGTTTTAGGTCAAAGAAAAACCCTGGGTCTTTTAATTCAGAGTTAGGTGACTTTACATCAAAGTCTACATGGTTGATTTGTTTTCTAGGAGGTGGCGTGATTTGGTCCAATTACTTTAATCCTATTGCTTTCAAGAGCACAGAGTGGTGCGAAGGGTATTTTTTGATAAGTTTGATGAATAAGATTTGGCCATGCGTCTTCTTTAAGTCTTCAATTAATTCATAGGGTCCATCGATGTCGGTATTGTTTCCACTACCAATATTGCACTCTCATGGATTTCTTTTTGCTCATTATCAAGCTCTTCTTCTTCCTCATCATGCAATATTTTGACCAATCCCAACATCCTAGACTCTCCCTTTAGTCCTAGTTGTATATGGATATTTGCATCAGTACTTTTGGTTGCATTGTTTTGACTAGTTGTTTCTGTATTTTTGTGTGTAGTGTAGACACCTAAAAATGTCTTTTACCATCAAACTGACTCCCGACATCCCTAAAAACTACCATTTTCCCTCCTAATCAATTAATTAAATTTTTATTTAATTAATCATCCCTTCATCATCTAATTTTTCATCATTTTATCCCCAACAATTAAATTAATTTCATTAATTCAATAGTCCAAACCTAAGCCAATTGATTTAATCAATTTCCCTCTTTTCACTAAATCCAATTAATTAGCTAAAACCATGTTTAACTAATTAATTCAGCCTATTAATTGACCTATCCCTACCCTAGGTAATTAAATAGCTATTATTTAATTGCCTACCCTAGCCTACCTCATCCTAGCCCTAGGATTAATTAAATAAAACCTATATTTAATTAGTCCTAACCTCTCATTTGGGTGGTCAAACCTAGTTTAACACCCTTCCCCACATCCTCCAAATTAAAAATTGAAATAAATCCACATAAGTCAATTTTTTATTTAAATATATCCCACATCACAATTAATTCTCCTTGCACCCCCATACCTCATTTATCTCCACTTATCCCCAAATGAATTTACATTCCCCATCTGAATCTTTAATTCAAAAATAATCCTTCACACCCATACTCATTTAATTACCCCTTTTTCCAAAATGAATAAAAGATTTACTTTTATTCATAGCCCTCCATTCCTCCAAGATCAAATCTAGGCCCTCCACATCACTTTTATCCTCCACCATTGATCTTCCAAATCAATCTCCACCCTTGGATTAAAATCCCTTCCAAAAATCTATAAATACATCTCTCAACCCATTTGAGGATCCAATTTTTAAGTAATGTTACCATGTCCAAATATCTATTGAGCTAGAATTGTGAGTTACATAATTAGGATAGCATTTCACATTTGAATCATTATCTAGGGATTTATCATGTCTTAGGAGCTCTTGGGTGCAAGCTTCCTCTTCCCTTGATGAGATTGGGTCTTCTTGTTGAGGTATAACTCTTTGTGTTATTTGCATTTAGTTTGTATTTTGACTTCAATTTGATTTCCTAATCTACATGTAGGAAATAGATCTTGATAGATTTTCATATTTGTATTCTATAAAGCTATTGGCGTTTGTGTTTGTTTTGGTCCTTTGTTGTTATTCAGCAAGACCTCTTGCAGGTTCAAGAACATTTCTATGGGAAGTCATTGTTGATCTCCCGGTAACCTTGCTATGAACTGTTGGAATTATACCAGACAACTAAGAGGGGGGTGAATCAGTTGTCACACAATATAAACTTTTTCTACTTTTAACCTTCTTTATTAACTTGCTATCAGATTAATGATGTAAACATTAAAGCATAGATCAACAACATAAGAGCAGAAACATAAGCAACGCACTTGACACTGAGATTTTGATGTGGAAACCCGGTTAAGGGAAAAACCATGGTGGGGGTTAACCCACAAAGATTTTGTACCCTATTAAAAGTACTTTTAGAAAAATAGAAGGCACACTGCCCAGAGCTCACTACTCAAAAGAGAGGCTCACTACCTATAGAATTTATTTAGAACAAAAAGAATTAACTGAGAGATAGCATCTACTTCATGCTTGGTTCAGTTTCATTGAATGCTCATAAACTTCTGCTCTGCCTCAAAACTCTTCTTCACTAAATCTTGATTCTAATCTACTTTTGTACTTATGCTCCTTCTCTCCTCTGCTCTGCTTTTGATCCTTTCTTCGGGTTTATATTTTTGCACAAGGATAATTTTCCACAACTCATTAACAAGTATTTATATGCTTCATCAACCTTGGAATGAACATCAAGGTCGGCACTACAAACAACTGACTTAATACAAATCACTAAGCTATCATCCAAACATAACCGGGACTCGAATCTTCCTTGATCAACATGCCATGCTTCATAGGATTGCTTTTAGAACATCCGCAACATGTTTGAATCATCCGGTCAGCCAAGACTGGGAAAAACAGCAACACCAAGAAGAAAATCTTTATTGACAAGCTCAAACCTTAATGCAGACCTCCAAAATAGTAGTCACATGATCCAAAGACTTCCACAAGCACATTGAATTCAACAAAAACATCCACACTCCTGCAAATCATTCGATTCACTTGCATCTTCCTCCAGAACCTCAAGAACACTATCTGCCATGACTGTCACATTAGAAAGATTTCTTGCGGACTTCCAAACCATGAACAACATTAATGGATGATACAAACTGACTTTCCAAACCTATCTTCAGATCTGCAGATCATCATTTGACATATCCAGAACAATCCGGACCTCTTTTTTGTCACTTTGTCTCTTATGAATATTACAGGAACTGATTCTATTCAGATGGTCATAACTTCTTTAGATCTTAATGCGAACCTCTCAAATCTTAACTAAAGCTTCTTCAAACAAACCTCTTCATAGCCATCTGGTCCACATACATTGATCTTTATTAATTTTCTCAATATCCTCAACAATCTAGTCTTCTATACAGGCAACAAATTAGGATACAGTTAACACCAATGACAACAGGAATATGTTGACATCAATGACAACACTGCTTAAGCACATATTTGTAACAATCTCCCCCTTTGTCTTTGATGGCAACATATGATGTGAAAAACTAAATTCAACCATCAATACAAGAATTTCTCCCCCTTTCTCTTCTTACTTCTGCTAATCCTTTCTTCACTGCTCCTCCTTTCATCAGCAACTAGTTTTTCACATGAAATTCTCTCCCCCTTTGAAATCAATGGCAAAGGACACATATTTGCAATCTTTTCTCCCTTTTTGATTTAGAATGATCCTAAAATTTTGTACTGACTACTCCCCCTGAGTAGTATTTCCTTAACATCAATCTAGATCACAAAATGTGACTATGAATTCCACCGGACTGATGCACCTTAATGCATCTTAGTTCTGATTAGGAGGGGTAATAACCCCTAACTTTTCTCTGAGATACTCAAAAGTATCCTTGGGAAGAGGCTTAGTGAAAATATCTACAATCTGATCCTTTGAAGATACAAACTCTAACTTGACTTCATTCTCATTTACCTTCTCTCTCAAGAAATGAAACTTGATGGCTATGTGCTTTGTCTTTGAATGCAACACCAGATTCTTTGAGATGCTTATTGCACTAGAATTATCACAGAAGATTGTGACTGGCTCCTCAAACACAATTCTGATGTCCTTCAACATTTGCTTCATCCATAGAACTTGAGTACAATTACTTGCTACTGCTATATACTCTGCCTCTGCAGTAGACAGAGATAATGCCTCTTGTTTTTTTCTTATCCAAGAGACCAATCTTTTTCCCAAGAAGAATGCACCACCACTAGTACTTTTCCTGTCATCCACATCTCCTACCCAATCAGCATTTGTATATTCACAAAGAGTGAAGTCATTATCCTTTGGATACCACCATCCATAATCAATTGTCCCCTTGAGATATCTGAATATTCTTTTGACTGCCACAACATGGGATTCTTTTGGATCAGCTTGAAATCTAGCAACAAGTCTAACGGCATTCATGATGTCAGGTCTGGTCTGAGTCAAATAGAGCAATCCTCCAATCATTGATCTATACCTTTTCTGATTTGCCTTTGGGGAGTCATCATCTTTGCTTAACTTACATCTGGTTACCATAGGTGTACCTACTGGCTTTGAATCTTCCATTCCAAACTTCTTCAGCAATTCTTTCACATACTTGGACTGAGATATAAAGATACCTTTATCTAACTGAACAATTTGTAGACCTAGGAAGAAATTCATCTCACCAAACATTGACATCTCAAATTCACTTTTCATCTGATTAGCAAATTTTTTGCACATACATTCATTTCCACCAAAAATGATATCATCAACAAAGACCTCAACAATCAGGATGTCCTCATGATTAATCTTAAAGTAAACTATCAGTGGTACCTTTGCTAAATCCTAGCTTAAGCAAATGCTTATCCAGTCTTGCATACCAGGCTCTTGGGACTTTCTTGAGTCCATACAATGTTTTTCTTAGTCTACAGACCATATCTCTCTAATCAGACAACTGAAATCCTTCTGGTTGCTCAATGTAAACTTCTTCCTCCAATTCTCCATTTAGGAATGTTGATTTGACATCCATCTGATACACTTTAAAATCTCTGAAGGCGGCAAATGCAAGAAATAATCTGACTGCTTCTATTCTTGCCATCAGAGAAAAAGTTTCTTCAAAATCAATTCCTTCCACTTGAGAATAGCCTTTGCATACAAACCTTGCTTTGTTTCTCACAACTTCACCATCTTCATTTAGTTTGTTTCAGAAGACCCATTTGGTTCCAATCACATTTTTGTCCTTAGGTCTAGGAACAAGATCCCAAGTGTGATTCTTTTCAATTTGCATCAATTCTTCTTCCATTTCTTTTACCTAGTTTTCATCATTGCAGGCTTCATCTACTGATTTAGGTTCAATCTTTGAAACCAAACAAATTTCCTCTTAATCTTCAAAAAAATTTCTCCTAGTTCGAACACCTTTACTCTTATCTCCTATGATCTGATCTTTAGGATGATTCAACCTTACATACCTAGGGGTTTTGGGAATTGCTTGAACTTTTGTTTCTTGAGCTTGTTCCTCAACATCTGTACTATTTTCTTGAGATCCTGGAGATTTTGGATCAATCTGAATCTGAGTCTAAGTTTGAGCTAGCCTTCCTTGACTTTAACTTTCATCTTGATCATCTGAATCATATCCGCAAAACCTGGAATGTCCTTCCTTGCTTTCATCAACTCTAACATTAGCACTTTCAATAATCTTTTTCAACCTCTTGTTAAAGCACTGGTAAGCCTTACTTCAAGTAGAGTACCCCAAAAATATTCCCTCATCACTTCTAGTATCAAACTTGCCTAAATCCTCATCTCTTTTGATATAGCATTTACTACCAAAAACTCTGAAATATCTCACAGTAGGAGGATGACCAAACCATAGTTCATAAGGGGTCTTACCAGAATTGCCTTTGATCTACACTTGGTTAAGAGTGTAGACAGCAGTACTCACAGCTTCTCTCCAATAAACTTGAGGAACATTTGTTTCCATCATCATGGTCCTGGCATCTTCTTGAATGGTCTGGTTCTTTCTTTCCACAACTCCATTTTGTTGGGGAGTCCTAGGAGCAGATAACTGTCTTTTTATGTCATGCTTTTCACAGAAAGCATCAAACTCACCATAAGTAAATTCTCCACCTCTGTCAGATCTCAAACATTTTAATTTCTTACCAATCTCATTTTCCACCATCACCTTGAACACCTTAAACTTGTCAAGAGCTTTTGACTTTTCTTTTAGGAAAGTTACCCACATCATCCTAGAGTAATCATCGATCAGCAACATGAAATATATATCTCCTTGCACACTCCTAATTCTAGCAGGACCACAGAGATCAGTATGTACTAGTTCCAATCGTCCACTTGAAGCTTGTTCCTTACTTTTGAATGAAATTTTGTTATGTTTCCCCAATTGACATTCTCTACATATGCTATTAGGTTTCACAAGTTTTGAAAGATCTCTTACAGCCTGAGTGGTACTTATTTTGACAATTGTATCAAAATTCACATGACACATCCTCCTATGCCATAACCAAATTTGATCTATCTGAGCAATCAAACAACTTTTGCTAGAACTACTTAAATGAAAAATGTTACCTCTAGTTTGAGTACCGGATGCAATTTCAGTTCCGGAGCTCTCCAAGATTCTACATTTTCCATCCTTGAATCGAAGATCATAACTTTTGTCAACCAACTATCCAACACTAAGAAGATTATGTTTCAATCCTTCCACATATAGGACATCATTGGTGTTATTCTTACCATCAAAAGAGATGGATCCTTTGCCATGGATTCTACCAGCTGAGTTATCTCCAAATTTTACAAGCCCTCCTTCATAATTTTCAAAATTCACAAACTTACTCTTGTCTCTAGTCATATGATGAGAACATCCACTGTCAATCACCCATTCATCTTTTTCAATAACCTGAGTAGCTAAGGCACTTTCCATATTTGCATAGCTAGCAGATTCAGTAGACACCAGATCTTCTTCTTTGACAGCAACGAACACCCAATCATTTTCAGAGGAACCTCCATGATCAGATTCATCATCTGTAACTCCTTCTTCTCTAGCTTCTTAGACATAGTAACATTTCTTCTAATTTTTGTATCTGTTAGGGTTTGGTTTTGAAAACCTCTCTGGACATCTTGAGGCAAAATGACCAATTTCATTACAAGCAAAACATTTGAGTGGCAATTTTCCTTCATACTTACTAGATCCTCTTGGCAATCTTTTGGCAATAAGAGCTTCAAGATCTGAAGTTTCAATTTCAACATCTTCAAGATCCTTCCTTGTCTTCACAAATCTATTTGATCTTGCAGAAGAGCTTTCACTTGGATCATATCTTTGTTTTCCATATACATTGGCCTTGAATGTAGATTCAAACTTGGGAAGAGAATCACCAAACTCACTTAATTCAAAAGCTAAGATTTTGCCAACCCGCTGATCTCTTGTAACTTGTGAGACAATCCTAATCTCCTCTATAGAAACAACCTTATGTTTGTATGAATCAGGTAAAGATCTAAGCACTTTTGCCACAATCTCTGATTCTTCCAAAGTCCCACTAGCACATCTGATACCACACACAAGATCATTTATTTTTTGCATGTAGATTGTGATGTTTTCATTTTCACTCATCCTCAGATTTTCAAAATTTCCTCTCAGACTTTGTAGCTTGGTACATTTGACAAATTCATCGCCTTCATAAAGATTCTCCAACTTCTTCTAGATTTCATGAGTATTTTTTAGTCCAAAGACATTTGCCATTTCTGAATCAAACAAAGCACTTAGCAAGGCTTCTTTGGATCGAAGATTATTTTCAACATTTTTGAATTCATCTGGAGTTGAAGGTTTCTCTAGAGGTTCATACTTATCCTTACTTATTGCCCAATAGGCATCACCCATGTATTGCAAATGCAACTCCATGTGATTTTTCCAAATAGAGTAATTTGTTCTATCAAATCTCAGGCTATCCTTCTTGTAGGTCGACATCCTGGATCTCCTCAAGCAGTTACGCTTCTTCTAGAGGAACCTTGCTCTGATACCAATTGTTGGAATTAGACTAGACAACTGAGAGGGGGGGTGAATCAGTTGTCACACAAAATAAACTTTTTCTACTTTTAACATTCTTTATTAACTTTCTATCAGATTAATGATGTAAACATTAAAGCATAGATCAACAACATAAGAGCAGAAACATAAGAAACACACTTGACACTGAGATTTTGACGTGGAACCCTGGTTAAGGGAAAAACCATGGTGGGGGTTAACCCACAAAGATTTTGTACCCTGTTAAAAGTACTTTTAGAAAAATAGAAGGCACATGCCTGCAAGCACACTGCCCAGAGCTCACTGCTCAAAAGAGAGGCTCACTGCCTACAGAATTTATTTAGAGCAAAAAGAATTAACTAAGAGATAGCATCTACTTCATGCCTGGTTCAGTTTCATTGAATGCTCATAAACTTCTGCTCTACCTCAAAACTCTTCTTCACTAAATCTTGATTCTATTATGCTTTTGTTCTTCTGCTCCTTCTCTCCTCTGCTCTGCTTTTGATCCTTTCTTCAGATTTATATTTTCACACAAGGATAATTTTCCACAACTCATCAACAAGTATTTATACGCTTCATCAACCTTGGAATGAACATCAAGGTCAGCACTACAAACAACTGACTTAATGCAAATCACTAAGCTGTCAGCCAAACATAACTGGGACTTGAATCTTCCTTGATCAACATGCCATGCTTCATAGGATTGCTTTTAGAACATCCGCAACATGCTTGAATCATCCGGTCGGCCAAGACTAGGAAGAACAGCAACACCAAGAAGAAAATATTTATTGACAAGCTCAAACCTCAATGCGGACCTCCAAAATAGTAGTCACATGATCTAGAAACTTCCACAAGCACATTGAATTCAACAAAAACATCCACACTCCTGCAAATCATCCAATTCACTTGCATCTTCCTCTGGAACCTCAAGAACACTATCTACCATGACTGTCACATTAGAAAGATTGCTTGTGGACTTCCAAACCATGAACCACTTTAATGGATGATACACATTAACTTTCCAAACCTGTCTTCAGATCTACAAATCATCATTTGACATATCCGGAACAATCCGGACCTCTTTTCTATCACTCTGTCTCTTCTGAATATTACAGGAACAGGTTCTATTCAAATGGTCATAACTTCTTCAGATCTTAATGTGAACCTCTCAAATATTAACTGGAGATTCTTCATACAAACCTCTTCATAGCCATCTAGTCTACATACATTGATCTTTATTAATTTTCTCAATATCCTCAACAATCTGGTCTTCTATACAGGCAGCAAATTAGGATACAGTTGACACCAATGACAACAAGAATATGTTGACATCAATGACAACACTGCTTAAGCACATATTTGCAACATGAACCTATTGTATTCTCTGCAAGACTGTGTTATACCCCCTAGTCCTATGTAAGGAACAAAATTCATTGTATTTGAAGGGAGGTCTTTCGTATCTACCATCATTCCCATTACCATTTCAGTTCCTTGACTGATAATTATCCCTTGGATAATATGCATTTTTCAAGGATGATCTATTGCATTAACATTTGTGGGATAATAATCTCTCCCATTGTAGTCATTCCTTACTTTCTTAACTGGGGGTTGATCTATTACCCCATCTATAGTTGTGTTTCTATTATTCTTGAGAATTTTGATAACATGTGTATTGTTTCCACCATCATCATTTACCAACCGACCATTCAACCCATAAGTTCTTTGGCCACTATTGATGGCATCTTGGTCGATCCATAAGGAACTTTCCAAAGCCTCTTCATAAGACTTGTAGGGCAACTTTTGAACTTCTTCCCTTGTGTCTCTATTCAAATCATACAAGAAGAGATTGCATAATTCATGGTGATCCATATTTGGAGCACTTGTAGATGAGTAGATAACTTGTCTCCACTGAGTGATGAAATGGGCCATTGACTCATTGGATTCTTTCTTTATTGTAATAAATTCTCAAATTCTTGTCTTCATGAGTTTATTCATGTCAAAAGACATGATAAACTCTCTTATCCATTATCTGAATGAGTGTATTGAAGCTTCTAGCAGATGGTAGTACCAATCCAAGGCTATTCCTTCTAATGTCTTTAGAAAGATTTTTGTGACGACTCCATCCTAAGGGATGATTTCTCTTATAGCAGTTGTATATGCCTTGATATGTGAATTAGGATCTCCTTCTCCTTTAAACTTTGGGAGATCCAGAAAAGGTCATGGTAACATCACATTTCTTATAGCCATGTCAAGTGGCTCTTTCAGATATTCCAAATATGTCCCTAAAAAGGCACTTTGTGATTATGGGGTTGATAACATCAACCCCATGGGTGGACTTTGATATCCCAAAGCTATAAATTGATTTCATTGCATTTTTTGAGCATTTTGAATCAGAGGATTCCCATTTGGGAATGTGTCATTACTCCCATTTTATGAGTAGTAGTTAAGGTAAGGGGGATCCTGAGATGCCCCCTAATCTTGTTTGACTCTAATCAAGGATTTTTTTAGTGGTGAATCTTCACCAATTGGTGAATAGTTCATATCCATCAATTGGTGAATAGTTCATATCCGCCAATTGCAAATTGGAAAATACATTGCAACCCACAGGGGGCCAATTCACCTAGATTTTTTAGATTTTCGCTTAAATGTGTTTCAATTTGCCACCCAGTTAATTTATAAGTCATTTATAATTAGTATTTTTGTCACAGTATACTACGCGGTTCTAACAGTGATTCGCCTAGAATTTCGAAGGCGTGTTTTAATTCACCCACATATTCACCAATATCATTAAATAGTTGACATGTATGAGGACCAATTTCGCCAATATCATTAAACGGTTGATGTACATGAGGACCAATTTCACCAATATCATTAAATAGTTGACGTGCATGAGGACCAATTTCAAAAATACCATTATAGCTCCACGCTAATCCCTGGGCCATATTCACCTAGAAAATTACAACATATGTCTTTGATGGAGGTCCATTTCACCTAACATTTATAGGTCTCCTATTAATAGTACGCAGGATTCACCAAATTATTAGACTACCATTTGAAAATTTTGCGGTATTCGCCAAATATGGATTGATATAAATGCATTTGAAACTCTAATTAATCCTTTACACATTTTGTTCAGCTCTGAGCTCTCAAATCCCTGATTCATTTTGGATCATAGAGAAGTTACAGCTACAAGCATTGATGAGTCATTGAAAGGTAAGTGATTATTTCTTTACTGTGTAATAATACAAGATTCATGTTGATTATTTATGTCTTTGTTTGGTTTCATTGTTACAAATGATATTGATTGAGTAGGAGTTAGGACTAGGGAGATATCTTAATCTAGGACCTAGGGATCTATATTCTATCATCTATGATTCCTTCTTGAACAAAATCATATTTTTTTATCTTTTAATTCATTAGAGATGTTGAGCAAGAAGAAGTTGTCTGAGGGTGGTTAAGGGAGGTCATCAAAATAGAGAAACATAAAGTCATATTTTGGCAATGTTGGCGATCCATCTAATGGAGCTATAACATCAGAACATGTACCATCTATTGACTTGGATCATAATGCCATGGATGGTATTCCAAGGAATACCCAAGGTAGCAAGAATGATGACAATGCCACAAATGATGTTCTAGGGAATACCCAAGGTAACGGGAATGATGACAATACCACAGATGATGTTCCAAGGCATACTCAAGGTAGCGTGAATGATAATATGAATAAATCAAACTCAAAAAATGATAATCAAGCTAATGAAGTTATAGAAGTCAATGAAGATGAAGATCCTACAAGTGTACGCAAGGGAAAAAGAAAAGTCAAATCAAAGAAGGGGCATGAGTGGGATATGTCAAGGAGTTTTCAGATTGATTGGGTGTCGAAATACCCATTCATTGAACTGGTGGAGAATGCAAACAAAGATGAACCTCCCATAGAATGCAAGTGTAAGATTTGGAGTTGGAAATATCGTAGGGACAAGAGGTTGTAGCTAAAACTTGACAACATAGAAAAACATATTGATAAAGTTTATGAAAAACAAATCATAGATGGACAAGAAAAATCAGTGATAAGATGGAAAATAAAGGAAGAATGTCTTCATGTAAAGAATTCCCTTGAATATGATGTACATATGCAAAGAAAGGTGAAGATTCATGCAGGTGGAGGTTCAATTGAAGCTCAATTTGGAAAGATCATGGGAGAATTACAAATGGCAAAAATTGTTCAGTTGGGTGTTGTTTTTCATATTTTGACCAGAGGGTGTCCTATGAAAGACTTCCCAGAATATAATAGTTTATTATCTTTTATGGGCGTTCCTAATTTTCCTTACACACATTGGTCAATAAACAGTGGATGGGAATGGGCAAGTTGTCTTGTTGAGGTGGAAAAACATGATTTCCAAGAAAAAATATTGCATTATCTCTAGATGAAATTACAGTATTAGATAATACTTCTTGGGTATGTATGCATGTGTATACTATGGAAAATCATGTCTGCCAACCTCATCTACTCTTTGTTTATAAAATGAAGGAGAATGTAACATCACAAAATCTATTTGAGCTAGTTAATAAATCTTTGAATGAAATTGGGGGTATGGATGACTACACAATTTCTAGAAAGTTGGTGTGTGTAGGAGTGGATGGATCTTTAGTAATGTAAGGTCATAGGAATGATCTATGTGTAAAGCTACAAACTTCGATTTCACCATACATGATTGACATTCATTGCATGGCCCACAAAATAAATTTAGCATTTAAAATGGTGAGCAAGTTTCCTATAGTATCAAAAGTTGAAGATCTAGTCTGCAAGCTCTACTCATACTTCAACCGAAGTCCCAAAAGGTTTTTGGAATTTCAAAATTTTGCTAAGGGAATAACTGCAGGAAACAAGCTTCTTAAGGATGTTGATGCCAGATGGATTTCCTTGCATGAAGTGGTAAAAAGAGTTTTAGCAGAATATCAATCCTTGATTGGTGTAATGTATGACCATCGCTTCATAGTTGACAGGGCTTCTGACCTCTTACATAGGTTAAGTGACATAGAGACACTCCTCATTTTAGCTGGTATTCTTCCCATGCTAGAGTAAATGAACATGCTTGTGAAAAATCCCCAAGAAAGAACTATGTATATTTCAGAATATACTAGACTACGTAGAATGATATGCATGATCCTTAATAATCTATATCTATCAAACCAGTCCTTCATAAGTCCAAAATTTAGCAGCTAGCACTTGATAACAAATGTGACCAATCCTGCTCATTTTTTATAGTTTAATGATAGCAGAGATTTATGTACTCTCAAATCCTTGATTCATTTCGAATCGTAGAGAAGTTACAGCTACAAGCATTGGTGAGTGATTGAAAGGTAAGTGATATTTCTTTACTGTGTAATAATATAAGATTCATGTTCATTATTTATGTCCTTGTTTGGTTTCATTGTTACAGATGATATTCATTGAGTAGGAGTCAGGACTAGGGATATATCTTAATCTAGGACCCAGGGATCTATATTCTATCATCTATGATTTCTTCTTGAACAAAATGACATTTTTTTTAGCTTTTAATTCATTAGAGATGTTGAGCAAGAAGAAGTTGTCTGAGGGTGGTGAAGGGAGGTCATCAAAACAGAGAAACATAAAGTCATATTTTAGCAATGTTGGCAATCCATCTAATGGAGCTACAACATCAGAACATGTACCATCTATTGAATTGGATCATAATGCCAAGGATGATATTCTAGGGAATACCCAAGGTAGCAAGAATGATGACAATGCCACAAATGATGTTCTAGGGAATACCCAAGGTAGCGGGAATTATGACAATGCCACAGATGATGTTCCAGGGCATACTCAAGGTAGCGTGAATGATAATATGAATAAATCAAACTCAACAAATGATAATAAAGTTAATGAAGTTATAGAAGTCAATGAAGATGAAGATCTTACAAGTGTATGCAAGGGGAAAAGAAAATTCAGATCAAAAAAGGGGTGTGAGTGGGATATGTCAAGGAGTTTTCAGATTGATTGGGTGTCAAAATACCCATTCATTGAACTGGTGGAGAATGCAAACAAAGATGAACCTCCCACATAATGCAAGTGTAATATTTGGAGTTGCAAATATCATAGGGACAAGAGGTTGCAGCTAAAACTTGACACCATAGAAAAACATATTGATAAAGTTTATGAAAAACAAATCATAGATGGATAAGAAAAAATTAGTGATAAGATGGAAAACAAAGGAAGAATGTCTTCATGTAAAGAATTCCCTTGAATATGATGTACATATGCAAAGAAAGGTGAAGATTCATGCAGGTGGAGGTTCAATTGAAGCTCAATTTGGAAAGATCATGGGAGAATTACAAATGGCAAAAATTGTTCAGTTGGGTGTTGTTTTCCATATTTTGACCAGAGGGCGTCCTATGACAGACTTCCCAAAATATAATAGTTTATTATCTTTTATGGACGTTCCTAATTTTCCTAACACACATTGGTCAATAAATAGTGGATGGGAATGGGCAAGTTGTCTTGCTGAGGTGGAAAAACATGATTTCCAAAAAAAAATATTGCATTATCTCTAGATGAAGTTATAGCAATAGATAATACTTCTTGGGTATGTATGCATGTGTATACTGTGGAAAATCATGTCCACCAACCTCATCTGCTCTCTGTTTATAAAATGAAGGAGAATGCAACATCACAAAATCTATTTGAGCTAGTTAAGAAATCTTTGAATGAAATTGGGGGTATGGATGACTGCACAACTTCTAGAAAGTTGGTGTGTGTAGGGACGGATGGAGCTTTAGTAATGCAAGGTCATAGGAATGATCTGTGTGTAAAGCTACAAACTTCTATTTCACCATACATGATTGGCATTCACTGCATGGTCCACAGAATGAATTTAGCATTTAAAATGGTGAGCAAGTTTCCTATAGTATCAAAAGTTGAAGATCTAGTCTATGAGCTCTACTCATATTTTTGCCAAAGTCCCAAAAGGTTTTTGGAATTTCAAAATTTTACCAAGGGAATAACTGTGTGAAACAAGCTTCTTAAGAATGTTGATACCAGACGGATCTCCTTGCATGAACTGGTAAAAAGAGTTTTAGCATAATATCAATCCTTGATTGGTGTAATGTACGACCATCGCTTCATAGTTGACAGGTCTCCTGACCTCTTACATAGGTATTTTAGCTAGTATTCTTCCCATGCTAGAGAAAATGAACATGCTTGTGAAAAAACCCCAAGAAAGAACTATGTATATTTCAGAATATACTAGACTGTGTAGAATGATATGCATGATCCTTAATAATCTATATCTATCAAACCAGACCTTTATAAGTCCAAAATTTAGCAGTTGGCACTTGATAACAAATGTGACCAATCCTACTCATTTTTTATAGTTTAATGATAGCAGAGATATTTATGTGTCTCTGTAAGGATTTGAGATACCAATGCACTGTTTTAACAAGGTCGGGCTCACTATCAGAGAAGAACCTATTACAATAGAAACTTTTGACAAGATTGTTAATTATGTAAGTACTACTTTAAAGAATATTGTGAAATCTCTTTCCTCGAAGATTAGAGATCGATTCCCTCACGATGAACTGCTTGAAGCCATGTCTATAGTGTATCTTCAATATTGTGTCAACTATCAACTAAGTGATTTTCACAACAAGATAAAGACCTTAATAAATTATTTTTACAAAAGTATAGAATTCGATGGACAACAAATAGAAGGAATTATAAACAAAACTAAGCTTACAGAGCAATCAGCTCGATTTGCAAGTTCAATGAAGGAATAGTTTACACTTATCGATAGGTAAAAATCAGGTTAATGAGATCAAGCATGTAAATCAAAACCTAATCCTACTACCATCAAAGAATCGAATCCAAGTGAAATCAAATGAATGCAATTCAAGAACAAGATCACATAGATTGTATGATTGCTTGTTTTTTATGTGGATTGCTTCTCAACAATGAACAATCATGAAGATCAAAGCTGCCATGATGGATGGATGATAGTGATAATATGCTCAATATGCTTGGGATGATAATGTGGACGTTATATGATGAGATATGTAGATAGATCATAGATAGATTGTATGGAATGAGATGGTATTTATATAGACCTCAACCAAAATCAATCATCGGTAGAGATTTGGTGGTTATGTGAACGGTTGAGATGAATTGATAATCATAGGTGAATGTGTAGATGACAAGTGGAATAAAAGATAAGGCACATGTGTGATTGTGTACATAAAAAGTACTACATGTGAAAGATATTAAATGAAAGTTGTACTGCCACACATGTTTCAAATAAAAGATGCACACATGTCGACTTATGATGAAAGGTGAAGATAAATAATAAGAGAAATTAATTAAATAAATAAAATTTATTTAATTAATTGGAGAGATGATTAGGATAGGATTGGGATATGATGTGGAAATTAATTAAATAAATAAAATTTATTTAATTAATTGGAAAGTGGGATAAGGATGGAATTTAGATGAAATTTTAATTAAATAAATAAGATTTATTTAATTAAAATAGATAGAATAGAAATAATTAAATAATTAAAGATTATTTAATTATAGATTAGAGAAAATAGAAGAAAATAGATAATGAATTAATTAAATAAATATGAATTTATTTAATTAATAGAGGAAATAGGTGATTTAGAGAAAATGGAGAAATTGCTCAAGTGTGTTAGGCAAATGCATATGATAGATAATGCGATATTTTGATACTAATGATAATGAGGTGAATTTTGGGTGTCTACATTTTTCCCCTCTTTGATACAATGTTCGTTAGAACATTATGTCAAAGAAGATACGATGATTCACTCGATAAGTAAGGTTATGCCCCAATGTAACTAGCAGGTGATGCCCCCTCGAGAGGTAAGCTAGGCTAACCAGGAAGGGCTGGATTGGCTCGTGATAAGATCAAAGGCAAGAAACAAGGTTAACACAAAGAAAATGAGGGTTGGATGGGAGACATTGGGATGGTTTAAAAGAATGAAGATGAAGAAACGATTGATCTTGGTTGAGGACTATATAGGATTATGATGGAATGGATAAATGATATGACAGCTTTGACATAATTGCTCAAAAGGTAAAGAAATGCAATCCTTATGTTTGATATAGCATATGGATATTATGCACCAGGGTATAGAGGACCAAGGTGTTGAGGTATCCAATGCATAACTAGAATGCTACAATCTTGTCTAAATGTATGAGGTCAAAATGTTGAACCAACATACACAAGATATGAATAGCATCTAGTGTTCCCAGGATGGACTTTGACTCTTCAAGCAAAGGTTTGAGCTTATCTCCACTACACATAATGACACCTTGCTGGTTATATGTATGGAACTAGTCTTAGCATAGAATAGTCTCAATGCATAAGAGACTGTTTAGCTTCTCAGATGCAAAAGATATTGATATGCAAGATACTAATCCCAACATGTACAAGATACCAATACGCGTAGGAAGAGAATAAGATCATCCCATAGACACAGCATATGAAAGCAATATAACCATGCCCCATTCCATACTTTATCACAACATACCAAGATATGATAGATCAAGGAGTCTTGATTAGGCATAGGAAAAGGACAAAAGATATATCAAAAGATAAAATAAAAGATACTGTTGTCATGTTCTCTTGCCAAATTTAAGTGCTCTTGGATGGATTAAGATGGCGCCTTGTTGAGAGGAAAGTTGTATCTTGTTGAAGGATAAAGATGTTGATAAAATGTTATAGCAAATGTTGGCTTAAGGCATGCAGAGAAATAGCTTCCATCTTATCCCTCATTTGTTAAAGTGTTTAAGCTTTCTCTGATGTGCATGGTCTGCTTCTTACTTGAGGTAGTCAAAGAGAATTAGATGGAAGATGAAAGAAGATGAAGGTAGGGTGGATCATCTGTGCTTACGTATAGGACACTTCCTTCGTATTCCAGACTGCCTACATACCTTGTATCCACGGGATCAAGGCTTTGAATGATAGAGATGAGATGTAGTTCTTGTTTATTGTGTTGGTGGTTGATGTGCGATGATTGGTTTATTGTTGAGTTGATCAGATTGATGAGATTGATTTAATGGTGTTATTGATGGCATGTGAGATGTTTGATGAGATGAGAGAAATGTGATTCAAATGCAAGATAAAATGATAACATACACAAGCAAGCAAGCAAGTGTGTACAAATGATTCAAAAACAAACAAGGTATTACCCATGTCAAGTTGTAAACCAATGATTGATTGTTTGATTGATTGATGATGATAATGATGATAATAGTGTTGTCATTGCGGGGAACAATATATCCCTAGATCAACACAAGGATGTTTGATAATGATGATTGATTGAGTTTACAACAAGGCTAGGATCAAGACCGTTGATTGGGATTGGATAATTTGACACAATTGATTAGGTTGATTGGTATGGATTAATGATGACTTGCATTTGGATTATTGCTTTGATTCTTTTGATTGGTTTGATGTGATGAATTTGACGTGATGGATTGTTTGATGATGATTTATCTTATTGCTTGGATTTTGTGTTGGATATTTGATTTTTTTGTGTTTTTGAAATGTTTTGATTTTTTTTTTGTATTTTTTTTGGATGTCAATGGATATCCAATTTGGGTAGCCTTTACGCTAGATACCAATGACAAGGAAAAATCCAAGTCTAGGTGCAAGGATGATGGAGGTAGGATAGATGGACAAAAGGATGGGTGATAGTAAATGTGATAGAAGGCTCATGATAGATGGAGGGATAAGAGGATAGGCCATAGTAGATAGATAGATACAAGGATAGGCTATAGTGGATGGGTGTATGACTCATGATGGAGCTAGGATGTGAGCTCAAAAGGCTATGTCGCATAGGAATAATATGCCCCATTCTAGGTAGTAGACTTAGGATTTTACATGACAAAGATTATAACCTGGATGATTTGATGGATTTCACATGACAAGGCTTATGATAGGTGGATAATAATAGGATTGTTTGAAAGGGGTGAGGTATACCAAGAGAGAACCAAAGCATATTTCAATATTTTTCCCCCATATCTTCATCAAGATCAAAAGGAGGAAGGGAAGGCGAATGAATGGATTCCATAGGATAGGTATGTGGGTGTAATGGATAAGGATGGTAGGATAGGATATGGCAATGGTAGGACATGATAGATGGAAAATGGTAGGTTGGAAATGATAATATGGATGAGACAATGTGCCTCCAAGTGTAAGTGATATAGAAGATCAACCTACACATGACGCCTGTTTGCCAGGTTTTCATCATGGTACTTATCCAAGGTGCCTATTTACCAGGTTTTCACCATTGGACGAAAGGATTTCTCTTTACTTTTTTTTCTTTTTTTTTTCTTTTTGATGGGATAGCATGACAATTACACATGTCGCTTGTTTGCCAGGTTTTCACCATGGTAATGGATAGGACGGACTCAAGTGTCTAGTGCTATGAAAGTGATAGTGTACCATTAGAGAGAGAGATATCATCACATGGACCATTTCAAGTGTTCTCATAGATGTTGGTAAGGGATTGCATGAAAAGGAGATGGATTAGGTGGATAGTGGATTATGAAATGGATTAGAAGGGATGGATAGATGGATAGGGGATAGTGGATAAAAAGCTATTAGATTATGATGTGGATTATGTAGGACTTATGCAAAAGGATTAAAGACTTATGCAAAAGCATGGACCATAGGGAGGTGATGTGGAAGATATGTAGGATAATAGTTGAATGATGGGGTGATGGAAGTATGTGTAAATGTTGTGGAATGGAAGGGAATCATGACCAACAGTTGCACACACCATGATAAACATTGAAGCTTTTGATGGGAAGGTGGTGTAGGAAGCAATGGGGATATTTGTTTAGGAGATGGGTGATTGAGTGATTTAGGGACCCACATAAACTTAGTATTTTTATGATTTTTTCTTTGCTTGTGGGATGGAGGAACTTGAAACTTTTGGATGGAATGGGATTTTTGGATGGAAGTGGATGGGTGGAATTCTTGAGAGGTGGATGCCTCATTTGATTTGCTTGCTTTTTGCTTAGGGACCCAAACCATTTTGTTTTTGGACTTTTCTTGTGGAGGTATGGACTTGGATAACATTTTGGATGTATTTTGCTTTGATTTTTTGCAATTGTGCCCTAAGGCATGAGGATTTTAGAATTTTTGGTAGGACTTTTGGATTTATAGGTAGAGGCATCTAATTGTTTGTTGTTGAATCCCTTGGGAATGAATTTGGTGGAATAAGTGAAAGCTTCATGTTTAGATAATGTGTGCATTTGTTGGTCATGATTAGGAATGTAAGGGTACTTATGGATAAGTGGATAATTAGGTGTTGGGAGAAGTGGAGGTAAAGTGGATGGAGGGATAGTAAGAGTTGGAAGAAATGGTGGCAAAGTGGATGGTGGAAGGTGTATGGTCACATGCTTTTGACATTTGTAGGTTGATGGAGGTGGAATGGCTACATATGTTTTGGGGTTGTGATGGTATTTATGACAAAAAGTAGACTTACAAGGGATGGAGGAATTACCAACATCTTTAGCTTGTTGAAATATGCGATTGACAATGGGACTAGGTGCAGGTGGAATACTAGACACGAGTTCCTTATTAGATGGAGAAGGTGAGGTGGAAGACAATAGCTATTGATGTCCTAAGGAATAACACTCATGGATGAAGGTGGATAGACCAATAGGGCATGGTGGTGGTTTTAAAATGGAGTCAATAGTGGATGTGGAAGGAGGATCATTAGGATCTTGATCAACATTGTGTTCACTAAGAACCAAGTTATTTGTTTGATCTTCTATGCTTATGTGTCCTTGGGAGGCAATTGTCTCATCATGACAAATGGATTTTTGCTCATTATGGATAGGGCTAGATGGTGGATGACTAGGAGCAAGGTGGATATCTTGCTCATAGATGGATATAGGATTATGGATAGGATCAAGGTGCTCATGGATAGCTTCTTCATAGGTATCATCTTGATCATAAAGAAGGTAAATGTTATGGATGGGTTGGATTTGGATTTCTTGCTCATGGATGGTTGTTGGGAGATGGATAGGATCAAGTGGCTCATGGATAGATTCATTATTATAGATACCATCTTGATCATGGAAAAGATAAATGTTATGGATAGGTTGAATGGAAGTGCTTTGATCTTGATTAGGATGAGGAGTTGATGTTTCCACATGCTTTAGATTAGACTCTTGACATACCTCTTGATTTTGGATTGGAGTGGAGGACTCTTGGAGAGGCTTGACATGCTCTTGAGGAGTATCGATATAAGGGCATAATGGTGCTTGACTTAGATTTATAGTTGGAGACTCTTCACTAGGCTTGATAGGTCCTTAATGGTCCTCAACATTCAAGGGTACAATGGTTCTTGACTTTGGCTAATAGTGTTAGGCTCTTGATTAGGCTCGATGGCTCATGGATCACATGGTGGGGTTGGAGGAATAAGCAAAGTGTTTGAAGGTTCTTTAATAGGCTCATGAATGGGTGCTTGGCATACTTGATTCTTAACTAGTAGCCATTGGATCACATCCTTTGCAAGTGTATGGGTATATGGGCATTATAATGGATGAACAATAATAGCGGATGGTGTTGTAGGCTTAGGATTAGGACTTTGATTGGATGGAGGGATAATGGGATTAGATATAGTAGAAGATTGGTAGAGCAATGGACTAGGGGTAAGATCACATGGTGGTGTTGGGATAGGCTCATGGATTGGCATTTGATTGCATGATAGAGGCAACTCATAGGATGCATTGGCTAAATTGGTATCTCCCTTGTCAAAGGTAATTAAGTCTTGTTGCATTAGGATCGCATGCTCTTGTTGTGGAGGCCATTGATAATCTTGGTAGTTGGGTGAAATGGTAGGATATGTAGACAAAAGATCTTGGGGTTGATATGAAGTTGAGGGCATTTGATCTTGTTGCCAAGGTGGACTTGGACTTACTTGATTTATATACAAGAGATTGTTTGGATTTGTATGCACCTCTTGTGAAAACACCTTTTGGCCTTGGAAATGGTCTTGATGAATTTGAGGTGGATATTGTTGGGTAAATATGGCATTGACATGACATGAAGGTGAAAGTGATACATGAGATTGAGGTAAAATGTGGGGACTTTGGGCTTCTTGTGATATGATTTGTTTTGATTGAAAGGGTTGATGATGTGTTGATGAAGGGATGTCATAGGATAATTGTTGTTGATATGGAGATTTACATGGATAAGGACTAACATTAGAAGAAATGGAATAAGTTGTTATAGAATTGGGTTGATGAGTGGATAGATATGATGGGATAGGTGCCAAATAGGATGGTCGGGAATATGTTTGTTGGACTTTGCAAGTAGCCAAGAGGTGTTGGATTTCTACCAAGAGGTATTGTATGTGTGAGGATTGGCTTGTTCAAAACATTTGAATCATGTCTTGAATGCTTTGAAAAGCTTGCTGCTCTAAAGGTGATTGCATGCATGTGGCAAAGCATATGAAGGAGATTTTGGAGGTCCTCTAAGGTTGACATGATGGACTTTTGGTAGAATGCTTGCTGAAGGTTGTAAATGATTGGAATGTGATTGCTTAGAAAAGATTGATTAGATTGATAGGATGAAATAGAACTTAAAAACCCTAGAGATGACAACCAAAGCTCATGGATTTTAGACAATGATTTTGGGATGATGAGATTGGATGACTAAGACTACTGAAGAATAGTTAAGCAGGCTGATAGATAGATGACAAATACCCATGTTTGACGCTCACATTGAAGAAAAGATAGCAAATAGGATGAGTAGACTGAAACTAACCAGAGGCGATATATGATAGCTCAAATGCGACTCAGAAAAAGCCAAAAGTGAGGACTAATAGCTTAAAAGTGATCTGGATAGTTTTAGGTGATAGAATGCAGTGCTAACCAAAAGCGACCAGTTTTACCAGAGGAGACAAGTTTCAATTCAAAAGTGATTTTCTGTTGTTTAAAAGCGATGTAGTTTTTGCCAAAAGTGAGCAGCTGTTGTTTAAAAGCAACTCAGGTTTGCCAAAAGTGACCAGTTACAGTTCAGAGGTGATCCATGTCTGACAGAGGATGTGTTTTGGTGAATTTTGGCAAGAAAATAATGATTTTAGGACTATATTTGTTGAATCCCATTGCCATGCTTATTCAAAGTGGATAGCTTCAGGATCTTGGTAGCACCGGCTCCCCTCCACGGCACTCACTTCTCACGCATACCAAGTTCTAAGTTTCCTAAGGCTCACAAACCTTAGGATTGTCTCTACTATCTCTACTAAGAACCATGAGAATTAGAGCAGCTTCAAAGGCTCTGCCTTCTACATCAACAAATAGAGGGATTTTGGCCACTACACAAAGGTTTCTAATATGGGCATCCGTTCGGGTGGCTACACATGCGGCAATTCACTCCATTAATGGAGGCTTCCTAGCCCAAAGAGGTTATGCTCAATGGGGTTTTGGGGGAAACATTAGTTGGTATAACACAACAGCACCTGTTGTTTGTGTCTTTTGACACAAACACTTTTCTTATATAACGGCTTGGAAGAGCTTGGCTTTAGCTCGTTACCGCTTGGGTCGTACCCCTTCTCACACCGAGAAGGCATGCCCTCTAAAGATAATAACAAGTTCTCATGCACCCAAGATCTATTTGATAGGAAAGGGGAGAGGATACTTTTGTTATTAAATTTGGGTTACACACATACACAACAAGCAATCAAGAAAGATAAAACAAGCACAGAGCAAACAATGGTTCCTTTTAAGTACCAAATCCAAATGTTCCTAAATTAGTGATAAAAATGATATATCTTGAACCGATCAAAGCTGTAATAGATATGTTAGTAGTTTCTCAACCTCTTTTTCTTGGACAAATAATAAGATGCTGCACAAATAGATGATTAGTAGCCAAGAAAATCAAACTATAAATGACAGAACTGAAATTAATACACATTTACCAGAGGTGACCAACTGTTGATCATAAGCGATGTGATTACTGCCAGAAGCGACCAGTTATCAGTCAAAAGCAATGTAGAAAAACCAGAGGTAATCGTTTATCGCTCAGAAGCGATTCAAATCTGTAGGATGCGTGAAAAATTCATGTTTCTGCAAAACTAGGGTTAGGGTTATGAAAAAAATGACTATTGGAGATTTCAAACCCTAGAATGATAAATCCAGTGGATGAAATATGATCAGATAGATACCCTGCAGCCACATATTGATCAATTGAAAACCTTAGAATGATAATTTGATGAGATCTTGTAAAATCAAGGATGTTAGCTCAATTAAAATCAAAATCCTAATCAAATTTATTGGCTAATGATAATATAATGATCAGGATCATGCAAAACATAGATAAAAACCCTTGATTGATCGATAAAAATCTGGCAAAGCACCCTGCAAGATCAAATGTCAATAGAAAACCCTAAATTATCGAAAGTAATTGAAACAGCCAGAAGTGACCCCTTTTTGATCAAAAGCAATCCACTGTAGACTACAAGCGATCGCTGTTAGCTCAGAAGTGATGCTGAAAGTGTCGAAAGTGACCACTATTTGCTCAAAAGTGATGCAAAAATACCAGAAGCGACTGGTTTTTGCTCAAGAGTGACTGCAAATTGCTGCAAGCGCTTCAAAAAATCTAAACTTCAGAAAAACAACTTCAAACAACAAAGTTAATCAAGGACGTGAGTCCCACCGGGCATGCCAAAATGTGGATAGGTAAAAATTAGGTTAATAAGATCAAACATGTAAATCAAAACCTAATCCTACCACCATCAAAGAATCAAATACAAGTGAAATCAAATGCATGCAATTCAAGAACAAGATCACCTAGATTGTATGATTCCTTGTTTGTGATGTGGATTGCTTCTCAACAATGAACAATCATGAAGATCAAAGCTGCCATGATGGATGGATGATAGTGATAATATGCTCAATGGATGCTAATGGAGGTATTATGCTCAATATGCTCAGGATGATAATGTGGACACTATATGATGAGATATGTAGATAGATAATAGATAGATAAGATAGATTGTATGGAATGAGAGGGTGTTTATATAGACCTCAACCAAAATCAATCAACGGTAGAGATTTGGTGGCTATGTGAATGGTTGAGATGAATTGATAATCATAGGTGAATGTGTAGATGACAAGTGGAATAAAAGATAAGGCACATGTGTGATTGTGTACATAAAAAGTATTACATGTGAAAGATATTAAATGAAAGTTGTACTACCACACATGTTTCAAATAAAAGATGCACACATGTCAGCTTATGATGAAAGGTGACGATAAATGATAAGAGAAATTAATTAAATAAATAAAATTTATTTAATTAATTGGAGAGATGATTAGGATAGGACTGGGATATGATGTGGAAATTAATTAAATAAATAAAATTTATTTAATTAATTGGAAAGTGGGATAAGGATGGAATTTAGATGGAATTTTAATTAAAATAGATAGAATAGAAATAATTGAATAATTAAAGATTATTTAGTTATAGATTAGAGAAAATAGAAGAAAATAATTAATTAATTAAATAAATAAATATGAATTTATTTAATTAATAGAAGAAATAGGTTATTTAGAGAAAATGGAGAAATTGCTCAAGTGTGTTAGGCAAATGCATATGATAGATAATGCAATATTTTGATACTAATGATAATTAGGTCAATTTTGGGTGTCTACAACACTCATGGAGGCTCCCTACCAAGATGGATTGATAACAAAGCTTTGGGCAACCTTAAGTCAAAGCAAAATATTGTGTGATGCATTATCATAATATTTCAAACTTGTTGATGTTGTTATATGGAGCCTAATCAGACTCGGAGGTTAAATTTACCCCACTTTTATCGGCGCGGTTTCCCCCCAAATTCCTACAGGGTCAAGGGGCAGCACCCCTGGCATGTTCCAAAGGTACTGGGAGTTATTTTTTCATTGGCTGACATAAGAAAACCCTATTTTTATAACCGACAAAAAGCTTGATAAAAAGAGGTTAAGGGTTAGGGTTTTGATTGATGTATTGTAGCATTTTGCAGCGGTATTGAGTTGCAGGGATTGCTGGTTGTAATCAGTTTGATTTACTGGATAATAATATTGGACTCTCTATTTGGTGGATGTAGCCTGAGTTTGGGTGAACCACATTAAAACTTGTCTCTCGTTGTTATTATTTCTATATATTTCCATTCCTCTGTTGAATCTTTATTTGCATTTAATTGATATCTTCTATCGGCTAACCCTAACAGTTGATTTATATCAAACCATGATATTGGGGTCAGTGGAGGATGAGAGAGTTTTAATGTATTGGGGTTCTTGAAATCAAAGATAAGAAACAAACTTGACAAGAATTTGGAAAATTGCTTGAGAATGTATACAACTAGACATGATATCCAAAGTTTTCCCTTTGAAAGGGCACTCACAATCTGGAGGTCCTTATGTGAAAGAAGAGGGTTGTGCAACACTTTAAACAATAATAGCACACATGATAGTGACACAATGAATACCACATGTAGTGGTAGTGGTGTTGATGAGACGCTCTTAAGTGGAGATATGGAGAAAGAAGAAAATGAAGAACATGATTAGGATGACACTAGATATCATGGTCAGAGGGAGGAGAATCATGATGATGAGATGATTTGGGAATTTGAAGGGATTTAGTAGTTACTAAGTATTTATACTATATTTCATGTTCCAAACCCCAAAATGTTGTTGATGACATTTTATTTTACTACCACTGATATACATTTTTCATTTTCGATTTAAAAAATTAATATTTTCATATTATTATTGTGTGATACTGATAAGTTTTACAAGCATTCAACTAAATGTATAGTAATCAAGAATAGTAGCATATTAATATATAGGACAACATTAGCAAATATTTAATGTGTATGTAGAAACTAGAGTTTTCTTGAAGTAGGTAATTAAATAACACAAATAATTTGAACACATAAATGGATTTCTGTCTTATATTGATTTTCAAATGAATGAATACATAGAAGTATGACATTTAGATTTTACAATAACTTGCTCAAAACCAACTCTGCACAATGCTCTGTTGGAAACACATATTACTAAATCATTTTATTAGCTGTTGTAGCGTGCTCCACTCTACATCTGATGGAAGTGCAATATGTCTGAACTCGTGGTAACCGAGTTGCAAGTTTGTTAACAATTGATAATTGATACTAGTACTTGACTTGAATGTATCAATCAAAGTTGAATTCAAGGTTATCAGTGGTTTGATAGAATCCAAAAAGTTTTCCTCATCAAGCTTTTGAGGAAACTGGTCCTTATCTAACTTCATTTTATCCTCCATATTCTTTTTGAAAGTAGCCTTTCCAATGCATTGGTATGATGGGTCAAAAACCACCGCCAAACCAAGCTTTTTCAAGTATTCTTCCTTTGTTTGCAGCCTCTTTGTCAATATTGCAACTTGGTCCAAAAGTGCATGTGCATCTTCCAGCTTCATACATTTTTGAATGATAGATGAGGCCTTTATTGTGGCATCAATACGATTCTGAATTCCATTGGATTCTAATTCTTTGTCACTAGTTTTGTAAATTAATTACAAAATTTTGCATGCATTTGATTGTCTTGAAGTTGCCTTATCTCCATTTTCAGCAATGTATTGTTTCATTGAATTCCTACAAAAAACTATATCATCAATGTATTTAAACAATTTAGACAAATCATCAATCCTCTTCATTATTTTCTCCCAAATTTTATGTTTTATATAAACCATTGTGTTTCTATAAAATTTAGATACTTTGTTTTGGGAGGATTTTATTTCATTTTTTGTATTCCTCAGTTTTATCTACACATTTTCATAATTTTTTCTCTCTTTCTCCGCATTTTCTTCCCACAGCTATCATTCTTTTATTGCTTCATATAGTTAGACATTGGCTTCATTCAGGGATGATTGTAATTTTCCTGAATTGGCTTTTTCATTATCATAATTATTTATCATTTCACTTAACCTTTTCTTTAGTTGTTTCACTTCTACCTCTATCTATTTATTCATTTCACTTAAAGATGTAGAGACAGAGTTTTTTATCCTTTTCTCTAATTCTTTGGTCATGCTCTATGCTACTTTCCTCTTGGATTTTTCATTTGCTATGTCTGCCTATAACTTTTCTAATTGAGTTTGCAACCTGTTACATAAATCACAAAGTCAAATGAAAATAGTCAATATGAATGGAAATAACATCACTGAATATATTTTCCTTCTATTGTAACTTAATTACTGGAACCTTTCTATATTACAACTCTAATTTTTAGACAATATATTAAACAAGGTTACCATGAAATTAAAAACAACCATACCTTTTTTTCTCTCTTGCTTTAGAAATGATGTGTACACCACTTCATTGTTCCTTTTTGATACATTAATTTTGTCACAATTTTTCATTCTAGAAAATCCACTTGGAGGGTGCTCACCTCATAGTTAGAGCGTTGCATCTGATCCTCTAGCTTATCTTGAACTTTGGGCACAACAATTATGTAATCCATTTTTTTGGTTTCTAGGTCAAATGTAGGCAATACCCTAGTTGTTGCAGGCTCTAAAGTTGTAGTAGTCTCTATCTCTAGCACTTGCTTCTTTTGTCTTTTAGATATATTTGCTTTCTTTTCAAACTCAACTTTGTAATCAAAACATGTGACTATTGACACAACTTTGAATAGCGAAGGAGGAGTTGTAGTGTTGGGGGCATCTCTAATTAATTGATGCTAAGGATTAGCCATTTCTGTCCCAGTCACACTAATCATAGGAGGGGGTGCCTTCTGGAAACAATTCCTTTGATGTGGATGTGAAATCAAAACCTATCATAATCTTTTGCCTCTTAGTCTTCATAAGGCCTTGTTCTCTAACTTTTTCTATGGTATCATCTAATGTTATTGTTGGCCTCTTCTGAGTTTGTTGTTGCTACTCTTGCTAACCACTACTACTACTATTACCTGTACCATCACCAGATTTACCACCAATAGCACTAGAATGCCCACCATCTCCTTCAAGAAAAGAATGAGAAACTTGAACATCAGAAGACCCTTGTGGTACTATTTGTTACACATATGGTTCATAAGGTTGTCATTGATGTAAACACTATTATAAGGTTGTCATTGATGTCAACACTATCATGGATGTGTGATGGTGTTCATGGTTGGATGCCATGCCCTATCCATCAGAGAAGGTATAGTTCATGGTTGGATGTCATACAGTTCATGGTTGTATGTCATGCCTTGATCAATGTAGAGCTAAGTATGAAGATATATTAATATAGGAATTAGAAGCACTAAGATGATCAGATGTGTTACTGATGGACTGATCCAAGTTTCATGATGATTGGATTATTGAAAGAGTGTTTTGTAGTTTGAAGATAGTTACTATACAACAATAGAATGTTCTGCATTCCTCTGCATTTGCAGATATGGCTATGTGGTTTTGGAACTATGCTATGGGTGCAGTGAAGGTGATAATTCCAAAGTTTCATATCATTTGTCCTTCCACTATGAAAGTTATGCATGATAGAGTCCTAACATGTGTTCTAGTAGAGTGAGGAAGTGTTGAAGGCATGTTGGAATGCTCTGCGTTCCTCTGGAAGTGAATGGTTGACTTTGTGGTTTTGTGGATATGTTCATGGATGTGCATTACATGCTTCCTTGCAGTTTTAAAGTTCTTGGTGGTATGTACCTCAATTTTTCAAATGACAGTATGTTGTAGTGTGTTCTAGATGACTGGTTGTTCTCAAAGTTCATGGTTGAAGATATGCAACACAAGTCTTTGATGTGTGGAGGTAAAGGATTGTTTAGAGATGTTGTATGAGTCATGTAGACTCATCTAGAAGAGTTTCATGATTATCTTTCTTGTTTCCAGTACCACACAAGGTTTTCAAGTTGTTGTGGTCGTTATGCTTCAAGTTTCATATGTCTTTGCTTAAGGTTGTCCTATTTTCAAATGAGAGGAGAGTACAGATGTAATTCCTTGGTGTTTGATGTTATGAAAGATGTTTTGGACCTGGTTAAGCAAGTGTTGGTGCCCGCAAGGCATGGGTCTTCTATTGGTGTAGCATGTAGTCTTGTTTAGGACTTGTCCTCTACATGTTTAATGTTGTATACTATTTAGCCGACTTGTAAATGTATTTTTCATGTTGTCTCT